>OW121736.1:2732036-4094304 GCA_933228805.2 Hipparchia semele
TAGTAGCAAGTCAAACTTTTTCCACGCGGACGAAGTCGCGGGAACCAGCTAGTTCCCCAAATAGTTTCGCCTAACTGCCTTTAATGACTAAGAAAGGAAGCAATACAAAAGAAGGGTACCTAACTACCTACCAAAAAAATATAATATTATCTAACTTTCTACGAACAATAGACATTTATTGATTTGCCCCTTTCTCGAAGACTTCAAAAGAATACCAAACACTTTCTCTAACTGTTAAATAAATAAATAATAGAGTAATAAAATGTTTGTTTGTCCGTTCGCGTAACCCGTTACGCGAAAGGATGTTACCTAAACAACGGGCAGTAAAAGACAGTAACAATTGTATAGCATTTAACAATACAAACTGTTTACAACGCGTATAATTTTAACCCGCCTTTTGCCGTTGTTTTATGTTCTGTTTTATTTTCCTTGAACAATGCTAGTATTAAAGTTCGACGGGTCACATCTTTTTTTTTTTTTAAAGAATATTAGCCAACCTGAAGTTGACTAATATTCTCCTCTCCCCTCCAAATAAGCGGAAAGCTTGTGTTAGGAGTGGGTACGACAATAGTGCAACGGGTGGGATTCGAACCGGCGACCTTACAGTTTTCAGTTCACACCTTCAACCGTTGGGCTAATTATTATTTAATTATCTTCTAATTATTACACAAATCTTCACATTTTTCTGTCATCAAAAAATTCCTTAATGGAGTAGTAGGATTTTTTAATTAGAAATAGTCTTCAACGATTTTTTAAAATTAGTCATACTTAGTATTTTTATGTCATTGGATAATTAATTTATTATAAATATTAATTGACAAGCAGAATATGCTTTTACGCATTTTTGCCGTCTTCGAAGGGCGAACCCGCAACCTCAACGGGTACCTAATATTGTTCATATTTTGGAGTAGGGAAAGGTTGCCATGGACAAAAACAGCTGGCTCATAAATGAAGAGAGATGGGAAAGTTAGAATTTGGAGCTCCTGAAAGTGTGGCTTACAACTATCTGTCCAATGGAGGTTACGTATTGCTCTGAGGCTGGCTCTGCTATTGAGGCTTTGGCTGTTATGTCTCCCTAGTACTCTATTGGTTAGGGCTGCAGTCTCTTTGAGAGGTCGCAGGTTCGATGCTCTACTCTGAATTTTTCCAATTATGCCTTCTTCTTCTTTATCAACTTATAAACGTTCACTGCTGGACATAGGTCTCGTGCATGGACCTCCACAGGTCTCGGTCTTGCGCCGCTTGAATCCAGCGGCTCCGTGTGACTCGTTTGATGTCGTCGGTCAATCCGATCGATCGATCCGTTGCTTTGTTACGGCGTGATTGAAGGACAAACCAATAAACAAACATTTATATGTAACTAGCGGACCCGACAGACGTTGTCCTGTCTTAACTATGAATATTGAAACTCTTTGACGAAATTGGCAGCACGCAATCTGGCAATGTTATGTCAAACGCCATAAGGTTACATCAAAAAAGTTTGAATTGTAAAAGCGGTTACATTAGAAATAATTTAATATGGTGGTTAATATTTCTTAAATTTTCTAATTTTCCGCGCAATTTTCTTAATTTTTTCTTTCATAAGAACCTTCTCCTGACAATAACAAACACAATAAAAAAAGAATTAGCGAAATCGGTCCAGCCGTTCACGCGTGATGCGCTTACCAACACATTAAGCGATTCATTTTTATATATTTAGATATTAGTAAGGATATTAATAAGGCCTATATTATACTATACTATTTATAGGATCCTATTTGGTACCATATATTATATCCTATACTAGCTGTTGCCCGCGACTTCGTCCGCGTCCATTTCTGTTTGTATTATGATCGCGATTAAGAAGTTTTTAAATAAAAGAATATATTTTAAATATGGATAATTTTCCCCGTTTTAGCAAAATTTTTCACTGATGCTTCGCTCCTATTGGTCGCAGCGTGATGTTATATAGCCTAAAGCCTTCCTCGATAAATGGACTATCCAACACAAAAATAATTTTTCAATCCAAACAAAGTATGTAGTTCCTGAGATTAGCGCGTTCAAACAAACAAACTCTTCAGCTTTATAATATTAGTATAGATAATAGATCATCATATATATTTCATAGGATGATAATCTATGGTACGAAATAGGATTCTATAAATTAATAGGTAGTATGCATAGTTAAATATGGGCCTTAGTACACTAAGAATTATTTAGACTTTCAAACCTAGTAACGCCATCTAGTATCATTTTTAGCATAATTTGATTCATACAATCTAGTTCTCACTAATCTCTGTCACTACATACTCAGTGGTTATAACCTGACACGCCCGTTCTCACGGTATTCGATTCCGCACGTGATAACTTTTCGAAATAATTCGCCAGCCTCGCGTAAACCGAGATAGTGAGTTGTATTTGAAAATAACTGCCAATTAGGGCTGTCGATCCTTTTATTAATATATTATATATCTACTATATAAAAATAAGTCGGGTTTTCCTTCCTGACGCTATAACTCCAGAACGCACGAACCGATTTCCACGGTTTTACGTTCGTTGGAAAAGTCTCGGGCTCCGTGAGGTTTATAGCAAAGAAAATTCAGGAAAAATTGGAATCTAATTCCACGCGGAAGAAGTCGCGGGGGCAAAAGCTAGTTTTTTATATATTTTTAGCGAGCAAAAGTGCGGACGGGTCACCTGATGTTAAGTGATTGCCGCCGCCCATGAACATTTGTAGCACCTGAGGCACCACCAATGCGTTGCCGGCTTTTCAGGAGTTTGTTGGTCCGCCCCTTGAATAACCCCATGTTGTATATTATAAACTAACTCACTATTACTCACTACAACTGCCTCGTTAGTCTGGCGGTTAGCAAGTTCAGCTGTGGATGACGAGGTCCCGAGGGTTCAATTCCCGGGTCGGGCCAAAAAAGTACTGGGTTTTTCATATCAAGGAAAAGTTGGCGGTGAGTCACCTCCGTGCCTCGGAGAGCACGTAAAGAGGTCGGTTCAAATGCAAAAGCTATAGTCCTTCTTATATAAGAAATGCTAAAGTTTGTGAGAATGGATGGATGCATGGCTGGATATTTGTAAAGATAAGTGTTTATTAGACTAGAATAATATTAGTGAGAGTAACTGTGAAGTGTCTGTTCAAAATGGCTTATTTGCCATATTGTAAAAAAGTTTTTTTTGGTGACATCTACTCGTATTTTAGTATTTTGATTCCAAAATACTAAAATAGATTTCGATTTCTCCAAATAAAAATAAGCTCAAAGGTTAATTCTGATGTTAATGCTTAAAAACTTGGCAATTCAAAAAAAAAAGACGTGTGGCACTCGGGGACTGGCGCGGTAAAGCTAATGCATAGCATTTTTTATCAACGCCATCTAGCGGCTCACCGCTAGATGGGGTTAATAAAAAATGCGCCATCTAGCGGAGTCCCGTGTCAGGTTATTTTCGTTACGGAATTTCTGGATTCGGTCTCCACGCTGGCCCGCAATAGCTTAAAAAAAAGACAGACAAAATAGGAAGTTTTTTATTCTTTTCCTAAAGTTAGCTTATATATGATGAATTTAATTAAGCCCTTTTGAACAGACACTCCTCAATTTACTACTTACTTGATATTCAAAAAATGTGAAATTCATTCACAAAAAACTGTCGCAGTGACAGCCCTGAGTGAGCTATTTAGAAATCATTTCAAGGTGATAATTTGTCATATCGGATCCTGTATGGGATTAACACTACTTTATCTGAACGTGATATAGAACAAGTCGGTTAGAAACTTTCGCTTAGTACCTACTTGGATCAAGGGCGGGATACAGAAGGCGGTACTCCTTGAGACGGCACGCATTCAAATACAAAATTTATTTAATATAGGCTAACTTGTAGCTCTTATGACACGTCACAAATCTACCACCGGTTCGGAATGCAGATTCTGCTGAGAAGAGCCGGCAAGAAACTCAGCAGTTGCTCTTTTTAAAAAAAATTTTTTTTTTACAAAGCTATGCTATGTATACAGTGCTTCCACAATAAAGCTTCAAAAATGCAAAAATGCATACGTAGGTACACCAATCCAACGCATGTCAAGACGGGCAGTCAAAGCAGACCCATTCCCGTTGGTGGCACCCGTTCACGAGCACGACGCATGATCCAGCCATTGCTTCGCTCAACCATATTTGAGGGAACGTAACAACCCGCATCACACGACATTGTGAGGAGGTTCCTCACTCTGGAGCCCTGACCACTGGCTGCTTGGGTCCTGCCCCGCAGCAAGTGGGAACCATTCATTTTATTATTTTTGATGATGTTTTAAAACTTGTACCTATAATGCATTTTTGTAAACATTTTTAAAAATAATATACCTAACTAGCTTTACCCCGCGGCTTCGCTCACGTTAAGTTCGATTATTCCAACCCCTATTTTATCCCTTTAGGGGTTGAATTTTCAAAAATCCTTTCTTAGCGGACACCTACGTTATATAAACTATCTACATGCAAAATTTCAGCCTGATCCATCCAGTGGATTCAGCTGTGCGTTGATAGATCAGTCAGTCAGTCAGTCAGTCAGTCAGTCAGTCAGTCACCTTTGTCTTTTATATATTTAGAAGAAGATGTAATGTGTGTAAAAATAAATGATAGAAGTAAATAATGTCCTCCCGACCGAATCCGGCCACAGCGGCCAATCTCCACAGAGATCAGCTATCTGCGCGGGAGATATTACAGTGCACAAGTGTGTACGCAAACGCAGGTGCACTCTCTATTCCCTCACTCTCACAGTCCGATCGATCCTCTCACCGGAGAGAGATCAGGCGCAGGACCGACAGCTTTACGTGCTCTCCGAGGCACGGGGCTGACTCACCGCCAACTTCCTAACTCCGGGCTAGGACTGAGAATTTCTTGACAGAAAAACATAATGTGGCTCGGCGCGGGATTCGAACCCGGGACCTCGTCATCTGCAGTCGAACTTGCTAACCACTAGACCGAGGGGTAGTTGATATAGGATAATACTCTTATAACTTACCGTATTTCCTTTAGTTTAAGACTGATTGAATAACTATCCTGTGTAACATGATTCTATTGTATTCTGTTCTACAGTGTTTCCACTTTATTTGTGTCTCAGTTATGTCTTAAAATGAGTATCTTAATATTAGTATTTAATTCGATGCCTTAGCATGGGTGACCTAAGTATGTCATGCTCTCTTTAAACATTTCTGTGGTGGTGTCGTGTGGTGCGGGTTGTTACGTTCCCTCAAATATGGTTGAGCGAAGCAACGGCTGGATCATGCGTCATGCTCGTGAACGGGTGCCACCAACGGGAATGGGTCTGCTTTGTGTCTACCCATGTTAACATGTGTTAGGTTGTGGTAGGTGTGCATTTTTGAAACTTTTTTGTGGAAACATTGTGTGCATGGCCTAGTTTTGTTAACAATTGTAAAAAAAAAAATTTTTTTTTTTTGAAAAGAGCAACTGCTGAGTTTCTTGCCGGCTCTTCTCAGAAGAATCTGCATTCCGAACCGGCGGTAGATTTATGACGTGTTATAAGAGCTACAAGTTGGCCTACATGAAATAAATAAATTTTGATTTGATTTGATTTGATTTGATTTGATAGCTACAGTCCGCGCGCGAGCTCCGAGGAATCTTAAGGAATGTTGACGTAAGAGCTAGAGTTGTTATTTAATCGATATTATGTTATCGATAATAAGACATATTTAGCATACGCGGGCGTGCACTAAATTAATTGTGAAATATTAATTCTTCCAGGATACCTATGAGCAAGGATAGGGATGTCTCCGCTGTAGTGCACAGGCGCCCTAAAGCCCCTCCGAGACGGCAGAAGTTCGCACGTCCGCGGATAACCAAACACGTATAATTTCACGCTAAAAAGCGTTAAAAGCATCGTGAGAGACTAAGCTTGAGCTACACCGAGCGCTTTGTAGGAAGCCATTGTGTTTGTAAGTCGCAGGGTTATTGTAATTTGCAACAACCGTGATGATGATTATTAATTTTACTTTTTGGAACGAAGTTCCTTATCGCGCGTTGTGAAAGGGGGCTAGACGGAAAAAATTCTTACGAAAAGTTGTCACGACACTTTTTGCTATAGTAAGCTATTGTAAGCTGTGCAGCGTCGCATGTTTCTCTGTCTGTCTCTCTCTCTCTTATAGAAAGCAAGCCAGATACTTTCATTTCTATTTCGCATTGAACTTCGTTCCATCCGGGTGTCCCTTGACACCTCTCAAGTTTTTTTTTCTATTTTTATTTTTAGCGAGCCAATGAGCTAGCGGGTCACCTGATGTTAAGTTATTACCGCCGCCCAGACTCTAATGCGTTGCCGGCTTTCCAGGAATTTGTTGGTCCGTCCCTTGAATAGTCCCATGTTGTAGTTTAGTGGGAAGTAGACACCGTCGCAGGAAGTTAGTTCCACAGTTTCGCAGTACGTGGAAAAAAAGATCTGGCACATCGGATGGTCGAAGTGCTCCAGGCACCCAGGTGGTAGAGGTATCTTCTTTGCTATTTACACCTGATTAAGGTTGTATATGTAATTGTTGTTGTATGTATGTAATATTATATACAACATTAATCAGACATAAATAGCAAATAAGATAGATAATTATTACGTTTCTTTGGCTCTCTTTTAAAATTTAGTTTTTTCGATTACGCCTTTATTCGGTTGGGCCATCGCGTCGTAATACTTAGAGCTCGGTGCACCCCCGCCCTAGCGGCGCCGTCGGAGCTATCAATAAAGCAAACAAACAAACACGCAGGTTTTGTGTTACTAATGCATTATAGAGCCTCGCGCGTCTACCGGGAATCGAATTTATGACTTTAAAATGGACGTGACGACCTCCCTGGCGCAGTGGTGAGCGCTGTGGTCTTATAACTGGGAGATCTCGGGTTCGATTCCCGGCGGGGGCAATTTAGTAATTTATTATTTCTAAATTTTCTCTGGTCTGGTCTGGTGGGAGGCTTTGGCCGTGGCTAGTTACCACCCTACCGTCAAAAACGTGCCGCCAAGCGATTTAGCGTTCCGGAACGATGGCGTGTAGAAACCGATTAGGGGTATGGGTTGAATTTACACCTCTATACCCCTTCCAAGTTAGCCCGCTACCATCTTAGACTGCATCGTCACTTACCATCAGGTGAGATCGCAGTCAAGGGCTATCTTGTCATAGAATAAAAAAAAAATAAAAAAAAAACGTTCTGAGCAATAATATTCTTGCGAACGAACATCAGTCCTTTCGCAAGAATATTACGAACGAACGTCAGTACCTATCAAGGTAGGTATCGACTGCCAACCTGCCGTTACAAAGCTAAAGTTTCGTTAACTACCAAAACCATATCTCGAGCTATGACCCGATAATTTAAACGTAAAAATTGTTCGTACAAAACCGACTTCAAACGCCACTACAAAGTAGGTATATCAATTGTGCCTATAAAATTTGAAGAGTTCCCTCGATTTCTCCAGGATCCCATCATCGGATCCTGACATGATGGCTATAGAACCACCTGGGAAGTATATGGTATACTAGGGAAGTATACCCTTTCAAACAAAAAAAGAATTTTGCAAATCGGTCCAGGCGTTTTCGAGTAATCAGGGAACATACATAAAAAATAAAATAAAAAGATTCCTACGAATTGAGAACCTCCTCATTTTTTTGAAGTCGGTTAAAAAGCCGTAATTTATATAGAAACTAGTTGATGCCCGCGGTTTCGCTCGCGTGGATTTAGTTTTTAAAAATCCCCATGTCACTCTCGCGGTCCTCAACTATATACCCATGCAAAAAATCACTCCGATCCGTTGCTTTGTTGCGGGATGATTGAAGGACAAACCAACAAATAAACACAAACTTCAACCAAGTGTTCATCCTGCAAAAGAAATGTCTCCTTATTCTGGTAAATATAAAAAGATGTGAAAGTTTTAAACCATATTTTATCAAAGAAACACTCTTGCCATATATCTGTATCTACGAAATCGTGACTTTTGTATGCAAAAACCCGGGTATTTTACTGTCGTTATAGGTCTCTTGTAAGAACCGCCACAGAATATTGTGCTACTTGTATCCAGCTTCGACCAGACTTGCTTGAGGCTTTACGGACTCTCCGAGGCACCGGATGCCTCGAAGAGTCCGTAAAACCGTTGGTCCTTCGCCTGATACCAAGCGTCTATTGAAAGAAGCGTTTATTTAATGCATTGTGCCACACATCACCCAATAGGTATACCTAGATTAGGTTGTCCCGGCGCCTCCACCACTTGAACAATAAAGACAAAAGTCGTCAAGCAGAAGAAGCGCCGGAACAACTAAGTCATGTGTGGCACAACCCGGAATAAAGGTCCCGACTCAGCAAAATGCTGTATGCTTTGTACATGCACAAAAGCATACAGCGCTGATTTTCAGCCAGGATCAGGATTTTTATTGAGTATTTATTGACTAATAATAATATAAAAAAATATTTTAAAAAAACCGACTTCAAACGCCACTTAAAAGTATAAAATAATTTTAGTTTGTACACGTATGTTGAAGTCGGGCCAGCGTCGCGCATCGGTTTCATCGTTTCAGGGGCGAATTCTACAAGTATACCTGCCTAATATTATTATGTACGATTTAATAATTTTAGTTTGTACACGTATGTTGAAGTCGGATGGGCTAACGATGATACCATTGCGCGACGCTGGCCCGACTTCAACATACGTGTACAAACTAAAATTATTTTATACTTTTAAGTGGCGTTTGAAGTCGGTTTTTTTAAAATATTTTTTTATATTATTATTTTAAGCTTTTTAGTGTAGCTTCATGGGACCAATTCACTAGACCATTTGTTTTGCTCCTTAAAAAAATATTGAAATACATATATTATTCCGAATAGAAATTTAGTATATGTATATATGCTATGAAGTTTGCATGGTTAAAATCCTACACACACTCTGATTACGAGCGATTTGCTCTTATTCATTGAGGAGTTCCGTCCTCCATCTCCGAAGATATTCATCAGATTTTCACCAAACTTAAATGGAACTAACCTGACGATACGTCCTTTGAAATAAAGAAAAAAATATTGAAATCGGTTCAGATTTGACGGAGTTATGGAGTAACATCGACAAAAAGTCGGTTAAAAACAATATTGAAATGCCTAATAGAGCATACGTATGTATGCTATGAAGTATGCATGGTTAAAATCCTACACACACTCTGATTACGAGCGATTTGCTCTTATTCATTGAGGAGTTTTGTCCTCCATCTCCGAAGATATTCATCAGATCTTCATCAAATTTAAATGGGACCAACCTGACGATACGTCCTTTCAAATAAAAAAAAAATTATTAAAATCTTTTCAGATTTGACGGAGTTATGGAGTAACATAGCCAAAAAATAAAAATAAAAAAAAAAACATACGCGTCGAATTGAGAACCTCCTCTTTTTTTTTTGAAGTCGGTTAAAAACTGAAGTACCCTCAAAAGTAATAAACATTTAAATATCGTGTAGGACATGTCGGTTTAGTAGATAACACGTCGAGGGTACAATGTTTATTTACGCTTTTATCGTGACAAACATGACAGAATGATAATTCGTTACACTTTATTTATTTATGTCTCTGTCATGTCTTAAAATAAGTATTTTAATAATAATTAGTATTGAATTCGATGCCGATGGGTAGCCTAAGTATGTCATGCTCTCTTTAAACATTTCTGTGGTGGTGTCGTGTGGTGCGGGTTGTTACGTTCCCTCAAATATGGTTGAGCGAAGCAACGGCTGGATCATGCGTCATGCTCGTGAACGGGTGCCACCAACGGGAATGGGTCTACTTTCTGTCTGCCCGTCTTAACATGTATTGGATTGTATGTATTAGGTATGCATTTTTGAAACTTCATTGTGGTAACACTGTATACATAGCATAGTTTTGTTACCTAATGTAAAAATTTTTTTTGAAAAGAGCAACCGCTGAGTTTATTGCTGGCTCTTCTCGGCAAGAAGGGCATTTCGAACCAGTGGTAGATTCATCGATGATTCAAAAGCACATGTAAAAGTTTATTTGTATAAAAAATATTTCTATTCTATTCTATATACTGGTTAGGTTAGGTTAAGTTAGATTTTTTATATTCAAATTCAAATTCAAAATTATTTATTTCATGTAGGCCAACTTGTAGCTCTTATGACACGTCACAAATCTACCACCGGTTCGGAATGCAGATTTTGCTGAGAAAAGCCGGCAAGAAACTCAGCAGTTGTTTCTCCTCCTCAATTTTCCGGGTACAAAAAGTACAAAAAATAATTCCATGGCACTCACACATTCATTGTTTGTTTTGAGCGTTTCAGCTTTTTAGAACTTTGTTAGAAACTTCCGTTCTGAGCGTTATAGTTCGATGTTAAGAACATTCTGTTAAAATATTAATTTGTAAAAGGTAGGTAGAAACTCGCTTTTTAAAATTCTGAGTTAATTTTAATACAGTTTTCACCATCGTTTATTGACGTTGCACCAAGCAGTTTTATATCATACTTTAACATTATTTTATAACCACAATTACATCAAAATGTTAATTAACATTCACACGCTCGCAAGATAGTGTGAAGTGTCATAAATGCAATTCAAATTCGAAATTATTTATTTCATGTAGGCTAACTTGTGGCTCTTATGGCAAGTTAGGACTCTACCACCGGTTCGGAAAGGTTATGCTGCTGAGAAGAGCCGGCAAGAATCTCAGCAATTATGTAATATTGACCAATTTTTAACCCCCGACAGGGTGTTATAAGTTTGACGTGTCTGTGTATGTGTGTGTGTATCTCTAGTGTCTGTGCAAAATCGGTTCATTCTAGAGCCGATGAACCGATTTTGATTTTGTTTTTTTTGTTTGAAAGGTGAATTAGTCGGGAGTGTTCTTAGCTATGTTTGATGAAAATCGATCCAAGATGGCCGCCGCCACAAAATGGCGGATTACATATTCTTTCACAACTCCCTCAATACGGGTATCAAATGAAAGGGCTTGACAAGTAGAATACTATGCACTATGATAAATTTCAAATGCAAGATGGCCGCCACCATAAAATGGCAAAATATTTTTTTTCTTTTATTTCAAATGTCGTTTCTTCATATGTTCTTTCCTTACTTCCTTACTATCTTTACTAATAACCTTATTTTCTCATTATCCTTACTAATATTATAAATGTGAAAGTGCGTTTGTTTGTTGGTTTGTTCTTTAATCGTATTGCAATAGAGCTACGGATCGACGAGATTTTTTGCATGGGTGCAATTGAGTATCCGGAAAGTGGCATAGGCTACTTTTTATCCCGGAAAAGCAAAGAATTCCCGCGGGATTTTAAAACTAAATCCACGCGGGCGAAGTCGCAGGCATCAGCTAGTACCTATTAAATATTATTAACTAAAATAGTAATGTATACGTGTACTGTATGTATAAAGTATGTTCTGTTGATTGTCATTTTTGACATAATAGAATTAGTGACATAAAACGATTTTAGCGTGACACGGTCACTCGAAATAGAGCATGATGAATATTTGGGGTGACCATGATTGTCCCGTGCTTCAAAGAGCACGTGAACTATCAGTCCCGGTTAGTATTAGGTAGGTATATTTCTTGCAATTCACGAGGGCGCGTGGCTCATGGTTGTGTGTGTGTCGTATCTGCATAAGTGTGAGCGAGAGCTTGCTCGCGCCTGACCGCTGCCACCTAAACTCCTGACAGGCACGCAATATGCATGTACACCACGTAACCACAAGTAAAGCTCACCCGTCTTCTTGAATTGCAAGAACTATACCAAGTCGTAGGTATCATTTCTAGAAGTCTATCACATTATGATTCCTTAAAAACCCCTACCATATTGTGATGCAAGTAATATAACCCCAGCAATGAGGAATACGACGTTTTATAGATTTTGTCTGTGAACTCGAGTTAGGTTTTAACATATTCCGAGGAAATCCTTTGCTTTTCCGGGACGAACAGTTGTCTATGTCACTCTTTAAGTCCAAATCCATGCAAAAATTAGATTGATCCGTCGGCTCGTTACTGCGTGATTGAAGGACAAACCAAAATACCGACACTTACACTTTTGCTTTTATATTATATGAATTAAATTGTAATTAATAAATATAAAACTGAGTGATTAATAAAGATAATAAAGTAACTTTTTAATTTAATAATTGTTGACAAGTACGTACATTATTTAATACAAAAATTATTATGATCGTTTGCATTTGGTCCCGCAGGTCCCGCGGGGTTAATGATTTCAGTCCCGCGGGTCTGCGGGGCTGAGGTTTCAGTGCGGGATTGGATTCCCTAGTAAAGAGATTACTACTTAGGCTTTGAGCATTTTTTTAAATTATTTTTAGCGAGCAAACGAGCTGACGGGTCACCTCATGTTAAGTGATTACCGCCGCCCATGAACATTTGTAGCACCTGAGGCACCACCAATGCGTTTTAGAAAGAACCCTTACCCTTGAGTAGTAATAAATAAATAAAAAAGACGTGTGGCACTCGGGGACTGCCGCGGTAAAGCTATTGCATAGCATTTTTTACCAACGCCATCTAGCAGTGAGAGGAGTCCCGTGTCAGGTTATTTTCGTTACGGAATTTATGGATTCGGTCTCCACGCTCAAGGCCCGCGATAGAAGCTATGCAGTAGCTTAATAACTTACGGGATAATTTAGGTATGGTTGATTAAAACGGGAATTATCCGCACAGAATCAAAACTCATGGTTACCATAGAAACCGTACATGATACCCGCGGGCGGATTTATTTCGTAATTAGATGAACGCCGATAGATATGTATAATTTTAGGCACCATTGTTTTAGAATTTAGACTGCTTATAGTGTGCCGTGTTACTCCACTTACTAGTACACTATTAGCTTTTGACAACGCAAGCTCCACGTGGAATTTTTTTTTAGCGAGCAAACGGGCAGGCGGGTCACATGATGTTAAGTGATTACCGCCGCCCATGAATATTTGTAGCACCTGAGGCACCACCAATGCGTTGATTTGAGGGTGGAGGGAGTTGTGAGTTGTGACAAAGTTGCGTGCAAAAACTAGTCTGAATATATAAAAGGCAAAGGTGACTGACTGACTGACTGACTGACTGATCTATCAACGCACAGCTCTAACCGCTGGACGGATTGGGCTGAAATTTGGCATACAGATAGCTATTATGACGTAGGCATCCGCTAAGAAAGAATATTTGAAAATTAAACTAGGGTGGTAAAATAGAGCGGTTTGAAAAATCGAACTTAACGTGAGCGAAGTCGCGGGAAAAAGCTAGTTAAAATAAATTAAAAGTAGTCTACGATGTCGAAATATCTCGGAGAAAAAAAAATTTTGTGGGCTATATACTTCAAGCGAAATATCAAATCTCTGTGATAAAATAAAAACTATTTTGAAGGAGGTATTTTAATGTAACTATTTAGAAACGTTGTAGGTCTTTGAAGGCCAGAAAATTAACTTTGAAAGGCATACAAAAAGCATCATAAAAATCATAGAAAAACTCTTGTCTACATAATTGGACATTTCTAAACGAACGGGGCTCAGGCTGGCTTAGGTCACGTAATTCATGGTGTAGGTAGTAGGTAGGTACCTACACGGCGTACGTGCGCCATTACGCACTGAGCTACACCATACATTAATAATTAAAACGTTTTAACATGAAAAAACATGTTCTATATAACAATTATTGCGTCTATAATATAACAATTTTTTGTTACACTCATTAATTAATGATTTTGATTTGATAATCGAATTTTAGGGTAATGAAATTAATTTATTCATAAAAAGAATGAGAATTAGACAAGTTTTTTTATTGTTATAGTATATTTTGTATTTCCTATTAAGTATAGCATAAGTGTGCTGTGTGTCTATTTAAATATTGAGCCCATATTGCTCCGTAGACCCCATAAAGCCTTTGCTTGGGCTTCGCAGTTCGCGTTCATAAAAGCTTGTTTGTGGCAATGCACTTTTTTAATGACGCGTCGGCTGCGTTCATTTTAACCAAAACAATATTAAAGCTCGCCTAGCTTTTTCCGACTTTTGTACACTTTAGATTGTGTGTAACACAAATTTTTTAATCTTCTATTGTAAATTATTGGATTTGGATGAGTTGTTTTAATAAAAAGCTCGAAATTGGGTCTGCATTAATGACGCAAGGCGGTTTGGGTCTCTCGCAACGGCGTCGAAAGTTCGCCGTGAGCTTGAACGCGTCGGTGGGGGATGGGAAGTGCGGGGCGCGGGGTGCAGGCCGCATGCGTACCGACGGCCGGGGCAGCATTCCAGTAGTTCGGCCCGACGCCGCGCGGCGCTACACTGCCTTTTCTGTCCGCGACGCACGCTCCTATACAAAGAACGCCTCACTATTGTAAAAAATCTGTGATGTATTGATTAATTCCAACGTTTTCCAAACACAAAATACGTCGCCGGACATAACTGTACGCGTTCCGAACTCGAGCAACAACGTTTTAAGTGATTATTGGTACCTTTCGAGCGGGCCACGTCCCATGAAATTCCGCATTTATCGATGAATAGAATCTAGTGTGTAGACCGAACATGGTGGACTGTGCTGTGCGACGAGTGAAATTGCCCGTGTTGTTGTGTGAAACGGCCGTTTTATAATGTGCCCCGTTGGAAATAAAGTTTGTGACTAAATATGGATTGGTATGCGAACACGAGAGCATAGAAAAAGTGTGGCTCGCGTCTTCGATCGGATGATGAGAGCTTGTGCACGATAAACATACAGAATGGTGTCGTTCACTCACTTCGGAATGCGACAAGCTCCCTGGACCTTGCTAGTCCTCATTTTCTTCATCGAAAGCGTGATGGGGAACTACGCGAAGTCGTTCTACATCCACTGGAACACAACGAACAGTATATTCAGAATAGACAATACCGATCACGTATTCGATCTGAATAAAGGCAACGCTCAGTTCGAATACGACCAAGTGAATATTATATGTCCAGTGTACGCCCCGGGGACGTTCGAGGAGGACACGGAGAAATATATAATTTATAACGTAAGCAAAGAAGAGTACGACACTTGTAGGATAACGAATCCTAACCCGCGCATTATAGCGATATGCGATAAACCGCATAAGCTGATGTTCTTCACGATTACCTTCAGACCGTTCACGCCTCAGCCCGGGGGGTTGGAGTTCCTGCCGGGGAAGGACTATTACTTTATATCCACGTCGAGTAAAGACGACCTGCACAGACGCATAGGCGGGCGTTGTTTGAGCAACAACATGAAGCTGGTGTTTCGTGTGTGCTGTAAGCCTGAGGACCAGTCGCCGGCACCTGTTCCTCAGCCAACGCCGCCGCCGCCTCCCCCTCCCCCGACCGCTCCCCCCACGACAACAACCACGACAACAGTGAAGCCGGTCACGAAAAAGACGCACAAGTATGATAAGACGCCGAACGAGGTTGTGAAGAGCGAGGAGCTGTCGTACTCCCGCGGGGCAGCCCTGGCCTCGTCCCTGGCTCTGGCTCTGGCTGCCAGCGCCGTTCTGGCACCCCTGGCTCGGTGAATGTGCGCTAAAGCGGCGCGGCCGCCGCGTCCCGACCTCTTGGCGAAGCCTTGTTCGGCGCACACCACACAAACACTACAGTCCCTACAGTCTCTAAACTACCCAGACTCTCTAGCCTTCACGTGAATTTGTGTGTTGAAACAATGTGAACGATAAACAGATAAAAAAACTCTAGTGCTTAAATAATGCTCTTTGGAATGTTTGTGCAAGTTATGTGCCCAGTGGATTACGATTTCGGATATTTTGTAAGTACGTAGTGTAGGGTGTGGTGGAACGGTGTGATTATCGAGATTGGTGCCGAAAAGGATTACCGACTGGTTTTTTTAGAGTTGTGCAAAATTTCCTAGTTATTTCCAGAAAGTTCCGATGGCAAATTTTTTAGTCTGTAAGGGAACTACGTGAGCCTAACTTTACTATTGTAACTAAAGTATATCTGGCCTACTGAATAATCGAACTATTATTATTATACAAGAAGATCGGATAGCAGAAGCTGCGACTGTAGTTACGAAGTCATTAATATACATATATATAAATATAAAAAAAAACGTTAACATGTATAATGGTAATATAGGTTTCTTAAACCATTAGGAATTAAATTTTTATATTTTCACTAATGCAATGAAGGATATTTGATTAAGAATTAGGATTCAAATACTGAAATAGAAGAAATCTTATATAGATCGAGTTAGGTAGATTTTAATTTAGTTCAAAAGACAATTTTTTTGTTTTATTTTCCATAATATGACCTAACGCTTAGAATTTATTTATACGGAAAAAACTGTGGCAAGTTGAGAATCTTGTCACAACACACTGTGATTTTGGTTTTATTTAGGGTGTAATTTTTGTCTATGCTTTCGTAATGTGATATGAAATTTATTTGTATTTAAAAAAGTAATGCATTTATCCTCATAATATTATTTTATTCTTGACTGATTTGAAGCTTCTCTGATTATTATTTTACGCAAGCATTTTATACATATATTATTTTTAAAAATCACAGCTTTCAGTGACTTTTGGTCACAGACAATTTGTATTTGAGTGATTGCTCAAAACTGGCATAAAACACCTCTGATCTAGCCTTTTACTTAATTTATATTAAGCTGAACATCTTGATTACTGTTAATCACTTCAAAATGATGCATTTACACTTGAAACTAGAATATACACAGGCTAAATCATTGACTTAGTTAAGAGAGCCTCTACTGCCTAAAGCGTCCGCCCAGAACTAAATTGGCTTCAAATATTTAAACAAATTTAGATGTAATTTTACAATTTCACGTACAGTATTTAGACACATATGCCAATTAAGTTCAAATTCCTTGAATCTCATTGACGATTTACATCTGGATGAAACAGACATCCATAAAGATGAGATATTTAACAGATTTTGGTCTTTAACGTATCCTACAGCAGACACTGAAAATTCGTTTTCCATTTGTCTCAATAGAGAGTATTTCAAACTAAAATCTGTTAATTTATATACAGTTTCGATTGTACACAAAATGGTGTTTCAAGAAGTAAAAGTAGTGCCATTCTTTTTTGTCTATGGAAAAGACACGGCACGACATTTACGATTGTTAATTTTGTCTTGTTTGTTTTGCGTGCAAGCGAATCACCATTCTCATTTCCACTAAAACTTTGGTCTGTTAAAATAATATATCATGTCCAAGGATTAGAATTCTTGGCAATTCTGGTTTCAATGTGTAAACATCCACCAAGCACGAACGTGCCATGGGAGAAATATGTGAAATAACAACAGTTCACAATATGAAATAGTCAAATAGTTAAATAGTAGTTGAAATAGACCGGTTTTCAGTTAGACATACGCATTTAGTGGCAGTCGATATATTTTTAAAATAGTGCTTAAGAAAACATTTGGGTTCAACACTGTATTGCACGGTCGAGAAAATTCTAAGTTTATTATAATAAATTCTCAAGTAGATACTTACGATTTGCGATATTAGTATTTCGATATTTTTGAACTTTCTTTTGAATCTCAGACTTTGATTAATGGGAAAAAGCTTAAATTTACTAACAAAACTTGAAAAATACGAACAGATTAGGGAAAAATATCTGAAATAATTAAACCTATAGCATTGTTAATGATTAGCTGGATACTACACGTTTAATGATTTGGCTGTAAAAAAGTTCATAAATCAATCATATAAATGAATGGAATGGAGGAGTAATTTCTATTAACTAGCAATAACGCAATGCCAAGTTCAAGAATAATTAGAAAATGAAGACTAACGAATTAGTAATACAACACATTAATAATGATGTCCACTTTCGACCACGACAGCTAATGTTCAAAGTGATAAGCCATCTGCATGGAAGGTCAGGCACAGGACCGACGTTTTTACATACTCTCCGAGGCACGGGATGCCACTCTACTAACTTCCTAACTCCAAATTAGTATTTCTGGACGGGCAAACCCAATATTCGCCTGGCTCGGGCAACGAACCCAAGACTTCGTCATTCGCAGTCGAATATGCTAACCATTATACCAACGAAGAAGTCAATTAGCAAAACACATCTACAGTAGACACCAGACTAAAAGTGGAATTCTGAGATATCGGTAATGACCTAACCTTGCAGACAAAAGACATAAACCGTGGAACATTATGGAAATGAATTCCACTCTTAAAAATAGACACTTAATGAGTCGTTTACCCCAGAATGAGAAACGGATGAAATGAACGGACGGAGATGTTACAATTGAAAAGTTTTAACGTTACACGCTCCACGTGCTGTAAATTTACCGAAATTAGATAATTACATAAAGAATACACGTTCGAAAATAATAAAAAAAGACAGATCGTAAACAAACGAATACGTGTCAGCTGGAAATGTCTGAGGCTAATGCATTGTTTTCTAAACAACGGATTTAAAAATACATACAATTTTATCTCTGGTACCTATTAAAGTTTGGTGTTCACTGCCATATGCTGAGTGCATCTATTTTTATTAAAACTAAACAGTTTGGATATGGTTAAGCGTTTCGTGGTACAGACGGTGTTTAATGCTGTCTTTTGGTTATTTTAAGATTACGACCCTGAAGGGATTGTGAACGGATAATCAGCCTAACCTGTTTGTAATAACTTTGAACGTGTTTCCTTGCTCGCTCGCCTGGCAGAGATTAAAATAATATACAACGTGCGTGAAATGTAACGATTAGTTTATAAGATGTTTAATGTTGGAAATGCAGACAGAATGTGTAAAGGCATATAATTATTCTCGAGCATAATGATACGCGTTTGGTTGAATCAGCAAATACAAATGCAATATAAAATAACACAACTTCTATCTCGACTATTATAAAACTGTAAAGGTTTTATTTCTTTTGCGAGCGTCACGCAAAATCATGTGATTATAAATGATTTAGAAGAATACTGGGCACTCTAAAGAAATAATACACACGGTTTAAATCTTAATAATTCTCTAGCTTTGATCAAAATCCGTTCACTAGATATAGAACGACATATATTCGGAACATAACTTTTCATTTGTATTATACTCCGTAACTATATGAATCGAATAACTAAGCCATTAGGACATAAAATAAAAGAGGGCAATATATATCTGCCACTAATAAAGACGTGAGAAATTACACGAATCTGATTTATAGAAGAAATGCTGAACCAAGACAATATAAAAATTGGGAGAGATAATTCAAGAGATATTACATCACCGTGGAATCCCGTGGCAGTAAACACATGCGACATCAAAGAATGTCTCAGAATTAATTGATGACATCACATTAGTTAAAACCACAGACTAGTGAGTGCGTACGCATTATTTTTAATCACGTCTTGGCATGCGTATTTGTAAACCATTCCAATATTACCGAGAAAGATGACTTGTGAAACAAAACGGATTTCATAAAAAAATATGAACAATGAGACAATGTGCAAAGTTTTGTGAAGCCTAAAGACCTGAGAAATTGAACAAAAGGTGCAAATATTGTTGCAAAAAAAACTAATTATAACACTTTCGTTTTTAGTCAAAATTAATCGACGACATCACGCCAGTAAAAACCACAGAGGTATAAGTCTGTATGCATTATTTTTAATCGCATACGTATTTGCAACCATTCTTTTATTTCCGAGAAAGAGGAGTGAAACAATACCTAACAAAACAGATTTAATCTGGACACTGACAGTATGTAAAGCTTTGTAAAGGTATTATAAAGACACTGAGAATTTGAACAAAAGATACAAATATTGTTGCAGAATATTGAATAACTGTTTTATGAGAACTAAGATCAGTTACAGCTTCTGTGAAGGAGTCAGCTAATTCTTGAAAGGGAGTCTGTGATCCATAAGTCAACAAAAGTATCTAGAGATTAGGACTTAATACAATACAAACATATTACCTGGCTTAAAGTAGTATTATTTCAATATTGATTTGACATTTGTCTTACAATGACGTCCTTATGTTATTTACTTTAAGATCATAGTATCATTTAGTATCAAAATAATATTCAATAAGTTAACCTAACTCTGGTCTCTAAAGAAAGGATAACCATTAGAATTTCAGACTCTAATAGTGAGTCTTTTAATTTAATTCTTAACTTGCTAAAGTTATTCCAATCTTTTTACGTATTATTGTTTGTCATATCTACCGTATTGGGTACATACCTTATGACGCGAATGGTTAAGCCCATGATATCTCAGCTGTCAAAAAATCAGTAGTTTGGTAGAATTGAGCTCTAACATAACTACCTGAATCAGTGATCCATAGAGGATCTTGTCTTCTAGCATTAGATACTTCCACATATGCCTATTCGGTGCTTTACTTCACTCTAGTAAAGGCTTGCAAGTCTGCTCGTTTCGTGCATAAATATCCAGCCTATACCCGAGGAAATATACTGTAATTTGCCTATAGAACGACCTCAGATGCTTTTCTAATGCTGAGATGTGTAGAGCGTGCTCTGACTCAGCTCAGACTTAAGATAGAGGTTAAAATGAGACACAAATATGCTCTGACATAAATCTGTCTCGTTTTAACTCTGTATTGAGTCTGAGCTGAGTTAGAGGGTGGTCTATAGATTTCAGCTTTACAACCCGATGCTCTCCCATAGTCTTTAGGATTCCAAAGCTGAATACAGCCGACTTTATTTCTTAAATTAATTGGATGCACTGTTTTAATACAGTGTATCCAACACACTGTTCCCACTTAATTACAATATGGGGTTATTCAAGGGGCGGACCAATAAATTCCTGAAAAGCCGGCAACGCATTGGTGGTGCCTCTGGTACTACAAGTGTTCATGGACTGCGATAATCACTTTACATCAGGTTACCCGCCAGTTTGTTTGCCCGCTATTCATATATAAAAAGAAATACTTAGAGATATACTGTTTTTAGATGGTGATGGATCCGGGGTTCGATCCTTACTTGAACTCCAGAGACTTCGGAGCTAAGTGCGTTTTAAGCAATTAAGTTAAACCTACTTTAACGATAAAGAAAAAGGAGGAAACCTAGAGATCTCTATAATATTCTCAAAGGTGTGTGTAGACAACCAATCTCCATTTGGCCTGTTTGCTGGATTAAGGTTTAGGCCTTTCCAATCGAGAGGAGACAGGCGTGCAGTAGTAGCCCGTAAATGGGTTAAATTAATATTCCTTCAGTAAGGCATGATGGCGTGTAGAAACCAATTAGGAGGTATGGATTGAATCTACACTGCCATACCCGTTCCAAGTTAATCCGCTACCATCTTAGACTGCATCGTCACTTACCATCAGGTGAGATCGCAGTCATAGACTATCTTGTCAACGAATAAAAAAAAGTTAATATTTTTTAGTTTAGACAGTAAAAAAATTATAAATAAACGGATAGATAGAATTATTGCGGTTACAATCAAAGGACCACCGCCAACGCTTAAAGTAATGTTATTTCAATATTGTTTGGATTGGATATTTGTCATACAATGACGTCCTTATGTTACTTTAAGATCATCGTTGTATGAAATGACAAAATTGAAATAGTACTAGTTTTAGCGCTGGCGGTAAGGCCTCTAAAGCTGATTCTAAAGACCGCACTCTCATTTAGTTCAGTCTCAAGACAGAGTTAAAACGAGACAGATTTATGTTAGCGCATATTTATGTCTCGTTTTAACCTCTATCTTGAGTCTGAGCTGAGTCAGAGCATGCACTGTAGATCTCAGCTTGAATTTCCATATTAAAATTTTATTACAATACAGTGTTGAACCCAAATGCATAACCAACATTTTTCTCTTAGTATTTCTCTCTCATATTAGTTTTCGGTTAGTTGTGCTGTGTACTTAGAATAATTACTTAATTGCCTATTAAAGAAAAAAAAATGACGACCTCATTTTTTTGAATCTCAAAAGAAAAATCAGTCCGCTAGTTATAATGATGGAAATGATAATTTTATATTTAACTAAATCTTGGGCGATTTCCAACCAGACACGAGGTGATTCATCCGTGAAAAAGACGTAATAATTAACTCATTTTAACTCACATAGACAAAGACACCGGTCACGCTAATTTCTACCCACTATTCGCTAAAAATGAAAACAAATTAACGCATGACAACGGTAATTTCTGCGTCATACTTTAAGTCAAAATGGCGGCGTAAAATCTTTAAGCTTTAACTCAAATAGACAATGACACTGCTCATGCTAATTTCTATTAACTATTTATACCTAACGCTAAACACAAAAGTAAAGTATTATACACATGTGAGTACAATAATTTCTGTCATACTTCATGTCATGACCCATTAAATTCTTTGACTGATTTCTGCTGTTACGTTAAAAATGAAAACAAAATAACACAAAAATATTATAGAATATTTATGATAAATAAAATGACATTTGAGTAGAATTTATGATCCGTAAAAATGGTTTTTTGCAGCAATATTACAGACGTTATTATTTATACTTACATAAAATTTAAACTAAACACACTAATTATGAAGATCTAAAAAGTTATGGTACCCATTTAAGATTATGTATCGCGATAATTTTGATGCAAAAAACATTTTTGATACCTTGAGAACCCAATTTATTGCTACAAATCTTGTAGAAAATACACAGTAGCTGGTGTAAATTCAAATAAAAGTCACATTAATTACAAGAACTGGACCTGAGATTAAGTTCTTAGTATTTTTGCCACTCCAATAAAGTTTTATTGTTGTATTTCGTAATGTTATGGCTGGTTTACATTTACTGAGTACCATTCCATCAAATAGCGCAGTTCCATTTCAGTCAGTTACTGGATTTAGGTTTACTCTTTAATCCAGCCTCAATGTCAGGAAATCTGTAAAGAGCATTTTCCAAACAGATGACTGTACTTTACGTCAGCAGGTTCAGGGTCCGTTTTAAAATCGACAAATAAACAACCCACGAATAAAGTTGACATTTTGAGAGTTTTGTATTGGTAATCTGTCAAAAGGTGAAATATATTTGTTGGTTAAAGTTTATTTGGCTATGATGAAATGGTAATAAATGAACTTTTAACATCTGTAATATCACTGAAGAAAGCGGTATATAGTGCGCTATTAAGCGTTATTAAGTTAACTAAATGGTGTATCAATAACTGGAGAAATATAAAGGCTATTAGCGCATCTCACAAAGGGATAGATGGTAGATGAGTAGATAAATGTCTGCCTTTAAACTGGCAGTTTTGTTTCCGTCAGACATTTGACTATGTCTTTCACTCTTCTGCAAATCTTTTGCAGCGAAGATATGCTAAACGAACCCAACTATCCCAGTCTTCTACAAAGAACTAACTCTCGACTGGGATTATGTAAACTGGCCATAAAGACATGGGTGACGCGGTATTGTTTTGATTTAATCACGTTTTAAACAATGAGTGTTGTGTAGTCTTATCTAAACACTTTTTCAATGAAAGGATTTGTTTAAGGTTTTGAAAAAACTTTTTCGAGTTAAATCATCGCCTTTCGACGGTGTTCCCACTTAATTACAACATGGGGTTATTCTAGGGGCGGACCAATAAATTCCTGAAAAGCCGGCAGCGCATTGGTGTTGCCTCTGGTACTACAAGTGTTCATGGGCGGTTGTAATCACTTAACATCATGTGACCCGCCTGCTCGTTTGCCCACTATTCATTTAAAAAAAAGGTATTTTAAAAACATCCTCTCCTCTTATTTATTTTGCATGAATTTTAAATTAAGAGATTTTATTTAATTTTTAAATGAAAAATGAAAAATTTATTTAAATTGAAAAAGTGTTATATTACAATATATCTGTATAACATGTACAGGCGTTGAGAAAATTTTTGTTTAACCAATTAATTGGATTTTACCAGTTAATTGAAATTTAAAATAAAGTAACTCAAAATTAATTCACTTAAGAACAGTTTAATGCCATTATTTAAATATACAAGTGGCAGTTATAGGTGTAAACGTAACAGCCAATTTAAAACAAATAAATAAAAAAAGTATCATCCAGTTATTTAAAAGGTAATTAAAAGCTGTTAAATATACGACCCATAAATTACTTCTAATATACAATCGGCCTAAGAAATTACGGTTGCACATAGTTCGGATTAATATAAGCGTCAATAGCCCAACGGTTAAAGGTGCGGACTGAAAACTGAAAGGTCGCAGGTTCGAGTCCCATCCGTTGCACTATTGTCGTACCCACTCCTAGCACAAGCTTTTCGCTTATTAGGAGGGGAGAGGACAATATAAGTCAAGTTCAGCTTGGCTAATATTCTTTTTTTTTTTAATTAAAAAGCTTTGTGTCTGTTGGAAATCCCCCTTAATTGATAATTTTTAAGGATAATGTGAATTTCGTTTGAAGTAACGATGATGTAGTTATTAAAAAAAATACCAAATCGTTTTAGTATCGCAAGGCTTATTTGGGATATCCTCAAAATTGTGCCTGATTTTACAATTTCCTGTGGAGGCTTTACAGCACCTTCTAAAGCCAGAGATTATTCAAAGAAGTATTGATTGCTAACTTCGTACATTACAACAAAAGCCGCGTTAACCTAGTTGTTATATAACATTCGAATGTTACGCCATCTATCGTAATTTAAATCAACTACGCGATGATGACTAAAAATTTGGCTTTTCGGTTTTGTATTTTAATCCTAGAAATAAATTTATATGACGAACTGGTTCGTCATATTAATAATTCATTTTTATTATTGCAATAATTTAAACTTTATTTCAAGAAAACTCCAGAGTTTTCATGAAATAAAATTTAAATTATCGCAATGCTAATTCAAATATTTTATACAATTGAATGCGATATTGCAATAATAGTAATTTTTATTAGGTATATTGTAACTATCTACTACTTGTATAATATACTTGATAACTTTTATATCTTGATAACGACTTTGTCTGGCGGGAGGCTTTAGCCTCCACCTAGTTACCACCCTACCGTCAAAGACGTGCCGCCAAGCGATTTAGCGTTCCGGCACGATGGCGTGTAGAAACCGATTAGGGGGTATGGGTTGAATCTACACTTGGCAGTATTTATCTAAACCTACCCGTTCCAAATTAGCCCGTTACCATCTTAGACTGCATCGTCACTAACAATCAGCTGAGATCGCAGTCAAGGACTAAAAAAAAAACGACGCAATAATAACGTCATTTGGGATAATTTTGAGCGTAATTTGATTTAATATACACAGAGTTAGCAATGTATTTCTTCTTACAAATCTTTGCCGAAGCGTACGAATCAGATTTCAAAGAGCAATTTGAAAGCGAGATTCCCAATAACGCTGAGGTGAAGCCTTCACGGGAACCCGGTAAAATTGATTTCTTTGCTCAGCCGAGGTTGTAAAGTAATTTTAAAGTGGCTCCTGGAAATTAAGAGCTTTTGTATTGTTTGAGGACTTGTATATTTTATTTATTACGATAATTATATTATAATTGCGTTTTGTTCCTTTATAAGTCCATTGGAGAGCAATAATCTGGGTATAGGTACTTGTATTTCACGAGGGCGCGTGTGCTTTACCTGTGGTTACGTCGTGTATGCACATTGCGTAAGTGTGCGTGCCTGTCAAGAGCCTAGGTGTGAGCGGTCAGGCGCGAGCAAGCTCTCGCTCACACTTATACAGATACGACACGCACACAACCATGAGCCACGTGCCCTCGTGAATTGAAAGAATTAAGATACTTATTTCGGTATCTTAAGCATGTATTTGTATGATAAATTTAATGATTTAATTGGGATTTAAAAGCAAACAACGACTTCATAAAATCTATTTATCCTACTTTATTGCCCACTAGTTGATGACTACGACTTCGTCTACATGGATTTAGTTAATAAATTCCGAACTCTTTGATTTTCTCAATAAAAGTAGCCTATCTTCTCGACAGCACAAAAAAGCTCGATTGCGGAGTGATTGAAGGATAAACTAACATACGAAAACTCTTTTACGTTTATACTATAAGATCATTGAATTGTTTTCATTAATTGCACGAACCTTAAAAATACATTAGATTCGTGCAATTAATTTCGTTTGACTATTTCAAGAATCACAGAATTATTTAATTAAAAACTTGTTTTGGTCGTGGTACATCTAGGTGGAATTAGGCTTTTAAAAATCCCGCGAAAACCTTCTGTATTTTTTGGATAAAAGACAGCCTATGTCACTCTTAAGTCCTCAACTATATCCATTATATATCTTTTCTTTAAAACGAAATATATATCTTTTCTTTTAAACGGTTAGGGAAGGACTTAGAACCTCAAGAATGGGGCTGGATGCTTGAAAATGAAATCCTGGAGCCCATACGAACGTTATTACCTCCAGCACCAGCCGAACTACTAAACGTAATATTTTGCAATTGCAAAAATGGTTGTGGTTCCCGCTGTGGATGCAGAAAATCAGGGCTACAATGTTCTTTAGCTTGCGGCCAGTGCAACGGACAAGCTTGCCTCAACGCTTCACTGTATCCAAGTAATCCCGATGAAGAAAATACATATGATCCCGATATTCTGGAAGGTTTGGAGATGAACATGACAGATAATGAGGATGATGACAATGAATCGAACATTTTTGAGCGACAAGAAGAAGAAGACGACGAACAAGAAGAAGATAATTAGCTTCCATTTCCAATTTCATTACAATTAAAATCAACAAAGATACTTTTGATATTTGAACTCACATTTTGATAAATGTATATTATGCCGTATTTAATAATAAATAAAAATATGTGTAAAATATATACTCTTACTATCATTTTAACTTAAAATAAAACTAAAATATATAATCCAGAATTAATAATATTTTATACTTAAATAGTTAAATATGAATAATTATATATAAATAATCAAGTTACTTACTTTAATTAAATATAAATAATTAATAGTTAGTACATAAATAATAGGCATTGTTTAATAATTATAATTTCCAAGTAAATAATTGACTTTATAACGTACTGATAACCATAACTCACGCTTGACCTTGCATTAGGCCGTATATGACTGTACGATGTGCACTCTTCGCGCTCTACCTTCAAAACGGTTGGTCGTATGAAAAAAAAGTTTAAACAAAAGTTGTAGGGAATTTTATAGCCTACAACTTTTATAATAAATGCAAATCTCATTTAACCGATAGGAAGCCAGATATTCGTGAAAAACCGATTTTTGTGACCTTTGACCTTGAATATCTTGAGACGCGGACACGATAACGATTGTGACTTTTGAGACAACATTTAGAATGGCAAAACAAAGGTTCATACCAATTTGCATCTTATTATCTTTCATTCCGAGGTGAAAGCCCTAATATGACTGGGCTATTAGGGGTTTAATTTTCAAAAATTCTTTCTTAGCGGCTGCCTATGACATAATAGCTATCTGTATGCCCCATTTCAACCTGATCCGTCCAGAATTTAGAGCTGTTCGTTGATAGATCAGTCACCTTTTCCTCTTATATATTTTACCTAGCTTTTGCTCGCGGCTTTGCTCACGTTAAGTTCGATTTTTCAAACCCCTATTTTACCCCCTTAGGGGTTGAATTTTCAAAAATCCTTCCTTAGTGTGCGCCTACGTCATAAAAGGAATCAACTGTAAAAATTTCAAGTTTCTAACTTCAGTAGTTTAGGCTGTGCGTTGATATCTCAGTCAGTCAGTCAGGACTTTGAATTTTATATATATATAGATATAGATATATATTTACTCCCATATCTCGCATCTCATTATAAATAGATAAAGTAATTTCCATTGCGGTAATTAAGTTACATTTTTTATCATATTGGTTGGCATCGTAATGGCCGTTAATTAGTATGCAAAGTTGCGTGTTAATGAGCAAAAAGTCAATTTATTTATTAACGCCTTGTCTTTATATCTGGTAATTCGGAGTTGTTTAATGCTTAAATCACGAATTAATGATCCGTCTTGATGATTTTGCACTTCGGGCGTTTATTGTTTTACGATTTTAGAAAGCTCAAGTTTTAATAGTACATTGTTACCTTAGGGATGAAAGTAACTTATTTAGTCCCGAGACGGGGTTTGGCGCCCGAGCGTAGCGAGGGGGCCTATAGTTCGAGGGACTAAATAAGTCTTTATCCCGAGGTAAACACTGTGCTTTTCATTACGAATATAAGGAAAGTCAAAATAAATTTAGCTTTTTAATAGTCAAGTATTGTCTATGAATGTCTATGAATCAGTTGTCTTTACTTTATGAATAAAGTCTATCTTTCTTCTTGTCTATGGATGCACTCGGGTATGTCGTGTTTCATTTGAATTCCAATAAAAATGTGACAACTAGTTTTTTTTTAATTATTTGACAGCTGTCAGTGGAAAACGATTCTCCCTAGGGCTGAAAAGTATTACTTTCAACCCGCTTCTCAGGCAACTTCAGACCTACTTTCCGTGTATGAGTAATGAAAACGTATTGTATATCTTTAATATTCCATGGAATAGTGTACCTAACGGCTTATATGATGTCAGTCAGTTAACTGAGTACAGTTTTTTCGTTGTATGGTGTAGGTGTTTGGTTAATAGAACTTTTGTGCCCTATTGGTTCAAAATCACACCATCAAAATCTATTGAGACTACCTACGTTTTTAGAAAAAAATGTTATCGTAATTTTTGAAATAATGTACAAATTTTTCGACAAAAAAGAACTACGTTACATTATACCCTCAGAACTGCAATTTTTTCTGTGTTCCTTTTACAAGATATATAATTTATCAAACCTGTAAAGTAATCTATGTTCATTGATCTTTTTTCGTTCCAATAAATAATTGGTTTAATTGAAATTAAAAAATTAATTAGTTTTTTTTTTTCATTTTAAACAACTCAACGTGTAATTGACAATGAAATAGAAACATCATACTATAATTAATATTATACATGCGAATATGTGTTCATTTGTTGGTTTATCCGTCAGTCACAGAGCAACAGATAGATACTTTGTATATACAGGGAAGGCAAAGGGGATTATCAGGGGGGATTTTACTACGGGATTTACAAAAACCTAACTTCATGTGATGCGGTGACATCCTGATGCTGAGATCTATAGGACTTGCTTTGACTTAGCTCGTACTTAAGATAGAATTAAGACGAGAAACAAATATGCTCTGTAGGGCAAACATGCGCGCCACGAAAAAATTTTGTCTACACGTTTATTCGTAATCTCTATATAAATATCTATAGAGATTCATGAGTAAAGTGTAGACAAAATTTTCTCGTGGTACACATGAAATGAAATGAAATGAAGACACTTTATTGTACACCACATTACATAGAAACAAAAGATAAAATTAACTTAAAATAAATTAAAGGAATGTGAGCACAAATGGCGGCCTTATCGCTAAGAAGCCCTACTGACATAAAGTTCGTTTTATCTCTATCTAGAGTCTTAGCAAAGTCAGAGTGTGGTCTATAGATTTCAGCCTCAGATAGAGTTACACACAAATATGTTTTGGAATAAATCTGTCTCGTTTTAACTCTGTCTTGATTCTGAGATCAGTGAGAGTGTGGTCTATAGATTTGAGAGTTCTTCGTAATGTTCTCAAAGGTTGTGAATCTTTACAGAGATTCATGAATAAAGTGTAGACAAAATTTTTTCGTTGCGCGCATGGTAGCCCTACTGCGTTTAGTAATAGATGATAAACTCCATGTGGACAAAGTTGCGGGAAAAAGTTAGGAATACAATAAAACATGTACAATGCGCGGTCAATAAAAACTAAATCGCGAATGAAACGTGTTCTCTACTTATTTAGATCATGACATTCTTATTCGGTAATTTATGCAATAAAAAATATGAATCAATGCTCCTATAATTTGGATTTGGGTTCATTAAATTATGTTAATTTAAAGAGGATTTAGTTTCGACAAAAATGATTAATGATCTTTTTTTTATTGAGAAATTATTGACAGTCTGACAAGCGTGAAGTTTTAATGGATCTTTATTACGGTGCATGGTTCTATAGCTAAAAATACGCTAAGTTGTCAATTGCGTTAAAATGGTTATTTGAAAAAAATTACGGCGAAAATTGTAATCCAATGGACCTTAATCTTAAATTGTGGACTTACACCAAAATAAACCGGTTTTTGCAAAATGTAAGATCAGCAGATAAAAAATTCAGAAAAGAAATTATTCGTTTTGTAATTGAAAATATCGTTAATTTATAATTTTAGTGTTTGCGTTTTGTAGTGGTCCACAATTTAAGATCAAATTTTTGACAAGAAAAAAATCTTTTTAAAATTAGCCATTTGAGCGCCATCTGTCGGCAGCCTAGCGTGTTTAATTTTTGGACTACCCACCTTAAGTATACAACAAAATCAAAACCTTAAGTATACGTCCCAGATTACTGCTCTCTGAAAAAAAAGTTATTAAATAAAGAGGTTCTATAACGTTAAAGAATACGTTGGTGCTAAATGAAAGACTATCGCAAATTTCATATTGTTTACGCACTTTGGTAATATTTAATTACTTACTTATTAAAAAGTACTTAGTTTATTCTTCCTGACTGATGTTATTTTTTTATTTAATTACGCTTTTATGTACTTAAGTTTTATTTTAAAGTATTAGAGATATTGCGACATGCTTCAGCTACCTCTTATAAATTTCTAAAAGTATTTTTATATTTATAAATTTAACTTAGAATAAAAAAAAATACTCAACGCCTTGCGATACTGAAACGGTAATGGATGCTTTCCTAAAAAAAATAATATTCAGAATCCTCAATTTTCCTAAAACAATTGTTGGTTATTACAAAAAACAATTTAAAATAATCTTAATAGCACGTAGGTTACGGTTAACATCCATTTAGTATATGAAACTTATATTTTTGCAGCTACATTATTATTAATGCTGTAAACACTGAGCGGCCATATTTTATTTCAAGTTTTTTATTTTGGAATAAAATCTGTGTCAGGGCGGAGACATGATTAAACGGAGACCAATTTTAATATAACAAGTATTGCCTCAAAACTATTAATGCATATAATAAAATAAAATTATTTATTCAAAATAAAATTGTTATATAACTAAAGCTTTAAATGCAAAAAACTTCAAGAGAAATGTGCACTTGGCTTTTGTATATTAAATATAGAACATGCATGAGATAAAGGTAAATCCTGACATAAAAATTCATTCAATGAATCATAATTCATAAATCATGATTCATCATCACATGTCATGATTAATAATTTATTAGACAGGACGCCTTGCATATAAAGCTTTAGTTTTGTATTACCGATTTAGTTTTGTAGCTACAAATAAATGTTTCTTTTTCAATTGTATAAATGGCAAAATCGCTAATAACTGACCTGATTCTCTCTAAGTATGTACTTAAATGTGTACACTTTATTTGTATATTTTGCATAATAAATTATATACTATAGAGAAGTCTAATATGGTCTAATTTGCCACTAATTAGCTTTGACGTACCAACTTAAGCGGTACGTTTATAATTGGGTGAAGTAAGTACATAATATATCCTTTATGCTAGAATGCACTTATTTCAACCAATTAAAACGGCATAACAGTTTTGAAATTATTGTCTATATTATAATATTTCAATAAATATGTACTAAAATGAATAAGATTAATTCAAAACACTAACGTCATACTTGTTCTACATATTGAAATGCAGGACTACATCGATTAAGAATATTTAATTTCTTTTATCGACGAACATTATTTTTGTATTTTAATTTAAACCCATGCAATAATTTAAGCATAATAAAATAATTATACCTAATTTTTATGATATTTTATGAGGCAATATTTGTAATATAAAAACAAAAATTGTTATATTCGCCAATATAAACTTCATTCATTTTATTTCAATTAATTGGACATAGATTTATATTATGTATTACAAATGGTAATAATTTATAATTTAAAAATTATTTTAATGATTTCATTGTATTTATTGTAAATTTTGGTTTATTATTTTGTAAAAAATTATACTAATAATTATTATTATTGTGTAAAAAATTAAACATTTTTGTAAAAAGCGAATGTCTCTGTCCCGACTAAATTAAGGGGAGAAATAAAACAAAATTGTTATTGAATTTTGGGGGTAAGATTGATTTGTAAAATAGAAGGGGGGTACCGGGCGGGTTACAAAAAGTAAATAAATAATTGTACCTACTAAGTAATTCGGTAAGAATGTAAATATGTTGTTATTAAGAGTAGACCCTGTAGGTATTTATTTTTACGATTTCGGGCCTTTGTTGAAATCCAAAGTTTTTAATTTATTTTTCGACCAATAAATGTTGGAGAGAACTATCTGTTGTTTTTATTATTTACTCTCTTAACTGAAGCGACACAAATCAAACTTTCAACGTAACAGTTAATATAACTTTATGTTATAAGTTCTTGCAATTCACGAGGGCGCGTGGCTTATGGTTGTGTGCGTGTCGTATTGTGTGAGCGAAAGCTTGCTCGCGGCTGACAGACACGCACACTTACGCAATGTGCATGTACACGACGTAACCACAAGCAAAGCTCATGCGCCCTCGTGAATTGCAAGTACTATACTTAAATTACACCTACCATACCAGACCACCATACTTGGCAGGAAATATGGACGCGGGAAGTGCGTTCCACACCTTAGCTGTTCTTTAAGAAACGATGGAGCGTTTCGTTCGAGTAGGTTGGATTTCAACCACGTAAGGATGCCAACGCTGACTTCTTCTCGCTGTTCTGTGGTAAAAAGTGAAGGGGGAACAGGCTGCCGTCCTAAAGCTAGTATTTTTAATTACGAAAATTATATGTATTTCGAACTGTGATCCAATAATTAGGGTACTTTTTACAAAAAATTGAACTGACGTACGACGGCAGAAAGAACTAAAAAGGGATTTTTTTTTTGCATTTTTGAAGCTTTATTGTGGAAGCACTGTATACATAGCATAGCTTTGTAAAAAAAAATTTTTTCGAAAAGAGCAACTGCTGAGTTTCTTACCGGCTCTTCTCAGCAGAATCTGCATTCCGAACCGGTGGTAGATTTATGACGTGTCATAAGAGCTACAAGTTGGCCTACATGAAATAAATTAATTTTGAATTTGAATTTGAATTTAAAAATAAAATTTAAATCTTAGTCTTACTAACTAAGCTCTTAAACTAATGTAAGCTTGTCTGGTGGGAGGCTTTGGCCGCGGCTAGTTACCACCGTACCGTCAAAGACGTGCCGTCAAGCGATTTAGCGTTCTGGCACGATGGCGTGTAGAAACCGATTAGAGGTATGAGTACACTGCCATACCCCTTCCAAGTTAGCCCGCTACCATCTTAGATTGCAGCATAACTTACCGACAGGTGAAATTGCTGTAAAGGACTGTATTCTCATCGAATAAAAAAAGTAACTAATTTTTTGAGTCGGCGACAAACTTTTTTGTTGAAATTGTGTCATAATTCATCACAATAAGCATCAAAAACGGAATTATCAGTAGTGGAACAGAAAATTACACGACACTCACACATTCATTGGTTGAGCCTACGTTTGAAGTGGAATTTTTCTTAGAAACTACTGTTCTAAGCTTTGTAGTTCGATGACCTTACCATAAAAATGTTTATTTCATATGACCGTAGTCAAAGTTATCAAGCTACAAATCTCAAGTGTCTATCTGCATGGATTTGTATGGAGTGATTTCATACAAAAAGCCTATCGACACCTCAATCGGACCACGCAGGATTTCTAACAAAGAGTTTTTGGCATTATATATTATCTTCTTCTAAATATATAAAAGGCAAAGGTGACTGACTGACTGACTGATCTATCAACGCACAGCTCAAACCACTGGATGGATGGGGCTGAAATTTGGCATACAGATAGCTATTATAATGTATGCATCCACTAAGAAAGGATTTTTGAAAATTCAACTCCTAAGGGGTTAAATAGGGGTTGTAAAAATCGAACTTAACGTGAGCGAAGCCGCGCGAAAAAGCTAGTGTACTTATATACCTAGTACTGTTGTCAAAATAAAGTATAGTTCTTTCAATTCACGAGGGTGCGTGGCTCATGGTTGTGTGTGTGTCGTATCTGTATAAGTGTGAGCGAGAGCTTGCTCGCGCCTGACCGCTCCCACCTAGGCTCCTGACAGGCACGCACACTTACGCAATGTGCATGTACACGACGTAACCACATATAAAGCTCACGCGCCCTCGTGAAATGCAAGAACTTTTTTTTTATTTTATTCTATGACAAGATAGCCCTGGACTGCGATCTCACCTGATGGTAAGTGACAATGCAGTCTAAGATGGTAGCGGGCTAACTTGGAAGGGGTATACCAGTGTAAATTCAACCCATACCCCTAATCGGTTTCTACGCGCCATCGTGCCAGAACGCTAAATGGCTTGGCGGCACGTTTTTGACGGTAGGGTGGTAACTAGCCAAGGCCAAAGCCTCCCACCAGACCAGACCAGAGACAATTTAGAAATAATAAATTACTAAATTTCCCCCGGCGGGAATCGAACCCGAGACCTCCCAGTCATAAGACCACAGCGCTCATTACTGCGCCAGGGAGGTCGTCACAACTACCGTCAACTATAACTACAGCTAACTTCTAATCAATGATTTTTCGAAGTCTATTTAAAAAGTTAACGTCTATAAAAAGCTGTAGATAGGTACCATTATAAATATAGGCTTTGCAGTCTAAAAAAAAAACAAAATAGGTTAAACCAAGGAAGTCTAAAAACATAACCTAACAGCAATAAAGAAATGGGTAACTAAAGCATTGGCCAATAAAAAAGTACTTAATCGTCGCATGTAATCGAAATCGGGTTCGCGGTAAAATCGATTATAATATTGCGAAATGGCGACGGCGATTCTGTTGAGAAAAAGCGATTAGGGTCACGGGACGGTTAGCGTTTAGAGATTTACCTGAAAGATAGACTTATAATGCGAAATATCGATGCTATAATAGCCGATAGTTTAGTGCTTATCGATTCAAGATGGCCGCTGCCACAAAATGGCGGATCAAATATTTTTTTCAGAACTCCCTCAAAATTCAAAATTTATTTATTTCATGTAGGCTACCTTGTGGCACTTATGGCACGTCATAAATCTACCACCGGTTCGGAATGCAGATTCTGCTGAGAAGAACCGGCAAGAAACTCAGCAGTTGCTCTTTTCAAAAAATAAATTAAACTAATTTTACAATAAGTAACGAAACTAAGCTAAGTATACAGTGCTTCCACAGTGAAGCTTCAAAAATACAATACATATAATCTAACACATGTCAACATGGGAAGTCAAAGCAGACCCATTCCCGTTGGTGGCACCCGTTCACGAGCACCTCAATATGGATATCAAGAAGATGGTTGTGGTTAGGTCGTGTAGATGCATATTGCGTAAGTGTGTGTGCCTGTCAGGACCAAGCTCTCACTACCACTTATATAGATACGAGTTACGACACACACACTACCATGAGCCGCATACCCTTGTGAATAGGGATGTTAACAATTTTTCGGAATTGCTTTTATTTTGAAGATTGACTCTTGTTTACCATAAAAAAATATATATTATTTAAAAATATTAGTATTTTCGATGAGAAAATATACAAAAATAGAGTAATTTTGAATGTTTCCGCTAAAACACTACAACTGTCACTTGACTGACATGACGTCATCGGTCCGTCCGCACCACGAAAGAAGTCCCATAGAAGCGGCGCTAGTAGTCGTATGTCTAGGCAATTATTGTATGTAAAATCTATTAGTTCCACCGATGGCCGCGGGACTTCTTTCATGGCGCGTACTATACCTATAATCACTCCGTTTGTATAGCGGTTCGTCCAGTGACGTCACGAGCTCTTGGCGTTTGCAGTTACGTAACATCAGATTATAAATATAGCATTTAAAATCATTTTTAGTAAATTTATTAAGTTATATTAAATTACAAAAATGTGATTTTCGATATTCTAATCCTACAAACTATCATAAAATTAACACTTAACATTAATTTGTGATTAGTGTTAACATCCCCATTGCAAGAACTATACTGCCCTCGTAATTGAAAACACAGTAACTTACTATTTAACTTACTGTGTTTTCAATTAGGGCAGTATAGCAGGCGTTACTTCGCGGAATTTCATAATAATACTAGAAGAAAAAGTAGTATTTTGCTGTAATACGCTAAACCAGAAAAAAAATATCTGTATGGCAACACGCGCTACCCGTACCGTACTCCGTCGTTTCTCCAGAATGGAGATGAAAAAATTAATGTTAAGTGCTAATTTTGTGATAGTTTGTAGGATTAGAACATTTTTGTAATTTAATATAACTTAATAAATTTACTAAAAATGATTTTAAATGCTATATTTATAATCTGATGTCACGTGACTGCAAACGCCATGTGACGTCACTGGACGAACCGCGAAACAAACGGAGTGATTATAGGTATAGTACGCGCCACGAAAGAAGTCCCGCGGCCATCAGGGAAACGAATAGATTTTACATACAATAATTGCCTAGACATACGACTACTAGCGCCGCCTCTATGGGACTTCTTTCGTGGCGCGGACGGACCGATGACGTCATGTCAGTCAAGTGAGAGTTGTAGAGTGTTTTAGCTGGAAAATTCAAAATTACTCTATTTTTGTATATTTTCTCATCGAAAATACTAATATTTTTAAATAATATATATTTTTTTATGGTAAACAAGAGTCAATCTTCAAAATAAAAGCAATTCTGAAAAATTGTTAACATCCCTATTGAAGAAACACAGGAACAACACAAAACCAACACGCACGGAAAACTTTAGCTTTCTATAAGCCTCAATAGCCCAACGGTTAAGGTGCGGACTGAAAACTGAAAGGTCGCAGGTTCGAGCCCCACGCGTTGCACTATTGTCGTACCCACTCCTAGCACAAGCTTACCGCTTATTTGGAGCGGAGAGGAGAATATAAGTCAAGTTTAACTTTGCTAATATTAAAAAAAAAAAGGATGGATGCATGGTATCCTGGGGATTCCCCGGAAAGAAAGCTAAAGTCTTAACTATTAGGCCATCTGCCGCTTTAATTCTTGAAATTGGGTATAGAAGACCCATTTTCATCCCCCGCTGACCTACCTAATCATTTTTTGTGCAGCCGTATTATTTGAATCGCATTTAAATTTTTAACTTTGCCAAAAATTTCTTTTAGACTTCATGCATAATGCCATCCCAAAAAGTGCAGTCAAAATTAGCTTTTAAAAACGTTTGAAATAAAGGCCTTTTAGGAATCATGCATAATACTACACTAAAACCTACTCGAGCTAAATTCAATTTTAAGGTCTAGACAGTAAAGTATTAAATTGAGTGTACTCGTATACATATGCAAGATTTGTCACAATTTAATTGTCTCACGAAAATTAATATGTGCATGGGATTTTATAACTTATTTCCTTAAAACAGAGTCTATATTCGCGTGCAGTAATTTTGCAGTTTGGGTGCTTACGAATTTTAATAAGAGCTTTTTGAGTTTTTTCTATTTAACATTATTAATTCAAGAGTCTCATAAAGTTAAAGGTTTCGATTTATAATTCTTTTTGGAATTTCTTTCTAAGGTTAATCTGTATTATACTTCTTATTTTTCATTTCCATACTTAACAGCAGGATCTCCGAAAACAGCCTGTTTTTGATTCAATAGTAAACAATCAAATATTCTTTGTTTTGATAGGTTAAAAATATATGTTGTAGTTTAATACACGTTCTAAATTATTTTACCGTTCAAAAATCAAATAATATTCCGAAAACAGTGTAGTTTTTAATTGTTTTTCAGGTTGTATTTATAGTATATCAAAGTTAAACTAAAAAAAAATGTCAAAAAATAGGCAAAAGCTTTTAGAAGAATATTTTACCGTTAATTTTTCTCTAAAAAGTTTTCTTTTTTTTTTATTATGACTGTTTTACTTTTTTTATAACAAAGTGGCTCGTGCACCTCACTTCAATTGCTTGCAAGTTACTGCGGCCGAAGATCGTGCCCTTAAAATCAGAGATATCTTTGCTTACCATATTTAAGTTCACTTGTTTAGTTTATTATTTACAGAATAAATAAATAAATAAATAATATAGGTGACAGATCAAAGTTGGCAGTTAAAAAGCACTAGTAAGTACAATTAAACATAGTGATTATTTATTTAACTTTATTATTAGTCAGTTAGTTTCTATTGAATATTTGTAAGAAGGTATCGAGTTCTATCGAGAAAGTAAACAAGGGCTATGACATCGATTTTTTGACATAATCGTTTCACAAGATGGCCGCTCAGATTCATAGACGTATTGTCTATTGTGTAGTGTCAAATATCAATCTCTATGGTTAAACGTCCCGATCCATCTGTATATATAAAATTCAAAGTCCTGACTGACTGACTGAGATATCAACGCACAGCCTAAACTAGTTAGAAACTTGAAATGTTTACAGTTGGTTCCTTTTATGGCGTAGGCGCACACTAAGAAAGGATTATTGGAAATTCCACCCCTAAGGGGTTTTAATAGGGGATGGAAGTTTATATGAAACTTCGTCATTTTTCAAGCTGTTTCCATCAAAGTTGGTATTAGAGCTTTCAGTTAAAAATAAAAAAGTACGTGTGTCACAGTTTTTGAAAATTCCACCCCAAAATCTAATTCCACGCGGACGAAGTCGCGGGGGCAAAAGCTAGTATATTATAAAGAAACTATGCTAAAGTAATTTAATTGTTTTCTGAATCTTTATCTATTAAAAACAATTAGGCTATTATAATGCCTGTTTCTACTAACTTTGCAACTGTGCATGCACCTGTGTACTACAGGTACACTCTCTATTCCCTCACTCGCATAGTCTGATGGGATTGAAATCTGACAAGACCAGAGATTAGCTTAGGCTTAGCGTGCTTTCCGAGCACTTAGAATTTCTTAACAGAAAAACCCAAAACATTTTTTGAGCCCATCCGGAAATCGAACCCGAGACCTTCGCATGTTAACCACTAGACCAACGAGGTAGTTAAGTGAGGATAATATAAGCTATGTGCTATGTATGTATGTCTATAAATACATTGTTGCATGTCGGTGCAACCAAACTTTTTTGTGGAAAAACAATGGGGAAAAGTAAAACTTCCATTTTCGGAAAAAAGCGCGGCTCATAGAGGAAAATCTGAATCCGCAAGGCAAAAGCGACTATGTTTTTAGAAAATCGCATAAAGACTGCAAAGCGAAGATATTTGAATGTTGTTTTAGGTACAGATAGGATTTCATTAGAAGTCAATATTTGCTATTTGGCTACTTTTGCTGATATGTTGTCACACTGTAATATTATAAAGGTGAAAGTTTGTATGTGTATGTATGTGTGTGTGTGTGTGTGTGTGTATGTGTGTGTGTGTGTGTGTGTGTGTGTGTGTGTGTGTGTGTGTGTGTGTGTGTGTTTGTTACTCCTTCACGCCACAACGAATGAACCGATTTGGCTGAAATTTGGAATAGAGATAGCTCATACCCAGGATTAAAATATAGGCTACACTTTATCCCGGAAAATTGCAGAGTTGCAGGGAATTGAAAAACCTTGATCCACGCGGACGAAGACGCGGACATCGTCTAGTTTTTATCATATGACAAGTTTACGCTTGACATCATACCTGCTGATCGATTAAAGGAAAATTGAGAAATGTCGCAATGCATACATAGGACACAAGTACACTCTCTATTCCCTTACTCTCATAGTCCGATGGGATGGAAATCCGACACGACCGGAGAGAGATCAGGCGCAGGACCGACAGCTTTACGTGCTCTCCGAGGCACGGGGGTAACTAACCGCTAACTTCCTAACTCCGGGCTAGTGCTGAGAATTTCTTGACAGGAAAACCCAATACATTTTACGGCCCGACCCATGAATCGAACCCGGGACCTCGTCGTCTACAGTCGAACTTGCTAACCACTAGAGCAACGGAGCAGTTTTCCAATGACTATCACTGAGAATTGAGATTATAGCAATAATTTAATGTAACTTTTACAACATCGACACACAGGTAACCTAGCAGTCAAGTTCTTGCAAATCACGAGGGCGTGTGGCTCATGATTGTGTGTGTGTCGTTTCTATATAAGTGGGAGCGAGAGCTTGTTCGCGCCTGCCCGCTCCCACCTACGCTTCTGACAGGCACGCACATTTACGCAATGTGCATGTACACGACGTAACCACAAGTAAAGCTTACGTGCCCTCGTGAATTGTAAGAACTGTACCTATCCTGATTTGGCAGACTGTTGAGAACTTGACACCGTTATGTATAGGTCATGTTTTTCTTAAGCTTCAAAGTTATATTTCATTGTTTAAAACGAACATAACTCCGAAAGTTAGAAACGTGTCTGAAATTGGACTTCCTTTGTGGGCTCGAGTTACGCTTCTATAACTTGATTTCGTTAAAGTAAAGGTTACTCAGTTAATGAATTACATAATAAATAATGGAACCAATCGGCTGTGCTTTGGATTTTTTTATAATATTAATAAGCTACACGTACGACAACGAGACACCGGCGGGTTTCTTACATATCTCGCGACAGGCTTGCGACAGGCGTAAATCTTGCGATCGTTGCTGTCAAATAGAGGGTCGATTGCTGTTTGCTTCGCTGTTACGTAATACCGAAGTATAGTGTGACAGCAACGACCGCAAGACTTACGCCTGTCGCAAGACTGTCGCGAGATACGTAATAAGCTTGCGGAACACGTACTGCTTAAATGCAGAGGCGTATCTGACCAACGACATAGAGACATTGGCTCTCTAGCAACACTTCCTGAAGTCCTCACCTCACTGGGTGGCCTGCTCGAATTCTGGAGGGAGCTCGGTTTGCTGGAGTGATCCAGCGAGGAGCCGTACCAGCGGAATCACGGGCGATTAACGCCTACTTGAAGAAAAAATTTCAAGGAAATGAAGATGAAGATACAGCTACATATATATAAGATGAAGATACAGCTAATTTCTTGTCGGCTCTACTCAGTAGAATCTGCTTTCTGAACCGGTTGTAGAGTTTTGACTTTATGACTTATTAATCCTATAGTTCTTGCAATTCACGATGGCGAGTGGCTCATGGTTGTGTGTGTGTCGTATCTGTATAAGTGTGAGCGAGAGCATGATCGAATAAAAAAAAATGTTTGAGTATCGAAAAAAAGGTTCCTTTACATTTCTTCTTTTCAATGAGTTAGTTATTGTTATTAGAGTTAAGAATTGAACTGCGTACTTATGTCATTTTCATCAAAATTTGCACTTACCACTTTTGTGCTCTTAATCGTCGATATATGAAGCCTCAATAGCCCAACGGTTAAAGGTGCGGACTGAAAACTGTAAGGTCGCAGGATCGAATCCCACCCGTTGCACTATTGTCGTACCCAATCCTAACATAAGCTTTCCACTTATTTGGAGGGGATAGGAGGATATAAGTCAACTTCAGCACGGCTAGCATAGGCGGGAGAAATTTTATCCCCGGGAAAAGGATAAAATGTTTATCCTCTCGCTTAGTTTCATCCACCCGTCGAGCATGGGCACAGCGGTGGAAATAACACTCAGTGGATATACTTATAGGAATATACATCGCCTTCTCCTCTGTCGCCATGCTTTAGCATAGGGAAAAGATCATTTTATCATCTGTCAGTGGATAAAATCGGGGGATAAAATTTTTATCTCCTGCCCATGCTAGCTATGCTGGTGGGCTAATATAAAAAAAAATATTATTTTCAATTTGAAACCTACACCTACAGCTAATAGCCCCTCTAATTTTTGTACAAATCTCTACACAGCACAGTAATAACTCAAAATCCGCAAATAAAAGGCCAAATGGAAACGAATCAGACAAAAAAGGAGCACGATGTTTCGGGAATGCGACTATCGATCGCCGGTTCGAATCCGCGCCGCTTCTAGACCTAGGCGATGTTCTAATGCAGGCAACACTACGGCGCAGACCTATGTATAATTAAAGTAACTATGCCATGCTCTCTTTAAGTCTCTTTAAACGTGCCGCCAAGCGATTTAGCGTTCCGGCACGATGGCGTGTAGAAACCGATTAGGGGTATGGGTTGAATTTAAACTGCTATACCCCTTCCAAGTTAGCCCGCTACCATCTTAGACTGCATCGTCATTTACCATCAGGTGAGATCGCAGTCAAGGGCTATCTTGTCATAGAATAAAAAAAAAACATTTCTGTAGTGGTGTCGTGTGGTGCGGGTTGTTACGTTCCCTCGAATATGGTTGAGCGAAGCAACGGCTGGATCATGCGTCATGCTCGTGAACGGGTGCCACCAACGGGAATGGGTCTGCTTTGTCTGCCCGTCTTGACATGCATTTGATTGCGTGTACCTACGTATGCATTTTTGAAGCTTCATTGTGGAAGCACTGTATACATAGCATAGTTTTGTTACCTACTGTAAAAAAAATATATTTTTTTGAAAAGAGCAACCGCTGAGTTCTTGCCGGCTCTTCTCAGCAGAATCTGCATTCCGAACCGGTGGTAGATTTATGACGTGTCATAAGAGCTACAAGTTGGCCTACATGAAATAAATAAATTTTGAATTTGAATAAATTCTCAACTGCCTCTTAGGTCTAGTGGTTAGCTAGTTCGACAATGGATGTCGAGGTCCCGGGTTCGATTCCCGGGTCGTGCCAAAAACAAAAGTATTGGGGTTTTCTGTCAAGAAATTCTCAATATTAGCCCGGAGTTAGGAAGTTGGGGGTGAGTCACCCCCGTGCCTCGGAGAGCACGTGAAGCTGTCGGTGATGCGCCTGATCTCTCTCCGGTCGTGTCTGATTTCCGTTCCATCGGACTATGAGAGTGAGGGAATAGAGAGTGCACCTGTGTTTGCGCACACACTTGTGCACTATGATATCTCCCGCGCAGATGGCCAATCTCTGTGGAGATTGGTCGCCGTGGCTGGATTCGGTCGGGAGGACATTATTATTATTTTCACAATTTCAAAAATTACTTATAAATAAACAACACGCAAATATAACCCTTATCTTCTAGACAACCTATATAGTAAAGTACCTAAAATTGCTTGTACGTACTACAAACAACAATATTAACAGTATCGTTAACACAAATTGAACTTTGTTTCTATGTGATATAGGGTTTATTTCAAACTGTAAGTTTTTCATAATAATCTCATCTAACTTTCGTTATGTATTTTTTTATTGGAATAGGAACTATATTGCGTAGTGATTACAGTATAAATTACTTTAACTCAGTGATTGAGCGTTAGTTTTAATGATGTTGTTTTTAGGTAAAATGTTGTTCAGCTTAAACAACTTAGTTTTTGCTGAGCAATAAATAAATAATTATAGATTTTGCTGAAAAAGTCTTTGGCAAAACAAAAAATAAATGTAAATCCAGTGAAATCCGTGAGAAAGGGCCAACGCGCACCAACGAATGGAGTGGACTTTGTAGTGAGGTTATAGTCGATTTTGTAATAATATAAACGTAAAAATTCTTTTTACAAAACCGACTTCAAGCGCGGCTACAAAGTAGGTAGGTACCTATATCAATTGTGCCTATATTTGAAGAGTTCCCTCGATTTCTCCAGGATCCCATCATCAGATCCTGATCTGATGACAATGGAACCGGACCACCAGGGAAGTAGGAAGTATACACTTTCAAACAAAAAAAATAATTTTCCAAATCGGTCCAGGCGTCTTAGAGTAATCGGGGAACATAATTACATAATTCGGAATGCCCTTCCGGCTTCCGTTTTTCCAACTAACTATAATGTTTGTGTCTTTATTAAATCAAGAGTGAATAGGCATCTTCTAGGCAAGCGCGCACCATTTTAGGCTGCATCTTCACTTACCATCAGGTGAGATCGCAGTCAATCACTAGTCTATATATTAAAAAAAGATTCCGACGAATTGAGAACCTCCTAATTTTTTAGTGGTCAGTTAAAAAAGGTTGATTGAATCCAATATTTATTCAATACTCAAATTTATAAGAAGGCTCAGGATCACTCAGCGGGCGATGGAGAGAGCTATGCTCGGAGCATCCCTGCGAGATCAAATCAGAAATGAGGAGATCCGTAGGAGAACCAAAGTCACCGACATAGCTCTGCGAGTGGCGAAACTGAAGTGGAAATGGGCGGGGCACATAGTTCGAAGAGCTGATGGTCGATGGGGTCCCAAGGTGCTGGAGTGGCGACCCCGCACCGGGAAGCGCAGTGTTGGCAGACCCCCCACTAGGTGGACCGACGACATCAAAACGAGTCGCAGGCAGCCGCTGGGTACAAGCGGCGCAAGACCGAGACCTGTAGAACTCAATGTAGAATAAAGATAGTTTAGATGCTAAAGTGAAACGTTCGTAAATAGTCACATACATACTGTCTTTTTTTACAAAGAATATCAGCCAAGCTGAACTTGACTCATGTTCTCCTCTCCCCTCCAAATAAGTGAAAACTTGTGTTAGGAGTGGGTACGACAATAGTGCAACGGGTGGGGATCGAACTTGCAACCTTTAAATTTTCACTTCACATACATAGCTGGTTAAAATCATAACCATTTCTTTTTGCATCGCTGCTTGGGTAAAAAGGTTGATTGAATCCAATATTTATTCAATACCCAAATTATACTGTATCGATCATCGAACTCTAACACTTAGAACAGAAGTTTCTCCCAAGTTCCAAACATAGGCTCAAAAGAACCAATAAATGTGTCAGTGCCATGTAGTATTATTTTCTTGGTACTGGTACGGATAAAAACGTTTTTGATAGTTATTGTGATGAATTATGAACCCTTTCACAGTATGTCATCTTCTAAATATATAAAAGAAAAAGGTGACTGACACACTGACTGACCAACGCACAGCTCAAACCACCAGACGAATCTAATCAGCAACTCAATTTATTTAATTCCACGTCAACCTGCTTTCGTCGTAATCTCATTGACTCCCTGCGTAAGGGAGCTAATTTGTAGTAATTACTATAATTTTTGTTACACTACTTAAAATAATCTGTATGTCCCTAAATCTTTTGTACATGCCAGTTATTGATATTTTTGCTATGTATTTTTTAGTTGTAAGTCTCCTTGTTGACATTTTTACATTTGTGCATGAATATTGTTGGCTTGTCAAATAAAGAAAAAAAAAATCGTTAAAAATCTGTTGGGACGTATGCATTCGCTAAGAAAGGATTTTTGAAAATTTAACTCCTAAGGGCGTTAAATCGGGATTTGAAAAATCGAACTTGAACTTGAAAAAAAACGTGAGCGAATTGGGGCAAAAACTAGTTTTTTAATAATTTTTTGTGAGATTATCGTATCGCGGGTTTGCAAGAATATCGACGTAACTCAAAATTCCATCAAACTGTACTAAGTATGCCAAACGCTCATAAATCTTTGATATTTTGTAGTGAATAGAAAAAGTCAAATCCTATGCTTTGTCCAAGCCTTTATTTTCTTTTTGGCAGATCACGCCTATAAATTACCGTTTTTTTGTTTTCGGAATAATGTACTAAAATAATGTCGTACTTTATTGACGTTTAGTGAAGTGCCCTGTGCATAACAAACAACCACAGACTAAAACACAGTTCTTGAAAGACGATAAATCATTCACAATTATGATAAAAATAATTTGACTTCGTGTAAGTATTGTTTCTGTAAATTTAATAAAAAAAGGAAATAAAAATAGTAACTATGACTCCAATATTGAATATTTGCAAGGAATTAAGTTGAAATCTTGGAATTTAAGTTCAAACCAAGGGTAAAGAAATTTTTCTTTTCATTTAATTTTTTTTGACGGCTGCCTTAAAATATAACTAGTTATGCACGCGTTAGTGAAGTGAGTTAACTTCAAAACGCGTGGTTAATAACGTCTAAACCAAGTTTAAATCAAGAGTTATGAGCAAATATACTTGGAAAATCACATACCTACCTACTTATTTATTTAACAAACTAGCTACGTAATTGGGTATACAAATGAAACAAGTAAAATTATTAAATACTAGCGGCTCGTCCTGGCTTCACACGGCTAGACATTTATTTTTTAAACATTTTGGCATAAACGTACAGTAAATGCAGGGCAAGTGACATCAACGCGTAATTTTTGAAAACATTTCACTGAGCAATTTTATTAAACTCGTAATATGTTTCGAATGGAATGTCCTATTTTAATAAACTAAAAAGTAATTTACAGGTATTTAAACTGCCTTGCTTGAGAAATCATTTATTTAGGTAAGGATTAAGGCAAAGGTATAAATAACTTGATCTGATTTATATACACTATACAATTTAAATTAATATCGGAGTTATCAGAAAATGAATATTTCCGCGTGATAAAATAATAAAATGCCAGCCGGTGCGGCGGGGCAAGGTGGCAGGTATCGGCGCGGAAGATTCCTGTGGTTCCTGTGGTGATCTTATTAACAATCGTTTCCTATAAGAAGCTCTGTGCGATCGCAGCCCCGTAAAAACAAATATTTAATATTTCAACCCAGACGAAGTCGGGGCAGGTCGCTAGTTAAACATATTTTGAAAGAAAACCTTAATTATTATTATTATCGATAAAGAACCCAAATCAACTTATTATTTTTTTCTGTTTGTCTGTTACCGCAAACATAATATGTCAAATTAATTTATCTAAGTGATTAAAAATATATAATAAAATATAAGTACGTTAAATCAAAATTAAAAAATATTTCATTAAATCGATTGAAAGTTCTTCTTAAATAAAATCGATTATTACTTCAAATCGAATCGGTAACGTGTGAAGGCGTCACTAAAGTCAAAATTTCTTGATCTGCCAAAAAGAAAATAAAGAATTGGACAATCTATAGTAATATACTGTTTGAAGTATGTACAAAAACATTAATCAAGAAATTTCAAAACGCCATTCTTTAAAATCATTAATTTTTTAGTTCCGTCATTGTTCTCGCAAACCAGCGGTATGTACTAACGCTACGATACTGCGTAGTAGGCCTATAAAGACCTAGTAAAAATGGTTTATCACAGCGTCGACTACTGCGCTTCTTGCGCTACTGTTCGATGTTACCGACGTCCTTCCCATGTAAATAACAGTATCCAAATAAAAAACGCGACAGTTCCTCAAAAAAAAACATGGCGGCGGCTCCCATTTTCCTTGATGCAAATTGCCTTAGTTTGTGGGGAAATTCTGTGCTCAAAATCTCGGCGGTCTAATTGAAAATATACATTTTTTATTTTATTTTATTTTATTTCTGTATCTTTTTAACCGACTTCCAAAAAAGGTGGTACTCAATTGGTCGGAATCTTTTTTTATGTATGTTCCCCGATTACTCAAAGACGCCTGGGCCAATTTGGAAAATATTCTTTTTGTTTGAAAGGGTATACTTCCCAAGTGGTCCCATTGTCATCAGGTCAGGATCTGATGATGGGATCCTGGAGAAATCGAGAGAACTCTTCAATAGGCACAATTGATGTACTTTGTAGTGGCGTTTGAAGTCGTTGTAAAAAGAATTTTTATGTTTATATTATCATAAATAAGTTTCTATATCAGGTACAGAATCCTAAAACTTGGGTACCTATTTAATTTTTGAGCGTAAAATTTTAACCGTTAATCCATAATCGGCGTTATTTGTCTTTCTTGTCTGTGTGTAAACGTCGCGTGTCATGTTCAAGTATATCCGGTCAAATATTGAGTTAAGTATTTATTCAAACAATGTTTTGCCGAGGTTAAGCCCTTCAAGAATGCCGCTCTATGGTAATGATTACTCTGTGGGAAATCGTCGGTACTTATATTTTTTACTAGCGGATTCCCGCGACTTCGTCCGCTTCTTCAATTCACAATCAACAGTACCTAAATCCCCACAGTTTAGGGGGCAGTACCCCTGCAGAATCAGGATTGAGGTGTAGGAACCAGAAGTTTTATGGGAGTATCTCGCAAAGTTTTTGTGTCGATTAAAAAAGATTCACGCAAATCGGTTAAGAAATCACGGAGATATCGATATACCTTCGATATACAGAGGTAGAAAAACACAACTCCTTCTCCTCCTATTTCAAAAGTCTGTTTCAAAAGTAAAGCTTATATAACGCCCGATAATATCAGCTATCTACCAGTGAAAGTCCCGTCAAAGTCAAAATATCCAGCCGTTCCCGAGATAAGCGGCAACAAACAAACAGACCGACAGACAGAGAGACAAAAATTATGAAAATTGTTTTCTTGTCATAAGTACCGTAATTATTTTCGTATGCAGTTAGTAAAAAGCTGTTCTTTAACCGACTTCCAAAAAGGAGGAGGTTATCAATTCGGCCGGTATATATTTTTTTTTTTTTTTTTCTATGTATGTCCACCGATTACTCCGGGGTTTCTGGACCGATTCACGCGATTTTTTTTTTAATCGACAGAGGAAGCTCGCGAAATGGTCCCATAAAAATTTTTACCTTCAACTCTTCAAGCCTGATGCTGCAGAGGTACTTTCCCCCTAAATTATGGGGTTTTAGGAACTGTCATTTACGAATTGGTATGCTTGGCCTAAGCATATACTAGATCTTAGAGCTTCAGGTCCTACTCCTCAATCCTGATGCTGCAGGGTACTGCCCACCTAAACTATGAGACTTTAGGAACTTTCGCTTGCGAATTGATATTATTGGTATTAAGCATAGTCTACATCGTGGAGCTCAAGGTCCTAGCTCTTCAATCCTGATGCTGCAGGGTACTGCCCACCTAAACTGTGAAGATTTAGGAACTTTCGCTTGCGAATTGATATTGTTAGTATTAAGCATAGGCTACATCGTGGAGCTCAAGGTCCTAGCTCTTCAATACTGATGCTGCAGGGGTACTGCCTACCTAATCTGTGAGGATTTAGGAACTGTCGCTTACGAATTGATATTGTTGGTACCAAGCATATACTACATCATAAAGCTCAAGGTTTTAGCTCTTCAATCCTGACGCTGCAGGGTTGGAGGAATTACGAACCGTCGCTTTCGAATTGATTCGATTGTTGGTATGTACCAAGCATTAACTACATCATGGAGCTTCTGGTCTTTAGAAATTGTGTATTGTTAATAAGTACTGTAGGTACCAAGTATAGACTACATTAGTACCGTAGCGTTGGAGGGAGGGGAGAAATAGTGCAGGAACAAGCTACACTATAAAGCTTAAAATAAAAATTCTTTTCAAAAAACCGACTTCAAACGCCACTACAAAGTATAAAAATAATTTTATTTTGTACACGTTTGTTGAAGTCGGGCGGGCTTAACTAGAAACGATGAAATCGATGCGCGACGCTTATCTTATGGTGACATATAAAAGACACGCTTATTGAAATCAGGCGAGCATCGCGTATCGGATTCATCGTTTCTATTTAAGCCCGCCCGACTTCAACAAACGTGTACAAAATAAAATTATTTTTATACTTTGTAGTGGCGTTTGAAGTCGGTTTTTTGAAAAGAATTTTTATTTGATATTACAAACATACACTTCAATTTTATTTATTTGTATAGATTCAAAACTTTTAAAACGACTTCAAAAAGGAGGAGGTTCGCAATTCGACTCTATGATTTTTTTGTTTGTTTATTACGCGATTATTCCGCCAATTATGAATCGATTTTAATGATTATTTTATTTTGTTTGGTATGTCATACTTCAGAGGTGCCCCCAATATAGTTTTCAAAATTAATGCCTCTCCCTTTTAGGATCTAGAATTTTCTTTGAATAGAATAAAATAGAAGATTTTTTATTCAAATAAACTTTAACAATAGTGCTTTTGAATCGTCGATGAATCTACCACTGGTTCGGAATGCCCTTCTTGCCGAGCAGAGCCAGCAATAAACTCGGCGGTTGCTCTTTTCAAAAAAAAAAATTACAATAGGTAACAAAACTATGCTATGTATACAGTGTTGTGTGTGTTTGTTTGTGTTCTGAGATTCTGAAATACCTGGTTCTATCCAATATTCTGAAATACATCAATAATATTATTGGTTCTTATCAGAACTGTCGATTACAGCTCTTAGCGGTGGACTGACGTCAAAAATAAAATAAAAAATAAACATCGAAAGATCAAAGTTTGTAGCAATGTATTACACAGCGGGTCCCTGTCGCTTAAGAGGTTTATTTTGTTAAAATAACAACCGACAAATATGCCCGCCGGCTATTTATTAGTCGCCTCAAACAAATAATGACATGACAAAGACAATTAAGAAAAAAAATATTAAATGATCATTAATGCGCGTGTGGTCTTACGATACAAGCTTGTAATATGAAACGGGATGTGCGCTATGCTTTACGAGTACATAGTTTCACCTCATCCTTACTTAATATTATAAATAGGTATGAAAGTCTGTTTTATTTGTTGACTAGCTTTAACCCGCGGCTTCGCTTACGTTAGGTTCGATTTTTTAACCTCCTATTTAACCCTCTTGGGGTTGAAATTTTCCAAAATCCTTTCTTAGCGGATGTCTACGTCCTCACAGCTACCTGTATGCCAAATTTCAGCTCGATCGGTCCAGTGGTTAGAGCTGTGCGTTGATAGATCAGTCAGTCAGTCAGTCAGTCAATCACCTTTGCCTTTTATATATTTAGACTAGCTGATGCCCGCGACTTCGTTCGCGTGGATTGAGTGTGATTACCTCGGGAATTCTGTTATTTTCCGGTATAAAAAATAGCCTATGTGTTATTCCAGACTATAATCTATATCTGTGCCAAATTTCAGCCGAATAGGTTCAGTCGTTACGACGTGATTGAGGAACAAACATACAAACTTTCGCATTTATAATATTAAATTAAATAATAGGAAATAGGATTAAGTGGTGCCACCAACGGGAATGGGTCTGCTTTGTGTCTACCCATCTTAACATGTGTTAGGTTGTGGTAGGTGTGCATTTTTGAAGCTTCTTTGTGGAAACACTGTGTGCATAGCATAGTTTTGTTAACCATTGTAAAAATTTTTTTTTGAAAAGAGCAACTGCTGAGTTTCTTGCCGGCTCTTCTCAGCAGAATCTGCATTCCGAACCGGTGGTAGATTTATGACGTGTCATAAGAGCTACAAGTTGGCGTACATGAAATAAATAAATTTTGATTTTTTGATTTTTTGAAATCCTACCCTACCTACTCTCTTACTACTACTTCGTTGAAACAATGATTTTAGTTAAGTTAGTAAAAATTTTCAGATATATCTATACCTACTAGCTTTTGCCCCCGCGACTTCGTCCGCGTGGAATTAGATTTTGGGGTGGAACTTTCAAAAACTGTGACACACGTACTTTTTTATTTTTAACTGAAAGCTCAAATACCAACTTTGATGGAAACAGCTTGAAAAATGACGGAGTTTCATATAAATTTCCATCCCCTATTTAAATCCCTTAGGGGTGGAATTTCCAATAATCCTTTCTTAGTGTGCGCCTACGTCATAAAAAGAACCAACTGTAAAAATTTCAAGTTTCTAACTTCAGTAGTTTAGGCTGTGCGTTGATATCTTAGTCAGTCAGTCAGGACTTTGAATTTTATATATATAGATACCTAGGTACCTAACACACGTACCTAAGTACGTGACAGGAAATCTCTCGTACATTTTTGTGAGGTGATAATTCGACAGGTAAGTACAATAAAAGTGTAGGTATTTACTTACTGTACTGAATGACGAAAGGCTGAATGGGTATTTTAGCTCTAAACTTAGTTGCGTACAGTTGGCTACAATAAATTTTATGATATATAGAATTTAATATTTTATAATTTACTAGCTTTTGCCCCCGCGACTTCGTCCGCGTGGAATTAGATTTTGGGGTGGAATTTTCAAAACCTGTGACACACGTACACGTTCTTTATTTTTAATTGAAAGCTCAAATACCAACTTTGATGGAAACAGCTTGAAAAATGACGGAGTTTCATATAAACTTCCATCCCCTATTTAAACCCTTTAGGGGTGGAATTTCCAATAATCCTTTCTTAGTGTGCGCCTACGTCTTAAAAGGAACCAACTGTAAAAATTTCAAGTTTCTAACTTCAGTAGTTTAGGCTGTGCGTTGATATCTCAGTCAGTCAGTCAGTCAGGACTTTGAATTTTATATACTTAGATTTATATTAAATCTATATCTAAATATATAAAAGGAAAAGGTGACTGACTGACTGACTGATCTATCTACGCATTTTCAAAACACTGGACGGATTGAGTTGAAATTCTGCGTACAGATAGCCAGATGATGTAGGCGACATCAATTCAACCCCTAAGGGTCATTGCCTAAGGGGTTAAAATAGGGGCTCGAAAAATCAAAATTAACGTAAGTTACAAAAAACTTACGAATTAAAAAAAAATTTTTTTCTATTCGTTGACAAGATAGTCTTTGATTGTGATCTTACCTGATTGTAAGTGACGATGCAGTCTAAGATGGTAGCGGGCTAACTTGGAAGGGGTTTGGCAGTTTAGATTCAACCCATACTACCTAATCGGTTCCTACACGCTATCGTGCCGGAACGCTAAATCGCTTGGCGTCTTTGACGGTAGGGTGGTAACTAGCCACGGCTAAAACCTCCCACCAGACCAGGGCCCCAAGTCTGCTATTTTACATGTCATTGTCATTGAACCGCAATACAATTTCAATTCAATTATCATTGGTCCAAAATTTCGTAGTCTACTAAATTCACAATGGTCGTTCGATTTCTTATAATTGGATTGTAATTCAATGATACCTCGGAATTGCCATTAGCTTAAAAAGCGTTTGCCGAAATGAGTTTCAAAAAAAACTACATATTAAAAACGTCTATTTAAGCTAGATTCAAAGCTAGATGTGTCAGTGGCAAACCATCGGAAAACAATTGTGACGCCATTGAATTAGTAGACTACCAAAATTGCTAAAAGTAGCAATTGGGATGTCATTGATAGACAATTGAACTACAATTGCAATAGCAGACTTGGGCCCCAGACCAGAGACAATATAGAAATTATAATTTCCCAAATCGCCCCCGCCGGGAATAGAACCCGAGACCTGATGAGACGAAGACGATATTATTGAGATCGTCTGTACTCACACAGCATAATATGTTTATTCATGCAAAGCAAATACAATACATCAGTTATTCATTCTAGGAAGAACATGACTAACGCTATATGACGAACTGTATGGTTATTAAACAATGCTTACTGTTTACTTGTTAATTTCGCAAACTTGGCGTTTTGAGACCTTGCAAAGAACACGGAGCATTGGAAGATCCCCACTTGTGGGCAAATTGAAACTGGATGTAATTAACCGACTTAAAAAAAAGAGGTTATTAGTTTTTTTTTATACATTACTAGATACCCACGACTTCGTACGCGTGGATTGAGGTTTTTTTGGAATCCCACGGGAACTCTCTTATTTTCCGGAATAAAAGGTAGCCTATGTGCTATACTAGTCTATATTCTATCTCTGTGCTAAATTTCAGCCAAATCGGTTTAGTCGTTGCAGCGTGATTGAGTAACAAACATCCATACATACTTCCAAACTTAACATTTATAATATTAATAGGATAATAGGATGTATATTCCCCGATTACTCGAAGACGCCTGGACCGATTTGGAAAATTCTTTTTTTGTTTGAAAGGATATACTTTCCAAGTGTTCCCATTGTCCTCAGATCTGATAATAGAATCCTGGAGAAATTCAAAAAAACCTCAATCCACCGAACAAAGTCATTGGCATCAACTAGTAAAAAATAAAGAAAAGTTACCAACGAATTGAGAACCTCCTCATTTTTTGGAAAACGGTTAAAAAAGAAACAGTGTCCTGTCCTGTATGGACTTGAAAGATAAAACCATCAAATTTGGGTCAATCCAATTCAACTGGATCCCCATAAAAATGGCATTCCAATCCATTTTTCCCATAAAATTGTATTTGTGACCCCGAATCTATCGGCACATGGGTACGCTCGTGACTCGACCCCGATCGACCTGTGAGAATCTTTGACATCGTGATGACCCGCTGTTACCACTTCGATATAGGGTAAGTGCGTGTTCGACTCACATTAAAGTGTTCCGTACCCATACTAATAATAAGTAACAAATGCGAAGTGTTTTTGTTGATCGATTTTCCTTTTAGAAGCGGAGCAATGTATTGACGTGATTTTGGATGGATATAGTTGAGAACTTAGGGAGTGACAGAGGCTTTTTATTATTCCATGAAAAAGAAAGAGTTCGCGTGGTTATCATTAAAAACCTGACTGACTTAGTTTATTGGTTTTTCCTTAAATCACACAACAACGGAGCAACGAATCTATGTGATTTTGAAAGGATACCGTTAAGGATTTAGATAATTACAGTGGCTACTTATTATTCCCGAAAAACAGAGGTTCCCGCGGGCTTTTTAAATCCTAACATCACATAAAGTTGCGGGCAAAAGCTAGTAAAGTTATTGTATTTGTGACCCCAAATCTATCGGCACTTGGGTACGCAGAGTAGCACCCAAGCAGCCAATGGTCAGGGCTCCAGAGTGAGGGACCTCCTCACAATGCGTGCCGTCTCAAGGAGTACCGCCTTCTGTATCCTGCCCTTGATCCAAGTACTAAGCGAAAGTTTCTTAAGGTGTTGATCGATACTTTTTAGTATAAGACCATTGACCGAAACGACAATCGGAACTACAATCGTTGAAGCAACATTTCACATGGCAGTAATCTATTATAATAATAATAACGTTATAATAATAATACATTACGTTATATAGTGTTGACGCCTCCCACTAAGGAACCCTAAAACACGCGAATAAAAGTAAAGTCACGGACTATCGGTTTAAGAATCTCTTGAGTTGATGAGACGTCGATGATACCATCGTGTTTCTTTATAATTTTAACAAAAAATCTGACTTCAATAAAATGTTGAGTGCATTGCAATATCTAGGATAAATTTTTGTACTGTTGGAAACACCTTTCTGAGTCAAATTCCTCTTTAGAATAGAATAAATTCAAAAATTCAAACTCAAAATTATTTATTTCATGTAGGCCAACTTGTAGCTCTTATGACACGTCATGACTCTACCACCTTTTTAAGCTATTGCATAGCTTCTATCGCGGGCCTTGAGCGTGGAGACCGAATTCAGAAATTCCGTAACGAAAATAACCTGACACGGAACTCCTCTCACCGCTAGATGGCGTTGATAAAAAATGCTATGCAATAGCTTTACCGCGGCAGTCCCCGAGTGCCACACGTCTTTTTTTTTAATAGGTAGAGTGATTCAAGAGGAAGATTAATATGTATAATACATGCATAATATAGTACAGAAATACTGATAACAATTATAACTTTAGAGGTGTCTATGGCCCTTTCCAGTATTTAAGTCACACTTTTTTTTTTTATTCGATGACAAGATAGCCCTTGACTGCGATCTCACCTGATGGTAAGTGACGATGCAGTCTAAGATGGTAGCGGACTAACTTGGAAGGGATATAGCAGTGTAAATTCAACCCATACCCCTAATCGGTTTCTACACGCCATCGTGCCGGAACGCTAAATCGCTTGGCGGCACGTCTTTGACGGTAGGGTGGTAACTAGCCACGGCCAAAGCCTCCCACCAGACCAGACCAGATACAATTTAGAAATTATAAATTCCTAAATTGCCACCGCCGGTAATCGAACCCGAGACCTTCCAGTTATAAGGCCACAGCGCTCACCACTGCGCCAGGGAGGTCGTCAAACACACTTATATAGATACGACACACACACAGCCATGAGCCACGCGCCCTCTTGAGTTGAACTATAATTGTCAATTTTATATCTAGTTGAACATCTGACAAACATATTTGAACATGTCTATTATAAATTTTGAACACATGTCGGGGTTATGTTAGAGATAACGTGTATATCGGTATACATCAGATTAGAAGTTTGTACATATCCTATTTTGAGGGATTGAATCTTTTACATTGGAAGGGTGGACTTAGGGATGGCACGTCAAATATCACTTACTTCAAGGGTGAAAGAAAATATCTTTTGTTAGCGAAATATTGAAATAGTAAAGATATAGATATACAACTTTAATGTATTGAAGGTAGTTAAATAAAACTAGTACTAGTACTAGTAGTAGTAGTAAAAGTAATAGTAATAGTAGACTTTGTTGACGACGTAGGCGCCGGTCTGGTGCCGCGCCGTGAGTATAAATACAGCAGGTTGGACGTTATTAATTCAGTCTCTTCCTGAGACTCATGCGGCTATTGGATGCTCCCGCGTCTAGGTCGTTGTATTTGATTGTGGGATTGTGATAGCAATCACACCCTAATCGAATAAGTTTTGCCCTGAGGTTTAGTCGAGTGTAATTGATTAGATAAGTTTGATAGTTACCCTCACGTTCAGATGGTGGTTTGTCTGACGTGTTGTGGTTAAATAGATTAGATGTGAGGACAGGGGCCGTTATAGGGGCGGTTGGAGACGGCTTTAGGTAGGGTTTAAGCGTTTTTGAGTTTATACTTTTTTTTAGAAGATTTTATCAATCACACTATACCTAATCTATACTTATAATAAAACTGCAACGGGACGAATTTTGTACATCAAATATATTTTGAAAATTTTAGTTAGAGGATGCTTTATTATCGACACTGAACCCAAAACAATTTTTTTTTGAATTTTTTGTCTGTCTGTCTGTGCGCGCATCACGCGAAAACTACTGAACGGATTTGTTTGTTTGGTATAGTGGTAGCTGGTATACCGGGTTAATATAGATAGCATACCTACCTTAAAAAAACAATAAGGTTTATCCGGGATAGGGGATGAAAGTTTTTGTTGATTTTGCTCCATATAACTTCGTCAAATCTACCACCCTTACTATAGTGGGCCAGCCACGGGCTGGGTCGTCTTTGTCAGTCGTTTGATGTCCACTAGTGGACATAAGTCTTATTAAAAGTTACAACATCCACATGGTGTGGTCTTGTGTCGTATGTATCCAGATTCTCCTTGCGACTCGTTCAATGACGTACTACCTAAATTCCACTAAAACGAAGTGATATAGCCAAAAATACTCATTTATAACATTCAATATACTTAATTATTATTTATTATAAAATATTCAAATCTTAATAATGAAAAATTTGAACATGAATAAAGATTTTTTTTATAAATGTCTTGATCAATAAAATTAATAGTCTCTTAATAAAGACCGAAAGCGATAAAGTGTATGTAAAAGCAATACATAAAATATTTATGAAACTGTCTGTAGGTACGTTGAAAAAAAAACTAACGCCCGTTTTCACCAACTTTTTTTATTTATTCGATGACAAATTCAAATTCAAAATTTATTTATTTCATGTAGGCCAACTTGTAGCTCTTATGACACGTCATAAATCTACCACCGGTTCGGAATGCAGATTCTGCTGAGAAGAGCCGGTAAGAAACTCAGCAGTTGCTCTTTTCAAAAAATTTTTTTTTTTACAAAGCTATGCTATGTAAGTACACAGTGCTTCCACAATAAAGCTTCAAAAATGCAAAAATGCATACGTAGGTACACCAATCCAACGCATGTCAAGATGGGCAGTCAAAGCAGACCCATTCCCGTTGGTGGCACCCGTTCACGAGCATGACGCATGATCCAGCCGTTGCTTCGCCAAGGTAGCCCTTAACTGTGATCTCACCTGATGTTAAGTGACGATGCAGTCTAAGATGGTAGTGGGGTAACTTGGAAGGGGTATAGCAGTGTAAATTCAACCCATACCCTTAATCGGCTTCTACACGCCATCGTGCCGGAACGCTAAATTGTTTGGCGGCACGTCTTTGACAGTAGGGTGGTAACTAGCCACGGCCAAAGCCTCCCACCAGACCAGACCAGAGACAATTTAGAAATTATAAATTCCTAAATTTCCACCGCCGGGAACCGAACCCGAGACCTTCCAGTTACAAGACTACAGCGCTCACCACTGCGCCAGGGAGGTCGTCAAAACGTTCCCTTTAACGGACAACCTAAGCTAAGTTAGGTGACACTTTCTGTCAAATAGGTCATAAGTCACAAAATAAATCGACGGCCAAACTGAATAAAGGCGTAATCGAAAAAAAAAAATTTACAGGCGAGCCAAAAAACCGTAAAAAAGACGTGTGGCACTCGGGGACTGCCGCGGTAAAGCTATTGCATAGCATTTTTTATCAACGCCATCTAGCGGTGAGAGGAGTCCCGTGTCAGGTTATTTTCGTTACGGAATTTCTGGATTCGGTCTCCACGCTAGCCCGCGATAGAAGCTATGCAATAGCTTTAAAAATAATCTATCTTCTTTGCTATTTACACCTGATTAGTGTTGTATATGTAATTCTTGTTGTATGTATATAATGCCAACTCAATGGGCTAATGTATTGCGAAGGGATAAGAGTAGCGCGATAGAAAGAGAAGCAACTTATAAGTAAATATCATTGTAGGAAAGTTAGCACTGTGTGAACTGTATTGCACTTTATTTTGTGGGAGCAAGAGTCGCTATTTATTTGCGGAGGGAATCTTCTGTATAGTTCTTGCAATTCACTAGGGCGCGTGAGCTTTACTTGTGGTTACGTCGTGTACATGCACATTGCGTAAATGTGAGTGTCTGTCAGGAGCCTAGGTGGGAGCGGTCAGGCGCGAGCAGGCTCTCGCTCACACCTATACAGATACGAAACGCACACAACCATGAGCCACGCGCCCTCGTGAATTGCCAGAACTATACCTATAGGTATAATTAAAAAAAAGACGTGTGGCACACGGGGACTGCCGCGGTAAAGCTATTGCACAGCATTTTGTATCAACGCCATCTAGCGGCTCACCGTAGAGGAGTCCCGTGTCAGGTTATTTTCGTTACGGAATTTCTGGATTCGGTCTCCACGCTCAAGGCCCGCGATAGAAGCTATGCAATAGCTTAAAAAATCATACTAATGTAAAGTCGCAGATTCAAACTAATAGTTTTATACGGATTAAAGCAATCAAACACCATAAATATTCGTTATTCATAACATTATTGCATTTTATTTATTTTATGGGACCCAATAAAACTAAAACTGTTCGCAATTTGGGAGTCCCACGCGCCAATATTTTAGGTATAATTCTTGTATTTATTTGTTTTACAAGTAGCTTTATTAGAAAAAAAAAACTTTATTTTTGATGACTGTCTTTATTTATAATCGATTTCAGAGGCGTATAAAAAGAAAAATGACATTGTGTTATAATTTTAAAAACCTTTACCTTACGTATATAAAAAAATTTAATAATTACCCAATGCTCCAAACCCCATGCTCTCTTTAAACATTTCTGTGGTGGTGTCGTGTGGTGCGGGTTGTTACGTTCCCTCAAATACGGTTGAGCGAAGCGACGGCTGGATCATGCGTCATGCTCGTGAACGGGTGCCACCAACGGGAATGGGTCTACTTTGTCTGCCCGTCTTAACATGTATTGGATTGTATGTATCTACGTATGCATTTTTGAAACTTCATTGCGGAAACACAGTAAACATAGCAAAGTTTTGTCACCTATTGTAAAAATTTTTTTTTTTTTGAAAAGAGCAAATGCTGAGTTTCTTGCCGGCTCTTCTCAGCAGAATCTGCATTCCGAACCGGTGGTAGATTTATGACGTGTCTTAAGAGCTACAAGTTGGCCTATATGAAATAAATAAATTTTGATTTTGATTTTGAATGGTCAAAAAAGGTGGAATTTTTGGCCGAAAGTGGTCGGACATTAGTGACAGCTAGGGAATGCAAATCTCGCGAGATTGGGGTTCAAGCGAGATTGTAAATAACAAAACTGCCAATCTCGCGAGATTGGCAGTTTTGTGTGTTTTTTTGCAAATAATCACAATATTTGAATAAATTAGGATAAAAATTATAAGTATTATAAGATAACATTTATTTTCACGAATTTTTTCAATAGAAAAATTATGCATCAAATTGTCTATAATTTTTTAATAAACTTCTAAGTAGTAAACTTTGACGTACGTATCTATCCAATCACTGTGGAAGCACTGTATACATAGCATAGTTTGGTTACCTATTGTAAAATTTTTTATTTTTATTTTTTTAAAAGAGCAACTGCTGAGTTTCTTACCGGCTCTTCTCAGCAGAATCTGCATTCCGAACCGGTGGTAGACTTATGACGTGTCATAAGAGCTACAAGTTGGCCTACATGAAATAAATAAATTTTGATTTTGATTTTGAATGGTCAAAAAAGGTGGAATTTTTGGCTGAAAGTGGTCGGACATTAGTGACAGCCCTATGTAAGGGCGCCGGTATAAATGTCGGAAAATCGGTGCGGGGGCAAATTCGATTATTCGAATTTTACGGATTGCCCCAATCTCAGCTATTAATCCAAAACGCTTTATTACTTGCCGGGTAAGGGTGAGTTTTTGAGTTTTACGCTACAAACAGAGGGGTTGTCGGACAGGGGGTGATTTTAACTTAATTTATAACGTGTTTTTGATTATCTAATTGTTGTACAACGATGAAATGAAATGAATACACTTTATTGTACACCACATAAATACAGAAACATATATTTACAGAAACATAAATAACTTAAAATAAATGATAGCACAAATGGCGCCCTTTTCGCTAAGGAGCGATCCACATTTTTAATCCCCGACGCAAAAACGACGGGGGTTAAAAATGTGTGTTTGTCTGTCTGTGGCATCGTAGCAGCCGAACGGATGCACCGATTTTGATTTTTTTTTGTTTGAAAGGTGAATTAGAGTTCTCAGCTATGTTTCATGATGAAAATCGGTCCAAGATGGCCGCCGCCACAAAATGGCGGATTACATTTTTTTTCACAACTCCCTCAATATAGATATCAAATGAAAGGGCTTGACTAATAGAATACTATACACGATGATAAATTTCAAATCCAAAATGGCCGCCACGACAAAATAGCGAATTACACATTTATTTTTTAATTTTACATGTCGGGGCTGTTTTAAATTTTCAATTTATACTTGTTATATTTCAGCTCTATTTTATACTAGCTGTTGCCCGCAACTTCGTCCGTGTGGATTTAATTTTACAGACCGCCCTCGACCACCGGCTCACCGCATCGCATTGTTCGCCCGCACTATTCTTTCTTTTTACCTGGCTTCTAAGAGTCGTACCGAGATTTTGAATAGCCTATAACCTTCCTCAATAATTGGGCTATCAGGTACAAAAATAATTTTTCAAATCCGACTGGTAGTTCCAGAGATTAGCGCGTTCAAACAAACAAACTCTTGCACTTTATTATATTAAGTATATATTTGGGAACTTCACAACCTTGTGCCTCCTTCACCTTTTTACCACAGAACTGCGAGAAGTCGTGAGCGTTGGCATCCTTATGTGGTAGAAATCCAACCTAATTGTTATTAAATATCACGAGTACGTACCACGGTAATTATTTTAGTTGGGATTGTCGATATTTCGATCCAATTGCATGGACCGTGGTCACGACGAGACTGCGGTGTTGCGAGACGTCAAGTTGAAGCTGTCATGGGTAGAATTTATCTACCCGCCTTCTTGATCTTTTCGGAGGAACGTCATTTAAAGTTCGGCAAAAAACACTAACAACGTCACTTTTTAAAGGTGCTGTACGACGCTTCTCTGGTTTGCATAATTCTACGACTGGATTCCACGTACTAGCTAGTTTAAAACCATCTTCCCGATTGAAATTCTGGTGTTTACGAATTTCAATCGCTTCGCGCACCAACCTAGGTATATAGTTATATACCTAGGTATATAGGTTAAGAACAACGATCCTCAGAAGTCTGCGATCGCGGAGCATATTCTACAGCCAGGAACAAAACACTGGATCGAACTCCACAACCCACGAGTTCTCTCCACAGACCGCCACTATATACCTAGGTTGGTGCGCGAAGCGATTGAAATTCGTAAACACCAGAATTTCAATCGGGAAGATGGTTTTAAACTAGCTAGTACGTGGAATCCAGTCGTAGAATTATGCAAACCAGAGAAGCGTCGTACAGCACCTTTAAAAAGTGACGTTGTTAGTGTTTTTTGCCGAACTTTAAATGACGTTCCTCCGAAAAGATCAAGAAGGCGGGTAGATAGATTCTACCCATGACAGCTTCAACTTGACGTCTCGCAACATCGCAGTCTCGTCGTGACCACGGTCCATGCAATTGGATCGAAATATCGACAATCCCAACTAAAATAATTACCGTGGTACGTACTCGTGATATTTAATAACAATTATGTCAGTAAACCACGAATCAAGTCTAAAATCTTTAGTTAAATCCAACCTACTCGAACGAAACGCTTCAATTCAACGTTTCTGATAAGAACCGCTAAGGTGTGGAACACTCTTCCAGCATCTGTGTTTCCTGCCACCTATAATTTGAGTACCTTCAAGGCAAGAGTGAATAGGCATTTTCTAGGCAAGCACACTCCAACCTAGACCTCATCAGTGCTATCCAGTATTGATTGTCGTCAAGCGCAAGCCTATTTTCTGATTTAAAAAAAAATCGCTGGGCGGCACGTTTTTGGCGGTAGGGTGGTAACTAGCCACGGCCAAAGCCTCCCATCAGAAAAATCTATACAAATAAATAAAATTGAAGTGTCTGTTTGTAATATCAAAAGAACAGCTTTTTACTAACTGCATACGAAAGTAAATACGGTACTTATAACAAGAAAACAATTTTTAAAATTTTTGTCTGTCTGTCTGTTTGTTGCCGCTAATCTCGGGAACGTCTGGACCGATTTTGACGGGACTTTCACTGGTAGATAGCTGATATTATCGGGCATAGCATAGGCTACTTTTTTAACCGACTCTCGAGACAGGAGGAGAAGGAGTTGTGTTTTCCTACCTCTGTATATCGATATCTCCGTGATTTATTAACCGATTTGCGTGAATCTTTTTTTAATTGAAACAAAAACTTTGCAAGGTGCTCCCATAAAAATTTCGGGTTCCAACTCTTCAATCCTGATGCTGCAGGGGTACTGCCCTCCTAAACTGTGGGGATTTAGGAACTGTCGATTATGAATAGTTATTGTAGGTACCAAGTAAAGACTACATCGTTGTATTCCAGGACCCAACTCCTCAATCCTGATGCTGCAGGGTTTCTGCCCACCTAAACTGTGGGGATTTAGGAACGCGGACGAAGTCGCGGGCTCCGCTAGCATATACCTAAAGAAATCTATTCTCAATGTTCCGGCGGTAGATTTAGCGACAAAGACTATCGCAATCACAAAAAGAAAACCACAGACTATCAATATACAAGGTCGCAGTAACATTCGCTGTGTTTGTGATTCATTTATGAAGACTGCAAGCGGAATATATGGGTTCTTATTACTTCGAACCTATATTCAGTCTTTTAAAGACCTCCCTGTTGTAGTGGTGAGCGCTGTGGTCTTGCAACTGGGAGGTCTCGGGTTCGATTTCCGGCGGGGGCCGCAGGGTTGGTATGTTCGTTTCTTGCCGGCCCTTCTCAGCAGAATCTGCATTCCGAACCGGTGGTAGAGACTTGACGTGTCATAAGAGCTACAAGTTGGCATACATGAAACAAACAATTTTGAATTTAGTTTTTTTTTTTTTTAATTTTGAGCTATTTGCGTTATTAACAAATTATGACGCGACTTTTGACGCGCTAATTTCTAGACTCTAGAGTCTAGAATCTAGATGTAGAATCCTATTAATATTATAAATGCGAAAGTTTGTACGTTTGTTACTCAATCACGACTGAACCGATTTGTCTGAAATTTAGCACAGAGGTAGATTATAGTCTGAAATAGCACATAGGCTACTTTTTGTCCTGCAAAATACCTTAAACCGATTAGGGGTATGGGTTGAATTTACACTGCTATACCCTTTCCAAGTTAGGCCGCTACCATCTTAGACTGCATCGTCACTTACCATCAGGTGAGATCGCAGTCAAGGGCTATCTTGTCATCGAATAAAAAAATAAAAAAAACCTTTATCCACGCGTACGAAGTCGCACTAGCTGTTCTATGTTCTATTTTTTTATGTTCTACTAAGAACATAAAAAAATAATGCTCGTCACATTAACTTACCGTATGTACCCACGGGGCAGGCAATGAGCGGTCAATAGTTGGTGGGAACAATGACTCAGTGGTGACCCAGATCGCGCATTTACCAATACTCGGACCGGTTCGGTTCTCGGCCGAGGCATATTTTAGTACAATAACAATTGAACTGAGATACTTTCATCTTATTTGTGAATGTTATTTAAGTCATCTGGAAAGTTCCGGGTTTGACTCCTGGACATGCTTATTGGTTTAAGAGAAATAATTAGGCGAATTCTGTACATTAAATATATTTTGAAAATTTTAATCGCGGGATGCTTTATTATTATCGATACTGAGCCCAAAACAATTTTTTTTTGAATTTTTTGTCTGTCTGTGCGCGCATCACGCGAAAACTACTGAACGGATTTGAATGTTTAGTATAATGGTAGCTAATACTCTGGCTAATACTTAATATATATTTAATATAGGATACTTTTTATCCTGATAAACAATAGGGTAAAGATGCCGAATATGAGATACCATTTACATATTCGGCCATAAAAAATAAATTATTGCACTAATGACTATGAAAATTATTTATATTCGATAAGTATTTAATGAAGTTTATCCTTGAAAGACCGTTTAGTGCTAGGTATAATAGTTTTTTTGTTATATCAGATAATATTAGAAAAGTCAGAAATTACGTCTCAGGGAAATGGTCTCCTATTATGAGATAACAAGGGTTTTTAATATGAGATAGTATAGATTTAGAGAAAAAGGAAAGAAATCAATTCAAAAAACTTTTTATTGGCGATATTTATTAATCTACAACATCGTACTACTAAATAAAAAGGTTTTAGTAACAACTTAATAATATATTATGATGTGCTTATGCCAAGTGCTTGATGTTCTTCAGATGTAGATGTAACCCATAAAATCGTTAGTCCAACTTTACAATATTTTTCTATTTTTGCTTCTAAATAGTCAGAAAAAGCTGGAGGTATTCCCATGAACCTTGACAAATACTTCTGCATTAGCATCTTTTTTGACATAATGTTCTAGGATACTCTTAGGAACATCGAAAGTTTTGACGCTATTAGGTAACATATTTGTTTGCTTCGCACTGCACTCATGGCCCATATTATGGCATCGTGGTCCTAGGACTTCTTTGATCGACGGCATCTAGAAAAAGAGGTTTTCAAATAGTCGTATTTCTATACATCCTAATATGAGATATCTCATTTAAGGAGCCCCCACGTGTCTCATATTAGGAAAATACCCAAATTTAAAAACTAGGCTGCCTATTATTTTTTGACGAAGAAAATACAATTAAACTGCAAATGCATTGTAAAATTAATCATGTAACTGATACAATGACTGTAAATTTAAATAATTTAGTGTGACTATAAAGTTGTAACATACCTCGTTAATATTTGGTGTCAAAAATCGGGTTTTGTGGTTTCGTAAAAATCCTCACGTACACAACCTGACTTCGCCTCGAACTGGGAAGCACTAACACATGTTTCGGTCTGTTTCCACGCGGCTTCTGGTGACAGTATCGTCAAATAGCTGCGGCGATTAGTTTCGCCAAAACCTAACTATCTCATATTTGGCAACTATCTCATATTCGGCATCCTTACCCTAAGGTTTATCCGGGATAGGGGATGAAAGTTTTTGGTGATTTTGCTCCATAACTTCGTCAAATCTAAACCGATTTGATAATTCAATTTTTACTATAAATAGTGTACCATTAGAAATATTTTGTCCATTTCTCGCGGGTATTAGCAAGTCGCGGGAATCAGCTAGTATAATAATTATAATTACATATTAAGCTAGTCTATATTTCGATTGCTAAACCCTGAATTTGTAGATAATATAATTTGCCGCTCTAATTGACAATGTGTTCTTTAATTTTATGGTTTCATTTCTAAAACGTATCCGCAGGGTATTTCGTTTTGTATCGTCTACGCTATAGAGTTATGAATCTATCAGAACATTTATTTATTCTTATACATTTAGGTTAAGACTAAGGCTGAAATCTATAGACCGCACTCTCACTCTGCTCAGACTCAAGGTCGAGTTAAAACGAGACAGATTTATGTAAGAGTATATTTCCGTCTCGTTTTAACTCTACCTTAAGTCAGAGCACGCCCCATAAATCTCAGCATAAGAGCCACAGCCAAGACAATGGCCATTTCCTTCAAAGAAGTTAAGTTTACATATACATATTTCAAATCAAAACTCTTTTTGAAGGATTATTTTTCAATCTATTTGTGGGAGTTGTATCTTTGAAACATAATACCTACCTATATTCGCAAAAAAACATCCTACTAATGTTATAAATGCGAAAGTTTGTGAGAGTGATGATGGATTGATGAATGGATGGATAGATGGATGGATCTTTGTTACTCCATCAAGCAACAATTGAACAGATTTGACCCAAATTTGGAATGGAGACAGCTCATACCCAAAATTAAAACATAGGCTAGATTTTGTCCCGGAAAATTAAAGAGTTCCCGCGGGAATCAAAATTAATCCATGCGTACGAAGTCGCGGGCAGCTAGTATAGTTCTTGCAATTCACGAGGGCGCGTGAGCTTTACTTGTGGTTACGTCATGCACATCCACATTGCGTAAGTGAGCGTGTCTGTCAGGAGCTAGAAGCAAGCTATCGCTCACACTTATACAGATACGGTACACACACAAACATGAGCCGCGTACCCTCGTGAGTTGCAAGAATTATATTATCTGAACAGACTAACGAAGAAGCCCCCAACAAGGTGGCTGCCCCATTTCAAAACCTAGTTGACAAAATTTTACAGGAGACCAAAAAAACATATTTGTGTACTTCTGAACTCTTCAGTATTTGTTGATGAAATAATGTTTCCTAAATAAAGTACTTTGAAAGCTTTTATTGAATATATTTATTACTTCGCTAAGCCATCTACCACGAAACATGGTTTTTTGGTCTCCTGTAAAATTTTGTCAATCACACTTACTAGGTTTTGAAATGGAGCAGCCGACCTGTCTACAACATTCATAGCTCTACGCTATTGAATACCAAATACCCTACTATTACGTACATAAAGAATGCCATTGGGTTTTTCGCTCCAAAAACGGACGTAACTATCGAATAATACGTCTATGTTTGTTATTGTTGTTTCTCTTTTAGGAACCGTCACGGTACAGTGGTTAAGATCTACATAATATTTTACAGGTCGGGAGTTCAGCCGTGCGATTGTGAAAAATATTCAAAATCACACGCCTTCTTTCATCAATCTTTTTTTCCACGTACTTTGAAATTGTGGAACCAACTTCCTGCGACGGTGTTCCCACATTACAACATGGGGCTATTCAAGGGGCGGACCAACAATTTCCTGAAAAGCCGGCAACGCATTGGTGGTGCCTCTGGTGCTACAAGTGTTCATGGGCAGCGGTAATCACTTAACATCAGGTGATCCGCCTGCTCGCTTGCTAAAAATCTAAAAAAAAAATATTCTCATACAAATAATAAATGAAAAAATTCGTTTTACAAAACCGACTTCAAGCGCCACTACAAAGTAAATCAATTGTGCCTATAAAATTTGAAGGGTTCCCTCGATTTCTCCAGGATCCCATCATCAGATTCTGACCTGATGACAATGGGGCCACCTGGGAAGTGTATCCTTTCAAACAAAAAAACAATTTTCCAAATTGGTCCAGGCGTCTTCGAGTAATCGGGGAACATACATAAAAAAAAGAAAAAAAAAATCCGACGAGTCGAGAACCTCCTGCTTTTTTGGAAGTCGGTTAAAAATTAAAAATTAAACATTTACAAGAACATCGTATAATACAGTTAGGAGATGAACAAAATCGTAAATTAAAAACCTCTGCCCGAATGCATTTACGAATATTTAGCCGCCATTTATGCAGAATCGATTCGATTGTTTCGAGAAATCGGCTCCGATTATCAATTTGATATCGATTTGAATAAAAACGTAATGAGGGGCTACTGTTTTGGGAAATTTCGGAATTTCAATGGAATCATAATTTTTGGCGCCTTAAAAAAGTTTAGAAATTATATTAACTAGCTGTTGCCCGCGACTTCATCCGCGTGGATTTAGTTTTTAATAAACCCACTTTGATCTTTCGGATTAATAAATAGCCGTCGGTTCGGTTCTTGTTCGGTTCTCGTCGGGTGACCGCCCTCGACCACCGACTTACCGCATCGCATTGTTCGCGCGCGCTATTTTTTCTTTTTGCTCGGCTTCGAAGAGTCGTACCGAGATATTAAAAAGCCTATAACCTTCCTCAAGAATTGGGCTATCAGATACAAAAATAATTTTTCAAATCCGACTGATAGTTCCGGAGATTAGCGCGTTCAAACAAACAAACTCTTGCACTTTATTATATTAGTATACCGGTTGAAATTTTAATGGTTGTACTCCCTGAAAGAGGTGAATGTGCTCATGAAACTGAACAACTTTCCCCAGGGAACATAGGTCAAAATATGAAAAAAAAAAATTGGACCCTCCATACAAACTTGACGATCAGCTGATTGATTTACTATGGGAGGTCCAAATTTTTTTTTTCATATTTCGACCTATGTTCCTTGGGGAAAGTTGTTCAGTTTCATGAGCACATTCACCTCTTTCAGGGAGTACAACCAATGAAATTTCACCGTGTATAGATTAATAAGTATTCGTACTAACTCCTAACACAAGCTTTCCGCATATTAGGAGGACATTAGTCAAATTCGCCTTGGTTTATATTGAAAAAAAAAAAAAAAAAGTCAGTGAACGTTTTAATTTAGCAGGGTTATAGCAGATGTAGGGGGTAACAAAAAGGCTTTAGCGGCAGCGGGGGGCCGTCTGAGACCGCCACACAATTCCATACTTAATGATCGGTAATGACCGATGATACGACGCATGAAGGATGCGTGTTTTATTTGTTACTTTAAGAGGGTTCCGCATAACATTGTTTACGAAAACCTCCCTAGCACAGTGGTCTTATAACCAGGAGGTCCCCGGCAGGGGCAATTAGGGAATTTGTAATTTCTGAATTGTCTATGGTCTGGTCTGGTGGGAGTCTTTGGCCGTGGCTAGTTACCACCCTACCGTCAAAGACGTGCCGCCAAGCGATTTAGCGTTCTAGCACAATGGCGTGTACAAACCGATTAGGTGTAGGTATGGGTTGAATTTACACTGCTATACCCCTTCCAAGTTAGCCCGCTACCATCTAAGACTGCATCTTCACTTATCATCAGGTGAGTTCGCAGTATCTTGTCATCGAATAAAAAAAACGGCCTACATTATGCTTGTGATTCCTCAACTACGCCCCAAGAGAGTCCGCCTCAAGTCGTTTGTGGCAATGGGCGTGACGTTCTGTAAAATTATACGTTTAACTTGCCTTACGTAAGTTTAAGAAAACTATGCTCATGATAAGAAAATTGGATTTGAAATATTAGACCCAATCTTGTTATTATTTTCTCCAGGATCCCATCATCAGATCCTGACCTGATGACAATGGGACCACTTGGGAAGTATACCCTTTCAAATAAAAAAAGAATTTTCTCCAAATCCATCCAGGCATCTTTGAATAATGGGAGAGCATACATAAACATTCCAACGAAATGAGAACCTCCTCTTTTTTTGAAGTCGGTTAATCCTTACCTCCTTCTTTTCTAATATTATAAATGTGAAAGTGTGTTTGTTTGTTGGTTTGTTGGTTTATTCGTTTGTCCTTCAATCACGATGCAACAGAACTACAGATTCTATGAAAATAGTTGCGGACCTTGAGAGTGACATAGGCTACTTTTTATCCCGGAAAATGAAATGAAATTAAATGAATACACTTTATTAATACACCACATTAGATAGAAACATAAAATAACTTAAAATAAATTATATAAATTAAAATTCTTATCGAAGCGAACTCTTCCAGGCAACCAGGATACATGGAAAATCAAAGAGTTCCCGCGGGAATTAGAAAACTAAATCCACGCGGACGAAGTAGCGGGCATTAGCTAGTAACAAAAAAAGACGTGCGGCACTCGGGGACTGCCGCGGTAGAGCTATTGCATAGCATTTTTTATCAACGCCATCTAGCGGTGAGAGGAGTCCCGTGTCAGGTTATTTTCGTTACGGAATTTCTGGATTCGGTCTCCACGCTGAAGGCCCGCGATAGAAGCTATGCAATAGCTTAATAATAATAAACAGAGGATTTTTCTGTACTCCAACGGAACCCAACGGAACCCGTCCCACAAAAAGAAGTCAAAAAGTGACGTCAGCAGCCCGTGCTTGGCGTAAAACGGATCCGATCGAAATTCGAAATGAGCATAATTTTATTATGAATTCATTTTTTAATGTTTCATGTTATCGTTTGTTGTAAGGGCTAGCGCACACCGGCGGACGGGACGGGACGGAATGGCATAGAATTATTTATTTACCAGCTGTGCCCGCGATTTTGTTCGCGTGGAATAGTGACTTTTCGGGGCGCGGCTCTCAGCGCGCTTTATATAGCCACGGACGCTCAGGCGCGAGGCGTGTAGTACGTACTCTGTACGTTAAAAATGTTCGCCGTGATTCTTTAAATTGACATAACTTTTTTATTTATGAACCGATTGACATGAAATAAACACTAAATGTTAAGTGAAGCTTACTAAAATATATTAGTCAAAACCGTATCTAAATCGAATAAGCCGTTTCTGATATTAGCGTGCACAAACACACAGACAAACAGACAAACAGACAAAAAAAAATTAATTACAATTTCGGGTTCGGCATCGATTTAATAACAACCCCTGCTACTTTTTTTTATATATTTCCATTGTACAGACACCACTTTTCTACAATTTTATTATATGTACAGATTTATACAACTTTATTGCATGAAAAAACAAGAACAAAATACATAGGCAAAATAAACAGTGTAACACAAAAGGTGACCTTATCACTATTACTTATTTATTAATTATTTTTTCATACTATTCTAATCTAAATCCTAGACGATGCTCGCGACCTCGTACTTGTGAATAAGGTTATCTGAAAGTAGGTTATAAAAACTAGCCTATGTGCTATTACAGTAGTCTATCTATCAGATTGTACTGTAAAATTTCACCCAAATCGGTTCAGTCATTGCGGTGTGATTGAGTAACATACATCCATGCAAACTTTGGCATTTATAATATTAGTAGGAAGTAGGGTCATTAATAAAATTATTATGCATACTTTTCTAATCTAAATCTTCCCTTCCTCTCCCCCCGCAAATGGTTAATCTCTTTAAGATTTTTCTCATCATTGGTGCGCTGGTGAGCGGAGGATCCTATTTGGTTTTCTTTCTCTCCCCTGTCGTGCGCCGGTGTGCGCTAACCGTAAGGCGCGGCGAGCTTGTTCGTTGCCCAGGTAGTCGAAGATACCTGGAATTATATCTGCCTAAATAAAAATTTCTTAAGATGATTATTTAGTGGAATGCTTTTTTGAATACCTATTTATTCGGCCAATAATGCTTATTAAGCTTTAATAAAATCATTCTTATATCACAAACTAACTTATGCCCGCGGCTTCGCTCACGTTAAGTTCGATATTTCAAACCCAATAGGAGATTTATTTTCAAAAATGCCTTCGAAGCGGATAGCTTCTACGAAATCCGTGAACATTTTGTAGGGGAAAATCAAGGGAAAATGTTTTTTCTTTTATTTCATTTTTTCGTAAATTTTCCGATGTTTCTAATAGTTATTCTGCTATTCGGGACGGAGACAAATACAACTAATCAAAAATCATGAAAATCGGTCTGGCTGTTCTAGAGTTCATAAGTGTTTGAATAAACCCGACTTAGTTAATATAAAAATATTAAAAGATGCAAAAGTTTGGACGAAGTTTGGAAGTTTGCTGATGCTAGGTGCCCACAACATTGCCATACAGATTTTTTCTGATTTGGCGGATTACAGCAAAATATTACTTTTTCTTTCATTATTAGGACCTGTATACATTTTTAAATAAAAAATTTTTTGAAATAAAATAGCGTCATCATCATTTCCTTCCGAGGATTTCTTCTTACTTACTCTTTGTAGGGAGATTTTATGAAAAATACCTTCGTTATATTTACTGAAAAAAAAAAATTATAATACCACAAAGCGGGTATATCTAACGATCAAAAAAGGGAACTTATTTCGGAAAATAAGCCTCCCCTAATTGCCCAAATCCGCCGACTCTCCACGCATTCATGACGTAGGTTCTTCCGATACATTTGATTTCAAAGAGGTTTTGCACCGAGCCTTTCAAAACATGGCTTCCTATTCGCACCCTGATAATAATTTATAAATAAATCATCTGTCAGTATCTGTAGAGATCTTTTTTTTTTTTTAATTTTTTTTTATTATATAGTACGTTTCTCACGAAGCTACGGGCGCTTTGCTTGTGGTTACGTCGTCTATATGCACATTGCGTGTGCGTGCCTGTCAGGAGCCTAGGTGGGAGCGGTCAGGCGCGAGCAAGCTCTCGCTCACACTTATCACACACACACAACTGCCGCGTACCCTCGTTGAAAGAACTATACTTACCTCAATTTGTCTGGTGGGAGGCTTCGGCCGTGGCTAGTTAACATCCTACCGTCAAAAACGTGCCGCCAAGCGATTCAGCGTTCCGGAACGATGGAGTGTAGAACCAGATTATGGGTATGGGTTGAATTTACACTGCCATAGTCCTTCCAATCTTAGACTGCATCGTCACTTACCAACAGGTGAGATCGCAGTCAAGGACTATCTTGTCATCGAAAAAAAATCCTCACTCCACGCGAACTATGTCTAGCAAAAAATAATGCAATAAAGAATTAAATAATTATTTATTAACTTAACTTCTTTTTTTTGTTTGTTTTTTTTAATGTTTGTGAACACGCCAGTTTGCCATCGGAAAGCAGTATTACTTTCCCTGAATCAAAACAAATTTCTAACAAGTACAAAGTCGCCGTAATTGCCCAAATCCATCGTTTCCCCATTGATACCGAGTTATTCCCGCTACATTTGATTTCAAAGGGAATTCGACTCCAATGAAATATGGCTGACGCGACGCCATTTTACATTTCATAATATTATAAACAGATTTTTAAAAATAAACAGATTTTTGTACGGTGAAATCATATTTTATTGACCGACTTCCAAAAAAAGGAGGTTCTCAATTAGTCAGATTTTTTTTTTATTTTTTTTTATTTTTTATGTATGTTCCCCGATAACTTAAAGAGCCTAGATACTAAAGTACTAACTACAGTTTCTTTCTAATATTATTTAAGAATAAAATCTCTAAATATGTAGGTAGTTATGATAAGGAAAAATAAAGGCTTTTTATTATTATATTAATATCTTGTGATCGATTACAAAAAAATAAAAAAAAAACAACAGGTCATAAATAAATTACGGTGAAATCAATCGATTGTTTGAATAATTTCCCTTATCATTAGGCCTTGAACAAAAAATGTAATTAAAAAATTCTTTGAAACAATAAACAATGCACTCAATTTCAAAAGTGAGAGTGGGTGAAGAGATAGTCATATCTCGAGATGTTTCATCTCTTTAAGCGCCTTTGAACGTGGTTACCATCGAGATAATATAACCAAGTATGGAGCAGCAATCCTCATGCATCGGAAGGGTCAGTACGAGCTGTCACATTGCTTTTTTTTTTTTTTTATAAGTTCGATTTTTCAAACCGATTGTCGATCGATTTTCTGAGTTCTTGTTCTTGCGGATGCCTACGTCATAATAGCTATATGCCTTTCAGCCCGATCCGTCCAATGATTTTAGCTGTGCCTTTATAGATCAGTCAGTCACCTTTTCCTTTTATATAATACTAGCTGATGCCCGCGACTACGTCCGCGTGGATTTAGTTTTTAAAATCCCGCGGGAAATTGTAATTTTCCGGGATAAAAAGCCTATCTCACTCTCCAGGTCCTCAACTATACCTATGCAAAAGATCTCGTCAATCCGTAACTCTGTTGCACCGTGATTGAAGGACAAACCAAAAAACAAACACACTTTTGCATTTACAATATATTATAGTGTAATAATATCTGTTCCGAGAAGAACTTTTTGAATTAATATTTGAGGGTTCTTTTACTCTACTCAAATCTAAATCAAAAAATACAAAGATGTTGAATTGAATAAGAGCTCTCTAGTAAACTGGCATCTCTTTGGGTTTTACTAACAAAAAATCTAACGAACCCTATTCTAAATCATCCATAACATGACGTTACAGCGTGATATACATTGCTGGTTTTTGACCGACTTCCAAAAAAGGAGGAGGTTCTCAATTCGTCGGAATCTTTTTAAGCTATTGCATAGCTTCTATCGCGGGCCTTGAGCGTGGAGACCGAATCCAGAAATTCCGTAACGAAAATAACCTGACACGGGACTACTCTCACCGCTAGATGGCGTTGATAAAAAATGGTATGCAATAGCTTTACCGCGGCAATCCCCGAGTGCCACACGTCTTTTTTTTTTATATATGTTCCCCGATTACTCGAAGACGCCTGGACCGATTTGGAAAATTCTTTTATTTTTTGAAGGGTATACTTCCCAGGTAGTCCCATTGTCATCAAGTCAGGATCTGATGATGGGGTCCTGGAGAAATCGAGGGAACTCTTCAAATTTTATAGGCACAATTGATAAACTTTGTAGTGACGTTTTAAGTCTGTTTTGTAAGAAGAATTTTTACGTTTATATTATTAATATCAACAAAATAAAGTTCAATAAAAACGGCCAAGCGCGAATCGGACCCACACAAGTAGGGTTCTTTACCATTAAGGATTTAACACAAACTATAATAATTAAGATCGAGCAAAAACAGCTTTTTAATTTTTAACTTTATTTTTTTAATTACTTGGCCACTTGGCCATTTTTTTTTGTCTTGGTAATTGGATATATTATTGTAGTGAGATTTTTATTTATTTATTTAACATACTTAAATCTATCTTTACAGGTAAGCCTAAAACGATAGAAAAAGGTTAACATAACTTTCAAACTATTATATTATTTCACTATCGCGATGTAGAATCGCGGTACTATGGTTTTGCTTTCTTGTGGTTCGTGCAGCGCCATCTAGTTGCAGCATTGTGAGTTTTTGAGAGCATTGTGGTAAACATTTTCTGTCCGCTAACGTACATAAATACATAAATATAATATAAAATAATATAATACATACATAACACAGCATATAAAAATAGATTATAATAAACCAGCAATGTATAACGATTATATCTGAAGAAATCGATTCCCATTCGATCCGGTCATCGCGTATCGATATTCGTGACTCGCCGAAACAGCTGACTCATTTTGGTCAGATCTTCAGGTTTTGAAATGTTATTTTGTATTAAAATTATGTACCTATTATTATTTTTTCAATATTTCGATACCTACAGTAATTTATCTTAGAACTTTAAGCTATTTATAGTTTACTAGTTTATGTCCACTTATGCTTGTTAAGTTTGATTTTTCAAATCAATATTTTATCCCCTTAAGAACGCAGATAATTTTTTTTTATAAAAGTCACGGCACAGAATACCTAATACCTAATCCTATCCTATTATCAACTGTGTTAACAACCAGTCAATTAGTCCTACTTAATATTATAAAGGCGAAAGTTTGTATGTGTATGTGTGTGTGTGTGTGTGTGTGTGTGTGTGTGTGTGTGTGTGTGTGTGTATGTTTGTTACTCCTTCACGCCACAATGAATGAACCGATTTGCCTGAAATTTAGAATGGAGATAGCTCTTACCCGAGATTAAAACATAGGCTACATTTATCCCGGAAAAGTAAAGAGTTCCCGCGGGAATCAAAAAACCTTAATCCACGCGGACGAAGTCACGGGCATCATCTAGTCTAGTATATTATAAATGCAAAAGTTGGGATGTTTGTTTGTTAGTCAATCACGCCGCAACGACTAAACGGATTTGGCTGAAAGGCACAGTGATAGATTATAGTCTGGAAAAACACATAGGCTACTTTTTATCCCGGAAAATAAGAGAGTTCCCGCGGGAATCCAAAAAACCTCAATCCACGCGAACGAAACCGCGGGAATCATCTAGTAGTACATAAAGGGTCACGGTCGTGTCACATAAACTATTTTTTTTATACAACCCAAAGAACCGTGACCGTGGGGGTAGCCTTAGTGCTGACATAAGGCGTCAAGGTTTAAGGCCAGGCTTTTCTTATTCGATGACAAGATAGCCCTGACTGCGATCTCACCTGATGGTAAGTGATAATGCAATCTAAGTTGGTTGCGGGCTAACTTGGAAGGGGTATAGCAGTGTAAATTCAACCCATACCCCTAATCGGTTTCTACACGCCATCGTGCCGGAACGCTTGGAGCACGTCTTTGACGGTAGGGTGGTAACTAACCACGGCCAAAGCCTCCCGCCAGACCAGACCAGAGCCAATTTAGAAATTATAAATTCCTAAACTGCCCCCGCCGGGAATCGAACCTCGAACACTTATAAGACCACAGCGCTCACCACTGCGCCAGGGAGGTCGTCAAAAAACCCTTCTTTGGGGGTCGGGTAAAAAGCGTCTTCCCCTTAAAACCCACCAAGGTTCTACTCGACCGCGTAGAACCCCACAAACTGTGATAAGTATTCAAATATTAACAATTTATAAACAATTCGCGATTTTACGACCGCTTCCAGTTAAATTATAACCATTACCACCCATTACCATATCTCGACCAAAGGAACTCACATGTCAGTTGTCACTTTTACTGTCCACTGGGTCAATTACGGAACACAGTCGCTATCGTAATTGGGTGTTTAACTATTGTCAAAATGTTAAAAAAAATATGTAAGTAATTCGCCATTTTCTGGTGGCGGCCATCTTGGATTTGGAATTTATCATAGTGTATAGTAGGTATTCTACTAGTCAAGGTTTGATACCCATATTAAGGGAGTTATGAAAAAAATATGTAATTCGCCATTTTGTGACGGCCGCCATCTTGGATTTGGAATTTATCATAGTGTATAGTATTCTACTAATCAAGGCCTTTCATTTGATACCTATATTGAGGGAGTTATGAAAAAAATATGTAATTCGCCATTTTGTGATGGCGGCCATCTTGGATTTAAAATTTATCATAGTGTTTAGTATTCTACTAATCAAGCTCTTTCATTAGATACCCATTTGGCACAGATTTTGATAGATTATAATAGTCCGGAATAGCACATATATTAGAAGCCGGTAAAGAATACAACTCGGAGTCCGACTTCACATGTTTATTCGTCGAAGTTTCTGTACAAAATGACTGCCTCTAATTTGATCTTCTCGCTTTTATAACATTGTTTTGAATGAAGTTCGCTATTAATGAAGTTTCTACCTACATCAAAAATCAACATCAGTAGAAACAATATCTTAATTATTATTCTAAGAAACAAAAATGTGTATCACAACCCTAATAAATAATATTAGCAATTTTAATGCTTAATTATCATTAAATTAAAGCTACATACATTTTATGGATACATATTGTGCATTTGATTGAATGAATAAGTATTGATACCTTATAATTCATTCAATCAAATGTTTTCTCAATATTACAATACGTGAACTCAGTCAATTTTATCTGTATTAGTGTACAATCTCTAAATCGCTCACAATTATTCACATAATTTCTAACATTCGGCCTTCCTGACATACAAGTTTGTCCTCAAACTTTTAATTACATAATAATAAAAAAAATTATCAATAACAGAATGTCAGTAGGTATGCAAACCAGCTTGAAAATTTGTTACAGTATACAAATACTAGTCTTTGTTACATTCAAAAAGAAAAACCAAGCAGTTACGATTTTACAGACATTTAAAATTCTCATTTGACAATGCTCCGCTCACTCGTATATAGACGACACTCGCTAGCGCACATTTCAAAATTCCATATTTCAAAAACTACATTTTATTTTTATTACAATACAGACCTAAAAGTTTCTAACTTTCTCCCTAAATCAATTCATATTTTTTTTTTTTACTAAATCTGATTCGCAATTATATAATAAACATTAGATGTACTATTTAATGTCTACTATCTATTTATTATCAGTGCTTTAACGTACCGATTTTTTTTTTTGTTTTTTTTTTTTTATTATTATTATTATTTTTTTTAATTATTCAATCATGCATTTACATACTTATCTTAATAATATTTATTTCACGTTATTATTTATTATTTTTATTATTATTTATTTCAAATTATTCAATCATGCATTTACATCTTAATATATTTATTTCACTTTTTTTTTTCTTTTTTTTAATATCTTAATAATATTTATTTCACTTTCATTTCACGCCTGGAACTTTCTCCAGGACCTTCTTATTTATTTATTTATTTTTTTTTTTTTTTTATATTATTTCATGCCTGGATTTTTTTCCAGTTTTTTTTTTTATATTATTTCATGCCTGGATTTTTTCCCAGTTTTTTTTTTATATATTATTTCATGCCTGGATTTTTTTCCAGTTTTTTTTTTTTTTTATATTATTTCATGCCTGGATTTTTTCCAGTTTTTTTTTTTGTTCATTTGTTAATATAATGCCTGGACTTTTCTTCAGGACTTACATATTTTTTTTTTTTTTTTTTTGTTTGTAATGTTATTAATGTTGATATAATTATAAGCAATCATTCAATCTCTTCACTATCTGTATACCATTATTATCATGCTTGATGAGTGTAGGTACTAGTCAACGGTTTAGTAGTTATCTGTTCAATTGATACACTGCAATACTTTTTCTTGCCTATCTTTGAACTTGATATATAACTTATAACTACATATATTTATATTTATATTTTCCTATTTATATTTATGTGTATTTTCTAATATTTTAGTTATATAAGGTTCTGATTATACTGGCAATATTTTCCTACTTTGCCCATTTTTAGAACTAATACAGAGTAAACTTTGGAAGTTTTCCTCTAATTTATGTACAATACAATTACTAAATTCTTATTCAATTTCATCTATGTTCTGCGTTTGGATTTGAAAGCATGTTTTCATTATAAAATTCACTATGTTATACTTTATTGAAAAATGAAAAATGGAAAAATATTTATTTGGCAAAACAACATTAACAGTGAATACCCTAATATCCATTGAGACCCACACTAGGTATACCTGTATCGTGGGGCCTAATTCACCACCATTAACAAAATTTTTATTTATAGTTGTCGCTCGGATTACAATGACAGATAAATTACCAACAAATGCTAAAAGTGATCTATTTGTATTGTGGGAAAAGAAATACTTGTTTTAGCGATAAATACAAATTTCTTATCTTTCATATATATATATATATTTTATATTTTTTTTTATATTTTTTTTAATTTATATTATTATTATTATTGAACGAGCGAAGTGAATTCTCTGAGTCTAATTGAGTGAATTAGCATTTGTCCGTCCGTCTATCCGTCCGTCCGTCTGTCAGAGCCTTATAACTTCTGAATTACTGAACGTATTTACTTCATTATATGTAAACTGGTGGCCTTCAGCCGAATATTGCATAAAAAGAAAAAAAAAAAAAAACTTTATTTCAGGCGCTTTTAAAGTGGAGATTTTAATTTGAGCCATATGTCAAGAATTACTGAATATTAGAACTTGAAACCCGGTCGCAAATTCAGTTATATCCCGTACTTGAACAACAAATACCAAAACCAGACAAATATTATAAAGAAATTAAATCATTTAACTTTTAATGCTTATAGATTCTATAGCTTCACAATAATGCTAATAGATGGTTCTGTATTTGCCATCGAGAAAACAGAATTATGGGATACCACGAGGTCCCAGTTCGGGGCGAACCACTAGTTATTTATTTATTGTTTTTATTCACCGAATATTTCTTGCAATTCATGTTCTTTAACATTATCCAAATTTTTATGTTTAGGTTTTATGATTACTACCCAACAAAACTTCCCGAATGAAATGTAAATAATTTAGTATCGGTTTTTGTGACACTGTATGGTTATAATATTACAGTGTAATTTTTTTTTAAAATGTATTTTGTATTTAAATAAATAATCGGTGTAAACAACGATAAAGTTCGGAGTGGAGTATTGAACTGACCCAGGGGTCGGGTTCCTACTGAGAGCTGCCCGTGTTTTACTTGTTTATTTAGACTATATTTATTATATTGGTAAAATGTATCTTTTTTTCTAAAGGTGCCTTAAGAGCTTTACAATCAGTTACAATATTGTAAAGATAGGCCTATTAAATAAATAAAAAAAATCTAAATCTAATGATTCAATTACAGCTTAAGTTTCAAAATCATAAGCCTGCAATAATTTTTGGTCATCTGGCATAGTTTGTAGACTACAATAAATTAAGTTTTAGGGAGATATTATTCGATAGTATGTTCATGGTTATTTATAGTATAATAAGCCAAAATAAGTCGTTCAATTAATCGAGTTTTAGAGTCAAACCATTTTATATTTCACTATCACCACCTTCCAATATATATATGACATTTTGTTAGATTAATTAGTGGTTCTGCTATCAAATGAATACCCAGAAATATTTTGTGAAGGTCTATAGATTATTTAACTTCCTGCACCTTAGTTGCACAAGAAAAGTTAAGTTAGGTACTTAAAGCTTCTACTTTAGCTTGGCCTTCATCTCATATCTTCACTACTAGTCTCAAAGTAAAAGTAATTGATATTAGATCTAGAAAAGTTATTTTTCCGAATCAAGGAGAGATTTCTTAAAAGACACTACTTTAAATAATGCTTTTTGAAATTTAATTGGGGCATTAATCAGCCCATGCGTAAACTATACTGGGAATGCTTTTATTCTGCGGTATTGATTAGTTTTGCTGAGGATATAATATTTATCTTTTTTAAATTCTAGATTAACTGTTGATGTAGCTAATCCCTATGTAATTCAAGCTTTACCATTATTATCTTTTCATATACCTTCTACATACCAATATTAAATGCCTAAATAGCAGTGATTACAACTTGGGACAAACCAATTTCTGCTTTAAAACACCTCGAATATGAAAAGGAATAAGCTGAATAGTAGATTTGATATTATTACAAACTTATAATTTTACAGAATAATGAGGTACCTAATTTTGTGATTATTATTTGGGAGTTCTATAAAATTTTCACTTATAGAAAAGAATTTTGAACAAGCTTCCTATGCAATAATAAAAGAATCTACCTCTTCTGTTTTTAATTCAAATTTTGTTTACCTAAAATTTGATAAGCTATTCTTTTACGTCTGTAATTATCGATTTTATTATTTGATCGTTTTAGTTTATTAGGATATTTTCTCGAATTAAACTACATCATTCCCTACATCTTGAAACTTACAAGTTTATCATTATCATTTATATTTCATTTTTTTTTTCTTTTATAAAGCTTTATGAGTGTTATTTTTCTGATCCAATAGCCATGTTACGTTTTTATTGGATTTTACGTTGTTTGTTTTTTTTTTTTTTTGATGGATTTTGCTAGATAGAACTCCTTTAGTTAAAATTGTTCAGTTGAGTACATTGACGTCTAATGTGGTGATTTTCTTTACGATTATGCTATATTTAGTAAATTGAAGGTAATCTGTATTGTTTAATGTTTTGTTTACAATTGACAAACCCTCTTTTTTTTTTGCAATTAATTTTACTCAATAGAGGGCAAAAATTTTTTTTTTTTTTTTTGAACCCTCCCAAGATTACTCCATCGCCCATCTGACTATGGGTCATAACTTTTTCGGTACTAGGTTGAAATACTAAATACAAGGGGCACAAGTCTCCCGCTCAAAGCGTTGAGTTTTTGAAAGACGTTTGCTATTAATTTAAATTTAGACGTTTTCCTTTAAATCCATTATAATTTTGTACGTAAAAAATAACCTCCTCCTTTTTGAAAGTCGGTTCAAAATAATATCTGTGGTTCACTGAATTGTATTTCTTCAAGACTTATTGAATTGTGTTTTCGTCATAATGTAATTTTTGAGATTGATTCATAGTGCTTTTATATCAACATTAATATCATCATTCAACGTACCAGACTTTAATTCTCCCGGCTGCACACCCGGCCGCACACCCGGCCGCGCTCCCGGCCGCGCTCCCGGCCGCGCTCCCGGCCGCGCTCCCGGCCGCGCTCCCGGCCGCGCTCCCGGCCGCGCTCCCGGCCGCGCTCCCGGCCGCGCTCCCGGCCGCGCTCCCGGCCGCGCTCCCGGCCGCGCTCCCGGCCGCGCTCCCGGCTTCACTCCCGGCTTCACTCCCGGCTTCACTCCCGGCTTCACTCCCGGCTTCACTCCCGGCGTCACTCCCGGATGCACTCCCGGATGCACTCCTGGATGCACTCCCGGATGCACTCCCGGCCGCACCCGCGGCTGCGTCGCCAACTGCACCTCCGGTGTCTTCTCCAGTCACCCTGGTCCCGAAGGTAGTGTTCGGCATTTTCTCCCTTGTCTGTTAATCCATAGCTGAAAAATAAGAATTTTGTGTGACTAAAAAAAAATCTAAATTTTGGAAATTAATTGAAAAAGCAGGTAGCTTAAAAATTTTTTTTTTTTTTTTGGGTGGGTACTCTTATCCTATATGGGTATCACAAATAAAGTTAAATAAAAATATAAATGATAAGATATTATACTATTATACTATATTATAATATTATAATGATATATTACACAAATTTTAATTCACTTAGTATTGAAATTGAAATATTGAAATATTTGAATACAGTGATGTGCTATGCATTTATTATTATTATTATTTTTTATTTTTTTTTACATTTTATATTATACATATATGCCTACATACATTCATACATAGAACATTAAAAAAAAGAGAGTAAAAAAAAATACTTATCTGCGTTCAACGTATCCCGCTTCTGATATTAGAAGCCGGTAAAGAATACAACTCGGAGTCCGACTTCACATGTTTATTCGTCGAAGTTTCTGTACAAAATGACTGCCTCTAATTTGATCTTCTCGCTTTTATAACATTGTTTTGAATGAAGTTCGCTATTAATGAAGTTTCTACCTACATCAAAAATCAACATCAGTAGAAACAATATCTTAATTATTATTCTAAGAAACAAAAATGTGTATCACAACCCTAATAAATAATATTAGCAATTTTAATGCTTAATTATCATTAAATTAAAGCTACATACATTTTATGGATACATATTGTGCATTTGATTGAATGAATAAGTATTGATACCTTATAATTCATTCAATCAAATGTTTTCTCAATATTACAATACGTGAACTCAGTCAATTTTATCTGTATTAGTGTACAATCTCTAAATCGCTCACAATTATTCACATAATTTCTAACACATAAGCTACTTTTTATCCCGGAAAATAAGAGAGAGTTCTCGTGGAAATCAAAAACCTCAGTCCACACGAACGATGTCGCGGGAATCAACTAGTAAAGAACAAGAAGAAAATAAACCGAACGTAATATATAAAGTCGTCAAAACGAAGCGAACAAGGGCTAAGTTTTACAACTAGTCAACTATTCTATTAGTTAGTAGGTATTATGTGTAAATGTGAAAGTTTGGATGTATGTTTGTTACTCAATCACGCCGTGGTTTCTGAACTGCTTTCGCTGAAATTCGGCACAGAGATAGATTGTAGTCTAGAATAACACATAGACTACTTTTAATCCCGGAAAATAAGACAGTTTCCGCGAGAATTAAGAAATCTTAAACCACGCGAACGAATTACGTGGGCATCATCTAGTTATTTTATTAAGTCGTTTTGGACCACCGAAATATCGCTCATTTGCGACAAGGGTGGCATAATTCAAAATCGACGATGAGAGAATTCTCTCGTTGACAGTAATGTTTTGTGGATGCTGCGGTCTCGAAACAACACAGCGGCCAACAAAGCGACAGAGCATTAAGTCACAATCTCTCTCGCTCTTATTTTTTAGCGTAATGTTGTTTTTATAGCAAAAAGTATAAAATTTTCGACACTAAAATTGGTGAATTTTGAATTATGTCACCCTTGTCGCAAATGAGCGATATATTGTACCTAGTACAATATATCGCTCATTTGCAAATGAGCAAATGAGCGATATATTGTACGCAAATGAGCGATATATTGTACCTAGTACAATATATCGCTCATTTGCGACCTATGTTCAATACACCGACATACCTATGTATGTCGGTGTATTGAACATAGGTCGATAAAGAATAAGAAGAAAATAAACCGAATATATAAAGTCGTCAAAACGAAGCGAACAAGGGCTAAGCAAATTTTCGCATCGATAATAAAATTTTAACGTCCAGTTAACAAGAAGTCCGGTGTGTTTTACCCACAATAAGCAGTAAAAGTAATCGCCCATTGTTCCGCGCCCCGACCCGAGGGGGGTTCGCGCACATACAGACGCTGGATGAGACAGCCGCGTGATTGAAGGACTAACACACTAACTTTTTGTAGGTTTCAAGCAAAGATGGCGCATTTTTTATAGCGCCATCTAGCGGTGCCGCCGCTAGATGGCGCTATAAAAAATGCGCCATCTAGCGGCTCACCGTAGAGGAGTCTCGTGTCAGGTTATTTTCGTTACGGAATTTCTGGATTCGGTCTCCACGCTGGCCCGCGATAGAAGCTATGCAATAGCTTAAAAGTAAGGATGCTCATCAATTCTGCTCACGCAATACACATCCAGTGATACAGTATTTCAATATCCTTGTAAAATAAGATTCCCGGGGCCGGTACAAGAAAAACAATGCCCCGTATATAATATTTGAGGCCCTATGTACTTTTGCCGACGGTACTCAAGATTTTGTTCGAATATTGCCTATTCAAGTTTTAACCTCAGTAGCCCAACGGTTAAAAGCACACTTAAAGGACGCAGGTTCGATTCTCATCTTCTTCTTCTTCAACTTATAGACGTCCACTGCTGGACATAAGTCTCTTGCATGGACCTCCACAGACCTCGGTCTTGCGCCGCCTGAATCCAGCGACTCCCTGCGACTCGTTTGATGTCGTCGGTCCACCTAGATCTCATCTGTTGTACTGTAATTGGGTATAATTTGACTAATTTAATTTCTTATATATATCTACTTAAAAAAAAGATACCGGAAGAATTGATAACCACCTTTTTGGAAGTCGGTTAATAAAGGTCTTTAGTATTACACAATGCCATTTTTAATTTTTTAATATCTTAACTAGTATCTATCGAAAATATAGCGCTTCTAAATTTCAGTCAAATGCAAACATATGAACGGTTTCGTATCAAAAAACGCCGAAAAAAATACGTTTCTAGTAGGGGAGCCCTTTTAATTTTAAGCTATTGCATAGCTTCTATCGCGGGCCAGCGTGGAGACCGAATCCAGAAATTCCGTAACGAAAATAACCTGACACGGGACTCCTCTACGGTGAGCCGCTAGATGGCGTTGATAAAAATGCTATGCAATAGCTTTACCGCGGCAGTCCCCGAGTGTCACACGTCTTTTTTTTAAATTTATTTATGTTATTTGTTGTTATAGCGGCAACAGAAATACCTACCTACATACTCTATGAAAATTTCAACTCTCTACCTATTACGGATCATGAGCTAGAGCCTACTGACAGACAGACAGACGTAACCGTAGTAATAGAGTCCCATTGGTTACCTTCGGATACGGAACCCTAAAAAACAAAAAAACCAAGCTTTTTCTATTTTAAAGAATATTAGCCAAGCTGAAGTTAACTCATATCCTCCTTTCCCCTCGAAATAAGCAGAAAGCTTGTGCTAGGAGTGGGTATGACAATAGTGTAAAGGGTGGGATTCGAATCTACGACCTTTCAGTTTTCAGTCCGCACCTTTAACCGTTGCGATATTTTTTTTTTTTTTTATGGAAACATACAGTATTAATTGTATTAAATCTAAAAACAGATTTATAATTCTTAAACCTAAATATGTAGTTTCCAAAGACTATATAACACTTATAGATTGCATTAATCCGACAACGCAACAGGTGTAGCAGAAAGAGAAAACAAAAGTTATAAATTAATTTTTTAAACAGAAACTTGCCGAAAACCGACCAATAGATAGGGTGCTGGCGAGCATTTAGGTATATGATTTGCACAAGTTTCATATCGAGGTAGATTGTAGTTTACGTCATTACGAAATGATTTGGTCCAGTCAATTAAGGTCCTACGTCGCTGCGTTTTCGCGTTACAGCCGATTGAAGTTGCTTAAAAAAAAGGGGATATTAAATCATTTGCACATGTATGCCTCTGGGGTTCATGGTCACAAACAGCTTGGAAACGAAGAAAATCGAAGAGGCAGACATTCAGGGCTCTGCATTATTATGGGGCGGAGTTGTAAAAATGTTTAAAAAAAAAGCTCTACTAAGTAATTTGCACACGGTTCTCATTGCGCCCATTCGATTCATTATGACTCCGTGGATACGAAAAAACATTTGGCAGACATTTTGCTCACTGATTTTTAGGTGTATAACTTCATTGTTGGGCCCAAGCTTGTATGGACCAAATTCATCTCCTTTCATACCTGCGGAGACGTGGTTAACAGGTAGAAGCCGAATATTTCTGACGCGTGTTTAAAATTGAGTTTTGTACTTCTAGCTTGGCGCGAGCGTCGGGCTGAAAAAAAAAATTCAGATGGTCTGCCTTTGAAATATCAGAGGCCTGAACGTCTGCCTCATCGAGTTTCTTGGTTTTCATGATAAATTCAAACATCAATCCAAGAGGCAGACATGTGCGCTTAATATAGCACTTTTTTATTTTTTACATTTTTGAAACGCTGTCAATAGCGAACGCAGAAACAACATGCTGGCAGACTATTTTTCCGTGGTCCTCCTCATTGTTATTAATCGAACAATTTCAATCTGCCAAGTGTGCACTTCATATAGAGTTTTTTAAATCATAAAAAAAACTTAAAAAATTGAAAACTACAAAAGTCAGAGCCCTAGATGTCTGCCTCTACGAATTTTTGTGTTTACAGGATGACTATGATCATCAGCCCCAGAGGCAGACATGTGCATATAATATCACCCACCTTTTTTTTTTCAACATTTTTGAAACGCTGTAAATTAACAACGCAGCGCCACCGTGGTGGCAGACGAGGTTCTTGATGTTACTTAGGGTATAATTATCACTATTAATAACGTCTGCCATGTGTGCTGATCATATAGAAATTTTGCTCGCCAGCACCCTATCTACAACGTGTAGCTAGTCGGTTTTCGACAAGGTATCCTTAATAGCTAATTTAAATTTGGAGAGAGAGATGAAAGATGTCATTTTCCGAAAATAGCACGTTAAATTGGTTGCAACTTTTTCTAATTTCTTCTATTTGGTGGGGAGAGGGGGATAGTAGTCAAGTTCGTGGGGATAATAGTCAAGTTCAGCTTAGCTTATATTGCTTAGGTATCATAGATCACCCACCTTCATCTAGTCTTTACAAAACTAAGCGTTTGAACCCAACCACCTTAACAAGACAACCGAAAAACTGATTGCCAAGCAATTCTCAACCGTATCCCTTTCTAATAGACATCTCTTTCAAGTTGGGTATAAGCAAAATAACATTGTCATCACAAAATAGGATACGTGGTCGGAACGTTGCAGCTGAGATTTTTCGGACTTTTTTTTTTTTAATTTGAGTTTTTCATGCAATCGCATCGAATAATCGAGTTCGAGGCGATTCCGAATCGATGATATCGGATATCGATTATTGACATTTAAGTCGTGCGAATGGGTTTCGATTTCGAATGGTTCGGGTTGATCACGAAATTAACACGTGAGTGTAAATTGAAAACTTAAATCACCCCCGACATGTGAAATTTAAAAAAATATGTAATTCGCCATTTTGTGGTGGCGGCCATCTTGGATTTGAAGTTTATCACAGTGTAGTGTTCTACTAGTCAAGTCATTCGATACCCATATTGAGGGAGTGGAAAAAAAATATGTAATCCGCCATTTTGTGGCGGCGGCCATCTTGGACCGATTTTATTTTATATAATAATATAATATGGATCGATTTTATTTTACATAATAATGATATAAACATAGCTTGCTATGTTTGATGAAAATTGGTTGGGAGAGTTCAAGAACTCTCCCAACGAATTCTCCTTTCAAACAAAAAAACAAAATCAAAATCGGTTCGTCCGTTCAGCTGCTACGATGCCACAGACAGACACACATACAGACACGTCAAACTTAAAACCACACCGTCGCGTGTCGTTTTTGCGTAAGATATAGCTTATTTAATTGGAATAGACAATTTGCTTATGATTAGTTTGATAGATACATTGTTATTGTCAAAAATGTCATAAATGCCATGCACAGGATTGTTCAAAATCAATAGTTTATTTTTAATATAAATTTCAAAATTTCTTCATATCAAATTCTCGATAATCAAAATCAAGCAACCTTTGGAAATGCAACCTTGTATGTCGTGCATAGCAGACTATGTAGAAAGCAAACCAGACAGAAAAACTTTAAACAACAAAAATGTACAACTACAACATGATACAAACAAACAATTAGTCGATCAAGATAAAATAAACCAAGTTTTGAAAGGAGACCTTTACGTAATAGGCAGAATATGGATCAGAACGTTACAAAAGGGTTTATTGGGTTCTAACGTGAATGTGATACCAGTAGTTCATGCAGCAAAGAAACCAGAGGTACCCCAAAGACCTCCCAAAATGAAATACACAGACCTGCCCATATACCAATGCCCTCATAACGAATACAAGGAATATCTCGAAGACCAAGACCGATGCCCGGAAAGAAATACCAAGTTATTGCAAAAGTACTTGCTGCCATACACAAAGAAGTATAGAAAGATTGCGCAAGAGAAGTACTGTTGCGCAAGATGTATTGCTACAAGGCATTATGTCGATGCTTGTGCTTCTATAAAGAAGGCAAAGAATGATTTTAAAGCAACCATGAGAGATCCCAATAACTTGAAGATAAGACAGGCCGTTGTTGGTGTTGGAACTCTAACAGGATATTTAATAGGTACGCAATCAAAAGCTTTTTTTAAGCTATTGCATAGCTTCTATCGCGGGCCAGCGTGGAGACCGAATCCAGAAATTCCGTAATGAAAATAACCTGACACGGGACTCCTCTACGGTGAGCCGCTAGATGGCGTTGATAAAAAATGCTATGCAATAGCTTTATCGCGGCAGTCCCCGGGTGCCACACGTCTTTTTTTATATGAATAGCGGGCAAATGAGCTGGCGGGTCACCTGATGTAAAGTGATTACCGCAGTCCATGAACACTTGTAGTCTAGAGGCACCACTGATGCGTTGCCGGCTTTTCAGGAATTTGTTGGTCCGCCCCTTGAATAACCCCATGTTGTAATTAAGTTGGAACACTGTTATGTCAAAGCTTTGGTATGTCAACCCATAGCTTGCCCATGGGACCGGGTCTCCTGTCATATTTGTAACTAGTTGACGCCCCCGGCTTCGCTCGCATGGATTCAGTTTTTAAAAACCCGCGGGAAATTGATTTTCCGGAATAAAAAGTAGCCTATGTCACTCTACAGGTCTCCAACTATAACCATGCAAAAATCACGTCGATACGGGGCTGTGTTGCGGCGTGATTGAAGGACAAACCAATAAACAAACATACTTTCGCATTTATAATATTACACCGCTAAAATTTGGAATGCCCTTCCGGCTTCCGTTTTTCCAACTAACTATAATGTCTTTAAATCAAGAGTGAATCTCCTAGGCAAGCAAGCACCATCTTACGCTGCATCTTCACTTACCATCAGGTGAGACCGCAGTGAAGCGCTAGTCTATATATATTTAAAAAAAAAACGCCTGATTCTTTTTTTTTTATTCGATGACAAGATTGACTGCGATCTTACCTGATGGTAAGTGACGATGCAGTCTAAGATGGTAGCGGACTAACTTGGAAGGGGTGTATACAGTGTAAATTCAACCCATACCCCTAATCGGTTTCTACACGCCATCGTGCCGGAACGCTAAATCGCCTGGCGGCACGTCTTTGACGGGTGGTAACTAGCCACGACCAAAGCCTTCACCAGACCAGACCAGAGACAATTCAGAAATTATAAATTCCCAAATTGCCCCAGCCGGGAATCGAACCCGAGACCTCCCAGTTATAAGACCACAGTGCTCACCACTGCGCCAGGGAGGTCGTCGGATTCCATCCAATATTTACTATATTTTTTTTCCTAGGTGGCGGAGGCGGCCTGCCAAGACGCATGTTCGTTACAGGCATCGGTTTCCTAACCACAGGCGCTCTGTGCTTTCCCAAAGAAACCGATGAGATATTCCGAACATTCACATACACCGTCGGGAAGACTGTGATACAGATGTATAACTTCACTTGCAAGAAAAACGCAGCTTTAAGGGAAAGGATACCTTGCAAGGAGGACTTACCCCCCGAACCACCGAAAAGGAAGCCTATACAATGCCCACCGAAGAAATAACACATCTTGTTTAACTGTAGATATACAAATAGAAATAGAAATATTTTTAAGCTATTGCATAGCTTCTATCGCGGGCCTTGAGCGTGGAGACCGAATCCAGAAATTCCGTAACGAAAATAACCTGACACGAGACTCCTCTACGGTGAGCCGCTAGATGGCGTTGATAAAAAATGCTATGCAATAGCTTTAGCGCGGCAGACCCCGAGTGCCACACGTCTTTTTTTTTAATTAATGCAGGTTCGGGAGATGTTATTTTCCGAAGAATAATCTAGCACAGCAGGGATTTACAATAATTTCTATCGGAAAAATAAAATTTTGGAGAAAACAATATGTACTTATATATTTATTTTCCGACATCCCCAGGATAAGACAAACGAATTGCACGCGAAGCCGCGGGCGGCCGCGAGTTTATAGCTAATTGTTCATATTTCAGTCTATACAACTTGACCATGAACAAACAGTTTCTCAAAATTAAAAAGCCTCCACAAAAGACCTATGGTACAATAAATTTAAAAATAACTACCAAGTGTGAACAACTTATTTTAAACAAAATTACTCAAAAAATAGAGCAGCTTTATTTACGTACTTATTTCTATGGTAATAAAGTCTAAATTCGTTAAGCGATCCCAAACACAAGAGCAAACAAAAAGTTGTAAATTAAAAACCTCATGCAGCCACAATATAAAACTGGACAGTAATAAACGTTGAATTTGGAAAAAATTACACGCATCCGACAATCCAAATGCAACTCTAACTGCCTTGATATAAAGTTGAAATTCCATTGCGGGGATAGAAGTGGTATATAACTTAGTAATGACGTCACTCCGCTATCATACGTCTTAATCTGGTGATAAGAGTGTATTTTTACGAGGCACAGTACAACGTAAATGGAAGTAACTTATCTAGGAATGGTTCTGGCTATTTTTATGATGCCAGAGTAACGTTAAGCAGATACTTAGTGTTTGATAAAAGTTACGAAATTCTTGTTGAAAATGTATCAAGCTTTTTTTTCGAGAACAAGATAGTCCTCGACTGGGATCTTACCTGACGGTAAGAAAATTCCGTAACGAAAATAACCTGACACGGGACTCCTCTACGGTGAGCCGCTAGATGGCGTTGATAAAAAATGCTATGCAATAGCTTTACCGCGGCAGTCCCACACACGTCTTTTTTTTCTTTTTTTTTGTATTCGATGACAAGATAGACCTTGACTGCGATCTCACCTAATGGTAGGTAAGTGACGATGCAGTCTAAGATGGTAGCGGGCTAACTTGGAAGGGGTATGGCAGTGTAAATACAACCTAATCAACCCTAATCTGTTTTAGACGCCATCGTGCCGGAACGCTAAATCACTTGGCGGCACGTCTTTGAAAGTAGGGTGGTAACTAGCCACGGCCAAAGCCTCGCGCCAGACCAGACCAGAGACAATTCAGAAATTATAAATTCCCAAATTGACTCCGCCCGAAATCGAACCCGTGACCTCCCAGTTATAAGACCACAGCGCTCACCACTGCGCTAGGGACTTTCGTAGGTATTAATAATATTATGTAGTAAGATTTACAAGTAGAATAATTAAATAATAAAATAAATATTAAAAAAAAATATTTATAATGCACTAGTTGATGCCCGCGACTTCGTTCGCGTGGATTGAGGTTTTTTTTGGATTCCCGCGGGAACTCTCTTATTTTCCGGGATAAAAAGTAGCCTATGTGCTATTCCAGTCTATAATCGATCTCTGTGCCCAACCAAGTTGGTTCAGTCGTTGCGGCGTGATTGAGTAACAAACACACAAACATCCACACTTTCACATTTATAATATTACTAGCTTTACCCCGTGGCTTCGCTCACGTTAGGTTCGATTTTTTAACCCCCTATTTAACCCTCTTGGGGTTGAAATTTTCCAAAATCCTTTCTTAGCGGATGTCGACGTCCTAACAGCTACCTGTATACCAAATTTCAGCTCGATCGGTCCAGTGGTTAGAGCTGTGCGTTGATAGATCAGTCAGTCAGTCAGTCAGTCAGTCAGTCAGTCACCTTTGCCTTTTATATATTTAGACTAGGATGTTATACAGAACACTTTATGAGCGAATTTGACTCGCAGTTTGCCGATTTTTTTTTTTTTGGCAAGTACACCTTGGCTCTATTTAAAGTTCAAAATTCAAAAGCGTTTAAGCTCTAATTACTGAGCATTACTTTAATATTCTTTGTGAGGAGTTTGTTCGCTTTAATGTTTGTTTTTTTATTTCCAAGATTAGTGGAGATTTCAAAAGAAATCGATTTAATCTGCGAGCTTTTAAATAAGCTTTTTTCATAAATAGGTACGTGCTTCAGAAAGTACTCTAACCATTTGATCCCAAAATTATTTTTATTCTCCAATAAAATATTATTATATTTTTAAATCTAACGATTCCAACTTTGGGATTATCTAAAAACGATTGCAATGAAAGAAAAATGGCCTTTGATTATTCAACACTATATATATATAATAACTAGCTTTTGCCCCCGCGACTTCGTCCGCGTGGAATTAGATTTTGGGGTGGAATTTTCAAAAACTGTGACACACGTACTTCTTTATTTTTAACTGAAAGCTTAAATACCAACTTTGATGGAAACAGCTTGAAAAATGACCGAGTTTCATATGAACTTCCATCCCCTATTTAAGCCCCTTAGGGGTGGAATTTCCAATAATCCTTCCTTAGTGTGCGCCTACGTCATAAAAGGAACCAATTGTAAAAATTTCAAGTTTCTAACTTCAGTAGTTTAGGCTGTGCGTTGATATCTCAGTCAGTCAGTCAGTCAGTCAGGACTTTGATTTTATATTTATAGATATATAGTATAAAGGAAAGCATTAAAATCGTCAAAAAATCTAATCTATGTTTAATGTAACCAATTTTTCAATGCCTTACATCGATGATGCCATACAATCAATCCAAATTGAAAATATCCAAAAGAAAAATGGACCTTATTACAACGACCTGCGTGATAAAGTGGCTTAAACCTAATTTGTGGATGTTGCCAACCTAATAAAAATAAAATAATGCATTTTTGCCTTTATTATCTGTTGTATTATCTGTTGTAATGGATTTTATATTTTTGTACAGCACGACTTTCATGTTTTAGCAAGGACTGGATATTTTTTTTTATTCGATGACAAGATAGCCCTTGACTGCGATCTCACCTGATGGTAAGTGACGATGCAGTCTAAGATGGTAGCGCGCTAACTTGGAAGGGGTATAGCAATATTCAGAAATTATAAATTCCCAATTTGCCCCCGCCGGGAATCGAACCCGAGACCTCCCAGTTACAAGACCACAGCTCTTACCACTACCATCCTACACATACTTCTAAATTGGTATCGTTCCGAAACGCTAAATCACTTGGCGGGTAACTTTTAAATCTACGATAAATAATAAAATAGATTTAACAGGAAGAAGTTGTACCTAAATTAACTAAAGCTTCGTTCTAAATTAACTAAAGCTGATTTCAGAGAAATGAAAATAACAAAAGTTGTTCCTAAACCACTTCGTTCTAAATTAACTAAAGCTGATTTCAGAAAAATGAAATTAAAAAAAAACGAAAATCTTAGAAGAGCCTACTTAGATAATCGTAGTAACAAAAACTATTTCGTAAATGGCTAAGATGCTTTAAAATAAATATTTTAGTTACCTAAAACCAACTTTTTAAAGTTCCATTAAGAAAGGAACAAAAATAAAAAAAAAAGTATAAGTAGGTAGATACGCGAACCACTAGTTTTTTTTTTTGCATAAAAACGGTTAGTCAAAGGAGGAAATAATTGTGAATCACAAGATCATCGTCTTTTCGAGGTTTAGTGTAAAACCTATTTAAAACTATTTTAAAATGATCCGTTTTTTATTAGACCTAGGTCTATTCGATTCAAGACTTTGTTAATTTTTTACTATTCTAGCTATTTTTTGTTCAGCGTTGAATTTGCGACAGTGACAACTGTATTATTTGAATTAGAATTAAGATTTGACATAATCTTACTATATGTATAGCTACTCGTGCTGATTCACTGACTGACTCATCGATCACCTCTCCTGTAAAATTTTGTATGGAAAATTTTTTTTTCACTCACAGTTTCGTATAGAGGACAAAAATTCATTCGGAACAAAAATTAGGGGAGAGAGCTGATGATTGAGGATTTCGGAGACAGATGAGGAGCACCGGCCAGGGTATTGAAGATAGGTGGGGGGTGTTCAACCAAATGTCACTCGAAACCTCACCCAATTAGCAAAGAGCCGAAAAAAAACTCCAAAATGGCGGATTCAAGATGGCGGCCATACAAATTTCGTTGGTGTCTATCTCGGAGACTATAAGAGATGGAAGAGTGGTTTCTTGGAAAAAGATGATCAGGACCCGAAGGTCTACTTGGTGGACAGAAAAACCGCGGTTCGCTTTAGCGAGCCGCACGCCCACACGTCCTACTAGTTTATTATAGTTCTTGCAATTCACGAGGGCGCGTGGCTCATTGTTGTGTGTGTGTCGTATCTGTATAAGTGTGAGCGAGAGCTTGCTCGCGCCTGACCGCTCCCACCTAGGCTCCTGACAGGCACGCACAACGCAATGTGCATGTAGGTACACGACGTAACCACAAGTAAAGCTCACGCGCCCTCGTGAATTGCAAGAACTATAGTAGGTTTTTCTTTTGCTACTTCATAAAGGTAGCTATTATGACGTAAAAATGTTTGAAAATTCAACCCCTAAGAGGGTAAAATAGTTCGAAAAATCGAATTCAACGTGAACCAAACCGCGTACCAAAGCTAGTCGGCTATGAAAAACTTAGGTTTTTGACGACCTCCCTGGCGCAGTGGTGAGCGCTGTGGTCTTATAACTAGGAGGTCTCGGGTTCGATTCCCGGCGGGGGCAATTTAGTAATTTATAATTTCTAAATTGTCTCTGGTCTGGTCAAAAACGTGCCCTCAAGCGATTTAGCGTTCCGGCACGATGGCGTGTAGAAACCGATTAGGGGTATGGGTTGAATTTACACTGCTATACCCGTTCCAAGTTAGCCCGCTACCATCTTAGATTGCATCGTCACTTACCATTAGGTGAGATCGCAGTCAAGGGCTATCTTGTCGTAGAATAAAAAAAAAAGGTGCGCTACTTGTCTACTTATCGAACAGGCAAAAAAAGGCAATTAATTTCTTCCTAAGCCACTTTAAACCGCTAATATAATCTGATAAAAAATTACATACATTACCGAACACAATTAGTCAATACAGAGTAATTACCCACTGTGGTCAGAGGTCAATGTGTGAAAAAAATATATGGAAATAAAAAATATAACATTACTCTGTGGGTATGTACCTACCTATACAAGCAGTTATCTGTGACGTATCTACATAACAAGAGTTTTGGTGTGGCTTTGCGTTTAAATTATAATACATATAAACAAAAATTCTTAAAAAAAAACCAGTTTTTAACCGCCTTTACTAAGTATATCAATTGTGCCTATAAAATTTGAAGAGTTCCCTCGATTTCTCCAGGATCCCATTATCAGATCCCAACTATGGGATCACTTGGCAAGTTACACCCTTTCAAACAAAAGAAGAATTTTCCAAATCGGTCCAGGCGTCTTTGACATAATCTTTTAGTAGTAGGTTTTCTTCTTGCTACTTCATAGAGATAGTAAAGATAGTTAATATGACGTAGGCATCAGATAAGAAAGAATTTTGAAAATTCAACCCCTAAGGGCGTAAAATAGGGGTTTACAAAATCGAACTTAAAAAGCTCGGCAAAAGCTAGTACCTAATTACTATAATATTATAAATAGATATTTTTCATTTTATTCAGTTTTAAACTTATTATCTCTTAGCTAAGACAGATTTAAAAAGTAATCCAACCTTTTTCCACATGTAATATACATATATTTTTTTTCATCTCAATAAACATGCTTATAATTATTATTATAGCTGTTTAAAACAACGCAACGTACAGACAAAAAACATTAATAAAGTTACATCGACATCCAAATTTTTTGTACTTCATTTATTATCCATCGTTTTAGATATCTCTAAATGTCATTAGCAATATAAATGGCGTTCGCGCCATAACGAAGCAGTGCTGCCACAATGGAAAATAATAAATCAGCTGTCACTTTGACAGTCGCTGAAAAGAGCTCCGTCAATGCATGGATGCAGAACTTTTGAGCCTTAGGTTTTTTTCGTGCCGCCTTTGATTAATTGTTGGAAAAAAAAGGTTTTTAAAGCAGTCGAGATTGTTATTATGAGCCTTTTGAGAGGTTGATTGGGTGATATATTCTTATAATTCTTCTTTTTATGCAAAAGCGATGCAAAGGTTATATTTTTGCTTTGTATGGTTTTGAACTTTTGTCTGATTTAACTTTGGTTCATTTGCTATTAATGTGGGTAGGTAATTGCTTTGGCCTTGATGATTTTTTGAGTAGCCACGTATCTACTGAAATTAATGGCGTAGAATCTACCAAGTACCTACCTAGATCATTTAAAACGTTTTAGATGAATAAAAATTGTGTATCCTAAGGTACTTACTAACTACTAACCTATAAGTAATTATAATAAAACTGGAACGGGACGAATTCGGAGGTAACCTATTATGGTTTATGAGATTACAGCCTGCTGACAGACAAACGGGCGGAATTGAGCGTTGTTAAGCAGAAAACGACCAACGCCAAAAATCCAGTTTTAGGTATGAGCTGATTTAGGTATTTTTATCACTGCTTCGAATGACCAAAATTGTTAAAAAATTAATGAAAGTTTAAGAATATTTTATTAGCTAATATTAAGCTTATAGTATATTTTATTAGCTAATATTAGCCATTGTTTGTCGCCAAAATACCAAATCTTACTTATTTTCACAAAAAAGCCATTGGTCGTTTTCTGCTTAGCGACACTCAATTAGCCATTGGAACCTTTTGGGTCATCATCATCATTATCAACTTATAGATGTCCACTGCTGGACGTAGGTCTCTTGCATGGACCTCCACAGGCCTCGGTCTTGCGCCGCCTGAATCCAGCGGCTCCCTACGACTCGTTTGATGTCGTCGGTCCACCTAGTGGGGGGTCTGCCAACTTTGTGCTTCCTGGTGCGGGGTCGCCACTCCAGCACCTTGGGACCCCATCGACCACCAGCTCTTCGAACTATGTGTACCTTTTAGGGAACCCTAAAAACAGAGGGGTGGCTATGTGAAAATAATAATATTTTATAGCCTTTTGTTCCTAGTCACAAGAATTCCACAATATGCGAATATGGCTTATTGTATTTTTATGTATTTGCAAGAAAGCGCGTCACATTATGAAACTTCGCAATCCATACAATACATACAACACAATAAATAATAAAATGCGTTTTATGTTTTGAACAAATTGAGTCGATACTGAAAATAAAATATCCAATACTAGCTGATGCCCGCGACTTCGTCCGCGTTGAAAAAGTTTAGAGTGACTTGCTACTATCCGCGAGAAGTTATGTCCCCTATATCCGATAATATTTAGTAGAAAAATTATCACCAAAATTGGACAAAATATTTCTAATAGTACACAATTTATAATGAAAAAAGAATGATCAAATTTGGTTTAGATTTGACGAAGTTATGGAGCAAAATCATCAAAAACTTTCATCCCTTATCCCGGATAAACCTTATTGTTTTACAGGATAAAAAGTACCTATCCTATTTATTGACCCGAAGTATCAGCTGCCATTATACCAAATTTCATTCAAATCCGTTCAGTAGTTTTAGCGTGATGCGTGCACAGACAGACAGACAGATAAAAAATTCAAAAAAAATTGTTTTAGGCTCAGTATCGATAATAAAGCATCCTCCGATTAAAATTTTCAAAATATACATATATAAATGTACAGAATTCGTCCCGTTACAGTTTTATTATAAGTATAGATATTATATTGTTACATCATCAAATCACATTAGATACTAAATTAAGCGAAAAATTATATATCTTACAACTAACAAGACATAAAAATTGAATACCGCCAAAACTTCACAGCTCTTTTATTCGAGTTTTTTGACCGACACAATACATAGAAAACATAGATAATACAAGTTTTTTGTGTCGGCCTTACACAAAAAAGTTCTTAAATAAATCGGTCATAATACGGCAGTGCGAGACACGCCTATGAAAAAAGTTGAGAGCTTTTGCACATCGGAGACTATTTTGTTACGCGCGCTGGAGGAAAGAGATGTCGCCACGAGTACGGTGTGACGTCACGCGGGCGCGGGGAGCAGAAATATGGCGTCAGCGAGGCTCGAACAATTATGGCGTCTGTCTGCGCGTGTGGATGTAAAGTTGGAAATGTGAAATTAACCTAAATATGTAGTTGTGTTGCGTTGTAACTCTAACTGACGTGAATTAATAACTGGACAAGTTAATTAATTATTAAACGTGATTGTAAACATATCCAGAATCTGATTTTCACAATTTTTTTTAAAGCTTTTTTTGCTATATTGCTATAATAAATATAGCCTATAAAAAATCAATCCTATTAATATTATAAATGAGAAAGTTTGGATGTATGGATGTTTGTTACTCAATCACGCTGCAACAATTGAACCATATTTTTCTTCTTTTTATCACGGAAAATTAAAGAGTTCCCGTGGTATCAAAAAGCCTTAATCCACGCGGACAAAGTCGAGGGCAACATCTAGTCTTCTAGTCTTCTAGTCTAGTCTAGTATTATAAATGCGAAAGTTTGGATGTTTGTTATCTACTCAATCACGCTACAACGACAGAACCGATTTGGCTGAAATTTGGCACAGAGATAGATTGTAGTCTGGAATAACCCATAGCGTACTTCTTAACCTGGGAACTTAGAGAGTTCCCGAGGGAATAAAAAACCTTAATCAACGCGAACGAAGTCGCGGGCATTATCTAGTCAAATTTAAGCAGTGATAGTCTATTGGTTAAACCCGGGAATCGAACCCGATTTAAAGAAAGGTTTTTTAACCGACTTCCAAAAAGGAGGAGGTTATCAATTCGGCCGGTATCTTTTTGCCGTTTAGGTACATTCTCAAGTTCTGTTATGGTTAAAGCATATTATTATACGCAACATTTTGTCTTGAAACATGTCTTAAGTGTAATGACAAGTTTATGAAATCAAAAAACAGCTTTGCACAATCGCCATAAATCCTCATCATACATTGATAGTTTTCGTTTAAGGGCACGATCTTCGGCCGCAGTAGGTATTTTAGAGCCACTTCGTTCCTCGCACGGTGAGGTCTCGCTCGCGCTCATCAAATGAACTCGCTAACCCCGCCGCAGCGCAAATTTTACGTCATAGATTAAATAACCTTATGATACCTAACAGTAGGGCAGTTCTAAGGTTTATGAAATATTTATATTGAAGAAAGAACAAAACATGCAGTTTTAAACTGCTAAAGCTCAAACAAGGTATTAAGTAAGTTCGATTAATATTTTACTTACTACATATTTTGTTCAGTTTTTTTTTTTTGTTATTAGACCGATTTCTTTCAAAATCGATATCTGGGGATCCCTGTGCTCATAAAAGAGATAACCACTGCCAAAATTAGAAAAAGTGGCGGCCATTTTCTTTTTTCTCGTTATGGGACCGATTTCTTTCAAAATCGATATCTGGTGATCCCTGTGCTCATAAAAGAGAACCACTGCCAAAATCAAAAAAAGTGGCCGCCATTTTCTTTTTTCTCGTTATGGGACCGATTTCTTTCAAAATCGATATCTGGGGATCCCTGTGCTCATAAAAGAGATAACCACTGCCAAAATCAAAAAAAGTGGCGGCCATTTTCTTTTTTCTCGTTATGGGACTGACTTCTTTCAAAATCGATATCTGAGGATCCCTGTGCTCATAAAAGAGATAACCACTGCCAAAATTAGAAAAAGTGGCGGCCATTTTCTTTTTTCTCGTTATGGGACCAATTTCTTTCAAAATCGATATCTGGTGATCCCTGTGCTCATAAAAGAGAACCACTGCCAAAATCAAAAAAAGTGGCGGCCATTTTATTTTTTCTCGTTATGGGACCGATTTCTTTCAAAATCGATATCTGGGGATCCCTGTGCTCATAAAAGAGATAACTACTGCCAAAATCAAAAAAAGTGGCGGCCATTTTCTTTTTTCTCGTTATGGGACCGACTTCTTTCAAAATCGATATCTGGGGATCCCTGTGCTCATAAAAGAGATAACCACTGCCAAAATCAAAAAAGTGGCGGCCATTTTCTTTTTTCTCGTTATGGGACCGATTTCTTTCAAAATCGATATCTGGGGATCCCTGTGCTCATAAAAGAGATAACCACTGCCAAAATTAGAAAAAGTGGCGGCCATTTTCTTTTTTTTCGTTATGGGACCGATTTCTTTCAAAATCGATATCTGGGGATCCCTGTGCTCATAAAAGAGATAACCACTGCCAAAATTAGAAAAAGTGGCGGCCATTTTCGTTTTTCTCGTTATGGGACCGATTTCTTTCAAAATCGATATCTGGGGATCCCTGTGCTCATAAAAGAGATAACCACTGCCAAAATTAGAAAAAGTGGCGGCCATTTTCTTTTTTTTCGTTATGTGACCGATTTCTTTCAAAATCGATATCTGGGGATCCCTGTGCTCATAAAAGAGATAACCACTGCCAAAATTAGAAAAAGTGGCGGCCATTTTCTTTTTTTTCGTTATGGGACCGATTTCTTTCAAAATCGATATCTGGGGATCCCTGTGCTCATAAAAGAGATAACCACTGCCAAAATTAGAAAAAGTGGCGGCCATTTTCTTTTTTCTCGTTATGGGACCGATTTCTTTCAAAATCGATATCTGGGGATCCCTGTGCTCATAAAAGAGATAACCACTGCCAAAATTAGAAAAAGTGGCGTCCATTTTCTTTTTTCTCGTTATGGGACCGACTTCTTTCAAAATCGATATCTGGGGATCCCTGTGCTCATAAAAGAGGTAACCACTGCCAAAATTAAAAAAAGTTGCAGTCATTTTCGTTTTTCTCGTTATGGGGCCAATTTATTTCAAAATCGATATCTGGGGATCCCTGTGCTCATAAAAGAGGTAACCACTGCCAAAATTAGAAAAAATGGCGGCCATTTTCTTTTTTCTCGTTAATTGACCAATTTCTTTCAAAATCGATATCTGGGGTTCCTTAGGTTCATAAATGAGGTAACCATGGCCAAAATTAGAAAAAGTGGTGGCCATTTTCTTTTTTCTCGTTATGGGACCGATTTCTTTCAAAATCGATATCTGGGAATCTCTGTGCTCATAAAAGAGATAAACACTGCCCAAATTAGAAAAAGTGGCAGTAATATTTTTTTTTGCTATAGTTAAACATTAGTCAAATATTAAAAAGGCGTTCTTATCATTATTTACTATTGGATAAAATTCTTTCAAATTCGATATCTCCGCTCCACATTACTGTACTAACCAGAAAGTAGACAAACATTCCCGTTGGTGACACCCGTTCACGAGCATGACGATCCAGCCGTTGCTTCGCTCAACCAATAAGGGAACGTAACAAATAAATTCCATAACAAGAATAAAGAAAATGGCCACCACTTTTTCTAGTTTTGACAATGGTTACCTCTATAATGAGCACAGGGATCAATTTTGAAAGAAATTGGTCCCTTAACGAGAAAAAAGAAAATGGCTGTCACTTTTTCCCATTCTGGCAGTGGTTACCTCTTTTATAAACACAGGAATCCCCAGATATCGATTTTGAAAGAAATCGGTCCCATAACGAGAAAAAAGAAAATGGCCGCCAATTTTCTAATTTCGGCAGTGGATATCTCTTTTATGAGCACAGAGATCCCTAGATATTGATTTTGAAAGAAATCGGTCCCATAACGAGAAAAAAGAAAATGGCCGCCACTTTTTCTAATTTTGGCAGTGGTTATCTCTTTTATGAGCACAGGGATCCCCAGATATCGATTTTGAAAGAAATCGGTCCCATAACGAGAAAAAAGAAAATGGCCGCAACTTTTTCTAATTTTGGCAGTGGTTATCTCTTTTATGAGCACAGGGATCCCCAGATATCGGTTTTGAAAGAAATCGGTCCCATAACGAGAAAAACGAAAATGGCCGCCACTTTTTCTAATTTTGGCAGTGGTTATCTCTTTTATGAGCACAGGGATCCCCAGATATCGATTTTGAAAGAAATCGGTCCCATAACGAGAAAAAAGAAAATGGCCGCCACTTTTTCTAATTTTGGCAGTGGTTATCTCTTTTATGAGCACAGGGATCCCCAGATATCGATTTTGAAAGAAATCGGTCCCATAACGAAAAAAAAGAAAATGGCCGCCACTTTTTCTAATTTTGGCAGTGGTTATCTCTTTTATGAGCACAGGGATCCCCAGATATCGATTTTGAAAGAAATCGGTCCCATAACGAGAAAAAAGAAAATGGCCGCAACTTTTTCTAATTTTGGCAGTGGTTATCTCTTTTATGAGCACAGGGATCCCCAGATATCGGTTTTGAAAGAAATCGGTCCCATAACGAGAAAAACGAAAATGGCCGCCACTTTTTCTAATTTTGGCAGTGGTTATCTCTTTTATGAGCACAGGGATCCCCAGATATCGATTTTGAAAGAAATCGGTCCCATAACGAAAAAAAGAAAATGGCCGCCACTTTTTCTAATTTTGGCAGTGGTTATCTCTTTTATGAGCACAGGGATCCCCAGATATCGATTTTGAAAGAAATCGGTCCCATAACGAGAAAAAAGAAAATGGCCGCCACTTTTTCTAATTTTGGCAGTGGTTATCTCTTTTATGAGCACAGGGATCCCCAGATATCGATTTTGAAAGAAATCGGTCCCATAACGAAAAAAAAGAAAATGGCCGCCACTTTTTCTAATTTTGGCAGTGGTTATCTCTTTTATGAGCACAGGGATCCCCAGATATCGATTTTGAAAGAAATCGGTCACATAACGAAAAAAAAGAAAATGGCCGCCACTTTTTCTAATTTTGGCAGTGGTTATCTCTTTTATGAGCACAGGGATCCCCAGATATCGATTTTGAAAGAAATCGGTCCCATAACGAGAAAAAAGAAAATGGCTGCCCCTTTTTCTAATTTTGGCAGTGGTTATCTCTTTTATGAGCACAGGGATCCCCAGATATCGATTTTGAAAGAAATCGGTCCCATAACGAGAAAAAAGAAAATGGCCGCCACTTTTTTTGATTTTGGCAGTGGTAATCTCTTTTATGAGCACAGGGATCCCCAGATATCGATTTTGAAAGAAATCGGTCCCATAACGAGAAAAAAGAAAATGGCCGCCACTTTTTTTTATTTTGGCAGTGGTAATCTCTTTTATGAGCACAGGGATCCCCAGATATCGATTTTGAAAGAAATCGGTCCCATAACGAGAAAAAAGAAAATGGCCGCCACTTTTTCTAATTTTGGTAGTGGTTATCTCTTTTATGAGCACAGGGACCCCTAGATATTGATTTTGAAAGAAATCGGTCCCATAACGAGAAAAAAGAAAATGGCCGCCACTTTTTTTGATTTTGGCAGTGGTTCTCCTTTATGAGCACAGGGATCTCCAGATATCGATTTTGAAAGGAATTGGTCCCATAACGAGAAAAAAGAAAATGGCTGCCACTTTTTTCTGATTTTGGCAATGGTTCTCAAGTGCGGGGAATTCGAGAGTCCAGATCGATTTCGAAAGTCTGTCCAAAGATTCACAAGAATTAAAAAAAATAAAGTAGGTAAGGTACAGAATAGGTACAACATTTGTATTGGAAGGATCAAACTTACCTTATATTTTGTCTAAGCTTTCGTAATTTAAATCTGGATATTTTGTTCTTTTGTTTATTTTTAGTCCCCATATTTTCACTTTATTATATTCTTAATTAATTAATTTACTATAAGAGTACCTAACTTACATTAATATTTACAGATTTAATAATACATAACAAGATTTACACACTAGAAGATAATAGGTAATAATATTTACACACTAATTTTATTTTGATTATCTATGATAAGTGAACACAAATAAATAATACTCCAATAGTTCGTCTGATCAGCGGGGATCGCAGTGAGCCAGCTAGAGCGATACGTCCTCCCTCGATAATACCTTGCGAGCTACTGAAATGAGGCGCCCGAGCCACTTTGTTATAAAGAAAGTAAACCAGTCATGATTAAAAAAAAAGAAAGCTTTTTAGAGAAAAATTAACGGCAAAATATTATTCTAGAAGCTTTTGCCTATTTTTTGTAATTTTTTTTTTTAGTTTAACTTTGATATACTACACATACAACCGAAACCCAATTGAAAACTACACTGTTTTCGGAATATTATTTCATCGAGTGAAGTTCAAAATATGGACTTTTGAACGGCAAAATAAATTAGAACGTGTATTAATCTACAACATATATTTTTAACCTATCAAAACAATGAATATTTGATTGTTTACTATTGAATCCAAAACAGGCTGTTTTCGGAGATCCTGCCGTTAAGAGGTCCAGAAAAAGGTAGTATTCAGCCAGCATTGTATGCATATTCATGGGAAAAGGTCGTTAAAATTTGAATTTAAGATGGCCGCTATGACTGATATTAATTAACTCGGTTAAGAGTTGACATAAGGCCCTCGTCCGATACGAAAAGATCATGTTGAGGAGTGTGAGTTTTTGTTGCAAGATTTTGAACTATTAAAAATTTTTGAAGTTTTTGAACGCGACGGCTGGATCATGCCTCATGCGCGTGAACGGGTGCCACCAACGGGAATGGGTCTGCTTTCTGTCTACCCGTCTTAACATGCATTGGATTGTATGTAGGACTTAGGAAACTTCTTTGTGGAAGCACTGTATACATAGCACAAATTTGTTACCTATTGTAAAAAAAATTTTTTGAAAAGAGCAACCGCCGAGTTTATTGCTTGCTCTTCTCAGCAGGAAGAGCATTCCGAACCAGTGGTAGATTCATCGAAGATTCAAAAGCACCTGTAAAAGTTTATTGGAATTTAAAAATTTCTATTCTATTCTATTCGATAGAGTTTGATGCTTGAGACAATCATGCCTGATGAAAAACTTTGATGAGTTTGAGAACTGTGGTCAATTTATATATTTTTTATTTAATTTTCACACTTTAAAACTATTATATTAAAACTATCATACTAAGTAATTATGAATTATATCTTATTATTTAATTTTTAAATTATAGAAATCGTTTTGAGTGTAGAAGTTATGTGCTATTTTCCACATTTTATGCAGCAAAAACATGAACATAAACAGTTTGAGATTGGGTTCTATAGGTTGACCGACTGGTCTTATGTTTTAGTGGCGACGAACGCTGCGTATATCTTCTCTCTAGCATGGAGAGAGGTAAAGTTGTACTTAGATTGAGTTCTATATGTTGACCGCCTGGTCCTATGTTTTAGTGGCGCCGAACGCTGCGTATGTCTTCTCTCTAGCACGGAGAGAGGCAAGGTTCTATGGCCGACAGGAGGTGTGGTCAAAGGAGCGGGTTTTTGCAACAGCCCGCGCGAATTGTAAATCTGTTGCCGTAAAAGCGTGAAAAGTGCTTAATTTAGGGTTCCGTAGTGAAATAGAATAGATAGAAATATTATTTATTCAAGTAAACTTTTACAAGTGCTTTTGAATCGTCGATGAATCTACCACTGGTACGGAATGCCCTTCCTGCCGAGAAGAGCCAGCAATAAACTCGGCGGTTGCGCTTTTCAAAAAATTTTTTTCAATTGGTAACAAAACTATGGTCATGGTGGTTTCATCCTTACTAATCTAGGACAAAATTTTTTTTCCTCCGAGTTACTAATATTATAAAATTGGGCATTTGTCTGTTGTCAATATGTGGATATTCATTAATTACAATCGAAAATGTAGCATGTGTGCGATGGCACATGAGGAGTCAAATAAAACAGAATTTAGGCATATAAATACTTTATATCAATTAATTTTAAAACCTATTTTAAGTATATCGTTTTATGTTTATATTATATACGAACAAAATTAATAATATGAAGGACTAGACGATGCCCGCGACTTCGTCCGCGTGGATCAAGATTTTTCAATTCCCATGGGAACTCTGTAATTTTCTGGAATAAAATGTAGCATATATTTTAATCCTGGGTATGAGCTATCTCGATTCCAAATTTCAGCCAAATCGGTTCATTCGTTATGGCGTGAAGGAGTAACAAAAAAACACACACATACACATACAAACTTTCGGCTTTATAATATTAGTGTGAAGTGTGATGTTACCTCCAATTTTTCTTGTTCGTGTGCATTTCTTCATTTACATTTATGGGATACCTACATCTAGTATTACCTATTTATCGAAAATTTCTAAACTTTTGTCTACGGAACACGCTTTTTAACGAGCGTTTCTCACTCGGCTTGACGATTTCGCATTATGCACGGTTAAAAAAATTACTGAATAAAGGATAATTGATTACAGCGTGTATCGTTTAGGATTTAACTTTTGGGATTTAAACATTTTAGTATTTGCATGAATCACTATCGAGATATGAATCAAATGACCTTTAGTCCCTCCTTTTTGACGATCTCCCCGGCGCAGTGGTGAGCGCTGTGGTCTTAGGAGGTCTCGGGTTCGATTCCCGGCGGGGTCAATTTGGGAATTTACAATTTCTAAAATTGTCTCCAGTCTGGTCTGGTCAAATAGAATTTGTTTGCCTTTTTTGTATGGAAGTTGTTATCTACATATATAAAAGGCAAAGGTGACTGACTGACTGACTGACTGACTGACTGACTGACTGACTGACTGATCTATCAATGCACAGCTCTAACCACTGGACCGATCGAGCTGAAATTTGGTATACAGGTAGCTGTTAGGACGTAGACATCCGCTAAGAAAGGATTTTGGAAAATATCAACCCCAAGAGGGTTAAATAGGGGGTTAAAAAATCGAACCTAACGTGAGCGAAGCCGCGGGTTAAAGCTAGTTGTAAATAAATTAAAAAAAAAAAAACTTGAGTTCGAGCTAAGTCAGAGCATGCTCTATGGATCTTAGCATGAGCTTTTTATGTCAATCTCAATTACAATTTACTTCCTCGCTGAGAATTTCGCGGCGTCTTGGCGCTTGTGAATAAATGATGGCCTGTGAAAGCATTCCTGGCATGCCGCTGTTGTGCAGCTGATGGGAAAGCTCAGGGTTGTGAGTACCTCCTCGACACATTATAACTGACCCTATAGTCTAGTGGTTAGCTTGTGGACTGTGGAAATTGAAGTCCTGGGATCGAGTCACAGAACGAGGTACAAAAGTAAATAGTGTTTTTTTAAGCTATTGCATAGCTTCTGTCGCGGGCCAGCGTGGAGACCGAATCCAGAAATTCCGTAACGAAAATAACCTGACACGGGACTCCTCTACGGTGAGCCGCTAGATGGCGTTGATAAAAGATGCTATGCAATAGCTTTACCGCGGCAGTCCCCGAGTGCCACACGTCTTTTTTTTTGAAAAATGAACATTAGTCAAGCTGAAGTTGACTAATATTTTCCTTTCCCCTTCAAATAAGCGCAAAGCTTATGCTAGGAGTGGGTACGACAATAGTGCAACGGGTGGGATTCCTGCGACCTTTCAGTTTACAGTCCGCACCTTTAACCGTTGGGCTATTGAGGCTTAATTTTTATACGAACTTTCCCCAAACGTGGATATCAGACTAGCATAATACACATTGCTTACTTACGCAGTACTGGTATCGGGCCTTGCCAAGGCCTGGTTAAGGATCTGTAGCACACTTTTGCATATAAACTAAATTCATGTTACGCATGTGACAAGTAGATTTAGTGAGATGGTAGATTCATTGACGATTGAAAAGTACTTGTAAAAGTTTATTTGAATAAAAAATATTTCTATTTCTATTTCTATAGATGCCTGTGAAAGCATTCCTGGCATGCCGCTGTTGTGCGGCTGATGGGAAAGCTCAGGGTTGTGAGTACCTCCTCGACACATTATAACTGACTCTATAGTCTAGTGGTTAGCTTGTTGGACTGTGGAAACTGAGGTCTTGGGATCGAGTCACAGAACGGCTAAAAAAAGTAATTTATTGCGATAGTTTATTTATTATTAATGGATAATTTACGTTTTATTTCGTATTTGTTGCGCACGACTTCGTCCGCGTCAATGTCTGTTATTATGATCGCGATTAAGAAGTTTTTAAAAGAATATATTTTAAATATGGATAATTTTCTCCGTTTTTGCAACATTTTTCACTGATGCTTCGATCCTATTGGTCGCAGCGTGATGTTATATAGCCTAAAGCCTTCCTCGATAAATGGACTATCCAACACAAAAATATTTTTTCAATTCGAACCAGTAGTTCCAGAGATTATCGCGTTCAAACAAAAAAACTCTTCAGCTTTATACATTAGTACAGATTTGTCTAGTGGCAGGCTTTGGCCGTGGCTAGTTACCTCCCTGCCGTCAAAGACGTGCCGCCAAGCGATTTAGCGTTCCGGCACGAGGGCGTGTAGAAACCGACTAGAGGTATGGGTTGAATGTACACTGCCATACCCCTTCAAAGTAAGCCCGCTACCATCTTAGGTTACATTGTCACTTACCATCAGGTGAGATTGCAGTCAAGTTCCATCTTATCATTGAATGAAAAAAAAACTTCCCCAAACGTGGAAACGTGCATCGTTTATTAATACGTATTTATTGAGACACATTGACATGAATGACATTTTGACACACTCGTGCACTGTAATATCTCCTGGGACTGGGACAAGATGGTCGGGAGGACAATAATTATATAGCAATTATCGGCCTCAGCACCTGATGATGCGCCATTTTGTTGGCCCGTGCGCTTCGTGACTCATACGTAAATATTTACGTAGAGAGAGGGAACGCTACTCACCAAATGTTTCCGTCGGGAACTTATAATGTATAGACAGGACAGGACCGTTAATTTACCTTTTAAAGCTATTGCATAGCTTCTATCGCGGGCCAGCGTGGAGACCGAATCCAGAAATTCCGTAACGAAAATAACCTGACACGGGACTCCTCTACGGTGAGCCGCTAGATGGCGCATTTTTTATAGCGCCATCTAGCGGCGGCATTTTTTATCAACGCCATCTAAATGCTATGCAATAGCTTTACCGCGGCAGTCCCCGAGTGTCACACGACTTTTTTTTTTTCTTTTTTTTTCATATGAATAGCGGGCAAACGAGCAGACGGGTAACCTGATGTTAAGTGATTACCGCCGCCCATGAACAGACCAGAGGCACCACCAATGCGTTGCCGGCTTTTCAGGAACTTATTGGTCCGCCTATGAATAACCCCATGTTGTAATTAAGTGGAAACACCGTCGAAGGGAAATGATTCCACAATTTGGTGGTACGTGGAAAAAAAGATCTGGAGCAACGGGTGGTCGAAGTGCTCCAGGCACCCAGGTGGTGAGGGTGAAATTGCGTTCGGTGGCGTGCGGTGCGGTTGTAGAAGTTAGAGGGCGGAATAAGATCAAATAACTCTTCAGAACACTCCCCGTTATATAGCCGATAGAACACGCAAAAAGAGTTTACGTCTGTGTACGTTAAAAGCTAGTCTTAAATATATAAAGGTGACTGACTAACTGATCTATCAACGCACAGATCTAACCACCTGGACAGATCGAGCTGAGGCATACAAATCGCTCATTTGCGACAAGGGTGACTTAATTTACCAATTTTAGTGTCGAGTATTTATACTTTTTGCTATAAAAACTACATTACGCTGAGCACAAAAAATAAGAGCGAGAGAGATTATGACTTAATGCTCTGTCGCTTTGTTGGCCGCTGTGTTGTTTCGAGACCGCAGCATCCACAAAACATTACTCTCTAACGAGAGAATTCTCTCATCGTCGATTTTGAATTATGTCACTCTTGTCGCAAATGAGCAAAATAGCTATTATGACGTAGCCATCCGCTAAGAAAGTATGTTTGAAAATTCAACCCCTGGGGGTAAAATAGGGGTTAAATAATCGAACTGAACGTGAATGAGAAAGCTAATTAAATATATTAATACTCGAAAAAGTAATAGGTACTAAATAGCGCTTATTTTTTGCATTGTTAAGCCTTTCACAAGACTCCTTTTAGGTATATTAAAAGCGTTGAGTTAAAGTACCTAGAAATCATTTATACATTTTTCTTTTCAGTTTTGATGTCTGATCTTTCCATCCCTTTAACCCTTAAGTATTTGTTAGAGATTGCAAGGGCCCGTTTCATTCAAAAGTTTTTCACAAAAACCCTTTTCTCGCATTATATTTAATACGACCCATTCGTATGTAGATTCCTTTAATAATAAGACGATGGAATAAATTCGCCATTCTTCAAGAAGTTTTCCCAGTAAATGGGATTTTTTTGGGTTGTTAACTTTACTTTCTGTATATAAAGTTAATACACCATTCAATATAGGCTTCAAACTTTTTATGATGGATTGATATAGCTACTTTGGCATCGTTAAGACAAAAGATATAGTTTTTGCAATTCGCGAGGGTGCGTGGCTCTTGGTTGTGTGTGTGTCGTACCTGTATAAGTGTGAGTGAGAGCTTGCTCGCGCCTGACCGCTCCCACCTAGGCTCCTGACAGGCACACTTACCCAATGTGCATGTACACGACGTAACCACAAGCAAAGCTGACGCGCCCTCGTGATTTGCAAGAATTATAGTAGGTTTTTCTTCTTGTTGCTTCATAAAGACAGCTATAAAGGCCCATATTACACTATAGAATAGACTAGAAATATTTTTTATTCAAATAAACTTTTACAAGCACTTTTGAATCGTCAATGAATCTACCACTGGTTCGGAATGCCTTTCCTGCCGAGAAGAGCCAGCAAGAAACTCGGCGGTTGCTCTTTTCAAAAAAATAAAAATTTTACAATTGTTATTGAAACTATGCCATGTATTCAGTGCTTCCACGATGAATTTTCCTGAGTACAATACAAGTAAAAATAAATACAATACAAATACAAATAAATACAATCCAATACATGTTAACACAGGCAGGCAAAAGCAGACCCATTCCCGTTGGTGGCACCCGTTCACGAGCATGACACATGATCCAGCTATTGCTTCGCTCAACCATATTTGAACCATATTTAACGTAACAACCCGCACCACACGACACCACCACAGAAACTTTAAAGAGAGCATGACATACTTAGGCTACCCATGTTAAGGCATCGAATTGAATACTAATATTAAACTACTCATTTTAAGACATAACTGACTATACTATGTATAGGATCTTATTTCGTACCATAGATTAGCATCTCATATATTCTATATAGATCATCATATATATTATCATATTTATAGGATGATAATCTATGGTACGACATAGGATCCTATAACCACAAGTTGTTACGTTCCCTCAACAAGTAACGGCTGGATCATGCGTCATGCTCGTGAACGGGTGCCACCAACGGGAATGGGTCTGCTTTCTGTCTGCCCGTGTTGACATGCGTTGGATTGTGTACCTACGTATGCATTTTTTGAAGCTTCATTGTGGAAGCACTGTATACATAGCATAGTTTTGTTACCTATTGTAAATTTTTTTTTTTTTTGAAAAGAGCAACTGCTGAGTTTCTTGCCGGTTCTTCTCAGCAAAATCTGCATTCCGAACCGGTGGTAGATTTATGACGTGTCATAAGAGCTACAAGTTGGCCTACCTGAAATAAATAAATTTTGTATTTGAATTTGGAGTAAAGATCACGCGCCCTCGAGAATTGCAAGAATAATTGCAAGAAAGCCCTGTCTGTCACATTGTAAAGTCTCTCCTCTAACGTCATAAAACGCATTAGGGGCGAGGAATTAGCACGGAGCCAGTTCGATTCCCGGTTAGGTAAACAGACATTCATTATGTCACACACCTTAGCCGAGAACTCGTTAAATAGTGATTACTTAATTTCGTACCCTTATTGCAAAAACCGATTATCTGCACCAAAATTTGAGCGAAAAGTTTTTGAGTTATAAGCATTTGAAACTTTAACGACTTAAAAATTAGTTATAATGATGCCCATTTTTAAACAATAATAATTTTTATAAACAAGAAACTATTCAAGAAATGTTAAGTAGGTTAATAATTGAAAAAAACTTACTATTTTTTCAACAAAAAGAAGAAAATAACCGGTAAGGAGCTCACTTAGTTAGTTTTTCCTGAATGTAGAAAAACTACCAAATTTTCAAATTTACCGTTCTGGTAGCTCTAATGGCATTTTTTATTTAATCACTTGTTTTGAATAGTAATAATCATCAAGACAAAAATCGTTTTAGTTCAACTTTAGCCAGTACAGGTGTAAAATAAATATCTTTAGTCGCTTTTGGCTGAAGGTAAAGTAGATTTCATTTAACTTTGTACGTACTAACTGCAGCGCCCTATGGTTTTACCCGAGGAGTTCCCGTTCCCGTGGGAAATGGGCAAGCCTACATTATTTCTTATAATCTCAGCTATCTTTAAAAGAAAGTTTCGTTGAAATCGGTCCAGCCGTTCTAGAGATTAGCTCATTTAAATAAAAAAACTATTTCGTTTTATTATATTAGAATAACTAGCTGTGCCTTGCGGTTTCACCTACATTTGTCCCGTTCCCGTAGGAATTTAGGGAAACACTATAACTGTAAACTTTCCTCTCGAATCCCTCTATCTACTGATGAAAACTGAATTAAAATCCGTTGCGTAGTTTAAAAGATCTACGCGTACATAAAGAGGGCCAGACAGCGGGAATCGATTTTGTTTTATACTATGTAAAGATAACATATACAGCAGAGCTAAGTTTGCCCGCAAGCGTTGCTATATGGGTGCCCCATTGTAGCTTTGAATCCAGGGTTAATCCCAAGAACACTTTGGAGTCCTCAGTTTTCAAAGGTTCATTATTTATCTTTAAATTTTTACTGACAGTTCTCGGGTTAGGTAATAAAAACTCAACACACTTTGTTTTTTTAGTATTTAAAAGTAGATTATTTGCCGTAAACCATTCAGAAACTTGAGATAATGCATTATTTACATCGTCAAAATTGTCTTTTATCCTATCGACTTTAAAATTCAAAGACGTATCATCAGCAAATAGTACAATATCGCAAGTATTGTGGACAAAATGTGGTAAATCATTTATGTAGACCAAAAACATGAATGGACCTAGAATAGAACCCTGGGGTACACCCATTACTGAGGCTGATCCGGATGATTTTACATCATTGACACATACTCTTTGGACTCGTTCACTGAGATAAGACGCAATGAGACTAAGTGCAAAATCTTTAATGCCATAGTGGCTCAGTTTAAGCAAAAGTGTCTCGTGATCAACGCATTCGAATGCCTTTGACGACAAATCACAGAAAATACCAATGGCACTCTGTGAGTTCTCCCATGCATCGAATATGTGTTGTAACAGCCTTGCGGCTGCATCGGTTGTTGATCGACCCTTTGTAAAACCATACTGCTCAGTGTGTAGGATTTTATTTAAATTAAAGTGTAAAAGCAGTTGGTTGAGTATTATTTTTCCGAATATCTTGCTGAGAGTTGGCAAAATTGAAATTGGCCTGTAGTTATTCGGGTCACTTTTGCTTCCCGATTTAAAAAGCGGTATTAGCTTACTACATTTCATAAGGTCTGGAAAAGATCCAGAATCTACTGATTTATTAAAAATTAAAGCAAGATATGGCGCAATAATATCAATTATGTTATGAATTATTTTAACTGATATCCCCCATAGATCTGCTGTTTTCTTATTTTGTAAAGATTTAAATGTTTTGACTATGTCATATGGGGTAACGTGTTCAAACCTAAATAACTTATTGCACTCAGAGACATTGCTCCTTAGAAGACGATAGACTTCTGCTGGCGAGGAATTCAGAGAACTGGTTGTAGTAATTGGAATATTTTTGAAAAAGTTCTCAAATGTATTTACAATTACTGTATCGGAGTTAATTACATGATTATCACTTTTAAGCTCCAATTTATTATTATTATGTACCTTATGTTTAATCATTTCATCGCCGATGATGTCCCATGCTGTTTTAATTTTATTATCAGAATTGGCAATTTTTTGTTTTATGTGAAGTGACTTTGCTTGTACGCACACATTTTCAAACAATTTAGAATAGTTTCTTACATATTCAATAAACGCGGGGGAATAATTATATTTTTTTCTGCATATAAGTCAAGCAGCTTATTTCTACTTTTATAGATTCCGGCAGTTGGCCAGTTACTAAACTTAAGATCTTTAGACAGTCTTTTCTCTATCACCTTAAAGATAGAGTTATATTGTGAGCTTAACAAATCAAAAAACTTTTGATTTGTGAAGATGTTCAAAAACCCTCGTAGCCCAGTTATACAGTAAAAGTGAACTTAAGTTCTTTTACCTGCAATAATTTTAACAAAATATTGAGTTCATTATTCTGCAAAAAGCAACTAATGTTGTTTAGTTCGTTTTTCTTTTTAGATACATCAGCAATTTCTAGTATATTAATAAAAGCTGAAACCTGTTAACGCAGGTTAACATGTATTAACAGAATAATATTGACATAATGATAAATCAAGCAACTACATCTGAAAAGTATTATAATACAATACATTGTTTTTGTGGTATAGATTTATAAATCTAAATTATTTAAATGAGTTTAGTTCTTTTTTTAAGAAGGTAATTAAATCATACCTGTAGGTAGTTGCTTTTAACTCTAGCTATCTCCGTAAAAAAGCGTCGTAGCAGATAATGGGTTTGACCTACAGCTTCGCCGTGAGTTGAGGAGTCGATTGATATATTTAACCTAATTTTGGTACAAAAATGCAGATAATCGGTTTTTGCAATAAGGGTACGATTTATCACTTAAGACATGTGACATCTTTGATTAGAATTAAATCTTAACTATACTCCAAACTAGCTTTTGCCCCCGCGACTTCGTCCGCGTGGAATTAGATTTTGGGGTGGAATTTTCAAAAACTGTGACACACGTACTTCTTTATTTTTAACTGAAAGCTCAAATACCAACTTTGATGGAAACAGCTTGAAAATGACGGAGTTTCATATAAACTTCCATCCCCTATTTAAACCCTTTAGGGGTGGAATTTCCAATAATCCTTTCTTAGTGTGCGCCTACGTCATAAAAGGAACCAACTGTAAAAATTTCAAGTTTCTAACTTCAGTAGTTTAGGCTGTGCGTTGATATCTCAGTCAGTCAGTCAGTCAATCAGTCAGTCAGGACTTTGAATTATATATATATAGATTAATCAGAACGAATCCTTTGGAGCGTGATTGAAGGACAAACCAACAAATATGTTTTTTCATTTATATTATACTAGCTGATACTCCGGGTCTATATATTAGATACTTTTTATCCTGATAAACAATAAGGTTTATCCGGGATAGGGGATGAAAGTTTTTGTTGATTTTGCTCCATAACTTCATCAAATCTAAACCGAATTTGATAATTCTTTTTTCATTATAAACTAGATGATGCCCGCGACTTCGTTCGCGTGGATTGATTTTTTAAATTCCAGCGAGGATGCTCTTTTTTCCGGGATAAAAAGTAGCGATATGTGTTATTCCAGGCTATAATCTATTTCTGTGCCAAATTTCAGCCAAATCGGTTCAGTCGTTGCGGCGTGAAGACTAACAGAACATCCATCCATCCTCATACATTTATAATATTAATTGGAATAATAGAATAGTAGGATTAGTAGCAATATTAATAAAAAATAATGTCCTCCTGACCGAATCCGGCCACCGCGGCCAATCTCCACAGAGATCAGCCATCTGTGCTGGAGATATTATAGTGTACAAGTGTGCGCAAACACAGGTGCACTCTCTATTCCCTCACTCTCATAGTCCGATGGGACGGAAATCCGACACGACCGGAGAGAGATCAGGCGCAGGCCCGACGGCTTTACGTGCTCTCCGAGGCACGGGCACTCTTTATTTCTTTCTTCAATTTTCTCAAATTGTCATAGCTGGGAATAGAACCTAGAACCTCTTTTTCATAAACCCATAACGGTTTGGTCTTGCAATACGACTTATAGTGCTCAACTCATCGAACTATGGCGCTTAGAACTGAAGTTTCTAACAAAGTTCCGCTCAAACGTAGGCTCGAACCAACCAATGAATGTGTGAGTGTCATGAAATTATTTTCTGTACGTTTTTGATGGTTCTTGTGATGAATTACAACACACTTTCACAGCGCAGTACGTCATCCTATTAATCCTATTTACATTAATTATAAATGTAATAGTTCGGATGTATGAATGGATGGATGGATGGATATTTATTACTCAATCACACCGCAAGGACTGAACCGATTTGGCTGAAATTTACACAGAGATAGATTACAGTCTGGAATAACACATAGGCTACTTTTTATCCCGGAAAATAAGAGAGCTCCCGCGGGAATTAAAAAACCTTAATCCACGCGAACGTAGTCGCGGGCATCAACTGGTTTTTTTAATCATTTTCTGCGAGCTCGTCGTACTACCGCGACAATGCTGTATGCATTTTTGTCTGGTGGGAGGCTTTGGCCGTGGCTAGTTACCACCCTACCGTCAAAGACGTGTCGCCAAGCGATTTAGCGTTCCGGCACGATGGCGTGCAGAAACCGATTAGGGGTATGGGTTAAATTTACACTGCTATACCCCTTCCAAGTTAGCCCGCTACCATCTTAGACTACATCGTCACTTACCATCAGGTGAGATCGCAGTCAAGGGCTATCTTGTCATCGAATAAAATAAAAAAAAAATAGTCAGCGTTTAAAGGCTTACTAAAAATGGCTTATCATCGCGTCGCGTCGACGCGCTTCTAAGTGTGATTGTTCGATGGCTCAACTACTTATTTGGAAGTTTCACGCCTTACCCCTTTTAAAGCGAAGTCCGGGATAGGTTATCTGCAATCTTTCATTGATTTCTTTATCTATCTATTCCTTTAAAGAAAATATTCCGTACATGCAAACCCTATTAAAGCTGTAAATCAGATAGAATAGAATTTGTTTATCACCCGACTACGAAGAAGGGTGTTCAACAGTCTATGTATGTATGTGACTATTTACAAATGTTCCACCTAGCGGCTAAACTACTAAACCGATTTTGATGAATAAGGTGTCAATAGATTCGTTATGATTTCAAACAAAACTGTTTGTGAAGATTTACCAAACTTACTAAATCCTTTGCTTAAAGAAAAAAAAAAGCGAAAGTGTGTTGATCTGTTGATTTGTCCTTCAATCACGCTGCAAGACAGTTGCGGATTGACGTGATTTTTTGCATGGGTATAGTTGAGGATGTAGAGAGTGACAAAGGCTATTTTTTATCCCGGAAAATCAAAGAGTTCCCCCGGGATTTGAAAAACTAATCAACGCGGACGAAGTCGCGGACACCAGCTAGTTTAAATGAAAGCGAAGCCGAGTTCAAAAGCATAACTTCGTCCAAAACTTTTGCGTGGGAGTTTTATAGCTTTTATAATTATATTAAAAGTTATATTAAGTCCAAGTTATTTGACATTGAGTCACATAACATATCATAAATATAGGCATTAAAAACTAAATTGTAATGTATTGTGTAAATATTTTCTTAGGTGTGCATAAACATATTGATTTTTATCCGTTAATAGGTTAAAAACCTACGCGAATTTTGCATTATTTTTTCTGGAAACTTTCTTATTTTTTTTTTCTTACAGCTTTTTTTCTCGGTTTTTTCTCCAAGTTTTTTTCATACAGCTTTTTCTACAGCTTTATTTTTCTTACAGCCTTTTCTTCTCAAAGTTTTTTTTCTTACATCTTTTTTCTTACAGCTTTTTTTTTCTTTCAGATTTTTTTCTTACAGCTTTTTCTACAGATTTATTTTTCTTACAGCTTTTTCTTGCAAAGTTTTTTTTCTTACATCTTTTTTCTTACAACTTTCTTTTTCTTTCAGCTGTTTTTTCTTTCAGGTTTTTTTCTCAAAGTTTTTCTACAGCTTTATTTTTCTTACAGCTTTTTCTTCTCAAAGTTTTTTTCTTACAGTTTTCTTTTTCTTACAGCTTTATTTTTCTTTCAGCTTTTCTTTACAGCTTTTTTTTCTGATGGATGCCAACGGGACTCTCTTAGTGCTTGCTAAGAGAGCCTCTATCGCATGAAAATCTAGCCAAACAGAGGCGAACTTCAAGGCGGCCAATCTCAAGAGATTACTTGATGAAGCAGGAGAATTCAGGAGATGTTATAGTGATAACATCTCCTGAATTCTCCTGCTTGCATCAGTGAAGCTTTATTGAGGAAGCACTGTATACATAGCATAGCTTTGTAAAAAAAAAATTTTTGAAAAGAGCAACTGCTGAGTTTCTTACCGGCTCTTCTCAGCAGAATCTGCATTCCGAACCGGTGGTAGATTTATGACGTGTCATAAGGGCTACAAGTTAGCCCACATGAAATAAATTAATTTTGAATTTGAATTAGTGTACCTACTCAAAAACAAGTGCACTCTCTCATGCTAGTGAATAATAAATAGAATTAAAAAGAACAGTTAAGTAAAACTTTATAAAAAGGTGTTGATCGACAGCTAACCTTATATGGATAACGCGGTATTTGTATTGATAAACAAAAACTCTGATAATAAGATGCAAATAAGCATATAATTGAAGGACTGATGGACTTAAATTGGGTACACATTGTACGGATTCTTGGCATAAAATGGTAAAGGTAGAGGCGCAATTTTATCCAAGTAGGTACATTAAATAGCTATCTAGAATAATAAGAATTATCTAAATATATAAAAGGCAAAGGTGACTGATTGACTGACTGACTGACTGATCTATCAACGCACAGCCCTAACCACTGGACGGATCGAGCTGAAATTTGGCATCCAGACAGCTATTATGACGTAGGCATCCGCTAAGAAAGGATTTTTGAAAATTCAACCCCTAAGAGGTAAAATAGGGGGTTAAAAAATCGAATTTAGTGTGAGCGAAGCCGCGAGCAAAAGCTAGTCCTATTATAAAAGTATATATAATATGTATTATAAATGCGAAAGTTTGGATGTATGTTTGTTACTCAATCAAGTCGCAACGACTGAACCAATTTGGCTTAAATTTGGCAAAGAGATAGATTATTATCTGGAATAACATATAGGCTACTTTTTATCCCGGAAAATACTCGCTGGAATTAAAAAAGCGTACGGAGTACGCGGGCATCATCTAGTTCAGAACAATTTTTGACGACCTCCCTGGCGCAGTGGAAAGCGTTGTGGTCTTAAAACTGGAAGGTCTCGGGTTCAACTCAGCGGGGGCAATTAAAATTTTCTGAATTGTTTCTGGTCTGGTTTGGTGGGCGGCTTTGACCGTGGCTAGTTACCACCCTACCGTCAAAGACGTGCCGCCAAGCGATTTAGCGTGTGTAGAAACCGATTAGGGGTATGGGTTGAATGTACACTGCCATACCCCTTCCAAGTTAGTCCACTACCATCTTAGACTGCATCGTCACTATCTTGAATAAAAAAAAAACTAATAAAAAAGCTGTGTTAACCTCCAGGTACTGTCAAATTTAAATTCAAAATTTATTTATTTCATGTAGGCCAACTTGTAGCTCTTATGACACGTCATAAATCTACCACCGGTTCGGAATGCAGATTCTGCTGAGAAGAGCCGGCAAGAAACTCAGCAGTTGCTCTTTAAAAAAATTTTTTTTTATAATAGGTAACAAAACTATGCTATATATACAGTGCTTCCACAATGAAGCTTCAAAAATGCATACGTAGGTACACACAATCCAACGCATGTCAAGACGGGCAGTCAAAGCAGACCCATTCCCGTTGGTGGCACCCGTTCACGAGCATGACGCAAGATCCAGCCGTTGCTGTAATAGAAATGTACCTTATCTTCAATTATTTGTCCATCCCCACATACCAGTTGGCTCCCATGGTGCCAGTTTCCTTAAAGGGGTAGCCGGTTGCATTCCCGGCGGGGTAAATATGGAGATTCCGCGTTTTGCCACAGCCGCTCCGAAAGGTTTATGCAAAAACCGATATGCGAAATGGGCATGCCAATTATTTATTTTATGAGTATACTAGATAAGTAGATAGACTTACCCGCGAATTGATTTTTTTTTATTCCTTGACAAGTCCTTGTCTACGATCTCACCGGATGGTAAGTGACGATGCAGTCTAAGATGGTAGCGGGCTAACTTGGAACGGGTATGGCAGTGTAAATTTAACCCGTACCCCCTAATCGGTTTCTATACCGGAACGCTAAATCGCTTGGCGGCACGTCTTTGACGGTAGGGTGCTAACTAGCCACGGCCAAAGCCACCCACCAGACCAGACCAGAGACAATTTAGAAATTATAAATTCCCAAATTACCCCACCCAGGAATCGAACCCAGGAACTTGTCATTTGCAGCCGATCACGCTAACCACTAGACAAACGAGGTTCTACATTTACTGAACATGCCCTTACAGTTAAACCAACTTCAATGATTGATTATGATAGAACAGAAAACTTAGACGCTCACTACGCTATTCTAACTTAATAATAATGTTACATACATCGAACTATATCTCTTAGAACAGAAGTTCCTAAGTAACTTTTGCTTCAAATGTGCGTAGGCTCCAACGAATGTCGGAATCCTATGTAATTGTTTTCTGTATTATAGTAGCTCAACGGTTAAAGGTGCGGAATGAAAACTGAAAGGTCGCAGGTTCGAATTCCACCCGTTGCACTTATTTAAACGGGAGAGGAGAATATATTCTTTATTAAAAAAAACTATACATATAAAATGACTTGTCCTTACTGACTGACGGATCTATCAACGTATAGCTTAAACCTCAGGATATTTGTGGTTTTAACCACTGAAATTAGAAGTAGGTTCCAATTATGAAATACATAGACTAAAAAGAAAATTTTTGAAAGGAGGTGGGTTGATAAGGCCCAAAATCCGCCCCTCATACACTCGAAAAAAAAAGTTCCAGATTCCGACAAATTGTAAATGTATTTATATACTTGAAGATATAAACTTTATTCTAATATAAAGTTTAGGTGATAAAAAAAATAGTAAGTTACAGAAAATATTACCCAAAAAGAGAGTGTTTCTTTTACTTTTCTTACATTTTCATACATTTTAGTCGTTTTTTAAGCTTTGATTTAATATTTTAGAATGAGGCGCTCCATGAACCAAAATAAATTAATACTCATATAAAAGCTTATAAAAAGGAGCATCATTATCAGTTACGTTTACCATGGTTCATGGAGCGCCTCATTCTAAAATATTAAATTAAAGCTTAAAAAACGACTAAAATGTATGAAAATGTAAGAAAAGTAAAAGAAACACTCTCTTTTTGGGTAATATTTTCTGTAACTTACTATTTTTTTTTATCACCTTAACTTTATATTAAAATAAAGTTTATATCTTCAAGTATATAAATACATTTACAATTTGTCGAAATCTGGAACTTTTTTTTCGAGTGTATGAGGGGCGGATTTTGTTGCCTTATCAACCCACCTCCTTTCACCACCTACATAGTTAAGTAGGGGGTGAAAGTTTGTATGAAAGTACGTCATTTTTTCAAGTTATACCATGAAACTTGGTATTTTGGCTTTCTATTACAAAAAAAAGAAGTATGTGTTTCACAGTTTTTAAAAATTCCACCCCATAAACTAATAACTACAAAAGCTAATAATAATTTTTTTTTAATAATAATTTTCTGCGACCTCTCCGTACTTACGCGAGGACACTGCGTAGTCGGCCTTTAAAGGCTCACTAATAATAACTTAATTATCACTGTGTCGACTTTTCCGCTTCTAAGCGTTATAATTCGATGGTTACACAACTGTTTTGTAGAAAACTTTCCAAATGTGATAAGACAAACTTGATAAGACAGTGAAAGTAAATAATTAAATAAACCTAAATCTTTTTCAACCGACTTTTGCATTGTCTTGCACATATCTCGGTCTTGCGCCGCCTGTATCCAGCGTATCCATGCGACTTTTTTCATTCAATGACAAGATAGCCCTTGATTGCGATCTCACCCGATGGTAAGTGACGGTGCAGTCTAAGATGGTAGCGGGCTAACTTGGAAGGGGTATTGCAGTGTACATTTAACCCATACCCCTGATCGGTTTCTACACGCCATCGTGCCGGAACACTTAATCGCTTGGCGACATGTCTTTGGTGGTAACAAATCACGGCCAAAGTCTCCTAACGGACCAGACAGGGGCAATTCAGAAATTATAAAATTCCCAAATTGCCCCGCCGGGAATCGAACCCGAGACCTCCCAGTTATAAGTCCACAGCGCTCACCACTGCGCCAGGGAGGTCGTCAAAAAATTTTAATTCAGCTCTGTTAATGCTTTTTTAATTAAAATAGCCACTTTTTATTTTTTGTCTTTATTTTTCTCGATTAGTAACAATTTGCTTAGATATAATATTTTAACAGAATTTTGATTCGCTTGCGACACTGATTTTCAAGAAGAGAACAACACCACAGAGAATATAGGTGAATGCACCGCTTCACATAGCCACAGCGTCACAATCTATGTCTATGTGTAGCCAATCTTTATCTATATTTCTATATATATAAAATTCAAAGTCCTGACTGACTGACTGACTGAGATATCAACGCACAGCCTAAACTACTGAAGTTAGAAACTTGAATTTTTTACAGTTGGTTCCTTTTATGACGTAGGCGCACACTAAGAAAGGATTATTGGAAATTCCACCCCTAAGGGGTTAAAATAGGGGATGGAAGTTTATATGAAACTCCGTCATTTTTCAAGCTGTTTCCATCAAAGTTGGTATTAGAGCTTTCAGTTAAAAATAAAGAAGTACGTGTGTCACAGTTTTTGAAAATTCCACCCCAAAATCTAATTCCACGCGGACGAAGTCGCGGGGGCAAAAGCTAGTTTTTTAATATGCGTCATTATATCGCATACAAGCTCTTCACTGAATTTCAGGGGTTCAAAGGTATTCATAATTATTATGATTATACAAATGGCTGTGTTAATAATTTGGACGTAGTACCTAGTTTAATCGCGTGTTAATAAGCTATAATATCACATCTGGGTTATGTTCTGACACCACGCATTTTGGGGGTAAATGCACTTACCTTAGTAGCACATTCTGTATGAAAGAAAGAAAGAAAATCACAAAAAAAAAATATTAAATTTAGGGCGAGCGTAGGGGTATGGGTTGAATTTACACTGCTATACCCCTTCCAAGTTAGCCCGCTACCATCTTAGACTGCATCGTCACTTCCCATCAGGTGAGATCGCAGTCAAGGGCTATCTTGTCATAGAATAAAAAAAAAAAAAATAGAAACAGCTGCTTTTCTTGAGCATTCATGCAACGGGACATCCACCGCAGCCCTCACTTGGTCCGTCCATCTCATTGGCGATCTGCCACGTCCCCTTGTGCCCTCTACTTTGCCTTGGACTACTAGACGTTCGATTGATTCAACCTCCCGTCTTGATACGTGACCAAAGAAAGTGAGAATGCGAGCTTGCACAATGGAGGATAGACGCTGCTTGATGCCGAGTTCTTCGAGAATGGACTTGTTGGTCCATTGTTGGCTGTTAGAGAGGAGTGGAGGCGCATAGTTAAGCGTGCTACAACACCGAAATGACGACCACGACCACTCTGACAAGAGTGTAACGACTGAAAAGAAATAGAAACAATGAAACCGATGCAAGCCCAACTTTAATATACGTCTACAAACTGAAATTATTTTATACTTTGTCGTGGCGTTTGTAGTCAGTTTTTTAAATTTATTTTATTTATTAAGCTTTTTAGTGCAGCTTTAAAGGATTTATTTTTCTCATTAAAAAAAAACGATGCCGATTAGAAAACCATTTGTATACAACGTGTATTGAAACTCCGAAATAATACTGAAGGAGGTGAATGCGCTCATAAAACTGAACAACTTTCCCCAAGGAACATAGGTCGAAATATGAAAAAAAAATTTTACCTCCCATAGTAAATCAATCAGCTGATCGTCAATTTTGTATGGGAGGTCCAAATTTTTTTTTCAAATTTTACGGAGTTATTTATTTAGTAACGTAGCTAAAAATACGCGTCAAATTCAAACTCAAAATTATTTATTTCATGTAGGCCAACTTGTGGCTCTTATGGCAAGTCGAGAATCTACCACATTGAGAAGAGCCGGCAAGAAACTCAGCAATTGCTCTTTTCAAAACAAAAAAAATTTACAACATCGTACCCTTATTGCAAAAACCGATTATCTGCATTTTTGTACCAAAATTAGGTTAAATATATCAATCGACTCCTCAACTCACGGCGAAGCTGCTGGTGAAACCCATTTTCTGCTACGACGCTTTTTTACGGAGATAGCTAAAGTTAAAAGCAACTACCTACAGGTATGATTTAATTACCTTCTTAAAAAAAGAACTAAACTCATTTAAATAGTTTAGATTTATAAATCTATACCACTAAAACAATGTATTGTATTATAATACTTTTCAGATGTAGTTGCTTGATTTATCATTATGTCAATATTATTCTGTTAATACATGTTAATCTGCGTAAACAGGTTTCAGCTTTTATTAATATACTAGAAATTGCTGATGTATCTAAAAAGTAAAACGAACTAAACAACATTAGTTGCTTTTTGCAGAATAATGAACTCAATATTTTGTTAAAATTATTGCAGGTAAAAGAACTTAAGTTCACTTTTACTGTATAACTGAGCTACGAGGGTTTTTGAACATCTTCACAAATCAAAAGTTTTTTGATTTATTAAGTATACACAATATAACTCTATCTTTAAGGTGATAGAGAAAAGACTGTCTAAAGATCTTAAGTTTAGTGACTGGCCAACTGACGGAATCTATAAAAGTAGAAATAAGCTGTTTGACTTGTATGCAGAAAAAAAAATATAATTATTCCCCCGCGTTTATTGAATATGTAAGAAACTATTCTAAATTGTTTGAAAATGTGTGCATACAGGCAAAGTCACTTCACATAAAACAAAAAATTGCCAATTCTGATAATAAAATTAAAACAGCATGGGACATCATCGGCGATGAAATGAGTAAACATAAGGTACATAATAATAATAATAATAAATTGGAGCTTAAAAGTGATAATCATGTAATTAACTCCGATACAGAAATTGTAAATACATTTGAGAACTTTTTCAAAAATATTCCAATTACTACAACCAGTTCTCTGAATTCCTCGCCAGCAGAAGTCTATCGTCTTCTAAGGAGCAATGTCTCTGAGTGCAATAAGTTATTTAGGTTTGAACACGTTACCCCATATGACATAGTCAAAACATTTAAATCTTTACAAAATAAGAAAACAGATGATCTATGGAGGATATCAGTTAAAATAATTCATAACATAATTGATATTATTGCGCCATATCTTGCTTTAATTTTTAATAAATCAGTAGATTCTGGATCTTTTCCAGACCTTATGAAATGTAGTAAGCTAATACCGCTTTTTAAATCGGGAAGCAAAAGTGACCCGAATAACTACAGGCCAATTTCAATTTTGCCAACTCTTAGCAAAATATTCGAAAAAATAATGCTCAACCAACTGCTTTTACACTTTAATTTAAATAAACTCCTACACACTGAGCAGTATGGTTTTACAAAGGGTCGATCAACAACCGATGCAGCCGCAAGACTGTTACAACACATATTCGATGCATGGGAGAACTCACAGAGTGTCATTGGTATTTTCTGTGATTTGTCAAAGGCATTCGACTGCGTTGATCACGAGACACTTTTGCTTAAACTGAGCCACTATGGCATTAAAGATTTTGCACTTAGTCTCATTGCGTCTTATCTCAGTGAACGAGTCCAAAGAGTATGTGTCAATGATGTAAAATCATCCGGATCAGCCTCAGTAATGGGTGTACCCCAGGGTTCTATTCTAGGTCCATTCATGTTTTTGGTCTACATAAATGATTTACCACATTTTGTCCACAATACGTGCGGTATTGTACTATTTGCTGATGATACGTCTTTGAATTTTAAAGTCGATAGGATGAAAGACAATTTTGACGATGTAAATAATGCATTAACTCAAGTTTCTGAATGGTTTGCGGCAAATAATCTACTTTTAAATACTAAAAAAACAAAGTGTGTTGAGTTTTTATTACCTAACCCAAGAACTGTCAGTAAAAATTTAAAGATAAATAATGAACCATTGAAAACTGAGGACTCCACAGTGATCTTGGGATTAACCCTGGATTCAAAGCTACAATGGGGTACCCATATAGCAACGCTTGCGGGCAAACTTAGCTCTGCTTTATATGTTATCTTTACATAGTATAAAACAAAATCGATTCCCGCTGTCTGGCCCTCTATATGTACGCGTAGATCTTTTAAACTACGCAACGGATTTTAATTCAGTTTTCATCAGTAGATAGATTGATTCGAGAGGAAAGTTTACATAACTGTAATTCCCGTAGGAATTTAGGGAAACACTATAACTAGTGTTATTTTATTTAAATGAGCTAATCTCTAGAACGGCTGGACCGATTTCAACGAAACTTTCTTTTAAAGATAGCTGAGATTATAAGAAATAATGTAAACTTGCCCATTTCCCACGGGAACGGGAACTCCTCGGGTAAAACCATAGGGCGCTGCAGTTAATACGTACAAAGTTAAATGAAATCTACTTTACCTTCAGCCAAAAGCAACTAAAGATATTTATTTTACACCTGTACTGGCTAAAGTTGAACTAAAACGATTTTTGTCTTGATGATTATTACTATTCAAAACAAGTGATTAAATAAAAAATGCCATTAGAGCTACCAGAACGGTAAATTTGAAAATTTGATAGTTTTTCTACATTCAGGAAAAACTAACTAAGTGAGCTCCTTACCGGTTATTTTCTTCTTTTTGTTGAAAAAATAGTAAGTTTTTTTCAATTATTAACCTACTTAACATTTCTTGAATAGTTTCTTGTTTATAAAAATTATTATTGTTTAAAAATTGACATCATTATAACTAATTTTTAAGTCGTTAAAGTTTCAAATGCTTATAACTCAAAAACTTTTCGCTCAAATTTTGGTGCAGATAATCGGTTTTTGCAATATGGGTACGACATGTAGCTTATCTATGTTGTTATCAAATTGAGAAACCTCCTTTTTTTGAAGTCGTTCAAAAAAACAGACCCTCTTCAAATTCTGTACCGTAATATCTGCTTTCTCGTAGTTGCGAAAATGTTATACAAATAATAAACATCATGATTTCCTAGAATTAATAGCCAAATATTTACGCTAATAACTAAAGCCTGAATAAGGTATTGTTTCGCCCGTGAAGCCTCGGTTTTACATTCAACGCTCTATGTATAGGGTGTATTCACCCCTTATTACGCCGCTTGTTTCCATTATACTGCCAAAAATCGCTGCAATAGATTGATAGATAAGTCTATATATATAAAATTCAAAGTCTTGACTGACTGACTGACTGAGATATCAACGCACAGCCTAAACTACTGAAGTTAGAAACTTGAAATTTTTACAGTTGGTTCCTTTTATGACGTAGGCGCACACTAAGAAAGGATTATTGGAAATTCCACCCCTAAGGGGTTTAAATAGGGGATGGAAGTTTATATGAAACTTCGTCATTTTTCAAGCTGTTTCCATCAAAGTTGGTATTTGAGCTTTCAGTTAAAAATAAAAAAGTACGTGTGTCACAGTTTTTGAAAATTCCTCCCCAAAATCTAATTCCACGCGGACGAAGTCGCGGGGGCAAAAGCTAGTAAATAGATAATTTCTTTTATTTTTCCACGAAACATTTACAAAAATTCGCTTACCAAGTAAGTAAATCTAAAAATTCAAAAAATATAAGCGGTCATGAAAAAATATAAGGCACTCAGCACAGATCCACAGCAAGCTGCAGCGTTTAGTTTCTACACGCCATCGTGCTGGAACGCTAAATCTTGTCTTGTGCTGGAACGCTTGGCGGCACGTTTTTGACGGTAGGGTGGTAACTTACCACGGCGAAAGCCTCCGACCAGACCAGACCAGAGACAGAGACAATTCAGAAATTATACATTCCCAAATTGCCCCCGCCGAGAATACAACCCGAGACCTCCCAATTATGAGACCACAGCGCTCACCACTGCGCCCGGGAGGTCGTCAAAAGCCAGTCAGTCATCTTTTCCTTTTATATATTTCAGATTCTTAAAAAATGTATGTAATGTGTATGGTATACAACTCTAGGGTGTACTAAATGGAGCAACATTCAAATAATACAGAGATTCCAGAACAAAGTACTCCGGGAAATATCGAATGCACCCTGGTACGTTAGAAATCACGATCTCCACAGGGACCTTAAGATAGAGTTCGTAAACCAAATCATACAAAATTACGCTGAAGCTCATCAACATCGACTTCATCATGTGAATCTGGAGGCTGCGAAGCTTCTCGATAACACGAACATTAAAAGGAGACTCAAAAGGACAAAACCGTTCGAGTTAGTGTTCAAAAGTGCATAAGTGCAGTGTCAGTGTAATAGTGCTTGTGTTACTTAACTAGGTCACAAGAACATAGTGAACTAATAGTGAACTCGTTAGAAAAAACTAAGGACAGTTATTGGACTGTAAATTAGATATAGAAATTAATAATAAGTAGAAGTTTAAGTTACAATAATATTACTTATTAGCCTACAGGCTAGATGGTAGTTTAAAATAAAGCCATCATCACATTATGGTGCGCTTTATAGTAGGAAAAAAAAAATGTGGTTTAGGTACAACGGGCACGGATTTTATCTGTGATTTATGAGCGGGGCTTATGAAAATATTTAATTAGTCGCCATTTTGCGAGTCACCGCTATCCAGTGTAGCTGTGAAAGGGAACATCGTTAATGACGTTATTTGACATATTCTGTTCGCCGTTTTCGCGCGATGACGCGGTATTGTGTGTCTTTACCCGACTAAACCAAAAGGAAAGGGAGGAAGGAAGAAAAAGAAGGAAAGGAAGGAAGGAAGGGAAGGAAGAATGACCTCTCTGGCGATGTATGTGTGGTCTTATAACTGGGAGGTCTCCAGTTCGATTCCCGGGGGGGCAATTTAGGAATTTATAATTTCTAAATCGTATCTTGTCTGGTCTGGTGAGAGGCTTTGGCCGTGGCTAGTTACCACCCTGCCTGAATACATACATAAAAAAAATACATGACGACCTCCCTGGCGCAGCGGTGAGCGCTGTGGTCTTATAACTAGGAGGTCTCGGGCTTGATTCCCAGCGGTCAATTTGGGAATTTTAAAAAATTTCTTTACACGATACATTCGTATAAAGTAATTTGTTCCCCGAAATTCAACTAAATCTTAACGCCTTAAAATTGGCAATTTTGAGCATTTATTAAAGGTTATGCACTAGGCATATAAAGATGGGTCGCTATCAGAATGATCATAAACCATAAAGAAAACAGACGAGAGCTTTTGTACGGAATAAGACCAACCGCGTTTCCTCTCAAATTCAAAATTATTTATTTCATGTAGGCCAACTTGTAGCTCTTATGACACGTCGAGACTCTACCACCGGTTCGGAATACAGATTCTGCTGAGAAGAGCCGGCAAGAAACTCAGCAGTTGCTCTTTTCAGAACACACTAGTGCATTTGCACTTTTGCTTATACGCATGTCGGTTTGCCTGTATTAGCTTTTTGCATACGAAAGTACTGACTTACGATCTCTTGGTAAAAATTATCTAATTAGTTTATTTTTATTGCTCTTAGCTCTTAAAAAGATGCGTTGACTATAATTGGGTGTACATCTGAAATGTTTCTATAGATGTAGTATAATTTTATGTAATTGTTATGTGATTTCCTGTTGGCAAACCAATAAATAAATAAATAAATAAATAACAAAATATTACAATATTAATGTATAGCTACATAATATTACAATGTAATAACTTATTACACTATCTTGTGGGTAGCTGGATGCCAAGCCGATTGATTCCATGCAACTTTGGCATTAAGAAAGTCACTGACTTTGTAATAACCACGACTTAACAAATGTGTCTATACGCATTGTTTAAAGTGCAATGGGAAATCCAGTAATTCCTTCCTTAAATTAATACAATTTCCTATCCCAGTTAAATCTAATAAAGCAAATGCAATGGGTTTGATGGGCTGATGGGTGACTGAAACCAAATCGAGTGAGAATTGGCATTCATGGGTAATTCATACAGTATTTTGGGTTCACGGAGGAATGGAGTCGAATAGAGTTTTTTTTACATACAGTACTAGCTTTTGCTCGCGGCTTTGCTCACGCTAAGTTCGATTTTTCAAACCCCTATTTTACCCCCTTAGGGGTTGAATTTTCAAAAATCCTTCCTTAGTGTGCGCCTACGTCATAAAAGGAACCAACTGTAAATATTTCAAGTTTCTAACTTCAGTAGTTTAGGCTCTGCGTTGATATCTCAGTCAGTCAGTCAGGACTTTGAATTATATATATGTATATAGATTATGCTGAGTTGGAACCTTTTTATACGACTGCCTGAAAAAAGGAGTATATTGTTTTCAGGGTTCATGTATGTATGTAAGTTCCTATATTCCACCATAACTTCTATACGCCTGAACCGATTTTGATGAATGAGGTATCGTTAGAATCCTTAGCTTATTCCGGGTGACATAGGAGTTTAGTCTTCAGATTGATGTTTAATGAAAGTATTTGTTCTGAACAATATAAATTATATTAATTATTACATGAGACTTAGACACGACAATGGAGGTTAGAGGTAAAGAGAGCAATAGACACACAGTAGATATATAGTGTTGCCACAATGACATTACATAGACTATAATATACTCATAACAATAGGCTAGTAAAATTTAAAAAAAAAATTGATGGAGTGACCATGGTCCCGCATTAAAGACTAAAGTTGAAAAAAATATTCGAAAATAAGGTTAATTATATAATCAATATATAGAAAATGTAGAGTAGATAGATCCAGAGATTCACAAAAAAATATAATTTAAAAATGTTAATAAGTTTCCAAAGGTAATGTCTGTGGTATTTAACTTTTTAGTTCGTTTTTTGGCTGGGCAGTCGTGGTTTTAAATTTTTAAGCTATTGCATAGCTTCTATCGTGGGCCAGCGTGGAGACCGAATCCAGAAATTCCGTAACGAAAATAACCTGACACGGAACTCCTCTACGGTGAGCCGCTAGATGGCGCATTTTTTATCAACGCCATCTAGCGGTGAGCCGCTAGATGGCGTTGATAAAATGGCGATAAAAAATGCTATGCAATAGCTTTACCGCGGCAGTCCCCGAGTGCCACAAGTCTTTTTTAATTATACATAGCTTGTTTACGTAAAATATCGACTCCATTCCTTCTCTGTGCACCGGTCAAATGATTTATATATTAATTGAACTATCAAACCGCCGTATGTTTGCCCACGGTAAAAAGCCTTTTAAAATTCATTCCAATTTGCAACGAGCGAGTTACTTCAAAATCGATTCAGTGCTTTTTGTGTAATCATCATAAAGTCGTAACTAGTTACCAATACTGTTATTATTTAAACTGATAACTGCGTAGGTCAAGTGGTTAGCTTGTTCGGCTGCCGGCCATGAGGACCCGGGTTCAAGTCTGGGTTGGGACAAAAAAGTTGGTCGGATCGATCGCGATTTTTTTTTAAAGAAAATCAGCCAAGTCAGCCAAGAACTTGATTAATATTCTCCTTTCCCCTCCAAATAAGCGGAAAGCTTGTGTTAGGAGTTGGCGCGATAATAATAGTGCAACGGGTGGGTGACCGTTCGATTCCCGGCGGGGGCAATTTGGGAATTTACAATTTCTAAATTGTCCCCGGTCTGGTCTGGTGAGAGGCTTTCGCCGTGGCTAGTTACCACCCTACCGTCAAAGACGTGCCGCCAAGCGATTTCGCGTTCCGGCACGTGTAAAAACCGATTAGGGGTATGGCTTGAATGTACACTGCCATACCCCTTCAAAGTTAGCCCGCTACCATCTTAGACTGCATCGTCACTTACCATCAGGTGACATCGCAGTCAAGGGCTATCTTGTCATAGATTAAAAAAAAGACGTGTGGCACTCGGGGACTGCCGCGGTAAAGCTATTGCATAGCATTTTTTATCAACGCCATCTAGCGGTGAGAGGAGTCCCGTGTCAGGTTATTTTCGTTACGGAATTTCTGGATTCGGTCTCCACGCTCAAGGCCCGCGATAGAAGCTATGCAATAGCTTAAAAAATATCTAGTCTGGTCTGGTCTAGTGGTAAGCAAGGTAGTAGCTAGTGACCGTAGTCGAGTAAAGCAGCGGCTACTTACATAGATGCGGCTACTCAGGTAAGCTGGCGTTTACAGTAGCACGTAGTAGTAGTAGTAGTAGAAACACGGTATTGTTCCCGGTCAGCCAGTATAGAAGTGTGCAAGCGTTCACGCGTGCGGTACCGGCGGCGGTGATAGGGCTATCACAAAATCCAAATTCAAAATTATTTCGATAACGGCTACCTAAGTCGTTGTATCCCCAAAACGCTTACGTGACGCGTTAATTGTTGTGAAGTTCAAGACAATGGTGAAACATACAGTTACAAGCTAAGCACCGCTTACCTTCCCAACCAAGCAAAAAAGCCAAGTTGCCAAGCAAGCAATGCCACCACCACACAACACTTGTATACTACTCTCGATGCACGTTTCGCCCCGACACCGGAGCATCCTCAGGAGATGTCGACTTTACAATGCTGTATTGTCTAGAAAATTATTTATTTCATGTACACCAACTTGTGGCTCTTATGACAAGTCGAGAATCTACCACCGGTTCGGAATGCTGATTCTGCTTAGAAGGGCCGGCAAGAAACTCAGCAGTTGCTCTTTTCAAAACAAAAAGTGTAACAATATGTAGCTTATCTATCTTGTGGACAGCTGAAGCAATGCAGATTGGTTCCAAGCAACTTTGTCATTAAGGAATTCATTAACTGTGTAATAACCTCTACTTATTAAATGTGTCTTTACACACTGTTTAAAATGGAATGGTAAATCTATCAATTCTTTCGGGATCAAGTTATAAAAGCGTATACTGGTTAAGCGAAGCAATGGCTGGATCATGCGTCATGCTCGTGAACGGGTGCCGCCAACGGGAATGGGTCTGCTTTGTGTCTACCCATCTTAACATGTGTTAGGTTGTGGTAGGTGTGCATTTTTGAAACTTCTTTGTGGAAACACTGTGTGCATAGCATAGTTTTGTTAACCATTGTAAAAAAATTTTTTTGAAAAGAGCAACTGCTGAGTTTCTTGCCGGCTCTTCTCAGCAGAATCTGCATTCCGAACCGGTGGTAGATTTATGACGTGTCATAAGAGCTACAAGTGGCCTAAATGAAATAAATAAATTTTGATTTTGATTTTGACTAGACCTAGACTCTGACCGCGTATAATATTCAATAAAGTGGCAACCCTATGCCACTTGCACTGGCTACCCATGCAGAGCTTACACTTGTTTTATTATCACGAATATAATATTTTCAAAACCTTATTTCACATTCTTATTTCAATCATCTTTTATTACAAGGTAAACGTAAAAATTCATTTTACAAAACCAACTTCAAACGCCACTACAAAGTATACCAATTGTGCCTATAAAATTTGAAGAGTCCCCTCGATTTCTCCAGGATCCCATCATCAGATCCTGACCTGATGACAATGGGAAATATACATACCCTTTCAAACAAAAAAAGAAGTAAGTATCCAAATCGGTCCAGGCGTCTTCGAGTAATCGAGGAACATGACGAAAAAAAAAAAAAAGATTCCGACAAATTGAGAACCTCCTCCTTTTGTGAAGTCGGTTAAAAATAGGTATATAGTATATACCTAAGTCCGGGGTTTGAATCCCGGGCAACTCTAACTTTTGGGACACATGCTTGTTGTAACATTAAAGGAAAATATCCTAAGAGAACCTTCCTGCATCCTTAACGCTTTGTATTTCATATTATAAATCCTACTTATATCCTACTAATATTTCTTACTAATAAATAGAAGGTTCTGGTGGGAGGCTTTGGCCGTGGCTAGCTACCACCCCACCGTCAAAGACGTGCCGCCAAGCGATAAAGCGTAGCGTAACGTTCTGTTTTGATATTAAATTTCAGTTGTAGAATAATATTTTGCCAAACAAAATATGTTCGGAACAAAATATTGACATTTAAATCACATTTTAACCTAACATGGGTTACAATGTAGAGCAAATAAAATGAATTATTATTAATAGGTGTGGAACCTATGTCCAATAGTGGCCATCTACACGTAAAACTATCTACAGATATATAAAATCGCAAACGAAAAATCTTGCTCAAATAAGTAGGTGCCATTCACAAAGGCCCACCTGAATCGTACCTCTTACGAAAAAACGCAAAAAACCTCCAATATTATTAAACTAATAGGCAATGACAGGCTTTAAACTGCTTAATACAAGTTTAAAAAGGCATCCACGCGACTCAAAACCCCGACACACGGTGCCAACACAAAGAACATTTCGTGCACTGTGCACTGAATGCCGTATAAAAATCAACGCACGGGATGTAGGTGGAAAACGGCGTGAAAGAGACGGGCTGATATGCGAGAAAAGGTGCATCATTGGAGGTGTAAAAGATGAAACACGAAAGTGACGCGTGTTTTAGTGGTGGGCCGTTCCGGTATGCGGAGTTTATCGACTTTATCGATGTTTGTTATGTCCCAGAATATGTCCCCACTGACGTACGGGACCACATTAATCCTCGTAATATTAAGAAAAAAAACTGAAATCCTACTTTTTAAGTCACTTATGATAAATAACATGTTCAATTGGCATAAATGTTGTGTAGTCAACATACCCAGATTTAACCATTGTTAGCATATATTACAAACTTGGGTGGTTTTTCCGATGCTATAAGTATTTTTTGTAAAACTTATGTAAATAAATAATAAATAAATAGTAACTAGATTTCGCTCGCGGCTTTGCTCACGTTAAGTTAGATTGCCTTAACGGATGCCTACGTCATAATAGCTATCTGTATCAGTCCGATCCGTCCAGTGGTTTCAGCTATGCGTTGATAGATCAGTCAGTTAACCAGTCAGTCAGTCAGTCACTTTTTTCTTTTATGTACCTATTTGATATATATAAAAAGTAAGCATAGGTATAATAAGTAAATATGTACATATATAAACAGTACGAGTACATGTACAAAAGATTCACTCCGCAAAACCATTTAAATAAATAGCAACTCTTACGAACACACAATAAAGTGCTATTTAGGTTTTTTTTGATGATTCAACATTAATTTGAAGTGGTCTGCACGCGTCGATCCACAAATAAAATTATCCTATTAACACAGCGTTTACCACATGCACAGTCAAACATTTACATCATTTTAACAGATATTTCGTATACCAATAAACATCAATTTGAACAACTTATCAGAATTTTGAATATAAAAAGACGTGTGGCACTCGGGGACTGCCGCGGTAAAGCTATTGCATAGCATTTTTTATCAACGCCATCTAGCGGTGAGAGGAGTCCCGTGTCAGGTTATTTTCGTTACGGAATTTCTGGATTCGTTCTCCACGCTCAAGGCCCGCGATAGAAGCTATGCAATAGCTTAAAAAAATATTACCAGTTACATATTATCGATATCGATAGAAACGTGACGGGTGCACATCCCTAAAGGTCACGGCCCAAACGCCGGCTCGAAACTCGTTCTGCGGATACATCGACGACTAAATAATAATAATATCCGAGTCGACGAGAAAAATAAAGTGTCGGTACAATAGAAATAAAGCGAGCTCACACTTCACTCAAAGCCTTTTTTAAAAGGCTGAAAGGACGTGAATCGTTGCATTGGCTGGAATTTAAAAAAAAAAGCAAATTCGAAAACAGAACGTTTTGAAATGAGATGGGTCGGAATACGAATGGCCGGGGTTTTTGTATGCACGGCAAGAGCGGTTTGTTTTTTTGATGTTATGTTATATTATTAAAGAGTAGGTAGCTTATAAGGTTTACTAGTTTTTGCCCGCAATTTCATGTGGGGTTAGATTTTAATGACCGGTCAAAGGGTTCCGTACCAAAAAACGCCGAAAAAACACGTTTCTAGTAGGAGAGCCCTCTTTAATTCAAATTTATTTTTGTCATTTGTTGTTAATAATAGGACGAGACCCTATTGTTAACAACAAGGGCCCTACTGTTAGGGCCTCTGCTGTCAGTTACTGCTGTTACCTTTTGGGTACAAAACCCAAAAATCCCGCGGGGTCGCTCTGTTTTTCCGGGATAAAGGTAGCCTTTGACGACCTCCCTGGAGCATGATCAGCGCTGTGTTCTTATAACTGGGAGGTCTCGGGTTCGATTTCCGGCGGTGACAATTTGGGAATTCTCAATTTCTAGTCTGGTCTGGTGGGAGGCTTTGGCCGTGGCTAGTTACCACCCTCAAAAAGCGTCAAAGAGCCGTCAAGCGAATTAGCGTCCCGGCACGATGGCGTGTAGAAACCGATTAAGGGTATGGGTTGAATGTACACTGCCATACCCCTTCCAAGTTAGCCAGCTACCATCTTACACAGCATCGTCACTTAACATCTGGGGCCCAAGTCTGCTATTGCAATTGTAGTTCAATTGTCTATCAATGACATCCCAATTGCTACTTTTAGCAATTTTGGTAGTCTACTAATTCAATGGTGTCACAATTGTTTTCCGATGGTTTGCCACTGACACATCTAGCTTTGAATCTAGCTTAAATAAACGTTTTTAATATGTAGTTTTTTTTGAAACTCATTTCGGCAAACGCTTTTTAAGCTAATGGCAATACCGAGGTATCATTGAATTACAATCCAATTATAAGAAATCGAACGACCATTGTGAATTTAGTAGACTTAGGGCCCAGGTGAGATCGCAGTCAAGGACTATCTTGTCACCAAATAAAAAAAAAAGTCGGGTTACCGTTTAAACTTTTTCTTGTCATTTCATTTCACTCAACTTTTCACACCATCACACGTCCTGACGGGTGAGTCGTTCGAATCAGGCTGATTTGGGTCTGATTTCGTCCCGATCTTATCGTAATATTAAAATTTATCCGTGTATTAAAAAATTTGGGCCGTACGCAGAAATTGCCTGCGAATTTTTGGGATAAAGCTCGTTACACACGTCGTGATATTTAAATTTTAATTTGTGCTGTAGAAGTTTTACTTATTTATTTTATTTTATTTTTATTTTTTTATGTACATATAAGGAATTACAAGACAACATACATTAGAAGAAGTAGACATAGGTGAAGCTTATCACTAAAAAAGGAAAGAAGTTGTTCTTATCAAAAGATTTTTTTTAAATTTTGTAATTAACTCACAAGCTTTTAATTCTATAGCAAGATAATTCCCTAGACTCCATCCATGTGGATTAAGGTTCATCTTTTTCCGCGGGAACCCTTCAATTTTTCGGGATAAAATGTGTTAATCCTGGGTAAGAGCTATCTCCATTCCAAACAACCAAATCGGTTCATTCATTGAGGCGTGAAGGAATAACACACGCACACGTTCACACACACATACACACAAGCACGCACACACTCACTTCGCCTTCATAATAATGTGACTAGGAGCACTTTAATTTAGCATGTTCTCTATAACCATTTTTAGTTTACTTGAAAACTAAAGGTTAGAATTATTTTGCTATAATCCGCAATGTATTATTCCAACAATAAAGATTTCTTTCTTTTTTATTCAAAATTCAAAAATTTATTTCATGTAGGCTAACTTGTAGCTCTTATGACACGTCATAAATCTACCACCGGTTGGGAATGCAGATTCTGCTGAGAAGAGCTGGCAAGAAACTTAGCAGTTGCTCTTTTCAAAAAATTTTTTTTACAAAGCTATACTATGTATACAGTGCTTCCATAACAAAGCCTCAAAAATGCAAAAATACATACGAAGGTACACCAATCCAACGCATGTCAAGATGGGCAGTCAAAGCAGACCCATTCCCGTTGGTGGCACCCGTTCACGAGCATGACATGATTTATTATTTGGAACTATAGCATGTACACCAAGCCTAACATTTAAGTTTCATAAAATTATAATATAAAGCCGAAGTGTGAATTTAATTCGCTCACCGACACTTTACAAAGATAAGATAAGATAAGATGACGCGCTCGAACTGTAACGGCGCACATCAAAACTTTGGGGTAAGCGGCGACAATAAAAGTCAGTAACCGGATAGGTGACCCGAGTGAAGTGTTATTAAATCTGAATATATAAGAAAGAAAGAAAGAAAGAAAGAAACGCTTATTTTATAAACTAGCTGTGACTTGCTACTATCCGCGAGAAGTTATGTCCTCTATCTCCAATAATATTTCACCAAAATTGGGCAAAATATTCTTAATAGTATACACAATCTATCTATACTTATAATAAAACTGTAAAGGGACAAATTTTGTACATTAAATATATTTTGAAAATTTTAATCAGAGGATGCTTAATTATTATCGATACTGAGCCCAAAGTTTAGTTTTTAAGCAACTAGAATTTTGTATGTCAGTTATTATCTGACTGAATATGCGGCACCTTCAAGTTTTAAGATCTTATGTATACCCATATTCTTGCAAATAAAATATTTCATTTCATTTCATTTCATTTCATTTCATTTCATTTCATTTCAAAACATTTTTTTTTTTTGAATTTTTTGTCTGTCTGTCTGAGCGCGCATCACGCAAAAACTACTGAACGGATTTGAATGAAATTTAGTAAAGTGTTAGCTGATACTCCGGGCCAATATATAAGACACTTTTTATCCTGATAAACAATGAGTTTCATCCGGGATAGGGGATGACAATTTTTGTTAACTTTGCTCCATAACTTCATCAAATCTAAACCGAATTTGATAAATTTTTTTTATTGTAAATTCTGTAAAGAAATATTTTGTCCAATTTTGGTGAAGATCTAATAAATATTATTGCAGATAGAGGACATAACTTCTCGCGGATAGTAGCAAGTCACTCAAAACTTTTTCCACGCAGACGAAGTCGCGGGAATCAGCTAGTTTAATATACGACTAGCCTTTGCCTGCGGCTTCGCTCGCGGCTTAAGTTCGATTTTTCAAATGTCTATTTTACCCCCTTAGAGGCTTAATTTTCAAAAATTCTTTCTTAGCGGATGCCTACGTCATAATAGCTATCTGTATGCCAAATTTCAGCCCGATCCGTCCAGCGGTTAGAGCTGTGCGTTGATAGATCAGTCAGTCAGTCAATCAGTCAGTCAGTCAGTCACCTTTGTCTTTTATATATTTAGAAGATTAATCTTCCTTCTAAGAAACAGGAATCGATTGACGAACGACAAGTAAAATACTCATTTAATATGGATTATCTTGTACTTCAAAGTGATAACTTAACCACTGACGGATTGTTAAACATTATAATAAAAGCAAGAGCGAACCGACCGAGCACGTTGGAACCAACGGGGCGTAACTAGTTTCGTATTAATTATATACAAAACGGACATTTTTGTTAGTATAATGTCCTTTACATACAAAGCCGATCGCCACAGAGTAGAGATACGGTCATGTCAAATTTTACATAAATTCGCCGGCCATCTTGGATCGATTTTCATCAAACATAGCTAAGAACACTCCCGACTATTCATCTTTCAAACAAAAAAGACAAAATCAAAATCAGTACATCCGTTTGACTGCTACGATGCCACAGACACACACACAAACACACAGTTTTTACGTCGAGGATTAACAATGAAATAATTAATTAATGACGCAAAATAATTAAAAGCTTAAAATAATATGTGATTATGACGCTGATTGTTAATAAACAATATATAATATAAACTTGGAAAATATCTTTTTTTCGTAACAGACAATACCCACATTAATACGACATAATATAACGTAAACTAGAGACATTTATCAGTTTATTCTGCTTGACGCCTTTTGTCTTTAATGCTCAAGTGGTGGAGGCGCCGGGATAACCTAATCTAGCACGTTAACTGTCCGTGCCCTACATATAGGACACTGTGGAGTTAGCCATAGCGTCCGTGCACTATATTTAGGGCACCACTCCGTTCGAAATTAATTTATTTCTTGAGCTGGACGTAAGAAAAAGACTCTTGAATTTGAGGTGGACGTGTGGATTAGGAATTGCGTAAATATAGTAGGAGATAGTCCCGTCATCTCATGAAGCTCTATACAGGGTGTCCCACGGCTATGCCACATGGAGGGGAAGTACCTTAAATAATGTAGATGGAACATTTTACTGAAAGAAGACTTCATTTTAATTTAAAAAACAATTTAAACTGCATTCATAGATTTTTAAATAATTGCCTGGTTGAACCGGGACTCGAACCTGCTATACGAGAAAAAAAATTAACCTGTATCTTTATCATACCGATCGGAAGGCTTCATCATAAGGATTATTTTTTGTTAAATAACATAGCATGAGAAATAAAAGGAAGACCTTTTAACCTTCAATCCAATTCAATGAATTTTAGCCTTCAATCCCGCTGCAACAGAGCTACGAATTGCAGCGGGATTGAAGGACAAACCAATAAATCAACAAAGAAACACACTTTCGCGTTTATAGGTAATATAAGTAAGGATTAGTAAGGATAGTAAGGATCGGGAAATGATGCGTAACTTCTCAAGTGGGTACTCATTAGTAATAGTTCATGTCAGTTGTATGTCGATACGCCAATGCCAGCTTTTCATTTTTCTGAACAAAATTTTACATCAAAGGCTAAAATTCAAGGTCTTCCTTTTATTTCTCATGCTATGTTATTTAACAAAAAATAATCCTTATGATGAAGCCTTCCGGTCGGTATGATAAAGATACAGGTTAATTTTTTTTCTCGTATAGCAGGTTTGAGTCCCGGTTCAACCAGGCAATTATTTAAAAATCTATGAATGCAGTTTAAATTGTTTTTTAAATTAAAATGAAGTCTTCTTTCAGTAAAATGTTCCATCTACAATATTTAAGGTACTTCCCCTCCATGTGGCATAGCCGTGGGACACCCTGTATAATCTTTATTGAAATAATTAAAAAAAAAAGTTGGACGTAGACTGTCACTTGACCAAATCAACTTGGACAGCTAACGTGCTAGGTATACCTATTGGGTGATGTGTGGCACAATTTATAAAATAAACGTTTCTTTCTTTCTTTATTCCACTCAATTTTATTTCAGTACAACGTGGTTCACTTTCCATACAACGATACCCAGCTGATTGGCCACTTTGGTCAAACATCTTGAGGGATACGATACTTAGGCTGAAATCTATAGACTGCAATCTCACTCAGCTCAGACTCCAGATAACTCTATCTCTGTCGTTTTAACAGTTTCCCTTTTCAGACAACAGACACAATAGTTAAACAATAGTCATGCTTATATGTGATGGAGGGAAAGGGTTAACACTAAAACGAGACAGATGTTTGTCAGAGCATATTTTTGTCTCGTTTTAACTCAATCTTAAGTCAGAGCACGCCCTATAGATCATTGCACCATCACTTGATGAGAAAATTCAATATGGTGGCCAGACCATAGACTTCTTCGATTCCTTTCAAATGCTAGGTGGATTGACTGCTTTACCGACACTGCGGGTAATCTTATAACAAGGTATAAACTGGTATCCTAGTTTGGTACTCACATAATGGCAGCCAGTCTGTGAATGTTAATTATTTAGTACAGAAATCGATAAAAACTTAGCCTCCACTTACCTCCTACGTTAGCTCTTTAGGGTTCCACAAACAGCGGGTGAACAGCGATACAGAACAGAAATAGCACGTTTTTTTTTATTCGAAGACAAGATAGCCCTTGACTGCGATCTCACCTGATGGTAAGTGACGATGCAGTCTAAGACGGCAGTGGGCTAACTTAGAAGGGGTATAGCAGTGTAAATTCAAGCCATACCCCTTATCGGTTTCTACACGCCATCGTGCCGGAACGCTAAATTTTTTGGCGGCACGTCTTTGACGGTAGGGTGGTAACTAGCCACGGCCAAAGCCTCCCACCAGAAAAAAATGAAATGAAGCGATAAGTTGTGGAATGTTCTGCTGGCGTTTAGATAAAATTCAAAAAATTCAAAATTATATATTTCATGTAGGTCAACACGTGGCGATTATTGCTTTTTTTATATTTTATTCTATATCTAGAGTCTAGAAATCGTGATAATTAATAACTTAAAACTCACATAGGTAGCTCAAAATTCAAATAAATCAAAGTTCAAAATTATTTATTTCATGTAGGCCAACTTGGAGCTCTTATGACACGTCATGACTCTATCATCGGTTCGGAATGCTGATTCTGCTGAGAAGAGCCGGCAAGAAACTCAGCAATTGCTCTTTTTGATGTAAGAATGCAACCCATACCTATTCCATGATATATTTGTCTGTACTCTGTGGTCTTATGTCAATTGTCTATGATTGTCACCTAATTAAAAATTAAAATTGCTGTGTTCACTATTCTCTGAAAATAACAATTAAATGGTTGCTTTATATCTTCAAAAAGGCTTTATTTCTTCAAAAGGCTTTACTTTTGCATAATGCAAAATGCATAGATGTATAGATAGATGTACATTCGTTCAGCGAATAGATATAACCAGATAATCTATGACACATTAAACAAGCCCCATTCACGATACATAATTTTCTTATCATAATTCATTAATAACAATTACATGCGAGCACAAAAAAGCATAATCCCTCGCAATAAAATATTACACAACATGTATTTTCACCGCGCCATGATATATCGCGGAGCCCTGTCTCCGCGTGTATGTTGAATGCACCATGCCGTTAATATGTTCCTACATGAAATATCTTTTAAAACAAGAACACTGTTTTTATTCTGTGGCTTAAGTCATGAGCGATAAGCGGAATTGGTAGCGCGATTTTGCGGGATTTTGTTTAGCATTATAGAAATATATATACTAGCTGATATCCGCGTGGATTTAGTTTTTAAAATCCCGCGGGAACTCCTTGATTTTCCGGGATAAAAGTAGCCTATGTCACTCTTCAGGTCCTCAACTATACCCATGCAAAAAATCACGTCAAGCTAGTTAGTTATACACAGCAGTTAGGAAGAGAAGTAGATAGGAAGAAATAAATAAATTTTGATTTTAAGTCGAGTTACACTGACGTTCGCATTTAAAGGCGGTCGCTGAAAATCAGCGTTGGGGCACCTGGCACCCACAGATGCGAATCTTGGTGACACCGCGAGTTTTAAGTCTGGGACTAGGAGCCCCAACACAAGCTGAGTGACTTACTTTTTGGTAACGTTGCACTGCTATACAAAGTAAGGATGTCTAATGCTACGTTTACACATTTAGCAACTCTCGACAAGAGTCCACAAACAAGCGTGTAAACAGGGTGTTTGGTTTTGCTTGCGTGAACTTGTCGCTGCTTTCTACGCTGCGCTATTACGACGGCGTATCGATCATGAGCAATATATGCATACGCAATAGCCGGCACAACTTCAACGTCTACGTCTTCCATCACATCCATGTTTGTCTGCACAGTTTGCCTGTCCGTAACGCACTAACACACTCGCAAGCGTGTGAATGGCATCCAAGCGTTTGAAGGCTTGGAGCTTGTGGACGCTTGCCAAGCACGCATGTAAACGTAGCATAATACATATTACAGCTGTGTTTATAATCTTTGATTTATTTTGCACTTTTGTGTGTTTATAGCTGCCAATAAAGATTTTTCTGATTTCTGAGTTAAGTTTGTGTCTTGCACCACACAACACTATTCGTAAGATAAAAACGCATTCGTAATTTCGTTCGCAATAAATTAAATCGCGCTAATACGAAGAGGCCTTGGATAAATTACATTACATCGAAACGTTATTAAATAAATCACAATCTATTCCCGATGTTTACCTATATAACATCGATGGATATTGTTATTTAGAATTGTTTTTAAGCTATTGCATAGCTTCTATCGCGGGCCTTGAGCGTGGAGACCGAATCCAGAAATTCCGTAACGAAAATAACCTGACACGGGACTCCTCTCACCGCTAGATGGCGTTGATAAAAAATGCTTTGCAATAGCTTTAACGCGGCAGTCCCCGAGTGCCTTAGCATGGGTGGCCTAAGTATGTCATGCTCTCTTGAACGTTTCTGTGGTGGTGTCGTGTGGTGCGGATTGTTACGTTCCCTCAAATATGGTTGAGCGAAGCAACGGCTGGATCATGCGTCGTGCTCGTGAACGGGTGCCACCAACGGGAATGGGTCTGCTTTGTGTCTACCCATCTTAACATGTGTTAGGTTGTGGTGGGTGTGCATTTTTGAAACTTCTTTGTGGAAACACTGTGTGCATAGCATGGTTTTGTTAAACATTATAAAAATTTTTTTTTGAAAAGAGCAACTGCTGAGTTTCTTGCCGGCTCTTCTCAGCAGAATCTGCATTCCGAACCGGTGGTAGATTTATGACGTGTCATAAGAGCTACAAGTTGGCCTACATGAAATAAATAAATTTTGATTTTGATTTTATAGCAAAATAATTTTAACCTTTTCTTGCATATTATGCGTTAATTAAATAAACAATGTTGTGTTAATTACGAACCGGTCTTGTTGCGGTCGGGTTTAACCGCGTCCGTAAATGATGATGTCGGTGAGATGGAAGGCGCTAGCTTGCAAGGGAAGCATTTCTACGGCTTCGGAACCTGTTTTTTATATCACTTGGGCTATAATAGTTGACCACTAGCTAGGGTTTCTATAGTTTTTTATGATAATACGTACATAAAGTACATGACGACCTCCCAGCGCTTTGGTGAGCGCTGTGGTCTGGGAGGTCTCGGGTTCGATTCCCGGCGGGGGCAATTTGGGAATTTATAATTTCTGAATTATCTCTGGTGGGAGGCTTTGGCCGTGGCTGGTTACCACCCTACCGTCAAAGACGTGCCGCCAAACGACTTAACGTTCCGGCACGATGGCGTGTAGAAACCGATTAAGGGTTAAATCTACACACAAAACCCCTTCCAAGTTAACCCGCTACAATCTTAGACTGCATCGTCACTTACCATCGAGTGAGGTTGCAGTTATGGACTATCTTGTCATCGAATAAAAAAAATATAGCCTCCATACATATATACCGCTCCAGTTTCGCATAGGTAACGCATATTTTCTACTAGACAATGCCCGCGACTTCGTCCGCGTGGATCAAGGTTTTTCAATTCCCATGGAAACTTTGTAATTTTCCGGGATAATATGTAGCCTATGTTTTAATCCTGGGTATGAGCTATCTCCATTTCAAATTTCAGCTAAATCGGTTCATTCGTTGGGGCGTGAAGGAGTAACAAACATACACACACACTCTCACACACACACACACATACAAACTTTCGGCTTTATAATATTAGTGTGATAATATTAGTGTGATGTGATGTGAAGTGTGATGTGATGTGATTCCCAGATTTGAATTTCAATGTTTAACCGACTGCGGCAAGCCAAAAGGTATGATTATGACTTTTGCAGTCTATCTATGTATGTATATAATATATATGTACCTACTAGATGGTGCCCGCGAACTTAATCCCCGCGGGAACTCTTTGATTTTCCGGGATAAAATGTAGCCCATTGAAGAAGCGGACGAAGTCGTGGGCGTCCACTAGTCTAAATATATAAAAGGCAAAGGTGACTGACTGACTGACTGACTAACTGACTGATCTATCAACGCACAGCTCTAACCACTGGACCGATCGAGCCGAAATTTGGCATACAGGTAGCTGTTAGGACGTAGACATCCGCTAAGAAAGGATTTTGGAAAATTTCAACCCCAAGAGGGTTAAATAGGGGGTTAAAAAATCGAATCTAACGTGAGCGAAGCCGCGGGTTAAAGCTAGTACTAGATAACTACCCAAGTTCAAATCACCTATTCACATGCCTACAATAGATCTTTCCCAAGGTCGAAAACTGTCCGAAATAAATTGTCAAATTATGGAAAAACGTTTTTTCTTCCGTTAACACATGCAAATGGGTTTTTTACGTCTGAACACGTGTAGAGGCGCCCGCCATGTTGTTTTTACGTAAAACAATCAAATCAAAGTGTTTAAGAATTTTGGTTGTAGTTAAACGAGAATGGGTTCTGTAGTTAAACTGTATAGATTTTTTTTTTAAAGAATATTACCCAACCTGAAGTTGACTAATATCCTCCTATCCCCTCCAAATAAGCGGAAAGCTTGTGTTAGGAGTGGGTACGACAATAGTGCAACGGGTGGGATTCGAACCTGTGACCTTACAGTTTTCAGTCCGCACCTTTAACCGTTGGGCTATTTTATTAATTTACTAGCTGATTCCCGCGAAAAAGTTTAGAGTGACTTGCTACTATCCGCGAGAAGTTATGTCCTCTATCTCCGATAATATTTAGTAGACCTTCACCAAAATTGGACAAAATATTTCTAATAGTAACAATTTATAATAAAAAAAGAATTATCAAATTCGGTTCAGATTTGACGAAGTTATGGAGCAAAATCAACAAAAACTTTCATCCCCTATCCCGGATAAACCTTATTGTTTATCAGGGTAAAAAGTATTCTATATATTGACCCGGAGTATCAGCTACCACTATACCAAATTTTATTCAAATCCGTTAAATAGAGTTCGCGTGATGCGCGTACAGGCAGACAGAGAGACAGACAAAAAATTCAAAAAAAATTGTTTTAGGCTCTTTTAATCGGAGGATGCTTTATTATCGATACTGCAGTAACGATAATAAAGCATCCTCCGATTAAAATTTTCAAAATATATTTATGCCCGCGGCTTCGCTCACGCTAAGTTCGATTTTTGAAACGCCTATTTTATCCCCTTAGGGGATAAATTTTCAAAAATTCTTTCTTAGCGGATCCCTACGTTATAATAGCTATCTGCGTGCCATTCAGCCTGATCCATCCAGTGGTTTGAGCTGTGCGTTGATAGATCAGTCAGTCAGTCAGTCAATCAGTCAGTCACCTTTTCCTTTTATATATTGAGATGTACAGAATTCGTCCCGTTACAGATTTATTATAATTATCAGATATGGATTTCTTTCGCAACTGAACTCCAAAACTGGCGCCAAATTGTTATTGTTAGATAAGATTTTATCCTTGGGAAATAATTCTCATTTGTTTTGGATGTTGAAGTGTTGAATTCCTCACATTTTTTCTTGAACCTTTTTTTACCCGACGAATTCAAACCCAAGTAGAAGGATGTTTAATTTACCGACCTCTGTAATTAATCTACATATGCACAAGAAATCATACAATAACAACAATGAAATCTCGCGGGAACTCTTTGATTTTCCGGGATAAAAAGTAGTCTATGTCACTCTCCCGGTCCTCAACTATACTCATGCAGAAAATCACGTCGATCCGTTGCTTTGTTGTAGCGTTATTGAAGGAAAAACCAACAAACAAACACACTTTTGCATTTAAAATATTAGTAAGGATAAGTAGGGATTTCTTTTCGAATTCTGGAAAATTCCGTAAGATCTCTCTATGGCGCCATCTTTACAAGAGACGTTTGTCCAGCGTTGGACTTGGACTCGGAGGAAAAAAAATCTTGTGTTTGGGCTTGGATGATGACGCAAGTAAAGTTGAAAGTTATGTGAAAGGAAAAATAAAGCTAAAATTACTTATTTACTTACTTATTTCTTTTCCTCGTAAACCATGAATGACACTCCCAACTTATTATTGCCGATTCTTCTGATAACGCACGTCAAATAACTTTGGCTAATCCTTAAAAAGGTGGTGTCAGTTTAAGAATTACGAACGCCCGAAATCCATAATACGCTGGTCGGGAATAATTAAACGTCAGTCGCCACTGTGCATCAGTCCAAATCAGCTTAGCGTTGCGAACGATTTGTAGACTAAGAGCTAGTGTCTGAAGCGAGCTGCTGGATTTTATTTACTCGATGACAAGATGAAATGTTTATGGTCAAAATTCTTTTAGTTTTAAATGACACATCCAAATATATTTGCTGCTTATACAAGACAGTAGACAGTTGTGGAGAGTGACTAGCTTATAATCATGGCTGTATTATTTGTTTTGTATTGTCATTATCTGTTGTGTGTCTGATAAATAAATAAATAAATAAGATAGTCCTTGACTGCGATCTCTCCTGATGGTAAGCGACGAAGCTGTCTAAGATGACAGCAGACTAACTCGGAAGGGGTATGGCAGTGTACATTCAACGCATACCCCGATTGTCTAAAAATTAACCGTCGTTGTCTACAGAGTAACCGACTTCAAAAAAGGAGGACATTCTCAATTCTTCGGAAACTTTTTTTTTTTAAATTTTTATGTATGTTCGCCGATTACTCGAAGACGCCTGGACCGATTTGGAAAATTCTTTTTTTGTTTGAAAGGGTATACTTACTTCCCAGGTAGTTAGGATCTGATGGTAGGTTTCTGGAGAAATCGAGGGAACGAGGGAAGAGGAAAATATGGTGAGGTTTAACTTGGCTTTATTCTTTGTATAAGCAAAATAATAATAAAAAAAATACAGGGCAGGACAAAATGTGGTCAGAAAAGGTGTGTGGTCGGAAAAGTCGGTTTTCAGTTGTTTGATGCTCAAACAGTGTGACGACTGCAATCACCTCTGATTGCTTGATCCTCTCTCACTACTGGCTGAAATGCACTGCTTTAAATTAAATTATTTAAAATTCAATATTAAATTATCAACCTACCATATGATGCCCGCGACTTCGTTCCCTAAATATAAATCGGATAAAGTGTTTTAATTCCCACAGGAACTCTTTAATTTTACCGCGATAGTCTATATGTTAATCCTGGGTATGAGCTATCTACATCCAGTCGAATCGGCTCATTCGTTTTGGCTTGAAAGTGTAACAAACATACACACACACACATACAAACTTTCGCCCTTATAATATTAGTGTAACTTACTAAGCAAATTTTTTCCTTTGGCCTTTTTAGAACACCGGCTCTTGGCTTACTTTCGTGTTCACCGCTTATATTTCAAAGTCGGCGGATCCGCCCAAAATTTAGATTGGCCCGGCCAATTTAAATCCCAAAATCAACAACCCTAACTCGAAGCAATAAAGTTCATTTTCGCACACAAAAACCAACCAGTACCTTTTGATTACTGTAGCAAAATTAAACAAACTAAAACTTAAAGTTATACGTTTCGGGGCCCTTATCGGAGCCGTCGAAATGAATTAACCGCCAATATACCGGACGTATATCCCTCTCTTTCACCCCCTAGGTGCATAAAAGGGACGGAAGATAACCAATATCTGTTTATTTATAAAATACATTTACGAATTTTTGCACGTAATTTCAAATCTTCAGCTTATTATCGTAATAATAAAGTGCGGCTGAAACGTTTTTGTTTCGCTCTTTTTGTACGCAACGGATAAGGAGAGATGATAACGTTAATTAATTTTGACGTGCAATAAATAGATAGTTTACCTAACAGGGCCTATACTACTGACGCCACTGATCTTTATATTTAACTAGCCGATTCCCACGACTTCGCCCGCGTGGAAAAAGTTTAGAGTAACTTAGTTGCGCGAGAAGTTATGTCCTCTATCTCCCAAAAATGGTTATTGTGGGTTATCCCTAAGAGATAGACATATACCATCACGGACTTTTTTGTAGACCTTTTAAGGTGTACAATACTGTACACCTTACTCTATTCTATTCTATTCCAAGTTAGCCCGCTACCATCTTACATTGCATTGTCATTTACCATCAGGTGAGATTGCAATCAAGGACTATCTTGTCATCGAATAAAAAAAAATAAACATACGTTATTTCGTTGGTTCGTATAAAGAGAAGCCATTCACCAACTATAATAAATAACAAATCGATTGCCACCTCGTTCATCAAAATCGGTTGAGCAGTTTTGGCGCTATAGTGAAAGATACATCGTCACATGCATACATACATAGACTGCTAAAATCACAACCCTTTTATTTTGAAAAAAAAAAAATTGCAAAAAGGCGTTCGAAAATTCGCACCTGTTTCTGTAAAACCCTGCAAAGTCAACAATGAAAGCTGTCACATGTCCAAACAAGTTAATTAGAACAAACACACAAAGCGCACATATTATTTCACACGATTATAACCTCAAGTTCAATTAGAATAGGGGTTACATTCCTATGAAGTGTTTTGACTGTAACCGCAGATTTTTTAATGGGGGGAGGATAAAGTGGTAACCGCAATCACAGGCGACCACAGAACGTTTGCGGTTGATGTGTCTGTTAGTTACAATGATAATAATTAATGCACTTATAATCTACTTTATGACTTATAAATCCATAGGTTTGCATGGGTGTATGGGAGAATGGGTGCATGGGTGCATGGGTGTGTGGGTGTATGGGTGCAGGAGTGCATGGGTGCATGGGTAAATGGGTGCATGGGTGCATGGGTGAATGGGTGTATGGGTTTGCACCTCTACGTGGTTGAAATCCCATGGATTAAGCGCTTTGCTTTCTCGTTCTTAATTGATGTGATTAATTACATTTTTGGATGGATATATTTGAGGATCTGCCCTGGTAGCATGGGCGGGAGAAATTTTATCCCTGGGAAAGGGATAAAACGTTTATCCCCTCGCTTAGCTTTATCCACCCGTCGAGCATGGGCACAGCGGTGGAAATAACACTCAGTGGATATACTTATAGAAATATGCATCGTCTTCTCCTCTGTCGCCATACTTTAGCATAGGGAAAAGATAATTTTATCCCCTGTCAGTGGATAAAATCGGGGGATAAAACTTTTATCTCCTGCCCATGCTACCATTGCTGGGGAGTGACATAGGCTATTTTTCATCCCGGAAAATCAAAGATTTCCCTCGGAATTTTAAAAACTAAATCGCGAAGTAAGACGAAGTCGCGGGCAACAGCTAGTGTATAATTTTTTTTAAAGAATATTAGCCAAGCTGAAGTTGACTAATATCCTCCTATCCCCTCCAAATAAGCGGAAAACTTGTGCTAGGAGTGAGTACGACAATAGCGCAACGGGTGGGGTTCGAACCTGCGACCTTTCAGTTTTCAGTCCGCACCTTTAACCGTTGGGCTATTGAGGCTTAAATAATAATAATCTAAAGGGCAATACATCATCATGCAACAATGCATACAAGCGCACGGCAATGTAGGTACAAGCGTCGCCGGGTCGGAAGCTAGGCTATTGTCCTATGTGCCCGTGACATGTTACATGCAGGCTTAAACGATTGTTCTAGTATGGATAGGTCGTGGAATATTAATGCTACTAATATTATAAATGCGAAAGTTTGGATGTATGGATGGATGGATGGGTTTTTGTTACTCCATCCGAACCGATTTGGCTGAAATTTGACAGTCAGTAATCGTTAAAATAGAAATATGTAATCCGCCATTTTGTGGCGGCGGCCATCTTGGACCTATTTTCATAAAATATAGCTAAGAACAGTCCCGAATAATTCATCTTTCTAATAAAATAAAAAAATTAAAATATACCTACGATGTTAAGACGCGGTTAAACGGCGCGCTAATGGTGCGATTAAACGGCGCGCTATAACACGAGCCGAGCCTAGCTCGGTGCGTGGCTCGGCGCGCCACGCGCCGTGTAAACAACTACGCTCGGCGCGGCTCGGCAAACTTTGCCCGATCCATCACTTGTCGGTTTTTTCGACACGGATCAAAGGCGCGCGCGCCATCTAGGCTCGGCTCGTGTTAATACGCGCCGTCTAAACAGATGGCACAGAGCGCGCGACGAACGAATGCCGCTGATGCCGCATCTCCACGGACGGCTCGGCTCGCGTAGGATCGTGCTATCCCGCGTCGTTTAAACGAGCAGGCTTGCGTCCGCATTAAGCCGAGCCGCGCCTACACGGATGGTGCGGCGCGGCGCGGCTCGTGTTATAGCGCGCCGTTTAATCGCACCATAACACGAGCCGAGCCTAGCTCGGCGCGTGACTCGGCGCGCCACGCGCCGTGTAAACAACTACGCTCGGCGCGGCTCGGCAAACTTTGCCCGATCCACGGATCAAAGGCGCGCGCGCCATCTAGGCTCGGCTCGTGTTAATACGCGCCGTCTAAACAGATGGCACAGAGCGCGCGACGAACGAATGCCGCTGATGCCGCATCTCCACGGACGGCTCGGCTCGTGCTACCCCGCGTCGTTTAAACGAGCAGGCTTGCGTCCGCATTAAGCCGAGCCGCGCCTACACGGATGGTGCGGCGCGGCGCGGCTCGTGTTATAGCGCGCCGTTTAATCGCACCTAAACGAGCAGGCTTGCGTCCGCATTAAGCCGAGCCGCGCCTACACGGATGGTGCAGCGCGGCGCGGCTCGTGTTATAGCGCGCCGTTTAATCGCACCTAAACGAGCAGGCTTGCGTCCGCATTAAGCCGAGCCGCGCCTACACGGATGGTGCGGCGCGGCGCGGCTCGTGTTATAGCGCGCCGTTTAATCGCACCTAAACGAGCAGGCTTGCGTCCGCATTAAGCCGAGCCGCGCCTACACGGATGGTGCGGCGCGGCGCGGCTCGTGTTATAGCGCGCCGTTTAATCGCACCTAAACGAGCAGGCTTGCGTCCGCATTAAGCCGAGCCGCGCCTACACGGATGGTGCGGCGCGGCGCGGCTCGTGTTATAGCGCGCCGTTTAATCGCACCTAAACGAGCAGGCTTGCGTCCGCATTAAGCCGAGCCGCGCCTACACGGATGGTGCGGCGCGGCGCGGCTCGTGTTATAGCGCGCCGTTTAATCGCACCTAAACGAGCAGGCTTGCGTCCGCATTAAGCCGAGCCGCGCCTACACGGATGGTGCGGCGCGGCGCGGCTCGTGTTATAGCGCGCCGTTTAATCGCACCTAAACGAGCAGGCTTGCGTCCGCATTAAGCCGAGCCGCGCCTACACGGATGGTGCGGCGCGGCGCGGCTCGTGTTATAGCGCGCCGTTTAATCGCACCTAAACGAGCAGGCTTGCGTCCGCATTAAGCCGAGCCGCGCCTACACGGATGGTGCGGCGCGGCGCGGCTCGTGTTATAGCGCGCCGTTTAATCGCACCTAAACGAGCAGGCTTGCGTCCGCATTAAGCCGAGCCGCGCCTACACGGATGGTGCGGCGCGGCGCGGCTCGTGTTATAGCACGCCGTTTAATCGCACCATTATAGACAGACACACACACACGCACACACCTTATAACACCCGTCATTTGCGTTACGGGTTAAAAAAAAAAATATTATTAGTTGTTATCTATATAGTAACAGAAATACACATTCTATAACAACTGTCTACCTATTACGGATCAAGAGGTACAACTCGCTGACAGACAGACAGACAGACGGACGGACGGACAGGCTTAGTTATTACTAAGCCTGTCCGTCCGTCCGTCTGTCTGTCTGTCACTGAATTACAGAATCAGGGGGCTGGACCAATAGGTCCAGCCCCCTGATTCTGTAATTCAGTGCCTATCAAAAAATGAAAGCCTCTGACATATATTTTTTATCCATTGAAGGTTTACTATGGAATAGTAAATGACATTTCTCTTGAAACCTTCAATGGAATAAAAATGCCTATTATTGATGATAGGCACTGAGTTACAGGATCAGCCCCTGGTCCCGCTGATTACCCTTCGGTACGGAACCCTAAAAAGGGAGGGGAGGAACTCCCCCCAAACCGCTTCCACACTAAGGTGACAAAGTTGTTTACATGTCACAAACTGCACAATAGAGCCGCATTGCAATGAGCTGCGCCCACGCCGCCGATGTGAATATACCTTTAGTAATGTATGAACATGCGCAAGTCATAAGCGGAAGCGGAATTCATTCATTTTATTTTTCAAAAAAAAAAGCCCTCGAAACACCCGATTGGCGTGAAGCGGCACAGGAGAGGCAGTAAAAAAAAAAAACTTTTAAAAAAAAGTATTAGGCAACCCGAAGTTGACTAATATCCTCCTATCCCCTCCAAATAAGCGGAAAGCTTACACTAGGAGTGGGTACGACAATAATGCGGGTGGTATTCGAACCTGCGACCATTCAGTTTTCAATCCGCACCTTTAACCGTTGGGCTATTGAGGCTTTCATTAGATTAGAATAGAATAGAATAGATTTTTTTTTTCAAATAAACTTTTACAGAGTGTTTTCGAATCGTCAAATGAATCTACCACTGGTTCGGAATGCCGTTCCAACCGAGAAGAACCGGCAAGAGACTCGGCGGTTGGTCTTTTAAAAATAAAATTAATAATAAATTTTTTTAATACTAATTTTCTTCTAATATTTTTCGATTATTAATATTAGATAATAATATTATTATTGTTATTTTTTTAATGGATGACAAGACATTCCTCGACTGCGATCTCACCTGATGGTAAGTGACGATGCAGTCTAAGATGGTAGCGGGCTAACTTGGAAAAGCTATGGCAGTGTCGATTCAACCCATACCTACCCCTAATCAGTTTTTACACACCATCGTGCCGGAACGCTAAATCACGTCCTGGCGGCACGTCTTCGACGGTAGGGTGGTAACTTGCCACGGCCAAAGCCTCCCAGTAGACCAGATCAGAGACAATTCAGAATTCGTAAATTCCCAAATTGCCCCGCTGGGAATCGAACCCGAGACCTCCCAGCTATAAAACCACAGCGCTCACCACTGCGCCAGGGAGGTCATCAAAAACTAGCTTTTGCCCACGACTTCATTCGCGTCAAGTTAGGTTTTCTCGGGAAACCTTTGCTTTTCCACTCTAAGTTAGCGGTGAAACGCTTATAACTTAAACCTCAATTTAGTACATCACATAACACTAACTTAACCTAAGTTCATAAAACCACCATACATTGTGAAGTTTAAAAACTTACTTTATGAGTCATGTAATAAAATTATCCGCCTTTTCTTGGATGATCTTTATGAACTAACTAGCTGATACCCGCGACTTTGTACGGGTGGATTGATGTTTTTTTGGAGTCCCGCGGGGAACTCTCTTATTTTCCGGGATAAAAAGTAGCCTCTGTGCTATTCCAGTCTATAATCTAACTCTGTGCCACAGCTAAATCTGGATGTATGGATATTTGTTAATCACGCTGCAACGACTAAACCGATTTGGCTGAAAGGCACAGAATTAGATTATAGACTGGAATAGTACCTACATAGGCTACTTTTTATTCCGGAAAATAAGAGAGTTCCCGCGAGACTCCAAAAGAAACAATCCACGCGTACGAAGTCGCGGGTATCAACTATCCTATTTTCCTATTATTATATGCTATTAATATTATAAATGCGAAAGTTTGGATGTATGGATGTTTGTTACTCAATCACGCCGCAACGACTGAACCGATTTGACTGAAAGGCACAGAAATAGATTAAAGTCCGGAATAACACATAGGCTACTTTTTATCCCGGAAAATAAGAGAGTCCCCGCCGGAATTAATAAACCTCAATGCACGCGAACGAAGTTGCGGGCATCGGTTAGTAAAGGATATTTTTGGAAGCCCAAACACTTGGGGCGGGGTCTGATTTACGATACAACCTCAAAGAACCCTTCAACGTAATTGTGGGGCAGTAAATACTTGAGCGCATTTTTCATTTTTATAACCAAATAATATGGATTTTTCGAAATGGATCTCATTTTTTGAGTACCTCTCACACAGGGGTTTAAAATCTCGTCTTGGATCTTTGAGGTCCTAGGTTCTATATCCAATATTGTCTGCTAATCCAGATTTGTTTAGCGTGGTGGACTTTACAGTAAAAGGCGACCAATCTGAGGAAAATCTTCTTTTTCTTTATGAAATAGAAATAGAAATATTTTGTATTCAAATAAACTTTTACAAGCACTTTTGAATTGTCAATGAATCTACCACTGGTTCGGAATGCCTTTCCTGCCGAGAAGAGCCAGCAAGAAACTCGGCGGTTGCTCTTTTCAAAAAAAAATAAAAATTTTACAATCGTTAATGAAACTATGCTATGTATACAGTGCTTCCACGATGAAGTTTCCTAAGTCCAATACAATACAAATACAACTAAATACAATACAAATACAATCCAATACATGTTAAGACGAGCAGACAGAAAGCAGACCCATTCCCGTTGGTGGCACCCGTTCACGAGCATGACGCATGATCCAGCCATTGCTTCGCTCAACCATATTTGAGGGAACGTTATAAATCGATAGTTTATTTATTTATTGCTAAAGCTTGTGCTAGGAGTGGATTGTGCAACGGGTGGGGTTCGAACCTGCGACCTTTCAGTTTTCAGTCCGCACCTTTAACCGTTGGGTTATTGAGGCTTAAAAGATTGCCTGTAGGCTGTATGGTCTTCGATAGGCCTCGGTCTTGCGCCGCCTGCATCCAGTGATAGCGGAGAATAAGTAGGGATTTAAAAAGACCTAAAAAAGAACCTTCTTTTGAACAAGAACATTCGTGGATCAAGACCACGGAGCCATAGAGGTCATAAAAAGGGCTCACCAAAAAATGATTCGCATGCATCGTAAATGATAGTTTTTCTTTTGGGATATTAGGAACACCCGCCCATACCAGCATCTACCTAACCCATAAACAATCATTATAATTTTAAAAGGTGTTTTATAACTTTTGCTTTAACCTATAAATTATGTTGAGGTGAAAACCTCTACTATATGTTTACGATAGGTTCGCATTTTAATTCAATTAACATTCAATTCATTTATTACAGTTCCTAAATCCCCACAGTTTAGGGAAGCAGTACCCCTGCAGCATCAGAATTGAAGAGTTGGAAACCGAAGTTTTTATGGAACTATTTCGCAAAGTTTTTGATGATTTGATTTGATTTGAAATTTGATTGTCGATTAAAAAAAGATTCACGCAAATCGGTTAAGAAATCACGGAGATATCGATATACAGAGAAATTGTTTTCTTGGTACCGTATTTACCTTCGTATGCAGTTAGTAAAAAGCTGTTCTTTTGATATTACAAACAGACACTTCGATTTTATTTATTTGGACAGATAACGTGTAAAACAAGTATCCACATTAATTTAAACACTTTCAAAACTATGTTAGAACTATTTCAGCAGCATTTGCGCTTACAAGTTTATTAAGAAGCAAGAAGATTAGAAAATATAATAATATAAAAATACTTATAACATTCCTCAAAGTATAGCATAGTTTTGTTACCTATTGTAAAAAATTTTTATTTTTTTTGGAAAGGTCAACTGCTGAGTTTCTTGCCAGCTCTTCTCAGCAGAATCTGCATTCCGAACCGGTGGTAGATTTATGACGTCTCATAAGAGCTATAAGTTGACCTACATGAAATAAATAAATTTTGATTTTAATTTTGAAAGCGCAGCTTCTATCCAACATTTTAAGATCCATGCGAGTTCAAATGGTAGGACCGTTCTTATAAGTTGTATTATGATTGAGTTTGAATCGTAACTCAAATTGCCATTTGCCATAAAATTGTGGAACTGTAAACTTGTAAATGTCAGTGTGAATTATGTTAATTAACCCCCGACGCACGTGTGTGTGCTTGTGTGTGTGTATGTGTGTCTGTGGCATCATAGCAGCCGAATGGATGAACCGATTTTGATTTTGTATTTTCGTTTGAAAGGTGAATTAGTCGGGAGCAGATGTTTGAAAATATAAAACACCCATGACATGTGAAATTAATAAAAAAAATGTAATTCGCTATTTTGTGGTGGCGGCCATCTTGGATTTCTTTATCATAGTGTATAGTATTCTAATAGTCAAGCCCTTTCATTTAATACCCATATTGAGGGAGTTGTGAAAAAATAAGTAATTGATTTTCATCAAATTCACCTGTTAAACAAAAAAAAAAAACAAAAAAAATCGGTTCATTCGTTCGGGAGCTACGATGCCACACACACACACACACACACACTCACAAAGAGACACGTCAAACTTATAACACCACGTCATTTTTACGGCGGGGCTTAAAATTTAGGGATGCAGGAAGTACCAAAAAGTATCTATATTATACTGTCAGTTGCAAGTTTTTTGTAAACTTTACTTTTAGGCTTGCCGTAGTTTAGTATCGGACTTTAGTAATGTCGCAGTTCAGTACGTTTAAGGTGTCTACATAAAAAAACACCTAATTAACAGAATAATTCGAAAAAATTGTCACCAGGTCTTCATCAAAAATAATTTACAACCAATAAAAGAGGCCACTTAAAACCACTTATCTCCTAACTTTGCATAGATTTTTTATTCGGTCGGTTAATTATTTTTTTCATTGTAAATAATATGTCGTAAAGGAGATCGTTGACATTTAAATGATGTATTAAAAATTCTTTAGAAATGTTCTATATTGATTTTGAACTTTATTTTGTAGGGTATAAAGTTGAAAGTTGGTTTCTTGTGTTAAATTCTATACGCATATTTAATGTCAAAATTTATTTTCTTAGCGGCTCGTTTTTGGCTGTTTTTAGTATATATTTGAGATGAACAGAGTAGGGTGGCCATGTTTTAGAATTTTTAATTAATTAATCCCAATTTGATTTATTAGAGCGATCAGAATTTCGTCTGTATTCGGAGATTTTCAAAAATCTCATAAAGATTTGGTTTACCAACAGCTTATATATTTATATGAAACAATAAACAACTAAATTAAATGAAAGAGTACTTAGATAAAATCACCGATCACCTATGTTTACTTCTTCTAATACATATATGTTGTTGTGTAATTCCTTATATGTACATAAAAATAAAAAAAAGACGTGTGGCACTCGGGGACTGCCGCGGTAAAGCTATTGCATAGCATTTTTTATCAACGCCATCTAGCGGCTCACCGTAGAGGAGTCCCGTGTCAGGTTATTTTCGTTACGGAATTTCTGGATTACCGAATCCGCGTGGAGACCGCTCCACGCTGGCCCGCGATAGAAGCTATGCAATAGCTTAATAAATAAAATGTTAAACTTATTACAGGTAAGTACCGCAAGAATTGTGATAGGTTACCTATTTTAAATAAGTCGACTCGTGTCGGCCTTTTTTTATTCAATAAAAAGAACGTTCTTGACTGTGTACTAGATGAAATGACGATACAGTCTTTGTCTAAGATGGTAGTGGGTTAACTTGGAAGGCGTATAATAGTAGGTATGGCATTGTTAAAACCTAAATACATTTATTAGCCTTATCGGTTTCAACACACCATCATACATGTTAAATTATTTAATGTCACATTTTTAGCGGTAACTAGCCACGGCCGAAGCCATCCACAAATAAAAACTGTCCTAATAAACACAAAACTCATGGTCACCCTATAACAATAAAGTCACACTGTCACACGTTTTATCAATAAAATGACAGCCATTCCAAAACCGGGAACAATAAAAAAATTTATCGACTTGTCAAGACAGTAAAGGAATGCAGTAGCCAACATTATGACGAGGAATTTTAAACCTTATGTCAAATATGAATTGGGTTGAGTTTAGTTTGAGCGTCAATTTACAAATCTACGAGAAGACATAGCGCTTCATTACTGACAAAAGTTTCGCCTTTTCGCGTTGTGAAACTGCCATTTGATACGCATTCTGACAAAATTATTATTCTGACGTCATGAATTCCATTGATAATATTTTTAATTGTACCTAAATACGATAGTGATACTATCTGTCTATCTTTTTCATTTTCATACAACCTTTTTATCCCAATTGCTATAAAATTCAACAAAAAGTAAGTTTTCATCCCGGAGAAGGACGATTGACAAAGGATACTTATGATCCCTGTTTACTATGACACAAAACTTCTAAACGTATAGTAAAGCCGCTCTGTCTAGTTCTTTAGACGATCGAAATCGATTTCTTTAGACGAAGTACGCGTAAAACATCTAATATGCCGTTTAAAGTTTTAAGTTAGCTTAGGAAAAATACTCGTAAGATTGTAATTTTCCTATATTTTTCCTAAGCTAACTTATGTTGAACTCTACAGAGCGTGCTCTAACTTAGCTCGTATGTAAGATAGAGTTAAAACGAGACACAAATATGCTCTGACTTAAATCTGTCTCGTTTTAAATCAGTCTTGAGTCTGAACAGAGTGAGACTGCGGCTTATAGATTTCAGCATAAGTATCAAGTGTATATGACCGAATGGTCTGGTAATTTAGCGCACAAGGACGTTGCATATAGCTTCTCCCTACGAAAAGTATCCGTGTAGATCTTTGGTCTTGGAAAGCATTAAAGCGGTTTGGGGGTATAAAAAAATTGTTTGAAATGTGTTAATAAAAGTTGTAATTTAGATTTTTATCAACAGAGAGACGAGATGCCTAATTTTATTAATGTTATAAAAACTGGATGTAAAGCTTGTATTATTATGTTGTTAAAATGCAAAATATTTTGATCATTTTGTTTTATGTATTCACTGTGTTTATTAAATTGTTTAACTAGAATACTTTATCTTATTTTAATTTTGGTTATGAAAATAAATTGCTGTTCGTTAGTTTAGCTAAAACTCAAAAACGGCTTGACCGATTTGAATAAATAAATATATTCTTTTTTGTTCAAAAAATCCAAGAGAATATATTTTCAAATTCGAAATTCAAGACACTAAATTTTATTTTTTCTATTTTATTAAATCCACGTGGACGAAGTCGCGACCCGCGACAATCTTATCCTACCTACTAATATTATAAATGCGAAATATATATGAATGTAGGGATGGATGGATGTATGGATGTATGGATGGATGGATGTATGGATGTTTGTTACTCAATCACGCCGCAACGACCGAACCGATTTGGCTGAAATTTGGCACAGAGATAGATTATAGTCTGGGATATTACATAGGCCACTTTTTATCCCGGAAAATAAGAGTTCCCGATGGAATTAAAAAACCTCAATCCACGCGAACGAAGTTCCGGGCATAACCTTGACAACCTCCCTGGCGCAGTGGTGAGCGCTGTCGTCTTATAACTGAGAGGTCCCGGGTTCGATTACCGGCGGGGGCAATTTGGTAATTTACAATTTCTGAATTGTCTCTGGTCTGGTCTGGTGGGAGGCTTTGGCCGTGGCTAGTTACCACCCTACCGTCAAAGACGTGCCGCCAAGCGATTTAGCGTTCCGGCACGATGGCGTGTAGAAACAGATTAGCGCTATGGGTTGAACACTGCCATACCCCTTCCAAGTTAGTCCGCTACCATCTTAGACTGCATCGTCACTTACCATCAGGTGAGATCGCAGTTAAGGACTATCTTGCCATTTAATTAAAAAAAAAACTAGTTTATAATCTATATCTATACCTATATAAAATTCAAAGTACTGACTGACTGACTGACTGACTGAGATATCAACGCACAGCCTAAACTACTGAAGTTAGAAACTTGAAATTTTTACAGTTGGTTCCTTTTATGACGTAGGCGCACACTAAGGAAGGATTATTAAAAATTCAACCCCTAAGGGGGTAAAATAGGGATTTGAAAAATCGAACTTAACGTGAGCAAAGCCGCGAGCAAAAGCTAGTACGAGTATAAAACAGACACAAAACGAAAAATAAATACAAAATTTATTTCGTTTAAATGTCAGAGTAACAATATTTTCATCCCGTAGTAAAACGTTTAACCAAATATGCATAGGTTTACATAAATATTCTTGCGATGGAAAATGACAGATTTTTCCATTAAAATTTTCAATATTGATAAATCTCTCACTCGAGAATACTCGACTTTAAATTGGGTTCCGTATTAAATACTAGTTGATTCCCGCAACTTGCCTGATGCCTACCGGATGCCTATACGTCATAATAGCTACCGGAATGCCTTTCAGCCCGATCCGTCCAGTGGTTTTGACTGTGCCTTGATAGATCAGTCAGTCACCTTTAACTTTTATATATTCGGACTTCGTCCGCGTGGAAAAAGTTTAGAGTGCCTTGCTACTATCCGCGAGAAGTTCTGTCCTCTATCTCCGATAATATTTAGTAGATCTTCACCAAAATTGGAGAAAATATTTCTAATAGTACACAATTTACAATAAAAAAAAGAATTATTAAATTCGGTTTAGATTTGCTGAAGTTATGGAGCAAAATAAACAAAAAGTTTCATCCCCTATCCCGGATAAACCTTACGGTTTTTCAGGATAAAAAGTATTCTATATATTGACTCGAAGTATCAGCTACCATTATACTAAATTTCATTCAAATCTTTTCAGTAGTTTTCGCATAATGCGCCCACAGACAGACACACAAAATTAAAAAAAAAAATGTTTTGGGCTCAGTATCGATAATAAAGCATCCTCCGATTAAAATTTTCAAAATATATTTAATGTACAGAATTCGTCCCGTTACAGTTTTATTATAAGTATAGATAGATATAGATGTCGAGGGTGCTTTTTTTCAAAACATTAATACAGTACAGTAACAGAAATATGTATTCTCATCTCCATTTGAATATTTCCCTTACGTATAACGGAACCCCAATATTTAAATGAGAAAAACATACAACTACGAATGTATGAAAAAACCAATCCCGAGAGACAATGCGAGCAATATCGTTTCTTTATTTTAAACTCCATCAAAATCGTTAAAATATTATTATGGTTGCTCTGAATCCATTTTTGCGAATTTTTTATTCCCACAAAGAGTCAACCTTCCGAATGAATCCTGAAAGTTTTAATTTTAAAGTTAACGGCAGGATCTCCGAAAACAGCCTGTTTTTGATTCAATAGTAAACAATCAAATATTCTTTGTTTTGATAGGTTAAAAATATATGTTGTAGTTTAATACACGTTCTAAATTATTTTACCGTTCAAAAGTCCGTATTTTGAACTTCACTCGATCAAATAATATTCCGAAAACAGTGTAGTTTTTAATTGTTTTTCAGGTTGTATTTATAGGATATCAAAGTTAAACTAAAAAAAAATGTCAAAAAATAGGCAAAAGCTTTTAGAAGAATATTTTACCGTTAATTTTTCTCTAAAAAGTTTTCTTTTTTTTTTATCATGACTGTTTTACTTTTTTTATAACAAAGTGGCTCGTGCACCTCTCTTCAATTGCTTGCAAGTTACTGCGGCCGAAGATCGTGCCCTTAATTTAAAAAAAGGTCAGGTTTGAAAAATCGACCTTAATATAAGTGAAGCTGCGCGCAAGGCTTTTTTTTATATGAATAGCGGGCAAACGAGCTGGCGGGTCACCTGATGTAAAGTGATTACCGCCGCCCATGAACACTTGTAGTACCAGAGGCACCACCAATGCGTTGCCGGCTTTTCAGGAACTTATTGGTTCGCCCCTTGAATAACCCCATATTGTAAACACTGTCGAAGGGAGATGACATATATTATTACTAGCTTTTGCCCCCGCGACTTCGTCCGCGTGGAATTAGATTTTGGGGTGGAATTTTCAAAAACTGTGACACACGTACTTCTTTATTTTTAACTAAAAGCTGATGGAAACAGCTTGAAAAATGACGGAGTTTCATATAAACTTCCATCCCCTATTTAAACCCCTTAGGGGTGGAATTTCCAATAATCCTTTCTTAGTGTGCGCCTACATCATAAAAGAAACCAACTGTAAAAATTTCAAGTTTCTAACTTCAGTAGTTTAGGCTGTACGTTGATATCTCAGTCAGTCAGTCAGGACTTTGAATTTTATATATATAGATAAACTGGACGATGCCCGCGACTTCATCCTTGTGGATTTAGGTTCGTTAATTCCCGCGGGAACTTATTAATTTTCCGGGATAAAATGTAGCCTATCTGTTAATCCTGGGTATGAGATATCTCCATTGCACTTCAGCCAAATTGGTTCATTGGTTGGTACGCACGCACGCACGTACGCACGCACACGCACACACACACACACACACACACACACAAACAAACAAACTTTCGCCCTTATAATATAAGTGTGATGTGAAAGTGTTTGTTTATTGGTATATTAGGTTCGTATTTCAATGACGCAGAAACGGATTGACGGATTGATTTTTTTTTGCATGAGTGACATAGGTTTAGAATAGAATAGAATAGAATAGAAATATTTTTTATTCAAATAAACTTTTACAAGCACTTTTGAATCGTCAATGAATCTACCACTGGTTCGGAATGCCTTTCCTGCCGAGAAGAGCCAGCAAGAAACTCGGCGGTTGCTCTTTTCAAAAAAATAAAAATTTTACAATTGTTATTGAAACTATGCTATGTATTCAATGCTTCCACGATGAATTTTCCTGAGTACAATACAAGTAAAAATAAATACAATACAAATACAAATAAATACAATCCAATACATGTTTCATTTCATTTCATTTCATTTCATGTTAACACAGGCAGGCAAAAGCAGACCCATTCCCGTTGGTGGCACCCGTTCACGAGCATGACGCATGATCCAGCCATTGCTTCGCTCAACCATATTTGAGGGAACGTAACAACCCGCACCACACGACACCACCACAGAAACTTTAAAGAGAGCATGACATACTTAGGTTTACTTTTTATCCCGGAAAAATACTTAGGTAGGTATCTCCACTTGGACAAAGTCGCGGACAAACACTAGTTAGCCATAGTGCAGTAGATATTGGCTCAAATACGTGGTACTTCGTAAGTAGGTAAGTAGGTACATCTATCATCGAATATTTTTCGGGCAATAAATTAAAGGAAACTCACATAAACAGCCATTTTGCATCCAAGTGCACTATATCTTGGTCGCATTAACCTTTTTGAAAGTCGGTCAACGTATTATGACGTCACATTATGCAGAGTTGATTCCGTGGAAATAATCCTAAAGCCATTTATGACTAGCTTTCAATCTATATATATAAAATTCAAAGCCCTGACTGACTGACTGAGATATCAACGCACAGCCTAAACTACTGAAGTTAGAAACTTGAAATTTTTACAGTTGGTTCCTTTTATGACGTAGGCGCACACTAAGAAAGGATTATTGGAAATTCCACCCCTAAGGGGTTTAAATAGGGGATGGAAGTTTATATGAAACTCCGTTATTTTTCAAGCTGTTTCCATCACCTTTTAGTTAAAAATAAAGAAGTACGTGTGTCACAGTTTTTGAAAATTCCACCCCAATACCTAATTCCACGCGGACGAAGTCGCGGGGGCAAAAGTTAGTCATCTATACTTATAATAAAACTGTAACGGGACGAATTCTGTACATTAAATATATTTTGAAAATTTTAATCGGAAGATGCTTTATTATCGATACTGAGCCCAAAACATTTTTTTTTTTTTGAATTTTTTGTCTGTCCATGCGCGCATCACGCGAAAACTACTGAACGGATTTTGACGAAATTTGGTATAGTGGCAGCTGATACTCCGAGCCAATATATAGGACACTTTTTATCCTGATAAACAATAAGGTTTATCCGGGATAGGGGATGAAAGTTTTTGTTGATTTAGCTCCATAACTTCGTCAAATCTAAACCGAATTTATTAATTTTTTTTTATTATACATTGTGTACTATTAGAAATATTTTGTCCTATTTTGGTGAGGATCTACTGAATATCATCGGAGATAGAGGACATAACTTCTCGCGGATAGTAGCAAGTCACTCTAAACTTTTTCCACACGGACGAAGTCGCGGGAATCAGCTAGTTCTTAAATAAAACTCACCTACAAAAGTTCGCTAATGTGTAAAGCACTCTGTAGAATATACAGGGTGATTCCTCGGGAGCATTAAGGCATCTCGAAATTCGGTCAGCCGATGACGTCACAACATGGCCGCGTCTCAGGAAGCGATAAACCTGTCGCGCGACTCCGTCCGAATTTTAGGAGAACCGCAGCTTGCATTTTTAGCAGCGTAGTGCGATACGCGTGCATTGGTCGCTTAGAAATATACAATAGTTTTTTTTTTTTTTTAATGAAGCATATTAGCCAAACTGAGCTTGACGACTCAGGTGAGATCGCAGTCAAGGACTCATGTCACTGAATTTTTTTAAGCTATTGCATAGCTTCTATCGCGGGCCTTGAGCGTGGAGACCGAATCCAGAAATTCCGTAACGAAAATAACCTGACACGGGACTCCTCTCACCGCTAGATGGCGTTGATAAAAAATGCTATGCAATAGCTTTACCGCGGCAGTCCCCGAGTGCCACACGTCTTTTTATATTATTTTTTTTTCATATTGTCGTTGCTTTAAAACCTCCTAAGTGTCTTTTGGTCGAAAGGTGTTTTGTAAATAGATGAAAACCATTTTCGAAGACTTACTGATTGAAAAACTTTCATATGAATATCTTTACATTTTAATGACTTGTGCTTACCTACTTATGATTTTTTTTAAAGATAGGTACATATTTTTTCAGAAAATTTGTTTTTCTATGATAATGTGCTTTTTGACGACCTCCCTGGCGCAATGGTGAGCGCTGTGGCCTTACAACTGGGAGGTCTCGGGTTCGATTCCCGGCGGTGGCAATTAAGGAATTTATAATTTCTAAATTGTCTCTGGTCTGGTCTGGTGGGAGGCTTTGGCCGTGGCTAGTTACCACCCTACCGTCAAAGACGTGCCGCCAAGCGATTTAGCGTTCCGGCACGATGGCGTGCAGAAACCGATTAGGGGTATGGGTTGAATTTACACTGCTATACCCCTTCCAAGTTAGCCCGCTACAATCTTAGACTGCATCGTCACTTACCATCAGGTGAGATCGCAGTCAAGGGCTATCTTGTCATCGAATAAAAAAAAATGTAGATGCTTTTATTTTTATTTCGAGAGATTACATTTTCAAAGACGATATAGCGTCTTAATACACTGCAAGGGGCCAATCCACACCAGATACAGAACACCACAATAGCTTACCACTTTGCATACACTTCCTACATAAGATCGTTAGCCGCACGCTACCAGCTTCCAAATCGATTTTTTATCGACTACCCTCCATTGTGTCCGTCGAATAAAATCCTCGATTAATGTACTTCAAGTGGAGAATGACGTCATCTGCGAAGTCTATAAACCTAGTTGGAATTTAATAACGCGGTGAGAAACCAGAGATTTTTCCATATTATTGTTTTCAAAGGTGTGCGAAGTGCCCGTCCACACCGTTTTTAGGGTTCCGTAGCCAAATGGCAAAAAAACGGAACCCTTACGGACCCGGCATGTCTGTCTGTTCGTCCGTCCATATAGCCACTTTTTTCCGAAACTATAAGAACTATACTGTTGAAACTTGGTAAGTAGATGTATTCTGTGAACCGCATTAAGATTTTCACATAAAAATAGAAAAAAAAAACAATAAATTTTGGGGTTCCCCATACTTAAAATTGAAACTCAATTTTTTTTTCATCTATGGTCTAGGTCTTCAAAAATATCATTTTTTCTAACTGAATAGTGAGACACTTCCGAAGTAAAAAAAAACCAAAGTAAAATGTCCCCCCCCCCCCCCTGTAACTTCTAAAATAAGAGAATGATAAAACTAAAAAAAATATATGATGTACATTACCATGCAAACTTCCACCGAAAATTGGTTTGAACGAGATCTAGTAACTAGTTTTTTTAACCGCAATTTACCTTTCATTCAATCAACTCAAATATAAAAAGAAATACACTATTATTAAATAATTACAACTATTTATTATTTAAAAAAAGATATTGGTACTTTTTGTAATTAGAACAAAATACATTTGAAATAAAAGAAAAAAACAAGAAATAATCCAATCGATTCCATTTTCAAATTTAAAATGAATGGATTCCGTAGCCATTCGGACCGAAAGAATGATTCTGCTTCGTAAATCGAACGTAGAAACAATGGCAGTTAATTCCGTTTCCAAATTCAAACTTCGGGTTAGTCCGAGAGCCAGTGGCACTTAACAGTGCGCAGAATGTCAGAAAAAAATCCCCGCGATAGATGAAATAAAATATACCCGAAACCTCATGTGAAACCAGATGCTAGCGTGCAGGAGTGTAAAAAGCGCCAAATATATCACGTATACTAATAACTCGTAAGATATTCATTAAAAAGTGCTAGTGGAACTGAAACTCTTGAGCGTAGGCTCTAGTTGAAAGCATTAATTTAACATTGAATGAGGTATCCGATTGGGGTGACGCCAATGTTGTCTTTAATGCGTCAAAAACGCAATCGTACTTATTTTCCGCCAAACGAAGTCCATTCCCAATGACTCTGACTTTCCGGAATGTATCTGTACCGATTACCAACATAAGCTTGAACTACTGGAGTTAGAAACTTGAAATTTTGACAGTTAATATTTTGTATGAATAAATCATAATTTTATGCATTCATTAAAAAAAGCATTTTTGGAATTCGACTACCAAAGGGAAAAAGTGCTCGTGCGTGCTCTGACGTAGCTCCGAATTAAGATAGAGTCAAAAAAAGGCACAAATATGTTCAGACATAAATCTGTCTCGTTTTAACTCTGTCTTGAGTCTGAGCAGAGTGAGAAATGAAATTAAAATATTCTTTATTGTACACCAAATAGAAACTTACATTACTAACACACATAAATAACACAGAGTACAACAGGCGGCCTTATCGCTAAATAATTAAAAATATTAAAAAATACGACTGCCCAGCCAAAAAACGAACTAAAAAGTTAAATACTACAGTCTTTTGGAATCTTATTCACATTTTTAAATGGTACTATTTTTTTATGAATCACTGGATATTGAACTATAGTGTTATATATTTTTGGAATCTACTCATCATTTTCTAGATGATGATTGTATACTTAATCTTATTTTCGAATTATATTTCTCAACTTTAGTCTTTAATGCGGGACCATATCACCCCATCAATTTTTTTTTAAATTTTACTAGCCTATATCACCCGGAATAAGCTAAGGATTCTAACGATACCTCATTCATCAAAATCGGTTCAGGCTTATAGAAGTTATGGTGGAATATAGGAACTCACATACATACAATCGCAATATACTCCTTTTTTCAGGCATGACAGCCTGAAAAAAGGAGTATATTGCGATTGTATAAAAAGCGATCTCTTCCAGGCAACCCATTGTAAGGGAAGAAATATAAATATAACAATGGAAATGAGAATGAATGGGAATGAATGAGAGTGCGGTGTATAGTTTTCAGCCAACTATTATGACACCGGCTCTAAGCCTAGGTCGTGACCTCTCTGCTTGAGATCGTCCATCACCGGATTTTCCGATTATGAACATTCTATTTTTAAAATCTCCGGATCGGATTCCGAAAAATGCATTTCATATTTCCGATTCTCCGTTTATTACTTTCTTATTTACCATGAATAAGTTATTTGTTTACTATTCAGGAATATTGGCAACTAATCAAAGCTGCTAGCAACTCTTAACAAAAATTATTAAAAAAAAAAATAAGCGCGCATAGTATGGAAGCTTGTATGGAATAGAATAGAATAGAAGTATTTTTTATTCAAGTAAACTTTTACAAGTGTTTTGTATCGTCGATGAATCTACCCCAACAAAAATTGTGCCAAAGTGGGTGGAGATTAAAATTAAGCCATTAGAGGCGGGGATTAAAAACAAAAATAGCACGTCAACAGTTGGACATTTTTGTTGCACGTCAAATTTTCATAACATCGTCCAATGACTCAGCTGTCATAGCAAACATAGCAGCACGCGCGCGAACCAATCCCTGCTTTCGTTCCGAATTTGAACCAAGCACCAAGCATGTCTATCTGTAACCTCGGAATTGATTCGTATTTTGAATCGTAGGTACGTCGTTTTGGTTTGAAGTAGGGTCATTTTTTGAATGGATTTTGTTCTGAATTAGATTTCCTTACTTATTATTTATTCGTAATACAAGATAAATGTATTTAAAGTGGAAATAATCCGTATTGCTCCGACCTGAGTGACGGCTTCATTTGGTATTCTGATCCCGACAATACCGCGTTAGAAGAACGCTTCCTTTCACCACGATATAGCTGCATTTATTCTTCTAGATGTGCCCACGAGCTTCGACCATTTAGCCGGGACGTGGTAAGCGCACGCATTCCCCTCTGCCGAAGTACATGTACAAACGTACGTGTTAGCTTGTAGAGTGACAGCTTTTGAGTTAGTGTGCGTTCATAGAGACATTAAGTATTTATAAGTGTGTGCGGAAGTGAGTAAATGTGTGCTGTACGTGATTACCTCACCTCACCGCGGAAAGTGGCGGAATATGTTCAGTACTAAATCTGCGTAAAGGCACGTCTCGGTTGTATTGTCGAAGCCCACGAGCGATGATAGCGTAAAGTTTCTGTCGTGGATGTAGGCTTCCATTTCATTTAATCCACTTCATTTAATATGAAGTTAATTATCTATTTTTGTACGAAAAAAATAAAAAAACTATAATGTTTTGAAAGAAAAAAAGGTGACCTACGCTCAGTAGTGAGCCGTTAATGGGTTGCTGAGGGCGATGATTTAATCTTCTAACTGGAAGGAATTAAGTCATGTCAAAATCGATTCAGCCTGTCAGCTAATCTTCTTCTCAATATAAAAGAGGAAAAGGTGACTGACTGTCTGATCTATCAACGCACTACTCAAACCACTGGACGGATGAGGCTGAATAGCATACAACATACGTTAAGAAAGGATTTTTGAAAATTCAACCACTAAGGGGGTAGATACAGGGTTGAAAAATCAAATTTGAGCGAAGCTGCGGGCAAAAGCTAGTAAGTACATAAAACTAGATGATGTCCGCCGTTTCGCATATAGAATAGCTATTATAACTATCTCTTCTCAGCAGAATCTGCATTCCGAACTGGTGGTAGATTTATGACGTGTCATAAGAGCTACAAGTTAGCCTACATGAAATAAATAAATTTTGATTTTGATTTTTTTTTAACGTAGGCATCCGCTAAGAAAGGATTTTTGGAAATTCAACCCCTAAGGGATTTTGAAAATGTATGTGTGTGTGTATGTTTGTTACTCCTTCACAGCACAACGAATTAACCAATTTGGATGAAATTTGGAATGAAGGCAGCTCATATTCAGGACTAATCCACGCGGACGCAGTCGCGGGCCTCATTTAGTAATTAATAATTACTAAGTATTTGTTAGTGTATATCTATACATATAATAAAATTGTAGAAAAGTGGTGTCTGTACAATGGAAATATATAAAAAAAAAGTAGCAGGGGTTGTTATTATATCGATGCCGAACCCGAAATTGTAATTAATTTTTTTTGTCTGTTTGTCTGTGTGTTTGTGCACGCTAATATCAGAAACGGCTTATTCGATTTAGATACGGTTTTCACTAATATATTGTAGTAACCTTCACTTAACATTTAGTGTTTATTTCATGTCAATCGGTTAATAAATAAAAAAGTTATGTCAATTTAAAGAATCACGGCGAACATTTTTAACGTACAGAGTACGTACTACACGCCTCGCGCCTGAGCGTCGACGGTATATGTAATTCAAAATATGCTGCCCGAAAAGTCACTATTCCACTCGAACGAAGTCGCGGGCACAGCTAGTTTTGTAATACTAGTTATTCTAGTGTATTCCCTACATCTTTGTTGGCAGTAGTATTTTGCTTTATGATAATTTGATTGTCATACAAATGATATGCGTGAAAGGTTGTGAATAATATTAGTTTTTCAATAATATTTACTTATGTAACAATAATATTCATACGATGATATTATTATAATATTTGAATATTTACGCATCGTTGGCTCACTTTGCGCAAATATTTTTATTTCGTATTTGTTATACTTACGGAATTTCATATTAATATTAACATAACTTGTAATATTGTTATATATTAACGTAACTAGTAATATTATTATATATTTGTTAATGGGTGGGTGGCTTTGGCCGTGGCCAGTTACCACCCTACCGTCAAAGACGTGCCGCCAAGCGACTTAGCGTTCCGGTACGATGGCGTGTAGAAACAGATAAGTGGTTTGAGTTGAATGTACACTGCCATACCCCTTCCAAGTTAGCCCGCTACCATCTTAGAATACATCATCACTTACCATCAGGTGAGACCGTGGTCAATGAATAACTTGTCATTGATTAAAAAAAAACTTTCACATTGATAATATTAGTTTACCATTTATGTACCTACTTACGTAATCTTCAATTTTATATGCTTTTTTCATGAGCATAATATTTTCAACAGATTTCTTAAACTTATGTAGACGGGAGTTTAAAGTTGAATATGGCATTTTATCGTTGAACGTCACGCCCATTCCCACAAAAGACTTTCGGACTTTCTTGAGGCGTAGTTGAGAAATCATGAGCCTATTTGAATTTCTCACTCGTCTGTCGTGTAAATCAACCATATATTAAGTAATTTATAGTAAGATACAGTAATAATATATAGTAAGAGACCAATTTATATGGAGCAAGTGGTCAAATGAGGTAAGTAAAGGGGTACGGGAGTAAGGCATAAGTCATATTTATTGACTACCCACCCCGGGTATAGCATTATTGATTCAGTTATTATAAACCGCGACTGAAACCGTTTGATATTTGCTTAAAAGGTTTAGTATATGTGTGTGTGTTTGCTAGTACCTATAGAATGAAATCTACTAATATTGGAGATTGATATAGGTACCTTTGTAAAAAAATTTTTTTTTTTAAAAGAGCAACTGCTGAGTTTCTTGCCGGCTCTTCCCAGCAGAATCTGTATTCCGAACCGGTGGTAGATTTATGTATGACTGATAACTGAGCCATGGTTTCCTCAAAAGAAGCAACCTTCCTTAACAAGTGACATTATTTATTTTTTACAAAAACACACAAGAGTTGCTGGCCAGGGGTTCGAACCTCGGACCCTTTAAAATGCAGCTCAAAGTGTGAACTAAACTATCATCGTTGCCGCAATGTTATCTGTTATCGTATTGTAATATTTTATTTTGAAAAGAGCAACTGCTGAGTTTTTTGCCAGTTCTTCTCAGCAGAATCTGCATTCCGACGCTGTGGTACAGTCTCGACGTGTCCCTACATGAAATAATAATATCAAAAAAAAAAATTAGATCAAAACTTTAATAAAAATTAAATACAATTGGACCGAGTATATTTTGGACAGCCCTAGCACAGGCTACGGTCTAATTGGGCTGCCAATTGCAATCACCAGCCACAAGTTTTAGTCTAATGCTTTGGTCTATAAATTATGGTGTAAATTGTGTTCACTTTTTTTTGTCTTTAAATAAATAAATAATGCTTGATTTGGATCAAATTGAATAAAAAATACATGAATGAATTAGCGTTTTATTCATCTTCCCTATATCAATTTCTAACACTTGAATTTTTCGAGATTCCCGTGGCTCACATTAATGCAACTAATGCCATAGTAAATCAGAGCCATATATCAATACACTCTGCTATATTTCATTTGTGTCCGCCATGGGTATGGTTTCCATACTAAGGTGCCCAATGACCTTTGATTTTCTTTTTATAATTACCCAAAGTATCAAGACGTCCCGGTCCCTCCACAGCCCACATACAGGGTGTTGTATGGTAATCTGGTAATATAATTATAATGTATGCGCCAGGCGAGCGGGGAGAGTGATAATGGATGACTGATGGCTGAGCGACGGGGAAAGTGTGGGAGACCTGTGGGTACACTCACTGAAAACGGTGCTTTGTACAGACCCTTATTTTAAAAAAAGAATATTAGCCAAGCTGAAGTTGACTAATATCCTCCTATCGCCTCCAAATAAGCGGAAAGCTTGCGCTAGGAGTGGGTACGACAATAGTGCAGCGGGTGGAATTCAAGCCTGCGACCATTCAGTTTTCAGTACTCACCTTTATCCGATGGGCTATTTGAGACTTATTAGTATTAAAACAACAGTTCAGAAGCTGGCCTTTATTTCTATAATTTTTAAAGGCTGTGTGTCGATTAACTTACAATTATCGAGGGCTCGTGGCTCATGGTTGTGTGTGTGCCGTATCTGTATAAGTGTGAGCGAGAGCTTGCTCGCGCCTGACCGCTCCCACCTAGGCTCCTGATAGGCACGCACAACGCAATGTGCACGTACACGACGTAACTACAAGTAAAGCTCACGCGCCCTCGTGAATTGTAAGAACTAAAACTCATGTACAATTACACCACTCAATTTCAATTATAGCCGCATTACAAAAATTCAAAATAATTATTACACACTCAAAATTACAATATTACATCAAATTACAAATTAGATGTGTGAAATTAAAAAAAATATGTAATTCGACATTTTGTGGTGGCGGCCATCTTGGATTTGAAATTTATCATAGTGTATAGGTATTCTATTAGTCAAGCCCTTTCATTTGATACCCATTAATATTGAGGCTCTGTCTAACAGGGTACATTAAAGCTCTATATTTTCGAGACTAGTTAAGATATATAAAAAAAACAAAAATGACATTATGTTTTAATATTAAAAAACTTTATTTAATATAAAAAAAAATAGTGAAATACCCAATTGTGTGCTCACCACTACATGCAAATGAAGGAGGTCGTATTTAGAAGTGATTCGTTACATTTCTTTCCGAATGTCCGGCCGTTCTAATAAAACAACTTTATTCCCTTCAAGTTAAATGTAAACTACTCACTTTACTGTTTAGTTAACCCGGTAACCGGTTCAGTTAATTATGTTATCGTGCAAGTAGTCTATATTACGTTGTGTATTCTTGACTACCTCCACAGAAATAACGTAATTATGTCCTAATAGAACGGTTATCACCATTGTTACATTAACTATAACTTAGGTTTTTTATATTATGTATGTTTTACTAACTTCGGTTTTGATATATTATATAAATATTAAATATCTAGACGAGCAGGCGGGTCACCTGATGTTAAGAGCTAGACAACACTGCCAAGAAAACCGCGCGGTTTTTTTTCGCAATTCTGTAAGAGCTTGCCCGCAATGCGAATAAAATCCGCGTGATTTTTTTTATCGCAATTCTATAACACTTGCAATCGTCATGGAAATACCCGTTAAAATAATACTTAGAAAATAAAAAGACGTGTGGCACTCGGGGACTGCCGCGGTTAAGCTATTACATAGCATTTTTTATCATATTTTATTATATATATCATATTTTATTTTTTATCGCCATCTAGCGGTGAGAGGAGTCCCGTGTCAGGTTATTTTCGTTACGGAATTTCTGGATTCGGTCTCCACGCTCAAGGTCCGCGATAGAAGCTATGCAATAGTTTAAAAACCACGTATTTATATCAAACTACAGCTTTTTTTACCGCGCAAAAAATATTTCTAACACTTGTTTAACAACAGTTTTTGTTGAGCGAACAATGTCCTGTAATCGTGTCTACAACTGAATCGAACCAAACTAAAGAGTTTGGTTCGATTCAGTTGTAGCAGCTGCGCTGTAATATGTTGATTTTTTTTAAAAAGAATATTAGTGAAACTGAACTTGACTTATATTCTCCTCTCCCCTCCAAATAAGCGAAAAGCTTGTGATAGGAGTTGGTACGATAATAGTGCAACGGGTGAGGCTCGAAGCTGCAACCTTTCAGTTTACAGTCCGCACTTTAACCATTGGGCTATTGAGGCTTTCAATACATTTGAGAGATTGAGGCAAGGAAAAGCCTCTGCGTCGCGGTTAAAAAACAACGCTGCGGCGCCGCTTGACCGTGTGAAACCGCTCTTATGTTAATAAACAAAGTTATCTCTACCCGTTGTTTGATTGAACGTGATTACAAGATGGATGGTCTTTAGAACTTGAGCTTAGATAAATTGTTATCTCCTATGGTAAATAACTTAGTCCCAGTGACTTCATCCGTCGTTAGGTTTTTGAAAATTCCCCCGGGAATACTTTGTTTTATCGGGATTAAAAGTAGCCTATCTATATATATAAAATTCAAAGTCCTGACTGACTGACTGACTGACTGAGATATCAACGCACAGCCTAAACTACTGAAGTTAGAAACTAGAAATTTTTACAGTTGGTTCCTTTTATGACGTAGGCGCCCACTAAGAAAGGATTATTGGAAATTCCACCCCTAAGGGGTTTAAATAGGGGATGGAAGATTATATGAAACTCCGTCATTTTTCAAGCTGTTTCCATCAAAGTTGGTATTAGAGCTTTCGGTTAAAAATAAAGTAGTACGTGTATCACAGTTTTTGAAAATTCCACCCCAATACCTAATTCCACGCGGACGAAGTCGCGGGGGCAAAAGCTAGTGTCACATGGAGACAAAAGAGCTTGCTCGCGACTGACCGCTCCCACCTAGGCTCCTGACAGGCACGCACACTTACCCATGTGCATGTACACGACCTAACCACAAGTAAAGCTCATGCGCCCTCGTGAATTGCAAGAACTGTTTTCGCCCCTCACGCCGCTCTCAAAAAAGGCCCCGCATAAATGACATGAAAATTATCCTAGACCCTAGTTTTTACATACAATATAGTGCTATCTCATCAATTTCCCAGATCTAGCAAGAAAATTCACATCATCACTTAGTAAAATTGATTTGTGGGTTACAGTAAAAAAAAAAGACGTGTGGCACTCGGGGACTGCCGCGGTAAAGCTATTGCGTAGCATTTTTTATCAACGCCATCTAGCGGCTCACCGTAGAGGAGTCCCGTGTCAGGTTATTTTCATTACGGAAGTTCTGGATTCGGTCTCCACGCTGGCCCGCGATAGAAGCTATGCAATAGCTTAAAAATACAATTAAGTAATTATTTTTTTGTCAACATTACGGTATGACGTCACTATGTAACGGTCAAAGACGGCCAACTTGACGTGAACGACGACGCTTCTCACGCCACTCTCAAAAAAGGTCCCGCATAAATGACATGAACATTATCCTGCACTGGTAGCATGGGCAGGAGATAAAAGTTTTATCCCCCGATTTTATCCACTGACAGGGGATAAAATTATCTTTTCCCTATGCTAAAGCATGGCGACAGAGGAGAAGGCGACGTATATTTCTATAAGTATATCCACTGAGTGTTATTTCCACCGCTGTGCCCATGCTCGACGGGTGGATAAAGCTAAGCGAGGGGATAAACTTTTTATCCTTTCCCAAGGATAAAATTTCTCCCGCCCATGCTACCAGGGCTGGTATAAATATTCTAAGCCTGGGCCGTAGTTTTTACATACAATATAGTGCTATCTCACCAATTTCCCAGATCTAGCAAGAAAATTCACGTCATCACTTAGCAAGATTGAAATAAAGGCTTAGCCTTGTGCCGAAAGTGGTGGAATTTATGAATTTTTTAGTCGAAACCCAGTTATAAGAAGGGATAAACGATGTTTCCCCACTTAGCGGGAACACGTATGACGCGGTATGGCGTAAAAGCTGTCATTTGTACACGGATACAGAAGTAGGTAGTTACCTACACTAGATGTGTCTTATCTTTGATATTTTTTTTTATTTATTCGATGACAAGGTAAACCTTGACTGCAGTCTTACGCTTTTTAATTTTTTTGGCAAATGTTGTGACACCTTCAATGGTTGTGCATTTTAATTATGTTTCTTTGTGTAATTTTTAAGTATTTTATGGAATGTAACGATTTTGGTTGTCCTAATAAATAAATAAAAAAAAATGCTTTTATCCCGGAAAAATAGACGGTCCTGCTTGATTTTAGAATACCTATCTCTACGTGGACGGAGTCGTGGGAAAAAGCTAGTCACACTAATATTAAAAAGGCCAAAGTTTGTATGTATGTATGTATGTATGTATGTATGTATGTTTGTTATTCTTTCACGTAAAAACTACAAAAACAACCTAAAACCGATTGTGATTACTGGCAAAGTGGATGGAAAGAGACCTCGGGGACGAAGCCCGATGCGTTGGCTAAATCTGCACCGCTCTCGATAGAAAGATCCACAAGGCCTTGCATGTCGCAAAAAACCGAGGCAAGGTTGGTGGAAGGAGTAATGACTCTCAGTAATGAGGAACACAGAGAGAGGGAGAGATATTTTTATAGTTTATCACATCTAGCGTCAAAGTTTCACCGTGAAATAGACACAAACGGGCGCACTCATTATACACAATGAGAGTACACTTTCAACGCACAATTACTTACGTGTACTGCACACAGCACGGCGAGTGGCGACTGTACGCGTGTGATGGAGCCCTTACTGTTACTATAATAGGGTGCAGTGCCACTGTCTAGAATAGAATAGAATTTTATAGGTTTTGACAACCTCCCTGGCGCAGTGGTGAGCGCTGTGGTCTTATAACTGGGAAGTCTCGGGTTCGATTCCCGGCGGGGGCAATTTAGGAATTTATTATTTCTAAATTGTCTCTGGTCTGGTTTGGTGGGAGGCTTTGGCCGTGGCTAGTTACCACCCTACCGTCAAAGACGTGCCGCCAAGCGATTTAGCGTTCCTGCACGATGGCGTGTAGAAACCGATTAGGGGTATGGGTTGAATTTACACTGCTATACCCCTTCCAAGTTAGCCCGCTACCATCTTAGACTGCATCGTCACTTACCATCAGGTGAGATCGCATTCAAGAGCTATCTTGTCATCGAATAAAAAAAATAGCTTCTATCGCGGGCCAGCGTGGCGACCGAATCCAGAAATTCCGTAACGAAAATAACCTGACACGCCATCTAGCGGTGAGCCGCTAGATGGCGTTGATAAAAAATGCTATGCAATAGCTTTACCGCGGCAGTCCCCGAGTGCCACACGTCTTCTTTTTATTAAAATAAACTTTTACAAAGTGCATTCGATTCGTCAAATGAATCTGCCACTGGTTCGGAATGCCCTTCCTGCCGAGAAGAGCCAGCAATAAACTCGGCGGTTGCTCTTTTAAAAAAAAATTTTTACAATAGGTAACAAAACTATGCTATGTGTACAGTGCTTCTTGAAGTTTCAAAAATGAATACGTGAATACAATCCAATACATGTTAAGACGGGCAGACAAAGTAGACCCATTCCCGTTGGTGGCACCCGTTCACGAGCATGACACATGATCCAGCCGTTGCTTCGCTCAACCATATTTGAGGGAACGTAACAACCCGCACCACGATACCATGAATCGTTGAATCCTATTTCATGAGAAAAACTCACTATTTTATTGAATCTTGGTTACTGTCATCACGTCTATTCCAGGTCCATTGACCTAGAGGTCACTTAGTCAATTTAGAGTCGTCAATACAAATCAAGCTTGCCCAGGTAGAGTAGAGACAAACACATCGGCGGCAAAGCGGACTCTAATAGAGTCAACATAGACGCTAAGCACTCTACGTGTAGAGTTGATAACATACAGAGAGGACAAAATAATATTTTTTTACCCGCTCACGTTAAGTTCGATCTTTCAAACCACTATTTTACTCCCTTAGGGGTCTAATTTTCAAAATTATTTTTTGGCGGATGCCTACATTATAATAGCTATCTGTATGCCAAATTTCAGCTAGATCCGTCTAGCGTTTCGAGTTGTGCGTTGATAAATCAATCAGTCAGTCAGTCTTTGTCTCTTATATATTTAGATAATTGCAAAATACTCTATATTATATAGATCAAATGATTTTTGAACATTTATCCTTGTACACTGGTCGATAGTTCTTTTGAGGAATAGAATAATTTTTTATTCAAATAAATTTTTGCAGTGCTTTCGAATTGCAGTGAATTTGAAGAGGCTTGAAACAAAGTTTAATAATGCCAGCAACTCGTGAAACCAGCAATTTTACCCCCTTAAGTAAAAGGGGGGTAGAATTTTCAAAAATCCTTTCTTAGCGGATGCCTACGTCGTAGCTATCTGTAGGTATGCAAAATTTCAGGCCAGTCCGTAAATTGATTTGAGCTGTGCGTTGATAGATCAGTCAATCAGTCAGTCACCTTTTCCTTTTGTATATTTAGATTTAGGAAACTACTTTTACCTGCGACTTCGCTCTCGTTAAGTTCAAATTTTCAAACCCCCATTTTACTCCTTTAAGTGTAGAATTTTCGAAAATCCTTTCTTAGCGGATCCTTACGTCATAACAGCTTTTTTTTTTTTTTTAAATATATAGACTAGCGCTTGACTGCGATCTCACCTGACGGTAAGTGAAGATGCAGCCTAAGATGATACGCGCTTGCCTAGAAGATGCCTATTCACTCTTGATTTAAAGACACCCACATTATAGTTAGTTGGAAAAACGGAAGCCGGAAGGGCATTCCAAATTTTTGCGGTGCGTATTAGGAATGAGGAAGCGAAGCGCTGTACAGGCTGTTTGTAAGTCAAATTTTAGCCCGATCCGTCCAGTCATTTGAGCTGTGTGTTGATAGATCAGTCAGTCAATCAATCAGTCAGTCACCTTTTATATATTTAAAATAATCCAGTCTAAATGTTCCTAACTCTACACCACTTTACCCAAGTGAATAAATAGGTAAATGTGTTTGTCTACGCGTTTCCCGCGCAGAGGTGGTCCCCCTGTTGACAGACGGTCACTATTTTCGGTGTCACACTAATTTGTCAAAAAAATGTCTTTAAAACACCGTGTTACGCGTTGCTTGTCACGTTTTTGAGGGTTCCGTGTCAAAAGGGGTTTTTTTTTTCATTCGATGACAAGATTTTTTTTTTTAATGAAGAATATTAGGCAACCTGAAGTTGACTAATATCCTCCTATCCCTCCAAATAAGCGGAACGCTTGTGCTAGGAGTGGGTACGACAATAGTGCAACGGGTGGGATTCGAACCTGCGACCTTACAGTTTTCAGTCCGCACCTTTAACTGTTGGACTATTGAGGCTATTATAATAATATGAGGCTAAGATAGTGTTTGACTGCAATCTCACCTGATGGTAAGTGGTAGCGGGCTAACTTGGAAGGGGTATGGCAGTGTACTCATACCCCTAGACGGTGTCTACAAGCCATCGTGTCGAAAGTCGCTTGGCGGCACGTCTTTGACGCTAGGGTGGTAACTAGCCACGGCCAAAGCCTCCCACCAAACCAGACCAGAGACAATTTAGAAATTGTAAATTCCCAAATTGCCTCCGCCGGTAATCGAACCCGAGACCTCAGTTATAAGACCACAGCGCTCACCACTGCGCCAGGGAGGTCATCCTGTTAGAAAAAGAGAACCCTATTGCAACATGACATGATTTAATCTATACTAATATTATAAAGCTGAGTTTGTTTGTTTGAACGGGCTAATCTCAGGAACTACTGGTTCGAATTGAAAAATTCTTTTTGTGTTGGACAGTCCATTTATCGAGGAAGGCTTTAGGCTATATAACATCACGCTGCGACCAATAGGAGCGAAGCATCAGTGAAAAATGTTGCAAAAACGGGGAAAATTATCCATATTTAAAATATATTCTTTTAAAAACTTCTTAATCGCGATCACAATAACAGAAATTGACGCGGACGAAGACGCAGGCAACAGCTAATATTTTTAATATTAGCCCAGTACAGATCAGCATGTGGTTTAATTAAAAAAAAAAACACAAACGAAAGAAAAAAATGAGAAAATTTTTCATTAATTTTCTTTATATGACATTCCCCTCACATAAAAGGGGTAGCCATTTTTTATTTTACCTACATCAATTAAAAAAGGTGTTGTGAATTGCCCTCGCCCTACCCTCCGCAGGTCATTGCCCCCACTTCAATAGTTATAACATTTTTTTTTAATTTGAGTCCAACGGGGCTTCTTCTAATCGTAGGGGTGGTAATAGCGGGGAATTAATGTGGAGTGCAAAAAATATACAGGGTAAAAAGGGGTCAACGATCTGTGTGTGTGATATTAAAAAAAAACAGCATTATATTATTTACTTAGTTTTTTTTTATTTACTAGCTGAATTTTTTCATTTATTAAGCTATTGCATAGCTTCTATCGCGGGCCTTAAGCGTGGAGACCGAATCCAGAAATTCCGTAACGAAAATAACCTGACACGGGACTCCTCTCACCGCTAGATGGCGTTGATAAAAAATGCCATGCAATAGCTTTACCGCGGCAGTCCCCGAGTGCCACACGTCTTTTTTGTTTACTAGCTGATGCCCGCGACTTTGTCCGCGTAGGTTTGGTTTTAAAAATTGCGAACCGGCACGATGGCGTCTAGAAACCGATTAGGGGTATGGGTTGAATGTACACTGCCGTACCCCTTCCAAGGTAGCCCGCTACCATCTTAGACTGCATCGTCACTTACCATCAGGTGAGATCGCAGTCAAGGACTATTTTGTCAAAATAAAAAAAAAACTCTTGAAACTTCCTGCAGGAAACCCATAGACGTGAAAAATCGATAGAACTCCGCAAAAAAGTTTTTGCCATTTTTCTAACGATGCAGTATTGGTAAAATAGCTAAGGTTTCGCCACCGGTAAGTGCTTGTCAAAATATACGCGTAACACGATAACGGGGTGATGCAGGGTGATGTTTTTTTAATCTATTTTTAATCGAAATTCACCCCCTTTTTTGTGGGGGTGAAAAAGAATTTGTTATATTTACGCCTTATCTAATAATGTTTCTTGCTTTTAAACGTATATGTTTAGCTTTGCGTTGGGTATTGCAAATGCAAAATGTGTTTGTTTGTTGGTTTGTCCTCCAAACATGCTGAAACGGAACAGTGAATCGACGTTATATTTTGCATGGATATAGTTGAGGACTTGGAGAGTAATTTAGGATACTTTTCATCCCGGAAAAACAAAGGGTTCAAGAGGGATTTTAATAAAAACTAACTCCAGAAGTCGTGGGCAAAAGCTAATCCTGTTCCTATTTTCCTATTATCCTTCCTATTATTCAATACTAGCTGACTAGCTGATACCCGCGACTTCGCGTGGATTGAGGTTTTTTATTCCCGCGGGAACTCTCTTATTTCCCGGGATAAAAAGTAGCCTATGTCCTATTCCAGACTGTAATCTATCTCTGTGACAAACAGTCGAATATCAGTCAAATAGGATTCTTTAATGTTATAAATGCGAAAGTTTGGATGTTTGTTACAATTACGTCGCAACGACTGAACCGTTTTTGCTTCAAATTGGCACAGAGATACATTATAGTCTGGAATAGCACAAAATTAAAAATTTACTGTATTTGAAGGAGGTAATTTAATAAATACAGAAGGTTTTTCAAACTAGCGTTCAACGAGTTAATTCCGTTTATTATCAACCAAGTAGGTATCTTAGCATGCATTTCTAAAGAAAAGAAAAGTAAAAATATTAAAAAGATATTACTGAATAAACTGAAAACATTGAAACAAGTTGCCGAATGAAACAGGATTAAACCTTCCCTTAATAAACGTTGAGCTAAATCTTGACATTATAAAGCACTTATTTCAAGTTTAAATTAAAACATTACCCAGTGCTCGAGTCGAGAACTGTGTAAAATAAATTGTGTCACAATTTATACCACCCTGTATATAATGTACAAGTACACCACTAGTCTGTGGGTCGAGCAAGACGCAAGAGCTAAGACAATGTAGAGGCGGCTTTTTTTCAATCAATCACTTTAAAAAAAAGTTAAACATAAATGTATTGGGGGTTTCTCTTAAGAAATTCTCAGTACTAGCGCGGAGTCAGGGCGTTGACAGTGAGTTTTCCCCGTGTCTAGAAGAGCACGTAAGGCCATCGGTCCTGCTCTTGACCTCTTTCCGGTCGTGTCGGATTTCCGTCCCATTGAACTGTGAGAGTGAGGGAATAGAAGGTGCATCTGTGTTTGCGCACAAACTTTCGCTCTATAATGTCTCTCGCAGAGATCGCTAATTTTTGAGTATGTTGGCTACTCCGTAGCGCTTGTCTTACGGAAGTGAACTCTGTGAGTGTCATCATCGTGGTTATTATCATTAAGTCATCAACGGTTTATCCTGTCGCATCCAGCCGCTTCCCACCACCCACTTTATGTATACCAACGTAATCAAAGGCGACACCGTGCTGACTTGCTCCCTTGGTTTTTTTATTAAGAATATTAGCCAAGCTGAAGTTGACTAATATTCTCCTATCTCCTCCAAATAAGGATAAAGTTTGTGCTAGGGGTACGTCAATGGGAACCAAAAAACTTTTTCAATTTTACATAAATTACAATGACAATCCTTACACTCCATATTTTATTTCTACACTCGGGTCAAGTTTCCATACTGGTCTGTTTATTGTGCTTATACTGCGAGGGTATTGTGGTATTATTACTAGATTATTACAAATATTTTTGTCTCAAAGTCCATCTCCACAGTAACGCAACAAGAGCATCGCGTGTCCCCGAAGTTATGGCTTCGTACGGGCAGCAGAGGCGTCCGCGACGCGGCGCACTTTTTATCACAACCCGAGAGCGTGCGTTGTCTATTCAATAAACCGCAGCGCTTGACCGAGCGAAGCGAGCTCACTGACTACTTTGGTGAGACTCTACTTTGGTGAATATGCACTTGTAAGTCTGTCTTGCACAGTCTTACAACACCTCAAGCCTACTTCCTACTATCATACTAGCGCATTTTTTATCACAACCAGAGATTGTGCATTGTCTATTCAATAAACCGCAGCGCTTGGCCGAGCGAAGCGAGCTCACTGACTACTTTGGTGAGACTCTACTTTGGTGAATATGCACTAGAACGTCTGTCTGTCTATCTTGCACAGCCTTACAACATCTCAAACCTACTTCCTACTATCATACTAGCGCACTTTTTATCACAACCCGAGAGCGTGCGTTGTCTATTCAATAAACCGCAGCGCTTGCCCGAGCGAAGCGAGCTCACTGACTACTTTGGTGAGACCCTACTCTGGTGAATATGCGCTTGTACATCTGTCTGTCTATCTTGCACAGCCTTACAACACCTCAAGCCTACTTCCTACTATCATACTAGCGCACTTTTTATCACAGCCCGAGAGCGTGCGTTGTCTATTCAATAAACCGCAGCGCTTGGCCGAGCGAAGCGAGCCACTGACTACTTTGGTGAGACTCTACTTTGGTGAATATGCGCTTGTACATCTGTCTGTCTGTCTTGCACAGCCTTACAACACCTCAAGCCTACTTCCTACTATCATACTAGCGCACTTTTTATCACAACCAAAGAGCGTGCGTTGTCTATTCAATAAACCACAGCGCTTGACCGAGCGAAGCGAGCTCACTGACTACTTTGGTGAGACTCTACTTTGGTGAATATGCACTTGTAAGTCTGTCTGTCTTGCACAGCCTTACAACACCTCAAGCCTACTTCCTACTATCATACTAGCGCACTTTTTATCACAGCCCGAGAGCGTGCGTTGTCTATTCAATAAACCGCAGCGCTTGGCCGAGCGAAGCGAGCCACTGACTACTTTGGTGAGACTCTACTTTGGTGAATATGCACTTGTAAGTCTGTCTTGCACAGCCTTACAACACCTCAAGCCTACTTCCTACTATCATACTAGCGCATTTTTTATCACAACCAGAGATTGTGCATTGTCTATTCAATAAACCGCAGCGCTTGGCCGAGCGAAGCGAGCCCACTGACTCTTTTGGTGAGACTCTACTTTGGTAAATATGCACTTGTAAGTCTGTCTGTCTGTCTTGCAGAGCCTTACAACACCTCAAGCCTACTTCCTACCAATATTTTAGTAAAATCGAATAATTGCGAAAGTTTGTGAGGATTCTTTCACGCCACAACGAATGAACCGATTTGGCTGAAATTTGGAATGGAGATAGCTACATTTTATCCCGAAAAATCGAAGAGTTCCCGCGTTCCAGTTTAACAACAAAAGCAAAACAAATAACATAAAAAAAAAGATAATTATTAGAAGGTAAATTAAATACGTAGAATCTTAAAAATGCTTGAATGTGCCAGCACTCAAGAATGCATTCCAAAACGGAAATTCAACAAAATCCTATCTACTCGAGAATTCCATACGAAATAAATGCCGCGAGATCCGATTAAAATTGTCCCCAAGATTAACTAAATAATTACCAATTAAGCTGGGCCGATTATGATCAAGCGACGCTTTAATAATCAATTCCATTTTTTATACAATTTATCAAGCCCCGATAACAATCTTCGCTTGGAGGTGTCAAGATGGCGTCGCGTTTTATAAAATGTTTGCTATGTTGGGGGTAATTAACGTATTTTTATGTTAAAGAGATGACATTATTACAAGCGATTACCCTCTTGGTCTAGCGGTTAGTTTATTCGACTGCGGATGGCCAGGTCCCGGGTTCTTTTTCCAGCAACCCGTCAACGGCTCTGTTAAGAAGAAATCAATCATTTGCGACAAGGATGACATAACTCAAAATTCACCAATTTTAGTGTCTAAATACTTTTTTTTTTTATTCGATGACAAGATAGCCCTTGACTGCGATCTCACCTGATGGTAAGTGACGATGCAGTCTAAGATGGTAGTGGGCTAACTTGGAAGGGGTATAGCAGTGTAAATTCAATCCATACCCCTAATCGGTTTCTACACGCCATCGTGCCGGAACGCTAAATCGCTTGGCGGCACGTCTTTGACGGTAGGGTGGTAACTAGCCTCCCACCAGACCAGACCAGTTACAATTTAGAAATTATAATTTCCTAAATTGCCATTGGAATCGAACCCGACACCTCCCAGTTATAAGACCACAGCGCTCACCACTGCGCCAGGGAGGTCGTCAAACTTTTTGCTATAAAAACAACACTACAAAAAAATAAGAGCGAGAGAGATTGTGACTTAATGCTCTGTCGCTTTGTTGGCCGCTGTGTTGTTTCGAGACCGCAGCATCCACAAAACATTACTGTCAACGAGAGAATTCTCTCATCGTCGATTTTGAATTATGTCACTCTTGTCGCAAATGAGCGAAATGCGGTCGGAGACACTTTTGAAGAATAGGTATTTGAATAAAGTAGTGCCATCGCTCTACGAGAGTTCGGAGGGCGCCCGAGTGTGACAGGGACAAAATCCAGATTCGACTGTTTACACTTTAGCCTATATAAAAAAGCATAATTCGAGGTTTTGCTCCCTACTGTTTCCTCCTCCAATATTGGACCAATTTAAAAGATATTTTATACTAGCTGTTGCCTGCGACTTCGTCCGCGTCAATTTCTGTTATTATGATCGCGATTAAGAAGTTTTTAAAACAATATGGATAATTTTCCCCGTTTTCGCAACATTTTTCACTGATGCTTCGCTCCTATTGGTCGCAGCGTGATGTTATATAGCCTAAAGCCTTCCTCGATAAATGGACTATCCAACACAAAAATAATTTTTCAATTCGAACCAGTAGTTCCTGAGATTAGCGCGTTCAAACAAACAAACTCTTCAGCTTTATAATATAAATATATATTTTTACGTGCCGAAATCGGGTAAAACGAGTAAAACCAACTAATTGACTCCAATTTCGGCACCAAGCATCGAAACAATGTCAAAACCTTTTTGTTTTGCACGTCTCGCGAGCGAAAGCAAAAAGAAAAGCAAAAAAAAAAAGCGAGCAAAAAGAGACCACAGACAAATTTCTTACGCTCTTCTGAGCCAAGGTATTGACCAAAACTTTTTTTTACTACAAAAAACTCTGAAACGTTATAAGGTATTCTTTATTGCATTTGAAATAAAGGTTATATTAGAATAGCAATGCCATGTGAATGGTTTTGACAACTGCACCGGATAACATTGTAAGGTATTAAGTTTTTATTTGAAATTTAATTGTGCAAAATTGTTCCATACATGTTCTGATCCTAAGAAACAAATGCACATCTGCACTTCGTTCGTTCAAAAATGAATCTTATAGACCTGAAAATAAGGTGACAGGTGGCGAAATGGTGCGCAAAACGAAATTGTTATGTCAAATTCTTATTTATTTTATACTAACTTGATAATTGGTGCTCGTTTTCGAACTATTGTTTTACTGAATTACATCAATGAAATGTGGACTTTATTCGCGTAATTATTGGATTGTTTTTGCTTTAAAAGGTGTGTAATATTTATCTTAGTAATTATTCCGCCTTGTTTCAAGAACTTTATGAGGTGGGAGCGAATTTAAATAAAGGGATCGATAATCGTGGTACAGATCTTGACAGCTGGAACGGTCAACAGCCTCTGAGATTTTTGACTGTAGATATTGCAAAAATATCGATTACTAGCTTTTGCCCCCGCGACTTCGTCCGCGTGGAATTAGATTTTGGGGTGGAATTTTCAAAAACTGTGACACACGTACTTCTTTATTTTTAACCGAAAGCTCAAATACCAACTTTGATGGAAACAGCTTGAAAAATGACGGAGTTTCATATAAACTTCCATCCCCTGTTTAAACCCCTTAGGGGTAGAATTTCCAATAATCCCTTCTTAGTGTGCGCCTACGTCATAAAAGGAACCAACTGTAAAAGTTTCTAACTTCAGTAGTTTAAGCTGTGCGTTGATATCTCAGTCAGTCAGGACTTTGAATTTTATATATATAGATACTTGATCGATACCTACCTACTGGTATTTAGGTACTATAGAATCATCCGTAACATCCCACTTGTCCAGTCCTACTATAATCTTACATCTGAATAGGCTGTATGGTCATGGATCATTGCCTGCCCCAAAGAGGGTTAAATGAAGAACCTATAACCTATTCTACTGTACCTACTAGGGAATGCAATCTCGATCTCGCGAGATCTCGTTCTCGCGAGATCTCGGCCTTTTTTAGCGAGATTAATCTCGGACGAAAAAAGGGCGAGATCTCGCGAGATTAACGAGATTGCACTCGAGCATAAAAAAGTCTTATTCGAAGCGCGGACTGACACGGCCAACTTGTAGCTCTTATGACACGTCATAAATCTACCACCGGTTCGGAATGCAGATTCTGCTGAGAAGAACTGGTAAGAAACTCAGCAGTTGCTTTTCAAAAAATAAAAAATAAAAATTTTTACAATAGGTAACAAAACTATGCTATGTATACAGTCTAGGAGGATTTTTTCCTCCGAGTATACAGTGCTTCCACAGTGATTTGATAGACACGTACGTCAAAGTTTACTACTTAGAAGTTTATTAAAAAATTATAGACAATTTGATGCATAATTTTTCTATTGAAAAAATTCGTGAAAATAAATGTTATCTTATAATACTTATAATTTTTATCCTAATTTATTCAAATATTGTGATTATTTGCAAAAAAAACACAAAACTGCCAATCTCGCGAGATCTCGAAATTTGCGAGATCTCGCAGTATTGTTATTTACAATCTCGCGAGATCTCGCTTGAGCCCCAATCTCGCGAGATTTGCATTCCCTAGTACCTACTGTAATATAATTAATCGATGTATACTACTATTATAATCCTACTAATTTTATAAGGCTTGTATTTAAACGCCTACCAGAAAAGTACCTACCTATTTTACTACCAAAAAATTCGAAATGCTCACTAAAATGGATAATTGCTCACCAAATTGTGTTTCATAAAGTATTGTAGAAGTGGACCTATTTTTCTTTTTATGCTATACCATAGAGATTTATAAACGCCTTTAAAGTTAATTTCAGACTAAATATTTTATATTATCGCTAAATAGATGTTACCAATATTTAATTTCACGACTTTCAATTTAGTCAGTTTTACTGAGGCAAAAAATCTAATGGTCGATCATAATTTTTTTTTTATATAAAGACTCCCTCTCTCTCCCTCTCTCTTCTACAACCGCACCGCTCGCCACCGAACACAATTTCACCCTCACCACCTGGGTGCCTGGAGCACTTCGACCATCCGTTGTGCCAGATCTTTTTTCCACGTACTTTGAAACTGTGGAACCAACTTCCTGCGATGGTGTTCCCACTAAATTACAACATGGGGTTATTCAAGGGGCGGACCAACAAATTCCTGAAAAGCCGGCAACGCATTGGTGGTGCCTCAGGTGCTACAAATGTTCATGGGCGGAAATCGAAGACGGGACCTCGTCATCTGAAGGCGAACTTGCTAACCACTGAACCAACTAGGCAGTAGTTTAATACATAAATAACTAGTGGTTCGCCCCGAACTAAGACCTCGCGATATCCCATAATTCCCAAAAGTTTTAATTATATATTGTAATAATTAACTTTTAACATTAGACACAATAAAAAAATAATAGTTGACATAAAACTGTTTTACTGACACAGCGCCATCTATTAGCATTATAGTGAAGCTATTAGCTTCACATGATGCAGCATGCTAATAGATGGCGCATTAAAATTAAATAATTTCGTTTCTTTATAACATTTATCTAATTTTAGTATTTGTTGTTCAAGTACAGGATATAACTGAATTTTCAACCAAGTTTCAAGTTCTAATATTCAGTAATTCAGAAGTTATAGGGCTCTGACAGACATTTAGACGGACACACTTCTCTGTCTAGTAGGCAAGCGCCCTAGTTGACTCAGAGAACTCGCTTCGCTCGTTCAACGATACAACAATAATACGCAAAGCGTGGGCGGTATACCGGTATCGAGCAAATAACAGCGTGATGGTGAAATATATTTAATACCGTTATTGAAATAGTTATCGATATCTCAAACACACAACTGTACAGTGGAATCATTATTATTACTTACATTCTCGATATCTTACATTACAATGTCTTTATGGTTCACTATTATAATTTACAGCGACTTCGTCCGCGTGGTTAAGGTTTTTAAGCTATTGCATAGCTTCTATCGCGGGCCAGCGTGGAGACCGAATCCAGAAATTCCGTAACGAAAATAACCTGACACGGGACTCCGCTACGGTGAGCCGCTAGATGCCGCATTTTTTATCAACGCCATCTAGCGGTGAGGCGTTAGATGACGTTGATAAAAAATGCTATGCAATAGCTTTACCGCGGCAGTCCCCGAGTGCCACACGTCTTTTTTTTGTTCGATGACAAGATAGTCCTTGACTGCGATCTCACCTGACGGTAAGTGATGATGCGGTCTAAGATGGTAGCGGACTAACTTGGAAGGGGTACGACAGTGTAGATTCAACCCATACCCCTAATTTCTACACGCCATCGTGCCGGAACGCAGAATCGCTTGGTGGCACGTTTTTGACGATAGGGTGGTAACTATAGCCTCCCACCAGACAAATTGAAGACTTGATTGGAGGACAAACCAACGAATAACTAAAAAAGTTCTTATTTGAGGTTAAAACTTGTTCATTACATATACTTTTTCATAGGTATACTAACTCAAGTCTTAAAATCCTCAGTCGAACTCTCTATTGTCTTTGAATCCTTTGTACCTCAGTTCGAGAGCATAGACAAGTATTTACTCACCGAGATAAATCTCTTAACTTGTCTAAAGTTTAAACTTTAAAGTAGGTACGTCCTCAATAGAGTCTACAGAATTTATAAGTAGGTACTATACTGTCTACATCCTAGAGTTCTTTGGGAAACTTTATTCTATTTAATATCTACTAGCTTTTGCCCCCGCGACTTCGTCCGCGTGGAATTAGATTTTGGGGTGGAATTTTCAAAAACTGTGACACACGTACTTTTTTATTTTTAACTGAAAGCTCAAATACCAACTTTGATGGAAACAGCTTGAAAAATGACGGAGTTTCATATAAACTTCCATCCCCTATTTAAACCCCTTAGGGGTGGAATTTCCAATAATCCTTTCTTAGTGTGCGCCTACGTCATAAAAGGAACCAACTGTAAAAATTTCAAGTTTCTAACTTCAGTAGTTTAGGCTGTGCGTTGATATCTCAGTTAGTCAATCAGTCAGTCAGGACTTTGAATTTTATATATATAGATATTCTATACTAATATAATAAAGCGGAAGAGTTTGTTTGTTTGAACGCGCTAATCTCTGGAACTATCAGTCGGATTTGAAAAATTCTTTTTGTATCTGATAGCCCAATTCTTGAGGAAGGTTATAGGCTATTCAATATCTCGATACGACTTTTAGAAGCCGAGCAAAAAGAGAAAATAGCGCGGGCGAACAATGCGATGCGGTAAGTCGGTGGTCGAGGGCGGTCACCCGACGAGAACCGAACCGAAGGCTATTTATTAATCCGGAAGATCAAAGCGTTCCCACGGGATTATTAAAAACTAAATCCACGCGGACGAAGTCGCGGGCAACAGCTAGTATATATTATAAATGCGAAAATTTGGATGGATGTATGGATGTTTGTTACTCAATCACTCCACATAGACTAAACGATTTGGCTGAAATTTGGCGAAGAGATAGACTATAAATTGGAATAGTACATAGGTTACTTTTTATCCCGCAAAATAAGAGAGTTCCCGCGGGAATCCAAAAAAGCTTCAATCCACGCGAACGAAGTCGCGGGTATCAGCTAGTATGGATATGAGAGAAAAAGGTGACTGACTGACTGATCTATCGCCGTACAGCTCAAACTAGTGGACGGATCGGGCCACACAAAGCTATTATGACGTAGGCATTCGCTAAGAAAGGATTTTTGAAATTTCAACCCCTAAGGGGATAGAATAGGGGTTTGAAAAATCGAACTTTACATGAGCGAAGCCGCGAGAAAAAGCTAGTATTCTCATCATCTCTCGTTCTATTAGTAAAAACCGTATAAAAATCCGTACAGAAGAAGTTCTTGAGATTCCAAGTTCTTGAGATTCTTGAGTCCGTACAGAAAAAGTTCTTGAGATTCTTGAGTCCGTATAGAAGCTCTTGAGATTCCGAGTTCTTGAGATTCTTGAGTCCGTACAGAAAAAGTTCTTGAGATTCTTGAGTCTGTACAGATGAAGTTCTTGCGATTCCAAGTTCTTGAGATTCTTGAGTCCGTACAGAAGTTCTTGAGATTAGCCCGAACAAACACACTAACCGTCCACGTCCAGTGACAATCGCGAGCAGTACGTTGCTATCTGTACTAAACGGTGGTAGATTTATGACGTGTCATAAGAACTACAAGTTAGCCTATATGAAATAAATAAATTTTGAATTTGAATTTGAAACGGGTCTGACTTGAGGGTGTGGGGAAGCGCGACGCGAGGTAGCGGCCAACTCGACGTGAACGGGTAGTAGGTATTTGGCGTTTCGCGGAGTTTCTCAGTTACAGTTCAAAAATAAATATCTCCTGAGCGCACGTGCCGGGCTGTCTGCCGCGATTTCCGCCGCGCTATTTGTGGAATTAGGGCGCGTCTATCACGTGTCTAGTCACCACCTCGTTGGTACTATGTCTGCACACCTTTGAGAACATTTTATAGAACTCTCTCAGGTAGTGACAACTGAAAAACGCTAAAACCCTACCTAAAGCCGACTCCACCATCCCCTCTTAACGGCCCCTGACCTCACATCTAATCAATTTAACCGCAACACGTCAGACAAACCACCATCTGAACGTGAAGGTAATTATCAAACATATCCAAATATTATTTAATCAATTTCATCTAAATCTCAGGGCAATATTTATTCGATTAGGGCGCGATTGCTATCGCAGTCCCTTAATCAAATACTACGACCTAGACGCGGGAGCATCCAATAGCCGAATGATTTCCGACACGCTATTTGTGGAATTAGGGCGCGTCTATCACGTGTCTAGTCACCACCTCGTTGGTATTATATCTGCACACCTTTGAGAACATTCTAGAGAACTCTCAGGTATGCAGATTTACTCACGATTGTGATAAATCATACGAGTACTTACCACGATAACTCTTTCAGTTGGTAGTGCATTAAGGTGAATGTGCATAGGTCGACTTCCATACATTTTTCTTTTTGATTATTCTTGAAATATATACATTTTTTTTTATTTAATTTGTTTTATCATTTCTTTAGGGCTTTCTATAATCGCAATGTTCATGTCAGGTAAATGAATGTCAGTTTTTATAATATAAAACCGCATTAAAAAAGGTCTAAATTTACGCATGTATGCGTGTATTTTCTTTCTTCGGCTTTCAATTCCCGCGGGAACTCTTTAATTTTTCGGGATAATATATTAGCCTATGTATTAATCCTAGGTGTGAGCTATCTTCATTCCAAATTTCAGCCAAATCGGTTTAATGTCAGCCAAAGGTGATGAAACATGACCTAATAACAATGAATACATAGTGGTAGATTCACTGGACGATTCAAAAGCACTTTGAAAAAGTTTATTTGAACAAAAAAATATTCTATTCTATTCTAATTATTATCGCGCTATGAAGTAGCCCCTACAATAAAATCTAAGTTGTTATGAATAGATGTCATACATCATCACGTCGGATGTCACTTCGTCTGTCTGTCACTGAAACTCATCGCAATTATATACCAAACTTTTTTTTTAACCACTGATTCATTGGGCCTTCTAACTATTGATATGGTTGAGCGAAGCAACGGCTGGATCATGCGTCATGCTCGTGAACGGGTGCCGCCAACGGGAATGGGTCTACTTCGTCTCCCCATCTTAACATGTATTGAATTGTATGTACCTACGTTTCCATTTTTGAAACTTCATTGCGGAGACACTGTATACATAGCATAGTTTTGTTACCTATTGTAAAAAAAGTATTTTTTTTTAAAGAGCAACTGCTGAGTTTCTTGCGGGCTCTTCTCAGCAGAATCTGTATTCCGAACCGGTGATAGATTTATGACGTGTCTGGGCACTGTTGGGCACGGTTGTCTTCTTAGGGTCTGAAAGTGTGTTTATTTTTTTATTTGTTCTTCAATCACGCAGCAACGAAGCAACAACATGATTTTTTCATGGGTTATAGTTGAGGACCTGCTGTCCTAGCCATATTACAAACGCCTCGTTTCTATTTTTATTTTCTTCCCCTGATCGCTAACGCTGTAGAGCAGGGGATCCCAAAGTTTTTTTATGTGACAACTCAAAATGCTAAAACCCTGCCTAAAGCCGTCTCCACCATCCCCTTATAACGGCCCCTGTCCTTACATCTAATCAATTTAACCACAACACATCAGACAAACCACCATCTGAACGTGAGGGTAACTATCAAACATATCCAAGTATTATTTAATCAATTACACTCGTCTAAACCTCAGGGCAATATTTATTCGATTAGGGCGCGATTGCTATCGCCACCCATCAATCATTTACAACGACCTAGACGCGGGAGCATCCAAAAGCCGAACGAGTCTCTGGAAGAGACTGAATTCGTATCGTCAAACCCGCTGTATTTACATCCACGGCGCCAGACGGGCGCCTACGTCGTCAACAAAGTCAAATATCGATTTTATCAAACTACCTTCAATACATTAAAGTTGCACATCTTTACTACATATTTCAATATTTCGCTAACACATGCTTCCCTATTGAAGGTGGATAAAAGGAAGTGTGATAAAAACTTTGGGAGACCCTGCTTTAGCATTAAAAATCCCGTTAGTACCTAGCGTCTCCTTCAATCTTGATACACTTACCCGTTGACTGGAAAGTCGTAATCCAATTAAGGAAGCGAACGAATTAACGAAATAATTATTTTAGCATTAGACTCAATAGCACTTGTCGTGTACTCCAATTATATTTATGAGTTAAACCCCCTTGCTCTTTGGAGGGGACACAATCTGTTTTAAAGAGGGGGATAGGTACAATTTAGAGGGTAGTTTATTGGACCAACCACCAACGGGAATGGGTTTGCTTTGACTGCCCATCTTGACATGCGTTGGATTGGTGTACCTACGTATGCATTTTTGCATTTTTGAAGCTTTATTGTGGAAGCACTGTATACATAGCATAGCTTTGTAAAAAAAATTTATTTTTTTTGAAAAGAGCAACTGCTGAGTTTCTTGCCGGCTCTTCTCAGCAGAATCTGCATTCCGAACCGGTGGTAGATTTATGACGTGTCATAAGAGCTACAAGTTAGCCTACATGAAATAAATTAATTTTAAAGGACATGACCAGTGGAGCAAAGGGCTCAGGCACTTGATTTTTGGCACCTAGGCAGAGCCTAGGTGTCAAAAATCAACGTGCAGCAAAGATTGTTTTATTTTTGGAATTCTTATATTCTATAGTTTTCAGATAAAAAACTTTCAGGGGTCTAAAGGCTCGGAAAAATGAGAAAAAAAATAGAAAAGTTTTACGGAATAACTCTGCCTTTCGATACTAGAGGGCGCTAGTTATTGTGGTTATCAAGTCTAAAAATATGTTAAAATCAACGTGCAATAATAATAGTTTTATTTTTGTAATTGTTATATTCTATAGTTTTCAGAGATGAAAGTTTTAGGAGTCTGAAGCCTTGAAAACTGAGAAAACTTTTCAAAAAATTCCTCTCCCTTTCGATACAAGATGGCGTTAAGATATGTTTATCAAATCGTAAGAATAATTTTCTGCTATTAAACATGCCATCTATTCGCAAAGTTGCTTAGAAAAAAATTGCTTAATATTTTTGTACAGATCCTAGGACACGGAATAATACAACTTTATTTGCACGAATAATTTAATTTTTCAATAGACAAGCGCTATCTAGTGTCGCGAAGCGGAATTTCTCTTTACTATTTAAGTGCGTTATACACATGCTTGTTACTCGCAGAAAAGCATGCCAGTTACAAGCAATAATGAGCTACTCGCATGTGTATCGAGATTCTGCCAGTAACTCACGTGCCAGAGCAAAGCATAGAAAGAATGGCTCGCAAGCCGTTTGATTTTTTCCCCTTGAAGGGAAGTGGGACAGGAGATTCGTATTGTCAGCTACAAATACGCGAAACAAGGGGCTGATTCTGTAACGCAGTGCCTATCAACGACGATAGGCATTTTTTATCCATTGAAGGTTTGAAGAGAAATATGATTTACTTTTTCATAGTAAACCTTCAATGGATAAAAAATATATGTCAGTGGCTTTCATTTTTTGATAGGCACTGAGTTACAGAATCGAAGGCAGGTCGTAACGTATTTGCTTGTAAATCGCAACTCTCAACTATCTGCCAAGATCTTATTAATTTTTGTGCTTGTTTTTTGCCTAATATAATTGCGAGTTGTATTGTAACACTATTTATTTCTTCATTTTGTGAACTTCAACTCGCATGTCACTGGCAAGGTCATTCGCAAGCATGTATGTCACGCGCTGAAATTCTGTCAGTACCTGGCATGCCAGCTTACCAGCATCTAGCATATCATCCACTAGCATGTGTATCACGGGCATTAATTTTAAGTATGAAGTAGTGCATTAAAGAGAAAGCGGAAGCAATAAACAGTCTGGTTTTTTTTGATATTTTAAATCATGCCTTTATCGGAATAATAAATCCATAGTAAATTAGGCCTCAATTTTTTAATCTTTCTGTAAAAGCTGTAATCCTGCACATTTTCCCCATCCCGAGGGCAATCACTGGTCATGTCATTTGAATTTTGAATTAAGATGGTAAAAAAGTAAGTCTAATTACCAAGTACTTGGTTTGATTGACAGCGCGGTAGTTGACAGGCTTCCTATCAGGTTACCTAGGCAGTAACAGCACGCCTAGGTCTCAAATCACAGCATCCCACCAGATGACGACACGCGAAATCATTACCATCTCGTCGCCCATTTAACATGGGAGGCGGGATAATAAAATAATCCATACTAAGATAGGTATATCTTTTTTTTTTTTTTTTTATTCTATGACAAGATAGCCCTTGACTGCGATCTCACCTGATGGTAAGTGTCGATACAGTCTAAGATGGTAGCGGGCTAACTTGGAAGGGATATAGCAGTGTAAACTCAACCCATACCCCTAATTGGTTTCTACACGCCATCGTGCCGGAACACTAAATCGCTTGGCGGCACGTCTTTGACGGTAGGATGGTAACTAGCCACGGCCAAAGCCTCCCACCAGACCAGACCAGAGACAATTTAGAAATTATAAATTCCTAAATTGTCCCCGCCGGGAATCGAACCCGAGACCTCCCAGTTATAAGACCACAGCGCTCACCATTGCGCCAGGGAGGTCGTCAAGATCAAGATCAAGATATCTTATAAAAAATTCAAAATAAAAAGAAGCCCTCTCTAATTTTAATTACAGTAAGCAGTAGACAAAAAAGTCGCCTGTCTAAGCAACAAAAAGAACGTGTAACACGACCACGGAAAATTGTGTGTGTTCTTTCAACTCGCGAGGGTGCGTGGCTCATTGTTGTGTGCGTGTCGTATCTGTATAAAGGTCGTAGCCGATTTACACGACTCCGCTCCCACCCAACCAAAGTATGAGCATTCAAATATGGACTTAATACCGTGCTCTGGAGGTGCACTTTACAGTAACAACACAAAATAGAATACAGCGCGCGGTACCGTTACAGTACCGCGGTGTTGTTACTGTAAAGTGCACCTCCAGAGCACGATATTAAGTCCATATTTGAATGCTCATACTTTGGTTGGGTGGGAGCGGAGTCGTGTAAATCGGCTATGACCTTAAGCTTGAGCGAGAGCTTGCGCGCGCCTGACCGCTCCCAGCTAGGCCCCTGACAGGCACGCACACTTACGCAGTGTGCATGTACACAACGTAACCACAAGTAAAGCTCACGCGCCCTAGTGAATTGCAAGAACAATACCAAACACTATGATATAGTATATGACCATACATGCTAAAAGTATAACAACCCATTTATTTTGGCTTTGCCTTAATTTGATTATTATCTGTGTCTATTAGATAAAAAAGCGTTCAAAATGACAGCCGATACGTTATGAAATAAAAAATGGCCTCCGAATTACTCTACGGTGCCTCTAGTTTTTTTGGTGGTGTTTTGTTGGCAGACATTCGACAAAAAAGTCGTAGTAAAAATCCTCTACCATGTAGGATTCCATACCCGAAGGGACCCGTAACGAACGGGACCCTATTACTAAGCCTCCGCTGTCCATTTGTCCGTCTGTCTGTCAGCGGGCTGTATCTCATGATCTGAAATAGGTTGTAATTTTTAGAGAATGTGTATTTCTGTTGCCGCTATAGCAACAAATAATAAAAATAAAAATTAATCAAAAACTAAACGGGGCTCCACTACTAGAAACGTGTTTTGTCGGCGTTTTTTGGTACGGAACCCTTCGTACGAGAGTCCGACTCTCATTTGACCGGTAATTTTCTTCTTTATAAACCAAAAGACATCCACTGTAGGTACTCTGTGCTGTGTGATAGGCCACTTACGTGCACTTCAACATGTCTCGGTCTTGCGTCGCCTGTATCCAGCGGCTCCCTGCGACTCGTCTAATGGCGGCCCACTAAGAGGAGATCTGTCAACACTGTGCATTGTGGTACGAATACAGTTGTATGGACCGTGGTCTCGTCCCGTCGTGACCACGATCCACACAACTGGATCGAAATATCGACAATTACAACTAAAAATACAATTATCGTGGTACGTACTCGTATAATATCATCACAATTATGTAACTGAAAAGTTGTTCATCTACACTTCGTCAACATTATTACAAGTTACAAGTCCCTGATCCTCAACACATAAGACATTTCTGTCGCAATCCATCTGTAAACAGCCGCAAGTCTGCGCCATCCCAGCATCCTTACTCAGTATCACACAGTACCCATGTCAATGTACCGCAGGTGACAGAGCTCTTAATAATGTACATATTAAGACACTTGGGTTTTAAACGTTTTATTTTATTACCCGATACGGCAAAGGCAAAAGGAAGGGTTATGATTTTAGCAGTCTATGTATGTACGGTCGCGGACAGAAAATGTTTACCACCTTAAGATTCATAATTACATGCACACGTCTATGCCTGACAGTCGATACGCTTTCGATATTCTATGGCGTTATAGACCTTACTGCACGCAATGTGATATAGAATCTACTTTGAAAACTGATAAACATTTTCTGTCCGCGACCATATGTATATGACTATTTACGTATATGGTGCCTGGAGCACTTCAACCATCCGTTGTGCCAGATCTTTATTTCCACGTACTTTGAAACTGTGGAACCAACTTCCTGCGACGGTGTTCCCACTAAACTACAACAGGGGGTTATTCAAGGGGCGGACCAACAAATTCCTGAAAAGCCGGCAACGCATTGGTGGTGCCTCAGGTGCTACAAAAGTGTCCATGGGCGGCGGTAATCACTTAACATCAGCTGACCCGCCTGCTCGTTTGCTCGCTATTCATATTAAAAAAAAAGACGTCACTCGGGGACTGCCGCGGTAAAGCTATTGCATAGCATTTTTTATCAACGCCATCTAGCGGTGAGAGGAGTCCCGTGTCAGGTTATTTTCGTTACAGAATTTCTGGATTCGGTCTCCATGCTCAAGGCCCGCGATAGAAGCTATGCAATAGCTTAAAAAACTAAAAATACTCCTATTTTCAGGCAGCCGTATAAAAAGAGGTTGATCTGACAATTTCAGTACCTATCCCTAAATAAGCTGTTATTTTCAGAAAAGTAACTTCTCAAAGAGTCTCCAATACATTGAATTCCACTATACAATACTTCTAATATCCGGTGTAAGAAAGGGATTGAGAATTGTTTGGGAAAAATAGTGAGTACTAGCGTTGCCAGACGTCCCGTATTTCCCGGGACATCCCGTATTTTAGGCATAGTTTAAAATGTCCCGGCGGGACTGACTCTGCCACGTATTTGAACCGTACTTCGTTTTTCATTATGAAATCGGTCCAAGTATTCACACACGCAACGTTCGAAAAAAAGCGAGTTGATCACCGTTTTTAATTACGATTATAATTATATTGTACTGATTTTAACAGATATGTTAAAACGAACAGAAATATGTTAAAACTGACTTGATCCTCGAAAAATTTTCTAAAAAAAATGACACTAAATAATTTTGTTTTTTTATTTGTCCCGGGGTAAAAAACTGAAATCCCGTATTTTTTGCCTATTTAACCATTTGTCCCTTATAGGCTGAAAAAAAATCTGGCAACCCTAGTGATTCGAAGAAATCTTGATTCTTGGTCCGGTATGACAGATTTGACACTTTGTATGACATATTCGGAAATATGTATTTGTGATGACAAGGGACTCTGAAGTTTCCTGTAGTATAAGATTCGATTGGCTGGTGGGAGGCTTTGGCCGTAGCTAGTTACCACCCTATCGTCAAAAACGTGCCGCCAAGCGATTTAGCGTTCTGGCACGATGGCGTGTAGAAACAGATTAGGGGTAAGGGTTGAATGTACACTGTCATATCCCTTCCAAGTTATCCCGCTACCATCTTAGACCGCATCGTGACAACTCAAAACCGCTGAAACCCTACATAAAGTCGTCTCTACCATCCCCTTATAACGGCCCCTGACCGCATATCTAATCAATTTAACCACAACACGTCAGACAAACCACCATCTGAACGTGAGGGTAACTATCAAACATATCCAAGTATTATTTAATCAATTACACTCATCTAAACCTCCGGGCAATTTTTATTCGATTAGGGCGCGATTGCTATCACAATCCCTCAATCAAATACAACGACCTAGATGCGTGAGCACCTTAATGAGTCTCTGGAAGAGACTGAATTCGCAGCGTAAAACCCGCTGTACCACGGCGCCAGACGGGTGCCTACGTCGTCAACAAAGTCAAATATCGATTTTATCAAACTACCTTCAGTCCAGCTAGGTAGGTCCAATTTCGAGAAAGAGATCAACCGCCGAATCCAACTCGGCTGGGCAGCGTTCGGGAAGCTTAGAGATGTCTTTTCGTCAAAAGTGATGACTTACGGATCCGAAACATGGTTGCTAACTATGGGCCTCATAAGAAGGCTCAGGATCACTCAGCGGGCGATGGAGAGAGCTATGCTCGGAGTATCCCTGCGAGGTCAAATCAGAAATGAGGAGATCCGTAGGAGAACCAAAGTCACCGACATAGCTCTGCGAGTGGCGAAACTGAAGTGGAAATGGGCGGGGCACATAGTTCGAAGAGCTGATGGTCGATGGGGTCCCAAGGTGCTGGAGTGGCGACCCCGCACCGGGAAGCGCAGTGTTGGCAGACCCCCCACTAGGTGGACAGACGACATCAAACGAGTCGCAGGGAGCCGCTGGATTCAGGCGGCGCAAGACCGAGGCTTGTGGAGGTCCATGCAGGAGACTTATGTCCAGCAGTGGACGTCCATTAGTTGATGAAGAAGAAGAAGACCTTCAATAAATTAAAGTTGTATAATATCTTTACTATTTCAATATTTCGCTATTAATCGTCATTTACCATCAGGTGAGATCTTAGTCAAGGACTATCTTGTTCCCAACTCTACAGTGTATATAGAGACTGCTCCGCCTTAAACCTTTAAAAAACAGAAGCCATAACTACATACTTCAAATCACAACACGTACTCAAAAAAGTAAGCGTCGAATTAAGATCCTCCCCCCTTTTTTTGATGTCGGCAAAATACCTAATTCCCCCTAATGAATAGAATGCCACTTGCATTGGTGGCGAAAAAATTATTAACTACCTGGCGACACAGAATTTAAAACGGTCCCTAAATTGTCAAAAACAATTTCAAAAGGACAAAAATTGCATGCTTAGTTTTGAAAACACACGGTTGTATAATTTTAAATATCCTACTGCGTAATAGAATAAAAAAAAGACGTGTGGCACTCGGGGACTGCCGCGGTAAAGCTATTGCATAGCATTTTTTATCAACGCCATCTAGCGGTGAGAGGAGTCCGTGTCCGTGGGATGTCAGGTTATTTTCGTTACGGAATTTCTGGATTCGGTCTCCACGCTCAAGGCCCGCGATAGAAGCTATGCAATAGCTTAAAAAGTTGTTGTAATCGGTTCAGATTTGACGGCGTTATTCGTCGTCGAATTGAGAACCTCCTCTTTTTTTTGAAGTCGGTTAAAAACGATAATATTTAGAAGTAGCTTTTGCCCGTGGCTTCGCTAATGATAAGTTCCATTTTTCGAACCCCTATTTTATCCCCTTAGGGATTTAATTTTCAAAAATCCTTTCTTAGCGGATGCCCTACGTCTTAATAGCTATCTGTATGCCAAACAGCCCAATCCGTCCAGTTGTTTGATAGATCAGTCAGTCAGTCAATCAGTCAGTCAGTCCTTTTCCTTTTATATATTTAAGATATTGAATTGAATCAGGCGGTACTTCCCAAGATCTATCGGTTGATAGAGTGAGAGAGATTGCGGAATGTATTTAAAAATTTCACAAAATACAATGTGTAAAGAAAGTACTTTAAAAAAATAAATTATGTTGGTTTGCAGCACTACTAGAGGAGGCAAGTTATTCCAACAATTGGTAGCTGCGATTTTTTATGACACACTCTGTTCAGTGTTCACTTGACTTCCAAAATATATTGTAAAGAATAAAAAAGAAAGAATTTCTATCCTTACAAAATAAATAATGCGAATTAGCGAAAGTTATGATCTCCAGAATTCTTAGAGAGTTCCTTTAAGGGGATATCGTCCTGTCTTTAGGAATTCCTTCCCCTTACAATGGCTTTAATCCCTGAGGATCGCTTCAGTACGACCACTTGGAAATTTCCTTTTCGCTATGGAATTTCCGGCTACATTTTGTATTTACGATCTTTCAGATTTATACACGACTGCCCAAAAAGGAGTGCAAAGTTTTCAGTGTATGTGAGTTTCTTTATTCCCCCATAGAATAGAATAGAATAGAATAGAATAGAATAGAATAGGATAGAATAGGATAGAATAGGATGGAATAGGATAGAATAGAATAGAATAGAATGGAATAGAATGGAATAGAATGGAATAGAATGGAATAGAATGGAATAGAATGGAATAGAATGGAATAGAATGGAATAGAATGGAATAGAATGGAATAGAATGGAATAGAATGGAATAGAATGGAATAGAATGGAATAGAATGGAATAGAATGGAATAGAATGGAATAGAATGGAATAGAATAGAATAGAATAGAAATATTTTTTATTCATATTAACTTTTCCAAGTGCTTTTGAATCGTCGATGAATCTACCACTGGTTCGGAATGCCCTTCCTGCCGAGAAGAGCCAGCAATAAACTCGGCGGTTGCACTTTTGAAAAAAAAATTTTTTTACAATAGTTAACAAAACTTATGTATACAGTGTTTCCACAATGAAGTTGTAGTATAGATTAAAAACAGAACAATGATTCGTGAGTTTCCAAGTCGCTAAAAAGTCCATTTTGTGTCGATAACATCAACAAAATGGCGGGCGATAGTCGACAAATAGTCGTGTCCCGACCACATACCGCTGCCGTGTTTCTTAAACGACATGAACTGTGGGGTTAGGATAAGATTTAATTCGATTTATCGTATTCGTATTCCATGACATAAGCGTCAAAGTAAAAGGAGCCATAAATAAATAAATAAACATTTATTCAGCTCACACAAAAATTAAAAGGTAGGTTTGTGTAACACTAAGTGAAATCTACAGACTGCACCCCCACTCCGCCCAGACCCAGGACAGAGCCAAAACGAGACAGATTTATGTCACAGCATATTTCTGTGCCTCGTTTTAACTCTAACCCAAGTCCGAGCCGAGCTAGAGTAAACTCTATAGATCTCAGCATTAATCTGTGTCATAAAAGTATGTTTTACATTAAAAAAAATCGCGTGAATCGGTTCAGAAACCCCGGAGTAATAGGTGGACATACATAGAAAAAAAAAAGATACCGGCCGAATTGATAACATCCTCCTTTTTGGAAGTCGGTTAAAAATTAAGCTAACAGCATTGACTTAGAGTTCAACTCGTGCATGCATTCTTATACGATTACGTATGCGGATACGCTAAAAACTAAAATCGGTTGTACTGAATTTGTGACTTTAAATCAATACTTTTAAGATTCATTTTACTTTGACACTAATGTCATCGAATGCGAATACGATCAATCGAATTAAATCTTATACTAACCCCAATGTATATTATATTGTGTATTGTAACCACGCTAGATAAGGTAATTAAGGACTTTCCTGATTAAAAACTAGGTAGGTAATAATAGGTAGTAGGTGATGTTGATGCCCTTTTTTACCAACCATACCATATATCATCCCCTAAGTAGGAGTCTCTTTATGTAAGTAGCTCCTAAATATAACCCTTTACCCCCTTTCGTAAAATTTATAAAAACACTTTAAAAAATCGGTCAAAAAACAACTAAATTATAAGCTGTTTTAATGCGACTGTATCCTTCTCTTTCTAAAACGAAATTTTGTATGGAGAGTGTATGAAGCTACTGAATCGTGACGTCATGTTGCAATAGCGCTTTCTTTTTCTAACTGGAAACTTAAACTCTATATTTTCAAGACTGGTTAAGATATTAAAAAAAGAAATGATGATATTAAAAACTTTTATTTTAAGTATATAAAAAAATGTCAAATATCCAATTGGTAGATTTACCATTACACAAAACAGTATATAAAGAAACATTTAATAAGTAGATGCACACAGTTAATGAATTCCTTAATGACAAAGTTGCTTGGAACCAAACTGCTTTGCTTCAATTGTCCACAAGATAATAAGCTACATTTTTGTTTTAAAAAAGAGCAACTGCTGAGTTTCTTGCCGGCTCTTCTCAGCAGAATCAGCATTCCGAACCGGTGGTAGATTCTCGACTTATCATAAGAGCCACAAGTTGGCCTATAGCAAATAAATAATTTTGAATTTGAATTTAATAAATTCGTAAAATATTTGACCTTCATACATCCGAGAAAGCAAGCCGGTACGGGTGGTTTAATTTGTGATAACCACGTGAAGGTAAAGCCGCAGGCAAAACCATTATTACCGACTCATTCCCATTGCTGTTTTTCAAGTACAATCTCGTTCCCTAAAGTATTAATTTTTTTTATTTACCATTTAAATTCCGTTCAAAATTTTCTGTAATAACACATTACCGAACGAAACGGTTACTGTTTTCGGTAATTGGCTGTCCCGGTTTGCGTGGAGCACTTGTGGTTACCCTAATTGAGTAAAAAATACTGAAAATGGGCCCTTAATTTGAGTTGTTTGTCACTTTTCGAACAAATTGGGGCACTCTTTCAAACACGTAGGTATGTTTTTAAACATCTTCTGAATGGTTGTGACTTGTATATTTTATTCCTTGGCCTATAAAAAAATTAACAAAATATACTTAGCCCCATCCTTACTTATGGATCCGAAACATGGTCGCTAACTATGGGTCTCATAAGAAGGCTTAGGATCACTCAACGGGCGATGGAGAGAGCTATGCTCGGAGTATCCCTGCGAGATCAAATCAGACATGAGAGTTCCGTAGGAGAACCAAAGTCACCGACATAGCTCAGCGAGTTGCGAAGCTGAAGTGGAAATGGGCGGGGCACATAGTTCGAAGAGCTGATGGTCGATGGGGTCCCAAGGTGCTGGAGTGGCGACCCCAGTGGAAGCGCAGTGTTGGCAGACCCCCACTAGGTGGACCGATGACATCAAACGAGTCGCAGGGAGCCGCTGAATTCAGGCGGCGCAAGACCGAGACCTATGTAGGTCCATGCAAGAGACCTATGTCCAGCTGTGGACCTCTATCGGTTGATAAAGAAGAAGACTTACCCCGAAATTATTGTGCTACTCGCGTCATAATGAATGAATGAATAACAAAGACAATGGTCACTTCAGCTTCCCGACTCGCTGAGCTATGTCGGTGTCTACCACAATTATCTTATCCCCTTAGGAGTTTTCTTATCTTATGAAGGCTCAAGATACCTAGACAAGTCTGTACTTAATCGCAGCATCTCGCAGGAGCTCTTCGATCTGGTCCCCTCTTCACCTTTTTACCACCGCACTGCAAGACATAGGGTGAGCTTCCATCCCTACGTCGTTGATATTCCCCCTACGCGCACCAAGCGCTTTAAGTCTTCATTCCTGATCCGCACGGCTAGGGTCTGGAATGCTCTTCCGAGACCTGTGTTTCCTAACACGTACAATTTGGGTATCTTCAAGACAAGAGTAGTCATGCTCTCTTTAAACGGAATTTCTGTGGTGGTGTCGTGTGGTGCGGGTTGTTACGTTCCCTCAAATATGGTTGAGCGAAGCAATGGCTGGATCATGCGTCGTGCTCGTGAACGGATGCCACCAACGGGAATGCTTCGATCATAGAAAAATAAGCGGGAATGGGTCTGCTTTGACTGCCCGTCTTGACATGCGTTGGATTGGTGTACCTACGTATGCATTTTTGCATTTTTGAAGCTTTATTGTGGAAGCACTGTATACATAGCATAGCGTTGTAAAAAAAAATTTTTTTTTGAAAAGAGCAACTGCTGAGTTTCTTGCCGGCTCTTCTCAGCAGAATCGGCATTCCGAACCGTTGGTTTTATGACGTGTCATAAGAGCTACAAGTTAGCCTACATGAAATAATTAAATTTTGAATTTGAATTTGAATTTGAAATTAAAAGAGTGAATAGGCAGCTTCTAGGCAAACGCGTTACACCTTAGACCACCTCACTTTCTATCAGGTGTGATAGTGGTCAAGCATGTGCGTATAATGTATAAAAAAATGCCATTTTGCTAGCTCAAGGGCCGCTCCAAATGATGCATTGTTCTACGTAGGCAGTATGCTCAATAATATATATTTAATTGTAACGCCCTACCCACGCCCATTCGATATTTGGTGCAGCTTGCGGCGAACAGCGAATGAATGGAGTGTCCATTAACCTAAAATTAGTTTAATAAAATTGTTTCTTTTATCTTTCTTTCTTTAAAATCATATCCTATCAAATCATATCCACCAACGTGAATGGGTCTACTTTGTCTGTCCGTCTTAACATGTATTGGTTTGTACCTACGTACGCATTTTTGAAACTTGCGGAAACACTGTATACATAGCATAGTTTTGTTACCTATTGTAAATTTTTTTTTAAAGAACAACTGCTGAGTTTCTTGCCGGCTCTTCTCAGCAGAATCTGCATTCCGAACCGGTGAGATTTATACGTGTCATAAGAGCTACAAGTTGGCCTACATTCTTTAAGAAACAAATTATAAAATACTCAACCCCACAAAGCACTTCTGCACTTTATGCGGTGTTACTAGTTTATGAAGGAATCTAGTTAATAGATCATATGTATCATTAAACGACTGTCGACTCTACAGTTTTCTTTATCCAGCAATTACCGCTGGCCATTCCCACGTTTCTTTTCCTATACTCAGCCGTTGGGATGCGAAGCGGGGTTAACTAATTATTGAGTTATTTTTTTACTGCGCACCCACTAGCATGTGAGTAAATAAATAAACAGAGCCATCATTATCAACAATCCACCAACGACTCACTACCTAAGCGCAGGTTGCCTCTCAGAGAAGAGTTACAACCTGTGCGCATAAGGAATTGATAAAGAATTAAACAAAACTTAGAAAAACAGTAGTTAGGTAGATATATTGAATTAATTAGTTGTAAAAATTATTAGCTGGAGTCCATATTTGATTGATTGATGTGATGTAGAGTTTTTTAACGATCTCCCTAGCGCATTGGTGAGCGCTGTGGTCTTATAACTGGGAGGTCTCGGGTTCGATTCCCGGCGGGGGCGATTTGGGAATTTATAACTTCTAAATTGTCTCTGGTCTGGTAGGAGATTTTGGCCGTGGCTAATTACCACCTTACCGTCAAAGACGTGCCTCCTAGCGATTCAGTGCTCCGGCACGTGAGTAGAAACCAATTAGGGGTATGAGTTGCATCTACACTGCCATACCCCTTCCAAGTTAGCCTGCTACCATCTCAGACTGCATCGTCACTTACCATCAGTTGAGATTGCATTCAAGGACTATCTTGTCATCGAATAAAAAGAAAGAGCTCTTTAGCTGTGGCTGTTCATCGATAAAAAAAAGAGTTGATAAATAAAGGACAAGAAAAAACTTTTACTTGACAACTTTCTCAAAATAGGTATTTTCACACCGTCCTTAGGAGCTTTTCCTCTGTTCAGTTATTTAATCGTGGGGTACTGGTCAAATGCATTTACATACCGTCGTAATTTGATTTTTCGTTGTTAGAATTTTTGGAATTGACAAAAGTTCAGTGTTTTGCCTTAAATATTCAAACTATCTGTGTTATTCGGAGAAAGGTTTGTGTGAATCACTGTTTAACCAAAGATACTATACTAAATTAACTATATTTTTTTGTTACTTACTTATTTTTTATTCGATGACAAAATAGTCCTTGACTGCGATCTCACCTGATATTAAGTGACGATGCGCGTGATAGTTGAATATTGTTGGCTTTTCAATTCAAAATTAGGTACTTAAAAAGATTTATCAATTAGATAGCGTCCCGTTCGTAAGTCGCCAACGCTCATGCCACTAACAACGAATGCACGGTCGACTGTGCACGTCAGTTGAACAAGGAACGCCATATCGTCGGGGATAGTGCAAAACCACGTATGTACCTGCATTGGTAAAAACCGCGGATCTACACTAGTCACAGTTTTACAGGGGAAGGTTAAAACTTTATTTTCTTATTTCTTTATTCAAATAAACTTTTACAACTGCTTTTGAATCGTCGATGAATCTACCACTGGTTCGGAATGCCCTTCCTGCCGAGAAGAGCCAGCAATACACTCGGCGGTTGCTCTTTCCAAAAAATTTTTTACAGTAGGTAACAAAACTATGCTATGTATACAGTGTTTCCACAAAGAAGTTTCTAAAATGCATACCTACATACAATCCAATGCATATTAAGACGGGTAGACGGAAAGTAGACCCATTCCCGTCATAATTTTTACACAGAGAGTATTAATTCATGTGTTCTATGTATTAATAAAAACAGATATCTTTTAAAGTGATTAATCTAGTCGCTACGACACTTACGCGGTTTTGATTTGACCAAAAACGTATGAAAATGGATTTTAATGTACTAATGCTAGTTATGCGGATTTGCACTATCGATCATGGAAAACTCGTATCACGAGTCACGACGTATTCCTTCAAGCAAGTGATATTGCTTTAGTGTCAAATAAAATCCAATCAAACTTCCTAATGAACTTGACCGGTTATTTTTAAGTTTTTTCCCCCAAATCCGAGCAATTAAAAGGCAATTACGGGCCCCCGATTGTTTCAAATGCCGTCATCACATTGTGCGGGGTCTCCGAAATGTGAAATAATTAGGATTTTTCAAACCCCCCCGTTAATTTCGCACCACTGGTTCCCAATCTGTCACTTCCGATAATTAATTTGGGCAATTTGCGATATTAATTCAACCCGTTGTTTTTTTTTTTTTGGGTGAGCTGTGCTAATTTGTTTTGACGTCGTTTGAAAATACGAGTTTTTATAGTGTTAAGTATTTAATTTCCACACAAACGTATTAAGTACCTTTAGTATAGTTCTTGCAATTAACGAGGGCGCGTGAGCTTTACTTGTGGTTAAGTCGTGTACATGCACATTGTGTAAGTGTGCGTGCCTGTAGCCTAGGTGGGAGCGGTCAGGCGCGAGCAAGCTCTCGCTTACATTTATACGGATACGACACACACACAACCATGAGTCAAGCTTTCATGCTCATGGTTGTGTATGTGTGCCGTATCTATAAAAGTTGGAGCGAGGGCCTAACCGCTCCCACCTAGGCTCCTGACAGGCACGCACACTTACGCAATGTGCATGTACACGACGTAACCACAGGTAAAGCGCACGCGCCTTTTTTTTTTATTCGATGACAAGAAAGCCCTTGCCTGCGATCTCACCTGATGGTAAGTGACGATGCAGTCTAAGGTGGTAGCGGACTAACATGGAAGGGGTACAGCAGTGTAAATTCAACCCATACCCCTAATCGGTTTCTACACGCCATCGTGCCGGAACGCTAAATCGCTTGGCGGCACGTTTTTGACGGTAGGATGCCTTCGTAAAATGCCCCAACGAATCAAGAACCGGTCAAAAAGTAAATAATAGAAACAGATAAACAAAGCTAAATGAACATTTTCCTACATTAGCTTTGTTCAAAATTTCCAAACGGGTTTTCTTGGAAAGCGCTGTCAAAAGTTTCAAGATTTCGAGATTTCCCGCTGCCCGTGCTCTTTTGTCATGGATGTGTCAGTCACGCTGCCGGTAAATGTCAGTTGATATGTATTAATAGAGTGGTTGAGAAGCTTTTCATATGATTTGGGTTGTGTTTTCTATTGTATTTTAGTTTCTCTGCCCCGTTAGTCTAGTAGTCTAGTAGTTAGCAAGTTCGACTGCACCTATGATATTCTACTAGGGATGAGTTATATACTCACAAAACAAGCAAAAAAATTGTTCCGAACGACGAAGAGTTTAATAGAGTACTTCATTGTCAAATGACATGACAAATTACGACAAATATCTGCCATTACGCGCTTCATTTACCGCACGCTTGTAACATAACCACCTCTTTTTTAACCGACTTCCAAAAAAGAGGAGGTTATCAATTCGGCCGGTATCTTTTTTTTTTATACATATACAATATCATGGTTGCATTGTAGTTTCTCTGCCTCGTTGGTCTAGCAAACGAGTCGCCGAGAGCCGCTGGATTCAGACGGCGCAAGAACGAGACCTGTGGAAATCCATGCAAGAGACCTTTGTCGTCTATCGCTTGATAAAGAATAAGAAGTGATCAAATTATAAGTAAAAACTTTGACAAACACCGCCCCAAGTTATCTGGAGGTTCCTTAAAATATTCCGCAAATAACTTTTACAGCGTTTTATATATTCGAAAGTCGGAGATTTGTGATACGGGTACCCACCCGCTTTTCTTATCTTATCTTATCTGAGTTGAATAAATCGAATTCGGTCATTAATGGTGGAAAAATGTCAGCGAAACTTACGACCCATTGCATTTTATTCGTCAATTACGGGTTGCGATTATTTGAATGCCATAGTGGTCTGTAGTTTAATTAAAGGTGATATTTGGGAGATAGCAATCTATCTTTTATCTATCTATATACATATATTACAAGCTGATGTCCGCGACTTCGTCTGCGTAAAAGTTTATAATTAGCAGATATGCCCACGGCGATGCAGTCTAAGATGGTTGCGGGCTAACTTGGATGGGGTATGGCAATGTACATTCAACCCATTTGTTTCTGCACGCCATCGTGCCGGAACGCTAAATCGCTTGGCGGCACGTCTTCGACGGTAGGGTGGTAACTAGCCACGGCCAAAGCCTCCCACCAGACCAGACCAGAGACAATTAAGAAGTTATAAATTCTCAAATTGCCCCCGCTGGGAATCGAGCCCAAGTCCTCCCAGTTATAAGATCGCAGCGCTCACCACTGTGCCAGGGATTGGAAGAATTGTGCATGGAAAGCCAGCCAAACAGAGGCGAATCCCAAGTAGCAAAATGTTATTTTTTCTTCTTCTTTTTTACACTTAAAAATACATGTAACAATTGCGGATTTGCTATACGTGTCTCGTTTTAACTTTTATCTTGAGTCTAAGTTAAGTCAGAGCACGCTCTACTCAGCTCAGACTCAAGATCTATATATATAAAATTCAAAGTCCTGACTGACTGACTGAGATATCAACGTACAGCCTAAACTACTGAAGTTAGAAACTTGAAATTTTTACAGTTGGTTCCTTTTATGACGTAGGCGCACACTAAGAAAGGATTATTGGTAATTCCACCCCTAAGGGGTTCAAATAGGGGATGGAAGTTTATATGAAACTCCGTCATTTTTCAAGCTGTTTCCATCAAAGTTGGTATTTGAGCTTTCAGTTAAAAATAAAGAAGTACGTGTGTCACAGTTTTTGAAAATTCCACCTCAAAATCTAATTCCACGCGGACGAAGTCATTATAAGACAATCTTTAACTTGCAAACATATACTTGCAGGGAACTAAGCGTTACGCCCGAGCTAGACAGAGTTCACATAATTACGGTCAACCCTTTTAAAAATTATTAAAAGGTTTTGAAAACAGAACAATAAATTAATTCATAATCATTCGGTGCGTATTATCTGTGCTTGCGCCATATAAAATTGTTCGTGCACAGAATATGTAATTTGGCTGTCAAATAGTCAAAGGACGTCACTCATCTTTGAAAGTTTCATTATACTCTGTGGTGAACCGTTAATTTTTTGTCTGTGGGGAACGCCCTTTTTTTTTTAATTCGGTTCTCTTAACCCTTTTGTTTAGTAACTTTAGTAGTTTATTGCTTTTGAATAACCCTTTCATTTTTGAAGCTATCTATTGCAATAGTGATAGGCTTTTTTTTTTCGACGACAAGATCTCAAGCGACCTTACCTGATGGTAAGTGACGATGCAATCTAAGATGGTAGCGGGCTAACCCGTAATCTGTCTCTACACGTCATCGTACCGGAACGCTAAATCGCTTGGCGGTACGTCTTTGACGGTAGGATGGTAACTAGCCACGGCCAAAGCCTCCTACCAGACCAGACCAGAGGCAATTCGGAAATTATAAATTCCCAAATTGCCCCCGCTGGGAATCGAACCCGAGACCTCCCAGTTATAAGACCACAGTGCTCATCACTGCGCCAGGGAAATAAGATTAGTAAGGATAATTTAATTTACAAAGAGTCAATGAATTTCTTTTTAGTACCTGATCATTTCTTGTATTGTGGAGACAATGTTGCATCGAGTTTGTAACCTTTGTTTTGAGTTCAAATTCAAATTCAAAATTTATTTATTTCATGTAGGCCAACTTGTTGCTCTTATGACACGTCATAAATCTACCACCGGTTTGGAATGCAGATTCTCTGCTGAGAAGAGCCGGCAAGAAATTCAGCAGTTGCTCTTTTCAAAAAAAGAAAATTTTTACAATAGGTAACAAAACTATGCTAAGTATGTATACTTCCACAGTGAAGCTTCAAAAATGCATACGTAGGTACACACAATCCAACATATGTTAAGACGGGTAGACAAAGCAGACCCATTCCCGTTGGTGGCACCCGTTCACGAGCATGACGCATGATCCAGCCATTGCTTCGCTCAACCATATTTGAGGGAACGCAACAACCCGCACCACACGACACCACCACAGAAATATTTAAAGAGAGCATGACATACTTAGGCTACCCTACCCTACCTAGTAGTAAGAAATGTTTATTTTGAATTTGAGTTCAAGTAAAAGCTCCAGTTCCAATTAATTTTAATCTCAATTCAGAGCCGCCGGATTCGAACGCGCTATCTCTTGTTGATAAGCTGATAACAAATAACATATGAAACCACTCGAAAGTTCGCGTTCAACTTTCCAACATCCGCACTTGAGTCTGTTAAAGAAAAGTAGCAAAATAAAAGTGCAGGCTAAGCGCGAATATTTATAGCGCAAGCTGAGTTCCGTACAATCTAAAGATATTTCTGTAACACATTTTGCAGGAAACAAATGATTTTTAACCGACTTCCAATAAAATTAGGCTCTGAATTCGTCTGAATATTTTTTTTAATTTTGTATGTATAGAACGTACACAAAAAATTAAAAAAAAAAAAGAAAAAAGTTTTTATGTATGTTCTCCGATTACTCCAAGACGCCTGGACTGATTTGAAAAATTATTTTTTTATTTTAAAGGGTATACTTTCCAGGCGGTCGCATTGTCATCAGGTCAGGATCTGATGATGGGATTTTGAAGAAATCGAGGGAACTCTTCAAATTTTATAGGCACAATTTATATACTTTGTAGTGGCGTTTGAAGTCGGTTTTGTAAAAAGAATTTTTACGTTTATATTATTATATAAAGTTTGGTGGATACTGGATACGTATTTGCGTTAGTATTAATAAAATATCGTATCGTTAGAATCTTTACATCATCTATAGTGACACTGGTTATTTTCAACCAACGAAAAAAAGGTACTCAAGTCGCCGCGTATTTTTTAACCCTTTTTTTCTGACTCTTTAAAGCTACCGGGGTTTTTATTCCATTTAAATAATTTGCTTGTTATCAGGTTGTAAATGCATATTTACAATACTCCATACTTAGTATTCTTTTATTTAAAAAAATATTTTTTACTTAAATAACTTTAAAAAATCGCGCTTAAGGACTACTGTTATAGTTCTTGCAATTCACGAGGGCGCATGGCGCATGGTTGTGTGTGTGTCGTATCTGTATAAGTGTGAGCGAGAGCTTGCTCGCGCCTGACCGCTCCCACCTAGGCTCTTGACAGGCACGCACATTTACCCAATGTGCATGTACACGACGTAACCTCGTAAAGCGCTCGTAACTTTGTGAGATAAACGTACTATACCGATGCAGCATTCCTTAGGCACGGAACCCTAAAAATCAGCACTCGATAGTTAATCTTAAGAACGCGCGAAAGCACTTACAGCATATCGCTAATTTGCGTGGAGCCGCTTTAATTAATATCGCATTTTTGCGACACCTCGGTAGCCTAGTGCTCCGATTATAAACAGCATATCTACCTACTGAAAGGGTAACGGGTTTAATTCCCCGCACCGGTAGCATGGGCGGGAGAAATTGTATCCCCGGGAAAAGGATAAAATGTTTATCCCCTAGCTTAGTCTTATCCACCCATCGAGCATGGGCACAGCGGTGGAAGAATATTGACAGTGGATAGAATGGGAGAAAATTTATCCCCGCAATTATTGCCATTATAAGAAAATCATGGAAGTAGGAGGTACAAATATCAAAATAATTCAAAATTTATGTCGATTCGGTCTCAAAAAGTCATTATTTTTATCTATACTCGTGATTTTGCCAGTTAATAAGTGATTCGTAGGTGGTTTTTGTCTGTGTTTTTTGTTTTCGTTTGACCCTTTCAAAAGTCAGAAAAGGACAAGTTTATCTCTTTTATTTGTTCCCATGCTCTAGCCGGGGGAAGTTGCTCCACTTGTAACGTCAAATAGGGATATACTTCTCCTTTCCCCTGTCGCCATGCTCTAGCATAGGGAGAAGGCAATTGTATCCCCTGTCAGTGGATAAAATCGGGTGATAAAATGTTTATCTCCTGCCCATGCTGCCAGTGCTGGTGTTACCACCGCATGAACGAATCCGGCCATCTCCACAGAATTTAGAATTTATTTGTTTTTGGCTGATTCTCGCGACTTCGTCCGCGTGGAAAAAGTTTAGAGTGACTTGCTACTATCCGCGAGAAGTTATGTCCTTTATCTCCGGTAATATTTAGTAGATCTTCACCAAAATTGGACATAATATTTATAATAGTACACAATTTATAATGAAGAAAGAATTATATCATAAGACTAGCTGATTCCCGCGATTTCGTCCGCGTGGAAAAAGTTTAGAGTGACTTGCTACTATCCGCGAGAAGTTATGTCTAAACGGAATTTGATAATTCTTTTTTCTATTATAAATATTTTCTCCAATTTTGGTGAAGAGCTACTAAATATTATCGGAGATAAAGGACATAACATCTCGCGGATAGTAAGTAACACTAGCAAGTCACTCTAAAGTTTTTCCACACGGACGAAGTCGCGGGAATCAGTTAGTCTTTAAGTAAAATAGTCGTAATAAGGCTATAGATGTATGTATGTATGTATCTATGTATTTAAATCTTCACCATAGCGCCTAAACTACTTACAGATTTACATATCCAATGAAAAACCTAGTTAAGCTTGATAAGCTTGAGATAGTGAGCGCATCTTTCTCCCATAACTAACGGAAAAGAGGTATTGAGTTATCAACTTAAAAAAGTTGAAAAAAAAGCTAAAAAAAGTTCAAAAAAATCCAAAAAAAACCCTGTTCTTGTCATGTTAAGCCGTGTTTATGGCTATAACAGATTGACTTTTTGCTTTGGTACAGTCGGTCCCGTGTTAAGGTGACATGTTGGAATTGTTTAACATACTTTATCTTGTTAACCGATTTTGCTTCGCGAACCGATATTTAATTGAGGGTTTTATTACCGATATTAAAATGTCTGTGTTTTTAAATACGACTGTCACTGGATAAGACGGTTACATTGTAGTCTGTACTTAGTACTTACCGCGTAATTTATTTAATTTATTTTTATTTTTATTGAAGTGTTAACCTACACTTAAAGGAAATATCCTAATCCTAATAGATTTATAAATACATATCAAAAATTCCGAGGCCGGCGGGATTCGAACCCACATCTCTTTGGGAATCGCGCCCGAGTGTGTTAACCGTTACACCACGGCCGAACCATACGTCAGCCACGAAATTAGTGATATGTATCTACTTTTCCAATCAGTTTTTTTTTTAATTCAATGACAAGACAGTCCTTGACTGCGATCTCACCTGATGATAAGCGACGATGCAGTCTAAGATGGTAGCGGGCTAACTTGGAAGAGGTATGGCAGTGTACATTCAACCCATACCCCTAATCTGTTTCTACACGCCATCGTGCCGGAACGCTAAATCGCTTGGCGGCACGTCTTTCACGGTAGGGTGGTAACTAGCCGCGGCCAAAGACTCCCACCAGACCAGAGCAGACCAATTTAGAAAATGTAAATTCCCAAATTGCCTCCACCGGGAATTGAACCCAACCGCCGTCCTCTACTCACAACTACGCCAGGGAGGTCGTCAAAACCAGTAAGTACTATCCGTACAGTTAAAGAATGGTTTTAGAAATGGCGGCTCATTATGCCGGTACTGTCAGCATACACGGGATCTATAGCGAGCGACAATCCGCTAATAATCAATAAATTATAACATAATAAAAAATAATATAAACGTTATATATATTTTTTAATTCAAATAATGTAATCATTTTTGGCTTTATTTAAGAACTAGATGATGCCCGCGACTTCGTCCGCGCGGATAAAGGTTTTTTGATTCCCGCGGGAACTCTTTAATTTTCCGGGATAAAAAGTAGCCTATGTTTTAATCCTGGGAATGAGCTATCTCCATTCCAAATTTCAGCCAAATCGGTTCATGCGTTGTGGCGCAAAGGAGTAACAAACATACACACATACACAAACACATACACGTACAAACTTTCACCTTTATAATATTAGTGTGTTGTGATTAAAATAATCTTGTAAAATTATGTTGTACACGCTGTTGATTACCAATAAATAAATAAATAAAGACGGTCATTTTATCGGTTTATTGTTGTTGTCCGTACCGGCGAGTGTGAGTATAGATAGCGACAGTGTGCGAGTGAGAGGTGAACAGAAGCGACGCCATTTCTAAAACCATTCTTTAATTGTACGAGTAGTAGTTATTTTAATGCAAGTTTTTTCACAATGCTTTCCTTCACAGCTAAGCCTCAATAGCCCAACGGTTAAAGGTGCGTACTGAAAACTGAAATGTCGCAGGTTTGAATCCCACCCGTTGCACTATTGTCGTACACACTCCTAGCACAAGCTTTCTTCAACGCTTTAATAATGTCCTCCCGAACGAAACCGGCCACGGCAATCTCCACAGAGATTAGCCATCTGCGCGGGGGATATTATAGTGCACATCTGTGCACACACAGGTGCACTCCCAATTCCCTCACTCTCATAACCTGCTGAGACGGAAAATCCGACACGACCGGAAAGAGATCAGGCGCAGGACCGATGGCTTTACGTGCTGTCCGAGGCACGGGGGTGACTCACCACCGACTTCCTAACTCCGGGCTAGTACAGAAAACCCAATACATTTTTGGCCCGACTCAGGAATCAAACCCGGGACCTCGTCATCCGTAGTCGAACTTGTTAACCACTAGACTTACGAAGCAGTTAGTCTTCAACGCTTTAATCAGGGCTGTAACGAGTATCCGAACGCGTGCTCATCTCCCGCCTCTCCGATTGGTCGGACGGCCATCGGCCATTTTGTCTTTGATGTGATCTTAAGCGCACTGGTCTTCCCTGCGTCTAATTTTAATTTATAGAAAGTTTGTTCAATTGTTGATTTTTGTGCCGCGACGAAGCATTTTGTGAAAACAATAAATACTTAATTATAAAGAGTAATCGTACAGCTCACAGGGCTTAAACAGAATTAGGTATGAATTTCTGTAGGCGAGTGTACTTTTAGCAAAAAATCTAACTCACATGCAACCATCTGTCCCGGCGCGCCTACTGTGCGCCAACCGAGCTTGGCCGTCTGTCCCTTGCGTTGTAGTCCGGGAGACAGTCGTAACATTTCCCGTGCCACTTGAACATACACAAAACAAAAAAAAAGTATGGAAACTGTAACCCGACTACGGAAAGTTAGATGCAATGCAACATCCGTCATATTGATGCAGTTCGTATCTATACTTACAATAAAACTGTAATATATTTTGAAAATTTTCATCGAAAGATGCTTTATTATCGTTACTGAGCCCAAAACAATTTTTAAGCGATTGCATAGCTTCTATCGCGGGCCTAGAGCGTGGAGACCGAATCCAGAAATTCCGTAATGAAAATAACCTGACACCCCACGGACACGGACTTCTCTCACCGCTAGATGGCGTTGATAAAAAATGCTATGCAATAGCTTTACCGCGGCAGTCCCCGAGTGTCTTTTTTTTTTTTGAATTTTTTGTCTGTCTGTGCGCGCTGTGTCTGTGTGATTTCAAACACTACAAAGTAGATTTATCATTTGTGCCTATAACATTTGAAGAGTTCTCTCGATTTCGCCAGGATCCCATCATCAGATCTTGACCTGATGTCAATGGGACCATCTGGGAAGTATACCCTTTCAAACAAAAAAAAAGAATTTTTCAAATCGGTCCAGGCGTTTTTGAGTAATCAATACATAAAAAATAAAAAGATTCCGACGAATTGAGAACCTCTTCCTTTTTTGGAAGCCGGTAGAAAATCGCCTTTGTCATCCTCAGTTCACACTCCTTTGAGAACATTATGGAGAATCTCAGATGTGCAGGTTTCTTCACGATGTTTTCCTATCTTGCTTTCTTTTTTAGCTTGTGCGAATTTGGATCTTAACTCCTGCCAAGTTTCACCAGGTTCCACCGTGCGGTTCTTGAGACCTCTAAATATTATGTAACACCTATGTACCTATACTCAATCTATGCAAATAAAGATTTTGATTTGATTTGATTGATTTGACCTCTTGAATCGCTCCGTAGAAACGATGTATGACCGAGCGGTTAGCTCCGGAGCTAACTACTATATTAATTTAGCTTAGTTTATTACTGGACTGTCTCTTGGCCTATAAAATTTTACCCGTGATACACGGAACTCTCGAGATGTAGTGTGAAGATATCGCTCTGTTTACCGACATACATGCTTTAAAAGGTTTTTTAGATAAGAATTCGGCTAAAAAACCTTGTCAAGATAGGTTGGCAGTCAAAACTTATTAAAATGAAAAATGGATTTAAATACTTTGACTTTTATTAATAGCTTATTGTCATCCATACTAATATATTATTATAAATGCGGAAGTGTGTTTGTTTGTCCTTCAATCTCGCGGCAACAAAGCAACGAATCGACCTGTTATGCTTTAATATTAAGGATTATGTATTTCTTAAGTTCTAATTTTTACAGTAAAAATCATGTACTTACCTACTTTAGCATTTGGTCTTTCTGTCAACAAATTTTATCAGCACTAACCCGGAGTTACGAAGTTGGCGTTGAGTCATCCCCTTGCCTCATAGAGCACGTAAAGCCGTCGGTCCTGCGTAGCGTTGCCAGACGTCCCGTATTTCCCGGGACATCCCGTATTTTATGCATAGTTTAAAATGTCCCGGCGGGACCGACTCTGTCCCGTATTTGAACCGTACTTCGTTTTTCATTACGAAATCAATCCAAATCCAACAACACGCAACGTTCGTAAAAAAGCGAGTTGATCACCCTTTTTAATTACGATTATAACTGTATTGATTTTTATAGATAATATGTAAAAACGAATAAAAATTTATTAAAACTGACTTGATCCTCGGAAAAATATAAAAAAAAATGACACTAAATAATTTTGATTTTTTATTTGTCCCGGGTAAAAAACTGAAATCCCGTATTTTTTGCCTATTTAACCATTTGTCCCTTATAGGCTGAAAAAAAAATCTGGCAACCCTATCTGCGCCTGATCTCTCCGCGGTCGTGTCGGATTTTCGCCCCACCCATGAGAGTGAGGGAATAGAGAGTGCACTCGTGTCTGCGCACCCGCTTGTGCACTATAATATCTCCGGCGCAGATGGCAGATTTCCAAGGAGGTTGGCCGACGTGGCCGGGTTCAGGAGGACATTACTATATGCACGTAGTAAACTTAAGTCTGTCCGTGTAAGCTTAAGCTAGAGCAGAGCTCTCGCTTCATTGTTCAAAGTTTATCTTCCGGGCTGCCTTTGCAATGTTTTCTTTAAATCTGGGCTAAGCTCGGATGCGGCAAATTGGTTTAAGTTACACACACTCCGGACACAAATGGCGTGGAATTTTGACACCTTTTTAGTGTCAATTTCACCATCAATAAGTTACGTGTAACCAACAAATGTAAAAGATGTTTAGCTACCAAAGTTTCAAAAATGCATACGTAGGTATATACAATCCAAAGCATGTTAAGACGGGCAGACAAAAGCAGACCCATTCCCGTTTGTGACACCCGTTCACGAGCACGACGCATGATCCAGCCGTTGCTTCGCTCAACCATATTTGAGGGAACGTAACAACCCGCACCACACGACACCACCACAGAAATGTTTAAAGAGAGCATGACATACTTAGGCTACCCATGTTAAGGCATCGAATTGAATACTACTATTAAAATACTCATTTTAAGTCATGACTGAGAATAACTATCTGTATTCAATTTTTTCCACAGCGCGATTCATCAAGTGGTCTGAGCTGTGCGTTGATAGATCAGTCAGTCAGTCACCTTTTTCTTTTATATATTTAGATTATTTTAAATAGAGGTGATTGCGGCCATCACACTGATGTGATCATTGCGCTAATTTGCGACAAGGGTGACTCAAAACTCAAAATTCATCAATATTAGTGTCGAACATTTATACTTTTTACTATAAAAACAACATTACGCTAAGCACAAAAAAATAACAGCGAGAGAGATTGTGGCTTAATGCTCTGTCGCTTTGTTGGCCGCTGTGTTGTTTCGAGACCGCAGCATCCACAAAACACTACTCTCTAACGAGAGAATTCTCTCATCGTCGATTTTGTATTATGTCACTCTTGTCGCAAATGAGCGATTTGTAGACATTCCCACATCTGTTAAAAAACTTCGACATTAAAAATGGACTGTCAAATCTGACTGTTTGATTCTTGTGCCGGGTTACATTCGCTACGGGATGGCCAGTGGCAGGTAAATAAGCCGATATCAGGCGGAATCAGGTCACTATTCACTAGCGAGGATGTCCGTATAAGCTTTATTTATACCACTAGCGGTGCCGCCCGGATACCTATGCTCATCACTGACATACCTAGTTACTTTCGAGGGGTCCGGGATTCAATTCCAAACACGTGTCTCTGACTTCTTGGATTTTTGTGCGTTTTAAACAATCCTAGTTGATGCCCGCAACTTCGTTCGCGTGGATTAAGGTTTTGTAGTTCCCGCGGGAACTCTCTTATTTTCCGGGATAAAAAGTAGCCTAAGTGTTATTCCACACTATAATCTATCTCTATGCCGAATTTCACCCAAATCGGGTCAGTAGTGAGTTAGTGACGACCTCCCTGGCGCAGTGGTGAGCGTTGTGGTCTTATAACTGGGAGGTCTCGGGTTCGATTCCCGGCGGGGGCAGTTTAGGAATTTATAAATTCTGAATTGTCGCTGGTTTGGTCTACAGGGAGGCTTCGACCGTAGCTAGTTACCACCCTACCATCAAACACGTGCCGCCAAGCGATTTAGCGTTCCGGCACGATGGCGTGTAGAAACCGATAAGGGATATGGGTGGAATTTACACTGCTACACCCCTTCCAAGTTAGCCCGCTGCCATCTTAGACTGCATCGTCACTTACCATCAGGCGAGATCGCAGTCAAGGGCTATCTTGTCATCGAATTAAAAAAAAAGTAGTTTTACGTGACAGAGTAACAAACATCCATCCTTCCATCCATACTCACAAACTTTCGCGTTTATAATATTAGTAGGATGCGAAAGTTTGGATGTAAATTCAAATTCGCTATGCTGACAATTGGCTGACAATGATATTTATATATAAGTGTAAATCAACAGGTAAGTTGACTCATCTTTCCCTGAGTAAAATCTCAGCGATTGCGTCACAGATCACGCTTGACCGGTCTCGTTTCCGGGCACACAAATAAACCGACACATAAAACAAAGAATTCTGATATCGGACGCTATTAACACCTAAAATGACATTACTGTTAAGGCGTCTACACACCGCGCGTTTCGTTGAATCTCAATATATTATACATACATATAAAAGGAAAAGGTGACTGACTGACTGACTGAATGATCTATCAACGCGAAGCCCAAATCACTGGATGGATTGGGCTGAAATTTGGCATACAGATAACTATTATGACGCAGGTATCCGCTAAGGAAGGATTTTTGAAAATTCAACCTCTAAGAGGATAAAATAGGGTTTGTATAATGAAACTTAACGTGAGCGAAGCCATGGGCAAAAGCTAATATAATATGAACGTAAAAATTCTTTTTACAAAACCGACTTCAAACGCCACTACAAAATATATCAATTGTGCCCATAAAATTTGAAGATTTCCCTCGATTTCTCTAGGATCCCATCATCAGATCCTGACCTGATTACACAAGAACGGGAGCATGGCAGTTTCTACTGTGACATCATAAACATTTGACACTCTTTTATTGATAGTTCGCTCATCCAATTAAAAAAAGACGTAATTGCAAAAACTACAAATTGATTTTTTGAAGTATTAATAGTGGATGTTCTATCCAAGGAAGGGAAAGTGCAATATTGTAGGTTAAACCTATAATTGTAGGTTTAATAGACCTATAATTGCGCTTTTAGGGAATGTGTAAAACTGGACATTATTCAACAATAAATTCAAAAAAGACGTGTGGCACTCGGGGACTGCCGCGGTAAAGCTATTGCATAGCATTTTTATCAATGGCGTTGATAAAAAATGCGCTATCTAGCGGCTCACCATAGAGGAGTCCCGTGTCAGGTTATTTTCGTTACGGAATTCCTGGATTCGGTCTCCACGCTGGCCCGCGATAGAAGCTATGCCATAGCTTAAAAATTCAAAATTATTTGTTTCATGTAGGACAACTTGTAGCTCTTATGACACGTCATGAATCTAACACCGGTTCGGAATGCAGATTCTGCTGAGAAGAGCCGGCAAGAAACTCAGCAGTTGCTCTTTTCATAACAAAATATTACATAGTTAATGTATAGCTACAGTTAAACAACTTTGCGTTAAATTATTACTTTTGTGTTCACAAGCGTTTAATAATCGAGCGTTTAGACGCCGCGTCTGTGGAGTGTGTAAAGCTGGTCATTATTCAACAGTGATAAGAAGCGAGGTGAGTGTTGTCGGCGTTATCAGGGCGGGTAATTATTGTCACCTCTGCGTTAAATTATTAGTTTTGTGTGTGGTCGGCTAACGCTAACGCTACGGATTAAGAAATAATTTGTTTATGGTGTCAATTTTATTGAGTGCTTCGTCCATAGATATGTGAATAGAAAAATCGACGTGTGTATATGTTAATGTTCGCTATTAACTCCGAAACAGATTGACCGATTTTGACGAAATTATCAGCCAATATTCAGTGACGATGCAGTCTAAGATGGTCGCGGGCTAACTTGGAAGAGGTATGGACTATGGCAGCGTAAATTCAACCCCCTAATCGACGGACCAGACCAGAGACAATTCAGAAATTATAAATTCCCAAATCGCCCCCGCCGGGAATCTAACTCGAGACCTCCCAGTCATAAGACCACAGCTCTCACCACCGTGCCAAGGAGGTCGTCCTACTAATATTATAAATGCGAAAGTTTGGATGTATGGATGTTTGTTACTCAATCACGTCGCATTAACTGAACCTATTTGGCTAGAGATAGATTATATTCTAGAACTAGCTTTTGCCCCTGCGACTTCGTCCGCGTGGAATTCGATTTTGGGGTGGAATTTTCAAAAACTGTGACACACGTACTTCTTTATTTTTAACTGAAAGCTCAAATACCAACTTTGATGGAAACAGCTTGAAAAATGACGGAGTTTCATATAAACTTCCATCCACTATTTAAACCCCTTAGGAGTGGAATTTCCAATAATCCTTTCTTAGTGTGCGCCTACGTCATAAAAGGAACTAACTGTAAAAATTTCAAGTTTCTAACTTCATTAGTTTAGACTGTGCGTTGATATCTCAGTCAGTCAATCAGTCAGTCAGGACTTTGAATTTTATATATTCTAGAATAACACATAGGCTACTTTTTATCCAGGAAAATAAGAGAGATCCCGCGGGAATAAAAAAAACCTCAATCCACGCGAACGAAGTCGCGAGCTGATGTCCAATATAAATAAAATTTATCACTCGAAAAGTATACAATTTCAAAGCAATTAACGTTATGAATTATTACTGAACCGCAATTAGTGAAACTCTACACTTTTGCACAACACCGGACTTCCAAAGTCTTGAAATAATTGACGTATCCCGTTACAATTCGAATTGGGAAACTTATCTGGCAAAGACCACTCGATACAAAGCGAAGGAAATCAAAAAAATATATAATAATAAAAACTTTTTGTCCCGTAACAAAATTCAAACTTATTTGTGTACCATTGATATACTACTATCCGAATGCCGAATGAATGTCGTAGTTCTTTCAATTCACGAGGGCTCGTGGCTCGCAAAAAAACCGAGGCACATGGCGCGACATCGTCCACAAAAGAGTCCTTGGTGGAAGGGGTCACGTACCTCAAAATTCAAAATTCAAAATTTATTTATTTCATGTAGGCTAACTTGTAGCTCTTATGACACGTCATAAATCTACCACCGGTTAGGAATGCAGATTCTGCTGAGAAGAGCCGGTAAGAAATTCAGCAGTCGCTCTTTTCAAAAAAATTTTTTTACAAAGCTATGCTATGTATACAGTGCTTCCACAATAAAGCTTCAAAAATGCAAAAATGCATACGTAGGTACACCAATCCAACGCAGTAATGGGGAACAGACGCAAAGAGAGAGAGAGAGAGAGAGTGACTCATGGTTGTGTGTGTGTCGTAACTCGTATCTGTACAAGTGTGAGGGTGAGCTTGCTCGCGCCGGACCGATTGATATGTGTTAATCTTGGGAGTGTCACTTAAGACATGACAGTAATCAAAATTCAATATGGCGACCACCAGACGCCTATATTGTGAAAAAAAAAATTAAAGTCAACGGACTATTTTAGGTGGGGTATCATTGAATAGATATTTGAAAATCATTGTTAGGTTTCTTTGATCATTTTTCATTTTGAATGAACTTTTCCGATCTATAACAAGTTAAAGTTGTACATTTTCAATAGAGTTCCTTTAAAGTAGTCGGGTTTTTTATGCTCTTTCAATTGCTTGTTTAATTTTAGTAATTATGGGCGTTCTTTGGCCATGATATCGACTATCGACACAAAAATAAGTCCACTTCTACAAGCTTTCTATTAATATTTCTAAGTGCGTATCTTTGGTTTCGGTATATCAACGAACAGTCTATTCTTATTTTGGCGGCAAAAATAATGTTGTACACAGGACAATACATGCGACATCCATTGTTGGACGAAGATCAAAATTTAACGCGTCGAAGGATATTAAAAAAACAAGGGCAAGTAAGAGTTGGCCCGGCTGAGTTTCTGTGGTTCTGTACATTTTTTAAGCCAAAAGGAAGGGTTACAATTTTAGCAGTCTATGTATATCTTTGTATTTATTTCAATTAAAAATATTTATGTATATATCTCGAATGAGAAGGTGTTTAATTTATATTGATATTTTTTACTACAATTTGTTATTAAACTCACTCACCTTTGAAAATTTTATAGAGAACTCTCAGACGTGCCGGTTTTTTCAAGACTTTTTTTTCACCGTTAAAGCTAGTGAAATTTGATTGCTTCAAACTCATAACTCCGAAGCACATAATATAACTCCAAAAAATTACAAAAATTAATGCTGTCATTGCGGTTTTTTTTCTGTTTGATTTATAATATCACTCATTTGCGACAAGGGTGACATAATTCAAAATTCACCAACTTTAGTGTCCAAAACATGGTAAAAAAGACGTGTGGCACTCGGGGACTGCCGCGGTAAAGCTATTGCATAGCATTTTTTATCAACGCCATCTAGCGGCTCACCGTAGAGGAGTCCCGTGTCAGGTTATTTTCGTTACGGAATTTCTGGATTCGGTCTCCACGCTGGCCCGCAATAGAAGCTATGCAATAGCTTAAAAATGTATCCTTTCTGCTACATAAACGACATTATGCTAAACACAAAAAATAAGAGCGAGAGAGGCTGTGACTTTGTGCTCTGTCGCACTCTGGCGGCTGCGTTGTTTCGAGACCGCAGCATCCACAGAACATAACACTCTCTAACGAGAGAATTCTCTCGTCGTCGAATTTGAATTATGTCACCCTTGTTTCGAATAAGCAAGATGTAATAATAATAAAGCCTTTATTGCTGACATATTAATTACATTATTTCTTTCTTATCTAGTAATACATTTCAATATTTTCTAGTTCTTGACATCTTTATTACTTATCTAATAAAATTGTCAAGACAACATTCGATGAATTCGTTTGTCAGCGTGTCTTCTTGACATAAGGAACCCTAAAAACCATTCTTTGTCAAAACTCAAAGTTTGTGGAGGAAGAAAAAAATCGGCAGATGTTCGCAAACATTCTATTGTAATGCCAAGGCTGAGTCGAGTACTGAGTGCTAGTCGATAGTAATTGACATCAAATGAAGTGTCCTTTGTCAAGTTTGAAGTCAACCATTTTTTTTTTGAAGGTTTTATGAGGTTTTGATGTAAATAGGGTTCCCTTGAATGTTGACAAAAACTGATTGAATGGCAAGGTAGCCCTTACCTGTGCCACCTGGTGGTATAGTTTTGATGACCTCCCTGGCGCAGTGGTGAGCGCTGTGGTCTCATAACTGGGAGGTCTCGGGTTCGATTCCCGGCGGGGGCAATTATAAATATATAATTTCTGAATTGTCTCTGGTCTGCTCTGGTGGGAGGCTTTGGCCGTGGCTAGTTACCACCCTACCGTCAAAGACGTGCACCAAGCGATTTAGCGTTCCGGCACGATGGCGTGTAGAAACAGATTAGGGGTATGGGTTGAATGTACACTGCCATACCCCTTCCAAGTTAGTCTACTACCATCTTAGACTGCATCGTCACTTACCATCAGGGACTAACTTGACATTGATTAAAAAAATCACCCCTTTAAAAATTTAAAATACCTATTTGAAGATTTATTTTTTGATCTCAAATAAGTTTAATTCTAGACTTCAATTATTATCATATTGAAATAAAAAAAAAGCGTTTTATCTGCGAAATCTAATCACACATCATTCACAATGGCAATACAAAATACTTAATATCAATAAAAAAAAGTAAAGTGTAAAATATATCTCTGGATTACTTTGCAATAAATATAAAAAACCGTTTAAAATAATGTAATAACCATATTGTATTCGGGTATCTTCTTAAAAAGGAAAAAACCATTCATCAATTTCATTGAAATAAAGTTAGGGTTGTTCTACACTATATAAATTATTTATTAAAGTTAATCTGCCTGGGATAGAAGTTGTTCATTGAAAAAGTGGGTTATATTTGCTTATTCGCCTGCGACTATGTCTCCGCTGATTTAGAGCTCTAATAATAATATAAAAAATACTTTTTAAAAAACCGAGCTCAAACGCCACTTAAAAGTATGAAATAATTATGTGTTGAAGTCGGGCGGGCCTAAATAGAAACGATAAAACCGATGCGAGACACTAGCCCCCTTCTTCTTGTTCTATGATTTACCGTTTTGTAAAACGCTCCTTTAATTCACGTGGGTTTACTTAAATGAGTAAATGTAATAAAAAGACTGTATTTTTGTTAAAGTACTTTTTTATTCGATGACAAGATAATCCATGACTGCGATCTCACCGGGTGGTAAGTGACGATGCAGTCTAAGATGGTAGCAGCTAACTTGAAGGGGTTTGGCAGTGTACATTCAATTCATCTGTTTCTCTTTCTACACACCATCGTGCCGGAACGCTAAATCGCTTGGCGGCACATCTTTGATGGTGGGGCTGCTAACTAGCCGCAGCCAAAGCCTCCCACCAGACCAGACCAGAGACAATTTAGAAATTATAAATTCCTGAATTGCGCCCGCTGGGAATCAAACCCGAGACCTCCCAGCTAAAAAACCACAGCGCTCACCACTGCGTCAAGGAAGTCGTCATTGCTAAAGTACCAAAAAAAAAAATCAGTGAAAAGGTTTCTTTAACCATTGGTGTTAAATAAATTAATTTATTCCTACGTGTAAACTTAGCTTTACGATTATAAGAATTAACAAAATAAACAAGCGTTAGATAGCATCTCACATAATAACCGGCGCTGGGAATTTTTCGACGTTTCGTATGAAATATGTGAATTTTTGCGAACGCACTATCTCAGATCTCCTTACTGTAGGGTGACCATCGTTCTACACTTTTCTTAAAAATTCAAAAAAAACATTCGTTATTCACGTCCACGTCAAGTTGGCCGCTACCTCGCCCCGCGCTTCCCCGCACCGCACCTCAAGTCAGACCCGCTTAGTACAGATAGCAACGTACCGCTCGCGATTGTCACTACCAAATTTTTTCAAAGTTTTGTTATTGTTCCGATTTTGATATTTTTGTTAGCTCTATATTAGTTATTTATATTACTTGTTTGGTTACAATAGATAGCATATCGTCTTCTACGATCAATCAAAAAAGGAAAAGTTTTGTGTATCTATTTAATTACTTTAATTAGTGACTTTTTTCAAGCAGGAAAAAATAAGAAATTTAAAATTACGGCTTTTTACTTTCAAGATGTCATTGCCATGAAAAGCATTGCCAGAGAAGAAAACTTTTGTCATAGTCGTGGTTACAATAAAAAAATACAATTATTATTTTCTTGTCAACGGTACGGTATGACGTCATTTTGTAACGGTTGACGACGGCCAACTTGAGATGGAAACTGTAATAATTGTTTTTTTTTTTTCAGTGAAAAAATAATTTGATTTTGATTTTTTTCTTATTCGATGATAAGATAGTCCTTGACTGCGATCTCACCTGATAGTAAATGACGATGCAGTCTAAGATGGTAGCGGGCTAACTTGGAAGGGGCATGGCAGAGTAGATTGAACCCATACCCCTAATCGGTTTCTACTTTCTACACACCATCGTGCCGGAACGCTAAATCGCTTGGCGGCACGCCTTTGACGGCAGGGTGGTCACTAGCCACGGCCAAAGCCTCCCACCAGACCAGACCAGAGACAATTTAAAAATTGCCCCCGCCGGAAATCGAACCCGAGACCTCCCAGTTATAAGACCACAGCGCTCACCACTGCGCCAGGAGGTCGTCTAAACTGATGGTCACCCTAATCGTCTTAATCCGATACTGCGCCGTCTCTGGTACTCGAAACTCTCGCTATAAACATATTGTTTTAAATTTGGGCCGCGCTGTCAATACGAGCCGCGGCATTCGATACGGCCGTTAAATGAAAGATTTTAATTTTCATTGCATTATGTTCGACATGTTGCTTATCTTTAGATTAAGGCGGTTCACACTGACGCAGAAACGCAGCGGTTATCGCGGAGGTAAATTACTTAAAAGATTTTAACTCATTTACCTTTTACTCGTTTACGTGGTAGATTTTGTATTTTTGTACTTTGTGTGTTTTTTTTTAAATTTATGTAACATTTTTGACATTCGTAAGCGCTTTTGTAAGTCAGAATCGAAGAAATAAACAATACAATATAATTTAATACTTAAAAAAGTGCAAAGTAACTCTTCTAACTTTTCACGCCTAATTGGCACTAATTTGAACAAAATTTTGAATTATGTTTAATTTTTTTTATTCGATAACAAGATAGCCTTTGACTGCTGTAACGGAAAATTGGTCAGCCATGGCCAAAGCCTTTCATCAGACCAGAGACAATCTAGAAATTGGCCCAGCTGGAAATCGAACCAGAGACTGGAGAACTCCTACTTATAAGCTCAGAAAACTCACCACCAAAAAGATCATACTGGTAAGTAGATATTAAATAGATTATGATCGAGGATTGAGGAGGATCTGTTGATGGAGCATAAATCAGGGTATACATAATATATCGCACATAGTCCAGTCAGATTCACATGCCATTTTCAATTTACATATACTTCATTACAGAAGTCACTTAAACCGCACGTTATGTATTATATATGTGCTGTCTGAAAAGTGTTTTACACCAATGCAAATAATACCTAATTAAGTTTTATATGTAGCAAATAAAAAATCGATATGTCTGTACGGGTGGCGAGATGTCAGACGTTACATTTTATTCAAACGCAATATAAACTTGTTTTATTTGACCTTTTTTGATTGTGTTATTGGCAGTAAAAAGAGATTCCAAATGATAAAGTACCTACCTGGGTGATCATATCGCTTGAGAAAAAGGAATAAACACTTTATTAGAATTCTATCGTCGATTTTACTAAAATAAATTCGTGTACCTACATATCAAAGGATTTTCACTTAGAACTCCTATCTAAAACAATGTATTTAAAAATTGTGAAAACTTAATTGGCTTTTGTTTTAGCATGCTGTATTAACTTTGTTTTTTTTACTTCAACTGTTTGTTTTCCTAATAAAAAAAAAAACAAAAAAAAAATGAAAATACTAGTCGTGATAGAGATTCATACTTTTTTAACCGACTTCCAAAACAAAGTTTAACTGAAATGTTATAAAACAATTGTTATTTCATTATCGTCGTCGATCTACGTCTATCACTAGACACATGTATGGGTCTTCTGCGAAATCGCGACAGAGCGTGACCTTATGCCACTTGTATCCAGCGACTCGGCATTTATTCATTGTCTTTCATGACAACCCTTTGTGAACATTAAGGAGAACGCTCATTTTTTTTTTTCTTAAAAATAATATTAGCCAACCTGAACTTGATGTATATTGTCCTCTCCCCTCCAAATAAGCGGAAAGCTTGTGCTAGGAGTGGGTACGTCAATAGTGCTACTGGTGGGGTTCGAACCTGCGACCTTTCAGTTTTCAGTTCGCACCTTTAACCGTTGGGCTATTGAGGTCTATTAAGCTATTGCATAGCTTCTATCGCGGGCCACCGTGGAGACCGAATCCAGAAATTCCGTAATGAAAATAACCTGACATGGGACTCCTCTACGGTGAGCCGCTAGATGGCGCATTTTTTATCAACGCCATCTAGCGGCTCACCGCTAGATGGCGTTGATAAAAAATGCTATGCAATAGCTTTACCGCGGCAGTCCCCGAGTGCCACACGTCTTTTTTTTTTTTTAAACGTTAAACCAAGAAAACAAATAAACACACATTTTAAAATATTACCTATTAAGTATGTATTTGAAGACTTTAAATACGTTAACAAATCTTCGCGACGTCATATCAGATAACAATATTTTTTTATCAAAAAACCCTAAAATTTTATTGCGACCCTGCCAAATCGGATGATTCGAGACTCGTTCGCTAAATAAGTTTTATGATTATTATCATAATATTACTTTAATATTTTGTTACTTAAATTACCCCTTTTAAAGGCAGGTTTTGTGTGGCTGTTAACAACATAACCAGTGGGCTGTCCCATTTCAAAACCTAGTATAGTTCTTTTTTTTTTTAATCTGAAATATTTATAGAGGGTTTGTTCTATGAACATGCCACCATAGTTCTTGCATGTCATGAGGGCGCGTGAGCTTTACTTGTGGTTACGTCGTGTACATTGCGTAAGTGTGGGTTCCTGTCAGGAGCCTAGGTGGGAGCGGTCAGGCGCGAGCAAGCTCTCGCTCACACTTATACAGATACGACACACAACCATGAGCCACGCACCGTCGTGAATTAAAAGAACTATAAGTATGATTGGCAAAATTTTACAGGAGACCAAAAAAACATGTTTTGGGCTTTGCGAAGTAATAAATATATCCAATAAAAGCTCTCAAAGTAATTTATTTACGAAACATTAATTCATCAATCAGATACTGAAGAGTTCAGAAGGGCTACCACAAATATATTATTTTTTTTGTTCTCCTGTAAAATTTTGTCAATCACACTCATAGTTCTTTCAATTCCCGTTCCAAGTTAGCCCGCTTTCATCTTAGACTGCATCGTTACTTACCATCAGGTGAGATCGCAGTCAAGGACTATCTTGTCAACGAATAAAAAAATCACGAGGGCGCGTGGCTCATGGTTGTGTGTGTGTTGTATCTGTATAAGTGTGAGCGAGAGCTTGCTCGCGCCTGACCGCTCGCACCGAGGCTCCTGACACACTTAGGCAATATGCATGCAGGTACACGACGTAACCACAAGTAAAACGCCTGTAACTTCGTGAGATAAACGTAGGTACTATATCAAGAGTTTGAAAGAGAGAAAGTTAAGTAACAAACAATCATAAGTACCCTGAAAAATATACCATCTTAAGAAAAAGTAACGCTTATTAAATAAAATAATATTCTGCGAATAAAAAAATATTACATTTCAGTTCGAGGGCGGTACTTTACCTTGAGACTGTTTATAGTCTAAGAGACGGTCGCAAATACGCTTGTAAGTAGAGTCTGTTTAAAAAGAGAACCGTATGTCTTGTCGAGGTACCAGTAACTTCTTCTGATCCCCAACTGAGTGAAAGGGGGAATACTCAAATAAAAGAGATGAGTGAGAGGCACTTATGTAATTATCACGTCGGAGTGTACAGAGGTGCGTCGAGTACTGACTTAACATCGCAAAGTACAATACAAAATGCTGAATGCACAATCCACATGTATCCACAGTCTGGTGGGAGGCTTTGGCCGTGGCTAGTTACCACTCTACCGTCAACCACGTGCCGCCAAACGATTTAGCGTTCCGGCACGATGGCGTGTAGAAACCGATTAAGGGTATGGGAATTAACACTGTCATATTATACCCCTTCCAAGTTAGCCCACTACTATCTTAGACTGCATCGTCACTTACCATCAGGTGAGATCACAGTCAAGGACTGTCTTCTAAATATATAAAAGGCAAAAGTGACTGACTGACTGCCTGACTGATTGACTGATTGACTGACTGACTGACTGATCTATCAACGCACAGCTCTAACCGCTGGACGGATCGGACTTAAATTTGGCATACAGATAGCTATTGTGACGTAGGCATCCGCTAAGAAAGAATTTTTGAAAATTAAGCCCCTTAGGGGGGTAAAATAGACATTTGAAAAATCGAACTTAAGCCGCGAGCGAAGCCGCAAGCAATAGCTAGTTGTCGAATAAAAATTGTTATTTTGAAGTGTATAATTTACTTTATAGGTACACTTCAATATAACAATAAATAATGAAACATAATATCGACCTGAATTCAGATAGTTCATAACACAATACACGATACTATAAGCTGTTCAGGTTCTATAAAAGACAGATTTTTGTTTTAAGTTATGGAACCCTAAAAAACTTGTCTGACAAAAATTATAATCTTGTAGTACCTACTTAGGTAGAGGCAGAAACCAAAAACAAGTTTTTGAATTTTTTTAAAAATAAAACGTCGTCGCAGTTATAGACACCGGCTCTCAGACTACAACGACAATATTTGGGGCACTCCGACTAATTACCGAAATGTCAAATAGGTAACACGGGTGAGACAGGGAAAAGACGACCCCCTACCATTTGATCTCGATCTGTTTTCGCTGAAAGCATTTTGATATTCGTATTTCAGTGAATATTTTAGTATGTTCCACCGTAGCGCCTGAACTACTGAGCTGATTTTGATGAATGAGGTGTCGAGCGCTTCAGTATTATGGTCTGGGTGACATAGGCTACATTTTATACGAACAAAATCAATGATCTGACGGATGTTGCATCCAATTTCCCGAAGTCGGGTCAATTTTCAAACTTCCTTCTTGTTATAGTTCTTTCAATTCACGAGGGCGCGTGGCTCATGGTTGTGTGCGTGTCATATCTGTATAAGTGTGAGCGAGAGCTTGCTTGCGCCTGACCGCTCTCACTTAGGCTCCTGACAGGCACGCACATTTACGCAATGTGTATGTACACGACGTAACCACAAGTAAAGCTCACGCGCCCTCGTGAATTGGAAGAACTATGGCATAGGCACTATTGTCTGGTGCGAGGCTTTGGCCGTGGCTAGTTACCACCCTATCGTCAAAGACGTGCCGCCAAGCGATTTAGCGTTCCGGCACGATATCGTGTAGAAACCGATTGGGTATGGGTTGAATTTACACTGCTATACCCCTTCCAAGTTAGTCCGCTACCATCTTAGACTGCATCGTCACCATCAAGTGAGATCGCCGTCAAGGGATATCTTGTCTGCCTATCTTAACATGTATTGTATTGTTTTGCATTTTTGAAACTTCATTGTTGAAACAATGTACCTATACATAGCATAGTTTTGTTGCCTATTGTAAATTTTTTTTTTTTTTTTGAAAAGAGTAACCGCCGAGTTTATTGCTGGCTCTTCTCGGCAAGAAGGGCATTCCGAACCTGTGGTAGATTCATCCACGATTCAAAAGAACTTGCAAAAGTTTATTTGAATAAAAAATATATATTTTCTATTCTATTCTATTCTTGTCATCGAATAAAAAAAAAACTTGAGAGGTGTCAAGGGACATCCGGATGGAACGAAGTTCAATGCGAAATAGAAATGAAAATATCTGGCTTGCTTTCTATAAGAGAGAGAGAGGCAGACAGAGATACATGCGACGCCTATAGCAAAAAGTGTCGTGACAACTTTTCATAAGAATTTTTTCCGTCTAGCCCCCTTTCACAACGCGCGATAAGGAACTTCGTTCCAATAGGCAACATCGCAATCCAATGGTAGTGGTACAGGTGAAATCACCGCTGTCCCGGGTATATTCAGCGTGCAGTGAGGAAGAAACCGAGATACGGTTGCCATGGCAACGCTCTTCACAGCTTCAGCCAAGGAGCTCCGAAAGTCGAAACTCCGTCCCAATCGGGTGATATTTATGCGTGCTTGCTCTTTGACTATTTAGTTTTCTTTTAAACATGGCGGGCAAGTTTTTCAAGTACGTTTAGTGAATCGGAAACTTTATTTTAGAAAATAATCTAAATATATAAAAGGCAAAGGTGACTGACTGACTGACTGACTGACTGACTGATCTATCAACGCACAGCTCTAACCACTGGACCGATCGAGCTGAAATTTGGCATACAGGTAGCTGTTAGGACGTAGACATCCGCTAAGAAAAGATTTTGGAAAATTTCAACCCCAAGAGGGTTAAATAGGGGGTTAAAAAATCGAACCTAACGTGAGCGAAGCCGCGGGTTAAAGCTAGTATAATATAATTATTATAATAACGCCTTGAATTCTGATACAAGATACCGAAACATTTACTAATCCTATTATATTATACTAGCTGTTGCGCGCGACTTCGTCCGCGTCAATTTCTTCTATTATGAAGTTTTTAAAAGAATATATTTTATATATTTAATGGATAATTTTCCCCATTTTTGCAACATTTTTCACTGATGCTTCGCTCCTATTGGTCGCAGCGTGATGTTATATAGCCTAAAGCCTTCCTCGATAAATGGACTATCCACCAACACAAAAATAACTTTTCAATCCAAACAAAGTAGTTCCTGAGATTAGCGCGTTCAAACAAACAAACTCTTCAGCTTTATATATTAGTATAGATATTCTAATATTATAAATGCGAAAGTTTGTATGTTTGTTACTCAATCACGCCGCAACGACCTAACCGATTTGGCTGAAATTTAGCACAGAGATAGATTATAGTCTAGAATAACGCATAGGCGTTTTCTCATTTTATCCCAAAAAATAAGAAAGTTCCTGCGGGAATTAAAAAACCTTGATCCACGCGAACGAAGTCGCGGGCGTCAACAAGTAGTATTATAAATGCGAATGTGTTTGTTTGTTGGTTTGTCCTTCAATAACGCCGCAATAGAGCAATGGATCGACGTGATTTTTTGAAGAGTGACATTGGCTACTTTGTATCACAGAATGGTAAGTAGGTACCAGATAGTACCAAATGGTAAGTGACGATGCAGTCTAAGATGGTAGCGGGCTAACTTGGAAACCCTAGTCGGTTTCTACTCGCCATCGTGCCGGAAAGCTAAATAGTGTGGAGGAGTTTAACGGTAACTAGCCACGGCCGAAGCCTCCCACCAGACCAGAGCAGAGGCAATTTAGAAATTATAAATTCCTAAATTGCCCCGCCGGGAATCGAGACCTCCCAGTTATAAGACCACACTTCTCACCACTGCGCCAGGGAGGTCGTCAAAAAAATATATAGGATCTAGTCAGCGACACAGGCTACTTTGTATCCCAGAATAACTTAAGATTTCAGCGTAATACATTGTTGTATGGAGAAAGAACTAAGACGCAGCTTGCCTTAAACTTAAAGCTCACTCAATTAAGGCTTATAGGTTGTTAAGACTCCACTACGTCATTGTCTAAATACGCTTACTAAATGTACATTATCTGATATCAAAGGCGGCCATTAACAAATTATTGTAGACGTAGACACATAAAGGCGTATTCTACCTTTGAGAAAATGGCGTCATTAAATAAAATTTGTCGTTCGAACAGACTTTCAAGACATGCTTTGATCATACGTAACGTCGTAATTACGTGTAAGGGACCTTTAATTTTTAATAGGGACGCGCCTAGACCAAGGTAAAGAGAACTGGTACAGAAAATAGTACCCTCTTTACAATCGAACTATAACTCAAAATCTAAATAAAGTGTGGAACCAACTTCCTGCGACGTTTTTCCCACTAAACTACAACATGGGGTTATTCAAGGTGCGGACCAACAAATTCCTGAAAAGCCGGCAACGCATCGGTGGTGCCTCGCCATTAAGTGACCCGTCTGCTCGTTTGCTCGCTGAAAATATAAAAAAAAGAAAATATATAAATGGAAAAGGTGACTGACTGATTAACTGACTGATTGATCTGTCAACGCACAGCTCAAACTAGTTACTGGACGGATTTCACTTACTAGTTATTTGGGTAAATACCGAGTTATTTAAGATTTAGTTCTTTCATTTCACCAGAGCTCGTGGCTCATGGTTGTGTGTGTCGTATCCGTATAAGTTCAAATAGCATTAATGTTCTGTAGTCAACATACCTACCTACCTAGATTTAAGTCTTTGTTAGCATTTTCTACAAACCCGGGTGGTTTTTTTGATGCTATAGTGCGGTCGCGGAACAGAAAGAATTTCGTACATTAACCTGTTACTACCTGTCTCTGTCACTCCCGCTTTAAAATAATGCGTCACGCTCGCACAAATGCAATGACCGCCGTCCTCGGGGATTGTAAACCTTTTACTTGCAAACCTAAGGTTTGTTTTTGTTTGCTTGTGAATTGAATTTAGGGAGTCTAGATCATAATATAGACAAAACTGTACATTATTTCGTTATAACTGTGACAGGCGAGACGTCGTCGGAAATTAGTTACTCCGATACAGAGAAATCGGACTTTGATTTTTGAATTTTCATTTTTTTATTTCTATGTAATAAGTTAATATAACTCGATTATAATAACTGTTTAAAAATAAATAATTTATTTAATAAGCTACTAATTTTTTTTCTCCTTCAAATATTTTATATAAACCGCACTTAATAGAAAAATGTTTGTGACCACTGTCAGTAGGCAAAGAGGTCATTGTACGAAATTCTTTCTGTTCGGCGACCGTACTATAGCTTTAAGGATTATTTGTAAACCTTATGTTAATAAAATAAATAAGTGTGAGCGAGAGCTTGCTCGCAACTGACCGCTCCTACCTAGGCTCCTGACAGGCACGCACACTTACACAATGTACACGACGTAACCACAACACAAGTAAAGCGCCCGTAACTTACTTTTACTTTTACGTACTATACCCTGGTATAGTACTGTACTGGCTTGTCCAGTACAACAACACAACATATGCTATGTATTACATAGCATAATACAGAATTCACTCACATGTGTCGCCACGCCGACGCCGATATAAGACTGAGACTCCCACAGCATGGTGGCTGCATTTATAGTAACAATACAGTTGTATTGTTACTACCTACCCACATCCAGAGTCTGATGTTACGCATATAATATTATATTCGCTTACCTTTAGACCTAGTACACTACAAGTACGTTTATCAAAGCTCCTGAGCTTGGAACGTCTCTAGCAAGGGACCTTTAATTTTTGCGCACTTGTTTCTCATTTCGTCCCTTTTACGACCCCCATGCGTATTCCATATTTGAATTACGGTGGATATGAAGAGATTGTTTAACTGATGGCATGGGGCAGGGGGTTTATTATATTGATGGTGTCTCAATGGATCAATGGTTAGTTTTTTTATCAATTTTTTGGGGGATTTTTTACCAGCTGGCACACAACCCCCATCGAAACAAATAGTAGATAATACAACAATAAACTTAACTTGACTACGAAGTCATTGAGATTTGAATCTATAGTGGTAGCTGATTCTTCTCGGGAATAGTAGCAAGTCACTCTAAACTTTTTCCACGCGGACGAAGTCGCGGGAATCAGCTAGCCTAAATATATAAAAGGTAAAGGTGACTGACTGACTGATTTATTAATGCACAGCTAAACGGATCGGGCTGAAAGGCACATAAATAGCTATAATGACGTAGGCATCCGCTTAGAAAGGATTTTTGAAAATTCAGAATAAAAGCTAAGAACAAAAGCGGGCAATATAGGGGTTTTAAAAATCTAACTTAACGTGAGCGAAGTCGCGGGCGAAAGCTAGTAAGTTGTAAAACCACAGCGCTCACCACTGCACCAGGGAGGCTGTCTTCTTCTTTATCAACTAATGGACGTCCACTGCTGGACATAAGTCTCCTGCATGGACCTCCACAAGTCTCGGTCTTGCGCCGCCTGAATCCAGCGGCTCCCTGCGACTCGTTTGATGTCGTCTGTCCACCTAGTGGGGGGTCTGCCAACACTGCGCTTCCCGGTGCGGGGTCGCCACTCCAGCACCTTGGGACCCCATCGACCATCAGCTCTTCGAACTATGTGCCCCGCCCATTTCCACTTCAGTTTCGCAACTCGCAGAGCTATGTCGGTGACTTTGGTTCTCGTACGGATCTCCTCATTTCTGATTTGATCTCGCAGAGATACTCCGAGCATAGCTCTCTCCATCGCCCGCCGGGAGGCTGTCAGGACTCTTTATTGTAAAAATAGGTATTATTTGTAACACGTCACTCAATAAGTCTTTGGTCTGACCTATAGATGGCAACACTTTTGACAAAACCATATAATTGCAGAGTAGTAGGATCCTTCAGATGACACGTGTCAAAATTTGACGTCGTTCTGACAATTAGTTCAAAAGTTAGAGCGGATTAAGTAACCCAAGTTCTTAATTGTTAAAAACAATGGATGAAAAAGAATTCCGAGTGTTAATTAAACGTTGTTTTTTAATGGAAAAAAATACAACCGAAGCAAAACAGTGGCTCGATAAGTGTTACCCGGACACCGCACCAGCGAAATCAAGCATAATTTATTGGTATGCTGAATTTAAACGGGGTCGCAAAAGCACCGAAGATGCTGAATGCTCTGGTCGACCGAAATCGGTAGTTGTTCCGGAAAACATAAAAAAGTCCACGAAATCGTTTTGAAAGACCGTAAAGTGAAGTTGCGTGAGATAGCTGACACCTTAGAGATATCAGAAGGTTACACGAAAATTTGGGCATGCGAAAGTTGCTTTCAAAGTGGGTGCCGCGCTTGCTCACACCGGACCAATAAACAATTAAGAACTTATTGTCAGAATGACGCCAAATTTTGACACGTGTCATCTGAAGGATCTTGCTACTCTGCAATCATATGGTTTTGTCAAAAGTATTGCCATCTATAGGTCAGACCAAAGACTTATTGAGTGACGTATTAGGTTCCTACCATAAATATGGAAACCTAAGCACTTAAAAATAAACTACGACAAAAATATTCGAGGTACTTACTTACTCCGTCTGTCTTGAAACACCGTATTCTTGGAGAATTCTTAAAAGCGTAGATCAAGTTACTTAGCCTTCGCTTCGCGTAAACGCTAGTGCCTAGTACGTACTTTAATATTTAATACTGGAATATCTATACTTATAAAAAGACTAGCTGATTCCCGCGACTTCGTCCACGTGGAACAAGTTTAGACTGACTTACTACCTTACTACCATCAATGAGACGTTATGTTCTCTATCTCCGAGAATATTCAGTAGATCTTCACCAAAATTAGACAAAATATTTCAAATAGTACACAATCTAAATATATAAAAGGCAAAGGTGACTGATTGACTGACTGACTGACTGACTGACTGACTGACTGACTGATCTATCAACGCACAGCCCTAACCACTGGACGGATCGGGCTGAAATTTGGCATCCAGACAGCTATTATGACGTAGGCATCCGCTAAGAAAGGATTTTTGAAAATTCAACCCCTAAGGGGGTAAAATAGGGGTTTAAAAAATCGAATTTAACGTGAGCGAAGCCGCGAGCAAAAGCTAGTTTATAATAAAAAAAGAATTATCAAATTCGGTTTAGATTTGACGAAGTTATGGAGCAAAATCAACAAAAACTTTCATCCCCTATCCCGGATAAACCTTATTGTTTATCAGGATAAAAAGAATTTTATATATTGATGCGAAGTACCAGCTATCACTATACCAAATTTCATTTAAATCCGTTCAGTAGTTTTCGCGTGATACGCGCACAGACAGACAGACAGACAAAGATTAAAAAAAATTGTTTTGGGCTCAGTATCGATAATAAAACCTCCTCTATTTAATGTACAGAATTCGTCCCGTTACATTTTTATTATAAGTATGGATAGACAATACAGCATTGTAAAGTCGACATCTCCTGAGGATGCTCCGGTGTCGGGGCGAAACGTGCGTCGAGAGTAGTATACAAGTGTTGTGTGGTGGTGCATGTGAGTGGTGGTGGCATTGCTTGCTTGGGAACTTGGCTCTCCTGCTTGGTTGGGGAGGTAAGCGGTGCTTAGCTTGTAACTGCATGTTTGACCATACAGATTTTTTCTGTTGGCGGTTTATAGCAAAATAATTCTAACCTTTTCTTGCTAAAAAGACTTGTATTTAGTCGCGGCTTCACTACCACAGGAAAAACGGCTTACGTGCTCCCAGAAGCACGGTGTAGTGACATACCACTTTCTGACTCCGGGAATTTCTAGACAGAAAAACCCAATACATTCATCGGCCCGACCCGGGATTAGAACCTGGGACCTAAATTCAAAAAAATTTAAAATTCAAAATTAATTTATTTCATGTAGGCTAACTTGTAGCTCTTATGATATGTTATAAATCTACCACCGGTTCGGAATGCAGATTCTGCTGAGAAGAGCCGGTAAGAAACTCAGCAGTTGCTCTTTTCAAAAAAAAAAAATTTTTTTTTACAAAGCTATGCTATGTATACAGTGCTTCCACAATAAAGCTTCAAAAATGCAAAAATGCATACGTAGGTACACCAATCCAACGCATGTCAAGATGGGCAGTCAAAGCAGACCCATTCCCGTTGGTGGCACCCGTTCACGAGCATGACGCATGATCCAGCCGTTGCTTCGCTCAACCATATTTGAGGGAACGTCATGTTAACCACTACACCAACGAGGAAGTTACGTTATATTTTCTTCTAACTAGTCTACGGATAAGATAAAAGATTCCTTCCATTTTCCTTAGCAGATTAAATCACAATTGAGTTTCCATTAAGCCATCGGATCCCCTATAAAAATAAAACTAATGGGTCCTAATTGCTTTCAAGAGGTCCTTAGGTATAATTTTTATTATTATATCGACCGAAACAAACTTAATCCACCGTTAATTTAAGCAATTTTGATCTCTATTATTAGAAGATAAGGGTGGTAAAGGGGTGAAAATAATTGTTTTTGGGCAATGTTTTTCTAAGGGGTTAAGAGTTAATTCGTCGGAATAAGGATATAATACTTCAAATCTATTGAATAGATAGTACTTGGATGCTGGGCGTATTATGATTTAGTTTCTCATAAAATATAGGTACCTATCGAGGGCCCCTACGACCCCCCTGACGACCTCCCTGGCGCAGTGGTGAGCGCTGTGGCCTTATAACTGGGAGGTCTCGGGTTCGATTCCCGGCGGGGGCAATTTAGTAATTTATTATTTCTAAATTGTCTCTGGTCTGGTCTGGTGGGAGGCTTTGGCCGTGGCTAGTTACCACCGTACCATCAAAAACGTGCCGCCAAGCGATTTAGCGTTCCGGCACGATGGCGTGTAGAAACCGATTAGGGGTATGGGTTGAATTTACACTGCTATACCCCTTCCAAGTTAGCCCGCTACCATCTTAGACTGCGTCGTCACTTACCATCAGGTGAGATCGCAGTCAAGGGCTATCTTGTCATAGAATAAAAAAATAAAAAATAATAATCCAAACTGAAAAATGACGATTTTTTTGCATCAGCTTAATTGACTTCTATTTTGCTATTTTTTATATCCCGCTAATGAAAACCAATCAAATTTTATTTTAAGGGAGCCTTAAAATAAGATTTGTTTTTTTTTTTTCATTTAAGGGAGTCGGAATCTTTTTTTTATGTATGTTAACCGATTACTCGAAGACGTCTGGACCGATTTGGAAAATTCTTTTTTTTTTTTGAAAGGGTATACTTCCCAGGTGCTGCCATAGTCATCAGCTCATCAGGATGATGGGATCCTGGAGAAATCGAGGGAACTCTTCAAATTTTATAATCACATTTGATATACTTTGTAGTGTCGTTTGAAGTCGGTTTTGTAAAAAGATTTTTGACTTTATATTATCCTTTTATATATTTAAATGTACATTATAATAATATTATACTATAATACATCGCGTCTCGCATTCACAAGACAAAGTAGGCTTTAATGAGGGCAGGTAAATGACATGGGATGACATCCTAGTAGAAAAGGGTACGTTCCACATGGAACTAGGAATATCACTGTAGGTAAAAAGAATTTAATGGATAAATGGGTAATTTTGTATGAGCCCCGTACCCAAAACTGTAGCATTATGTACTACTAGTTGATGCCCGCGGCTTTGCTCGCGTGAATTTAGTTTTTAAAAATCCCGCGGGATCTCTTCGATTGTCTATAGGTCGCTATGCGAGTAAGAGTTGCGCGATAGAAGCAGAGAAAAGTCCAGGTGAATCATCATGCAGTGGTGTGCACACAGGGTAGGCATAATGCGGCAAAATTATATAAAATGGAGAAAACCGCCAGTACGAGTTATAAAAACTTAAGGGTAGGCTTTTTATAATTTGTACAATGCCTACCCTTAAGTTTTTTAATAATTCGCACTGAAGATTTTTTCCATTTTGTATCATCTGCCTACCCTGTAGTACATCCTGTGCACGCCACTGGTGAATGCAAGTAGCGCTGTGTCAACCTGAATTGCACTTTATTGTGTGGTAACAAGAGTTGTGTTGCATTCACCTAGACTTTTCTCTGCTTCTATCACGCAACTCTTATTCGCACTCTCTGAATCTAGGCTCTTTGAAGAGGTACGTATCAAGTACTTGTAGCTCCGCAGTTTACTGCGGAGTGCACCAGCCATGCTTTTAGGTATTCCCTTAAAGTTCATGAAAACGAAATTTAGAATAGAATAATTTTTTAATCAAATACGGCCTCCCTGGCGCAGTGGTGAGCGCTGTGGTCTTATAACTGGGACGTGGCGCCAAGCGATTTAGCGTTCCGATGCGATGGCGTGTAGAAACAGATTAGGGGTATGGTTTGAATTTATACTGCCATTCCCCTTCCAAGTTGGTCCGCTACCATCTTAAACTATATCATCACTTACCATCGGGTGAGATTGCACTCAAGGACTATCTTATGATTGAATAAAAAAAAACTTTTACAAAGTGCTTTCGAATCATCAAATGAATTTACCACTGTTTTTTAATATATAGACTAGCGCTTGACTGCCATCTCGCCTGATGGTAAGTGAACATAGTCTAAGATGGTGCGCGCTTGCCTAGAATCTTCTACGCTTTCTGTCAATTTCTGCCTGTTTGTCAAATTGACAGAAAGTGTCGCTTAACTTAGCTTAGGCAGTCCGTAAAACTTAGGGGTAACGGGCGTAAGTGGAACATACCCTATAGACAGCCCCTCGCCTTCTCAGTATTGATTTTGGTTGTTAGGGATTTATTTATGACTGTGCGAGGAAGGTACCTTCCTGCCTAACCAAGTACCCACCCGCGGTCTCGCTGCATCGTATTTCTCATTGCTGAGGGTTCTAACTCCTTTCCCTTACACCAATAAATCAAGACTTTTCTTAGGATATTTTTTTTAATTCGATGGCATAGTCCTTTACTGCGATCTCACTTGATGGTAAGTGGCGATGCAGTGTAAGATGGTAGCGGGCTAACTTGGAAGGGTTATAGCAGCGTACATTCAACCCATACCCCTAATTTGTTTCTAGTTTTCTACACTCCATCGGAACGCTAAATCGCTTGGCGGCACGTCTTTGACGGTAGGGTGGTGACTAGCTACGACCAAAGCCTCCCACCAGACCAGACCAGAGACAATTCAGAAATTATAAATTCCCAAATTCCAAAAAATCAATTGCTGTTCGTTAGTCTGGCTAAAACTCAAAAACAGCTAGATCGATTTGAATTTTTTTGTTTTGTTACTTCTAATAACAAAATAAAAAAACAAAAGGGAAAACCCAAAATAGCAGCTGCAAAATCGAAAAAATCAACATTCGTAATTTTGTGTAGGAATCCCAATTTGGGTTACTTTATTTATTTATTTTAATATGGACAACCAACAGGTTACTATAAATTATTAAAATTAAAAATTAAAAAATACATGTTAAATAAATTAAAACTACTTGAAGATAATGATGAGCAAGTAAATATGAAACAAACAATTAACAAAAAAAAAAAGTAAATACAGTTCTTAAACAATTAAAATTCCTAAATAAATTAAAAAGAAGAATACAAGAAGACAATGAATATTACTTCTAATAGATAACAGCGGGAGCAAAGCTGCAATAAAAGCTAGTAACTTCTATTAAACTAGATGCGAGACCAGTGTTTGCTCGCATTTCCCACAATCATACTGAAACCCTTACCAGGCAGTATTCCGGAGCGTCTAGACTGGCCATTAGCTTGAATTATTTGAAGATTAGTATCAATATTAAAAGGAGGAGGCAGACAGTTACTAGACCAAGTTACATCACCCCTTTCCAGCAAACAGGGATTTCCTTTATTTATTTTAATGGGCTTTTTAATTGACTTTTTTTATTTTTATTCGATGACAAGATAGCCCTTGTCTGCGATCTCACCTGATGGTAAGTGACGATGCAGTCTAAGATGGTAGCGGGCTAACTTGGAAGGGGTATAGCAGTGTAAATTCAACCCATACCCCTAATCGGTTTCTACACGCCATCGTGCTGGAACGCTAAATCGCTTGGCGGCACGTCTTTGACGGTAGGGTGGTAACTAGCCACGGCCAAAGCCTCCCACCAGACAAAACTTCCAAAAAATAAAGAGGTTCTCAATTCGTTGGAATCTTTTTTTTTATGTAACATACATAAAAAAAAAGATTCTCGAAGACCTCGATTACTCGAAGACGCCTGAACCGATTTGGAAAATTATTTTTTTAATAAAAAAGGAATTTTATTATTATTGAATTTTTATTTATTTCATTATTTACTAGCTGATGCCAGCGACTTTGTCCGCGTGGAATTAGTTTTTAGTTCCCGCGGGAACTCTTTGATTTTCCGGGATAAATTAGCATATGTCACTCTCCAGGTCCTCAACTATACCCATGAAAAAATCACGTCGATCCCATAGCTCTGTTGCAGAGTTATTGAAGGACAAACCCAACAAACAAACACACTTTCGCATTTATATTAGTAAGGATTTATAAACAAAATGGGATAGCTTTGGCATGATGGATCGAGCTGAAATTTAACGTACAGAGAGCTAATAGATTTATAAATACATATCAAAAATTCCAAGGCCGGCGGGATTCGAACCCACGTCTCTCTGGGAATCGCGCCCGAGTGTGTTAACCGCTACACCACGGCCGAACCATACGTCAGCCATGAAATTAGTGATATGTATCTACTTTTTCAATCAGTTTTATAGCAACTGTTACTGTGCCGTGGTGTAGCGGTTAACACACTCGGGCGCGATTCCCAGAGAGACGTGGGTTCGAATCCCGCCGGCCTTGGAATTTTTGATATGTATTTATAAATCTATTAGGTTATTTCCTTTAAGTTTAGGTTAACGCTTCTATAAAAAAAAAAAATTAAAAATTGTACAGAGAGCTATTATGACGTAAGCCGGTTAAGAAAAATTCTGGAAAATTAATCCTCAAAGACGGTAAAATAGGGGTTTGAAAAATCGAACTTAATGTGAGCAAAGCCGCGGTTAAAAGCTAGTAAAAAGTAAAGGGTTATTTTTTTTTTATTTTATTTTAATGCCTAAATGAAATGAAATGAAATGAAATGAAATGAAATGTCTTTATTTGCCAAATGTGAGTTCAGTGCACAGGTGGTATGGTACATTGTTAGTTTCTCACGTTTTACCATTTACATGGTGTGCAAAATTTGGTTAAAAAAGTCAGCTGCTTTCTATTAATTATTATTTACTTATTATATTATCTGAGAATCATAATGGCAATGGTAAAATGTCATGATTAATAATATAATTACAATAAGAAAAAAGATATGCATAAATAAAAAATGTCACAGGTCAATAATAAATTAGTCAGTGCAAGTATAACAGCCATGTCAAATCTTACAACTAATATTTATAAAGTCATTAACACTATAAAAACATTGATTAATTAAGAAGTCAAACAATTTTTTTTTAAATTTAGATAGTGGTAGACTTTTCGTGTTAAAAACGCAGCGTTTTCGCCGCCAGTGTGTAGATCAACAATAATGAGTGAACGCTAATAAAGCGCGCACACGACGTCCGTCCGTCCGTCCGTCCGTCACTTAGCACTTCGTTAACAAATACGTATCAATCGCTGCGGTACAGACTACTAAAGTACAGGGGCTGAAGACGGTATAAAAATAACCATTTAACCGTTAACCGTTTTAACCTATTATAGGTTAAAACGGTTTTAACCTATTATAGGTTAAAACGGTTAACTTCTTTTTTTTATATGAATAGCGGGCAAAAGAGCTGGCGGGTCACCTGATGTTAAGTGATTACCGCCACCCATGAACATTTGTAGTACCAGAGGCACCACCAATGCATTGCCGGCTTTTCAGGAATTTGTTGGTCCACCCCTTAAATAACGCCATATTGTACTTAAGTGGGAACACTGTCGAAGGGAGGTGATTCCACACTTTGGTAGTACGTGGAAAAAAGATCTGGAGCAACGGACGGTCGAAGTGCTCCAGGCACCCAGGTGGTGAGGGTGGAATTGTGTTCGGTGGCGAGCGGTGCGGTTGTAGAAGAAAGACGGTGGAATAAGGTCAAACAGCTCTTCAGAACACTCCCCGTTATATAGCCCATAGAGCACGCAAAGCGAGCTTCTTCTTCTTCTTTATGAACCGATAGACGTCCACTGCTGGACAAAGGTCTCTTGCATGGACCTTCACAGGCCTTGCGCCGCCTGAATCCAGCGGCTCCCTGCGACACGTTTGATGTCGTTGGTCTTCCTAGTGGGGGGTCTGCCAACACTGCGCTTCCCGGTGCGGGGTCGCCACTCCAGCACCTTGGGACCCTAACGACCATCAGCTCTTCGAACTATGTGCCCCACCCATTTCCACTTCAGCTTCGCGACTCGCTGAGCTATGTCGGTGACTTTGGTTTTCCTACGGATCTCCTCATTTCTGATTTGATCTCGCAGGGATACTCCGAGCATAGCTCTCTCCATCGCCCGCTGAGTGATCCTAAACAGTTTAACTAAACGGTTACAATTTAATCGATACAAAAACTCAGCGAGATGCTCCCATAAAAACTTCGGGTTCCAACTCCTCAATCCTGATGATGCAGGGGTTCTGAATCCCTAAACTGTGGGGATTTAGGTACTGTCGATTATGTAGGTATAGTTATTTAAGGTACCAAGTAAAAACTACGTTCTAAGCCTCAATAGCCCAACGGTTAAAGGTGCAGACAGAAAACTGAAAAGTCGCAGGTTCGATCCCCACCGTTGCACTATTGTCGTACTCATTCCTAACACAAGTTTTCACTTATTTGGAGGGGAGAGGAGAATATAAGTCAAGTGCAGCTTGGCTGATATTCTTTTAAAAAAATATATAAAAAAATCCATTTCCCAACTCCTCTGATTGGGATTTAGGAACTGTCGATTATGAATTGGAGAAGCGGACGAAGTCGCGGGCGTTAATTATAAACCAGTTACAAGCACGTTCATTACAGTAGTCACAAGCTCTGCGCCTTCATTAGCCTGTGTGTAATAGGGTGCATAGAGCATACAAGCGCTGCGTCAAAGTATATTTGGTGTTAAAACGTCAGTAATGGACGTACAAACAGACAGACACGCCACTCGGGACGGGATTCTTTTAAAATGGCGTCTCCAGGCTACTTACTCGTTATCTGCTCAATAAATAAGTGTAAATTGAAAATTTAAAACACCCCCGACATGTGAAATTAAAAAAAATACGTATAGTCTGATTTTTAATTGCGTGAAATTCTGACGTATCTTAATGTTACCAGAGATTTAAAAAATCCCACAAAAAAGATAATAAATTGAAACTTATACAAATAAAAATCAATGGCCGCACATAGATATTTATGACAAACGCCTGACAGATAGTTTGGGGTAAAATTGAACTACAGATGGTAATACTGTTTTTCATACAAATAACTCGCTCTATTTATAAAATGACAACTGTCAGAATTCCACCGAATTAAAAATCAGACTATAATTCGCCATTATGTGGTGGCGGCCATCTTGGATTTGAAAATCACAGTGTATTCTACTAGTCAAGCCTTACATTTGATATCCATATTGATGGAGTTGTGAAATATGTAATCCGCCATTTTGTGGTGGCGGCCATCTTGGACCGCTTTTCATCAAACATAGCTAACCTTATCATAGATATCCCGCGGGAACTCTCTTATTTTCCGGGATAATAAATAGCCTTTGTGCTATTCCAGACTATGATCTATCTCTGTGCCAAATTGCCGAACCCTGTTAAATACTGTTCCATTTATAATCAAACTAGCTTTTGCTCCCGCGACTTTGTCCGCGTGGAATTAGATTTTGGGGTGGAATTTTCAAAAACTGTGACACACGTACTTCTTTATTTTTAACTGAAAGCTCAAATACCAACTTTGATGGAAACAGCTTGAAAAATGACGGAGTTTCATATAAACTTCCATCCCCTATTTAAACCCCTTAGGGGTGGAATTTCCAATAATCCATCTTAGTGTGCGCCTACGTCATAAAAGGAACCAACTGTAAAAATTTCAAGTTTCTAACTTCAGTAGTTTAGGCTGTGCGTTGATATCTCAGTCAGTCAGTCAGTCAGTCAGGACTTTGAATTTTATATATATAGATAGATATAGTATGTAAAAATACTTACTTCTAAGGCAGAGATTCGAAGTAGCGATATGCAGTAATATGCCGCGAAATGAGAGCTAATACTGCATGACTGGTGAATCCGCGATGGCAGAGCGTCTAATGTAAACAACTTAGGTACCTAGATAGGGACACCATGTCTGCTAATTTTTTTAAGGAAAGAGTGACTTATCATAATATTTATCAAATCTATACTTATAATAAAACTGTAACGGAATGTAATGTATGGTCAAACATGCGGTTACAAGCTAAGCACCGCTTACCTCCCCAACCAAGCAAGAGAGCCAAGTTCCCAAGCAAGCAATGCCACCACCACTCACATGCAACACCACAAAACACTTGTATACTACTCTCGACGCACGTTTCGCCCCGACACCGGAGCATCCTCAGGAGATGTCGACTTTACAATGCTGTATTGTCTATTTATATTTATACTTATAATAAAACTGTAACGGGACGAATCTGTACATTAAATATATTTTGAAAATTTTAATCGGGGGATGCTTTATTATCGATACTGAATCCAAAAGAATTTTTTTTTATCTTTTTGTCTGTCTGCCTTTCTGTCTGTCTGTGTGCGCGTCATGCGAAAACTACGGAACGGATTTGCATGAAATTTTGTATAATAATTATTATTAATAGCTGATACTCCGGGTCAATATATAAGATACTTTTTATCCTGATAAACAGTAAGGTTTATCCGGGATAGGGGATGAAAGTTTTTGTTGATTTTGTTCCCTAACTTCGTCCAGTCTAAACTGATTTTGATAATTCTTTCTTTATTGTAAATTGTTTACTAATAGAAATATTTTGTCCAATTTTGGTGAAGATCTACTAAATATTATCGGAGATAGAGGACATAACTTCTTGCGGATGGTAACAAGTCACTCTAAACATTTTCCACGTGGACGAAGTCGCGGGAATCAGCTAGTTTATTATAAAGTTATTACACTATCTTATTGGCAACTGGATGCAAAGCAGATTGCTCCCATGCATCTTTGTAATTAAAAGTTTCAAAAGTAATAACTCCATAATATGTAGCAAACTTTATAGTAGTTTATAGTAGTAGTACGTTTATCTCACGAAGTTACCGGCGCGGCGCTTTACTTGTGTTTACATCGTGTATATTCACATTGCGTAAGTGTGCGTGCTTGTCTGGAACCTATGTGCGAGGAGTTAGGCACGAGCAAGCTCTCGCTCACACTAATACAGATATGACACACACACAATCATGAGCCACGAGCCCTCGTGAAATGAAAGAACTATAACTCCTGTTGTCAGGAAAATCTGAAACACAATAACGGGGAGTGTTCTGAAGAGCTATTTGACCTTATTCCACCGTCTCTCTTCTACAACCGCACCGCTCGCCACCGAACACAATTTCACCCTCACCACCTGAGTGCCTGGAGCACTTCGACCATCCGATGTTCCAGATCCTTTTTTCCACGTACTTTGAAACTGTGGAACCAACTTCCTGCGACGGTGTTTCCACTGAATTACAACATGGGGTTATTCAAGGGGCGGACCAACAAATTCCTGAAAGGCCGGCAACGCATTGGTGGTGCCTCTGGTGCTACAAGTGTTCATGGGCGGCAGTAATCACTTAACATCAGGTGACCCGCCTGCTCGTTTGCTCGCTAAAAATATATAAAAAAAAAAACAATAAATGCTTGTAACGCATATAAGTTTAAACTTGAATCTTGCTCGTAAAGTCAGTAGCTGACAAGTTTTGGCTTCTTTCCTTTCTCACATTCAGAAATAATAAGAATAACTGACAAGTGCGAACCGATTTATATTGTAAAAGGTTCTATTAACCGTACCTAGGTACTGTTAGTCTTCACGTTCGTTTTTAGGGTTCAACAGGACCTTCTTAGTAAGCATCCGCTCTCTGTTCGTTCGTCTGTCTGTCAGCGACTGTATCTCATGAACTGTAATAGGTAAATATTTGAAATTTTCAAAGAATGTTTCTATTGCTTCTAAACAACAATAACAAAAAATGTAACAAATAAAAGAAAGTCTCCATACAATAAACGTTTGTTTTTGATCGATCTTAATAAACGTATATTCATTCATTCATTCATTCATTCATTCATTCATTCATTCATTCATTCATAGATGGTGTTAAATCTTTAAGATGGTACGGGGGTTAAAAATTAGTAATTACAAGGAATCGAACATGTACTTTTGAACTACCAACTCCCATTCACCACTGCACCAGGTAGATCTTCATACAGCTTAACTTGAAACTTTGATAAGCGCAAGATTCCATTTCAACACAGAACCCTGAAAAATAAATATGTACATACATAAATAAATAAATGAACAAAACAAATTGTCACCCTACCCATTGAATGCGCGCGCGCAAAATTCCAAATTCAAATCAGTCTCGCTCAGTCACTTGTCCCAAGCGGTAGCATTTACATACACGTTTTGTATGTAAAATCTCTTACATTTATCTTGGGAACGTTTTGTTTGTATGGGACGGGCTTTTTCTGCCTAACGACGTCGTTTCGCCATATTTGCTTTGAGCGGGGTTAATGAACTGTGCTGAACGAAGTCAATGCTTCTTCACACTTTGTTTTAGAACTATTGTTAAATAAATATAGGGCCCTAAGGGGTTCTTAAGAGAACACAGAATACCTAATAGCCTAAACCTAAAGGTACAGAAGATTCTCTCCGCAAAATGATTTAAATAAATAGCGACTCTTGTCTAACACAATAAAGTGCATTTCAAGTTGACACAGCGCTACTTATCTACCGTCTTATTCACCTACACTTTTCTCTCTCTATCACGTAACTCTTATCCCTTCGTACTCTGAATTTACGCTGTTAGAAGGTACGCCATGAACTTGTAGCTCCGCTGTTTACTGCGGAATGCGCCAGGCCTGGCCCTGAACCGATTATGATAAGTGACGCACCGCATGCGTCTATCCCTAGTGCACAATATACGGGAATTTTAAAAACCAACTTCAACCAAGAACATTAAAGGTTCAAGTAACAAAAACAATGCTATCAATTTTTTTTAAAGAATACATCTATATTAATATAATAAAGTGCAAGAGTTGGTTTGTTTGAACGCGCTAATCTCTGGAACTATCAGTCGGATTTGAAAAATTCTTTTTGTATCTGATAGCCCAATTCTTGAGGAAGGTTATAGGCTATTCAATATCTCGGTACGACTCTTAGAAGCCGAGCAAAAAGAAAAAATAGCGCGGGCGAACAATGCGATGCGGTATGTCGGTGGTCGAGGGCGGTCACCCGACGAGAACCGAACCGAAGGCTATTTATTAATCCGGAAGATCAAAGCGTTCCCACGGGATTATTAAAAACTAAATCCACGCGGACGAAGTCGCGGGCAACAGCTAGTTATTAATACTACTGAACATCTTTTCTCCCCTCCAAATAAGCGAAAAGCTTGTGCTAGGAGTGGCTACGACACTAGCGCAATGAGTTTTTTTTTTTTTTTCTACCATAAAGCACCATGTAACGCTGGCTTTATTTTATACTACCATCTAGCCTGTGGGCTAAAAAGTAATATTACTTTAACTTAAACTTCTACTTATTATTAATTTCTATATATCTAATTTACAGTCCAATAACTGTCCTTAGTTTATTCTAACGACTTCACTATGAGTTCACTTTAAGTTCACTGTGAGTTCACTATGAGTTCACTATGGGTTCACTATGTTTTTGTGACCTAGTTAAGTAACACAAGCACTGACTCAGCACTTATTCACTTTTAAATACTAACTCGAACGGTTTTGTTCTTTTAAGCGCAATGAGTGAGTATCGAACCTGAACCTTTAAGTTTTCAGTCCACACCTTCAACCGTTGGGCTATTGAGGCTAAGATAGAAATAGCTTGAGTTTGTAGCCGTCGTTTTTCAAAGCGGAGCCCTGCCAAGCTATTGACTGGCTCGGGCCTAGCAGGACAGCATGATTTAAGCCCAGGACCCCGTATGTACCTATAAGTTATTGTAATAAATTCCACGACTCCGTCCGTCCGTACGTACCCGCGGAATAGCAAGCGAACATTGATGTATCTATGAAAATTGTGCACATTGTTCGAATAGCTATTTGGTTGTATCTCGAGGAATTATGTTCGATGGATGTGTTCATTTTGTGGGCATAAATCATTATTACATATGGCAAAAACAAAAGGAAGCGTATAACAAGGGTATTCTTAGTTAGTAGGAGTTTTTTGAGTACCTTCAAGGCAAGAGTGAATAGGCATCTTCTAGGCAAACGCGCTCCAACCTAGACCTCATCAGTGCTATCCAGTATTTACTGTCGTCAAGCGAGAGCCTATCTATATATATAAAATTCAAAGTCCTGACTCCTGACTGACTGACTGACTGACTGAGATATCAACGCACAGCCTAAACTACTGAAGTTAGAAACTTGAAATTTTTACAGTTGGTTCCTTTTAGGACGTAAGCGCACACTAAGAAAGGATTATTGGAAATTCCACCCCTAAGGGGTTTAAATAGGGGATGGAAGTTTATATGAAACTCCGTCATTTTTCAAGCTGTTTCCATCAAAGTTGGTATTTGAGCTTTCAGTTAAAAATAAAGAAGTACGTGTGTCACAGTTTTTGAAAATTCTACCCCAAAATCTAATTCCACGCGGACGAAGTCGCGGGGGCAAAAGCTAGTTTCGGATAAAAAAAGTCATAATTATGTAGTACATGACCTAAGTACTACTATGGACTTGTTGATGCCAGCGACTTCGCCTAGATTTAGTTTTTAAAAATCCCTTGGAAACTCTTTGATTTTATGGGATACAAAGAGCCTGTGTCACTCACCAGATCTTCAACTATATCCGTGCAAAAAATCACGTCGATCCTTGTCTATCTCGTGGACAGCTGAAGCAAAGCAGATTGGTTCCAAGCAACTTTGTCATTAAGGAATTCAAACTGTGTAATAACCTCTACTTATTAAATGTGTCTTTACACACTGTTTAAATTTATGTAATGGTAAATATACCGTCACCTAATTTAACTTTGCATACAGCATTTTGCTGAGTTGGGACCTTTTTTCCGGGTTGTGCCACACATGACTTAGTTGTTCCGGTGCTTTTTCTGCTTGGCGCCTTTTGTCTTTATTGTTCAAGTGGTGGAGGCGCCGGGACAACCTAATCTAGGTATACATATTCTGGTGGGAGGCTTTGGCCGTGGCTAGTTACCACCCTACCGTCAAAGACGTGCCGCCAAGCGATTTAGCGTTCCGGCACGATGGCGTGTAGAAACCGATTAGGGGTATGGGTTGAATTGACACTGCTATATCCCTTCCAAGTTAGCCCGCTACCATCTTAGACTGCATCGTCACTTACCATCAGGTGAGATAGCAGTCAAGGGCTATCTTGTCATCGAATAAAAATAAAAAAAACCTATTGGGTGATGTGTGGCACAATTCATAAAATAAAGGTTTTTTCTTTCTTTCTTTTCTTTCTTTGGTAACCCGCAAAAGTTAGGGAGCGTTCTAGAAAATGGGCAACAGTCTGTCAGATTTTTTAATTAACTTTACCCTAATATCAACTTTGAATCTAAAAACTCTTAATCCTAGAGGCAAATGTTAGTTTTATCCAAAACAGACTGAAAATACAAACGCCTGGGCCTTTGAAAACAAAACTATTGAAAACGGATTAAGGCTTTAAGGCTTTTAGTTTCGTTAATGGAAGGCTTTTATTCCAGTTTCAACAGGTTCACAAGAAAATGGAGGTAGATGGATGGCCTGGCCTGTCTTTATTTATTTTTTTTCTTTTTTTCGTTTTTTTTCTTTTTTTTTCTGGTGGATGTCTTCAGAACATCGCACCTGTGAAAGTTTGTAAGACCCTTAAATGTAATTCCTTTAATAATCTTCTTATAATATACAGCCATTTAATCGCTCTTCCGAGGACGACGAGCTATGGCTGTCGGAGGTTGTGGGACAACTGCTCAGTGATTACGGCAAGGTTAAAAAATTGAATGACTGACTGACTTACTGATCTATCAACTTACAGCTTGTACCACTGGACAGATCGGGCTCTTTGGCAAACAGATGGCTATTATAACGTAGGCATCCGCTAAGAAAAGATTTTTGAAAATTCAACACCCGAGGAGGTAAAATAGGGGTTTGAAAAACCGAACTTAATGTGAGACAACCGCGGGCAAAAGCTAGCTAATAATAAATCGTTGCTTAAAAATACTTAGGTATATGCAATGAAAAATAAGATATCTAAATATATAAAAGGCAAAGGTGACTGATTGACTGACTGACTGACTGATCTATCAACGCATAGCTCTGACCACTGAACGGATCACGCTGAAATTTGGCATACAGAATGCTATCATGACGTAGGCATCCGCTAAGAAAGAATTTTTTAAAATTAAACCCCTAAGGCACTGCTCTAAGGGCGTAAAATAGGGTTTTGAAAAATCGAACTTAACGTGAGCGAAGCCTATTAATAAACTAGCGAAAGCTAGTTTATTAATAAAAATATACAAACTGTTAACACAAAGCTTAACTATAACTTAGCTATAACTTAGCTATAACTTAAATAAATAACTGCACTGAGTAAAAAATTAAAAATACATTTTTATAACCAAACCAAACTCTTCTACAACGGACTAAGAAACTGAAATGCCGAGCTTATTTGACTAAGTAACAGTTAAGTTAGTCTCATTTAATATTAAGAATTTTAAATTGAAAGTGAGTCTACTTGTTTAGCTTCTCCACAATTTTCGCGTTTCACCTTAATAGATGTTCTTTTCAATGATAAAACTTTGTCGCTTAAGGTACAGTTTCATTAGCGAAGGTTTTGTGAATGTCGGCTGGTTTTCGGAACATCTTGTGACTAAGTTGAACAAAATAAAATGGAAATAAAAATAACTACACATAGATTGGTCCCCAGTCTCTAAATCAGATTTATTGATTTAGTTAAAAATCTGTGTTTTAGTACTATTAAAATGATTTCGTCACCTCTTCACACAAAATTCATGATATTGGAGTGACTTTAGGTTAAAAATTTAAAACCCCCCGACATGTTACGACATCCTACATTGCGAGTTGCGAAGTTGAAGTGGAAATGGGCGGGGCACACAGTGCGAAGAGCTGATGGTCGATGGGGTCCCAAGGTGCTGGAGTGGCGACCCCGCACCGGGAAGCGCAGTGTTGGCAGACCCACGAGGTGGACCGACGACATCAAACGAGTCGCAGGGAGCCGCTGGATTCAGGTGGCGCAGGACCGAACCTTGTGAAAGTCCTTGCAAGAGACCTATGTCCAGTGGACGTATAATCAAAATCAAAATTTATTATTTCATGTAGGCCAACTTGTAGGTCTTATGACACGTCATACATCTACCACCGGTTCGGAATGCAGATTCTGCTGAGAAGAGCCGGCAAGAAACTCAGCAGCTGCTCTTTTCAAAAAATTTTACAATGGTTAACAAAACTATGCTATGCACACAGTGTTTCCACAAAGAAGTTTCAAAAATGCACACCTACCACAACCTAACACACGTTAAGATGGGTAGACACAAAGCAGACCCATTCCCGTTAGTGGCACCCGTTCACGAGCACGACGCATGATCCAGCCATTGCTTCGCTCAACCATATTTGAGGGAGATATATAGACGTTTAAGATAAAGAAGAAAGTTTACATTGTCTAGTTGAAGGAACTACACCTTAGTGCTTTCAGACCTAATGGTCCTATTATGCTATGCCGCACCTTCCGCTAAGCTTGCCGAGAGTTGCAAGGATCCTTTCTGCATTCTCCTTTGACAGAGTTGTCACGTCTCTAATTAAATTAATAACGTAAATAAGGTAAAAAGCTAGTTGGCTGAGCTTGCTTTTTCCTGAAAAAAAAAAGGATGTCTCAAAGGCTGCTGAAATTGCGGGTAACTTTATTGTGGTTTTTAAATGACCTAAAATAAGAAGGTTGGAACCTCGACCTCTTTTTAAGAAACCACGGAGTTATGACCACGGAGTTTGAGATAGGCATAGAAGTGATAAAGGAACGGTAGCTTCTCGCTGCGTAGATAGATTTATTAATTTACTAGTTGACGTCCGCGGCTTCGCTCGTGTGGATTAAGTTTTTGAAATCCCGCGGGAACTCTTTGATTTTCCGGGATAAAAAGTAGCATATTTCACTCTCCCGGTCCTCAACCATGCCCATGCAAAAAAAGCACGTCGATCCTTGCTTTGTTGCGGCGTAATTGAAGGACAAATCAAGTTACCAACAAAAAACACACTTTCGCATTGCATCATACTTATAATAAAATTTATACTTACCACAATCTAAATATATAAAAGGCAAAGGTGACTGACTGACTGACTGACTGACTGACTGACTGATCTATCAACGCACAGCTCCAACCACTGGACCGATTGAGCTGTGGCATACAGGTAGCTGTTAGGACGTAGACATCCGCTAAGAAAGGATTTTGGAAAATTTCAACCCCAAGAGGGTTAAATAGGGGGTTAAAAAATCGAACCTAACGTGAGCGAAGCCGCGGGTTAAAGCTAGTAATAATAATATTATAAAGGCGGAAGTGTGTGTGTGTATGATTGTAACTCTTTCACGCAAAAACCAATGGATGGATTTGGCTGAAATTTGGAATGGATTGTACCCTGGATTAACACATAGGTTACATTTTATCCCGGAAAATTAAAAAGTTCCCGCGGGAATCAAACAACCTTTATCCACGCGGATGAAATCGCGGGCATATCTAGTTTACCTAAATATATAAAAGGCAAAGGTGACTGACTGACTGACTGATCTATCAACGCACAGCTCAAACCACTTTACATACAGTTTTGCATACATATAGCTATGACGACGTAGTCATCCGCTAAGAAAGGATTTTTCAAAATTCAACCCCGAAGGAGGTAAAATAGGGGTTTAAAAAATCGAACCTAACGTGAGTGAAGCCGCGGGTAAAAGCTAATAATATTTATTGGATAGAATCAGGCGTTACTTTGCGGAAGTTCATGATTAACAAAAAGTGTTAGAATTATTTTGCTGTAATCCGCCAACAGAAAAAATCTGTATGGTCAAACATGCAGTTACAATGCTGTATTGTCTACAATACAGCATTGTAAAGTCGACATCTCCTGAGGATGCTCCGGTGTCGGGGCGAAACGTGCGTCGAGAGTAGTATACAAGTGTTGTGTGGTGGTGCATGTGAGTGGTGGTGGCATTGCTTGCTTGGGAACTTGGCTCTCTTGCTTGGTTGGGGAGGTAAGCGGTGCTTACCTTGTAACTGCATGTTTGACCATACAGATTTTTTCTGTTGGCGGATTACAGCAAAATAATTCTAACATTTTTTGCTAATAATATTTATTTTAAAGGTTTTTAGCTTGTTTTTAGGGTTTCACACAACCAAAAAGTTCATCATAAAATGGAAAGGATAAGCAGAGAATACTATTTCGGAATTCTGAAATGATATTATTAGCCAGTTCCTGGAAAAAGGAGCAAACAATAATCATATCAGGTCTGCATAATGTTCGTACGTATGTATGTATGTTTGTATGTACGTCTGCAAAAGTACTGATAATCCAACTATGAAATGATTTAGAGTGCATGTCAGACTGACATAGACTAGCTTGGGACGTACCGAGAGCGTTTAACATAACTATTTACTACCAGGAAATCCTATTATTATTCTTTAACATTCCTTTTTGTTTTTTGTTTCTATGACTTCAAAAAAAGAGGAGGTTCTCAATTCGATTTTTTTTTTGGTGATGTTACTCCATAACTCAAATCTGAACCGATTTCAATAATTTTTCTTTAACTTGACTCTTCAGGTTGGTTTTATTTAAATTTGGTGAAGATCTGATAAATATCTTTGGAGATGGACGACGGAACTCCTCAAGGAATAAGAGCAAATCGCTCTTGATCAGAGTGTGTGTAGGATTTTCACCATGCATATTTCATAGCATAGTGAGCATGGTAAATAATAGCATGGTATTCGGTATTTCAATATTTTTTTAAGGAGCAAAACAAATGATCTAGTTAATAGGTCCTATGAAACTACACTTAAAAGCTTAAAATAATAATATAAAAAAAAAATATTTTTAAAAAGCCGACTTCAAATGCCACTTAAAAGAATAAAATAATTTTAATTTGTACACGTATGTTAAAGTCGGGCCAGCGTCGCGCATCGGTTTGATCGTTTCTATTTAGGCCCGCCCGACTTCAACATACGTGTATAAACTAAAATTATTTTATATTTTTAAGTGGCGTTTGAAGTCGGTTTTTCAAAAATATTTTTTTTATATTATTAGTAGCTGTTGTCCGCGACTTCGTCCGCGTCAATTTCTATTATTATGATCATGATTAAGAAGTTTTTAAAAGAATATATTTTAAATATGGATAATTTTCCCCGTTTTTGCAACATTTTTCACTGATGCTTCGCTCCTATTGGTCGCAGCGTGATGTTATATAGCCTAAAGCCTTCCTCGATAAATGGGCTATTCAACACAAAAAGAATTTTTCAATTTGAACCAGTAGTTCCTAAGATTAGCCCGTTCAAACAAACAAACTCTTCAGCTTTATAATATTAGTATAGATTAGAGAATAGGTGCACGGTGTGTCGCCCGCCTTGCGATTCGGGAACACCGCGCTCGTAGTCGCAGTAACAGACGGACCAGCTTTGACTATCGATCCCGTGTTTAGTGTTGTTACAATGCCCATAATTAGCCCATCGATATAATGCACCGCGAGAAAAGTTTTATCGACTTTTTTTTAAAATATAATATGGACTAGCGCTTGCGATCTCACCTGATGGTAAGTGAAGATGCAGCCTAATATGGTGTACGCTTGCCTAGATGATGCCTATTCACTCTTGATTTAAAGACACCCACATTATAGTTAGTTGGAAAAACGGAAGTCGGAAGGGCATGCCTTGCGGTGCGTATTAGGAACGAGGAAGCAAAGTCCTTGGTGCGAGATCGTGGAATTTCGAACACGTAGCGGTACAGATTCGTACGAGGCCTTGCGGACGGTGGGAGAAAGATGATGGTAACTTTGAATACACTATAATAATAATATTATTAAATACTAGATGTTACTACGCGACATCTCCTCGTGGATTAAGATTTTTGATTCCCACAGGAACTGTTTAATTTTCCGCGATAAAATCCTATGTGTTAATCCAGGTTATAATCTATCTCCATTCCAAATTTCACATACAACAATTTCACGTACAAAGTTTGAGTAACACTAAGTGAAATCTACAGACTGAGCCCCCACTCCGCCCAGACCCAAGACAGAGCCAAAACGAGACAGATTTATGTCAGAGCATATTTATGTTGTTATACTTTTCATCACAGTGTAATGCGGAATAATAAAAAAACTATCGATATGTAAACCTCAGTTTAGAGGCGACGGAACGTCACTATCATAAAACTTTAATTCGTTTTTGATAATTAGAGGTTTGTGGAAGGACTAATATCATTTATTCCCTCTGCAGGTTGGATTTCATAAATCAAATTTCTACCCGAAACTACTATTTAGGTATAATTTTATTAATAGTTAATTGTATTTAAGGGAAAAGGCGTATATTATTCTGTTTTGAATGGTGTGTATTAATTGTTAACTGGCTTTTAACTGCGGTTTCGCTCCCACCATCTATTAAAAGTACATAACGTTGCTGTAGAATGAATACCTCGTATGAAAAAAAAGCATATTTTTATTTTGCTTGTAAAATTCGAAAGAAAACCTTAAACTAACCGCATCATGCCGAAACGCGAAATGACTTGGCGGCACGTCTTTGACGGTTGGGTGGTAACTAGCCACGGCCAAAGCCTCCTGTCAGACCAGACAAGAGACAATTCAGAAATAATAAATTCTCAAATCACCCCGCCGGGAATCGAACTTGAGGAATCTTTTTTATAAGCTATTGCATAGCTTCTATCGCGGGCCTTGAGCGTGGAGACCGAATCCAGAAATTCCGTAACGAAAATAACCTGACACGGGACTCCTCTCACCGCTAGATGGCGTTGATAAAAAATGCTTTGCAATAGCTTTACCGCGGCAGTCCCCGAGTGCCACACGTCTTTTTTTATGTATTTTCCCCGATTACTCGAAGACGCCTGGACCGATTTGGAAAATTCTTTTTTTATTTGAAAGGGTATACTTTCCAGATGGTCCCATTGTCATCAGATCAGGATCTGATGATGGGATCCTGGAGAAATCGAGGGAAATCTTGAAATTTTACAGGCACAATTGTTATACTTTGTAGTGGCGTTTGAAGTCGATTAAAAATCCAAAACACTGTTTTACCAATGGTAATATTGGTTCCCGGGCGGCCCGTCGCTGTCAACGCCCGATGTTATCTGCCGCTATCATTACAACGACTGTGATTACAAGCGATTCGTTGTTTGTACGCCCGTCATACAAAAGTTTGGGCTTCAAGGATATAGACGGACTAGATGTGGTGTGGCACAGCTGTCAATTGTGATGTACCTCAGGCTCAGAGGCGGCTCTAGCCCATGTAGCGCCCGTGTGCAATCAATATCTTGGCGCCCTCTAGTAGACGCGCGGCCAAAATGGAATACTTACAATACAAGAATACCGTTTGACTTACAGTTATATTTTCACCAGTGAAAGGAAATTCAGGTGCAAAAAATGGTGCAATTTTAAATGATGTCGAGAAGCAAGCAAGCGCGGCTCGGCGCGGCGCCCCCTACAACCCTGTGCCCGTGTGCAACGCACACCCTGCACCATAGGTAAAGCCGGCACTGCTCAGGCTCACAACTGGGTGAAGCGAGTACTCCGAAATAAAAGACGTGCTGTTGGAACACTTATGTATTTTCACTCATGTAATAATGTTTGTCTGGTGGGAGACTTTAGCCGACGTATCGCCAAGCGATTTAGCGTTCCGGCACGATGGTAGGGGTATGGGTTGAATGTACACTGCCATACCCCTTTCATGCTAGCCCGCTACCATCTTAGACTCCATCGTCACGTCATCCAATAAAAAAAAGTCCTCGTGATTGAAGGACAAACCAACAAAGAAACACTCGCATTTATAATATTATAGTAAGCATAAGGTAAGAGTTTCTTAGGATAATAATGGAGTGGCTTCCTTTGCCACATCCAGTACTGTATTTGTATCTACAGACTGCGGTGAGTGACGCGGCTCGACACTAGTGCTGCGTCATTCTTGACTGAGTTATCCCGACCATAGACACGAAAACTCGTAGACATGCCATGTTGAATCGCAAAGATCTTCTATTCTCTATTTCAGCGGCTTTCGAAAGTTGCTCACTAAGAACTGTCATACAGGTCACCTTTAAAAGTTCCATAGGTATTAAATGATGAGAATTAAATGAAAAACACCTCCCACGTAAGTTGTTGTATCCCACAAAATTGGTATTTTAGTATTGTTGTACTTATCATTTGTTTTTATCTATTTTATGTGTTCGTTTAAAAAAAAAAAGACGTGTGGCACTCGGGGACTGCCGCGGTAAAGCTATTGCATAGCATTTTTACCAACGCCATCTAGCGGTGAGAGGAGTCCCGTGTCAGGTTATTTTCGTTACGGAATTTCTGGATTCGGTCTTCACGCTCAAGGCCCGCGATAGAAGCTGTGCAATAGCTTAAAAACAGCATTCTTTAACATACTTTCAGGACGTATAAAGTTGTATTGTTATTAGAACGACGACCTAAACCATTGTATTGACCTTCACAACAATTAACGCGTCACGTAAGCGTTTTGGAGATACAACAATTTACGTAGGGGGTAACGATTTACTCCTTCCTTTCACAATTCCTTTTATTTTATCAATTTACTTTCTAAATATATCAAAAGGCAAAGGTGACGGACTGAATGACTGACTGACTGACTGACTGATCTATCAACGCATAGCTCTAACCACTGGACCGATCGAGCTGAAATTTGGTATACAGGTAGCTGTTAGGACGTAGACATCCGCTAAGAAAGGATTTTGGAAAATTTCAACCCCAAGAGGGTTAAATAGGGGGTTAAAAAATCGAACCTAACGTGAGCGAAGCCGCGGGTTAAAGCTAGTTAAATATATAAAAGGCAAAGGTGACTGACTGAATGACTGACTGACTGATCTATCAACGCACAGCTCTAACCACTGGACCGATCGAGCTGAAATTTAGCACACAGGTAGCTATTAGGACGTAGCCATCCGCTAAGAAAGAATTTTTGAAAATTTCAATCCCAAGATGGTTAAATAGGGGATGCAAGTTTGTATGAAAGTCCGTCATTTTTCAAGTTATATACATGAAACTTTGTATTTAGGCTTTCGAAAAAAAAATAAAGAAATACTTGTTGTTAAAATAAAAGGAATTTAAGTAGGTATCTTTTTATCGTCACGGCACTTCTATAACATTCCTAAGTCGCGATATCCAAATCGCCCGTTGAGAAGCGATCGGCGATACAATAGCAATTATTGTCGATGTTCCAATGCCAGATATACGCCGAACGTATCGAGCTGGACATCGACTCGATATCGACAATTGCCAGGCGATGTAGTGAAAATAATCTTGCAACATGCACCTATAATATCATTTTTATTAGAATAGAATAGAATAGAAATATTTTTTATTCAAATAAACTTTTATTCAAATAAACTTGCTTTTGAATCGTCGATGAATCTACCACTGGTTCGGAATGCCCTTCCTGCCGAGAAGAGCCAGCAATAAACTCGGCGGTTGCTCTTTTCAAAAAAAATCTTTTTACAATGGTTACCAAAACTTTGCTATGCACACAGTGTTTCCACAAAGAAGTTTCAAAAATGCACACCTACCACAACCTAACACATGTTAAGATGGGCAGCACAAAGCAGACCCATTCCCGTTGGCGGCACCCGTTCACGAGCACGACGCATGATCCAGCCATTGCTTCGCTCAACCATATTTGAGGGAACGTAACAAATAATAAAATATATCAACGCACATTTCTAATTCCCACTAGGAGCGTAAGTACAAGAAATGCTAAGCACATTATGATGGGATTATTCGCAATTAATAACCGGTAATTTTTAACGTGAACGAGATTGAGATGTCACTTACCATCGGATCGGTTGTAATAATTTACGCTAATGTAACGAATATCTCACACTAATAGAAGCTCGCCGGATAGTACGGTGGACAGGTTTGTGTGTGTTTCCATTGGTGCTAGACGATACGGGAAATTATCGGACGGTTTTTTTGGCCCCTTTCTTAAACAACTTCAAAAATAACCGGTCAAATGCGAGTCGGACGAAAAACGCCAAAAACACGTTTCTAGAAGGGGAGCCCCATTTAATTTTTATTTTCATTTGAAAAAAAGATAGAAGACTATTTTATTTGATCAACACAATTGGAATGTTTAAAGAAAAAACATTTAATATTATTTAATTATTTTTTTATATTTATTCAAGGGCCGGAACAACAAATTCCTGAAAAGCCGGCAACACATTGGTGGTGCCTCTGGTACTACAAGTGTTCATGGGCGGCAGTAATCACTTTACATCAGGTGACCCGCCTGCTCGTTTGCCCGCTATTTATAAAAAAAAAACAATTGCATGTAATCAAATCAGGTCTCCCGCTCAGCATCATGATTCATGCTGCAGCAAGCATGGTACGTATTTGTTGTTCTAGCGGCAACAGAAATACACATTCTCTGAAAATTTCAACTCTCTACCAATAGGTAGAGAGGTGTACGGGCCCTCTAATAATAGGGCCCGTACACGGTCAAACGTGTTTGTCAAATACGTAACATTTTTACGTGTTTGTCAAATTATTTGATAGTCTGTAGTCGTGTTCGTCAAACAAACTACGTGTTTGGCAAACAGAAACGGATGGAGTTTGATAGTGTGTGCTGATTTTGATGACTTGTTCAAACAAAAACGTAAAATCTTCTATATATATATAAAATTCAAAGTCCTGACTGACTGACTGAGATATTAACGCACAGCCTAAACTACTGAAGTGAGAAACTTGAAATTTTTACAGTTGGTTCTTTTTATGACGTAGGCGCACACTAAGGAAGGATTTTTGAAAATTCAACCCCTAAGGGGGTAAAATAGGGGTTTGAAAAATTGAACTTAACGTGAGCAAAGCCGCGAGCAAAAGCTAGTTTGACATAAAATTGTACGTGTTTAACAAACATGTTTGTCAAATACGGGCCCTCTTACGGATCTTGAGCCCGCTGAGAGACAGACGGACGGACGGACAACGGAAGCTTGTCTCCCACCCTACGGAACGGTACGGAACCCTAAACACGGCAGAGTTTTATTCCTCTGATCACGTCTTATTAGAATGGGGAGTGGAAACGCACCCACCACAATATGGTAAGCTCGAGTAATATTTCCCACTGTCACCATGGGTTATAGCAATAGCTGGGTACCCGCGATACGGGCCGCACCGACGCCCGGAGATTGTACAGATAACAGCTGATATTAATGGCTAATGAGGCAGTTAGGTATTTTTTTTTTATATGAATAGCGGGCAAACGAGCTGGCGGGTCACCAGGGCCCCAAGTCTGCTATTTTACATGTCATTGTCATTGATCCGCCATACAATTACAATACAATTATCATTGGTCCAAAATTTCGTAGTCTACTAAATTCACAATGGTCGTTTGATTTCTTATAATTGGATTGTAATTCAATCATACCTCGGTATTGCCATTAGCTTAAAAAGCGTTTGCCGAAATGAGTTTCAAAAAAAACTACATATTAAAAACGTTTATTTAAGCTAGATTCAAAGCTAGATGGGCAGTGGCAAACCATCGGAAAACAATTGTGACACCATTGAATTAGTAGACTACCAAAATTGCTAAAAGTAGCAATTGGGATGTCATTGATAGGCAATGTAACTACAATTGCAATAGCAGACTTGGGCCCCAGATGTAAAGTGATTACCGCGGCCCATGAACACTTGTAGTACCAGAGGCACCACCGATGCGTTGCCGGCTTTTCAGGAACTTATTGGAGCGCCCCTTGAATAACCCCATATTGTAATTAAGTGGGAACACTGTCGAAGGGAGAAGATTCCACAATTTGGTGGTACGTGGAAAAAAAGATCTGGAGCCACGCAAATATTGTATTATATTGTAGAAAGAATTCAGTTGCGGCTATAGCCTGAATAGCCCAACGGTTAAAGGTAAACTGAAAACTGAAAGGTCGCAGGTTCGAATCCCACCCGTTCCATTATTGCCGTAACCACTCCTAGCACAAGCTTTCCGCTTATTTGGAGGGGATAGGATGATATTAGTCAACTTCAGCTTGGCTTAAATTCTTTTTTTAAAGAGAAAAGTATCCCAAACGTCAATTTTTAGGGTTCCGAAAAATCTTCGGAACCCTTTTTTTTTTAGGTATTGTAGAAAGAATTTAGTTGCGGTTATCGTCTTGTTAATTCTAAAGTATCCCAAATGCCAATTTTTTTTTTCGATGACAAGATAGTCCTGCGTTCTAACCTGATGGTAAGTGACGATGCAGTCTAAGAAATTCGGCAATCATAATAAGAAGTATTTTTACGAAATATAAAAGAAAATAAATGCAGAATACATTTATGTCACTAAACCTCCGTTGTCCGTCCGTCTGTAAGTAAAAAAAGTTTGCGCTGTCATAAAAATAAAATAAAATAAAAGGGGGTCAATGATTAAATATTTTTAATTTTTTATTCAAGTGTTAACCTACACTTAAAGGAAATAAGTTGCTATAAAACTGATTGAAAAAGTAGATACATATCACTAATTTCGTGGCTGACGTGTGGTTCGGACGTGGTGTAACGGTTAACACACTCGGGCGCGATTCCCAGAGAGATGTGGGTTCGAATCCCGCCGGCCTCGGAATTTTTGATATGTATTTATAAACCTAAATGGTTAAATAAGTAATAAGAAACGTGATTGTTTCGACGTTTTTTGCTCGACCTTAACGATCGCTATTACGATGGCACGGAACCCTCCGTGGGCGACTCCAACTCGACCTTTTCCGGTTTTATTTTATTTATTTATTTTTATTTTTTATGTACATATAAGGAATTATAAGACATCATAAATATTAGAAGAAGTAGACATAGGTTTTTTTTTTATTCGATGACAAGATAGCCCTTGACTGCGATCACACCTGATAGTAAGTGACAATGTAGTCTAAGATGGTAGCGGGCTAACTTGGAAAGGGTAACTTGGCAGTATAAATACAACCCATACCCCTAATCGGTTTCTACACGCCATCGTGCCGGAACGCTAAATCGCTTGGCGGCTCGTCTTTGACGGGTGGTAACTAGCCACGGCCAAAGCCAGACCAGACCAGAGACAATTTAGAAATTATAAATTCCTAAATTGCCCCCGCCGGGAATCGAACCCGAGACCTCCTAGTTATAAGACCACAGCGCTCACCACTGCACCAGGGAGGTCGTCAGGGAGGTGAAGCTTGTCTCTAAAAAAGAGAAATTTCTTCCAGCTTCCCTTGAAAATGAGTAAGGTGAAATTATAGAGTGGTATAATTTATACATTTTCCAGGAATCGTGTCCGGAAATTCGTCAAATTGATCCAAGAATTCTAAACATAGATCAAAGATGTGGAAGCTGTGAAGATTGAAGCATCAAGGGTACATCCATTGATCGATTAGTTATTTTGAGTCACTATTTATTTACCTGTCTTTGAACAAATATTTCTTCATTCCATGGATCAAAATATTTAACTGATGAGTGTGCCCAAAATATTCAGAATTATTTGTTTCATGTAGGCCAACTTGTAACTCTTATGATAAGTCAAAAATCTACCACCGGTTCTGAAAGTAGATTCTGCTGAGAAGAAGCAACAAACTTAGCAGTTCTTTTGAAAACAAATGAGTATCTTTAAATATAGTTTCGACGACCTCCCTGACGCAGTGGTGAGCGTTGCGGTCTCATATCTGGGAGGTCTCGGGTTCAATTACAGGCGGGGACAATTTGGGAATTTATAATTTCTGAATTGTCTCTGGTCTGGCTTTGGCCGTGGCTAGTTACCACCCTACCGTCAAAGACGTGCCGCCAAGCGATTTAGCGTTTCAATAGGTTGAATTTACACTGCCATATCCTTTTCAAGTTAGCCCGCTACCATCTTAGACTGCATCGTCACTTACCATCAAGTGAGATCGCAGTCAAGAACTATCTTGTCATCGAATAAAAAAAACCTTCGTTAGGAGTAATAGTGTTCTGTGAACACGACTCTACTGTTTTTTAACCGACTTAAAAAAGAGGAGGTTCTCAATTCGACGCGTATTTTTTTCTACTCCTTTCAATCTAGTACATTGAAACGAAAGAATTCACTTACTTTGCGTATTTTCATCCATCTTTCACCCAATTTGTTCTTATGAGTCTTGTATATTTACGCAACCCTTGTCTACGAAAAATACAAATCGCATTTTCCATTTTTATTTGATGGAAAACGAAAACAGACAGACATCTGGCAATTCTGTAAAAGCGCGCCACGCCCGCTTCCGATGGACATGTCTAACTGCCGCCACAGACCTACGTAGGAATAGAATAGAAAATAAAAGTTTTTTGTTCAAAATTCAAAATTATTTATTTCATCTAGGCCAACGTGTAGTTTCATGACACGTCATGAATCTATCACCGATTCGGAATGCAGATTCTGCTGAGAAGAGCCGGCAAGAAACTCAGCAGTTACTCTTTTCATAACAAAATATTACAATATCAATGTATAGCTACATAATATTACAATATATATTAACTTATTATACTATCTTGTGAGTAGCTGGATGCCAAGCCGATTGATTCCATGCAACTTTGTCATTAAGAAAATCACTAACTTTGTAATAACCACGATTTAACAAATGTTTCTTTACGCATTGTTTAATTCTGTGCAATGGGAAATCCAGTAATTCCTTCGGGATCAAATTTATTATTTGACTAGTTGATGCCCGCAACTTCGTTCGCGTGGATTAAGATTTTGTAATTCCTGCGGGAACTCTCTTATTTTCCGGGATAAAAAGTAGTACTTATGTGTTATTCCACACTATAATCTATCTCTATGCTAAATTTCAGCCGAATCGGTTCTGTAGCTTTTACGTGAAAGAGTAACAAACTTCCATCCATATTTACAAACTTTCGCGTTTATAATATTAGTAGGATAATGTAGCAACAAAATCTGTAAATAAAAGGTACTAATAGTTCACTTCAAGTTGGCCGTCGTCGACCATTACAAAAAGACGTCATACTGTACTGTTAAGACAAGAAAATAATAATTTTATTTTTTACTGTAACTACGACTGCGACGGAAGTTTTCTTCTCTGGCAATGCTTTTCATGGCAATGACATCTTGAATATCGAAAGGCGCGAATTTTAATTTCTTATTTTTTCTGTTTTAAAGAAAGTTTTAATAAATAGGGTCTGCGCTATCATCGTATCATCGCAGAAAACGACACGTGAACAATATTAACCAAACAAAAATAAATGACTAATTTAAAGTTAACAAGAACAATCAAAACCAACTAGCAATACCAAGCAATACCAAGCAATACCAAAACTTTGAAATAATTTGGTAGAGACAGTCACGAGCGGTACATTGCTATCTGTACTAAGCGGGTCTGACTTGAGGTGCGGTGCGGGGAAGCACGGGGCGAGGTAGCGGTCAACTTGACTTGAACATGTAGCAAATAACTAGATAGATAGATAGATTATTTATTCACTTATTGGCCGTGTCTATTTATTGTAACTCTACATCAGCCGCTGACACCTCAAAATGGCTACTTCCGGTCGCTGGCAAGATGGCGGACCCCGCGCTCCCGGTAAACGTCAAACTTCGCCGAAAAATTTTCCATTGATGTCGGGCTTAAAAGAAAATCTCTTTCCAATAATTTTATGAGCACATTATTGTACTAAATTGAGCCCGCGACTCTGTCCGCGAATGTAAAAGGTCTTTTTAGAATCCCTCGGGAACTTCTTGTTTTCCCGGGATAAAATAATCTATGTTCACCAATCACCAAGATTTTTTTTTATTGTTTCATATAAAAATAAAATGTATTCTTATTTTCGTATAATAATACCTATTTACTAATTAGCAATTTTAAGTCGGCCTGCATGAAATAAAAATAATTTTGAAAGTGAGTATTGAACCTGCGACTTTTCAGTTTTAAGTCCGCATCTTTATCCGTTAGGCTACTGAGGCTTCAAATTAAAATGAAGTTCGTCTGTTAGATACTTTATGTATTTGAAACCCGCAATCAATAGGGTTAGTACAAGATTTAATTTGATTTAATACGAATGTACTCGATGACATTAACTTCAACGTAAAATGGACCATAACAGAATTAAATTAGAGCTCAATTTCGTGCAAATAATCCTATACGTTTACGTATACAGATACGCTCCAAATTCAAATCGGTTGTACTGAATTTGTGACTTTAAATCTATATTCTTAAGGTTCATTTTACTTTGACGCTAATGTCATCGAATACGATTAATCGAATTAAATGTTATATAGTTCTTGCAATTCACGAGGGCACGTGGCTCATGGTTGTGTGTGTCGTATCTATATAAGTGCGAGCGAGAGCTTGCTCGCGCCTGACCGCTCCCACCTAAGCTCCTGACAGGCACGCACACTTACGCAATGTGCATGTACACGACGTAACCACAAGTAAGGCTCACGCGCCATCGTGAATGGGGATGTTAACACTAATCACAAATTAATGTTAAGTGTTAATTTTATGATAGTTTGTAGGATTAGAATATCGAAAATCACATTTTTATAATTTAATATAACTTAATAAATTTATTAAAAATGATTTTAAATGCTATATTTATAATCTGATGCCACGTGACTGCAAACGCCAAGAAGAGCTCGTGACGTCACAAGACGAACCGCGAAACAAACGGAGTGATTATTGGTATAGTACGCGCCACGAAAGAAGTCCCGCGGCCATCAGGGGAACTAATAGATTTTACATACAATAATTGCCTAGACATACGACTACTAGCGCCGCCTCTTTGGGACTTCTTTCGTGGCGCGGACGGACCGATGACGTCATGTCAGTCAAGTGACAGTTGTAGAGTGTTTTAGCGGGAAAGTTCAAAATAACTCAATTTTTGTAAGTATATTTTCTCATCGAAAATACTAATATATATTTTTTTATGGTAAACAAGAGTCAATCTTCAAAATAAAAGCAATTCCGAAAAATTGTTAACATCCCTATTGCAAGAACTGTATAACGCTGGCTGTCGTCTGATTGACACGTAATAATGGCGGCCATCTTTTATCACTGCACCTTTGTTGGGCCCTTTGTTACGATTGCTTATTGATAGGGCGATATAAAGCTGGCTATGCATTCACTTCTTCTTAATCAACTGATAGACATCCACTGCTGGACATAGGTCTCTTGCATGGACCTCCGCCTCGGTTGCGCCGCCTGAATCCAGCGGCTCCCTGCGACTCGTTTGATGTCGTCGGTCCACTTCGTGGGTCTGCCAGCACTGCGCTTCCCGTTGCGGGGTCGCCACTCCAGCACCTTGGGACCCCAGCGACCATCAGCTCTTCGAACTTTGTGCCCCGCACATTTCCACTTCAGCTTCGCGACTCGCTGAGCTATGTCGGTCACTTTGGTTCTCCTACGGATCTCCTCATTTCTGATTTGATCTCGCAGGGCTACTCCGCGCAAAGCTCTCTCCATCGCCTGCTGAGTGATCCTGAGCCTTCTTATGAGGCCCATAGTTAGCGACCATGTATCGGATCCGTAAGTAATCACTGGCAACACGCACTGTTCGAAGACTTTAGTCTTCAGGCACTGAGGAATTTTGGACGAGAAGACATCTCTAAGCTTCCCGAACGCTGCCCAGCCGAGTTGGATTCGGCGGTTGATCTCTTTCTCGAAATTGGACCTAATATTATTGGATCTAATATTATGTTGTCTTGTAATTCCTTATATGTACATAAAAAATAAAAATAAAATAAAATAATTAATAATGATTTATGTGTGGTTGGGGAAAACGCGCATAAGCGAGCGCGCAACTTCTGAATCTAATTGTTGCATGATAAAAAGTCTTTTATTTTACGCGACGTTTTAGTCGCAGCTTCACTAGCCGCCTTTATCGAGCGGTCGAACCTAAAATGTGTTCTCACGAATGCAAAGGCGTTATCTATTTACAAAGGTAGTTGTACTATTGTGTTTGTAATGTATATTTATTGTTGATCGATAAATAATATTTAAATTAATCGCTTCTGTTGCAGTGAATCAGAAATCAATAATATTTTATTGCGTTTGTTTTGTTGGTTTGTTCTTCAATCACGCTGCAACAGAGCTACGAATCCACGTGATTTTTTGCGTGAGTATAGTTGGGGACCTGGAGAGCCTACCTACTACCTAGACCTACTTTTTATCCCGGAAAATTAAACACTTCCCTTCTCTTCTTCTCCTGGGACTCTTCTCCGCAATTAAGCGGCCAATTAAAGACTTAAAGAGTTCCCGCGGGATTTTTAAAACTAAATCCACGCGGATTAAGTCGCGGGCATCAGCTAGTAGTAAGATAAAAGTACTTCTTTTGAGTAACTTATTACTAAATTACACTACTCAACAAATTTCGAACTTTTTTTTTTATCTGAGTTCCTACTATGTGATAATTGTTCCTTGCTATTGACCTAAGAGAAGTGCATAAATAAAGTTTTTTCATCACATCTCATTTTCGAGATAAAAGGGGCAAGTCAAAAATTCAATTTTCTTACAAAATGAAGCAACTACATTAGTTTTTATTGATGTTTTGATGGAAAAGGTGAAGTTTTATTAGTAAAGCTGATTGCTCTTGTAATAATGGTAGCCAGGAGTATCTCTGACCTGGCTCCAATAGTAATCTGCAAGCATAGCAGGTTCCCATCTTCCTTGAAAACGTTTTTCGATTGCAGCTACATTTTGATGAAAGTTATCCCAATGTTTAATGCTAAATTAACCCATATTTTCGAGAAGAAAGTCCAAATGTGAATGGAGGAAATGAAATAAAGGAAATTTTAATAAGATTTTGCATCCAATTTTATGGTAGCAGTCCAACATCAGTTTTATTCTTTCCCAGAAGTGAACGGTTTTCTTGAATATTTTTTCACGTCAATAAAAAAAGTTCCAAGCTTGGTTTTCTATAATATTGTTATGGATAGATGTAAAAGATGAATTTTTAATCAGTCTTTTATATCTAGACCTACGAATGTGCCCTCTTTGATTTTTAATCATCACGATTTTCAATGTCTCATAAACTAAACTTTTCTAAGTTTCTGTTTTCATTAAAATTTATTAACTAGGCCCTCAAGAACAGGCAAATTTTCAGAATGTGGCTAAGGTTTTCTAACTGATGACCTATCGGCATACTTATATTTCGTTTAGATTTATCAGAAAACTCCTTTAATTGTGTTAAACAAAAATAGCAATTTACTGTATGATGCGTTGGTTCAGTCCTTACCGGCGTACCAAATGGCATTTTTTTTTATTCTTCCATCTTAATAACCGTTGAGATTCGTATTAAATATTAGCCAGCACGCATTAGGAACCCACGTCTTATCTAGATTTCTCACATTTTGGTTAAAATTAGCTAAATAATACTGTTTAAATAGGCCAAAACGTGACTTTTTTTTCCATTTTGGCGCAAATTCTTCACAAATACAATAAAACTATTAAAAATTGTTAACACACACCTATGATATTTTGAAGATTATCAATCAAAGTAACTTGTGAGCTATGTTTTGTTTGCAAAACAATCATATTTTTGAACTACCCGCATTTCAAAACTCGAAGATACGTGAAAAAATTAAAAGTTATATTTCTCCGCTTCTAGACGTGATATCAAAATAAAATGCCTACAGATATTTATTATTAGTCAGCCTCAATATGAAGCCATATGAGCGAATTCAGAGTTTTTTTTAGTGTTGAGTAGTGTTATTATTAAAAAGAATTTTCTAAATCGGTCCAGGTGTCTTCGAGTAATCGGGGAACGTACATAAAAAAAAGATTTCGACGAATTGAGACCTCCTCCTTTTTTGGAAGTCGGTTAAAAACAACACAGAACAACACATCTAACATAGATAGTTAGGTACTTAGAATCCTGAGTCAACATTCCACATGTCTCCAAAGGTCAGCCTCTATATTTCACCGGACGGCCATATTTCATTATAGATCATTTGGACACAACCTTTATACATAGGGTGCTCCCATTTTGTTAAATAATAAATTACTATCCGTCCACGTCAAGTTTTTTTATTTATTTTTTTATTTTTCATGCATGTTCCCTGATTACTTGAAAACACCTGGACCGATTTGGAAAATTCTTTTTATGTTTAAAAGGGTATACTCGTACTTCTCAGGTGGTTCCATAGTAATCATGATGATGTGAACCCGGAGAAATCGAGGGAACTCTTCAAATTTTATAGGCACAATTGATATACTTTGTAGTGGCGTTTGAAGCCGGTTTTGTAATAAGAATTTTTACGTTGTACAAACTAGGTATACACGGTGCTATTTTATTCCCCGTAAACCCTGAAGGAGGTGAATGTGCTCATGAAACTGAACAACTTTCCCCAAGGAACATAGGTCGAAATATGAAAAAAAAAATTTTGGACCTCCCATAGTGAATCAATCAGCTAATCGTCAATTTTGTATGGAGGGTCCATTTTTTTTTTCATATTTCGAGCTATGTTCCTTGGGGAAAGTTGTTCAGTTTCATGAGCACATTCACCTCCTTCCTGAAGGTCCATAGTAATCATGATGATGTGAACCCGGAGAAATCGAGGGAACTCTTCAAATTTTATAGGCACAATTGATATACTTTGTAGTGGCGTTTGAAGCCGGTTTTGTAATAAGAATTTTTATTCGAATGCATCCGCGTGGTTTTAGTTTGGTTTAAAAAAATACTTTTTTAAGCTATTGCATAGCTTCTATCGCGGGCCAGCGTGGAGACCGAACCCAGAAATAACCGTAACGAAAATAACCTGACACGGGACTCCCCTCACCGCTAGATGGCGTTGATAAAAAATGCTGTGCAATAGCTTTACCGCGGCAGTCCCCGAGTGCCACACGTCTTTTTTTTTGTACAAACTAGGTATATAATGGAAATCATCCTTTAGTAAGGTAAGGGTAAGGTACACATTAATATGATTCTGCCGCCATCCATTACAGAACCGCGCGAGTAAGGCGTCAGTTATACAAGAAAAGTGTTTCTCGGATGCAAGCAGCAAGAAATAATTTGCGAATGTCCTATGCGAAAACTCTCCATACAATTTTCGCCCGCGATTACTCGTATACATTTCGTTATTATACTTTATGCCGATAAATAAACCGACTTCAAAGGCCACTACAAAGTATAACAATTGTGCCTGTAAAATTTGAAAAGTTCCCTCGATTACTCATCATCAGTAATCGAGGTCTCATCATCAGATCCTGACCTGATGACAATGGGACGACCTGGGAAGTCTACCCTTTCAAACAAAAAAAGAATCTTCCAAATCGGTCTTCTTCGGATAATCGGGGAACATACATTAAAAAAAAGATTCCGACGATTATTGAGAACCTCCTTTTTTGAATGTCGGTTAAAAACTCAGATTATGAAAGCCAAAAATTTCACTTGCATTTGAAAAACTCTACTTGCGTAATTTTTTTTTATTCGAAGGCAAGATAGTCCTTGACTGCGATCTCACCTGATGGTAAGTGACGATGCAGTCTAAGATGATAGTGGGCTAATTTGGAAGGGGTATGGCAGTGTACATTCAAACTATATCCCTAATCTGTTTCTACACGCCATCGTGCCGGAACGCTAAATCGCTTGGCGGCACGTCTTTGACGGTAGGGTGGTAATTAGCCACGGCCAAAGCCACCCACCAGACCAGAGCAGAGACAACTCAGAAATTATGAATTCCCAAATCGCCCCGCCGGGAATCGAACCCGAGACCTCCCAGTTATAAGACCGCAGCACTCACCACTGCGCCAGGGAGGTCGTTAGACTTCCGGGTAATGTACAACAGATAGATACCTATGTATCTGCTTGTAGGTATACTATGTACATCATTTGTAGAGACAAAAAATGCTCAACTTTTTTAGAACTCTTGACTCGTTCGAAATCAACCCACACACTCGCCATGACTGGATCACACGCTAGCGTACATATATGCAGAAAAGCTATTAATCTATACTTAATATTATAAAGCTGAAGAGTTTGTTTGTTTGAACGCGCTAATCTCAGGAACTACTGGTTCGAATTGAAAAAATCTTTTTGTGTTGGATAGTCCATTTATCGAAGAAGGCTTTAGGCTATATAACATCACGCTACGACCAATAGGAGCGAAGCATCAGTGAAAAATGTTGCAAAAACGGGGGAAATTATCCATATTTAAAATATATTCTTTTAAAAACTTCTTAATCGCGATCATAATAACAGAAATTGACGCGGACGAAGTCGCGGGCAACAGCTAGTAATAAATAAGCTAATAATATTAATAATAACAATTATTATTCGCTTAGTACTGAATCAAGGGCAGGATACAGAAGGCGGTACTCCTTGAGACGGCACGCATGTGAAAAGGTTCCTCACTCTGGAGCCATGACCACTGGCTGCTTGTGCTATATTTTATCCCGGAAAATTAAAGAGTCCCTACGGGAATTAAAAAAAACCTTAATCCACGCGGACGAAGTTGCGGGCATCATCTAGTTAGTAATAGTTCCTCATATAAACGCTTAAGTTTCATGAGGATGGCTTAAATTGTTTGATAGTTTGTTTTTATTTTGAACAATTTGATACCTCCTTCGTAAGTTATATCCCACAAAATTGGTATTTTAGGTTTTATCATTTGGTTTTGTTTAAAAAAAATATTGAAAACAGCATTTTTTAACGTACTCTAAAGACGTATAAAGTTGTATCGTTATTAAAACGACGGCCTAAACCATTTTATTGACCTTCACAACAATTAACGCGTCACGTAAGCGTTTTGGGGATACAACAACTTACGTAGGAGGTATGGAAAAGACGTGTGGCACTCGGGGACTGCCGCGGTAAAGCTATCGCATAGCATTTTTAGCGGTGAGCCGCTAGATGGCGTTGATAAAAAATCTAGCGGCTCACTGTAGAGGAGTCCCGTGTCAGGTTATTTTCGTTACTGAATTTCTGAATTCGGTCTCCACGCTGGCCCGCGAAAGAAGCTATGCAATAGCTTAATAAATGAAAAAAAAAAATAACACTTTTGCTCACGACTTCACATACAATATACAATCAAGTCAAAAATCAAAGACAAGTACCTAGTATAAAGGCGCAACAAATAAAAGGCCGCGTTAACAATTAAGAAGTCATTGAGACGAAAATCGATTTGTGACGCCCGTCAATTTGCCAGAATTTAGAGTTCCTTGCGGTTATTGAAAAACCTGTTTAATGACTCACCAAGACTATTATAAGACTAACTTTTCAAATAAAATAAATAAAGTAATGTGCTCCCGACCGAATCTCCACAGAGATTAGCCATCTGCGCGGGAGATATTACAAGTGTGTGCGCAAACACAGGTGCACTCTCTGTTCCCTCACTCTCATAATCCGATGGGACAGAAATCCGACACGACCGGAGAGAGATAAGGCGCAGGACCGACGGCTTTACGTGCTCTCTGAGGCACGGGGGTGACTATTTTATGTCCCGACCCGGGAATCGAACCGGAGACCTCGTCACCTGCAGTCGAACTTGCTAACCACTAGACCAACGAGGCAGTTAACGTAGTAGGGTACCTATACATAGTGTTTGGACACCTTAACGAAAACAGCAACCAAAGATTTAGTAGTGAGGTGATTCAAATAAAATCAAATATCATTTATTTATACAAAAACTAGCTTTACCCCGCGGCTTCGCTCACGTTAAATTCGATTATTCCAACCCCTATTTTATCCCTTTAGGGGTTTAATTTTCAAAAATCCTTTCTTAGCGGACACCTACGTTATAATAGCTATCTACATGCAAAATTTCAGCCTGACCCGTCCAGTGGTTTCAGCTGTGCGTTGATAGATCAGTCAGTCAGTCAGTCAGTCAATTTTGCTTTTTATATATTTAGATATCATTACATACAAATGGATTTTGCCAACAGCTAAGCTAAAATCGTAAGATTTTGTGTTTAAGTCGCTGGATCTCTTCGTGATCGAAGATTCAGTTTTGATATTATACAAAGATATTATGCTTCATAAAATAGATTGAAATTCATAGATACATAAGAGATTGTGAGCAACAAGACGTACCAAGAGTAGGTATTTCACAATACTATCCTTTTGATGACCTCCCTGGCGCAGTGGTGAGCGCTGTGGTCTTATAACTGGGAGGTCTCGGGTTCGATTCCCGGCGGGGGCAATTTAGTAATTTATTATTTCTAAATTGTCTCTGGTCTGGTCTGGTGGGAGGCTTTGACCGTGGCTAGTTACCACCCTACCGTCAAAAACGTGTCGCCAAGCGATTTAGCGTTCTGGCACGATGGCGTGTAGAAACCGATTAGGGGTATGGGTTGAATTTACACTGCTATACCCCTTCCAAGTTAGCCCGCTACCATCTTAGACTGCATCGTAACTTACCATCAGGTGAGATCGCAGTCAAGGGCTATCTTGTCATAGAAAAAAAAAAAAAAAAAAAAACCACGCTTGGTAGGATTCTAGAGGATACTCATTCTATGTATCTCGGCAGGAAAGGCATTCCAAACCAGTGGTAGTGGTGGAATTCATCGACGATTCAAAAGCACTTGTAAAAGTTTATTTGAATAAAAAAGACGCGTGGCACTCGGGGACTGCCGCGGTAAAGCTATTGCATAGCATTTTTTATCAACGCCATCTAGCGGCTCATCGCTAGATGACGTTGATAAAAAAATGCGCCATCTAGCGGCTCACCGTAGAGGAGTCCCGTGTCAGGTTATTTTCGTCACGGAATTTCTGGATTCGATCTCCACGCTGGCCCGCGATAGAAGCTATGCAATAGTTTAAAAATATTTCTATTCCATTCTATCATCACATACAGAACCAAAGCAGCGTAACCAGTTCTGTGTAGGCGGGTTTTGGAAGAAACTAATGATGAGGCGGTGCATCTGTGGCGCAGTGTACCGTGACATCGTACTATTGAATACTCTTCACCACACAATGGCTTCAATTAATAGATATTCCGTATAAAGGTGACCGGTTTTCAACACGTTTTAGCGCTTTGTTCGTAAAATAAAGAAACTATCAGCTGTATGTAATCGGTACTTTTTTTTTTAAATGTAGGTATAGACTAGCGCTTGGCTGCGATCCCACCTGGGCCCCAAGTCTGCTATTTTACATGTCATTGTCATTGGACCGCAATACAATTACAATTCAATTATCATTGGTCCAAAATTTCGTAGTCTACTAAATTCACAATGGTCGTTCGATTTCTTATAATTGGATTGTAATTCAATGATACCTCGGCATTGTCATTAGCTTAAAAAGCGTTTGCCGAAATGAGTTTCAGAAAAACTACATATTAAAAATGTTTATTTAAGCTAGATTCAAAGCTAGATGTGTCAGTGGCAAACCATCGGAAAACAATTGTGACGCCATTGAATTAGCAGACTACCAAAATTGCTAAAAGTAGCAATCGGAATGTCGTTGATAGACAATTGAACTACAATTGCAATAGCAGACTTGGGCCCCTGATGGTAAGTGAAGATGCGGCCTAAGATGGAACGCGCTTGCTTAGAAGATGCCTATTCACTCTTGATTTGAAGGTACCCAAATTATAGTTAGAGGGAAAAACGGAAGCCGGAAGGGCATTCCAAATCCTAGCGGTGCGTATCAGGAACGAAGAAGCAAAGCGCTTAGTGCGCTTTCTTGGGATTTCACCTACGTAGGGGTGCAGATCTTTTCTGTGCCTTGCGTTTCGATGGTAGAATGGTGACGGCGGAACCAAGTTAAAAAGTTCCTGAGCACACTCTCCGAAATATATTCTGTAGAATACCGACAGACACGCAACTTTTCGCCGATGCTCCAAGCTTTGAAGTCTGGAGTTGACCAGCGTTTGGACTTTGGAATTTTTATCCAACTATGCCATAGTGGAAGGGTTATGATTTTTTTTTTTTTATTCGATGACAAGATAGCTCTTGACTGCGATCTCACCTGATGGTAAGTGACGATGCAGTCTAGGATGGTAGCGGGCTAACTTGGAAGGGGTATAGCAGTGTAAATTCAACCCTAATCGGTTTCTACACGCCATCGTGCCGGAACGCTAAATCGCTTGGCGGCACGTCTTTGACGGTAGGGTGGTAACTAGCCACGGTCAAAGCCTCCCACCAGACCAAACCAGAGACAATTTTAGAAATTATAAATTCCTAAATTGCCCCCGCCGGGAATCGAACCCGAGACCTCCCAGTTATAAGACCACAGCGCTCACCACTGCGCCAGGGAGGTCGTCAAAACAGTCTACTAGCTGATTCCCACGACTTCATCCGCGTGGAAAAAGTTTAGAGTGACTTGCCACTATCCGCGAGAAGTTATGTTCTCTATCTCCGATGATATTCAGTAGATCTTCACCAAAATTGAACAAAATATTTCTAATAGTACACAATTTATAATAAAGAAAGAATTATCAAAATCAGTTTAGATTTGACCGAGTTAAATGTACAAAAACTTTTATCCCATATCCCAAAGAAACCTTATTGTTTCTAAGGATAAAAACTATTCTATATACCTACTTATTGACCCGGAGTATCAGCTACCACGATACCAAATTACATTTAAATTCGTCTAGTCCTCCTTCACGTCACAACGAATGAACCGATTTGGCTGAAATTTGGAATAGAGATAGCTCATACCCAGAAATAACACATAGCCGACTTTTATCCCGCGGACGAAGTCGCTTTTAGTGTTTTTATATTTTGTAATAATTACAATAATTCTATATCGAAAACTTATACAATAACGATTATGATGTAGGAATAGTAATCATATACCTACCTATATGCATGTTCAGTGGTGTTCAATATTAATTCACTGGCTGTCACGGTATTTGCGGCTTGACATCTGTCAGTGCGGAACTTTTGACATCAGCGATGGATTTTATACATCACGATAAGTCGTGAATAGGCAAAGGTCCATGACCATGCAGCCTGATTCGATGCTTTTTTCTATTTGTGAAGACCTATTATTTCTATCTGTGAAAACCTATTACTTATTAGCTATTAGTCACCTAATTTTAAGTGTATTTGGTATGATTACCTGTTTTCCAAAATAAATAAAATAAAATAAAATTTATTGGAGACGAATGAAATGTGTGTCGCCGACCGAACGCGCGACAGAATCCCGCGGTGCTAGACTGATTTTGGAGCCGGAACACATATTAATAATACACTTACATATAATAATTATAATGGATATAATAATATATAAAATATATACTCAAGAAAACCAATATAATTATGGAAAACAGAAACAAACTTAGGTATACTTTACACCTACTATACATACTTAATTTAGGTACTTTCTTTTTTTTTGTCCATTAATAAAATTATCTAAATCTATAGATTAAAATGTTCTTGTTAATCATAGGTATAAATATAATTATAGGTAGGTATATATTGTGAGGTACCTATCTAAATGAATCGTTTCGTCGTTTGCATCGTATCGTTCGATATAAACAACCAGACATCATTTTAAAGTCGGGGTTTTGGAGTTAAAATGATTTAGATGAGCCCAGTCCGCTGATATTTATGAATGTTCACCCCAAAATAACCGGCAATCATAAGTAGGACTCCGAATACCTTTCCGTACTAATATAGAAATACACATTATAAGAGCGTGAAGTTAATAATGCGAATGCGGCCCTGTGGTTTTAGGTTGGTTTAAAAAAAAAACTTTTTTTTATACAACTAAAACGCCAAAAACGTTCAAACGCCACTACAAAGTATATCAATTGTGCCCATAAAATTTGAAGAGTTCCCTCGATTTTTCCAGGATCCCATCATCAGATCCTGACTTGATGACTATGGACCACTTGGGAAGTATAGTATAGTAAGTAGTAACCTACCCTTTCAAACTAAATCGGTCCAGGTATCTTCGAGTACCTAAACGGGAAACATGGATAGAAAATGAAAAATAAGTAAAAAAAAGATTCCGATGAATCGAAAACCTCGCCTCCTTTTCTGAAGTCGGTTAACAATCAACCGAAAAATTTATTATTGTCTTCCATTTTTAACTCCCGTCATAAAAAGCTGCCCCGCAATAGCTGATACCCGCGACTTCGTTCGCGCGGATTGAAGTTTTTTGGAGCCCCGCAGGAACTCTCGTATTTTCCGGGATAAAAAGTAACCTATGTGCTATCCCAGTCTATAATCTAACTCTGTGCCAAATTTCAGGCAAATCCGTTCAGCCGGTGCAGCGTGAGTAACAACCATCAATACATCCATCCAAACTTTCGCATTTATAATAATAAGTACTAATAAATTAATAGGATTATTAATTCGTACGAAGCCACGGGGAAAGACTTGTGTTTGTAAGAAAACAAACATAGATCCATTCATAGAGCTCATAGATTTTGGTCAGAGCTGAGTGGCTTAGTTTTTTTGTCGGTAAATCGTTTACCGAGATCGTTACACTTCAGGAATCTATTTCAAGTTGTATTTTGAAACATTTCGGTAGCAATTAGACGGTGAAATGTGATATTTAATCTAAGGGAGGATCAATTAGACAGCAATAAGGAAGGGCTATATTTTGCCGCTCAAACTTGTTCTATTTACTAATCCACCTTTGCCTAAATAATATAATGTAAATCGTAAAACAATATTATTATATTATGGATCTTCTTCAATAACAAAGGGTGTATACTTAAATTAAGGGTGTATACTTATTACATCCTAAGGTGTACAAGCGTGTAGGTACATTCTTTGTCACCACTATTGAAATACCTATAAAGTAGTGAACTAATTTTATTTTTATAAGTCGCTACTAGGTACAACTAATAGATGAAAAATACGGTATAATACCAAATGGTTACCTATTTATTTTTCCGGTATTATTAAATAGCTTACGGCATAGATGAGCGGTCAGTAGCAAGTCACTCTAAACTTTTTCCACGCGGATGAAGTCGCGGGTATCAGCTAGTATAGAAATAAAATAGATAGGTACTGAAAATCGGTAGCTAGGTATCGGTACCTACCTACTGTTACGGTTTTTGCCCACCTCTAAGCTGTCACAGTGACATTCTGTCAATGAAATGTCACAACATGTCGATGTCAATGTGTCAAAGTCAATATTTGAATTGTGGATTGTGAACACGTCAAGCATTGCAGTTTCCTATAATACATCCTAATTTTTAAATGTAAATAAAATATAAATTTTTAATTTCCCTGAACATTATAAATTTAAATTAATCGTTATAATTATTTTGTATCTTTCAGTGAATCTGTTAAACTGCTTTCTACTTTAGTGGCTACTTGGTTAAGTTAGACCTCTCAAAGCAATTGAAAACTTGAGATTTAACATATAACATCACTGATATTGAGGAATAAACGCTAAAATGGTGTACACTACAATGGAAGGCGCTTTGTTTGTAAGTAAACTAACTTAAAGTTACATTGATTTTAGCTCAGGTTACCAATTCATGATTGTAATATTGCTGTGGTAATTATCTTAAAAATATACCTATTAAATTATACAGTACATGAAACCTGGATTCCTCTCTGCGTTATTATACTACGTAGTTCAAGCTTGAAACTACCATACATCTAAATGGGGTCTTTTTGTGTATAAAAAAAAAATCTGACTAAACCACATCAGTCAAAGCCGTTCGCTTCAATTTGAATTCTCAAGTGAATGGCTTTGAATTATATTCTTCAGTCAGACTGTATTAAAATAAATGAATATTATTGGCTAAAAAAATAAAATAATATGAGTTTTTGACTTATGTGCTGTTGTATGCTCTCTTTAAACATTTCTGTGGTGGTGTCGTGTGGTGCGGGTTGTTACGTTCCCTCAAATATGGTTGAGCGAAGCAACGGCTGGATCATGCGTCATGCTCGTGAACGGGTGCCACCAACGGGAATGGGTCTGCTTGGGCTGCCCGTCTTGACATGTGTTGGATTGGTGTACCTACGTATGCATTTTTGCATTTTTGAAGCTTTATTGTGGAAGCACTGTATACATAGCATAGCTTTGTAAAAAAAAAATTGTTTTTTGAAAAGAGCAACTGCTGAGTTTCTTGCCGGCTCTTCTCAGCAGAGTCTGCATTCCAAACCGGTGGTAGATTTATGACGTGTCATAAGAGCTACAAGTTAGCCTACATGAAATAAATAAATTTTGAATTTTGAATTTTGTAATCCATGAGCCAAGTTTACTATGATGGTTTCTATTAGAAGTATTGATAAATTAATATTGTCTTTCTAGGAACCCACCCTCTACATAGTAAAAGGAATGTGTATCTTGGACAATGACGGTAACAGAGTATTGGCCAAGTATTACGACAAAGATGTGCTGCCAACGGCCAAGGAACAGAAGGCATTTGAGAAGAACTTATTCAATAAAACACATAGGTAAACACATCTATTAAATAGTTTTTACAATCTATTTAATATCTATCTATAAATAGTCTATCTCTGTGCTAAATTTCAACCAAATTGGATCAGTCGTTGCGGCATGATCAATTAACAAACATACATCCTATCACCAATGGTTGCCTGGTAGAGATTGCTCTGTAGCAATAAGGCCGCCTTTGCATGCGTAGTTTTAAGTTTTATTAATTTTTGTTTCTTTCTTGGGTGCATTAAAGTTTTTATCTATCTATCTATACATCCAAACTTTCGCATTTATAATATTAATAGGAAATAGGATTAATTAGTTAATAGGATTATAATATTAATAGGATGTCAAGCTAGTATCTCATATCTGACAATGGCTGAAGAAGCCGATGGTAGATGAACATTATAGAAAACTAGACAATGCACACGACTTCATCCGTGTTGAACAAGGTTTTCCAATTCCCATGGGAACTCTGTATGTTTTATTCTGGGGTATGAGCTATCTCCATTCCAAATTTCAGCCAAATCGGTTCATTTGTTGTGACGCGAAGGAGTAACATACACACACACATACAAACTTTCGCCTTTATAATATTAGTGTGAAAAATCTTTTCTGATTGTCTTATTATAAAATTTCAGGGCCAACGCAGAGATCATAATACTGGATGGGCTCACTTGTGTGTATAAAAGCAACGTCGACTTGTTCTTCTACGTTATAGGGAGCTCTCACGAAAATGAGGTTAGTGTAGATGTATCTAATTACACACTAGCCAGTCAAGTGGACATAAGCATGTCAGTGATGATTCAGAAACTATAAATTCCTTAATCGCCCCCACCGGGTATCGAACCCGAGACCTCCCAGTTATAAGACCACTGCACCAGGGAGATTGTTAACGACTGTGTGGAAAAAGTTTAGAGTGACTTGCTACTATCCACGAGAAGTTGTGTCCTCTATCTCCGATAATATGTAGTAGATCTTCACCAAAATTGGACAAAATTATTTCTAATAATACCCAATTTATAATAAAGAAAGAATTATCAGATTCGGCTTAGATTTGATGAAGTTATGGAGTGGAATAGAAACTTTCGTCCCATATTCCGTTTAAACCTTATTGTTTATCAGGACAAAAAGTATCCTATATATTGACCCTGAGTATCGGCTACAACTAAACCAAATTTCGTTCAAATCTGTTCAGTAGTTTTTGCGTGATGCACGCACAGACAAACAGACAAAAAATTCAAAAAAAAATTGTTTTCGGCTCAATATTGATAATAATTTTTCAAAATATATTTAATGTACAGAATTCGTTCTGTTACAGTTTTATTAAAAGTATAGATATTATTAGTAAATAATTTTTTTTTTTTTTTTTATTTACCAGTACAACTTCGCCTCATTTTCAGTTGATCCTTCAATCAGTCCTGAACGCTCTGTACGAGTCAGTCAGTATCCTGTTGAGAAGAAATGTTGAAAAACGCATACTTATGGATAGTTTGGATGCCGTTATGTTGGCCTTCGACGAAATCTGTGATGGCGGGTAAGTTATTTTTTTTAAAATCTAAATATATAAAAGGCAAAGGTGACTGACTGACTGACTGACTGACTGATCTATCAACGCAGAGCTCTAACCACTGGACCGATCGAGCTGAAATTTGGCATACAGGTAGCTGTTAGGACTTAGACATCCGCTAAGAAAGGATTTTGGAAAATTTCAACCCCAAGAGGGTTAAATAGGGGGTTAAAAAATCGAACCTAACGTGAGCGAAGCCGCGGGTTAAAGCTAGTAAAGAATATTAGCCAAGCTGAACTTGACTTATATTCTCCAGAAAGCTTGTGCTAGGAGTGGGTACGACAATAGTGCAACGGGTGGGTTACGAACCTGCGACCTTTCAGTTTTCAGTCCGCACCTTTAACCGTTAGGCTATTGAGTTAAGTTTTTAGAAAGAAAGAATAGTTATTTTTGTATAACAAGGTAGCAAAGTTCGTTTTTGTTGCGAGTGCCTAGTTTGAACCCCGAGCGGGTGAAGGATTCTATAATTCTAATTTAGAATCCTGAGTGTAGTGAGGGGATTCAAAGGCACAAGAAACAAAAACTTTGCTATTGTGTGATACATACAACTTTTCACCTCACTAGTAGTAGTAGTTAGTTTTTATGATTATAATGTACAGAATAAATAAATAGTTTGGTGGGTAAAACCAGGAAGCAAAAGTCGTTTTTGCTCACTGGCTTTAGACAGCAAAGGCAGGGTGCCTTGCTGTCTAAAGGCAGGGTGCCTTGCTTTTGAGCTTGTGGGATTTATTTGAGACCGGAGAGAGATCACGCGCATGACACAGTTAAAGACAGACAGACGTATGTTAGACAAAACAAAAAAATATGTGTTTTCCCAAAACCTCCAGAGATTCGCCATCTGCGTGGCAGATATTATAGTGTACAGATGAACTCTCTATTTCCTCACTCTCATAGTCCGATGGAACGGACAATGAGAGATCAGGTGCATAACTCCGGGCAAGTACTGCGAATTTATTGACAGAAAAACCCAATACATTTTTTGACCCGACCCGAGCACCGAACCCGGGACCACGTCATCCGCAATAACTGTTTTTTTCCCAACCCTGCATGTGGGGGTATTTTAAATTTTCAATTTTCCACTTTTCCAGCATAATCCTGGACTCGGACCCAACATCGATAGTGGGCAGGGCAGCGCTGCGTACGGAGGACGTGCCGCTGGGCGAACAAACCGTTGTACAGGTAATGGATAACTTTAATAAGCTTTTCTGGTGACCCTCGCCGCGTGACCAACTTGAGAGAAAGAAGAAAGAAAGAAATAGTTATTTGTGTTATATGGGGCCGAAGAAATTTTTTTTTTTCACCTCACTAGCTCAAAAAAGGTGTCTAAAAAAAAAGCAGTGAGCAAAACTCGTTTTTGTTCACTCGGTGAGAAAAAGTGTTGTTTCAAGAAAAGTTCAACCTAAAACCAGTGAGCAAAAGTTGTGTTTGCTCACTTGGTGAGAAAAAGTGTTGTCTCAAGAAAAGTTCAACACTTTTTCTCACTGAGTGAGCAAAAACGCTTGCTCAGTGGTTTCAGACAGCAAAGGCGCCCTTTTTGGACTAGTAAGGTGACAAGTTGTATGTATCACACGATAGCAAAGGCTTTGTTTCTTGTGCCTTTGAATCCCTCGCTACACTCAGGATTCTAAATTAGAATTATAGAATCCTTCGCTCGCTCGGGGTTCAAACTAGGCACTCGCAACGAAAATTAACTTTGCTATCTTGTTGAACAAATAACGAAGGAATTTCGAATTCAGAGCGAAGTGATGGATTCTAAAGTAGAATCCGGGGCGTAGCGAGGAATTCAATATACGCCGCCCGAGAGCAAAATATTTTGGCCCCGAGTGACAAAAAATGTGTGATTTGTCATCATTACCTATGAGCGAAAGCTATGAGTATTAAAAGTTTAATAAACAGAAATAAATTATTACGAAATAATTAAACATTAATATTTATGTTGCATACATTTTTACAATTTGTGAAAGATATTGATAGTTTTATTTGGGACTGACACAGTTGTTTTGACAGTAGTAATTACATAATATAAATAAATAATCTTTTTTTTTCTTTTATCAGAAATAAAACAGTCACATATTAAAAAAACATAAGTTAAAAACTTTGAGTGGGCCCCCAGTTTTTAACCTCCGATGGAAAGAGGTTTGACGTGTGTGTCTGTGTGTCTGTCTGGTCCCTCGTAACTCCCTAACGCATGGACCGATTTTGATGCGGTTTTTTCTGTTTGAAAGCTCGTTAGCTTTCGAGGTTTATCTTTGCTATAATTAGCCATTTCGTGTAAAATTGAGTATAACTTGTTGAATTATATTTTTATTATTTAATAGACATTCATATATTACGTAATAATAATATTTAGTGATTGTTTTTAATTTAAAAATATGCCATACGTAAGGTTTACATTTTTATTTCTCGTCAAATAATAAATAAATAGCAGTAAATATGACAATAATATTTTAAGAAATATTTGAATTTATTATAAGTACATGTTTTTTTTTTTTATTATTGTTTCCCATTTTTGTATAAGTTACATTTTTATTGTAATGTTTTTTTTTATTTTGTAATAAACTTTTAAGATATTATATATTTTTTTTTTATTTAATTTACTTAAGTATATCAAATTGTGGTTCTTTTAATTCATACCAACTTTCTTTCTATAACTAACGATTTAACTAAAATTAATCCTTTTTCTTTTACTAAAACAAAATTAATTCTATATTTCAGGCTATATACAACATAATGAATAACAATTATTAATTTTCGAAAAATCAAGAAAACGGGCCGACTTTTCACTTACCTATTTAAATAATATTTAATTATTATTAATAGATTTGTAAATTAATTGAAATTGCCGCTGTTTTTATTAGTTTAGTACTTACGCTACTAGTTCATTGTATAATATATTTTTTGTTTATATTTTATTTTGATTTTATTTTTTATTTAACCAACCTTTTGCATGCCATTTTTATTTAGTAACAAAAAGTAGATACCTAATTAATTATAACAAAGTATTCTATCATTCTCTTTATTTATTGACTGAGAAAATACTCATACGCCTTAAATGCAAATAAATATAAATTTCAGTTTTTTCTACAAATGACTACTGGTTAAAAATGATTGCAACAATGCGACAATCGCAATGACCTGTTCTAATGGTTAGAATGCATTGATGTAGCAAAAACAATAAGAATTCAGCCAACGAGATTCGATTGCGATTGTCATACAGTAGCAATCATATTTAGACAATAGCCAACCAATCTTTGAACGGTTGAACCGATTTTGATGGAATATTTCCCGCAGGCAAGTAGAGAAATAGGCTAGGCTTTATTCCTCACAATTAGCGACAGTAGAACCTATTTATAAACTATCGATAGTTTATCGATAGTTAAGGCAAAACCAATAGTAACTATAAACTATCGATTGTATTGCCACATGTCATTAATATCGATAGACAATAGCCGATTAATATTTGAACGTTTGAACCGATTTTGATGGAATATTTCCAGCTGGTAAGTAGAGAAATAGGCTAGGCTTTATTCCTAACATATAGCGACAGTAGAACCTATCGATAAACTATCGATAGTTTATCGATAGTTAAGGCAAAACCAATTGTAACTACAAATTATCGATTGTATTGCCACATGTCAATACTATCGATTTTATTGTGTAATTATTAGCAAATTTTGCAATACTATCGATATTATTGAACCAGAACTATCGATAGTATCGACAGTTTATCGACATCAATAATATTGCTCGTAAAGCGCTCTCCATACTATCGATAGTATTGACACATGGCAATACTGTCGATCGTACTATCGATATCCTAAATAATTTTCGAGGTCAACTATCGATAGTCAAACTATCGATAGTGTTTCAACACTACACGCTGATCTAATGCGAATTGACATACTTTACACACTTTTATTTGAAAGGACGTATCGTCAGGTTGGTCCCATTTAAATTTGGTGAAGATCTGATGAATATCTTCGGAGATAGAGGACGGAATTCCTCAATAAATAAGAGCAAATCAGAAAATATTATTTAGATTGATTCTATGAAGCTACACTAAAAACCTTTAAATATAAATAAGTTTAAACTTCACTACAAAGTATAAAATATAATTTTAGATTTTTTTTTATTATTCTATGTCAAGATAGCCCTTGACTGCGATCTCACCTGATGGTAAGTGACGATGCAGTCTAAGATGGTAGCGGGCTAACTTGGAAGGGGTATAGCAGTGTAAATTCAACCCATACCCCTAATCGGCTTCTACACGCCATCGTGCCGGAACACTAAATCGCTTGGCGGCAAGTTTTTGACGGTAGGGTGGTAACTAGCCACGGCCAAAGCCTCCCACCAGACCAGACCAGAGACAATTTAGAAATAATAAATTACTAAATTGCCCCCGCCGGGAATCGAACCCGAGACCTCCCAGTTATAAGACCACAGCGCTCACTACTGCGCCAGGGAAGTCGTCAAAAACAACATAGTACTTGTACAGTGTACAAGTACTATGTTGAAGTCGGGCTAGCGCCGCGCATCGGTTTCATCGTTTCTATTTAGGCCCCTAAGTGTTACAAACTAAAATTACTTTATACTTTGTAGTGGCGTTTGAAGTCGTTTTTTTTTTAATTTTCATTTATAATATAACAAATAAATAAAATTGAAGTGTCTGTTTGTAATATCAAAATAACCGCTTTTTACTGAATGCATATGAAAGTAATACGGTCCAAAATGTACCTACTTATAAAAAAAATCAATTTTTTTTGTCTATGTGTCTGTCTTTTGTTCTGGCTAATCTCGGGAAGGGCTGGACCGATTTTGACGAGACTCACTGGCTACGGGATAGCTGATGTTATCGGAAGTAACTAAGGCTACTTTTTAACCGACTTCCAAAAAAGAAGGAGGTTCTCAATTCGTCAGATTTTTTTTTGTATGTTCCCCGATTACTCGAAGACGCCTGAACCGATTTGGGAAAATTCTTTTTTTATGTAAAAGTGTATACTTCCCAGGTGGTCCCATTGTCATCAGGTCAGGATATGATTATGGGATCCTGGAGAAATCGAGGCAACTCTTTAAATTTTATAGGCACAATTGATATACTTTGTAGTGGCGTTTTAAGTCGGTTTTTGTAAAAAAAAAATTACGTTTATATTATTACTAGCTGTTGCCCGCGACTTCGTCCGCGTAGATTAGTTTTTAATAAACCCGTGGGAACTGTCTGATCTTCCGGATTAATAAAAAGCCTTCGATTCGGTTCATGTTCGGTTCTCGTCGGGTGACCGCCCTCGACCACCGACTCACCGCATCGCATTGTTCGCCCGCGCTATTCTTTCATTTTGCTTGGCTTCTAAGAGTCATACCGAGATGTTAAAAAGTCTATAACCTTCCTCAAGAATTGGGCTATCAGATACAAAAAGAATTTTTCAAATCCGACTGATAGTTCCAGAGATTAGCGCGTTCAAACAAACAAACTCTTGTACTTTATTATATTAGTATAGATAAACTTTTTTCTTGTTATTTATATAGATTTGATTTCTGGTTTTCAGGTACTACAGTCTGCCAAAGAACAACTCAAGTGGTCGCTATTAAAATGAAACTACATGTAGAACAAAAATATATTATTCTTTCTTAAATCAAAATAAAGTATTTACATCAAAATATATATTTTTTTATAGAACGATACCTACCTCTACTATTAATCTATGAAATCATACAACAACAACAATGAAATCATAGATTAATTATTATTATAGATAGGTCCGCCATTTGCAATATTACCTATTAGTTCCAGAGACACTTATTTGCATTGCTTACAGCCGTAGACAGAGAAGGCAATAGACGAAGGTACTGTGTAAGCGCAACTGAGACAGAGATAACATGACGTAACGATGACGTCACATGACAAGCTGGCAACACACGTAGATACTAAATTTTTGTTATGAATAATACAAACTTTACAATTTCCTTCTATTTGGCGACTTTTAATACAATCATTTGTTACTACGTGCTATGGTTTATGGAATTAATACTGAGAAACTATTTGGAAGATTATAAACAATAACACGGTCACTACTTACGCGTGTAAAGATATGCCGGCAATTTTCTTCTCACTATCACTTTTGCATGCATTAATGCAACAACGTACCAATTTTAAATAATAAATATTAAACACCTATTTTTAATGTTTTTCACGTAAGAACTGGCCGTAAACAAGTGAATAAATAAAAACAAATACAACACCACGAATTACTGTCAAAGTTTGTTTCGCGAGTAAAGTTGCGACCTTGAAAAAAACTGGTTACACGATGAGGGACAAAAATTGGATAGCTGCGTCTCTGTTTATCACATTAGCAACTTTATTTCTGCTCTCTTTTTAGTGTGAGTGAGAAAGAAATCGTCACTGGGTCTATTGTCTTCTCTGTCTACGCTTACAGCGCTAAAATGGCGTCGACCAAGTAGACCCAAAACAAGATAAAAAACAGTAACCTCTTCACTGCTAATCGTAGATTAATTATACAGTTCACTGGGCCACAGGTATTAAATGCGTTTTACTTATAACTAGATTTTTCCCGCGGCTTCGCTCACGATAACTTAATTTTTTTAAGCCCCTATATTACCCCCTTAGGGGTTGAATTTACAAAAATCCTTTCCTAACGGATGCCTACGTCTAATGACTATCCAGTCAGTCCAGTAGTTTTAACTGTGCGTTGATAGATCAGTCAGTCAGTCACCTTTTCCCTTTTATATATGGATGGACGCACATATGCAATAAAGAGTCAACCCACACAACTTTGTAAAAAAAAAAATTTTTTTGAAAAGAGCAACTGCTGAGTTTCTTACCGGCTCTTCTCAGCAGAATCTGCATTCCGAACCGGTGGTAGATTTATGACGTGTCATAAGAGCTACAAGTTAGCCTACATGAAATAAATTAAATTTGAATTTGAACTTATCAATTGAAAAGTTAACTTTATTCCTTTACATTATGTCGATATCTCCAACGTAAGTTGTTGTATCCCCAAAACGCTTACGTGACGCGTTAATTGTTGTGAAGATCAATACAATGGTTTAGGCCGTCGTTTTAATAACGATACAACTTTATACGTCCTGAAAGTATGTTAAAAAAGGCTGTCTTTCATTTTTTTTTAAACGAACACATAAAATAGATAAAAACAAATGATATCGCTCATTTGCGACAAGGGTGACATAACTAAAAATTCACCAATTTTAGTGTCAAAAATTTATACTTTTTGCTATAAAAACAACATTACGCTAAGCACAAAAAAATAAGAGCGAGAGAGATTGTGACTTAATGCTCTGTCGCTTTGTTGGCCGCTGTGTTGTTTCGAGACCGCAGCATCCACAAAACATTACTCTCTAACGAGAGAATTCTCTCATCGTCGATTTTGAATTATGTCACTCTTGTCGCAAATGAGCGATATAAAATTCAAAAAAAATTCAAAATTCAAAATTTATTTATTTCATGTAGGCTACCCTGTAGCACTTATGATAAGTCACAAATCTACCACCGGTTCGGAATGCAGATTCTGCTGAGAAGAACCGGCAAGAAACTCAGCAGTTGCTATTTTCAAAAAATAAAATAAAATATAATATAAAATAAAATAAAATATAATATAGTGCACAAAACCTAAAATGCCAATTTTGTGGGATACAATAACTTACGTATGAGGTATCGATGTATTTAATTCGACAAAGGTTTGTGAGTTGAAAGGTTTATTGCGTATGTGCGTCCATATTTAGATTTATAATTTATCAAGGTAGCTCTTGTCAGTATGTCCGAATTGGTCCGAAGTGGGGGTCAAGTTCAGTTTCGAAATGGCCTTGAACGCTGGGTTGTTTTTATCCCTCAGCAACTTGAATAGCACATTTTCTGAAGTCCCCACGAAGCAGCCGATGTTCTGGAAACGCTGTAAACATTAAGTATGTCATTAGGAAGATGGCTGTTTTTCTGTAACTCAGTGCCTGTCATCGTTGATAGGCACTGAATTACAGAATCAGCCCCCTGCACTGGTAGCATGGGCAGGAGATAAAAATTTTATCCCCTGATTTTATCCACTGACAGGGGATAATCTTTTCCTATGCTAAAGCATGGCGACAGGGGAAAGGAGAAGTATATCCCCTATTTGACATTACAAGTGGAGCAACTTCCCCCGGCTAGAGCATGGGGACAAGTGAAAGGGATAAACTTTTCCTTTTTTGACTTTTGATAGGGTCAAACGAAAACAAAAACCACCTACGAATCACCTATTAATTGTCAAAATCACGAGTATAGATAAAAATAATGACTTTTTGAGATCGAATTGACATAAATTTTGAAGTATTATGGTATTTGTACCTCCTACTTCCATGATTTTCTTATAATGGCAATAATTGTGGGGATAAATTTTCTCCCATTTTATCCACTGTCAATATTCTTTCCACCGACGCGACGGGTCGATAAAACTAAGCGAGGGGATAAACATTTTATACTTTTCCCGGGGATAAAATTTCTCCCGCCCATGCTAGCCATGCTGGTGTTAGTAAGTTTAATGGCATACAAAAAAAAACACGCACATATAAGTCACAGCTTAGCCACTGCGTCGCAGCTCAAAGCGTCGCTAGTCGGCTCCCTAACAAGCTTGGAGACGTGCTTGAAAGCTGGGTGCTGCTTGTCTCTTAACAGCTTGAATAGCACGTTTTCCGAGGTGGTTACGAAGCACCCCAGCGATTGCATGCGCTAAAACCATTCATCATTCACGTCTTAAAATGAATCTATAGGGTAAAGATGCCGAATATGAGATACCATTTACATATTCGGCCATAAAAAATAAATTATTGCACTAATGACTATGAAAATCATTTATATTCGATAAGTATTTAATGAAGTTTATCCTTGAAAGACCGTTTAGTGCTAGGTATAATAGATTTTTTGTTATATCAGATTATATTAGAAAAGTCAGAAATTACGTCTCAAGGAAATGGTCTCCTATTATGAGATACCAAGGGTTTTTAATATGAGATAGTATAGATTTAGAGAAAAAGGAAAGAAATCAATTCAAAAAACTTTTTATTGGCGATATTTATTAATCTACAACATCGTACTACTAAATAAAAAGGTTTTAGTAACAACTTAATAATATATTATCATGTGCTTGTGCCCAGTGCTTGATGTTCTTCAGATGTAGTACATCATATAATCGTTAGTCCAACTTTACAATATTTTTCTATTTCTGCTTCTAAATAGTCAGAAAAAGCTGGAGGTCTTCCCATGAACCTTGACAAATACTTCTGCATTAGCATCTTTTTTGACATAACGTTCTAGGACACTCTTAGGAACAATGAAAGTTTTGATGCTATTAGGTAACATATTTGTTTGCTTCGCACTGCACTCACGGCCCGTATTATGGCATCGTGGTCCTAGGACTTCCTTGATCGACGGCATCTAGAAAAAGAGGTTTTTAAATAGTCGTTTTTCTATACATCCTAGTATGAGATATCTCATTTAAGGAGCCCCCACGTGTCTCATATTAGGAAAACACCCAAATTTAAAAACTAGGCTGCCTATTATTTCTGGACGAAGAAAATACAACTAAACTGCAAATGCATTGTAAAATTAATCATATAACTGATACAATGACTGTAAATTTAAATCATTTAGTGTGACTATAAAGTTGTAACATACCTCGTTAATATTTGGTGTCAAAAATCGGGTTTTGTGGTTTCGTAAAAATCCGCACGTACACAACCTGACTTCGCCTCGAACTGGGAAGCACGAACACATGTTTCGGTCTGTTGCCACGCGGCTTCTGGTGACGATATCGCCAAATAGCTGCGGCGATTAGTTTCGCCAAAACCTAACTATCTCATATTTGGCAACCATCTCATATTCGGCATCCTTACCCTACATATAATAAAATTGTAGAAAAGTGGTGTCTGTACAATGGAAATATATAAAAAAAAAGTAGCAGGGGTTGTTATTATATCGATGCCGAACCCGAAATTGTAATTAATTTTTTTTTGTCTGTTTGTCTGTGTGTTTGTGCACGCTAATATCAGAAACGGCTTATTCGATTTAGATACGGTTTTCACTAATATATTGTAGTAAGCTTCACTTAACATTTAGTGTTTATTTCATGTCAATCGGTTCATAAATAAAAAAGTTATGTCAATTTAAAGAATCACGGCGAACATTTTTAACGTACAGAGTACGTACTACACGCCTCGCGCCTGAGCGTCCGAGAGCCGCGCCCCGAAAAGTCACTATTCCACGCGAACGAAGTCGCGGGCACAGCTAGTATTTTAATATTATTAGTATTCAATTCGATGCTTTAACATTGGTAGCCTAAGTATGTCATGCTCTCTTTAAACATTTCTGTGGTGGTGTCGTGTGGTGCGGGTTGTAACGTTCCCTCAAATATGGTTGAGCGAAGCAATGGCTGGATCATGCGTCATGCTCGTGAACGGGTGCCACCAACGGGAATGGGTCTGCTTTTGCCTGCCTGTGTTGACATGTATTGAATTGTATTTATTTGTATTTGTATTGTATTTATTTTTACTTGTATTGTACTCAGGAAAATTCATCGTGGAAGCACTGAATACATAGCATAGTTTCAATAACAATTGTAAAAAAATTTATTTTTTTGAAAAGAGCAACCGCCGAGTTTCTTGCTGGCTCTTCTCGGCAGGAAAGGCATTCCGAACCAGTGGTAGATTCATTGACGATTCAAAAGTGCTTGTAAAAAGTTTATTTGAATAAAAAATATTTCTATTCTATTCTATTCTAATGGCTGGATCATGCGTCATGCTCGTGAACGGGTGCCACCAACGGGAATGGGTCTGCTTTCTGTCTACTCGTCTTAACATGCATTGGATTGTATTTATTTGTCTTGTATTGGACTTAGGAAACTTCATCGTGGAAGCACTGTACATAGCATAGTTTCATTACCTATAGTAAAAAATTTTTTTGAAAAGAGCAACCGCCGAGTTTATTGCTGGCTCTTCTCGGCAGGAAGGGCATTCCGAACTGAGCAAGTGGTAGATTCATCAACAATTCAAAAGCACTTGTAAAAGTTTATTTGAATAAAAAATATTTCTATTCTATTCTAAAACAAAAAAAGCCAAATCATACAAAAAAAAAACCCAAACCTGTAAAGCTAATCCCCGATCCATGAGAGATCTTGAAGACACGCCGTCCGCTAAAACGTGCACTGTAATATCCTCATTCAAAAGATCTATCACCGTTTGCTCTATACATACATGGGCCTGAAATAGATACATGAATAAAAAAGACGTGTGGCACTCGGGGACTGCCGCGGTAAAGCTATTGCATAGCATTTTTTATCAACGCCATCTAGCGGTGAGAGGAGTCCCGTGTCAGGTTATTTTCGTTACGGAATTTCTGGATTCGGTCTCCACGCTCAAGGCCCGCGATAGAAGCTATGCAATAGCTTAAAAAGACGTGTGGCACTCGGGGACTGCCGCGGTAAAGCTATTGCATAGCATTTTTATCAACGCCATCTAGCGGCTCACCGTAGAGGAGTCCCGTGTCAGGTTATTTTCGTTACGGAATTTCTGGATTCGGTCTCCACGCTCAAGGCCCGCGATAGAAGCGCGATAAATTTTTGAGTTTCAGTTCTAAGTATGGGGAACCCCCAAAGGAGAATGCCGAATTTTGTATGAGAGTTCGCCCATTCTTGCGTCTTAACCAAATTATTGGTAAAACATTGGAAATAACCTCTGGATTACACGATAAAAAAAAATATTAAGATATTCCATGGCAATTTTTAGAAATCTCCCTTTTAATGTTTCAGATATTTTAAGGTTAAGTTTGTATTAAAATACCTATTTTAATCTAATATAAACAAGAAGCTTTCCAAAACATGTAAGTACATAACTAATATATAAAAAGGAAAGAAAAAAAGAAAAGGATTTAGTATTAGTAGTATTGAATAAGTAGGTACTTTATAGTATATTTTTAAAGTCTTAAAATACATACATACAGTCGTATATTTTACGATTTTTACACGTCTAGGAATGCCAAATTATTATTATCTAAAGACTGAAAAGTGACGCCATTATTACCTCTAAGTATACTTAAATAATAAACATTTCTGATTAATTAAACCAACAATATTTTATTCACAACAATACCTACATGAATAAACCTGGAATATTGTATCTTATTCGTAATTATGCTGAGGCAGTAGCTAACATACCAGTTTAACATTTGTAATATAGAATAATTATGTAGATATTTAGTGTGAATTAAGTTTTTTTTAACTTTTGTATTATTTCCTCTTTGTTATGTTTAAAAGGTGAATAAATGTTTATTAATTTAATTACTTCGCTGCGATACGATAATCTACATTGTTGTAGCGGCTATAAAGACACCGAGTCGACTCGATGTGCTACTCGTCGCGCCATGAATTGACACGGTGCCTTGCCTTAGTCGGTTGCATTGGTGCGCTGCGCTCTATACTGCTAGGCACTGGTTCGAGTTAACTCGGACTGTGGCTCGAATTGGTAGCCCAACTCGAGTAACTCGAGTCAAAAAATCCAACTCGTCACATCGTTAATATATTATATACGCTTAATAGTAAGTATATTTTTAGGAATCAATTGGAAAAAGAATATGATTTTTAATATATTATGATTTTTGGTTTTCATTCTTCTATTCCAGACGATTAGTCACCATTTTTCCCTTTAAAAAGGGAAATTATAATGACCTGGCAACATTTGGTCACAGAGTTCTTTCCATGACAAAATATGGCGTTTCTGTATAAGTAGTTCAAAACAAATACAGTACTTTTTTTTTATATATCTTTTAAACGCCATTATGCTTTTGACTTTAAATAAATACATATGAAATTATAATTAAAAAGTTGATTTTTCCAAGACACGTCGTCAAGACGCTGAGTGACGCAATATGGGCGGGTTTCCGGCATTCTCCTTTATTGTTTGTTTTTTTTTTTTCATTTTTTGTGTGAAAATCTTAATGCGGTTCACAGAATACATCACAGTACAGTATAGTTCTTATCGGAAAAAAGTAGCTGTGACATACGGACAGACATGACGAATCCATAAGGGTTCCGTTTTTTGCCATTTGGCTGCGGGACCCTAAAAATGATAAAATATTTTTGCTTACCTCAATACCAAATAGCACAACGGAGCCCAAATTAGGCACATCTTTTCTCAACTGTTCCTGCAGTTCCGGAGTGAACATGGAAAACTTAGTCTTCTCATAAACAAGCTTTACATTATCAAGTTTGATGTCATCTGTGGTATGTCCTAAGCCTTTTGGATACTGTTCCGATACGTAGACAGGTATATTGAAGTGTTTTGCAGCTTCCAACTGGAATCATATATATATAAGGTCAGGGGGAGTAAGAGAAACGGTGGGGTAAGAGAAACACAAAGCCATATCTAACAAACTATGCAGTTTATCGATATTTGCTCTCAGTCGATAAAAGAGTATTGACGAAATGGTATCAATTTTTTAACATAGATGTTGCTGCGATAATTCTACAAGGTAATATTTAGGAAAGAAATTTGACATTTTTCAAAACTCAAAACACGAGTTAGACGCGGTTATATTTATTGCTTGTTTTAAAGTGATTTTATAGAGTTTTCAAAAGTTTTTTGCCGTAAGTACCTTGAATAAGGTATAGATTTAATGTTCCAATTGTATTTTTTGTCTAAAACGTTCAGATTATTAATTTAAGACATGGTAAAGATTCTAGTCACTAAAAGTTTCGAGTGGGAAAGTGAAACAGAGATGAGCGGGGTAAGAGAAACATACGTTTCACTTACCCCATGTCAGAGATTACCAACCTTTTTTAAAATAATCTATATATATATAAAATTCAAAGTCCTGACTGACTGATTGACTGACTGAGATATCAACGCACAGCCTAAACTACTGAAGTTAGAAATTTGAATTTTTTACAGTTGGTTCCTTTTATGACGTAAGCGCACACTAAGGGGTTTAAATAGGGGATGGAAGTTTATATGAAACTCCGTCATTTTTCAAGCTGTTTCCATCAAAGTTGGTATTTGAGCTTTCAGTTAAAAATAAAAAAGTACGTGTTACACAGTTTTTGAAAATTCCACCCCAAAATCTAATTCCACGCGGACGAAGTCGCGGGGGCAAAAGCTAGTCTTATTTAAAAAAAACTAATATTTGATTATAGGCCGTCTTGTGTCTGACACACCAGTCATTCTGTTTGTTCGAGCGTCAATCAAAAACTACTCGACTGATTTTGATGAAACTTATCACACATATAGAATCATCTGTACATAATATTATATTCGTTGTATAGAATAAATTTATGTTTTTATTGACAGTAAGACTTAGTATATTTAATTTTATTCCCATAATTATTTTGATAAAATTTGAGGGAGCTGCTAGTTATAAAAAAGTTAATCTATTAAATATATATAAGGAAAAGGTGACTGACACTGGCTGACTGATCTATCAACGCACAGCTCAAACTACTGTACGGATCGGGTTGAAATTTTGCCTACAGATAGCTATTATGACGCAGGCATCCACTAAGAAAGCAAGAATAGAAGAAGACGTAAAAATATTGTAAACATGGTGTTAGCTAACTAATAAAAATTTATAACGTACCAATTTTTGTTTTGGTTTACTACCCCTGACTGCTTGACTATGTTTCTCTTACCCCATTTTCAGTTTTTTCCTTTTATTTAAGAAACTAGACCACGTAGCCATGCACTGAGACTCGTATTCGATTGAAGCAATTAAAGGTGTCATTTTAGTCCTTGAAATAGTTCTGTAGACCTTATATTAGCAGCGTACTGATCATTGTTTCACTTACCCCATTTTGAGGGTAAGTGAAACGAAACCATGGTCTACTTTTACTTAGTAATTTTATCGTTATTTGCACTAATAGAGGACCTAAAGATCATGTCATAGAAAGCCCATTTAAGGAAGAGTACTTTGCATTGATCGTTATTTAAATTGACATTTTTTTTATTGATTTAGAGGTCATTTTGTAGAAAAAACAGAAAAGTATGTTTCACTTACTCCCCCTGACCTTACTAGCTTTTGCCCCCGCGACTTCGTCCGCGTGGAATTAGATTTTGGGGTGGAATTTTCAAAAACTGAAAGCTCAAATACCAACTTTGATGGAAACAGCTTGAAAAATGACGGAGTTTCATATAAACTTCCATCCCCTATTTAAACCCCTTAGGGGTGGAATTTCCAATAATCCTTTCTTAGTGTGCGCCTACGTCATAAAAGGAACCAACTGTAAAAATTTCAAGTTTCTAACTTCAGTAGTTTAGGCTGTGAGTTGATATCTCAGTCAGTCAATCAGTCAGTCAGGACTTAGAATTTTATATATATAGATTATTTTACTTTATTTGACAAACCAACAATATTCAAGCACAAATGTAAAAGTTTCAACAAAGAGACTTACAACTAAAAGACACATAGCAAAAACATCAATAACATGGCATGTACAAAAGATTTAGGGACATAAATTCGAAATTCAAAATTTATTTATTTCATGTAGGCCAACTTGCGGCCCTTCATGACCAGTCGAGAATCTACCACCGGTTCGGAATGCTGATTCTGTTGAGACGATCCACATGGATTTTGTTAACACTATAGAATGTAACCTATGTCACCTCGACCAACTCTGCAGTTTTTTTTTTATTATATAATGTTACAATATGGCGATGGGCTGGCCACACCATTCGAGGTGGGGATAAATGGAGCAAAGCAACCAGCGTTTGGTATCCTAGAGAGGGAAAGAGAAGACAAGGGCGTCAAACCGAGAGATGGCAAGATGAAATAGAAGCGATAGCCGGGACAACATGGACGAGACGAGCAGCCATAAGAAAGAATTGGAAAGGATTGGAGGAGGCCTTTGCCAAAGGGCACACAGGCTAGCATTATAAACTAGGAACATAATAACAACTATGAAAAACTTAAAAACTTATATTGCTGTCTGACAAATAGGCTTAATAAATAAATAAATAAATAAAAATGTTACAATAAAACTTGTAGCTACACTAATCTAATTGCTATATATTCCATGCCCTCGTGGAATGGTGCCATGTACTGTCTGCATTTCCACTCTGAACAGCAGTTAAGGTGCTATCGTGGAACAAATGTAAATATCCTTACTTGATATATTATAAATGCAAAAGTTTGTATGTTTGTTACTCAATCACGTCGCAACCTTTGAACCGATTTGGGTGAAATTTGGCACAGAGATAGATTATAGTCTGGAATAGCACATAGGCTACTTTTTATCCCGGGGAATAAGAGAGTCCCCGTGGAATAAAAACCTTAATCCCATCTTAATCCACGCGAACGAAGTTGCGGGAATCATCTAGTTCTATATAATAGTACGAGGTCATAATATTAATAGGAATAATAGGATTGCCAAGCTGAACTTGACGAATATAATAAATTATGCACCTCTCGGTAGAGAGTAGTATATTCCTTGTAATGCATTCTTGGTTACATAACAAGCGACAGGTTAATCAAAAATACCTTTTACTTACCATTTTATTTGCAACTTTGACCACCTCTGCGAAATGTTTAACATGGGGTCGAAATGTCTCTTGGACATCGCATAGGAGAAACGCAGTACGTTGGGCCTCCAAGGCACCTAATTTTAATATGTTTCGTGCCATTTCTTTCTTTGACAAAATCTATTTAATCTCGAGATAATCCAAGACAAATCCGAGATAATCGGATAATTTGAATTAATGAGTCCCAAGAGAATGTAATCACTCCGTGAATGATTCTATGTCTGTATATAGGCACAGACCTGGGGCCCAAGTCTGCTATTGCAATGCTATTGCAATTGTAGTTCAATTGTCTATCAATAACATCCCAATTGCTACTTTTAGCAATTTGACTTGGGGCCCAGGGGTTCAATTGTCTATCAATGACATGACAATTGCTAAAAATAACAATTGTCATGTCATTGATAGACAATAAAACTACAATTGCAATAGCAGACTTGGGCCCCAGGGGCCCAAGTCTGCTATTGCAATTGTAGTTACATTGTCTATCAATGACATGACAATTGTTATTTTTAGCAATTGTCATATCATTGATAGACAATTGAACCCCTGGGCCCCAAGTCAAATTGCTAAAAGTAGCAATTGGGATGTCATTGATAGGCAATGTAACTGTAATGTAACTACAATTGCAATAGCAGACTTGGGCCCCAGGGGCCCAAGTCTGCTATTGCAATTGTAGTTACATTGTCTATCAATGACATGACAATTGTTATTTTTAGCAATTGTCATGTCATTGATAGACAATTGAACCCCTGGGCCCCAAGTCAAATTGCTAAAAGTAGCAATTGGGATGTCATTGATAGGCAATGTAACTGTAATGTAACTACAATTGCAATAGCAGACTTGGGCCCCAGGGGCCCAAGTCTGCTATTGCAATTGTAGTTACATTGCCTATCAATGACATCCCAATTGCTACTTTTAGCAATTTTGGTAGTCTACTAATTCAATGGCGTCACAATTGTTTTCCGATGGTTTGCCACTGACACATCTAGCTTTAAATCTAGCTTAAATAAACGTTTTTAATATATAGTTTTTATTGAAACTCATTTCGGGAAACGCTTTTTAAGCTAATTCCAATACCGAGGTATCATTAAATTACAATTTAATTATAAGAAATCGAACGACCATTGTGAATTTAGTAGACTACGAAATTTTGGACCAATGATAATTGTATTGTAATTGTATTGCGGATCAATGACAATGACATGTAAAATAGCAGACTTGGGGCCCAGGGGCCCAAGTCTGTTATTGCAATTGTAGTTACATTGCCTATCAATGACATCCCAATTGCTACTTTTAGCAATTTTGGTAGTCTACTAATTCAATGGCGTCACAATTGTTTTCCGATGGTTTGCCACTGACACATTTAGCTTTGAATTTAGCTTAAATAAACGTTTTTAATATGTAGTTTTTTTTGAAACTCATTTCGGCAAACGCTTTTTAAGCTAATAGCAATACCGAGGTATGATTGAATTACAATCCAATTATAAAAAATCAAACGACCATTGTGAATTTAGTAGACTACGAAATTTTGGACCATGATAATTGTATTGTAATTGTATTGCGGATCAATGACAATGACATGTAAAATAGCACACTTGGGGCCTAGAAAAGATATATAGGGTGGCCAACCCAATAGCTAGCACTGCACCAGTTTATTCGCACTTTGGCAAAAAAGATTAAAATATAAGTTTCTGATTGTGGTTTTTAATTTTCAGATTAAAAAATATTTAGGGGAATTCATATTTTTCACAATCGAAACCTTTCTTATCAGGAAAGTTTTAAAATGACGTCAGTATCGTAGTTGAAAGATATCGTTCTGGAGTTCCCGAAGTTTTTCGGCCATTTTGACTCATCGACGTTAAGGGTCAGTACTTACTTAATAATGATTTAACTGTGGTTTTATTTGAGTTTTAATAATATAATTGTTTTCAATTGATTTTCTAAGTATTATTAGTTACTAATTCAAAAAGTAAATGAAACTTTCCCGTTATTTCATTGCAAAACAAGGGGTGTCAGTATCTGGTTACAAAATTTGGAGATTTTCCTGTTTATTAACACTCTGAAGCGATTCGATTCCCTAGCAGACTGGGAGTCTGTAAACGATCTTAACAAGTGTGTGTAAACTGTCCATACTCTGGAGTCTAAATTCTTTAAGACCCATCACACGAAAAGGACCAAGAAGTTCTCTGACCTTACTCTCAAACTGATGGAAGACAGACAAGAGATGAGACTTCAGTCGTCAGCAGACGCGGATGCCTACTGGTAGGTTAATAGGTAGATCTCTAAGAAAAGAACTCGCGACCTGCGGGCCTTGAATACCAAGTGTATTAAAGATACCATCTAGTGGAACAGAAGTTCCATTCCAAAGTGTCCGTGAGAGATTTATCTATCGGACAGAGCCAGCTGACGCGGCTGAAAACTGACGAAGGCTGTCACTTTTCTTCTCCACCTGAGGTATGGAGAGAGGTTGAGAAGTTCATGGGCAGTTATTTATCACGAAACAATAATCATTCAGCGGACGATGGAGAGAGCTATGCTCGGAGTATCCCTGCGAGATCATATCAGAAATGAGGATATCTGTAAGAGAATCAAAGTCACGGACATAGCTAAGCGAAACTGAAGTGGAAATGGGCGGGCATATAGTTCGAAGAGCTGATGGTCGATGGGATCCCATGGTGTTGGAGTAGCGATTCCGTACCGGGAAGCTAGGTGGACCGACGACATCAAACGAGTCGCAGAGAGCCGTTGGATTCAGGTAGCGTAAGACCGAGGCCTGTGGAAGTCCATATAAGAGACCTTTGTCCAGCTGTGGACGTCTGTCGTTTGATAAAGACTATGTTTACGTTTTCTTATTAAATATGTAAGGGTGTTTGTTTTAAATATAATAAATATAAAAAAATTAAGTCACCTACAGTTACTATAAGAATTTCCGTATATTATTTCGTAATAAAATCTATATTCTAAAAGACTTCCGTATGTAGCCTAGCGTCATATTTCCCTTAAACTCTATTAAAATCTGAGTGTTGATAATTGGATAATTTTGTGCCCATAACTGGTAACAAATGTGCGAATAATTGGGGACTGGGTCATTTTTCAATCTTATTTAAAATTCTAGTTGATTTAAACAAAAAAATTTCAATATCTTCTTTAATTATATATTTTATTAAACAAGTAACCTTATGAACACAGTGATTTATAGAATTTGGTTAAATTTATACTTAAAAAACATATTTGAAATAAGATAAACTCTTAAAGTGCCCATAATTGGGTCTGCCACCCTATAGGTATTAGGTACATCCTTCTCTATGTTAATCACAGATTACTAACTTTGCACCGGAGCAGTGATCACCGGAAAATCACCGGAGAAAAACCGGTGTTTCACCGGTTATTATTGAATCGTAACTCAATTAATTTTATTTAATATAATAAAAGAAGTTTGTTGATGTACCTACATTGTTCATTATTTAATAACATTTACTATTTTACTCCCTCCTTACTTAAATAGTAATTGATTGGCCCAGGGCAGTACCTATCATAGATCATAGTTCTGTGGATTGGCCAAAAGCGAATTTATATTTTGATTTGACAATTGATTTTAGCCGATCGCCATTACATTCTTGCCACAGATTCTTGCTTGGATTACATTCTCTTCGAAGTGATTATATTCTCTTGGAAAATGGGTTTGTCTGATAGAACGGAGTGATTACATTCTCTTGGTCTGATAGTACCGTATATCAGTGACCAACAAACGTGGACATTGAAACAGAAACAGATCTACGAGTAACGGAGTGATTACATTCTCTTTGCTACGAGTGGCTCAAAATGTTGTTATAAAAAATGAACAAGCAGATGAGTCTATGCAATTTGTGGAACAACAAACACCATTAAAGCAGGAACCATTAAACCAAGACGGTCTGGAGGCCTGCCAACAAGGAGTGGCTCAAAATGTTGTTATGAAAAACGAACAAACAGATGAGTCTATGCAAGTTGTGGAACAACAAAGAGCATTAAAGCAGGAACCATTAAACCAAGACGGTCTGGAGACCTGCCATAATGTCTATGACTCGTACTTTGAAGTGTTAAAGTATGACTTCTGCGATAACAGTTCAGAAATAAAAATTTTGAGTGAAAATCATGTAAGTAGATTTAGTTACAATTAAAGATTACAGTGAAGATTTATCTACAAACAATAAAGTAAGTATGTCTTTGAGTAATTGGTCTCTATCTTAGGCTGGAGACTAAGTGGCTAAGAGGTTATTTCAGTTGGCCAGCACTGTCAAAAGTAACCCAGCCCTGCACTAGAGCCAAGTTAAACATACCCATAACTGAAATTTAGTGAAAATAACGTTGGTGTAAATGAGTATGAGCCATTACCACAGAATTCATACTATGAGCATTTTAGTGCAGAGTCTTGCAGAATTCAGTCTTCAAAATTGTGATTCAAAGACTCGAATCCTTTACAACACTAGTTGTAGGTATGGTGAGGAGCAGTTAAATATAGTACTTAATGCTTTTTGTTTTCAGCAGGAGCATCCTCAAGCTGCAGTAAGTTTGCAGACAGACAGTGCACTTGGTAAGTGTGAAGCATATTGTCACATCTAGAACATCATTTTTCGCATAGTGAATGTAGTACTTAGCCAAGGCCTGTAGTCTGGACCTTCCACCAGACCATAGACACCTTACAAATAATAAATTCCTAAATTGTTTTTGCGAGAAATAATTTCTAGACCCCACACCTATGAGGGGACCCTACACATCTCATTATTGCTCCGTGATTAGTAATTACTGAGGAAATATTATAAAGATTAGAGATCCAATAATTACTGAATTTAACATTTTGCTGTGTATTGCAGTGTCTAAGTAAAAAAAAATTTTTTTTTATTTAAATACCAGTTGATCCCTGCGACTTCGTTCGCGTAGATTTAGGGTTTTTTGATTCCCGCAGGAACACTCTTATTTTCTGGGATAAAAAGCAGCCTATGTGTTATTCCAGACTATAAATTATCTCTGTGCCAAATGTCAGCCAAATCGGTTCAGTCATTGTGGTGTGATTGAGTAACAAACATCCAAACATTCAAACATCCAAACTTTCACGTTTATAATATTACTAGCTGATGCCCGCGACTTCGTTCGCGTGGATTGAGGGTTTTTTATTCCCGCGGGAACTCTTTAATTTTCCGGGATAAAAAGTAGCCTATGTGCTATTCCAGACTATAATCTATCTCTGTGCCAAATTTCAGCCAAATCGGTTCAGCCGTTGCGACGTGATTGAGTAACAAACATCCAAACATCCACACTTTCACATTTATAATATTATTAGGATTAGGATTAGGATAGTAGGATATTAATTTCCACCATCACCAAGTACCATTTAATCATTGCATGATTAAGTATGACAATATGGCAGTTTTTTGTATTGAAAATCTGTCAACACTTGGCGATTTTGAAAAAGGCTGTAAACTGTACTTTGGTGACCAACGTTTGTTCAAGATGCATTTAAGTGAGCTACTTATTGTATATTTCAGAAAAACCTTTGGCACTGATGTGGATGGATGAAACCTCTTCAATGGGAGAAATCTGTGTTGAGTCAAAAACACTACAATCATTACAAAAAGCTGAAGACACCGATAACTGTGGACTAAGCTGTGGTTTAGTGGCGCCTGTGATACCTCAGCCCAGCAAGAAACTCTCCACTTGTTCAAACAAAAGTGTTAATAAGGGAAACTTTTTAAACCATGTGAAGACTCACACTGAAGAGAAACTTTTCACTTGTGATGTTTGCAATTATAAGTTTACAGCTAAAAGTTCTTTAGTTTTACACATGAGGACTCACACTGGGGAGAAACCTTTCACTTGCAAGCATTGTGACTATAAATCTGCACGATCAGCTACTCTAAAAGTCCACATGAGAACTCATACTGGAGAGAAACCTTTCACTTGCCATGTTTGCAATTATAAGTGTACAGTTAAACATTCTTTAGTTTTACACATGAGGACTCATACTGGAGAGAAACTTTTCACTTGTGATGTTTGCAGTTATAAGTGTACAGCTAATTCTTTTTTAATAAGACACATGAGAACTCACACTGGAGAGAAACCTTTCACCTGCAATGTTTGCAATTATAAGTGTACAGTTAAACGTTCTTTAGTTTTACACATGAGGACTCACACTGGGGAGAAACCTTTCACTTGCAAGCATTGTGACTATAAAGGTGCTCAATTAGCTAATCTTAAAACCCACATGAGAACTCACACTGGAGAGAAACCTTTCACCTGCAATGTTTGCAATTATAAGTGTAAAACTAATTTTTTATTAATAAAACACTTGAGGACTCACACTGGAGAGAAACCTTTCACTTGCAAGCATTGTGACTATAAATCTGCACGATCAGCTACTCTAAAAGTCCACACGAAAATTCACACTGGAGAGAAACCTTTCACTTGCAATGTTTGCAATTATAAGTGTAAAGCTAATTCTTTATTAATAAAACACTTGAGGACTCACACTGGAGAGAAACCTTTCACTTGCAAGCATTGTGACTATAAATCTGCACGATCAGCTACTCTAAAAGTCCACATGAAAATTCACACTGGAGAGAAACCTTTCACTTGCAAGCATTGTGACTATAAAGGTGCTCAATCAGCTAATCTTAAAGTCCACATGAAAACTCACACTGGAGAGAAACCTTTCACTTGCAAGCATTGTGACTATAAAGGTGCTCAATTAGCTAATCTTAAAACCCACATGAGAACTCACACTGGAGAGAAACCTTTCACCTGCAATGTTTGCAATTATAAGTGTACAGTTAAACGTTCTTTAGTTTTACACATGAGGACTCACACTGGGGAGAAACCTTTCACTTGCAAGCATTGTGACTATAAATCTGCACAATCAGCTACTCTAAAAGTCCACATGAGAACTCATACTGGAGAGAAACCTTTCACTTGCCATGTTTGCAATTATAAGTGTACAGTTAAACATTCTTTAGTTTTACACATGAGGACTCACACTGGAGAGAAACTTTTCACTTGTGATGTTTGCAGTTATAAGTGTACAGTTAATTCTTTTTTAATAAGACACATGAGAACTCACACTGGAGAGAAACCTTTCACTTGCAAGTATTGTGACTATAAATCTGCTCGATCAGCTAGTCTAAAAGACCACATGAGGACTCACACTGGAGAGAAACTTTTCACTTGCAATTTTTGCAATTATAAGTGTACAGCTAATTCTTCATTAATAAAACACTTGAGGACTCACACTGGATAGAAACCTTTCACTTGCAAGCATTTTGACTGTAAATGTGCTCAATCAGCTAATCTTAAAGTGCACATGAGAACTCACACTGGAGAGAAACCTTTTACTTGCGGTGTTTGCAATTAAAAGTTCTTTAGTGAGACACACGAGGCCTCACACTGGAGTGAAATCTTTCACTTGCAATGTTCGCAGTTATAAGTTTGCGACTAATGGTACATTAATGAGGCACATAAGGATTCACTTTTTTTTTTTTTTTTTTTTTAATTTATTTTAGGATGGATGTCTGTGGAGTCTATCGTCCACGAAGGTTTTACGGCTGGCCGTTTGTTCGAGAGGACTGGCTATTATATTTCCCTGTGTTCAACATTATTCAAATTTTGAATATAATTTTAAGAATTATCGTTTGGGACATGTGCTGCAGTTCACTCTAAGCGAAGTGATTATATTGATATTATATTCTCTTGGCACTCTACTATTAGACACCGCCCGGGTTGGTGAGTTCAAAATTCCAGTTTATTTTATCGCTCCCACCTGCCCCCTGATTCTGTTACTCATTGCCTATCAAAAAATGAAAGCTACTGACATATATTTTTTAACCATTGAAGGTTTACTTTGAAATAGTAAATGACATTTCTCTTCAAACCTTCAATGGATAAAAAATGCCTTTCGTCGTTGATAGGCAGAGTTACAGGATCAGGGGGCAGAGCAGTCGTCTGCCTCGCATGTTTTAAACATCCTCCAATTTTCCTTTTATCAGAATTCTAAAAGTGCCAATATAAGTTAACCGGAGTCCACGTCTTTTATTTTGTTTGCCCTATAGAATCGATACAAATTCAAACTCATTTATTGCAAATTTGGGTTTACATTAGGTCTTATATATAGGTTAGTACATCCAAATGCCTTTAAAGGCGTGCAATATCTATGTCAGTTTAAAAAATATAATTATTATTCGTATTTACTACTTTATGCACATTCAATAATAATATTTAATAATAATTCAATCATCAATTCAATAATAATCATTTCGTAGCGTATAATATAAATTAGTCAATAATAATAAACATTCCTTAGCATATAAAATATTAATTAATAATGTCAAATTCATGTCAGTCAAATTATAAATCAAAACATTCACTAAAAAACAAGATAATTAGATCAGATATTCCCCAATTGTATAGTAGCATTTGTTTAGAAGATAAGATTTTAATTTATTTTTGAATTACATTTTTAAAACTAAAAAATAAGCATGTTTTTTTCCTTGGAGGAGGAAAAATCCTCATGGATACCAACATGTAGCATGCCCGACTTCACTTTGACCTACGAACTTAGAAACCTCCTCAATGCTGCGCTCACAACTTCCTGGTACCTACTGCATTAAGCATTTCATCAGGAAGGTGGCTGTTTTTCTTTTAGGTTGCACCTATCTATCATGTTTTCTCAACATCGAGTATTTTCTTTACACTGCATGTAGTTGCTAGCGAAAAAAAAACAAAAAGTTCAACTTGTCCATGTTTTGGCAACATCGAGTACATCGAACTACAGAATCATTATAAATAGGTATAATCATTAAATTACCATTTATTTATTTATTATTAGGACAACCAACAAAATTACATGTAAACTAGACTTAAAACATAAATAAGAGTAAGGTAGTGAGAAACAAGTAATTTCACTTATAGGTAGCCACATGATGCAAAATAAATAGGTCGTACTTAACAAGTTACAAAGTATATAGAACAAATTGTTACCTAAACTAAACTAAACAAAAATTAAAATTAATAAGCATATAGGGTGGCAGACCCAATTATGGGCACTTTAAGAGTTTATCTAACTTCAAATATGTTTTTTAAATAAAAATTTAACCAAATCCTATAAATCACTGTAGTCATAAGGTTACTTGTTTAATAAAATATATAATTAAAGAAGATATTGAAATATTTTTGTTTAAATCGACTAGAATTTTAAATAAGTTTGAAAAATGACCCAGTCTCCAATTATTCGCACATTTGTTACCAGTTATGGGCACAAAATTATCCAATTATCAACACTCAGATTTTAATAGGGTTTAAGGGAAATAAAAGGCTAGGCTACCTACCTAAGTAGCGTTGCCAGGCGTCCGGATAAAGCCGGACATAGGTAGGCTTTTTGATTGCGTGTCCGGCCAAAATGAACGGTGTCCGTCTTGTCCGGCTTTTGTTAGGCTTTTCACATTTCGCAAACAAGCGAGCGCCGAGCGTGGCCTAGCGCAGCCTGCGCAGGCGACTTGATTGAAACTTGATTTTACATACAATTTTTTTGTCGTACCTATTAATACTGAGACAAAATCCTCAATAATATAGGGTGTCCGGCTTTTTTACCCAAATGTCCGGCCAAACTGGCTGGTCTGTCCGGCTATTAGGTTTGGCGACCTGGCAACCCTATACCTAAGTCTTTTAGAATATAGATTTTATTACGAAATAATATAAGGAAAGTATTATAGTAACTGTAGGTGACTTAATTTTTTTATATTTATTATATTTAAAACAAACACACTTACATATTTAATAAGAAAAAAAAAACATAGTCTTTATCAAACGATAGAAGTCCACTGCTGGACAAAGGTCTCTTGCATGGACTTCCACAGGCCTCGCTCTTACGCCACCTGAATCCAGCGGCTCCCTGCGACTCGTTTGATATCGTCGGTCCACCTAGCTTCCCGGTACGGGATCGCTACTCCAACACCATGGGATCCCATCGACCATCAGCTCTTCGAACTATATGCCCGCCCATTTCCACTTCAGTTTCGCTGAGATATGTCCGTGACTTTGGTTCTCTTACGGATATCCTCATTTCTGATATGATCTCGCAGGGATACTCCGAGCATAGCTCTCTCCATCGTCCGCTGAATGATTTTTGTTTCGTGATATATAACTGCCCATAGAACTTCTCAATCTCTCTCCATACCTCAGGTGGAGAAGAAACGTGACAGCATTCGTCAGTTTTCAGCCGCGTCAGCTGGCTCTGTCCGATAGATAGATCTCTCACGGACACTTCGGAATGGAACTTCTGTTCCACTAGATGGTATCTTTAATACACTTGGTATTCAAGGCCCGCAGGTCGCGAGTTCTTGCCTTAGAGATCTGCCTATTAACCTACCAGAAGGCATCCGAGTCTGCTGACGACTGAAGTCTCGTCTCTTGTCTGTCTTTCATCAGTTTGAGAGTATGGTCAGAGAACTTCTTGGTCCTTTTCGTGTGATGAGTCTTAAAGAATTTAGACTCCACAATATGGACAGTTTACACACACTTGTTAAGATCGTCTACAGACTTCCAGCCTGCTACGGAATCGAATCGGTTCGGAGTGTTGATAAACAGGAGAATCTCCAAATTTTGTAACCAGATACTGACACCCCTGGTTTTGCAATGAAATAACGGGAAAGTTTCATTTACTTTTTGAATTAGTAACTAATAATACTTAGAAAATCAATTGAAAACTATTATATTATTAAAACTCAGATAAAACTACAGTTAAATCATAATTAAGTAAGTACTGACCCTTAACGTCGATCAGTCAAAATGGCCGAAAATCTTCGGGAACTCCAGAACGATATCTTTCAACTACGATACTGACGTCATTTTAAAACATTCCAGATTAGAAAGGTTGCGATTGTGAAAAATATGAATTCCCCTAAATATTTTTAATCTGAAAATTTAAAAACCACAATCAGAAACTTATATTTTAGTGTTTCATTTATACAGTTCTCTTTTTAAAGGTGTTTGAAGATTTTAGTATGAAAGGTGGCCTATAAACAGTCATAATCTTGATCTTTTCAAAATTGCTCTTGCATTTTGAAACCCTAATAAATAAAAAATAGAAATTTAGTCTTAAGTATTAAAAAGCTTATAATAAATAGAATGCCAACATTAAACTACTTTATTTTCTTTTCAGATGGTACCATCAATATTGCTGGGCATAATCTCTGGGTAAATTAAGGCACACAAGGACATTGCCAAAATTAACTGCAAGTCATGTAAACCCTGACAAAATAAAAAAAATAAAAGTCAGCGTTGCTCCTCAGATGTTCAGTGCTTGAACCGCTGCAATGCTAAAATACACTAATGCACTCAGTAAGTATATAAAGTATGACTGAATTAGCATACAATTATTAAGAGTACCCGATGCCTATAATAATAATCTATATATATAAAAGAAAGATGTGCTAGTTACACTATTTATAACTCAAGAACGGCTGAACCGATTTGGCTGAAAATTGGTGGGGAGGTAGCTTAGAACCAGGAGACGGATATAGGATACTTTTTATCCTGTATACTGATAAAGATGAGTTTGTTTGAACACTTATAAGTCTAAAACGGCTAGATTGATCTTCATGGTTTTTTGTTTGTTATATTTGTCTCCGTCCCGAATAGCAGAATAACTTTTAAAATATCAGAAAAATTCACGAAAACAATTATTATGAAAAAAATTCATTTTTTCATACATTTTGTATTGAACAGGGTTTTTGATGGCAAAGAAAGTGACCTTTTGCCCCGGAAAAACAGTAACCTAAGTCACGCGGACGAAGTCGCGGGCATCATCTAGTTATTATTAATATAATTATCTCTATTTCTATGTAAAGAGCATAATTTACAAGAATATTAGTCACAAATCTACCATGTTTTATAGTTAATGTTAAGAATAATATTACTGGTTAAATAGATGATGGTTAATTATAAAAAAATTAAATATACATACTTTACTCATTTCTATCTTTATTTAATATTTTTCAGATAACTTACACACTGGAAAGACAAACAGTATGGAGACAACAGCAGAAGTTTTAGAATTTTTTGACAAACTTTTTGATAGTGTCAATTGCTATCCAGGCGGTGCAGCGAAAGGAAAACTGCGTAAAGCAGTGAAAAGGAATTTGTTTTATATAAAGTTTTGGACAGAAGCCATTATAAAATTGAAACAATTAACATTTGAAGACACTACTAGTAAACTAGCAATACAAACAGGAAAACCTCGACTTGTGCGTATTCCATCCCTAGAAAGTTGGATCAGAACCTTAGAGAGCTTTATAAGATTGTCTAAATTATTATTTAAAAATTATAACATAGAGTATTTTTATCCCAGATTGATAATCAATTGTTTAAAAACTTACACAAGCAACTCTATGGATGATAATTCAGGGAATACTAACTGTTAAAAAATAATAATAATTTAGCATATCCTAGCAAAAATTTTGTAATTTTGTACAGGGATGCGAGTACGTTTATACATAATTATCTAAATGAGAATGGGCATAAAAAAATATTGGCACAAATTTAAAAGCTGCTTTAAACACTCGTTTGAGGTTTTTCTGGTTGGGGTGTTGTTCCACCCATAAAGAATTATTAAAAAACATATTTTTAAAACATATAATAAGATTACATGTGCATAATTGGTGCAATATCCTTAAAAGGGGACATAGAAGAAAAATACAGATCAAAAATGGCTGATATTCAAGAGATAGCATATCTGAAGTATAAATGTTTTAAATTAAGGATAAAAGTTTTAAATAAATAAGTGTAAATAAATAACTGTTGTTTGATTTTTTATTTTTTATTTTAAATATTTAAGAAATTCCTACATTATTTTGTTATCGATAGAAGTACATCACTAAAGTATCGATAATGACTAAACGAGTTATCGACTCGGGTAAGCCCTATACTGTCAATTCAGCTGCAAAGCTACAGCAGCGCCAAAACGAAACAATTGGAAACTAGATGGAAAAAGTCACTGTCGCATCTGTTACGTAGTAACTAATACTTAATCTGTGGCCATTGCTCCGTGCTGCCTCCGTGCAAAGTTGCAAAGTTGCAAACCAAATCGCTTTTTGTCTGATAAACTCGTAGATAAACATCAGTCTTCAGCAACCAAATAACTACCAACACCATGAGAGTATTGACAATTGAAGAGAACGGAGTGATTAGTGATTACTCCGTTATCAAACATGGCCAAGCAGACTGAAATAGAAACAGATCTACAAGGAGTGGCCCAAAATGTTGTTATAATAAAAAATGAACAAGCTGATGAGTGTATGCAATTTGTGGAACAACAAACAGCATTAAAGCAGGAACCATTAAACCAAGACGGTCTGGAGGCCTGCCAACAAGGAGTGGCTCAAAATGTTGTTATGAAAAATGAACAAACAGGTGAGTCTATGCAAGTTGTGGAACAACAAACAGCATTAAAGCAGGAACCATTAAACCAAGACGGTCTGGAGGCCTGCCAACAAGGAGTGGCTCAAAATGTTGTTATGAAAAATGAACAAACAGATGAGTCTATGCAAGTTGTGGAACAACAAACAGCATTAAAGCAGGAACCATTAAACCAAGACGGTCTGGAGGCCTGCCAACAAGGAGTGGCTCAAAATGTTGTTAAGAAAAACGAACAAACAGATGAGTCTATGCAAGTTGTGGAACAACAAACACCATTAAAGGAGGAACCATTAAACCAAGACGGTCTGGAGGCCTGCCAACAAGGAGTGGCTCAAAATGTTGTTAAGAAAAACGAACAAACAGATGAGTCTATGCAAGTTGTGGAACAACAAACACCATTAAAGGAGGAACCATTAAACCAAGACGGTCTGGAGGCCTGCCAACAAGGAGTGGCTCAAAATGTTGTTATGAAAAACGAACAAACAGATGAGTCTATGCAATTTGTGGAACAACAAACAGCATTAAAGCAGGAACCATTAAACCAAGACGGTCTGGAGGCCTGCCAACAAGGAGTGGCTCAAAATGTTGTTATGAAAAACGTACAAACAGATGAGTCTATGCAAGTTGTGGAACAACAAACAGCATTAAAGCAGGAACCATTAAACCAAGACGGTCTGGAGACCTGCCATAATGTCTATGACTTGTACTTTGAAGTATTAAAGCATGACTTCTGCAATAACAGTTCAGAAATAAAAATTTTGAGTGAAAATCATGTAAGTAGATTTAGTTACAATTAAAGATTACAGTGAAGATTTATCTACAAACAATAAAGTAAGTATGTCTTTGAGTAATTGGTCTCTATGTTAGGCTGGAGACTAAGTGGCTAAGAGGTTATTTCAGTTGGCCAGCACTGTCAAAAGTAACCCAGCCTTGCACTAGAGCCAACTTAAACATACCCATGAGAGAAATACTAATGTATGAACTAAATTTAAATTTTATGAATACTGGTATTTTTAATTCTATTTTTAGCAATCCTTTGAGTAATTCGGCTGTTAAAGTATATAGATTTGTTAGTGATTCTCTCAAATTGATATAGTTATATAGGTAGTTCATTTTGTATATATTAATTGTATTATTATAATTGTAATATTTTGTGAGTACCGATGGGGCTGACATGAAGGTCACCTTCAAAAGTCCCTTATTAAAAATGAGAATAAAAAAAAAAAAAAAAACATACCCATAACTAAAATTAAATGAAAATAACGTTGGTGTAAATGAGTATGAGCCGTTAACACAGTATTCATACTATGAGCATTTTATTAGTGCAGTCTTGCAGAATTGAGTCTTCAAAATTGTGATTCAAAGATTTGAATCCTTTACAACACTAATTGTAGGTGTGGTGAGGAGTAGTTAAATATAGTACTTAATGCTTTTTGTTTTCAGCAGGAGCATCCTCAAGCTGCAGTAAGTTTGCTGACAGACAGTGCACTTGGTAAGTGTGAAGCATATTGTCACATCTAGAACAACATTTTTTTCCATAGTGAATGTAGTACTTAGCCATGGCCTGTAGTCTGGACCTCCCAACAGACCATAGACACCTTACAAATAATAAATTCCTAAATTGTTTTTGCGAGAAATAATTTCTAGACCTCACACCTATGAGGGGACCCTACACATCTCATTATTGCTCCATGATTAGTAATTACTGAGGAAATATTATAAAGATTAGAGATCCAATAATTACTGAATTTAACATTTTGCTGTGTATTGCAGTGTCTAGGTAAAAAAATTTTTTTTTATTTAAATACCAGTTGATCCCTGCGTTTTCGTTTGCGTGGATTTAGGGGTTTTTGATTCCCGCGGGAACGCTCTTATTTTCCGGGATAAAAAGTAGCCTATGTGTTATTCCAGACTATAAACTATCTCTGTGGCAAATGTCAGCCAAATTGATTCAGTCATTGTGGCGTGATTGAGTAACAAACATCCAAACATTCAAACATCCACACTTTCACGTTTATAATATTAGTAGGATATTAATTTCCACCATCACCAAGTACCATTTAATCATTGCATGATTAAGTATGACTATATGACAGTTTTTTGTATTGAAAATCTGTCAACACTTGGCGATTTTGAAACTGTACTTTGGTGACCAACGTTTGTTCAAGATGCATTTAATTGAGCTACCTATTGTATATTTCAGAAAAACCTTTGGCAGTGATGTGGATGGATGAAACCTCTTCAATGGGAGAAATTTGTGTTGAGTCAAAAACACTACAATCATTACAAAAAGCTGAAGACACCGATAACTGTGGACTAAGCTGTGGTTTAGTGACGTCTGGGGTACCTCAGCCCAGCAAGAAACTCTCCACTTATTCAAACAAAAGTGTTAATAAGGGAAACTTTTTAAACCATGTGAAGACTCACACTGGAGAGAAACCTTTCACTTGCAATGTTTGCAATTATAAGTGTAAAGCTAATTCTTTATTAATAAAACACTTGAGGACTCACACTGGGGAGAAACCTTTCAGTTGCAAGCATTGCGACTATAAAGGTGCTCAATCAGCTCATCTTAAAGTTCACATGAGAACTCACACTGGAGAGAAACCTTTCACTTGCAAGCATTGTGACTTTAAAACTTCTCAATCAATTAGTCTTAAAGTCCACATGAGTATACACACTGAAGAGAAACCTTTCACTTGCGATATTTGCAATTATAAGTGTGCAGTTAAACGTTCTTTAGTTTTACACATGAGGACTCACACTGGAGAGAAACTTTTTACTTGCAAGCATTGTGACTATAAATCCTCTCATTCAACTAATCTTAAAGTACACATGAGAACTCACACTGGAGAGAAACCTTTCACTTGCAATGTTTGCAATTATAAGTGTATAACTAATTTTTTATTAATAAAACACTTGAGGACTCACACGGGAGAGAAACCTTTCACTTGCAAGCATTGTGACTATAAATCTGCACGATCAGCTACTCTAAAAGTCCACATGAAAATTCACACTGGAGAGAAACCTTTCACTTGCAATGTTTGCAATTATAAGTGTAAAGCTAATTCTTTATTAATAAAACACTTGAGGACTCACACTGGAGAGAAACCTTTCACTTGCAAGCATTGTGACTATAAAGGTGCTCAATCAGCTAATCTTAAAGTCCACATGAAAACTCACACTGGAGAGAAACCTTTCACTTGCAAGCATTGTGACTTTAAATTTACGCGATCAGCTCATCTTAAAGTCCACATGAGGACTCACACTGGAGAGAAACCTTTCACTTGCAATGTTTGCAATTATAAGTGTACAGCTAATTCTTCATTAACAAGACACATGAGGACTCACACTGGAGAGAAACCTTTCACTTGTGATATTTGCAATTTTAAGTGTACAGCTAATTCTTCATTAATAAGACACATGAGAACTCACACTGGAGAGAGACTTTTCACTTGCAATGTTTGAAGTGTACAGCTAATTCTTTATTAATAAAACACTTGAGGACTCACACTGAATAGAAACCTTTTACTTGCAAGCATTGTGACTATAAAGGTGCTCAATCAGCTAATCTTAAAGTGCACATGAGAACTCACACTGGAGAGAAACCTTTCATTTGCGGTGTTTGAAGTGTACAGCTAATTCTTTATTAATAAAGCATTTCGGTCTCTCGGGGGCAAGTTTAACGCGTTTCTATTTCACCCAGTCGCTTATCATAGTCAGCGCAGCATTGACTTTTTTTATTAACACACTAGCGGATGCTCGCGACTTCGTCCGCTTCTTCAATTCACAATCGACAGCTGTTAAATTCACACAGTTTTGGTGGGCAGAGCCCCTTCAGCATCAGGATTGAGGAGTTGGGTCCTGGAATTCAACGCTGTAGTCTTTACTTGATCCCTACAATAACTATTCATAATTAACAGTTCCTAAATCCCCACAGTTTAGAGGAGCAGTACCCCTGCAGCATCAGAATTGAGGAATTTGAACCCGAAATTTTTATGGAAGCATCTCGAAAATTTTTTGTATTAATTAAAAAAAAGATTCACGCAAATCGGTTAAGAAATCACGGAGATATCGATATACAGAGGTAGAAAAGCAACTCCTCAGAAGTAGCCTATATTACGCACAATAATATCAGCTATCTATCACTTACCAGTGAAAGTCCCGTCAAAATCGGTCCAGCCGTTCCCGAGAGTAGCGGACACAAACAGACTGACAAAAATTTTAAATTTTTTTCTTGTAAGTACCGTATTTACTTTCGTATGCAGTTAGTAAAAAGCTGTTCTTTTGATATTACAAACAGACCCTTGAATTTTTAACCGACTTCTATTTATTTGTATAGATATTCTTTTTGAGCCGACACTATCAGGCCGACTAGTCGACCAAGTCGATCGCGGTTTCGGCGGTATTCGGCAATTTCTTTGACGCTTTATTTACAGTAGGGTTAACTATATACCTACCTAACTAACATTATTCGATTGATTGGATAAGAATCCGATGACATTAGCGTCAAAGTAAAATGAACCATAAGGGCATTGGCTTAGAGCTCAATTTAGTTTACGCATTCTTATACGTTTACGTATTAAGGATACGCTCCATATTAAAACAGTTTTACAGGTGCTAATCATCGTTTGCTCGACCACTAAATGTATTTGGATGTAGGTACCTATGAAGACCAACGAGCGTGCGGTAGCCAAGCCAATGCTGAATATCTTTCGTTTGCGTTCGTTGGGCCGGTGTGTATCTAGCACAATATATGTTTGTGGTATCTAGGGACCTACTGGAGTGTACACTGTACCTGTGGTGTGTTCACAGCATCTCGCACTCGCACAGTCTGTGCTGCCAATATTACTAAATTTCTCTATCGGCCGACAGCAGCCAATTAGCGCCACCCATAAGGGTGTGATACACATGCTAGTGTATGGCATGTTAGGTGCTGGAAGCTGGCGTGCCAAGTAGTGGCAGTGTCTGCGCGTGATATACGTGCTAGTAAATGGTATGCCAGTTTCTAAACAATTAAAAGCACGTCTACGTTCTACGTACGTAAAGTAAAAGTTCACTAAATAATTATTTATAAAGAAATAAATAGTGTTACAATACAACTCGCAATTATATTAGGCAAAAAACAACAAAAACAAGCACAAAAATTAAAAATATCTTGGCAGATAGTTGTAGCTGGTAATACGAATCTCCCGCCTCACTTCCCTCAAGGGGAAAAAATTAAACGGCTTGTGATCTACTGGATCTACTCGTATGCTTTGTACTGGCACGTGAGTTTCTGGCAGAGCCCGCAGAACCTCGATAAACATGCGAGTAGCTCGGTTGTGCTTGTAACTGGCATGCTTTTGTGCGAGTAACTGGTATGTGTATCACGCGCTGCCATTGACATTCTGCCAGTAGGTACCTGGCGTGCTAGCTGGCCAGCACCTAGCATGCCATCTACTAGCATGTGTAGGTATCACACTATTGCGCCACCAACAAAAAAGATGAAGGTCACAGATAGAGGTTCAATAGGGGTATCCACTTAGAAAATACATCGATGTTCTTTTCGATGCAATGCATCGAGGCTATACATCGATGTTTTCCAATGCATCGGTTAAAAATATCGATGTTTTATCAACATCCAGTACTTTTTTAATGCATCTGACGATAGTCGATACATCAGTCTCATGGTTGCTAGCGAAAAAAAAGGTCCACCAGCCGATGTTTTCTCAATATCGAGTATTTTCTTTACACTGCATGTAGTTACTAGCGAAAAAAAAACGAGAAGATCGACTAGCCGATGTTTTCTCAATATTGAGTACTTTTTTAACACTGCAACTTGTCGCAACTTGTCCATGTTTTGCTAACATTGAGTACATCGAAATACAGAATCATTATTAAATAGGCATAATCTTGGACGAAAGGTATTTAATCATTAAATTACCATTCATTCGATGTTTTATGAAAATACATCGATACATCGAGTAAATCAACAATCTTTCAAAACATCGGATCGATTCGATGCATCGTATTATAAACATCGAGTGAATTCGATGCATCGATGTATATACCGAATATCCTACGTAGTATGCATAGTAGGTAATCTGTGGAACTGGAAGTAATCTGTCTCTTGGGTAAACCAATGTTCAGCAAACTTCAATTCAACAAACATGGCTAAGCAAACTGATATAGAAACAGATCTACAAGGAGTGGCTCAAAATGTTGTTATAAAAAATGAACAAGCAGATGAGTCTATGCAATTTGTGGAACAACAAACACCATTAAAGCAGGAACCATTAAACCAAGACGGTCTGGAGGCCTGCCAACAAGGAGTGGCTCAAAATGTTGTTATGATAAACGAACAAACAGATGAGTCTATGCAAGTTGTGGAACAACAAAGAGCATTAAAGCAGGAACCATTAAACCAAGACGGTCTGGAGACCTGCCATAATGTCTATGACTCGTACTTTGAAGTGTTAAAGCATGACTTCTGCGATAACAGTTCAGAAATAAAAATTTTGAGTGAAAATCATGTAGATCTAGTTACAATTAAAGATTACAATGAAGATTTATCTACAAACAATAAAGTAAGTATGTCTTTGAGTAATTGGTCTCTATGTCTCTATGTTAGGCTGGAGACTAAGTGGCTAAGTGTTTATTTCAGTTGGCCAGCACTGTTAAAAGTAACCCCATCTGGATGATCTGCAATAACATAGTTTCCATGGCATGCAGCCCTGCACTAGAGCCAAGTTAAACATACCCATAACTAAAATTAAGTGAAAATAACGTTGGTGTAAATGAGTATGAGCCGTTAACACAGTATTCATACTATGAGCATTTTAGTGCAGAGTCTTGCAAAATTGAGGCTTCAAAATTGTGATTCAAAGATTCGAATCCTTTACAACACTAATTGTAGGTGTGGTGAGGAGTAGTTAAATATAGTACTTAATGCTTTTTGTTTTCAGCAGGAGCATCCTCAAGCTGCAGTAAGTTTGCAGACAGACAGTGCACTTGGTAAGTGTGAAACATATTGTGAAATCTAGAACAACATTTTTTCCATAGTGAATGTAGTACTTAGCCAAGGCCTGTAGTCTGGACCTTCCACCAGACCATAGACACCTTACAAATAATAAATTCCTAAATTGTTTTTGCGAGAAATAATTTCTAGACCCCACACCTATGAGGGGACCCTACACATCTTATTATTGCACCATGATTAGTAATTACTGAAGAATTATTATAAAGATCCGATCCGATATATACTGAATTTAACATTTTGCTGTGTATTGCATTGCATATTTTTTAAAATTTAAATACCAGTTGATCCCCGCGAATTCGTTCGCATGGATTTAGGGTTTCTTGATTCTCGCGGGAATGCTCTTATTTTCCGGGATAAAAAGTAGCCTATGTATTATTCCAGACTATAAACTATCTCTGTTTAGTCATTGTGGCGTGATTGAGTAACAAACATTCAAACATCCACACTTTCACCTTTATAATATTATAGTAGGATAGTAGGATATTAATTTCCACCATCACCATTTAATCATTGCACGATTAAGTTCAACTATATGACACAGATACAGTTTTTTGTATTGGAAATTTGCCAACACTAAAATTCATCAGTTGAAATTAACTTTTGAAAAAGGCTGTAAACTGTACTTTGGTGACAAACATTTGTTCAAGATGCATGTGAACTACCTACTTATTGTATGTTTCAGAAAAACCTTTGGCAGTGATGTGGATGGATGAAACCTCTTCAATGGGAGAAATCTGTGTTGAGTCAAAAACACTACAATCATTACAAAATGCTGAAGACACCGATAACTGTGGACTAAGCTGTGGTTTAGTGGTGCCTGTGGTACCTCAGCCCAGCAAGAAACTCTTCACTTGTTTAAATAAAAGTGTTAATAAGGGAAACTTTTTAAACCATGTGAAGACTCACAATGGAGAGAAGTCTTTCACTTGTGATGTTTGCAATTATAATTATAAATCTAAAGGTTCTTTGGTTTCACACATGAGGATTCACACTGGAGAGAAACCTTTCATTTGCCATGTTTGCAATTATAAGTATAAATCTAAAGGTTCTTTGGTTTCACACATGAGGATTCACACTGGAGAGAAACCTTTCACTTGCAAGCATTGTGACTATAAAGGTACTCAATCAGCTAATCTTCAAGTCCACATGAGAACTCATACTGGAGAGAAACCTTTCACTTGCCATGTTTGCAATTATAAGTGTACAACTAAAGGTTCTTTGGTTTCACACATGATGATTCACACTGGAGAGAAACCTTTCACTTGCAAGCATTGTGACTACAAAACTGTACAATCGGCTACTCTTAAAGTCCACATGAGAACCCATACTGGAGAGAAACCTTTCACTTGCCATGTTTGCAATTATAAGTGTACAACTAAAGGTTCTTTAGTTTCACACATGAGTAAACACACTGAAGAGAAACCTTTCACTTGTGATGTTTGCAATTATAAGTGTGCAACTAAAACTATTTTAGCGATTCACCAGCGGACTCACACTGGAGAGAAACCTTTCATTTGTGATGTTTGCTGTTATAAGTGTACAGTTAAATGTACTTTAGTTACACACATGAGGACTCACACTGGAGAAAAACCTTATACTTGCAAATATTGTGACTATAAATCTGCACGATCAACTACTCTAAAAGTCCACATGAGAACTCACTCTGGTGAGAAACCTTTCACTTGCGATGTTTGCAATTATAAGTGTACAACTAATTCTTTATTAAAAAAACATTTGAGGACTCACACTGGAGAGAAACCTTTTACTTGCAAGTATTGTGACTATAAAGGTGCTCAATCAGCTAATCTTAAAGTTCACATGAGAACTCACACTGGAGAGAAACCTTTCACTTGCAAGCATTGTGACTTTAAAACTTCTCAATCAATTAGGCTTAAAGTCCACATGAGTATACACACTGAAGAGAAACCTTTCACTTGCGATGTTTGCAATTATAAGTGTACAGTTAAACATTCTTTAGTTTTACACATGAGGACTCACACTGGAGAGAAACCTTTCACTTGCAAGCATTGTGACTATAAATCTGCACGATCAGCTAATCTTAAAGTCCACATGAGAACTCACACTGGAGAGAAACCTTTCACTTGCAATGTTTGCAATTATAAGTGTAAAGCTAATTATTTATTAATAAAACACTTGAGGACTCACACTGGAGAGAAACCTTTTACTTGCAAGCATTGTGACTATAAAGGTGCTCAATCAGCTAATCTTAAAGTCCACATGAGAACTCACACTGGAGAGAAACCTTTCACTTGCAAGCATTGTGACTTTAAATTTACGCGATCAGCTAGTCTTAAAGTCCACATGAGGACTCACACTGGAGAGAAACCTTTCACTTGTGATATTTGCAATTTTAAGTGTACAGCTAATTCTTCATTAACAAGACACATGAGGACTCACACTGGAGAGAAACCTTTCACTTGTGATATTTGCAATTTTAAGTGTACAGCTAATTCTTCATTAATAAGACACATGAGAACTCACACTGGAGAGAAACCTTTCACTTGCAATGTTTGAAGTGTACAGCTAATTCTTTATTAATAAAACATTTGAGGACTCACACTGGATAGAAACCTTTCGCTTGCAAACATTGTGACTGTAAATGTGCTCAATCAGCTAATCTTAAAGTGCACATGAGAACTCAAACTGGAGAGAAACCTTTCACTTGCAAGCATTGTGACTGTCAATGTGCTCCATCAGCTAATCTTAAGAGTCCACATGAGAACTCAAACTGGAGAGAAACCTTTCACTTGCAAGTATTGTGACTGTAAATGTGCTAAATCAGCTAATCTTAAAAGTGCACGTGAGAACTCACACTGGAGAGAAACCTTTCACTTGCAAGTATTGTGACTGTAAATGTGCTAAATCAGCTAATCTTAAAAGTGCACGTGAGAACTCACACTGGAGAGAAACCTTTCACTTGCGGTGTTTGAAAATGAAAATGAAAAAAATTCATTCTAAAATATTAAATCAAAGCTTAAAAAACGACTAAAATGTATGAAAAAGCCGAAACACTCTCTTTTTGGGTAATATTTTCTGTAACTTACTATTTTTTTTATCACCTAAACTTTATATTAAAATAAAGTTTATAGTTATCTTCAAGTATATAAATACATTTACAATTTGTCGAAATCTGGAGCTTTTTTTTTTCGAGTGTATGAGGGGCGGATTTTGGGCCTTATCAACCCACCTCCTTTGATATCTAGTCAAGCTATATGAAAAATAACTGTGCAAAAGTACTTGATATTATTAAAATTATTAATAGCTAAAAATAAAAACTATCGTTATTTTTGTATCACTATTTATTTGTGTTACGAATTTTTATCCCAATCTTGCTATTTAAAGAGCCAATGATCAAAAATGCTTTTAAAATAGGGCTACCCCAATCACAGATTAGGTATTAGTTACTACGTAACCCCAATATCGTCAAAGCATTAAAAAATAAATCTGTCATATAGTTTCGTCAGTCGAAGATGTTAAACGTGCGCGTCAAGCAAGTCGTCGGTTTTGAAAAAATATAATAATCAAGGTAAGAAACAGGTACTTTATTACTATTAAACCACATTTGTTAACGAGTGTATTCATAGTGTAATTAAAAGTATTCATCAGCATCTAATTATAGTAAATTACCGAATTATAAGCTAAAATTGTTTTAAATTTTTGCTTTTGTGTTGCATTTGTGTCACGTTTGTGATACTTTTGTGTTACCTTTGTGTTATTGTAACACATTTTTGTGTTTCGTATCATATAAAATCTGTAAAACCTCATTCATAATGGTAATATAACTTAATTGATGAATTATTACTTGTTAGATGAAAGTGTTTCACGTGTGGATAGTTTTTTAAATAAAACATTTTTTTACTGAGTTATGATTTTTATTTTGTAAATAATTCTTATTTAATTTATGAAATAAAAATTATTTTAAAAAAGTACATTTTTACATATTTTGTAAAAATTCTAATCAATTTTACAAAATATCTGACACTATTAATTACCATTATAATACAAACTTTACGCAAGAATTGTGTTACTTTTGGGTTACATTTGCGTAATGATAACACAAAATGTTGTTGTGTTACTTTTGTGATATTATTGACAATTTTCGCGGCCTCATCCCACATGCTAGTGGATGGCATGTTAGGTGCTGGTAAGCTGGCGCGCCAGGTAGTGGCAGAATGTCAGCGCGTGATATACGTGCTAGTGAATGGTATGCCAGTTTCTAAACAATTAAAAGCACTTCTACGTTCTAAAAGTTCACAAAATGAATAATTATGAAGAAGTGTTAAAATACAACTCGCAATTATATTAGGCGAAAAACAATAAAAACAAGCACAAAAATTAAAAAGATCTTGGCATAGTTGAGTTGCGATTTACTAGCAACACGTTACGATCTGTGTGCCTGTTTCGCGTATTTGTAGCTGGCAATACGAATCTCCCGTCTCACTTCCCCTCAAAATTAAACGGCTTGCGATCTACTCGTATGCTTTGTACTGGCACGTGAGTTACTGGCAGAATCTTGATACACATGCGAGTAGCTTAGCTCGGTTGTGCTTGTAACTGGGATGCTTATGTGCGAGTAACTAGCATGTGTATCACGCACTTATATCACGCGCTGATATTCAGCCAGTAGGTAGGTACCTGGCGTGCTAGCTTGTCAGCACCTAGCGTGCCATCTACTAGCATGTGTATCACGGTGGTATCACGCATAATAGGTAGGTACACTATATGCATCGATGTCTTCCGATACATCGGTTAAAAACGTCGAAGTTTTCTCAACATCGAACACTTTTACAATGCATCTGATGATACATCAGTCTCATGGTTGCTAGCGAAAAGAAAGGTCCATTGGTGGTCCATTGGCCCATGTTTTCTCAACATCGAGTATTTTCTTTACAATGCATGTAGTTTCTAGCGAAAAAAAAAAAAAAAAGTCAACTAGTCTATGTTTTCTCAAAATTTAGTACTTTGTTTAACACTGCAATAGTCACAACTTTTCCATGCTTTGTCAACATCGAGTACATCGAACTACAGAATCGTTATTAGGTAAATAGGTATAATTATTAAATTAACATTCATTCGATATTTTATGAAAATAAATCGATACATCGAGTAAATCAACAATCTTTCAAAACATCGGATCGATTCGATGCATCGATGTATACTGAATATTAAAGTATGCATAGTTATAATCTGTGGAATATATAAACATCGTGTGAATTCGATGCATCGATGTATATCGAATATTCTACGTATATTATATTTATATAGTATCATTGCGCTAATCTTTAAAAAACAGCAAAGAAATTTAGTATTTTTGTGATTTTTTTGCTTTTTTAGCCCATATTATAACAGGTGACCGTGACCATACTTTTCAGGTTTGAGGTTTCAGGTTTCCCATCTTACCCAAAAACAGCGGGGGCTGGCTGTGATCTCTGCTCTTGGCAAAAAAGGATCTCGCTTGCCAATCTGTAGGTACTAACTACTATTTCCTTACCGATGACTTCAGTGGAACAAGGTTTCTGTAGCCCATTGCATAGATAATACACTATATGCCCATTGCGTAAAGAAGCCGCGTCAAGACGTGATCAATAAAATAGTTTTGTCTACTGTACCTACATCAGCAACCAAGAAACATGGACAAGCAGATTGAAATAGAAATGGATGTACAAGGAGTGGCTGGTAACATGGCCCTAAAAGATGAAAAAGCAGATGATTCCATGCTAGTTGCGGAAGAAATAACACCATTAAAGCAGGAACCTTTAGACCGAGATAGTCCGCAGACTTCCCATAATGCCTATGACACATACTTTGAAGTGTTTAAGAGCGAGTTGTGCGATAACAGTTCAGAAATGAAAACTTTGAGTGAAAATAATGTGAAAGTTACAATTAAAGTAAGTGGATTTGGTTCTACGGATCTCCTAATGTCTGATTTGATCTCGCAGGGATATTCCGAGTATAGCTCTCTCTGCAGCTCTGTGAGTTGCGAAACTAGTGGAAATGGGCGGGGACATAGTTCGAAGAGCTGGTCGATGGGGTCCCAAGGTGCTGGAGTGGCGACCCCGCACCGGGAAGCGCAGTGTTGGCAGACCCTCCACTAGGTGGCCCGATGACATCAAACGAGTCGCAGGGGGCCGCTGGATTCAGGCGGCGCACGACTGAGACCTGTGGAGGTTCATGCAAGAGACCTATGTCCAGCCGTGGACATCTATGAGTCCAGCCCTTGGGTGCTCATCCCTTGATTATGTTTAACAGTTGTCATTTAACAAGACTACAACCTGTGATCTTATAATTTACCTAGTACATGCTTTTACCAACAGCTTGCATGACCTTCGATTTTGAAATCCCTAATTTAGCCCCTTTAGGGGTTGAATTTTCAAAAATTCTTAGTAGATGCCTATGTTATAATAGCTATGTGTACGCCTTTCTGCCAGATCTATCCAGTGGTTTGAGCTGTGCATTGATAGATCAGTCGGTCAATCTCCTTTTCTTTGTATTATTATATTTAGACTAGCTTTTGCCCCCGCGACTTCGTCCGCGTGGAATTAGATTTTGGGGTGGAATTTTCAAAAACTGTGACACACATACTTCTTTATTTTTAACTGAAAGCTCTAATACCAACTTTGATGGAAACAGCTTGAAAAATGACGGAGTTTCATATAAACTTCCATCCCCTATTTAAACCCCTTAGGGGTGGAATTTCCAATAATCCTTTCTTAGTGTGCGCCTACGTCATAAAAGGAACCAACTGTAAAAATTTCAAGTTTCTAACTTCAGTAGTTTAGGCTGTGCGTTGATATATCAGTCAGTCAGTCAGTCAGGACTTTGAATTTTATATATATATAGATTTATAACACTGATAAAAAATATTTGTTTTAAATAACTATATGAGTGAGAACCAGTTAGCATATTGTATTTGTTCAATCCAAATTCATCTTCTCACTATGATTTTTTGACGGTATTATAAAGACCTAAATCCATTGGAAGGCTCAAGTCTCTGTTAAATGACTCAGATCAGAGACTGATGCTAAAGTCTATAGACCACACTCTCAGCTCAAGCTCAAGACAGAGTTAAAAAGAGACGGATTTATGTTGGAGCATATTTGTGTCTCATTTTAACCTCTATCAAATTCAAATTCAAATTTTATTTATTTCATATAGGCTAACTTGTAGCTCTTATGACACGTCATAAATCTACCACCGGTTCGGAATGCAGATTCTGCTGAGAAGAGCCGGCAAGAAACTCGGCAGTTGCTCTTTTCAAAAAAAAGAATTTTTTTTACAATACGTAACTGTCATGTATATGAAACTTAAATCATTTGTTTACCTTTTCTTAACAAAAGTTAAACAAGTGTGTAGGTAAATTAATTCTGTAATTTTATTATGTCATGTCTGCTACCTAGCACAATAAACGTCTTCCTATTAATTATCGTATTATTTATACATAATAGTAACAAAACTAGCTATGTATAGCTGATGACCTCCCTGGTGCAGTGGTAAGAGCTTTGGTCTTATAACTGGGAGGTCACGGGTTCGATTCCCGGTGGGGGCAATTTGGGAATTTTATAAATTGTCTCCGGTCTGGTCTAGTGGGAGGATTTGGCCGTGGCTACTTACCACTACCGTGAAAGACGTGCCGCCAAGCGATTTAGCGTTACGGATCCATGGCGTGTAGAAACCGATTAGGGGTATGGGTTGAATTTACACTGCTATACCCCTTCCAAGTTAGTCCGCTACCATCTTAGACTGCATTTTCACTTACCATCAGTTGAGATTGCTAGCTATCAAGGACTATCATGTTATTGAATAAAATTCAAAAAAATTCGAAATTTATTTATTTCATGTAGGCTAACTTGTAGCTCTTATGACACGTCATAAATCTACCATCGGTTCGGAATTCAGATTCTGCTGACAAGAGCCGGTAAAAAACTCAGCAGTTGCTCTTTTCAAAAAAATTTTTTTTTTACTAAGTACAAGTCACTAAGTACAAGTCTGGGAAGGATCATCTAAATATGTCATGTAATTTGTTTTCAGCAGGAACCTCTTCAAGCTGCAGTAAGTTTGTCCGCAGACTGCAATCCCAAACTTGGTGAGTGTGAATCATAATTGTCATAATCATTGTTAATTATTATTAAAAATATCGACCTATACGTAGAATAGAGTTCTACAAAGTGTAACAAAAGTGTGAAATAACCCTGAAGGAGGTGAATGTGCTCATGAAACTGAACAACTTTCCCCAAGGAACATAGGTCGAAATGTAAAAAAAATAATTTGGACCTCCCATACAAAATTGACGATCAGCTAATTGATTTACTATGGGAGGTAAAATTTTTTTTTTTCATATTTCCTTGGGGAAAGTTGTTCAGTTTCATGAGCACATTTACCTCCTTCAGGGTTATTTCACACTTTTGTTACACGTTGTATATGATTATAGCACCAAATCTTTTTATTGCATTTTTAAGCCTAAAAGGATCTCTAATATTTACTAGTGAAATCAAAATTTTAAAAAGTCACGTAGATCGAAAGACACCAGTCGAATAAAGGTGCATGTAGTTTATTTCCCCAAAGAAAAAGGTCCCGACAGCACAAGTGTCAGTATTCACTGTCGGGATCAACGCGAACGGAAGGTCACATCTGTAGTCGTATTATATTCTCTGAAATGGCTAACATGCACGTTCGCATTTTTACTTGGCGTGTTAATTTCATTATTATTATTTATAATACATGCTCGAAATGAAAGATATATGTTAAGCCTTTCATTAAAATCAAATAATGAAACTGAATATAGTACAATGACAAATGCCGCGGAGACAAAAAGTGGAGAAATGGATATTCCAGGTAAGTAAATAGAATTTTCTTAATTCAGTTTTGTAATTCTAATACATAGATTGCTCTGAAATAGTTGTCCTACTAATATTATAAATGTGAAAGTGTGGATGTTTGTTACTCAATCAATTAGGCTGAAATTTGGCACAGAGATAGATTATAGTCTGGAATAATACATGGACTACTTTTTATCCCGGAAAATTAAAGAGTTCACGCGGGAATAAAAACCCTCAATCCACGCGAACGAAGTCGCGGGCATCAGCTAGTATGTAATAATTTTTAAATTGTTTTAATATTATATTTTTAAAGCCAAATAATTAAGTTAAACGGTTCCATGTTCACATAGAACTTTATACTTCGGAACGTTAGCTTTTACGAAAAGAACAAAAAGAAAAAATGAAATATTAATTCATCACGCCTATTAAACATAAATTTATATATTTTAATAAATAATCAATTATATTAAGTATCTTACCATATTAGGTACTTTATTATTCGGAAATTATTTAAAATGTATCGGGTCTATGTGCACAAGTTACTTTGTTCGAGGGAAATCATTTGAGTATATGTGTTAATGTTATTTTATTCTTGGTTTAACTTTGAGATAAACCCTTTTTCAATTGAAAATTACCATAAAAGCCTAAAATTAATAATTTGTTTTTATCTTAAATATTTATACAAAACTTCTTATAACTATTTAGATCTGTTTTCTTTGAATGATATTAATTTTTTGTTTCAGAAAATGACTTGGTTGGTGGTGGAGCTTTTGCGACATCAGTTTTTACTACTAGCTCTATACAGCTTCATAATGTTGCTGAAATTTCTAGAAAAGATAATCAACTATGTCTACCGTCGCATGGAAATAATGTCTTAACGCCTTTAACATTCGATGTACCAGCTTTTGAAAATTCCCCTACTGTTAGCTTTGGAGAGTTGCCTTCAATTTCATCAAAAATATATGTACCGACTCCCATGCCTTCTCCATTAAATAAACACATAAATTCGCAGCCACCATCAGTTACTAATACTTACGGTACACCTAATGACTCTAGTAATGATGAATGTTCTGCACCTCCAAAAAAAGGGGTCAAGAAACGTTTACGTCGTACATCTGAATGGTCCGATGAGAAAAGAAAATTCTTAAAAAATATCGGTAAAAAGTATGTCACTAAAAGAGGGAAAGTAGTCGATGACAAAATTTTAGGACCCCCGTGTCACTGCAAATTTAAATGCTTTGAAAAAATCTCACACGCTGAAAGGTACGAAATTTTCCAAAAGTTCTGGTGTTTAGGAAACAAGGAAATGCAGTGGGCGTTTGTAGTTGACTATTCACATAAACAGCGAAAGAATAGATCTTTGAATCGCGAAGCGCCCAACAATCGTCAGTTTACGTTTAAATACTTTTTACCTCTAATACTTAATTCAAATCAAAATCACAGTGAAACAGTTAATGTCTGTAAGACAATGTTTTTAAATACTCTGTCTGTTAGCGGCAAAATTATTAAAACGGCTTGGAATAAGTACGACGGTAGTTATGTAGAGGAGGACAGGAGAGGACGTCACGCAAATCACAATCGGGTGATAAAACCTGACATGATCAAAAGTGTATGCGACCATGTCCGGTCCTTTATTCCTGCTCAGTCCCACAACATCCGCAAAACTTCAACAAAACTTTATCTAGACGGCAGTCTCAGCATTTCTAGAATGTTCCAGTTATACAAGGATTGGTCTGATGGTTCGGCTTATTCTAGCAGGGCAGTCACTGAACGCCAATATCGGGATATTGTGAATAAAAATTTCAATTTAGGGTTTCTCGTCCCAAAGAAAGATTAATCAGTGTCATGTTTTTCGAAACAAAATGGATCACACTGACCAAGAAAAAGAAAGTTATAACAACCATTTATCCAACACTAGCTTTAACCCGCGGCTTCGCTCACGTTAGGTTCGATTTTTAACCCCCTATTTAACCCTCTTGGGGTTGAAATTTTCCAAAATCCTTTCTTAGCGGATGTCTACGTCCTAACAGCTACCTGTATACCAAATTTCAGCTCGATCGGTCCAGTGGTTAGAGCTGTGCGTTGATAGATCAGTCAGTCAGTCAGTCAGTCAGTCACCTTTGCCTTTTATATATTTAGATAAATACAGCGCGAAAGTTAAAAGATCAGGACAAGCGCAACGCTGTAGATTCTAAAGGTCGAATACTAACCGCTGTTTTTGATTTTCAAATAGTTCTATCATGTCCTCATGGACAAGTTAGTCTATTTTACTATAAGCATAAATTGCCTTGCTTGAACTTTACCATATTTCTGCCGTCCACAAGCTATAACGCCGTTAACTACCAAGACCATATTTCCTAATATAGACCCTAATTTAAATGTATTTTGATTTATATTAGGAAATATGGACCTGGTAGTTAACGGCATTATAGCTTGTGGACGGCAGATTTGGCATGGGAAGAAAAAGGGCCGCGATGCCGCATCTTCTTTACAAACGTTAAAATTGGCTTATTAAATGCCAATAAATCTAAGTAAAGACAAACATAAAGATCTCATTAGTCTAGTTGATATTGGAATCATACCTTCCCAATATGCGGATTTTTTTAAGTCTCTCCCTTGTACGAGTGATAATAATAAAAAAAGACGTGTGCACTTGGGGACTGCCGCGGCAAAGCTATTGCATAGCATTTTTATCAACGCCATCTAGCGGTGAGAGGAGTCCTGTGTCAGGTTATTTTCGTTACGGAATTTCTGGATTCGGTCTCCACGCTCAAGGCCCGCGATAGACGCTATGCAATAGCTTAATAATAATACAAGTAGTGATAGTGAAGATGATTGATTAATTATTATGATTGATGTAATATATTAATTTTAGGATACCTAGTGGATCTCTTTTACCATAATTTTGTTTTCGTGATTTAACATCTTAATTCATTCAAGATATAAATCGTTCATTTGCGACAAGGGTGACATAATTCAAAATCGACGATGAGAGAATTCTCTCGTTAGAGAGTAATGTTTTGTGGATGCTGCGGTCTCGAAACAACACAGCGGCCAACAAAGCGACAGAGCATTAAGTCACAATCTCTCTCGCTCTTATTTTTTTGTGCTTAGCGTAATGTTGTTCTTTAGCAAAAATTATAAATTTTCGACACTAAAATTGGTGAATTTGGAATTATGTCACCCTTGTCGCAAATGAGCGAAATAATAATAATCTTAGATATAATGATTGGTTTCTCATTGATTGCCAGTAATAAATATTATTAATAATGTGCAGAGAATTTGTGGAATATAGAGATTTTTTCATTGTTGATTTTTGTAAGGCAATTTTATACATACATAGTTATTTAAAAATACAACAAATCATGTTGAATTTTTTATTAATAAATGTGTAATTATGAAACAAGAAAGATTTTTTATTTTATATATTTCATCGTTTCAGCAAATAAGACCGTTTCGAGATCAGTATTTACATAAAAAAAGACGTGTGGCACTCGGGGACTGCCGCGGTAAAGCTATATTGCATAGCATTTTTTATCAACGCCATCTAGCGGTGAGAGGAGTCCCGTGTCAGGTTATTTTCGTTACGGAATTTCTGGATTCGGTCTCCACGCTCAAGGCCCGCGATAGAAGCTATGCAATAGCTTAAAAAAAAATTAAAAACGGCATTCTTTAACATACTTTCAAGATGTATAAAGCTGTATCGTTATTAAAATGACGGCCTAAGCAATTATAAGATAATAATAAATGCTATGCAATAGCTTTACCGCGGCAGACCCCGAGTGCCACACGTCTTTTTGTTAAACTAACACATAAAATAAATAAAAACAAATGATAAGTGCAACAATGCTCTAAAATGCCAATTTTGTGGGATACGACAACTTACGTGGGAGGTGTCGATTTATTTGTCGGTTGAAGTTTACTTGGCAACTTTGAAAAAAGCTGTTAGTAAAAGTGTAATTTGGTCCTAGATGTAGGTAACTGAGCCACTTTTTTTTAATATTTTTTTTTTCTATTTTTTTTTTTATTTATTTCATTATTGTACGTTTCAGAAGAACTTCTGTCAGTGATGTGGATGGATGAAACCTCTTCAATGGGAGAAATCGGTGTTGAGTCAAAAACACTACAATCATTACAAAAAGCTGAAGACACCGATAACTGTGGACTAAGCTGTGGTTTAGTGGCGCCTGTGATACCTCAGCCCAGCAAGAAACTCTCCACTTGTTCAAACAAAAGTGTTAATAAGAGAGACTTTTTAAACCATGGAGCAAAACCTTTCACTTGTGATGTTTGCAATTATAAGTGTGCAACTAAAACTATTTTAGCGGTTCACCAGCGGACTCACACTGGAGACAAACCTTTCACTTGTGATGTTTGCAATTATAAGTGTGCAACTAAAACTATTTTAGCGGTTCACCAGCGGACTCACACTGGAGACAAACCTTTCACTTGTGATGTTTGCAATTATAAGTGTGCAACTAAAACTATTTTAGCGGTTCACCAGCGGACTCACACTGGAGACAAACCTTTCACTTGTGATGTTTGCAATTATAAGTGTGCAACTAAAACTATTTTAGCGGTTCACCAGCGGACTCACACTGGAGACAAACCTTTCACTTGTGATGTTTGCAATTATAAGTGTGTAACTAAAACTATTTTAGCGATTCACCAGCGGACTCACACTGGAGAGAAACCTTTCTCTTGCAAGTATTGTAATTATAGATCTGCACGATCAGGTTATCTTAAAACACACATGAGAACTCACACTGGAGAAAAACCTTATTGTTGTAAGCATTGTGGACTTAAATTTTCGCAATCAACTGTTCTTAAAGTCCATATGAGGACTCACACTGGAGAAAAACCTTATTGTTGTAAGCATTGTGGACTTAAATTTTCGCAATCAACTGTTCTTAAAGTCCACATAAGGTGTCATACAAAAGAGAAACCTTACTCTTGTAAGCAATGTAACGGTAAATTTTCAACATTAAGTGGCCTTAAAGGACACACGAGGACTCACACTGGAGAGAAACCTTTCTCTTGCGACATTTGCAATTATAAGTGCGCAGCTAAAAGTTCGTTATTGATACACCAGAGGAATCACACTGGAGAGAACACTTTCCCTTGCAGTGTTTGCAATAAAAAGTGTGCAACTAAAACTATTTTAGCGATTCACCAGAGAACTCACACGGGAGAGAAACCTTTCACTTGCAAGTATTGTAATTATAGATGTGCACAATCGTGTAATCTTAAAGTACACATGAGAACTCACACTGGAGAGAAACTTTATTGTTGTAAGCGTTGTGGACTTAAATTTTCGAAATCAAGTTCTCTTATAGTCCATATGAGGACTCACACTGGGGAGAAACCCTTCGCTTGCAAGTATTGTGACTTTAAATGTTCGCATTCAAGTGGTCTTAAAGTCCACATAAGGACTCATACAAAAGAGAAACCTTTCACTTGCGATGTTTGCAATTACAGGTGTGCAGAGAAAAGTGGTTTAATAATTCATCTGAGGAGACATACTGGAGAGAAACCGTATTCTTGCAAGCATTGTATATATAAATGTACGCAGGCAAGTATTCTTAACTACCACATGAGGACTCACACTGGAGAGAAACCTTTCACTTGCGATGTTTGCAATTATAAGTGTGCAACTAAAGGTACATTAGTTAAACACCTGAAGATTCACACTGAAGAGAAACCTTTCACTTGCGACACTAGCAATTATAAGTGCGCAGCTAAAAGTTTGTTATTGATACACCAGAGGAATCACACTGGAGACAACACTTTCCCTTGCAGTGTTTGCGATAAAAAGTGTGCAACTAAAACTGTTTTAGCGATTCACCAGAGGACTCACACGGGAGAGAAACCTTTCACTTGCAAGTATTGTAATTATAGATGTGCACAATCGTTTAATCTTAAAGTACACATGAGAAATCACACTGGAGAGAAACCTTTCACTTGCGATGTTTGCAATTATAAGTGTAAAGTTAAACGTTCTTTAGTTTTACACATGAGGACTCACACTGGGGAGAAACCTTTCACTTGCAAGCATTGTGACTATAAAGGTGCTCAATTAGCTAATCTTATAGTCCATTTGAGAACTCACACTGGAGAGAGACCTTTCTCTTGCAAGTATTGCAATTATAGATCTACACGATCAGGTAATCTTAAAGCACACATGAGAACTCACACTGGAGAAAAACCTTATTGTTGTAAGCATTGTGACTTTAAATCTTCTCTATCAAATGATCTTAAAATCCACATGAGAATTCACACTGGAGAAAGACCTTTCACATGCAAGCATTGTGACTATAAATCTGCACGATCAGCTACTCTAAAAGTCCACATGAGAACTCACACTGAAGAGAAACATTTCACTTGCCATGTTTGCAATTATAAGTGTGTATCTAAAGGTACATTAGTTAAACACCTGAAGATTCACACCAGAAAGAAAACTTTCATTTGCGATGTTTGCAATTATAAGTGTGCAACTAAAGGTACATTAGTTAAACACCTGAAGATTCACACCTAAGAGAAACCTTTCTCTTGCAATGTTTGCAGTTAATTATAAGTATGCAACTAATCGTTCATTATTGAAACACATGGGGATTCACACTAGATAAACCTTTCTCCTCTGAGTTTAGTGAGTGTGTAAATTCACTGGAAAACGTGTTTTAAATTAGCATATTAAGAACATTCCCAGTAAATAGAATGTCTAACATAAATATCAGGAAAATGTAGGACAAAATGCAGGCAACACTAAAGCTACTTGCACATTAAGACGAAGTTGCAACCAATTTAATGAGCTATTTTCGGAAAATGACATTTTTCATCTCTCTCTTCTCTCTCTCTTTAAATATAAATTAGCAATTAAAGATATCTTGTCTAATACCGACTAGCTATACGTTAGTCGGTTTTCGGTATGTTTTTGTTTAAAAAATTATATCGTTCTTGTTTTCGTATGCTGCTATACCCGATTGTTCTGTTGTCGGATTATAATTATGTAATAAGTGCTAAAGTTTCATTGGAGACAATTAAAGTTTAAGTATTATATATCTGTATTACCTTTCATCTTTTATAACACTGTATTTTTCCTTAAAAATAAAATAAATTAAAAATAAAATACGCACAAGAACGAGAAGAAAAATATCGGGATCAGTGAAAAAGAAATTGAACAAAAATCATCGCATAAAACGGTTTTAATTAACATTAACATGTTATTAGTTTAACAGAATAATTTAAACAAATAATAATAATTAGTAAATAGACATACAGTTTATTAATAACAACTAATTTCTAATTAAATAACTGTATAAAGATAAGAGTGAATATAATTAAAAGGAAGCCATCTTGGAAAATGGTTAAGGTCCATATTACATTATCCTATTTATAGGATGCTATTTCGTACCATAGATTATCATCTCATATATTCTATATAGATCATCATATAATTTTAAATAACTAATGCAACGTCCAGCTGTTGATATAATATAATAGAATATAATTTTTTTTTTCAAAGAATATTAGCCAAGCTGAAGTTGACTAATATCCTCTTGTTGTCCCCTTCAAATAAGGGGTTATTAGGAGTAGGTGCGACAATAGTGCAACGGAATGGATTTGAACTTGCTACCTTTCAGTCCGCAGCTTTTGTCAATAACAAAGCTAAGTTTTTAAAACTGATACCTAATATAAATGATGGAAACGTTAGCACACCGTTAGAACATGTTGGTGTTTTTTTTTAAATATATACTTGTTTAAATATATACTTGCAATACTGCAGCACTATGGCCTAGAGAAGCCTTTTCAGCTCTAGCACGCATGTTTTTTTTATTATTATTAAGCTATTGCATGCATAGCTTCTATCGCGGGCCTTGAGCGTGGAGACCGAATCCAGAAATTCCGTAACGAAAATAACCTGACACGGGACTCCTCTCACCGCTAGATGGCGTTGATAAAAAATGCTATGTAATAGCTTTACCGCGCCGGCAGTCCCCGGGTGCCACACGTCTTTTTTTATGTAATACATACCTTTATGTCATAGATTAACGCTGAGATCTTTAGAGTGTACTCTGGCTCGGCTCGGACTTGGGTTAGAGTTGAAACGAGCCACAGAAATATGCTCTGACATAAGTCTGTCTCGTTTTAGCTCTGTCTTGGGTCTGGGCGGAGTGGGGGTAGTCTGTAGATTTCAGCCTTAGTGTTACTCTTTTGTATCTATTTATCTGTGTGAGCTGAATAAATGTTTTTTTTTAATTTAATTTTGATTGTTTTTTATTTCTCTACTGTAAGAAAACTTTTAGATCACATTTAATATTATAAAGGGGAAAGTTTGTGTGTGTGTATGTTTGTTACTTCTTGAGGCCACAATAAATGAACCGAGTTGGCTGAAATTAGGAATGGTGATAGCGATACCCAGTATTAACACATAGGCTACATTTTAATCCGGAAAATTAAAGAGTTCCCGCGGGAATTAAAAAATATTGATCCTCGCGGACAAAGTCGCGGGCATCATCTAGTGAATAATGAAAAAAGGCAAGTGTCATGATTATCTGTCAAATATTCATTCGTTTCATAATTCTAAACGTAACATTTTAACTGCATAACTATTTGGCAAAATTAAAAGTCCAATTTCCCTACTTTTGGGGAAAATGTCATTTACTAGCAACATTATTCGGACGCTTGTGTACGGTGTCAGCGAGCGAGTTTTTAAAATTCCGCGGGAACTTTCTGTTTTTACAACTGTCCAGTTCCTCAAATTGCAAAAATAAGGTCGATCCGTTGCTCAGTTGCTGCATAATTAGAATAGAATATAATTTTTTATTCAAATAAACTTTTACAAAGTATTTTCGAATCGTCAAATGGATCTACCACTGGTTCGGAATGCCGTACCAACCGAGAAGAACCATCAAGAAACTCGGCGGTTGCTCTTTTAATAAAAAAATAATATTACCTATGTATGTTGTGTATACAATTTACAGGTTAATTACAATGACTTCAGTATAGAATTCATTGGTTAATTATGCTATTTTATTGTTGGAGCGAGTTATGTCCACGCTTTTTTATCATTTATGTAATCTTCACTTGTATAATATGCTTTCTTTATTAGAAACCCCTTAATAGATTTCTTAAACTCGTGTAAAAGCAAGTCTAAGATCGACTGTGGAATTTTATTATAGAACGTCACGCCCATTTCCACAAACGAATTCCAGACTTTCTTGAGGCGTAGTCGAGCATTCACGAGGATTGGAATTCGATTTCTTAATTGTCTATCAGATATATCGCCCTTTTTCTGGTGACTCCAAATGTTTTGCCTGACAAAGATTGAAGGACATACCACAAACAACACTTTCGCTTTTATAAGTAGTAAGGATAGATCGATACCCCTACGTAAGTTGTTGTATCCGCAAAACGCTTACACTACAGTCAATAAAATGGTTTAGGCCGTCATTTTAATAACGATACAACTTTATACACCTTGGAAGTATGTTAAAGAATGCTGTTTTTCATTTTTTTTAAAACGAACACATATAATAGATAAAAACAAATGATAAGTTCAACAATGCTAAAATGCCAATTTTGTGGGATACAACAACTGACGTCGGAGGTATCGATTTGTTTGTCTGTTGAAGTTTACTTGGCAACTTTGAAAAAGCTGTTAGTAAATAAATAAATTTTGAATTTTTGAATTTGAATTTTTAAAAGTGTAATTTGGTGACCAACATTTATCCTAGATGTAGGTAACTGAGCCACTTGTTTTTTAATAATTTTTTTCTTATTTTTTTTTATTTATTTAATTATTATTGTATGTTTCAGAAAAACTTCTGTCAGTAATGTGGATGGATGAAACCTCTTCAATGGGAGAAATCGGTGTTGAGTCAAAAACACTACAATCATTACAAAAAGCTGAAGACACCGATAACTGTGGACTAAGCTGTGGTTTAGTGGCGCCTGTGATACCTCAGCCCAGCAAGAAACTCTCCACTTGTTCAAACAAAAGTGTTAATAAGAGAGACTTTTTAAACCATGGAGCAAAACCTTTCACTTGTGATGTTTGCAATTATAAGTGTGCAACTAAAACTATTTTAGCGATTCACCAGCGGACTCACACTGGAGACAAACCTTTCACTTGTGATGTTTGCAATTATAAGTGTGTAACTAAAACTATTTTAGCGATTCACCAGCGGACTCACACTGGAGACAAACCTTTCTCTTGCAAGTATTGTAATTATAGATCTACACGATCAGGTAATCTTAAAGCACACATGAGAACTCACACTGGAGAAAAACCTTATTGTTGTAAGCATTGTGGACTTAAATTTTCGCAATCAACTGTTCTTAAAGTCCACATAAGGTCTCATACAAAAGAAAAACCTTATTCTTGTAAGCAATGTAACTGTAAATTTTCAACATTAAGTGGCCTTAAAGGACATACGAGGACTCACACTGGAGAGAAACCTTTCTCTTGCGACATTTGCAATTATAAGTGCGCAGCTAAAAGTTCGTTATTGATACACCAGAGGAATCACACTGGAGAGAACACTTTCCCTTGCAGTGTTTGCAATAAAAAGTGTGCAACTAAAACTATTTTAGCGATTCACCAGAGAACTCACACGGGAGAGAAACCTTTCACTTGCAAGTATTGTAATTATAGATGTGCACAATCGTGTAATCTTAAAGTACACATGAGAACTCACACTGGAGAGAAACTTTATTGTTGTAAGCGTTGTGGACTTAAATTTTCGAAATCAAGTTCTCTTATAGTCCATATGAGGACTCACACTGGGGAGAAACCCTTCGCTTGCAAGTATTGTGACTTTAAATGTTCGAAATCAAGTGGTCTTAAAGTCCACATAAGGACTCATACAAAAGAGAAACCTTTCACTTGCGATGTTTGCAATTACAGGTGTGCAGAGAAAAGTGGTTTAATAATTCATCTAAGGAGACATACTGGAGAGAAACCGTATTCTTGCAAGCATTGTATATATAAATGTACGCAGGCAAGTATTCTTAACTACCACATGAGGACTCACACTGGAGAGAAACCTTTCACTTGCGATGTTTGCAATTATAAGTGTGCAACTAAAGGTACATTAGCTAAACACCTGAAGATTCACACTGAAGAGAAACCTTTCACTTGCGACATTTGCAATTATAAGTGCGCAGCTAAAAGTTCGTTATTGATACACCAGAGGAATCACACTGGGGAGAACACTTTCCCTTGCAGTGTTTGCAATAAAAAGTGTGCAACTAAAACTGCTTTAGCGATTCACCAGAGGACTCACACGGGAGAGAAACCTTTCACTTGCAAGTATTGTAATTATAGAGGTGCACAATCGTATAATCTTAAAGTACACATGAGAACTCACACTGGAGAGAAACCTTATTGTTGTAAGCGTTGTGACTTTAAATCTTCGCAATCAAATGTTCTTAAAGTCCATATGAGGACTCACACGGGAGAGAAACCTTTCACTTGCAAGTATTGTAATTATAGATGTGCACAATCGTATAATCTTAAAGTACACATGAGAACTCACACTGGAGAGAAACCTTATTGTTGTAAGCGTTGTGGACTTAAATTTTCGAAATCAAGTTCTCTTATAGTCCATATGAGGACTCATACTGGAGAGAAACCGTATTCTTGTAAGCATTGTATATATAAATGTACGCAGGCAAGTATTCTTAAGTACCACATGAGGACTCACACTGGAGAGAAACCTTTCACTTGCGATGTTTGCAATTATAAGTGTTCAACTAAAGGTACATTAGTTAAACACCTGAACATTCACACTGAAGAGAAACCTTTCACTTGCGATGTTTGCAATTATAAGTGTGTAACTAAAGGTACATTAGTTAAACACCTGAAGATTCACATCTAAGAGAAACCTTTCTCTTGCAATGTTTGCAGTTAATTATAAGTATGCAACTAATCGTTCATTATTGAAACACATGGGGATTCACACTAGATAAACCTTTCTCCTCTGAGTTTAGTGAGTGTGTAAATTCACTGGAAAACGTGTTTTAAATTAGCATATTAAGAACATTCCCAGTAAATAGAATGTCTAACATAAATATCAGGAAAATGGAGGACAAAATGCAGGCAACACTAAAGCTACTTGCACATTAAGACGAAGTTGCAACCAATTTAATGAGCTATTTTCGGAAAATGACATTTTTCATCTCTCTCTCTTTAAATATAAATTAGCAATTGAAGATATCTTGTCTAATACCGACTAGCTATACGTTAGTCGATTTTCAGTATGTTTTTGTTTAAAAAATTATATCGTTCTTGTTTTCGTATGTTGCTATACCCGATTGTTCTGTTGTCGGATTATAATTTTATGTAATAAGTGCTAAAGGAGGTGGGTTGATAAGGCAACAAAATCCGCCCCTCATACACTCGAAAAAAAAAGTTCCAGATTTCGACAAATTATAAATGTATTTATATACTTGAAGATATAAACTTTATTTTAATATAAAGTTTAGGTGATAAAAAAAATAGTAAGTTACAGAAAATATTACCCAAAACGAGAGTGCTTCTTTTACTTTTCTTACATTTTCATACATTTTAGTCGTTTTTTAAGCTTTGATTTAATATTTTAGAATGAGGCGCTCCATGAACCACGGTAAACGTAACTGATAATGATGCTCCTTTTTATAAGCTTTTATATGAGTATTAATTTATTTCGGTTCATGGAGCGCCTCATTCTAAAATATTAAATCAAAGCTTAAAAAACGACTAAAATGTATGAAAATGTAAGAAAAGTAAAAGAAGCACTCTCTTTTTGGGTAATATTTTCTGTAACTTACTATTTTTTTTATCACCTAAACTTTATATTAAAATAAAGTTTATATCTTCAAGTATATAAATACATTTACAATTTGTCGGAATCTGGAACTTTTTTTTTCGAGTGTATGAGGGGCGGATTTTGGGCCTTATCAACCCACCTCCTTTCATTGGAGACAATTAAAGTTTAAGTATTATATATCTGTATTACCTTTCATCTTTTATAACACTGTATTTTTCCTTAAAAATAAAATAAATTAAAAATAAAATACGCACAAGAACGAGAAGAAAAATATCGGGATCAGTGAAAAAGTAATTGAATAAAAATCATCGCATAAAACGGTTTTAAATAACATTAACATGTTATTAGTTTAACAGAATAATTTAAACAAATAATAATTAACTAGACGATGCCCGCGACTTCATACGCATGGATAAAGGTTTTTTGATTCCCGCGGGAACTCTGTAATTTTCCGGGATAAAAAGTAGCCTATGTTTTAAGCCTGGGTATGAGCTATCTCCATTTCAAATTTCAGCCAAATCGGTTCATTCGTTGTGGCGTGAAGGAGTAACAAACATACACACACACATACAAACTTTCGGCTTTATAATATTAGTGTGATAAATAGACATACAATTTATTAATAACAACTAATTTCTAATTAAATAACTGTATAAAAATAAGAGTGAATATAATTATAAGGAAGCCATCTTGGAAAATGGTTAAGGTCCATCTTACATTATCCTATTTATAGGATGCTATTTCGTACCATAGATTATTATCATCTCATATCTAATATATAAAAATGAATCGCAAAATGTGTTGGTAAGCGCATAACTCAACAACGCCTGGACCAATTTGGCCAAATCTTTTTTTAAAATGTTCGTTGAAGTTCAAGGATGGTTTTTACGGCGAGAAAAATTAGAATTATTGCTTGAAAAACCCTAAAAATAGCCCTTTTCTTTTTCCCATACAAATGATTTGAAACTAAAACGTAGTCAATTTGAGCTTTATTGCTATGGTATAAAGTTCATATTAAATTACAAGCACTCACTGTTGTCTAAGCAATGTAGGTGTGTTCCTAACGTCAAAGATCATATCTATCAAAACAATGTGCGTGTGTGTGTTGGAGCACAGAATACATAGTTGGAGGAGTTTAATGTCGCGTTCCGAAACTCGCGTTTCTTTTGTATTAGTTTCGGCACGCGAGATAAAATGCATCAGTTTCCACGTCATTACATCAGTCAAACAAAAAGCGAAGCATCGGTGAAAAATGTCGCAAAAACGGGGAAAATTATCCATATTTAAAATCTTTTAAAAACTTCTTAATCGCGATCATAATAATAGAAATGGACGCGGACGAAGTCGCGGGCGTCCGCTAGTATTCTATATAGATCATCATATATAATTTTAAATAACTAGTGCAACGTGATATAACTATAATAGAATATAATATATATTTTTTTAAATATTAGCCAAGCTGAAGTTGACTAATGTCCTTCTATCCCCTCCAAATAAGCGGTAAGCTAATTAGGAGTAGGTACGACAATAGTGCAACGGAATGGATTCGAACTTGCGCCCTTTCAGTCCGCAGCTTTTGTCAATAACAAAGCTAAGTTTTAAAACTGATACCTAATGTAAATGATAGAAACGTTAGCACACCTTTAGAACATGTTGGTTTTTTTTAAATGTATGTATACTTGCAATACTGCAGCACTATGGCCTAGAGTAGCCTTTTCAGCTCTAGCACGCATGTTTTTTTTTTATTATTAAGCTATTGCATAGCTTCTATCGCGGGCCTTGAGCGTGGAGACCGAATCCAGAAATTCCGTAACGGAAATAACCTGACACGGGACTCCTCTCACCGCTAGATGGCGTTGATAAAAATTTTTTTTTTTTTTTTTTAATGCTATGCAATAGCTTTACCGCGGCAGTCCCCGAGTGCCACACGTCTTTTTTATGTAATACATACCTTTATGTCATAGATTAACGCTGAGATCTTTAGAGTGTACTCTGGCTCGGCTCGGACTTGGGTTAGAGTTGAAACGAGCCACAGAAATATGCTCTGACATAAGTCTGTCTCGTTTTAGCTCTGTCTTGGGTCTGGGCGGAGTGGGGGTAGTCTGTAGATTTCAGCCTTAGTGTTACTCTTTTGTATCTATTTATCTGTGTGAGCTGAATAAATGTTTTTTTTTTAAATTTAATTTTGATTGTTTTTTATTTCTCTACTGTAAGAAAACCTTTAGATCACATTTAATATTATAAAGGCGAAAGTTTGTGTATGTGTGTGTGTATGTTTGTTACTTCTTGAGGCCACAATAAATGAACCGAGTTGGCTGAAATTAGGAATGGTGATAGCGATACCCAGTATTAACACATAGGCTATATTTTAATCCGGAAAATTAAAGTGTTCCCGCGGGAATTAAAAAATATTGATCCTCGCGGACAAAGTCGCGGGCATCATCTAGTGAATAATGGAAAAAGGCAAGTATCATGATAATCTGACAAATATTCATTCGTTTCATAATTCTAAACGTAACCTTTTAACTGCATAACTATTTGGCAAAATTAAAAGTCCAATTTCCCTACTTTTGGGGAAAATGTCATTTACTAGCAACATTATTCGGACGCTTGTGTGCGGTGTCAGCGAGTGAGTTTTTAAAATTCCGCGGGAACTTTCTGTTTTTACAACTCTCCAGGTCCTCAAATATACCCACCCATGCAAAAATCAGGTAGACCCGTTGCTCCGTTGCTGCATAATTAGAATAGAATATAATTTTTTATTCAAATAAACTTTTACAAAGTATTTTTGAATCGTCAAATGAATCTACCACTGGTTCGGAATGCCGTTCCAACCGAGAAGAACCAGCAAGAAACTCGGCGGTTGCTCTTTTAATAATAAAATAATATTATGTTCTGTATACAGTTTACGGGTTAATTATGTTCATGTATTGCTGGAGCGAGTTATGTCTACGCTTTTTTATCATTTATGTAATCTTCACTTGTATAATATGCCTTCTTTATTAGAATACCCTTAATAGATTTCTTAAACTCGTGTAAAAGCAAGTCTAAGATCGACTGTGGAATTTTATTATAGAACGTGACGCCCATTCCCACAAACGACTTTCAGACTTTCTTGAGGCGTAGTCGAGGAATCACGAGGATTGGAATTCGATTGCTAATTAATTGTCTATCGGATATATCGCCCTTTTTCTGGTGACTCCAAATGTTCTGCTTGACAAAGATTGAAGGGCATACCATCATACAAACACTTTCGCTTTTATAAGTAGTAAGGATAGATCGATACCCCTACGTAACTTGTTGTATCCCAAAAACGCTTACGTGACGCGTTAATTGTTGTGAAGGTCAATAAAATGGTTTAGGCCGTCGTTTTAATAACGATACAACTTTATACACTTAGAAAGTATGTTAGAATGCTGTTTTTAATTTTTAAGCTATTGCACAGCTTCTATCGCGGGCCAGCGTGGAGACCGAATCTAGAAATTCCGTAACGAAAATAAACTGACACGGGACTCCTCTACGGTAGGCCGCTAGATGGCGCATTTTTTATCAACGCCATCTAACGGTGAGCCGCTAGATGGCGTTGATAAAAAGTGCTATGCAATAGCTTTACCGCGGCAGTCCCCGAGTGCTACACGTCTTTTTTTTTAACGAACACAATAGATAAAAACAAATGATAAGAGCAAAAATCCTAAAATGTCAATTTTGTTTGATACAACAACTTACGTAGACCTATTTAAAAAGAAAGAATTACAATTAATTATAGGCATGTAGGTAGGTACCTCTTATTGCAAAAAGAACTTTGCGACCAATAAAAGTCAATTAGACAAACTCGGATCCAAACCATTTCTCTATTATTACCTTTGTTTCGACCGACACGGGTCAGGTAAAAGTATTTTTTTTCGAAAGCCCTTCCCGCCGAAACGCACGCGTTGTCGGCCATCTTTGTTTTTTTTTTTTAATGTTGCGGTTGCGTTCAAGATAGAAGATCGCCGCGGGCTAAAACAGTCAGTCAAGAGTCACGCGTTCAAAAACGAAAAAAAAAAACCGAAAAAGGGATGAATGATACAGTTTTTCGATAAATTAGATATTTGGAGGGTTTTTAAAGAGAAATTGCGTGTGGGACGCCTGTAATGATACGTCTGGAGTTTTTGGAAACCGGGAGACGCTGATGTTTGAGATTTTATTTTCTAATTCGATAGTAGTAGGTATATAGGTAGGTGAGTATTTAAACTATCGTAAGTAAATTCTTTCTTTATTGTTTAGTAAATGCTCTCTAAATATCTCGTTGGTTTAGTGGAATTGCGGGTACTACTGCGGATGACGAGGTCACGGGTTCGATGCCCGGGTCGGGCTAATAAAATGTCTATTGTTTTTCAGTTGAAAAATTCTCAGCCCGGAGTTAGGACCGTGCCTCGGAGAGCAAGTAAAGCCGTCGGTCCTGCGCCTGATCTCTCTCCGGTCGTATTTCCGTCCGACCAGACTGTGAGAGTGAGGGAATAGAGAGTGCACTTGTTTTTGTGCACACACTTATGCACTATAGTATTTCTCGCTGAATTCGGTCGAGAAAGTAGTTTCGGTAGGTAGGTACTCTGAAATCTAGAAGTTATGATAAAACTAAATTAAGGTCTATCTAATCCCTAATAACTTATTCCTGACTCATCAAATGCTAGTTACTTTTGTCTATTTTTCCAAAAACTAACTTATTCAAAACACGAAGCGCTGCCGCCGACAATTAACTTGGCCCTCTGGAATACGTAAAACCTCAAATGACTGTAATTATAAGCGATTTTATTAAAAAAAAAAAGAAACTCACAAAGCACGCGCCGCGCCCTCGAGGCGAACAAGATGGCGCCACTGGGATTTGGCGGGAAATCTTAATGTCATTACTCATTAGGTATCTAACGGTCCTTCCGACGACTGTGGAATTGCCTAAAAATCCTTTATTTATTTATTACTTTATTTATGCATTTCAGCTTCAGCTGTCCACAAGATAGATAAGCTACATATTGTAACATTTTCTTTGTTGTGAAAAGAGCAACTGCTGAGTTTCTTGCCGGCTCTTCTCAGCAGAATCAGCATTCAGAACCGGTGGTAGATTCTCGACTTGTCATAAAAGCCACAAGTTGGCCTACATGAAATAAATAATTTTGAGTTTGAGTTTGCATAATCACGCTAACAAATCATTAATTTTTGAAGCCTCAATAGCCCAACGGTTAAAGGTGTGAAGTGAAAACTGTATGGTGGCAGGTTCGAATCCCACCCGTTGTACTATTGTCGTACCCACTCCTAACACAAGCCTTCCGCTTTTTTGGAGGGGACAGGAGAATACTAGTCAACTTCAGGTTGGCTAATATTCTTTTTAAAAAATAAATAAATAATTCCCAAATTATATTTCGCCAACAAAACATTAAAACCCGTATCCGCCATTAACTAATTAAATTATCGTAAGCGCCAACGCCTCAGCCGCGGGCGCCGAGATAAAAAAAAAGTTAAAAGTCAAACGGAAAGCTTCGGCGCCGCTGACACTCTGGTTTTGTAGCCGCCCCGCCCCCGGCGCCGAGAGTGTGTGCGGGGCTTATAGATAGATGTAGATAAATTCCTACTGATTTCCTTACTAGAACTTACTTTACTAATATATTACTATTACTTTATTACCTTACTAGTTGATGCCCGCGGCTTCGCCTGCGTTGAAAAAGTTTAGAGTGACTTGCTGCTATCCGCGAGAAGTTATGTCTTCTATCTCCTGTAATATTTAGTAGATCTTCACCAAAATTGGATACAATATTTCTAATAGTACATTATTTATAATAAAAAAATAAATATCAAATTCTGTTTAGATTTGATGAAGTTATGGAGCAAAATCAATAAAAACTTTCATCCCCTATCCCGAGTAAACATTATTGTTTATCAGGATAAAAAGTATCCTATATATTGACCCGGAGTATCAGCTACCACTATACCAAAATTCATTCAAATCCTTTCAGTAGTTTTTGCGTAATGCGCGCACAGACAGACAGACAAAAAGTAAAAAAAAAAATGTTTTGGGCTCAGTACCTAAAGCATCCTTTATTTCCATTTTCAAGATAATATATTGAATGTACAGAATTAGTCCCGTTACAGTTTTATTATTAGTATAGATAGAGGTCAATTTGAAGCCTCAATAGCCCAACGGTTAAAGATGCGGATTGAAAACTGAAAGGTCACAAATTCGAACCCCATCCATTGCACTATGTCGAACCCACTCCTAGCACAATCCTTTCGCTTATTTGGAAGGGAGAGGAGGACATAAATCAAGTTAAGCTTGGCTATAGTTATTTGTTCAATTGTTCAACAAGATAGCAAAGTTTATTTTTGTTGCGTGTGCTTAGTTTGAACCCCAAGCGGGCGAAGGATTCTAAGTTAGAATCCTGAGTGTAGAGAGGGATTTGAATCCCTCTCAACTATCTTTAACTTGTTAACTTTGTTTCTTGTGCCTTTGAAGACACAATAAACAAAAACTTTGGTATCGTTTGATACATACAACTTTTCACCTCACTAGTTCAAAAAAGGCGCCTTTGCTGTCTAAAATCAGGGAGCAAAAGTCATTTTTGCTCTCTCAGTGAGAAAAAGTGTTGAACTTTCCTTGAGACAACACTTTTTCTCACTGAGTGAGCAACAACGACTTTTGGTCACTGGTTTTAGACAGCAAAGGTGCCCTTTTTGAGGTAGTGGAATGAAAATATTCTTAAAAAAAATGTTCTGTGCCGTTACAACCAATGATTATAATCATCGAATAAGCCCTTAATCATCAGATGTTGATGTTCCACACGAAATCATTCGCGTCACGTTCGCTCGAGTGAGTATAATCCGTGATATTTTTTTCCTTTACCCATTGTCCATTGTTCGCCGAGTTTTCCGTAATACAGTTAATTACTTTGTGCTGGTAATAATTACATTTTTTCATGCGTTTGATAGTAAAAGTGGATTAAAGATGTTAGGTACTACTATTACAAGTGCGATTGAGTTTGTGACATTGCTGTGACGCGTAAGGAAAATGTCGTTAGAATAGAATAATAGTTAATATTGGATAGAATCAGGCGTTATACTTTGCGGAAATTCACGATTAGCAAGAATAGTTATTTGTGTTATGTATGGGGCCAAAGAAAATTTTTGTTCCCCGAGGGCGCTATTTTGAATTCAGAGCGAAGTGAAGGATTCTATAGTAGAATCCCGAGCGCAGCGAGGGTTTCTAAAGTAGAATCCTGAGCGTAGCGAGGAATTCAATATACGCCACCCGAGAACAAATTTGGCTTCGAGTGACACACACTATTTTTCATCATTACCTATGAGAAAAAGTTAGGAGTATCAACCTTCTATGATCACATGACTTATGGAAGACAACAGCTGCTCAAACGTTTTTAAATTTCGAGTTTTTTTGAATTTCTGCAACGATCGCAGTAGTAATAAACACATATTAAAGCACGAACGCGGACCAATCAGAAGAGAGAAATGAAAACTCCCATGGGACTAAAAATTAAATTTTGCTCCCGCTATCCAATATTCGTTTTTCGAATAGGTATGATGAAAAAGGTATTAGAGTTATTTTGCTATAATCCGCCAACAGCAAAAATCTGTATGGCCAAACATGCAGTTGCAAGCTAAGCACCGCTTACCCCAACCAAGCAAGAGCCAAGTTCCCAAGCAAGCAATGCCACCACCACTCACATGCACCACCACACAACACTTGTATACTACTCTCGATGCACGTTTCGCCCCGACACCGGAGCATCCTCAGGAGATGTCGACTTTACAATCTAGACAATACAGCATTGTAAGTCAATTTTAAATCTTAAAAATTAGGCTGAAAGACACAGAGATAGATAGAGAGCTATACCATAGTATAGTATATATACTGCACAATGTTATTGGATAGAAGCAGGCGTTGTTTTGGTGAATTTGAATGAAATTTGGCACAGAGATAGGTTATAGTCTGGAATAACACATAGGCTACTTTTTACCCCGGGAAACCAAAGAGTTCCCGCGGAAATTAAACCTTAATCCACGCGAACGAAGTCGCGGGTACCAGCTAGTAAAAGATAATTCGCCGTTTCTAATCAACTTGTCGAATTCCCATTTCCAAAATCGGTTCAAAGAACGCCGCGCCGCGTGCCCGCGCGCGTCGCCCGTGACAACGCCGAAACAAAGATGGCGAATTAAAAAGTAATTAATCTTGAGCCATGTCTCGAGCGACTTCCGCTCGCTGCTTTTTGTTTTCCCGCGTTTGAAAGTGCCAATAATTGGGTATTTGACTAAATTTATTTTATATGCTTGAAACTAGCTTTTGTCCCCGCGACTTCGTCCGCGTGAATTAGATTTTGGGGTGGAATTTTCAAAAACTGTGACACACGTACTTAAGTACTTCTTTATTTTTAACTGAAAGCTCAAATACCAATTTTGATGGAAACAGCTTGAAAAATGACGGAGTTTCATATAAACTTCCATCCCCTATTTAAACCCCTTAGGGGTGGAATTTCCAATAATCCTTTCTTAGTGTGCGCCTACGTCATAAAAGGAACCAACTGTAAAAATTTCAAGTTTCTAAATTCAGTAATTTAGGCTGTGCGTTGATATCTCAGTCAGTCAATCAGTCAGTCAGGACTTTGAATTTTATATATATAGATAAAGGTTTTGAATATTGTCAATGTCATTTTTTTTATTAATATCTTAACTAGCTTCGAAAATATCGAGCTTTTAAGTTTCCTGTTAAGAGAGCTAGAAAAAGAGAGTGCTATTGCAACATGATGTCACGATTCAGTAGCTCCATAGGTACACTCTCCATACAAAATTTCGTTTTAGAAAGAGACGGATACAATCGCAGTAAAACAGCAATATAACTTATTTTGATCATCGAGTGTATTGTGAAGGATTTTCTGTGGCGCTGCGTGTTGGTGTTGTGTTGTTCCTGTGTTTCTTCTATTCTAGAGAAACAAAGGTGTACGGCGCGGGTGGCGCGTGTTTTTTCTGGTTTGGCAGATTACAGCCAAATATTACTTTTTCTCAAATATGCGTGGTAATGTGAGCAGTATTTTGACAACTTCCTTCGAGATAAATCGAAATTTCCGGCCGGCAAAAGTTGTACGAAAATCCATATCTGTCGTGGTTTAGCGGCCAAATAAGTTACATAGTAAACTCATATCTGTCGTGTCATTTAAAATTGAAACGATCTTTTACTCCGAAACATGGCAATCAAGGTACTTATCGAAGGTTTTATTCAAATTTCGAACTGACTTGCAAATCTAAATAGAAAGCTGTTTATTGAAAAAAAAAAAACAAATTCAGAACACTTGTTGTTCGTTGTTCGTCATTGATTTTGAAAAGTGAATTGTATTTTAATTTCCACGCATTATTTGAGAAAAGTACCTACTATACAAGCCTTGGCCACAACTAGGCATTGATGGACTTACGTATTTGTGCCTCGGCTTCGCCGTGGCCCACATTTACACGTTCGTCCATCAATGCCTCTTTTGTTGGCCGCGGCATTAATGTACATTTCTTTTAGTGTTATAATAGAATTCAGCAAAATTTTTATGGGACCATTTCGCGAGCTTCTTCTGTCGATTAAAAAAAAATCGCGTGAATCGGTCCAGAAACCCCGGAGTAATCGGTGGACATACATAGAAAAAAAAAATACCGGCCGAATTGATAACCTCCTCCTTTTTGGAAGTCGGTTAAAAACAACGCTTGCTGCTATCCAATAACATTGTGCATTATATGTACTTATACTATGGTATAGCTAAAGGTTTCGAAAAGACAAACACTCACCACTCGATTGCCAGGTAGCCGGGATATACCTACATCACTAATTAATATCTTTCAATGAGTTAAAAAAATACAATTCCATTCAAATCTCAACCTTATCCTGTACGAGATAGAGTGTATGCAACATTTTATTGTTACTTTACAATGGGACTTCAGTGTATACTGCTGTGTCAGGGAGTCTAGTTGGTACACTTCAGGTAACGAAAAATGGACACCATTTATATATTCTATCGGCTTTTCATTTTAATATATGCACCTATCTATACTTATAATAAAACTGTAACGGGACGAATTCTGTACATTAAATATATTTTGAAAATTTTAATCGGAGGATGCTTTATTATCGATACTGAGTCCAAAACAATTTTTTTTGAAAATTTTTGTCTGTCTGATGTCGCAAAAACTAGCCAACCAATTTGAATAAAATTTAGTATAGTGATAGCTGATACACCGGATCAATACATAGAATACTTTTTATCCTGATAAACAATAAGGTTTATCCGGGATAGGGGATGAAAGTTTTTGTTGATTTTGCTCCATAACTTCGTTAAATCTAAACCGAATTTGATATTTCTTTGTTTATTATAAATAGTGCACTATTAGAAATATTGTATCCAATTTTGGTGAAGATCTACTAAAAATTATCGGATATAGAGGACATAACTTCTCGCGGATAGTAGCAAGTCACTCTAAACTTTCTCCACGCGGACAAAGTCGCGGGAATCAGCTACTTCTACTAATAAAGGAGTTAGCTGCTTGACTCTTCGCTGAAACCTGACAAAAATAAAAACACCAACTATATATATTATGCCCTATTTTTATGAACAACGGTGTACCGGCGCCCTCGAAACTATCCAGTCATGTTAACTTGTCATTTTCTCTGTATAAACGTGCTAATATCATTTATTAACTCCTGAGATCTCTATTGATTCGTCATTCGAAGAATTAGAGGTCAAGAGACCTGAGTACTTACTTGTAGGTACATATACGGGTTGTTACGTTCCCTCAAATATGGTTGAGCGAAGCAACGGCTGGATCATGCGTCGTGCTCGTGAACGGGTGCCACCAACGGGAATGGGTCTGCTTTGACTTCCCATGTTGACATGTGTTGGATTATATGTATTGTATTTCTGAAGCTTCACTGTGGAAGCATTGTATACTTAGCTTAGTTTTGTTACTTATTGTAAAATTAGTTTATTTTATTTTTTGAAAAGAGCAACTGCTGAGTTTCTTGCCGGTTCTTCTCAGCAGAATCTGCATTCCGAACCGGTGGTAGATTTATGACGTGTCATAAGTGCTACAAGGTAGCCTACATGAAATAAATAAATTTTGAATTTGAATTTGAATTATATCTACTTTGTATTGTATTAACAAGCAATTAAAACAGATTAAAAAACCCGACTGCTTTAAACAAAATCAACTGAAATTTACAACTTTAAATCGACATGGATCGTAAATGATCATTCAAAATGAAAAATGATCAAAGAAACCTAACATTGATTTTCAAATACCTATTCAATGATACCCCACTTAACATAGTTCGTCGACTTTCATTTATTTCTTTTTCACATGTAGTGGTCGCCATATTGAATTTTGATTGCTGTCATATCTTTTGTGACACTCCGAAGGTAACACAAACGATTGTATTTGTAAAGATTATATTGTACTAGCTTTTGCCCCCGCGACTTCATCCGCGTGGAATTAGATTTTGGGGTGGAATTTTCAAAAACTGTGACACACGTACTTCTTTATTTTTAACTGAAAGTTCAAATACCAACTTTGGTGGAAACAGCTTGAAAAATGACTTAGTTTCATATAAACTTCCATCCCCTATTTAAACCCCTTGGGGGTGGAATTTCCAATAATCCTTTCTTAGTGTGCGCCTACGTCATAAAAGGAACCAACTGTAAAAATTTCAAGTTTCTAACTTCAGTAGTTTAGGCTATGCGTTGATATCTCAGTCAGTCAGTCAGTCAGTCAGTCAGTCAGGACTTTGAATTTTATATATATAGATTGTATTTAAAAAGATAGACCGATGCAATGAGTGCAGCCTTAATAAAAATCTTTTCAAAAAACTGACTTCTTACTCCACTACAAAGTATAAAAATAATTTAACTTTGTACACGCTTGTTGAAGTTGGGCGAACTTAAAAAAAACGATGAAACCGATACGCGATGCTCGTCTGACTTTACCAAACGTATCTCTCATGTGCCATCAGAGTAATCGGTGGACATACATAGAAAAAAAAAGATGAAAATGAAAAAAAAAAATCATAAGATTCAGGTTTTTTAATTTCCGCGAGAACTCAGTTATTTTCCGGGATAAAAAGTAGCCTCTATGTTATTCCAGACTATGATCTATCTCTATGCCAAATCAATTCAATCTTTGCGGCGTGATTAAGTAACAAACCCATCCTTCTATATATCCATCCCTCCATCCAAACATCCAAACTTTCGCATTTATAATATAAGTAGAATTAGTAGTAACTAATAGTCTCCTCTCCCCTCCAAATAAACGAAAAGCTTGTGCTAGGAGTGGGTAAGACAATATTGCAAAGGGTGGGGTTCGAACCTGCGACCTTCCAGTTTTCAGTTCGCACCTTTAACCGTTGGGCTATTGAAGCTTTAAATATTTATCTTTATTATATATGTAAAAAAATACTTTGCACTGAGTTAAATGTCTCCTTTATTAATGTCGGTCAAAATAGAATTCAACGCGCGCGCGGCTCCAGTCGTATATGATTCCAATCCTCACTTAATATTATTGTAAATGCGTGTTTGTTGTTTGGTTTGTCCTTCAATCACTATTATATTTGGTCTGGTGGGAGGCTTTGGCCGTGGCTAGTTACCACCCTATCAAGGACGTGCCGCCAAGCGATTTAGCGTTCCGGCACGCGTGTAGAAACCGATTAGGGGTATGGGTTGAGTTTACACTGCTATATCCCTTCAGAGTTAGCCCGCTATCATCTTAGACTGCATCGTCACTTACCATCAGGTGAGATCGCAGTCAAGGGCTACCTTGTCATCGAATAAAAAAAATATATATAGGGGCTACCTACGTAGGTAAAGGCACTCCTACATAAGGGAAGGGAAAAATGGTTGTTGGAAACGGGCATAAGTCTAAGTTTCGTTTATAGGTCTATCGTTAAACTGCGAAGTTTAATTATGGTATAGTAACTAAGTACCTATATTGTTTTGAAAATTGAAAGTCGACATTGCATTAGATAGAGACAGGTGTGTGCAAAAGAGAGAGCCATATGCACATGCGTTAAAAGTAGGGATGTGTTCTTAATTTGACTGCGAAATAGGAAAATATTATTTTTTTAAGACATAATTTATTCGTTTATTCAAACAGTGAAATTTGTAATAATAATACTTAATATAATACAAAACTAAATTCTAAATTAAAACTAAGACGTAAATGTCAATAATAAAAGCTAAATATAAAATTTGTAATTTTTTGTATTAATATGTATAATTTCATAGAGCGTATGCCATTTTTTGTAAATGCGTCTGGTTTAAATTGGGTTTAAAAATGCTTTTTTTCGGAATTTTTACAAAATCATATTTACACCATCCTTTTATATCAATCATTTACAAACATTATTTATTTATTTATTCTGTACATTATAACCTTAAAAACTAAACTTAAAAATTGATGAACTAACTAACTACTAACATTATACATGTAACTTTGCGAGTGATATTCAAGCAAAAAGAGTATCACGTAACGCTTAAAAAACATATCTAAATATTATGTATAATATTAAAATATTTAAATCTAAATATATAAAAGGCAAAGGTGACTGACTGACTGACTGAATGACTGATCTATCAACGCACAGCTCTAACCTCTGCAGGACCGATCGAGCTCAAATTTGGCATACAGGTAGCTGTTAGGACGTAGACATCCGCTAAGAAAGGATTTTGGAAAATTTCAACCCCAAGAGGGTTAAATAAGGGGTTAAAAAATCGAACCTAACGTGAGCAAAGCCGCGGGTTAAAGCTAGTTATAATATAAATATAATATTAAAATTATTTACGTTTTCAAAGTACGACAAAATGGTGGCAAGAATGAATTTAAAAAAAATACCTACATGTAAATACAGACAGATATTTGATATTTTTATTGTAATATTTTGTTATGAAAAGAGCAACTGAGTTTCTTGCCGGTTCTCAACAGAATCTGCATTCCGAACCGGTGGTAGAATCATGACGTGTCATAAAGAGCTAGAAGTTGGCCTACATGAAATAAATAATATTGAATTCGAATTTGAATTGAATTGTCACACTGATGCAATTTTATTTTTAGACACTCCCATAATGGGTTAAATCGGGCATTAGACTATTTTTTTTTCTTTTTTATTCGATGACAAGATAGCCCTTGACTGCGATCTCACTTGATGGTAAGTGACGATGCAGTCTAAGATGGTAGCGAGCTAACTTGGAAGGGGTATGGCAGTGTAAATTCAACCCATACCCCTAATCGGTTTCTACACGCCATCGTGCCGGAACGCTAAATCGCTTGGCGGCACGTCTTTGACGGTAGGGTGGTAACTAGCCACGGCCAAAGCCTCCCACCAGACCAGAACAGAGATAATTAAGAAATTATAAATTCCTAAATTGCCGCCGCCGGGAATCGAACCCGCGACCTCCCAGTTATAAGACCACAGCGCTCACCACTGCGCCAGGGAGGTCGTCGATTTGATTCGACTATCGACTCGACTCGACTATATGTTTGAATATTCGTAAGTACTGATAAGAACATCACTAAGTGAAACTTGCGGCGCCGCCTGGTGAAAGTACAGTGAGCTATAAAATTGTATGAATTAAATTGTTTGTAAAATTGTATAATAGAAATCCCAAGGTCGCTCACTATACGAGCGCTTTCCTCGTTTGCTGATGCCTGCGACTTCGTTCGCGTGGATTGAGGTTTTTTAATTCCCGCGGAAACTTATTTTCCGGGATAAAAAGTAGTCTATATGTTATTACTATAATCTATCTTTGTGTCAAATTTTAGCCGCAGCGGTTCAGTCGTTGCGGCGCAATTGAGTAATAAATATCCATTCATCCATCCATACATCCTTTCGCATTTTTAATACAAAAGATTCCCGCGACTTCGTTCGCGTGGATTAATATTTTTAATTCCCGCAAAAACTCTTTCGATCGAAACTCAAACTTTTCCGGGATAAAGTAGCCTATGTGTTAAATCTGGCTATGAGCTATCTCTATTCCAAATTTCAGCCAAATCGGTTCATTCGTTGTAGCGTAAAGGCATAACAAACAAAAACACACACATACAAACTTTGGCCTTTGTAGTATTATTTTTCTTTATTGTGAAATTTTCTTTGTATAAATTGTTATTTACTATTTATTTACTTTTTACGATGACATTTAAATTGTTCTTTTTATATGACATTTTGTTTAGTATTTTTTTATTAATTTAATCATTGAACATAATTTGATTTGACGAAATTTTATTGTTGTTAACTTTGTACGCCAATAATGGCAGATTGAGACATGTATACCTAGACTAATGACATATTTGTTACATCTTAATTGTATATAATTATTGTAATTCACAATTGCGCAATAAATAAATGAATTATTATAATATTAGATAGTGTGATAAGTAGGATTTTCTAGATATTTGGAGGCCGACTGTACCTAAATAGACGACTTCAATCACGTCTGCGGCGGGAGGAAACGCGATTGTTTTTACGTCTTTCAGAAGCGTCGGGACACACTGCCGCATTATTTCTTTTCGCTAGCTATGGAAGAAAGAAAGAAGAAGAAAGAAAATAAATTTATCCTTATTTAGTGTTACAAACAGTAGGTACATCTTATACTTATAAGAATTTGACGACTTTCCTGGCGCAGTGGTGAGCGCTGTGGTCTCATAACTGGGGGGGTAATTCAGAAATTATAAATATATATTAGCTCTCAGAGAAGGGTAAGACCATAGATCATTAGATGGTAAACATATTCAGACATTGATTTTTTTTGCGAAAGGCAAAGGTTCAATTTTACTCAGCCTAACAAAAGCTAAAAAAGCTACTTCTTCTTATCTTATAAATATCTAAAAGGAAAAAATTACTAACTGACTGACTGACTGACCTATCAACGCACAGCTCAAAGAACTAAACGAGACCGAAGCTGCGGGCAAAAGCTAGTAAAATATAAAATAGATTAAGTTGTTCGATCTTTTTTTTATTTATTTATTTACATAAAATTTACAAAAAATAAGTAGCTTATAGCATCAGAAAAACCACCCGGGTTTGTTATATAATATGCTAACAAAGAGTTCAATCTAGGTACGTTAACTACAGAGCATTAATGCCAGTTGAACATGTTGCGTTTAAATTATCATAAGTGTATACTTCGCTTTCGAGTTTTTTTTTAAATATATAGACTGGCGCTTGACTACGATCTCACCTGATGGTAAGTGAAGATACAGCCTAAGATGGTACGCGCTTGCCTAGAAGATGCCTATTCACTCTTGATTTAAAGACAAATTTTTGCAAAGTTGCATTTTTTTTTTATATGAATAGCGGGCAAACGACCTGGCGGGTCACCTGATGTAAAGTGTAGATTACCACTGCCCATGAACACTTGTAATACCAGAGGCCCCACCGATGCGTTGCCGGCATTAAAAGTCAATTTTTTTTCCAAAGTCCAAGTCTCAATTCCGTCCAAAAACAACGCCGTGTGTATCGCGCATGCGTGCTACGCGCCCTGTCATTAGACCGCAGCGCAGACGCAAATTACGTTACAATACATAGGTATTATGTACAATTATACCTGCCCATGTACCGGCCCATGTACCGCCCGGCTATGTACCGGAGAGACACGCGAGCCTTTTTATATTATTCCTTTCCGTTTGTGGCTTTGGCGTTATAAAACATCGGACGCCATCTTTGCCGCCCTATTTTTGACTTTGACATATTTTGTTTTTTTTTTCAGTGCTGCTACAAATGGCAAAGGTTTAGTTGTATTCTGCCAAAGAGGAGTGAACCCAGCAAAGTACTTCAATCGATGGGTTTTTCTGTCAAGACTTTCTCAGTACCGGAGTTAGGACGTGCCTTGGAGAGCACGTAAAACAGTCGGTCTTGCGCTTGATCTCTCTGATCGTGTCGGATTTCCTCCCCATCGGAATAAAAGAATGTTGGAAAGTAAATAGGGAGTGTAATACGGATCTCCTCATTTAATCTCAAATATATCAAGACTTGTTTTTGCTGTTTTTGCTCACGTTAACTTCGATTTTTCAAAACCCATATTTTACCCCCTTAGGGGTTGAATTTTCAAAAATCCTTAGCGGATGTCTACGTCACAATAGCTATCTGTATGTCTTTCAGCCAATACGTCCAGTAATTTGAACCGTGCGTTGATAGATCAGTCAGTCAGACAGCCATCTTTTCCTTTTATACATAATACATATACTAGCATTTTCCCTCAGCTTCGCTCACATTTAGTTAGGGTTTTCAAATCTCTATTTAACTCCCTTAGGGGTTGAATTTTCAAAAATCCTTTGTTAGCGTATACCTACGTCATAATATCTATCTGTATGCCAAATTTCAGCCCAATCCGTCCAGCGGTTAGAGCTGTGCGTTGATAGATCCGTCAGTCAGTCAGTCAATCGGTCAGTCAGTCACCTTTTATATATTTAGACTAGCTTTTGCCCCCGCGACTTCGTCCGCGTGGAATTAGATTTTGGGGTGGAATTTTCAAAAACTGTGACACACGTACTTTTTTATTTTTAATTGAAAGCTCAAATACCAACTTTGATGGAAACAGCTTGAAAAATGACGGAGTTTCATATAAATTTCCATCCCCCATTTAAACCCTTTAGGGGTGGAATTTCCTATAATCCTTTCTTAGTGTGCGCCTACGTCATAAAAGGAACCAACTGTAAAAATTTCAAGTTTCTAACTTCAGTAGTTTAGGCTGTGCGTTGATATCTCAGTCAGTCAGTCAGGACTTTGAATTTTATATAAGTATATAGATTAGATATCTACTGAAACAAAAAACGTATCTCTTACAATGTAACTGTATAGTGTATAGTCAACCCAAAATGGGTATAATACTAATCCATAACGGCGTTACCTTCAAATAGAAAATCCGAAAACACCCAATAATCTCGTCAACCCACGCTTGGGCGAACACATTCAACCAAAACAGGGTTGAATGATTTTGTTTGCCTTTGTTAAAGTTTTTTTGAGACCGAGTTTCGGCTACTGGTTTTTGTTTATTTGATTTTATATTAGCTTCGCTCACGTAGATTTAATTTTTAAAAATCCCGCTGGAACTCTTCGATTTTCCGGAATAGCCTCTCAAGTTAGCCCGCTACCATCTTAGACTGCATCGTCACTTACCATCAGGTGAGATCGCAGTCAAGGACTATCTTGTCATCCCTACTAATATTATAAATGCGAAAGTGTATTTGTTTGTTGGTTTGTCCTTCAATAACGCTGCAACAGAGCTACGGATCGACGTGATTATTTGCATGGGTATAGTTAATGACCTGGAGAGTGACATAGGTTATTTTGAATCCCGGAAAATCAAAGAGTTCCCGCGGTATTTTAAAAACTAATTCCACGCGGCATGAACTAGTTTTAAATAAAAACTGAAAGGGAAAAACCAAGTCCTACTTAAATAGTCGGGACCCATTAAAGATTTGAACCGATCTAGATGTACGCTGCCATACCCCTTCCAAGTAAGCCCGCTTCCATCTTAGACTGCATCGTCACTCACCATCAGGTGAGATCGCAGTCAAGGACTATCTTGTCATCCCTACTAATATTATAAATGCGAAAGTGTATTTGTTTGTTGGTTTGTCCTTCAATAACGCTGCAACAGAGCTACGGATCGACGTGATTATTTGCATGGGTATAGTTAATGACCTGGAGAGTGACATAGGTTATTTTGAATCCCGGAAAATCAAAGAGTTCCCGCGGTATTTTAAAAACTAATTCCACGCGGCATGAACTAGTTTTAAATAAAAACTGAAAGGGAAAAACCAAGTCCTACTTAAATAGTCGGGACCCATTAAAGATTTGAACCGATCTAGATGTACGCTGCCATACCCCTTCCAAGTAAGCCCGCTTCCATCTTAGACTGCATCGTCACTCACCATCAGGTGAGATCGCAGTCAAGGGCTATCTTCATTTTCATTCTTACTAATATTATAAATGCGAAAGTATGTTTGTTTGTCCTTTAATAACGCTATGGATTGACGTGATTTTTTGCATGGGTATAGTTAACGACCTGGAGAGTGGACATAGGCTACTTTTTATCCTGGAAAATCAAAGGGATTCCGCAGGATTTTACAAACCGTGGGTTTACCACGCGGACGAAGACGCGGGCATCAGCTAGTTTAATATAAAAAAAGCGTTGGTGGGTAAGGCTCTAGGGATACTCCGAGCATAGTTCTCTCCATCGCGTGCCACGAATCTATTAGGTATAGAAAATCGCCACAAAATCACAGTTTACCTAGACCTACTTGTATTTAGCAGTAAATAAAAGAGTAAATACTTGATTTAATACATTTTCAAACGGTTTGTGCGACCATTAGTACGATGCACAGAACACAATGCGACTTCATTATGTCCATTTGTTGCTATTTGTAATGACAATTGAATTTAACCTTGAATGGCTAGCTTTTTCCCGTGGCTTTGCTCATGTTAAGGCGCGGGGTCGCCGCTCCAGCACCTTGGGACCCCATCGACCATCAGCTCTTCGAACTATGTGCCCCGCCCATATTCACTTCTTTTTCGCGACTCGCTGAGCTAACTTGTTCTCCTATGGATTTCCTCGTCTAATCCTATAATCCTATTATTAATATTATAAATGCGAAAGTTTGTATGTTTGTTACTCAATCACGTCGCCACGACTGAACCGATTTGGCTGAAATTTGGCTCAGATATAGATTATAGCCTGGAATAGCACACAGGCTACTTTTTATCCCGGGAAATAAGAGAGTTCCCGCGGGAATAAAATCTTAATCCACGCGAACGAAGTCGCGGGTAACATCTAGTCTCAAATATATCAAGACTTGCTTTTGCCGTTTTCGGTCACGTTAACTTCGACTTTTCAAACCCATATTTTACCCCCTTAGGGGTTGAATTTTCAAAAATCCTTTCTTAACGGATGCCTACGTCATAATAGCTCTCTGTATACCAAATTTCAGCCTGATCCGTCCAGTGGTTTGAACTGTGCGTTGATAGATCAGTCAGTCAGATCGATTACCTATAGTTTGGACTTACACAAAGGCTACATTTTACTTATATTTATACTAATATTATAAAGCTGAAGAGTTTGTTTGTTTGAACGCGCTAATTTCAGGAACTACTGGTTCGAATTGAATAATTCTTTTTGTGTTGGATAGTCCCTTTATCGAGAAAGACTTTAGACTATATAACATCACGCTGCGACCAATAGGAGCGAAGCATCAGTGAAAAATGTTGCAAAAACGGGGAAAATTATCCATATTTAAAATATATTCTTTAAAAAACTTCTTAATCGCAATCATAATAACAGAAATTGACGCGGACGAAGTTGCGGGCAACAGCTAGTCCATAATAAAGCTGTTATTTGTATAAGGTCAGCAAATCCAGTGTTAATCACAGATTAACTATAGAGATCAGTGGCTGCAACCCAGTCCTATGATATACCGACACGGGACATCAATCATAACAGCTGTCAAGACACTGCGGGAGACTATATCACTGGCGTTAAGGCGGGAGAAAGCCGACAGTGAGAAAAAGTGATTTATACAAAAACTGTACTTACCTAAGTCCTGCTGAAAACAAAAAGCATACTATATTTAGCTGCTCCTCCCGTATCTAGCGTGGGTGAGGCCAGTTGGTCAAAGTTATGTTAGCGAAATATTGAAATAGTAAAGATATACAACTTTAATGTATTGAAGGTAGCTAGATAAAACTAGTAGTAGGTAGTTTGACTTTGTTGACGACGTAGGCGCCGGTCTGGTGCCGCGCCGTTAGTATAAATACAGCAGGTTGGACGTTATTAATTCAGTCTCTTCCAGAGACTCATACGGCTATTGGATGATCCCGCGTCTAGGTCGTTGTATTTGATTAAGGGATTGTGATAGCAATCGCGCCCTAATCGAATAAATATTACCCGTAGGTTTAAATGAGTGTACTTGATTAAATAATAATTTGATATGTTTGATAGTTACCCTCACGTTCAGATGGTGGTTTGTCTGATGTGTTGTGGTTAAATAGGTTAGATGTGAGGACAGGGGCCGTTATAGGGGCGGTTGGAGACGGCTTTAGGTAGGGTTTTAGCGTTTTTTGTGTTTATAGTTAGTAATCAAATTATTCTTATAGCACACAAGGCACAGAATAGATCTGCACCCCTACGTAGTTGAAATCCCAAGGACGCGCACTAAGCGCTTTGCTTCCTCGTTCCTGATACGCACCGCTATAATTTGGAATGCCCTTCCGGCTTCCGTTTTCTCCTACAACTACAATTTGAGTACCTGCAAGACAAAGAGTGAATAGGCATTTTCTGGGCAAGCGCGCTCCTACCTAGACCTCATCAATATTTTTCATCATTGATTGTCGTCAAGCGCAAGTCTATCTCATAATAATAAAAAAACTAATTATTCTTATAGTTCTTTCAACTCATGAGGACGCGTGAGCTTTACTTGTGGTCACGTCGTGTACATGCACATTGCGTAAGTGTGGGTGCCTGTCAGGAGCCCAGGTGGTAGCGGACTGGCGAGACCAAGTTCTCGCTCTTACTTAATAGATACGACACACACACAAACATGAGCCACGCGCCCTCGTGAAATGAAAGAACTATAGTAATCTCTCGCAGTGCTTGTGATGTACCGACATGGGACATCAATCATACCAACTGTCAAACCACGCAGAACATTTCACCTGCAGGCCGATTCTGTAAAAACCATCACTGTCAATAAACATTCAAAAAATTCAAAATTATTTATTTCATGTAGGTTGTGGCTCTTTTTTTTTTATTCGATGACAATGCCCTTGACTGCGATCTCACCTGATGTTAAGTGACGATGCAGTCTAAGACGGTAGCAGGCTAACTTGAAAGGGGTATAGCAGTGTAAATTCAACCCATACCCCTAATCGGTTTCTACACGCCATCGTATCGGAACGCTAAATCGCTTGGCGGCACGTCTTTGACGGTAGGGTGGTAACTAGCCTCGGCGAAAGCCTCCCACCAGACAGACCAGAGACAATTTAGAAATTAAAAATTCCTAAATCGCCCCCGCCGGGAATCGAACCCGAGACCTCCCAGTTATGAGACCACAGCGCTTACCACTGCGCCAGGGAAGTCGTCAAAAATGCCAAGTCGAAAATCTACTGCACCGGTTCGGAATATTAATTCTGCTGAGAAGAGCCGGCAAGAAACTCAGCAGTTGCTCTTTTGAAAACAAAAAATGTTACAATATATAGCTTATCTATTTTGTGGACAGCTGAAGCAAAGCAGATTGGTTCCAGACATGATGACAGTAACCAAGAATCAATAAAATTATGAATTTTACTCATGAAACAGGATTCACGGATTATGAAAAACGTATTTATTTTTCTATTTTGAGCGAGATTGATGTTTATTTTGATAGAATGAAACTATAAAATATAGCAATCCGCCATATTGGATTGAACGCCAATCAGAGTGATACGTCACATCTATCTTCAGACTTTGACAAACTACTATGAAAAAATATAGAAATGACGTCACGAACGATGCCATGACACCGTCGAGCGTTTTTGCGTGAATTTTAAAACTTATGATTGAAATGGTAATTTTATCTGCTTAGCCTTATTTTTATTGCTGAAATAAGATATTTTGTTATAATAGTACCTAGTAGTAATTCCGAACATTATCCAACAATTTTTCAAAATCGGTTATTCGGTCGGCCTATTGGAGTGATTGGTTGAATTTATTGCGTAACCATTTTCCAAGATGGCTTCCTTTTAATTACATTCACTCTTATTTTTATAAAGGTATTTAATTAGAACTTAGTTCTCATTAATAAACTGTATGACTATTTACTAATAATTTTTAAATTATTCTGTATGTTAGTCAACTTCAGCTTGGCTAATATTTAAAAAAAAAGGTCAGTGGTAATAATTTTTAGAGAATCGCACCATAGTTTGAGGCGAGGCGGGAGAAAGCCGACAGTGGGAAAAAGTGTGGAGATATAGGCTACAGTGAAGGCGAGGCGCTGCGAATATGTCAAAGCGAGACGCTTTTTATAATTTTAAATTAGACTTTTTGCTACAGCATCAGCTATCTGTCTGAATGTGAATATTTTTTTTATTCGTGTCAAGATAGTCCTTGACTGCGATCACAGTTTCTAAAATTGTCTCTGGTCTGGTCTGGTGGGAGGCTTTGGCCGTGGCTAGTTGCCATCCTACCGTCAAAGACGTGCCGCCAAGCGCTTCAGCGTTCCGGCACGATGGCATGTAAAAACCGATTAGGGGTATGGGTTGAATGTACACTGCCATACCCCTTCCAAGTTAGACCGGTACCATCTTAGACTGCATCGTCACTTACCATCTGGTGAGATCGCAGTCAAGGGCTATCTTGTCATAGAATAAAAAAAATTAAAAAAAATAAGCGAAAAGCTTGTGCTAGGAGTGGGCACGACAATAGTGCAACGAGTGGGACTCGAACCTGCGACCTTTCAGTTTTCAGTCCGCACCTTTAACCGTTGCGCTATTGAGGCTTAAAGATCTCACCTGCGATCTTACCTGATGGTAAGAGATGATGCAGTCTAAGATGGGTAGCGGACTAACTTTGAAGGGGTATGGCAGTGTACATTCAATACGCCATCGTGCCAGAACGCTAAATCGCTTGGCGGCACGTCTTTGACGGTTGGGTCGTAAGTACCACGGCCAACGCCTCCCACCATACCAGACCAGAGACAATTCAGAAATTATAGAATCAGAAATATATAGAGACACTAGCTTTTGCCCCCGCGACTTCGTCCGCGTGGAATTAGATTTTGGGGTGGAATTTTCAAAGACTGTGACACACGTACTTTTTTATTTTTAACTGAAAGCTCAAATACCAACTTTGATGGAAACAGCTTGAAAAATGACGGAGTTTCATATACACTTCCATCCCCTATTTAAACCCCTTAGGGGCGGAATTTCCAATAATCCCTTCTTAGTGTGCGCCTACGTCATAAAAGGAACCAACTGTAAAAATTTCAAGTTTCTAACTTCAGTAGTTTAGGCTGTGCGTTGATATCTCAGTCAGTCAGGACTTTGAATTTTATATATATAGACAAATATGCTTTAACATAAATCTGTCTCGTTTTAACTCGTCTTGATTTCAGCCCAAGACTGGGATATGCCTGGCGCCATGTGTAGACAGATTTTGATGTTTCCATTCGCTAAAACCTAGCGTCATTTGGTTGAATGCAAGTCACTTAATGCATTTAAACTCATCGTCACTAACAATTATGCTGACTCATGGATCAGACAAATGGTAGCACAGAGTGATGTCTTACTCACCTGTCAAAATATTTTGGAAGAGCCGTTGAGATCTTGATGGATAGTGCACTAAGTCAATATTGCGACTTTTACAAGAAAAATACAGATAGTGGATTCTCATAAAAATCTGTTCCCGTTTTCACCAACGTTCCCTAACTTTTACGAGCTGCCTGAGGTAAGTTAGGTGACAACGAAATTGACAGAAATGTCAATTTCGTTTCAAAAAAAAATCAAAATCAAAATTTATTTATTTCATGTAGGCCAACTTGTGGCTTTTATGACACGTCATAAATCTACCACCGGTTCGGAATGCAGATTCTGCTGAGAAGAGCCGGTAAGAAACTCAGCAGTTGCTCTTTTCAAAAAAATTTTTTACAATGGTTAACAAAACTATGCTATGCACACAGTGTTTCCACAAAGAAGTTTCAAAAATGCACACCTACCACAACCTAACACATGTTAAGATGGGTAGACACAAAGCAGACCCATTCCCGTTGGTGGCACCCGTTCACGAGCATGACGCATGATCCAGCCATTGCTTCGCTCAACCATATTTGAGGGAACGTAACAACCCGCATGAACGTCACGATCCGTTTTCAAGAACAATCATATTTTTTTATTCGAGATAGTCCTTGACTGTGATATGTCCCTGATGGTAAGTGACGATGCAGTCTAAGATGGTACAGGGCTAACTTGGAAGGGGTATGGCAGTGTACATTCAACCCATACCCCTAATCTGTTTCTACACGTCATCGTGCCGGAACGCTAATCGCTTGGTGGCACAATCTTGACGGTAGGGTGGTAACTAGCCACGGCCGAAGCCTCCCACCAGACCAGACAGACAATTCAGAAATTATAAATTCCCAAATTGCCCCGCCGGGAATCGAACCCGAGACCTCCCAGTTATAAGACCACGGCGCTCACCACTGCGCTAAGGAGGTCGTCAAAATAACTGATAGCATGTAATGATAAACTCTACCTATGTTAGAACGGGCTTGTATAGGGCTGGATCATGCGTCATGCTCGTGAACGGGTGCCACCAACGGGAATGGGTCTGCTTTCTGTCTGCCTGTCTTAACGTGCATTGGATTGTATGTAGGTACGCATTTTTGAAACTTCATTGTGGAAACACTGTATACATAGCATAGTTTTGTTAACCATTGTAAATTTTTAAGCTATTGCATAGCTTCTATCGCGGGCCTTGAGCGTGGAGACCGAATCCTGAAATTCCGTAACGAAAATAACCTGACACGGGACTCCTCTCACCGCTAGATGGCGTTGATAAAAACTGCTATGCTAAATAGCTTTACCGCGGCAGTGTCACACGTCTTTTTTTTTTTTTTTAAAAGAGCAACCGCCGAGTTTATTGCAGGCTATTCTCAGCAGGAAGGGCATTCCGAACCAGTGCCAGTGGTAGATTCATCGACGATTTAAAAGCACTTGTAAAAGTTTAGTTGAATAAAAAATATTTTTATTCTATTCTACAGAAGATGCCTATTGAATTCAGGTTCAAGTTATAAGAAGGGAAGTAACATGGACGCCGGAAGGGCGTTCCACACTTTATCGGATACCTATCGTGAACGAAAGTGTAGGAAATTGGCTGTCAACCACATAAGGATGCCAACGCTCCCAACTTCTTGCAGTCCTGTGATGAAATGGTGAAGGAGGGAAAGGTGGAGAAGTTACTGACATACTCCTTTGTCATACTCACCTTTTGTGTTACACTGTTTATTTACTAATCGATACCTCCTAAGATCCTACGTAATTTGTTGTATCCCCAAAACGCTTACGTGACGCGTTAATAGTTGTGAAGGTTAAAACAATGGTTTATGCCGTTTTATTAACGATGCAACTTTATAATTATGTCTTGAGAGTATGTTAAAAAATGCTGTTTTTTTTAAACGTACACATAAAATAGATAAAAACAAAATGATATAGCGCACAAACCCTAAAATGCCAATTTTGTGGGATACCACAACATACGTTGGAGGTATCGAAGTAAATAAATCGACTTATATATTATTCTTTTTTTCGTGCAATAAAGTTTTATTAATAATTATTAAATAAATACTATCCAAATAAAAAATAACAATCTACTAAGGTCTATATTTAATCTACTAGTTGATGCCAGCGGCTTCGCTCGCGTGGAAAATCTTAGACGCTTTTTAAAATCCCGCGGGAACTCTTTGATTTTCCGGGATAAAAAATTGCCTAAGTCACTCCCCCGCAATGCTAAAGTTGGAATGCTGTCAAGAGAACATTATTGTAATTATTACTGCGATAGAATAACATTTCAACAGGTAGCCTAAAGCCTATAAAATTTAAATGACTTAGAAATATTTATATTTCCCGGACACAATCAAATAAACAATAAAACTTAAAACCGATTTGGCTCTACCATAACAGTAATAGACATTTTTTTAAATCTCCATTTAAAAAATAAACTCTATAGTCTATGGTATAAGGACTTCAGCACATATCCAGGTAAGTTTCAACATGTCAAACCTTAAAGGGGCTTCTAACAAGGTGAATTTTAATTATTTTTAAACCAGCGTTAATTTTGTTTTTTTTCTCTCGCCGGAACCTTTGTAGAGCGGCGTCTTTATGCGTTTTTTCGTTTGTGTAATCTGTGAAATGGCATGTTAGCGCCATTTTAGTCTGATCTTTTTTTAATTGCGTTCGATATTTGAACGTTTCCGGTGATTTTCTTAACTTTATGGCCACCCAAGGGCCGTAAGGTGACATTGGGTGATTAAATTGTTAACTTCATTAAGTGCTGAATGCTGATTGAATAAGAATTTATTTATCTATACAAAATAAATAAAATTGAAGTGTATGTTTGTAATAACAAGAACAGCTTTTTACTAACTGCATACGAAAGTAAATACGGTACTTATAACAATGGCTGGCTACCACCCTAGCTTAAAGGTATGGTTAAGGAAGGATTTTTAGGACCATATTTTGAATTGATTACTTACGAATTCTATGTAAGTACCCACCTCTATTGCACCCTGGCGCAGTGGTGAACGCTGTGGTCTTATAACTGGGAGGTTTCGGGTTCGATTCCCGGTGGAGGCAATTTAGGAATTTATAATTTCTAAATTGTCTCTGGTCTGGTCTGGTGGGAGGCTTTGGCCGTGGCTAGTTACCACCCTGCCGTCAAAGACGTGCCGCCAAGCGATTTAGCGTTCCGGCACGATGGCGTGTAGAAACCGATTAGGGGTATGGGTCGAATTTACACTGCTATACCCCTTCCAAGTTAACCCGCTACCATCTTAGACTGCATCGTCACTTACCATCAGGTGAGATCGCAGTCAAGGGCTATCTTGTCATTGAATTAAAAAAAAAAAATCTAGTGACTCCTTGTCTGCCCCCTTAGTCTCGTGGTTAGCAAGTTCGACTGCGGATGACAAGGTTCCGGGTTGGATTCCTGGATCGGACCAAAAATGTACCTACTGAATTTTTCTGATAAGAAATTCTCAGTGCTAGCCCGGAGTTAGGAAGTCGGCGGTGAGTCACCCCCGTGCCTCGGAGAGCACGTAAAGCTGTCGGTCGTGCGCCTGATCTCTCTCCGGTCGTGTCGGATTTTCCGTCCCATCGAACTATGAGAGTGAGGGAATAATGTGTTTGCGCACTCACTTGTGCACTATATTGTACCTATTGTAAAGAGTACAGATTCAAGGGGAACTAATTTTTTTTGCCTTTCTAGCTTCACAAAGCGATTTTTCTAATAACTGTCTTCAGGATATTTTAAATAAAACAATTAATAAGTAGGTTGAATTTCATCTTTATTTACATTTTATAATCATAATAAAGTTACAAATAATTTTTTAGATAAATAGGTATATATATACTGTACTAGGTACATACTAAGGGCGGATTTCACCATCTATCTAATCTAAATACATAAAAGAAAAAGGTGACTGACTGACTTACTGACTGATTTATCAACGCACAGCTCAAACCACTAGACAGATCGGGCTGAAATTTGGCATACAGATATAATTTATAATTTCTATGGGAGTAAAATAGGTAGGGAAAAATGGAACTAAACTTAAGCGAAGCCGCGGATAAAAGCTAGTTTCGTATGTAAATGAAAGCTCTTATCTTTCTGTGCGTAGTATTTTTTTTTAAATAACAACCTGAAGTTGACTAATATCCTCCTATCCCCTCTAAATAAGCGGAAAGCTTGTGCTAGGAGTGGGTACGACAATAGTGCAACGGGTGGGATTCGAACCTGCAACCTTACAGTTTTCAGTCCGCACCTTTAACCGTTGAGCTATTTTATACACAAACATCATGCAAAATTACGCAAAGTATGAAACTACAAAAAGATTGAAAGCCACTAAAATAGAGCTACTTGCGTACAAAACACAAAAATAGAGTACATTATCAGTTTATTCTCCAATAATTCCCTACAATGGGCACTACAGAACCCTTCTAACCCTCACTCACCTGTGTCGAACAAAAAATTCGCAACAAGGGTCTAATAGACCCCCCGATAACAATAGATGAATAGCATCGTTAATATGGGGTGAAAAAATTCGCAAAGGCGATACCGTTTGTCGTTTTGACGGGCGAATAATAGTTGGAGAATGGTAAATGGGATGAAAGTACCGCTGGGTTGACAAACTTTTAATTTTAGGCGCATGGCGTTAAAATTGTGTTCACTAAAAGGTATAATATACCTACGCAAGGATTGTGAGGGTTAAATGGGTACTTTTAGGGATACATCAAAAATGCATTGATAATAAAAAAATGTATATCTACTACCTGAATAAAATATTAAATTAAAAAAAATCAAAAACCCGACTGCGTAAATAAAAACTGAAAAGAAAAAAAGACATGTCCAGTAATCCAAAATCAGTGCTAGATTCACTTTACGATTGGAAACCACTTTGTAAAAGTGTATTTAAATGAATAAATTCTATTCTATTCTTTTTTTTTCATTTATTATTCATGACATTTACAAAAACAAACCAAACAATTTAATCCATCCTCATGAAACTTAAGCGTTTTTTTGGGAATAACGAGTTCACTTATTCTAAACTTAAAATTAAAATAAGTAATAATTATTATTCTAAAAATAACAAATTAGAGAAGAAAAAATTACAGAAAAAAATGACTGAATTAAATAGCAGAGCAGAGACAAAGCAAAAAAACACAAAAAAAACAATAGAAAGAATGAAAAAAATGAAATATCCAGGATATTATGCTGGTAAGAGGCATTTCCTAGAGTGGGTATGTAGCCAAGATCAGCAACACTCATTTCCAGGAAATGTCTATTCCAAAAAAATTCTTACAAATTTTATTATTCGCTGACATGTAAATTTATCCCATAAAAGAAAAAAATATTCGACGTTAATCGTGCAATAATAATTTACATAACACTTACATAATAAGCAGTTAGACCGGGTAACTTAGCAAGTAGGTATTCTTTTGAATACAAATGTCAACTTAATTTTTTTTGTATTTCGTAATAACATAATATTATTCTCTTAATAGGTAGGTATTGTATGGAAGAGAAGCAATTATCTTTACATCCGTGTAGTAGGTATAGGTAATTAGAGAAATATGTACCTACTTATCTACCTACAAGTGTAATTATTTACTGGTTGTACAACTTTACGAATATGCTAGCTTTGAACCTTTGAATTTGAAGAGTGAAGATCAGCTGTTCTTTTTACACTATATTTTTTTGGTGGGAGGCTTCGGCCGTGGCTAGTTACCACCTTACCGTCAAAGACGTGCCGCCAAGCGATTTAGCGTTCCGGTATCGATGGCGTTGTAGAAACTGATTAGGGGTATGGGTTGAGTGTAAACTGCCATACCCCTTTCAAGTTAGCCCGCTACCATCGTAGATTGCATAGCCACTTACCATCAAAAAAATATTTCTATTCTATTCTATTCTATTCATCAGGTGAGATCGGAGACAAGGATCTTGTCGTCGAATAAAAAATAATCTTAAATAGAAAATTAATAATTTGCATGTCATTATTGATGTAAAATGTATGGACGTACCTACCTATGTAATGTTATGACATCTATTTTATACAAGGTTTCTTGCAAATAAACAATTTATTTATTTATTCAGCTATTTATTTATTCAAAAGGTGACTGACTGACTGATTATTATCAACGCATAACTCAAACCACTGGACGGATCGGCCTTTGGCATATAGATAGCTATTATGACGTAGGCATCCGCTAAGAAAGGATTTTTGAAGATCCAACCCCTAAGGGGGTAAAATAGGGATTAGTAAAATCGAACTTAACGTGAGTGAAGCCGCGGGTAAAAACTACTTTATTATAAAAGCAAATAAGAAATTCGACTACCTGCTACGCCTTACATCTCTACGGTAGTCAATAGAACCTTAAAGTAGGTTGTATTTCACGTTTAGCCGACTTTATTTATAGTCTGTGACATTTATTATTTGTTGGTCGTATGGTGAATAGTCTCCTTATCTATTTTATGAGGCGTGAACAGGGTATCTGTAATTTGTTACGATGTTTTTTTTTTTTTTTTGGTGGATTAGTTTTGTTCTTGCGGTTGGTCTCGAAGTTTGCGTTGTTTAATTAAGTTTTAGGTTAATTTGTATTTTTGTCGGCTTTTTTGGGGCTACAGGGAATACTAAGGGTAAAAACATGCCAAAGATGCCTCACTGTGATACCTCGCGGTCGCGGTTTAGCTCGCTATGTCGATGTCACCTCCATGTAAAACAAATGTATGCAAACAGACGAGCACGAACATGTCGAAGATACCTCGCTGTACCGCGATGTATCGCAGTGAGGTATCCTTCGACATGTTCGCGCTTATCTGTTTGCATACATTTGTTTTACATGGAGGTGACATCGAGGTAGCGAGCTAAACCGCGACCGCGAGGTATCGCAGTGAGGCATCTTTGGCATTTTTTACCCTAACAGCGAAGCATAGTGTAGTCAGATTGAGTAAAAAGATCTTAAAGAATCATCTAATTAGCGTTTCAGTCTGCCATACAGAAGAATGCAAAAGACACACACACAAAAATTAACAATTAAATTAGCTATTCAATATATATATAAAATTCAAAGTCCTGACTGACTGACTGACTGAGATATCAACGCACAGCCTAAACTACTGAAGTTAGAAACTTGAAATTTTTACAGTTGGTTCCTTCTATGACGTAGGCGCACACTAAGAAAGGATTATTGGAAATTCCACCCCTAAGGGGTTTAAATAGGGGATGGAAGTTTATATGAAACTCCGTCATTTTTCAAGCTGTTTCCATCAAAGTTGGTATTAGAGTTTTCAGTTAAAAATAAAGAAGTACATGTGTCACAGTTTTTGAAAATTCCACCCCAAAATCTAATTCCACGCGGACGAAGTCGCGGGGGCAAAAGCTAGTAAATGAATACAACGTCATACTTATTAGGTATATAATGTCAATTCTATTCATATTATATTGTTATTATTATTTAAACCTACTTTAAACAATGCCATTAATATTTTATCTTGAATGACTTCATTAGCTGTCTAGTAGCACTTGTATTTTATGTATAAGTTAGTAGTATTGTCTATGTTCATTTTAGCCTTACTTTAGTAGATACCTACCTACAAAGGCTTTTAACTGGATTCTAGTCCTTTGAGGTCTTTCATTAAAAAACAAAGACTTTGTGTGCTTTGACGACGCAGACGACATGACCAAAAACAAACTTTTTTTTTTCACTAAAACATTGATTTTCGTACTAATTCTTTGATTGCTTAATTTTACAAACGCTTCCAATTAAAAACAAACCAAACCGAACACGACACGAAAAAAAAACCGTTTCACAATTAGTTCGTAATATCCAAATTAATTACGATTTTGTTATAATAAACCACGTTTCCAGCGAAGGGGAGAATAAATAAATAAACAATAAACGCATAAAATGGCTATTACAGTTTCTAGGAATGATTCAAAGCGCCGGCGCCTCCAAGAACTTTATAGCTAATGGTAATAAAATGCTGAGCTGTATTTAGTTATTGACCGCAACCTCGCATTGAAAAATAAAAACTGTTAATTAAAAAAAAAAAGTTGTACCCGACTCGGCTACATGAAAAAGTTAAAAAAATGTAATGCGATTTCTTCTCGTAAAATCCTATAATATCCTTATTAATATGAAGCCTAAATAGCTCAACGGTTAAGAAAGTGCGGACTGAAAACTGAAAGGTCAGAGGTTCGAGCCCCACCCGTTGCACTGTTGTCGTACCCACTCCTAGCGCAAGCTTTTCGCTTATCTGGAGGGGAGAGGAGAATATAAGTCAAGTTCAGCTTGGTTTATATTCTTTAAAAAAATCCTACTTAATACCTATTATAAATGTGAAAGTGTGGATGTTTGGATGTTTGTTACTCAATCACGCCGCAACGACTGAACCGATTTGGCTGAAATTTGGCACAGAGATAGATTATAGTCTGGAATAACACATAGGCCAAATAGGTCATTTTTACTCCTAAAAATAAGCGAGTTCCCGCGGGAATTAAAAAACCTTAATCCACGCGAACGAAGTCGCGGGAATCAACTAGTATATTATAAACTAGCTGATGCCCGCGACTTCATCCGCGTGGATTTAGTTTTGAAATCCCGCGGAAACTCTCTTATTTTCTGGGATAAAGTAGCCTATGTGTTACTTCAGACTATAGTCTATAACTGGACTTAATTTAAGCCAAATCGGTTCAGTCGTTGCGGCGTGATTGAGTAACAAACATCCATATATCCATACATCCATTCATCCATCCAAACTTTTGCATTTATAATATTAGTAGGATTAACGCTGAAATCTATAGACTGCACTCTCACTCAGCTCAGACTCAAGACAGAGTTAAAACGAGACAGACTTATGTCAGAGCATATTTGTGTCTCGTTTTAACCTCTATCTTGAGTCTGAGCTAAGTCAGAGCACGCTCTATAGATAAGAAATCTAGACGAGTGTAAACCTGTTTAAGTTACCACTTATAATTTGAGTACCTTCAAGGCAAGAGTGAATAGGCATCTTCTAGGCAAGCGCGCTCCAACCTAGACCTCATCAGTGCTATCCAGTATTGATTGTAGGGTTGCCAGATTTTTTTTCAGCGTATAAGGGACAAATGGTTAAATGTGCAAAAAATACGGGATTTCAGTTTTTTACCTGGGACAAATTAAAAAAAAAAATATTTAGTGTCATTTTTTTTTAATATTTTTTTGGATCGAGTTAGTTTTAACATGTTTTTATTCGTTTTAACATATCTGTGAAAATCAGTACAATTATAATCTTAATTAAAAACGGTCATCAACTTGCTATTTTACGAACGTTACGTGTGTGAATACTTGGATCGATTTCATAATAAACAACGAAGTACGGTTCAAATACGGGACAGAGTCAGTCCCGCCGGGACATTTTAAACTATGCCTAAAATACGGGATGTCCCGGGAAATACGGGACGTCTGGCAACGCTAATTGATTGTAGTCAAGCGCAAGCCTATTTCGGATGAAAAAAAAGTTACCTAATATCTAAAAAATGGGTAGGTGAGTGGATACATACCGTGTTACTTTTACAAACAGGAATCGAACCAAAATCGACGATTTTGTACATTTTTCGCCATCAATAATAACTTTAATTGTTTTTATGCGTATAAATCAATTCGTCACGGCGATTTGTGGCTTATGTTATGGACGGACTTGTTTTCGGGGGAAAAGTTACACTTTTACGGAACTAACTCTATCGAAAGTCCTCGAACTGGTTTTAATTAAAATCAGACTAATCACACTACCACATCACATCACATCACATCACACTTCACATCACACTAATATTATAAAGGCGAAAGTTTGTATGTGTATGTGTGTGTGTGTGTATGTTTGTTACTCCTTCACGCCACAACGAATGAACCGATTTGACTGAAATTTGGAATGGAGATAGTTCATACCCAGGATTAAAATATAGGCTACATTTTATCCCCCATGGGAATTGAAAAACCTTGATCCACGCGGACGAAGTCGCGGGCATCGTCTAGTCTAGTAAATAAATAAACATTTATTCAGCTCACACAAATAAAAAGATACAAAATTTGAGTAACACTAAAGCTAAAATCAACAGACCGCACCGATATTTACTTTAATAAAGAGACTGACTCGAAGACTTTAATAAAGAGACTTACCCGAAGACTTTAATAAAGAAACTGACTAACTAAGTTGATTACCTCTGTCTTTTTTTTAACGAAAACCTCATCATAACCTTCTTGCCCGTCCGTCCCCTTCTCGTACGTACTATATCTATCGATGTAACACGATTAAGTGTGGAAAATCCCCTCAAAGTTAACGGATTTGAAAACCAAAACTAAAAATAAACATGACATGTTAATTAAATTAGACTTACCTATATCACACTAATAATATAAAGGCGAAAGTTTGTATGTGTGTAGGTATGTTTGTTACTCTTTACGCCAAAACGATTTTTTTTAATGAATGACCGATTTGGCTGAAAAAGATAGTTGATACAAAATTAACATTAAGATATAGGCTAGAGTTCCCGTGGGAATTAAAAAAACCTCAATCCACTCGAACAAAGTTGCGGGCATCGTCTAGTTTACTTTTGTTCGATGACAAGATAGCCCTTTACTACGATCTCACCAGATGGTAAGTGACGATGCAGTCTAAGATGGTAGCGGGTAAACTTGGAAGGGGTATGGCAGTGTAGATTCAACCCCTACTCCTAGTCGATTTCTACACGCCATCGTGCCGGAACGCTAAATCGCTTGGCGGCACGTCTTTGATGGTAGGGTGGTAATTAGCCACGGCTTAAGCCTTCCACCAGGCCAGACAGAGACAATAAATTCCCAATTACTCCCGCCGGGAATTGAACCCAAGACCTCCCAGTTATAAGACCACAGCGCTCGCCACTGCGTCAGGGAGGTCGTCAATTTGAATTGATTGATAAATTAAGTACCTATTGCTGCCTGCTGAATTAACTATTATAAAATAGGAAACATACCTCTAAATGTTTGATATAAAGTAATATTTTTTTTTAAATATTTTTAGCAAGCAAACGAGTAGGCGGGTCACCTGATGTTAAGTGATGGCCGCCGCCCATGAACACTTGTAGCACCAGAGGCACCACCAATGCGTTGTCGGCTTTTCAGGAATTTGTTGGTCCGCCCCTTGAATAACCCCATGTTGTAATTTAGTGGGAACACTGTCTTAGGAAGTTGGTTCCACAGTTTCAAAGTACGTGGAAAAAAAGATCTGACACAACGGGTGGTCGAAGTGCTCCAGGCACCCAGGTGGTGAGGGTGGAATTGTGTTCGGTGGCGAGCGGTGCGGTTGTAGAAGAAAGACGGTGGAATAAGGTCAAACAGCTCTTCAGAACACTCCCCGTTATATAGCCGATAGAGCACGCAAAGAGAGCTAAAATCTCTGCGGTGCTCCAGGCTTTCAGGTGAGTAGGTTAGCAAGCTGTTTCCATCAAAGTTGGTAATTGAGCTTTCAGTTAAAAATAAAGAAGTACATGTGTCACAGTTTTTGAAAATTCCACCCCAAAATCTAATTCCACGCGGACGAAGTCGCGGGGGCAAAAGCTAGTTGTTTAATAAGTTTGTATGAACTCTGCAGAAAAAACCATGCATACACTTAGGGTGCAGTACAATAATAAAAGTAGATAAAGTGTACATAAGTTATATTAATAGTTTAAATAGGTACTTTTATATCAAACATTTAATACATTTAACGATAGTATAATAATTTTAAAAACAAACATAATTAAAATTACATATAAATTTACTAAATTACAAAGTCTTACATAGACACAAATAACTTTTTAATAGTCTATTTATTAGGCTCTTTCGTAATTGACCGTATATTATTTTCTATTGCCCTCTATACATAAATAGCAGCTGTCATTCTTTGACAGTGACATATGTCAATGTGTCACGTGCGAGCTTTTTAAATAGATATCATGTAATGTCTACTGAATATGCTGTTTTTAGGGTTCCGTATCCAAAGGGAAACCAACAGGACCCTGTTCGGTGCCTTGGCTGTACGTCCGTCCGTCCGTCTGTCAGCGGGCTGTATTTCACGATATATATATCTATATATATAAAATTTAAAGTCCTGACTGACTGACTGAGATATCAACGCTCAGCCTAAACTACTGAAGTTAGAAACTTGAAACTTTTACAGTTGGTTCCTTTTATGACGTAGGCGCACACTAAGAAAGGATTATTGGAAATTCCACCCCTAAGGGGATTAAATAGGGGATGGAAGTTTATATGAAAGTCCGTCATTTTTCAAGCTGTTTCCATCAAAGTTGGTATTAGAGCTTTCAGTTAAAAATAAAGAAGTACGTGTGTCACAGTTTTTGAAAATTCCACCCCAATAACTAATTCCACGCGGACGAAGTCGCGGGGGCAAAAGCTAGTTTATATATACCTATTAAGGTAGAGTTGAAATTTTCAGAGAATGTGTATTTCTGTTGCCGTTATAAGAAAAAAATAATAAAAGTAAATTAACAATTAAATGAGACACCCCTACACGTAGAAACGTGTTTTTTTTCGGCGCTTTTTGGTACGGAACCCTTCAATCGCGAATCCGACTCGCTTTTGACCGCATATTGATCTTCATCTAGGTAGGGTAGTTTTTTGTTTATTGACAAAGCTTCCTAGATTTGTATTTATTGATATGAGTTAGGAAAAACAAAGGTCTAGTATATTTTTAAGAAACTTTTATCTACTCTATGCGGTCAAAGTCACAGGCAAAACTAATGCTGAAATGTTACATACATTTCAGCATTAGGAAACTTCATTGTGGAAGCACTGTATAATAGCATAGTTTTATTACCTAGTGTAAAAAATTTTTCAACACACTTGCTCATAAAGGGGCTCCCGGTTCACCGCAACTAGGCACACAATGACACCTCTAACTCAAACTGTGACTTTTGATTACTATTATTCACAATGTGAGTTAAAGAATTTTTTTTTTAAATGTTATTGGGTGAGTTGCTGTGTTCTCAAAAAAGTTTCTATTACAAAAAAGATCTTGTTCAATAATTTATAAAAATATCGTGTTAAATTAATGTACCTGAGCAAGCAATCATTTCATACAACTCCGTATTTAAATAGATAATTTCAACATGTATGTGTTTAATAAATAAAACTGTCAGTAACTTTTGTTTTTTTTTTTGTAATAAAGAAAACTCGAAATCCCCATTTTGTACGTGGTTATAAGAGAAATGCCAAAAAAAAAGAAACCTCATTCTTTAGTCTATGGCCATTAAAGGTTTCGGAAAACTGATTAAATCAAATAAACACCTGAATAGGCTGTATGATCGTCGATCTTTGCCTGCCCTCAAGAGCATCTCAAGAGGGCGAACAAAAGAACAACATTAATTTTTCCCGCCATTGCGAAAAAATTTTCACAACTCGTTTTCACTGTTTTGTACCATAATGTACTATTTTAGTGTTATTTTCTTCACAAGTGTGTTGAAAAACGTCGTATGATACACGTGTAAATTGATGATTACCATCCTCGGCTACCTTAAGACCCTCACCTGACGGCTCGGGTCTCAATAACGCCTCAGCGGTAATCACCAACTTTGACACTTGTACCATAATGTACTATTATTTGAAAAGAGCAACCGCCGAGTTTATTGCTGGCTCTTCTCGGCAGGAAGGGCATTCCGAACCAGTGGTAGATTCATCGACGATTCAAAAGCACTTGTAAAAGTTTATTTGAATAAAAAATATTTCTATTCTATTCTATTCTATTGTATGTATTTAATTTGACAAAGGTTTGTGGATTGAAACGTGATTGCGTATGTTCGTCCAGATCTCAGCCTAAGTTAGTAGGTAGGTAAGTCAGTAGGTAGATTCCAATCTGACATTTAAATAAAAAAATTAATTTCTAGCTAGTTCTTCCGGCTGTCTTTTAGATATCTATCTAAGTAAACCTAGCAATTGACCATGAGTGCAACCAATATCATTTCCTGTATGACCAAGTTATTTTTACAACTTAGATTTAATCTTCTTACTACAGGAAAAACTGCCTCAGTAAAAAATATTTTTCCATAAAAATACCTATAATGTAATGACTGGCTGATGCCCGCGACTTCGTCCGCGTGGATTTAGTTTTTATGGAACTCCAATTTGCCAGGATAAAAATAGCCTATGTCACTCTAAAATCCCGCGGGAACTCTTTAATTTTCCGGGATAAAAAGTAGCCTATGCCACTCTCCAGGTCCCCAACTATACCCATGCAAAAAATCACGTCGATCCGTAGCTCTGTTGCAGCGTGATTGAAGGACAAACCAACTACAAACACACTTTTGCATTTATAATATTAGTAAGGATAGTAAGTAGGTACTTAAATACCTTGTATCTGATTAGTGATTATGAACCTAAGTTTCAGCTGAAAATCTGTCTGGTGAAATTTCCTACGACAATAATTATTACCTATAACAGGCATGACGTAAATTATATTATTTAATTTTAAAATGTATTTTGTCAATTTATTATATAATATTCGGGCGAACTTTTAAATTTTTTTTCCACGATAGGTTCTATATCCATACTTACTTACAAACTAAAAAAAAATCAAGGCAAAAGTCAACGCAACATCCTTACTGGCACTACACTTGAAATCAAAGTCACCGTCACGAAAAAAAAAAAAACAACACTTCGTTAAAAAAAAGTCGAGAAGCCTACGGCCGGAGCCTGGATTGGAATCAGTCTGCACGTTCCGACCGAGCTGGGCGTGGCACCCTAACAGGTTACCAAAGCACAGAGCACCGCCAAAAAATATCCATAAAAAACGTAATGGCAACCTCGGGCCCGACGATCGATGCGACAACACCAACCGAAACGCTCCGCACGTACAAACGAAAAAATCGCGCCATCTTTGTCCACCAATCACCAGCCAACTCCGCCCATGAAACGTTCCACCTTTGAATCGACCACTCCCCGACCGCGACGCTAGCGCCATAACCCCCATACAAGCGGCGTAGATCCGTACTAATTAGAGCGAGAGCGATATACATTGGGCCGTGCGTTTCGCGGACAATTTCCCTCAACCGATCATTAAGTGTTTAAGTCCATCGCGAGTTGGTTGTGTCGGGTTACTGCGGAGGGGTAGCGCTATTAAAATATCTACAAACATTACCTTTAATTGGACAGAAATTTGTGCCTGTGTGCGTGGTACGGTTTTTTTTACATGCAACTGTCAGTGACGCTCCGCCGTTTTTTCGAAAGCTGATGACTGTTATCATTCGAGTTTAGTGTGCGCTGATAGTCAGTGATTTCTGCGATTCGAAAATGATCACCGATTAGGACTGTGATCGCGGATTTCGGTCGGGACGATTGTGAATGTGATTAAAAATGACATCAGTGACGTGATTGTCGAAACGCGGGCGATTTGCGCGCAGCACAAAATGACGCCACGTGTTCTATAATTGCGAAATTGTTTATGGATCGTTAATTAATCTATAATTATATTTCTGTCCCGCTCTCGCTAATTACCGGCAATCATATTTTGATTTTACACACCCAGTGGCGTTCTTAATTCGGATTTTCTTTTCTCTATCACTTTTTCAAACTCAAACTCTACCAATAAAAATATTAAACCAACAAAAATCGGTTATTAAACAAAATAACTCAAACGTAATTAAAAAGATAAGTTAATAAAGCGAAATTTTTTAAAACAAAGCCTGTGAAAAGACAAGTGGTGATTTTTTTTTAATTTTCAAACAGTTGTGATTAAAAAAAATTGTGATAGTGATGCTGTGTTCACTAAATTAAGGTCACACAAAACCGTAAGTTTAACCATTTTTCTTATTTAACTTAAATTAACTTGGCATTAAGTCTTTTTTTATTTAAGAGACCTGATATCCGCAAATAAAAAAAATAGATAGATAATTATTTTTTTGAAATTTTTATTTTTCGCTACATAGAAATAGATAGGTATCATAAATATCTATTATGATAGGTACAATAGTTAAATAATCTGATCTGAATAGTAGACATATTGAAGACTAAGATAGATAGATAGTTTAGAATATATCTACCTACCTATTTAACATAACTTAGGCCTAACAAGATTCTAATAGGAAATTTAGTTAAAGTTTTTTCCCCCACTTAAACTTACACATTAATATTAAAAACATTAAACCGACTTTTTATTATATTATTTTCGTATTCAATAACTTTTTTTACAGAAAAAATAAGTTACATTTTATAGTTCGCTATTTCTATACGCAAAATATAAATTAAGTGAAAAATGTATCTCTGATTTATTGATCAAATTTGAAATAAAATATTATTTTGTCTACTATAATAATAATTTCATTAAATTCCTAATTTCCATAACTGTATCTAATAATTTTTGATAAAACGTCCATTAATTTTGATATGTCTATGTGGTGCACCTACTTTTTCATGTATCCCCAGAATACTTTATTGGTTTACTTATTTTAAGAAATCGTAATGAGAACTAAAATACAATGTCCGTCATTTTTTATAAGTCTATGTAGTGCACCTACTTTTTATACGTGCCTGGTACCTACCAGGTATAGTTGTTTAAAAAATAATTATTTTAAAAGGATTTTTTTTAATATCCGTACCAGTTACCTACTCTAGGTAGAGTACCTATTAACTTTTCGGTACCATGACAGACGTACCACCAAGGCAGGATAGGATGGTAGAATAGGATGGTAGGGTGGTAACTTCCTAAAAAAAAGTCTGTCTTATCTTTAAAAAGTTTCAAAATTCAAAATTTCATGTAGGTAGGCCAACTTGTAGCTCTTATGACACGTCATGACTCTACCACCGGTTCGGAATGCAGATTCTGCTGAGAAGAGCCGGCAAGAAACTCAGCAGTTGCTCTTTTCAAACCAAAACGTTACAATCAATCATTTATTTTGCCAGAATATGGAACATTAGGTCTTAGTTTATTTACTTACAAAAAAAAAGATACCGGCCGAATTGATAACTTCCTCCTTTTGGGAAGTCGGTCAATAAATAAAGTGTCAACATATCCTGCCAAGCTTGACGTGCAAAAAAAACATAAAAAACATGGAAATTATAATCTGTCAATACTATGTAAAGCTTGTTACACTATTAAGTTAATATACACTATCTTGTGGCTGAATGCAAAACCGACGACTCCATTGCAACTTTGTAATAGCTCCAACTAAATTAAATGTGTTCTTCATCATTTAAATTATTTATTATTAGGTCTCCATCTATACCCATGCGAAAAATTACGTCGATCCGTAGCTCTATTGCAGCGTGATTGAAGGACAAACCAACAAACAAACACACTTTCGCATTATTTGCATGGATATAGTTGAGGAACTGGAGAGCGATATACGCTACTTTTTCTCCCGGAAAATCAAAAAGTTTCCGCGGGATTTTTAAAACTAAATCCACGCGAGGGAAGCCGCGGCCATCAACTAGTATTACCTATTATAAATAAGTCGATGCCCACGTCGATTTAGTTTTAAAAATTCCGCGGGAAATCTTAGAATTTCCGGAATATAGGTACCTATGTAGATTCAAATTCAAATAAAGTCTATCACGTTCAACCAAAGAGCAAAAACACACCAAAAAAATTACGTCTATCCGTAGCTCTGTTGCGCAGTGATTGAAGGACAAACCAACAAACCAACAACACACTCATTTATAATATTAGTAAGATAGTAAGTAAAGTAAATATTTATTTGGTAAAAGAAAGGTGGTAAAACAGGCATATTTTGTCGCTGCCGACGTTAAATATCAATTAACTTAGTACAGTATCTACTGACTAAGATAGTCTATCTAGGTAGGTCCTACCTACAGCGAAGCTACCACGTGTAAAAATTCAAAATTCAAAATTTATTTATTTCATGTAGGCTACCTTGTAGCTCTTATGACACGTCATAAATCTACCACCGGTTTGGAATGCAGATTCTGCTGAGAAGAACCGGCAAGAAACTCAGCAGTTGCTCTTTTCAAAAATTTAAATTAATTTTACAATAAGTAGGGTGATTTCGGGGGTTACGCGACCGGGGTCAGTTAGCCGACCACTAACAGGTCCTACGGCATTAAAACGTAAATAATAAGAATTCTATTCTTCTTTTCCAAATGAAATTCACTTAAGTAAAGAGGGGGATAGACCTATTAGTTTTACCTACAATAGTTGGCAGCTTTGTGTTTACCCGAAAGCAAACAAATCTTAGTTCAATCCGCCGCTCATACTTTCGGCGCGTACACGTTCCCAAAACAACGAAAAAAATAGTGAGTAAGTGAAGCGTTCGAGGTAAGTAGATCGTGATGTATTTATTTGAGTCAATTTTTTAATGTTCAATTAAGTGGATATATATATGTTTTACGTTATTTGTACATTTATTACATGTAATATACAAAATCAGGTAAAAAAATTGAATGGTCGCTAACTGAAATTGGAATTATCCAATAACTTCAGTTGGCGACCACCTGGCCGCCAATAGACATTTAGAAAGAAAAACATTTATTTTTATTTTTTATAGACTACAAATCTAATTCGGAATTTAATCACTTTCAATTTAATTTGTTTATTTTTATCCGTGTATCTTTTAGTTTACGACCACCAAATTATTATTATAAAACATCTTAAAATGTATGGGTATCAAGTGGGCGCCAACTAAAAATGAGCAAATTAATATGTGGGTTTACGACCATTTGCAATCACTACTTATAATCTTATCTGTTTTTTGCATAATGTAGGTGTTTAATATATATAAAATTTTCATTACGGATGTCCTCCACAAACCGTATTAGAAAATAACACCGGCTTATTCCCAAAGAGATCTGGAATGTGCTTTAAAAATATAAGAGAAGGAGGACACGGTATTAGAAAAAAATGTAAAATGTATAACATCCCGAGATCTGATGATCTGATGATTTGATTCTAAACTTTTGTAATTGTTGTTTAAAGTGATATTTTTAATTTTGTACTTGTGTAGGAAAATGTATTATACTTGCTAAGATTCATTTAAGCTTAAGCTTGAATATTAAAGTGTACCTTTGATCTCATGAAAAAATGTGTTTTAATAATTTATTAAATGTATGAATAATAAAGCATGAATAATAATTATTTTTTAAACATTAACACGTTCATATTTTTTATTTTTAATTAATCAAATTTAGTTTTCCCTAGCAAATCGAGAGGTCGCCAACTAGATAAGGGGGCAGTCGTCAACTAGCAAAAGTGGTCGCCAACTAGCATTTCACATAGTTTTTAAGATTTATTCAATTTAAAATGTTTTCACAACTGTAATTCTTATTTTTTTACTTTTAAATATAACTTGACAATATCTAGGACCCCGTCATATAACTTTAATACATGTGCTATGGGTGCAACATACTTAAATATTGACGTAAAGTTGAATATCCCGCTAATCGGTCGCCAACCGGCGAAATCACCCTACCTAACCAAACTAAGCTATGTATACAGTGCTTCCACAGTGAAGCTTCAAGAAGTTCTTTGTACGTATACTACCTACTCTTTAAAAAGAACTGAAAATATTGCAGTCAAAAAGTTAGTCCTATAAAATCCACCTGGGCCCATAAAAATACCTCCTCTGGGGTATCGCATTGCATCTCAAACTGGTAGTGACAAGATCTCTTTACTTATCGCCACTTGAAATCGGTCTCTGAAGAACATTTTTGAGCGATAAAAACATACATTGTTATTGGTCTCAGCTCTACAACCACAAGCGGCAGAATTATAACGCTCAAAAACACTCAAAAACGAGAAGGAAATTAACTTTCAATCATTCTAATAAAAACTATCTATTTTCAAGAACAATATGATATGACATGAAACAATTTGTAAAAATATTTAATATAATACAAAAATCACACTAATATTATAAAGCTGAAAGTTTGTATGTCTATATGTGTGTGTGTGTGTGTATGTTTGTTACTCCTTCACGCCACAACGAATGAACCGATTTGGCTGAAATTGAGATAGCTCATACCCAGGATTAATACATAGGCTACATTTTATCCCGGAAAATTACAGAGTTCCCATGGGAATTGAATAACCTTGATCCACGCGGACGAAGTCGCGGGCATCGTCTAGTAATTTCTAAATTAGAAAGAAAGAAAGAAAAAGCATTTATGTGAGACACACAGCACAGTTAATGACAAAAAGACATACAAAACAAAAATAAATAAATATGTGTGGTCCCAAAATGGATTTCACTCAGCATATGCTATTCCCGTGGTAAAAGCACAGGCAGGCAGGGAACCAAAGATTAAATTAAAACTAAAACGTAAAAATCAAAAATAAAAGCTAAATTTAAAAAATATCATCTAAACCACTGGAATGAGGAAAAGTGCCCAGAACGCTGGCTGCGTTACCCCGCTGAATGGCCAAACTTATATGCTGGCTGAGGTAACTTCCAACCCTCCGGTCACCAGTGGACTCTATGGGATGATAGATCCTTAAAAAAGGATCTAGCATCTTCATCCTACTAATATTGGATGGATGGATGGATGGTTGTTTGTTACTCAATCACGCCGCAACGACTGAACCGATTTGGCTGAAAGGCACAGAGATAGATCTTTTTTTAAAGAAGAAATATTGGGCAACCTGAAGTTGAGTAATATCCTCCTACCCCCTCCAAATAAGCGGAAAGCTTGTGTTAGGAGTGGGTACGACAATAGTGCAATGGGCGGGATTCGAATCTGCGACCTTACAGTTTTCAGTACGCACCTTTAACTTCAGGTTGGCTAATATTGTTATTAAAAAAAAATACTACTACAAAAAAATAAGATTTTTCATTTACGCACGAAACTAGCTTTTATCCGCGGCTTCGCTTAAGTTTAGTTCGATTTTTCGCACCCCTATTTTACCCCCATAAATCAAATCAAAATTTATTTATTTCATGTAGGCCAACTTGTAGCTCTTATGACACGTTATAAATCTACCACCGGTTCGGAATGCAGATTCTGCTGAGAAGAACCGGCAAGAAACTCAGCAGTTGCTCTTTCCAAAAAAATTTTTTTTACAATGGTTAACAAAACTATGCTATGCACACAGTGTTTCCACAAAGAAGTTTCAAAAATGCACACCTACCACAACCTAACACATACCTATTAAGATGGGTAGACACAAAGCAGACCCATTCCCGTTGGTGGCACCCGTTCACGAGCACGACGCATGATCCAGCCATTGCTTCGCTCAACCATATTTGAGGGAACGTAACAACCCGCATCACCATAGAAATTTATATTGAAATGAATTTGAAAAGGGTCATCGATGCTACTTACCTTGAGAAGAATTCCTCGCGTATCCAATCAGGTGTATAGTTACAATCAAATGCCAATTTTTCAAATAACCCCCACAAGTTCATTCCCCCACTGTCATGTCAAAGTTAATTTATTATTACTAGACACTAGTCGCATAGGTACACTAGTACATCTACATATACATATATGGGACATGTTACACTCCATACATTAATAATTACTATCGATTTGCGTCTAAACTCCTAACTCGCGTTGGTATTAAAGCGGTATTTTCGGAATATAATTGCCGTAATAAACTCGATTATGGATTATCTCTTAATCGGTTAAGTTTGAAGTTTTAAACTGTGTTTATTGGGTAGTAAAAGTTAAAACTGTATAAAGTTCTGTTGTTTATAAATAATAATTGGAATTAAAACATTCTGCGTCATTACATTGGGTCGGTAGGTATTAATCTTCAAGTTTTTCTAATTTAAGTTCAAAACTTTATTAATAAGCCTAAGTATGGCCTAAGTATGTCATGCTCTCTTTAACATTTCTGTGGTGGTGTCGTGTGGTGCGGGTTGTTACGTTCCCTCAAATATGGTTGAGCGAAGCAATGGCTGGATCATGCGTCATACTCGTGAACGGGTGCCACCAACGGGAATGGGTCTGCTCTGTCTTCCCATGTTGACATGTGTTGGATTATATGTATTGCATTTTTGAAGCTTCACTGTGGAATCACTGTATACATAGCTTAGTTTGGTTACTTATTGTAAAATTATTTTATTTTTTGAAAAGAGCAACTGCTGAGTTTTTAGCCTGTTCTTCTCAGCAGAATATGCATTCCGAACCGGTGGTAGATTTATGACGTGTCATAAGAGCTACAAGGTAGCCTACATGAAATAAATAAATTTTGAATTTGAATATGCGAAAGTGTTCGCGTCCTATTTCCTATTAATATTATTAATGCAAGAGTTGAATGGATGGATGTTTGTTACTCAATCACGCCGCATCGACTGAACCGATTTAGCTGAAAGGCACAGAGATAGATTATAGTCTGGAATAACACATCAGACGCTACTTTTTATCCCGGAAAATAAGAGAGTTCCCGCGGGAATTGAAAAGCCCGAACGAAGCCGCGGTCATCAGCTAGTAATTTTATAAATGCGAAGGTTGGTTGTATGGATGGATGGATGTTTGTTACTCAATCACGCCGCAACGAATGAATCATTTGACTGGGCACAGAGATAGATTATAGTCTGGAATAACACAGGCTACTTTTGATCCCGAAAAAAAGAAAGTTCCCGCGGGAATTGAAAAGCCTTAATCCACGCGGACAAAGTCGCGGGCATCAACTAGCTTATGATATTAGTATGATAATATAAGTGGGGGGTGGGGGGGTATGAATGCTTTATTTTCAAGTTATGACTTTCCGACTGCATTTTACAATAACTACGGAAAATACCTACATACACTTGCATTCCAAAAATACGTTCGCATTCACTTTTCAAGACTCATATATTTTTTAAAACAGTTTCGAAATCCATAAAACGTTAAGTTGTAAAGGATATCATGCCTTTAGTGCATATTTCTCCGTACTTATCGACTACTTAGTTTAATTAATCGTTTTTAAAGGGAAGTTTTGCTGATGCAGGAACCGGCATATGTCGTATGTTTGACCCCTTGAAATTGTTTTTTTTTTTTATTATAGCTTCTGTATTATAGCCTTTTATAGCCTAAAGGCAAATGCGTGCCTACGCATTACGTAGACGGTAGGTACCTAATACTTAGTACCATCCTGCTTTAACCTTAGCACTGATACTGTGCGATTTTCTAAAAATGGAGTAACTGGAAGGTCTCGGGTTCGATTCCCGGCGGGGGCAATTTGGGAATTTACCTACACTAAATCACAACATGGGGTTATTCAAGAGACGTATCAACAAATTCCTGAAAAGCCGGCAATGTATTGGTGGTGCCTCAGGTGCTACAAATGTTCATGGGCGGCGGTAATCACTTAACATCAGGTGACCCGCCTGCATATAATTTATGAATTGTCTCTGTTCTGTCTGGTGGGAGGCTTTGTCCGTGGCTAGTAACCACCCTACCGTGAAAGAAGTGCCGCCAAGCGATTTAGCGTTCCCGCACGATGGCGTGTAGAAACCGATTAGGGGTATGGGTTGAATGTACACTGCCATATCGCTTCCAAGTTAGCCTGCTACCATCTTAGACTGCATCGTCAAGTGAGATCGCAGTCAAGGACTAATAAATCTAAATATATAAAAGGCAAAGGTGACTGACTGACTGACTGACTGATCTATCAACGCACAGCTCTAACCACTGGACCGATCGAGCTGAAAGGCATACAGGTAGCTGTTAGGACGTAGACATCCGCTAAGAAAGAATTTTGGAAAATTTCAACCCCAAGAGGGTTAAATAGGGGGTTAAAAAATCGAACCTAACGTGAGCGAAGCCGCGGGTTAAAGCTAGTAAATAAATAATATCGGATAGAATACAGTGGAAACAGTGAAACTAAAGTATTTTATCCATCAATCTGGCACCTGGCAATGCAACAGCTGGTTTTTTGCAAAATAAATAAGTACATACAAGTGATCTTATCGACCTACTTACAGCACGTAAGCAGTAGGAATTAATAGGGTAATAAACAGTACCAAATAGATACTCTATACGGAACGTTTTTTTTTTCGTGAACCGATAGACCTTGTGACATGTAGGTACCTACCTAGCTAGACTAATAACATATTTGTAACATCTTAATTGTAACTAGAGTTGCCAGATTTTTTCAGCCTATAAGGGACAAATGGTTAAAAGGGCAAAAAATACGGGATTTCAGTTTTTTACCCGGGACAAATTAAAAAAAAATTTAGTGTAATTTTTTTTTTGATATTTTTCCGAGGATCGAGTTAGTTTTAACATATTTTTATTCATTTTAACATATCTGTAAAAATCAATACAATTATAATCATAATTAAAAACGGTCATCAACTCGCTATTTTACGAACGTTACGTGTGTGAATACTTGGATCGATTTCATAATGAAAAAGAAAGCACGGTTCAAATACGGGACAGAGTCAGTCCCGCCGGGACATTTTAAACTATGTCTAAAATACGGGATGTCCCAGGAAATACGGGACGTCTGGCAACGCTAATTGTAACTCACAATCGTGCAATAAATGAATTGAATTGAATTGAAAACTGGACATAGCTCTTTTAGAAGGACTCCTTTGTGGAAAAAAAGTTTCATCTTTACAAAAAGACGTTTTTTGATAGACGAGTCTTTTGCATGGACTTCCACAGCCTTCGGTCTTGTGTCGCCTATATTCAGAGGCTTCTAGTGATGTCGTCGGTCTAACTCTATTTATTTATTATAAGCAAATATCTAAAGTTACATATCTATACACAATATTATTTTATATCATTTATTTTCCCACACATTTACATTATATTATTTTTAAAAATGTTTACAAAAATGCATCATCAAAAATAATAAAATGAATGGGTCCCACTTGCTGCGGGGTAGGACCCAAGCAGCTAGTGGCCAGGGCTCCAGAGTGAGGAACCTCCTCACAATGCGTGCCGTCTCAAGGAGTACCGCCTTCTGTATCCTGCCCTTGATCCAAGTACAAAGCGAAAGTTTCTTTTATTATACAAATCTTCCCACTGCTGGGCAAAGGCCCCTGGCCCTTTTTTTCCTTTTTCTTTTTGTTTTGGGCTGAGAGGGGCCGTAGTTTTCCCTCGTATTTTTCTATTTCGTCTCTCCATCGGAGTATAGACTATAGGTCTTCCTTAATTACCTATTGAAACAGGCAAAGGTCAATGAATGTACAGCCTTCTTCCTTGTGTCCTTTATTTATTTATTCTTTATTGCACCACAAACAGAAAAAAGCAAACTTAACAGAAAACATTATGTTCCAAAACTCGGTCTTATCGCTAAAAAGCGATCTCTTCCAGACAACCTTTTTAAATATCTTGTTTCTAACTCTATTACCTAGTGGTAAACTCTGAACTTTCCGGAGCGATGTCGCCACTCTAGCACCTTGGGACCCTAATGACCATCAGTTCTTCGAACTATGTGCCCCACCCATTAGTAAAGTATTTATGAAAGTAAAGCATAAATAAAGGAATAAAACACCCAGTACAATGAAAAATCATTTCTGCTTCTCGAACCGGTGGTAAAGTGCTGTCGTAAAGAGCCATAGATTGGCTTTACATTTAATAAATAATTTAATTTAGTTTTAATTTTAGAAATAATTATTATTAATAGTTTCACTTTTAGAAATAGTTTTGTTATAATTAAAATTGTTGTATGTGTTACTTAAGTTACATGTCAATGATTAAAGTCAGATAAAGTCACAGGAAATTGAAAGTTAAAAAGAAAAATAAACATGATCTAAAACAAAAAAAATATATTTATATTTTTTTTAATAAAAGAAAATAATTAAAAGACGCCGAAGTACATATTTCATCTTAAGAAAAAAAATTAAAAATGGCGCGAGTTTTGACGTTAATACAATGTCACTTAATCAAAAGGCTTACGCAGCCGCCATGTTGTCGTATTAGCTATACAAGGCGTTCAGTAATTGCAGATAATATAAACTTCATTGTATTTATTCTCCGATTGAGACGTCTTCATAATTCATTCGCAATGGCGTCGGTACGTTTAATTGTTTATGAATTATTTACGGGTTTTGAACATTTTTCATGCGACAATGAAGCTGCATGAAGAATTTTTCTTTTGTAACTAAATGGAAACTGAAACGACAGGGCGCCATACTTTCTTTATCCTTATTTTATATATTTTTTTTAATTACCTATTGCGACAGGCAAAGGTCAAAGAATGTACAGCCTTGTCAATTGTAAAGTTAACTATTTTTCTTTATGAAAGAAGCTATTGCTACTTAGTTGTAATAATAGGCAATTGCATAGTTTTTGGAAAGTAAGTTTTGAGTTGAACAAACAATTCTATTACTTACAAGTTATACATATTTTATTTCTTAAAATATTTCAATGAAACGTACCTATAGCTAACCAATAACATAAAAGAACCTGTTTTTTATTAGGTATAAATATTTAAGAACAAAATACCAACCTAACTTAAAAAAAAATTAAAGTCTAAATTGATATTTTTCTAAAAATAATAAAGATTAAGATTAAATGAAGTGTCTTCAGGACTTTGCAATAGAACTAATAGGTATATTATTATATTAGGTAAATGAAGTTTAGGTGCTCTTATCTTTATGTCAATAAATAAATTCTTATTCTTATTCTTATTCTTATTCTTGAAGGCAAACGGGGTGAGGGTCTTTCTACTGAGAATTTTTCCACAGAAAAACCCAATATGTGGTCTTATAACTGGGAGGTCTAGGGTTCGATTACCGGCGGGGCCAATTTAGGAATTTATAATTTCTAAATTGTTTCTGGTCTGGTCTGGTGGGAGGCTTTGGTCGTGGCTAGCTACCACCCTACCGTTAAAGACGTGCCGATGGCATGTAGAAACCGATTAGGGGTATGGGTTGAATTTACACTGCTATACCCCTTCCAAGTTAGCCCGCTACCATCTTAGACTGCATCGTCACTTACCATCAGGGGCCCAAGTCTGCTATTGCAATTGTAGTTACATTGCCTATCAATGACATCCCAATTGCTACTTTTAGCAATTTTGGTAGTCTACTAATTCAATGGCGTCACAATTGTTTTCCGATGGTTTGCCACTGACACATCTAGCTTTGAATCTAGCTTAAATAAACGTTTTTAATATGTAGTTTTTTTTGAAACTCATTTCGGCAAACGCTTTTTAAGCTAATGCCAATACCGAGGTATCATTGAATTACTATCCAATTATAAGAAATCAAACGACCATTGTGAATTTAGTAGACTACGAAATTTTGGACCAATGATAATTGTATTGTAATTGTATTGCGGATCCATGACAATGACATGTAAAATAGCAGACTTGGGGCCCTGGTGAGATCGCAGTCAAGGGCTATCTTGTCATCGAATAAAAAAAAGTAAGTAAGTACATTTTTTGGTCTGACGCGGCAATCGTCGAACCCGTCATACGTAGTCGAACATGCTAACAACTCTACAACTAGATCAAAGAGGCATTCGCTATAAAGCGTAATGAGTATGAAGGCATACGTTTTTTGTCCGTCAAGATATTACATGTCTAAGATCGCTATCTCACGCGACGCCGCGACTCAAATTGAGAAATGCTAGTTTATTCACTTCTACACTTTTGCGAATTCAGCAATTAACTTATATGGACATGTCCAATGTCCAATATCAATTTCAAAATTGGTATAAGAATTACGAGTTACACTTTGAGTGTAAAGTTTTAAGCTATTGCATAGCTTCTATCGCGGGCCAGCGTGGAGACCGAATCCAGAAATTCCGTAACGAAAATAACCTGACACGGGACTCCTCTACGGTGAGCCGCTAGATGGCGTTGATAAAAAATGCTATGCAATAGCTTTACCGCGGCAGTCCCCGAGTGCCACACGTCTTTTTTTTAAACAAGATAGTCACCTGATGGTAAGTGACGATGCAGTCTAAGATGGTAGCGGGCTAACTTGGAAGGGGTATGGCAGTGTACATTCAACCAATACCTACTCCTAATCGGTTTCTATTCGCCATCATGCCGGAACGTTGAATCGCTTGGCGGCACGTCTTCCTACTAGACTCTAGTCCAGAGACAATTCAGAAATTATAAATTCCCAAATTGCCGGGAATCGAATCCGAGACCTCCCAGTTATAAGACCATTGCGTCAGGGAGGTCGTCAAGGTTCAAAACAATTCAAAATTTATTTATTTCATGTAGGCTAACTTGTAGCTCTTATGACACGTCATAAATCTACCACCGGTTCGGAATGCAGATTCTGCTGAGAAGAGCCGGTAAGAAACTCGGCAGTTGCTCTTTTAAAAAAAATTTTTTTTACAAAGCTATGCTATGTATACAGTGCTTCCACAATAAAGCTTCAAAAATGCAAAAATGCATACGTAGGCACACCAATCCAACGCATGTCAAGATGGGCAGCCAAAGCAGACCCATTCCCGTTGGTGGCACTCGTTCACTAGCGAGAGAGACCTTAAACCAAACTGTTTAATTACCTACCTAATCTAAAAGTGATCATAAAACAGAAACTAGTTCTCAAATGCATTTCGCATATAATACAGCATGGCAGCTGCATAAAAATTATTGAGAATTTTACGATCAAAATATATTAAAAATGGAAATTTTACTGCACCAGTAAATCTTGTGTGGAACGGTAGTTTCATGGATTAAAAGTTTATGACTAGGTAACTACAATTGACATGATAGTCTTCTGTAAATAAATAAGCCTTTTTTCTACAATAATTTTGAAATTGCAAAGTACCTAGGTCCATTTGTTCATAAATTCAAATTCAAAACTATTTATTTCATGTAGGCAAATTGTAGCTCTTATGACACGTCATGACTCTACCACCGGTTCGGAATGCAGATTCTGCTGAGAAGAGCCGGCAAGAAACTCAGCAGTTGCTCTTTTCATAGCAAAATATTACACTATATTACATTAATCTAATAACTTATTACACTATCTATATATACTATGGGTAGCTGGATGTCAAGCCGATTGATTTCATGCAACTTTGTCATTAAGGAAGTCACTAACTTTGCAATAACCACGACTTCTATTCTATCATATATCTTCACTGAATCTATGCAATGGGAAATCCAGTAATTCATATTATATAAGCGTACACATAGTTTTATTTTATGCCCCAAAATTAGTGACCGACCGTACCTTCGGTCAAAAATGTCCTAGTGTCCGACCAAAGGTTTTACGTCCTCCCTGGCGTAGAGTGGTCTTCTAACAGGGAGGTCTCGGGTTCGATTCCCGGTGGGGCAATTTGGGAAGTTCTAATTTCTGTATTGTCTCTGGTCTGATCTGGCGGCAGGCGTTGACCGTGGCTAGTTACCACCCTACCGTCGAAGACGTGTCGCCAAGTGATCTAGCGGTTCGCTACGATGGCGAATAGAAACCGATTAGGGATATAGGTTGAATGTACACTGCCATACCCCTTCCATGTAAGCCCGCTATCTTAGTCTACATCGTCATTTACCATCAGGTGAGATCGCAGTCAAGGACTATCTTGTCATCGAATAGAAAAAAAAAAACCTATCTCCAGTTCTGAATGTCTATCAGTAGACAAACACGGCGATACCAAAGTAATTAGTAGATTCACGTTTACAATTCGTTATTGCTTTAATTGCTCTCAAAGTTAATGAACTGCCAGAGAAAAAGAGTAATTGCCTAAATCATGATTGATGATTGTGTACATTGTACTGGTACATACGTGAATGTACTGTCAAATGGCTTCTGGACAGTGATAACATACATTTCTGAGACATCCTCAAAATTATCAGCAAAAATGAATCCACTGTTGGACATAGGCCTCTTTAGGTAGCGCTAACATTGCCTTTCCTCTGCCTTTCGCATCCAATCGATGCCACTTTGGCTTCTAAACTGTGATAACATGCATTTCTGAGACATACTCATCATTATCAGTAAAAATGAAACCACTGTTGGACATAGGCCTCTTTTAGGTAGCGCCAACATTGCCAATCCTCTGCCTTTCACAACCAATCGATGCCACTTTGGCTTCTGGATAGTGATAATATCTGTTTCTCGAACATCACAAATATCGTCATCAGCATAAATAAATTCCCTGTTGGACATAGGCCTCTTTTAGGTAGCGCCAACATTGTCTTTCCACTGCCTTTCGCATCCAGTCGATGCCGCTTTGGCTTTTGGACATGACCTCCCACCTCCCATGGCTCCTCCAACCTCGCAGTTGTATGGACCGAAGTAATGGGAGAGCGCCCGGTACTTGTTCTTGGCATTTATTGGCGTGACCACTTATTTCTCTTATTTCTTAGACTTTTCGGAGTTTTAAGAAATTAAATATCACATGCTTTAACGGTAAAGAAAAATGTAAGAAAACCGGCATGCCTGAAAGTTCTCCACATTGTTCCTAGTAGTGAGCTGGCGATGAATTATTGAAAAATAAGTGTTATTAAAGTGAGAACTTAATTCCAGTGTGTTGCTACAGAGTTATAGATGACTTTTAAAGCCGTGAAATTAAATCGTTCAAATACTGTATTACTGAAGACAAATTATGACATAATCTATAGGTAATTTTCTTAGTGAAAATCCATAAGGCAACTTTCCCACAATTTCTAAAATGAGGTGTCCATATTATGACGCTTCCCGCGCTCAACAAGTAGCCGCCATTACAATGCAACTGTCAACTGTCAATGATAATGACAGGTGGCACAAAATGGCGCTCTAAAGCCGTCCATTCACGCGCCGGGCGAAGTGTTTATCAATACGGATATTTGTAATTATAGGTTTGCGATTGTAATGAAATTATAGGTCTCGACTTCTATAGCCTACTGGTGATTTCTCGCGGCGTTGCTCGCGTAATTTTTTTTATTTTTTTTTCCTTTAGCCTAAAAGATAGTTTTTTCTCATTTTTAATGTTTTCGGAGAGTTGATTCTGTGCAAATTATCTACTTAATTTAGTATCATTTCATGTATATGTTCTACAAGTGAAGTTCGTGCTGTCCCTTTCATTATTCTCAGTTCAATGGTTTGGGTTTCGACTTTCGACATTAAAATGTAAAAGACAATCAGATAGACATTCAAATTAATTTATTTTGCTTGCGTCTTCGTTCAAGTGGAACTTATTTATTTTTCAATACAGCGTGGGATTTAAAATTTTTGGCCTCTGAACAATAATAACATAAAATTTTTGGTCTCTGAACACTAACATAAGAAGAGGTTAAATAATAATATAAAAAAATATTTTAAAAAAACCGACTTCAAACGCCACTTAAAAGTATAAAATAATTTTAGTTTGTACACGTATGTTGAAGTCGGGCCAGCGTCGCGCATCGGTTTCATCATTTCTATTTAGGCCGGTCCGTCTCACGGGCTAATTCAACAAGTATACCGGCCTAATAGTATTTACGATTTAATAATTTTAGTTTGTACACGTATATTGAAGTCGGACGGGCTTAAAATATAGAAACGATGATACCATTGCGCAACGCTGGCCCGACTTCAACATACGTGTACAAACTAAAATTATTTTATACTTTTAAGTGGCGTTTGAAGTCGGTTTTTTTAAAATATTTTTTTATATTATTATTTTAAGCTTTTTAGTGTAGCTTCATGGGACCAATTCACTAGACCATTTGTTTTGCTCCTTAAAAAAAGTATTGAAATATATTATTCCAAATAGAAATTTAGCATATGTATGTATGCTATGAAGTTTGCATGGTTAAAATCCTACACACACTCTGATCACGAGCGATTTGCTCTTATTCAATGAGGAGTTCTATCCTATATCTCCGAAGATATTCATCAGATCTTCACCAAACTTAAATGGAACCAACCTGACGATATGCCCTTTTAAATAAAAAAAAAATTATTGAAATCGGTTCAGATTTGACAGAGTTATAGAGTAACATCGTCAAAAATTCGGTTAGAAAAAAAATTATATTGAAATGCCGAATAGAAAAGCATTATGTATGTATGCTATGAAGAATGCATGGTTAAAATCCTACACATACTCTGATCACGAGCGATTTGCTCTTATTTATTGAGGAGTTCCGTCCTCCATCTCCGAAGATATTCATCAGATCTTCACCAAACTTAAATGGGACCAACCTGACGATATACCCTTTCAAATAAAAAAAAATTATTAAAATCGGTTCAGATTTGACGGAGTTATGGAGTAACATCGCCAAAAAATAAAAATAAAAATAAAAAAAAAAAAAATAAAAAAAAAAAAAAAAAACATACGCGTCGAATTGAGAACCTCCTCTTTTTTTTGAAGTCGGTTAAAAAATATAGGCGTAAGTTGTTCTTTTTAAAATAAAAGTAATAGTAAAAAAGCCGGCAACGCATTGGTGGTGCCTCTGGTTCAACAAGTGTTCATGAGCGGCGGTAATCACTTAACATCAGGTGACCCGTCTGCTCGTTTGCCCGCTATTTATATAAAAAAAAGTATATATATGATGTGACATTCAAAAGTGTTAACCATCACACTTACTAACTTACTATAAACGCTAAAGTTTTTGTGTTAGTGTTTGTTACTCCTTTACATCACAACGTATAAACCGATTTGGGTGTTTGGAATAGAGATAGCTCAAGCCCAGGATTATACTTGATATACTGTGGCCCAGAGTATATCCCGGAAAATTAAAGAGTTTACGCAGGAATTCAAAAACTTTAATCCACGTGGACGAAATCGCGGTCCTCAACAATAAGCAGCCAAGTGGTAAAGGGTACTTTTTATCTCGAAAATAAAAGTTTAGAAACCGGCCAAGTGCGAGTTGGACTCGGACACGAAGGGTTCCGTACCATCGTAACAGCGATTGATAAGGTCGAGCGAAAAACGCCGGATAATCACATTTCTTATTTGGGGACCCCCATTTTTTTATTATTTGTTGTTATATCGCTATAACAACAAATAGATATATACATTCTGTGAAAATATCAAGTAGGTATCCATCTATTACGGTTCTTGTTATACAACTCGCTGATAGACAGACTGACGGACGGACGGAGGGTTAGTATTACGGTTCCTTTGGGAACTCTAGCCTCTAAGCAACTACGGCATACTAAAAAAACAATTATTTATTACTAGCTGACCCCCGCGACTTCGTCCGCGTATAGACTTAGATTGCAGAGCTAGGACCTAAAGCTCCACGATGTAGTTTATACTTGATACTTATATTATCAATTCCCAAGCGACAGTTCTTAAATCCTCATAGTTTAGTAGGGCAGTACCCCGAAACATCAGGATTGAAGAGAAGTCGGTTAAAAATAGGGCTATCCACTATGGCTATGCGATAGTGTATAATGCCAGCCTAAGATGAGCCGTTCATTCAAAGTTTCCTGTACATACGGGGTTCAAGTTATTTGGACCTATTACTGAGGATTGCGAAGTCTATAATTTCTGAACTACTAAACCGATGACCTTGAAATAATTACAGGACAAACTTTGCAGTATCTTCTTTCTAATAAAAAAAGAATGAATGAAATCGGAGTACCCGTTAATGAATTACAATGAAATACACATTTTGACTTTCATCCCCTCTCCCAAGGGAACTGTGCTGAATTTCGGGATAAAAAGTATCCTATATGTTACCTCGTGGTATGTATTTAAATCGTGCCAAGTTTCATTTAAATCCGTCTAGTAGATTCAGTGTGATGCGCGGCCAAGATACAAACAGACAGACAGACAAAAAATTCAAAAAAATTGTTTTGGGCTCAGTATCAAAAATAAAGCATCTTCCGATTAAAATTTTCAAAATATATTTAATGTACAGATTTTGTCCCCTTACAGTTTTATTATAAGTATAGATTAGTCATACAGACGCACACACTTTCCCATTTATATTACCAATTAGCACAGAATTATGTATGCTAATTATTGCGTTATTCCACAATGTTTCTAAGAAGATTGACATTACAGAAAAAAAATAGTAGTTTTTATTTTTTGTTACATTGAAAACTAGATTTTGTTTTGTCTTTGAAGAAGTTTTATTATGTCGGAAAGGAATTTATCTATTTTTATACGGTGTTTAATTTTATTTGTAGTTATGTAAGGTTTATGTTAATCAATTTTTTTTCTATTATTACTTACCTGCCTATTATTTTTTATTAAATATACTGTATTTGTCTAGGTTTTACTTTGCTTTGCTAAAGGTACCTAACTTAGCTTATCCAAATAATTAGATAATTATTAGATTGTAATATAAACGTAAAAATTCTTTTTATAAAACCGACTTCAAACGCCACTACAAAGTCTATCAATTGTGCCTATAAAATTTGAAGAGTTCCCTCGATTTCTCCAGGATCCCATCATCAGATACTAACCTGATGACAATGGGACCACCTGGAAAGTATACCCTTTCAAACAAAAAAAGAATTTTCCAAATCAATTTATCATATCTATACTTAATAATATTATAAAGCTGAAGAGTTTGTTTGTTTGAACGCGCTCATCTCAGGAACTACTGGTTCGAATTGAAAAATTCTTTTTGTGTTGGATAGTCCATTTATCCAGGAAGGCTTTAGGTTATATAGCATCACGCTGCAACCAATAGGAGCGAAGCATCAGTGAAAAATGTCTGTTAAAATGGGGTTTAAAAACTTCTTAATCGCGATCATAATAACAGAAATTGACGCGGACGAAGTCGCGGGCAACAACTAGTCTATATAGGTATATAAAATTCAAAGTCCTGACTAACTGAGATATCAACGCACAGCCTAAACTACTGAAGTTAGAAACTTGAAATTTTTACAGTTGGTTTGGTTCCTTTTATGACGTAGGCGCACACTAAGAAAGGATTATTGGAAATTCCACCCCTAAGGGGTTTAAATAGGGAATGGAAGTTTATATGAAACTCTGTCATTTTCCAAGCTGTTTCCATCAAAGTTGGTATTTGAGCTTTCAGTTAAAAATAAAGAAGTACGTGTGTCACAGTTTTTGAAAATTCCACCCCAAAATCTAATTCCACGCGGACGAAATCGCGGGGGCAAAAGCTAGTATTAAATATAGAGCTCAGTGTATAAACTAGTGCCTAGAATCGTGAGCCTATTCATAACATTGCAACAAAGAAATAAGGCAGGTTCTAAGGCGACTTAAATCTTCCCCTAACAAGTTTATGCCGTCCGTCCGTCCACGTAAGCCGGTGAACCGGAACGCGCCATGGGAACTCAACTCCATATATATATGGGGGTCAATAAAATACCATCAAATATTCATTAGTACTTACAACGCATCAGTAACTGGGATTCAATGCGAATTGTTTTTTTTTTTTTTCGAAATGAAATTTCTCGCTTTGAGCGATTTTTGGTAGGGGAAAATATTTTATGGGTTATTGGCAGCGACATGCTAATGTTAATTGTATATCTGTGCCATCAACCTGCACCATACCTGCATTGGTAGCATGGGCAGGAGATAAAACTTTTATCCCCCGATTTTATCCACTGACAGGGGATAAAATTATCTTTTCCCTATGCTAAAGCATGGCGACAGAGGAGAAGACGATGTATATTTCTATAAGTATATCCACTGAGTGTTATTTCCACCGCTGTGCCCATGCTCGACGGGTGGATAAAGCTAAGCGAGGGGATAAACATTTTATCCTTTTTCCAGGGGTAAAATTTATCCCGCCCATGCTACCAGGGCTGCACTGCAAGTATGGTGCAGGTGGACGAAATTGTAACTTAGGCCTACACTATACTATTTTTAGGATCCTATTTCGTACCATAGATTATCATCTCATATTTACGTTCCCTCAAATATGGTTGAGCGAAGCAACGGCTGGATCATGCGTCGTGCTCGTGAATGGGCGCCACCAACGGGAATGGGTCTGCTTTGACTGCCCATCTTGACATGCGTTGGATTGGTGTACCTACCTATGTATGCATTTTTGAAGCTTTATTGTGGAAGCACTGTATTCATAGCATAGCTTTGTAAAAAAATTTTTTGAAAAGAGCAACTGCTGAGTTTCTTACCGGCTCTTCTCAGCAGAATCTGCATTCCGAACCGGTGGTAGATTTATGACGTGTCATAAGAACTACAAGTTAGCCTACATGAAATAAATAAATTTTGAATTTGAATCTAAATATATAAAAGGCAAAGGTGACTGACTGACTGATCTATCAACACACAATTCTAACCACTGGACTGATCGAGCTGAAATTTGGCACACAGATAGCTATTAGGACGTAGTTATCCGCTAAGAAAGGATTTTTCAAAATTCAACCCCGAAGGAGGCAAAATAGGGGTTTAAATAATCGAACCTAACGTGAGCGAAGCCGCTTGTAAAAGCTAGTATTCTATATAGATCGTCATATATATTTCTAGGATGATAATCTATGGTACGAAATAGGATCCTATAAATAGCATAGTGTAATGTATATATATAAAATTCAAAGTCCTGACTGACTGACTGAGATATCAACGCACAGCCTAAACTACTGAAGTTAGAAACTTGAAATTTTTACAATTGGTTCCTTTTATGACGTAGGCGCACACTAAGAAAGGCTTATTGGAAATTCCACCCCTAAGGGGTTTAAATAGGGGATGGAAGTTTATATGAAAGTCCGTCATTTTTCAAGCTGTTTCCATCAAAGTTGGTATTTGAGCTTTCAGTTAAAAAAAAAGAAGTACGTGTGTCACAGTTTTTGAAAATTCCACCCCAAATTCCACGCGGACGAAGTCGCGGGAGCAAAAGCTAGTATGTAATATAGTCCTAAGGCCGCTATTTTAAAATATCATTCTATCATCTGCAAAAAGTGCAGAAGTCATTTTTGGGTTTAATATTCGCTTTTATAATTTGATTCCGAAAGAATACATAAAAAAGTGTATAAAGATACATTTAATAATTAAGTAAAGGTTATTACACAGTTAATGAATTACTTAGTGACAAAGTTGCTTGAAAGCTTTGCTTCTGCTGTCCACAAGATAGATAAACTACATATTGTAACATTTTAAGTTTTGAAAAGAGCAACTGCTGAGTTTCTTGCCGGCTCTTCTCAGCAGAATCAGCATTCCGAACCGGTGGTAGATTCTCGACTTGTCATAAGAGCCACAAGTTGGGCTTTTGTTTTATTCGATGACAAGATAGCCCTTAACTGTGATCTCACCTGATGATAAGTGACGATGCAGTCTAAGATGGTAGCGGGATAACTTGGAAGGGGTATGGCAGTATACATTCAACCCATACCCCTAGTCGGTTTCTACACGCCATCGTGCCAGAACGCTAAATCGCTTGGCGGCACGTCTTTGCCGGAAGGGTGGTAACCTCTTCTTCTTCTTTATCAACTAATGGACGTCCACTGCTGGACATAAGTCTCCTGCATGGACCTCCACAAGCTTCGGTCTTGCGCCGCCTGAGTCCAGCGGCTCCCTGCGACTCGTTTAATGTCGTCGGTCCACCTAGTGGGGGGTCTGCCAACACTGCGCTTCCCGGCGCGGGGTCGCCACTCCAGCACCTTGGGACCCCATCGACCATCAGCTCTTCGAACTATGTGCCCCGCCCACTAACTGGTGGTAACTTGCGACGGCCAAGGCCTCCCACCAGATAAAACAACTTACATGAAATACAAAATTTTGAATTCGAATTTTAAACACAGAAATCGACCTCAAACCCAAGATACCATCGTGACACCAATTCAATTGCACGCCTCGAAAAACAAGAAAAAAAAAAACAAGAAAAAAAAACTCGATTTGTATTAATTAGTAGAAACAATAAAAGTCTGATGGACCAAGCTCGCGTGCTAGTTTTATGATCGAAAATCGTGGATTCGCCACGGTCCGTGGTCCGAACCGATGGCTGTAGTGTACCGTTATTACCCGCCGGTACGTTTGATGTACCACGATTTCTATAAAAAAAAGTATAAAACTAGATATTCAAATGTATCGAGCGACCTTGGATTAAACTTTATGTAAGGCCCATATTACTACTAGCTGATTCCCGCGACTTGGTCCGCGTGGAAAAAGTTAAGTGACTTGCTACTGTCCGCGAGATCTTCACCAAAATTGGACACAATATTTCTTATAGTACACAATCACACTTCACATCACACTAATATTATAAAGCCGAAAGTTTGTATGTGTATGTGTGTATGTGTGTGTGTGTGTATGTTTGTTACTCCTTCACGCCACTACGAATGAACCCATTTGGCTCAAATTTGAAATGGAGATAGCTCATACCCAGGATTAAAACATAGGTTACTTTTTATCCCGGAAAATTACAGAGTTCCCGCGGGAATCAAAAAACCTTTATCCACGCGTACGAAGTCGCGGGCATCGTCTAGTCTATAATAAAAAAAGAATTATTGGATTCGGCTTAGATTTGACGAAGTTATGGAGCAAAATCAATAAAACTTTCATCACCTTCGACCATTTAGCTGGGACGAGCCTTTACGCAGATTTAGCACTGAACTAGAACTGTCGATTGTAAATTGAAGAAGCGGACGAAGTCGCGGGCGTCCGCTATTCAAATAATAATAAAAAAAAGCTTCGCAACTCAATTTATATCCTAGTTTAAACACAAGATAAACTAATTCCGCGGTGGTCCAAGTTACCTCAAAGGCTGTGGCGTGTTCCTCATTTATATTTATTGCCCTTATTTCATTAGAAAAAACTAATTGGGTCTCGCCTACACTCCATTCAAACAATTTCTCACAAAACTAACGCGAGAAAAGACGGTCCTTAGAACAAATGATCTTAAAGAACCCCTGTACACTCTCGGCTGGTTTAGATGCGTTTTTTTGGGCGCCATTTTAGATTTCTGTCATTTTTAAACTAGCAAATATGGCATAAAACGAAAGGAAATGTTTTTATTAGTTGATGCCCGCGGCTTCACTGGCGTGGATTTAGTTTTTTAAAAATCTCGCGGGATCACATTGATTTTTCGGGATAAAAAGTAGCCTATGTCAGTCTCTCAGTCCTCAACTATACCCATGCAAAAAATTAGGTCGATCCGTTGCTTTGTTGCCGCGAGATTGAAGGACAAACCAACAAACAAACACACTTTCGCATTTATAATATTAGTAAGGATGTAGGCATGTTTGTTTGTATTTTTGTATGTTCCAATGCAACGTAGCGCCTAAACTAAAGAGCCAATTTTAATGAACGCGATGTCAATCGAATGTTATTATTATTAGGTAAGGTAAATCAATATGAGGAATGTAACATTCTGTAAACGGGTTAGTTTTTAAACTTTTATCTTTTCGTGTTTTGGCAATCTAGGTAGGCACTATTTAAGTAAAGTTTTATTCAGTGACAAGATAGGTCTTGACTAGGATCTCACCTGGTGGTAAGTGACGATTCAGTCTAACATAGAAGTTAACTTGGAAGGGATGTGGGAATTTCAATCGGTTCGTACTGGAACGTCTGAGTCGGTAGGGAAAATTGGTAAAGAAAATCAATGTTACAAAAAAATTTACTATGAGAATTTGTGTTAATTCGTCAACGAGAATGTAGAGGGGTCAATAGAATCGACATCAGAAAAAACCCTTTTCGGCAAGCTCTTTGAGTTAATTACGACATATCTCTCTCCCTGTCTGTGTCCAACTAATTTATGTATAGCCCTCTCTGTCACACATGAGGTTCTTTTCATGCCGACGGCGCTTGTAAAAGGTCGGGTCAAATCGTTTTGTTGTTTTTTTTGTGTTTGTTTGTTGGTTTGTGCGGCCGTTGATTGCTCTTGAAGTAATAATAACATTTAGTGCATGCTAATTGGTGTAGTTTTATTGAAAACTAGCTGACCCGACAGATTTTGTCCTGTCTTATGCTGAGATCTATAGAGCGTGCTGTGACTCAGCTCAAACTTAAGATAGAGGTTAGAACGAGACATAAATATGCTCTGACATAAATCTGTCTCGTTTTAACGAGATGTCGTGAGAGTGCGGTTTATAGATTTTAGCCAGATTTGCTGATGTGTGGCGCGCGAACTGTCAAACGCGATGAGTGTCAACGTAGCAGACAACTGTCAATTTTTGAAAGAATCATAGACAATTCTTTTGTTAAAAAAAATAAAAAAAACTCTCTGCTTAATTCAAATTCGCACAATAAACTCGCGAAGTTAAAATAGTCGTTAAGTTTTTCTGAAATTATTCAATTTTCTGCGCAATTTTCTTAACTTTTTTTTAATTCGATGACAAGATGCCCTTGACTGCGATCTCACCTGATGGTAAGGGACCGTTCTGTCTAAGATGGTAGCGGGTTAACTTGGAAAGGGTATAGCAGTGTAAATTCAACCCATACCCCTAATCGGTTTCTATACGCCATCGTGCCGGAACGCTATATCGCTTGGCGGCACGTCTTTAACGATAGGGTGGTAACTAGCCACGGCCAAAGCCTCCCACCAGACGACGACACACACACAAAACACAACGTACATTTCTCAAACGTACGAGATACGTTTGAAAAATGAAGAAATACCATACTATATTCAAATTTTTTTGTGTGTGTTGGTGTGTATATGTGTGTGAGTGTATAGGCAAAGACAACATAATGGGAAACAATCGTTAGAAAATTCAAGTAATTTTGGAATTTGCTTTGTTTGGTTTATTAATATTCATACACACACATAGTTCCTATTAAGAAGGGTTGTAAATGTCATAAGGGTGAGTTGATTATGCAGGTTAAACGACTTGGACTGAACTAGTTTCTAGATGTCATTTTTTTTGACCCACAGTAATTATAGATGGGTAGTAATTGGACTAATCCTGGGTTTAACGGGTACTCATTAATGACTTGGTAAGTAAGTAAAAGTTATAGAAGTTTTTGTAACTCAAGATTAGGTGTAATGAGTCAATAAAGTATGTTTAGGTATTATTTTACTAACTTACTAGTTAATTATTGAAAACTGGTTCAGGTTAGATATCTAACGCTTTTCCTTGATAGCTACAAAGAGCTAGTAAACTGGCTATGTTAAAACATCAGTACTGGTAGCATGGGCGGGAGAAATTTTATCCCCGGGAAAAGGATAAAATGTTTATCCCTTTATCCACCCGTCGAGCATGGGCTCAGCGGTGGAAGAATATTGACAGTGGATAAAATGGGAGAAAATTTATCCCCGCAATTATTGCCATTATAAGAAAATCATGAAAGTAGGAGGTACAAATACCACAATACTTCAAAATGTATGTCAATTCGATCTCAAAAAGTCATTATTTTTATCTATACTCGTGATTTTGACAGTTAATAGGTGATTCGTAGGTGGTTTTTGTCTGTGGTTTTTGTCTGTGGTTTTTGTTTTCGTTTGACCCTTTTAAAAGTCAAAAAAGGATAAGTTTATCTCTTTCATTTGTTCCCATGCTCTAGCCGGGGGAAGTTGCTCCATTTGTAATGTCAAATAGGGATATACTTCTCCTTTCCCCTGTCGCCATGCTTTAGCATAGGGAAAAGGCAATTGTATCCCCTGACAGTGGATAAAATCGGGGGATAAAATGTTTATCTCCTGCCCATGCTACCAGTGCAGGTGGGTAAAGTTTAATTTGTGAAATTGCAAAGTGAAGGTTAACATACAAATTAGTGGTATAAATTGGACGTTCTGACATTTTTTGTTACGTTCGGATAAAACTTATTTTACGTTGGTGGAATCGGCTCTTAACAGAAACAATTTTACCGAAATCAGACAAATTTAAGAAGCGAGATTTGTATGCAAAATATTATAAGTAAAGAGAAATATAGTTAGCCATACAAATACTATAATTACAAAAGTGTGCCACGATTTTTCCACTTAGTCTAACTAAACTCTGCGATTAACCGAAAGTTTTATCCAAACATTTTTAAAACTTGATCCAATCAAGACTAATGGCGTCTTATAGACTAAACTCTATGGATATATATTTATCCATACCATAGATTATAAATGTTCACCCACATGGATGGGGTCAACGGAGTTCGAATTTTGGAAAACAATTTAGAAGTCACGGTCAATTGAATCGACGATCGGACCGATGTTTATAGAGGCACGTGAAACTCTGGGATTCCATACTAAATTTGTAACTAATTTAAAAAAGAAGTATTAGTATCTACCATAATTAAATTAGGGATGCATTTGATACCATCATCTCGATGACTAGTTGATTCCCGCGACTTTGTCCGCGTGGAAAAAGTTTAGATTGACTTGCTACTATCCGCGAGAAGTTATGTCCTCTATCTCCGATAATATTTAGTAGATCTTCACCAAAATTAGACAAAATATTTCTAATTACTATTAGAAATGTAATCTACTATGTAGTACTCTACACAATTTATAATATAGAAAGAATTATAAAATCAGTTTAGATTTGACTGAGTTATGGAGTAAAATAGACAAAAATTTTTATCCCGTATACCGGAGAAACATTATCGTTTCTAAGGATAAAAACTATCCTATATATTGACCCAGCTACCACTGTACCAAATTACATTTAAATCCGTTCAGTAGTTTTCGCGTGATGCACGCACAGACAGACAGACAAAAAATTCAAAAAAAAGAATTTTACAATTTATAGAGTTTATTTTAATGTATTATTATAAGATTTCGTTTAGTCTAATTGTTTTAATTTAGAATTTAGTTATGTATTATTTTAGAATAAAGCTTATATGTTAAAAAAAAGTAAACAATTGTGTTAAAAATATTTTTTTTTCTTCCACAGGCGCTAACAGCGGCAGTGTAGCGGACGGAGCAGCCCCAAATCCCTCAAAATTACCCGAATTCAATCCCCCAACAACAAGCCCAGCACCCTGAGTTTCTCAGATCCCTTTGGGCCTCCTCAGTCCACGGACGGGGGGGGCCCATCGACCCCACAGCCCGCCATGACCTCCCAAGAGCTAGACCACCAACACCACCACCTCGGGGGGTCGCAAACCCCCCACGACATATCCAACTCCAACAACTCAACCCCCACCAACGTCTCGTCAAAATCAGCGTTCATAGAACTACAGCAGCATGGCTACGGGCCGTTCAAGGGGGGTTATCAGCACCCCCACCATTTTGGCAGTCCGGGCGGTCAGCAGAACCCCCACGAAGCGTCGGGGTTTCCCAGTCCAAGGTCCTTAGGTTATCCCTTTCCCCCCATGCATCAGAATACATACGGTTATCACATAGGTTCCTATGCTCCGCAGTGTGCAAGTCCGCCTAAAGATGGTGAGTTACATTCATTAAAATATATAATTACTAGCGGCCCGCTCCGGCTTCGCACGGGTATAAAATATATAGCCTACGTCATTCACTGTTAATGGATGTTATTATACATGTAAACCTTCCTCTTCAATCACTCTATCTATTAAAAAAAACCGCATCAAAATCCGTTGCGTAGTTTTAAACATTAAAGCATAGGTACATAGGGACAGAGAAAGCGACTTTGTTTTATACTATGTAGTGATAGCCTATGCCATTCACTGTTAATGCATGTTATTATACATATAAACCTTCCTCTTCAATCACTCTATCTATTAAAAAAAACCGCATCAAAATCCGTTGCGTAGTTTTAAACATTAAAGCATAGGTACATAGGGACAGAGAAAGCGACTTTGTTTTATACTATGTAGTGATAGCCTATGCCATTCACTGTTAATGCATGTTATTATACATATAAACCTTCCTCTTCAATCACTCTATCTATTAAAAAAAACCGCATCAAAATCCGTTGCGTAGTTTTAAAGATTTAAGCATACATAGGGACAGAGAAAGCGACTTGAATTTATACTATGTAATGATTCGATGACAAGATAGCCCTTGACTGCGATCTCACCTGATGATAAGTGACGTTGCAGTCTAAGATGGCGGTGGGCTAACTTAGATGGGCTATGGCAGGGAACATTCAAGCCATACCCCTAGTCGGTTTCTACACCCCATCGTGCCGGAACACTAAATCGCTTGACCACACGTTATAAGACCACAGCGCTCACCACTGCAATTTGGCGTTCCAGTACGATAGATGGCGCGTAGAAATCGATTAGGGTATGGGTTGAATCGCTCATTTGCGACAAGAGTGACATAATTCAAAATCGGCGATGAGAGAATTCCCTCGTTATAAAGTAATGTTTTGTGGATGCTGCGGTCTGGAAACAACACAGCGACCAACAAAGCGACAGAGCATTAAGTCACAATCTCTCTCGCTCTTATTTTTTTGTTCTGTTCGACACTAAAATTTGAGTTATGTCACCCTTGTTGCAAATGAGTGGAATGTGCATACCATTTCCAAGTTAGTCCGCTAGCATCTTAGACTACATCGTCACTTACCATCAGGTGAGATCACAGTCAAGGACTATCTTGTCAATAAAGAAAAGCATGTGGTATTTAATTGTTTAATGCACATAACTCAGGAAAGTCAGAAGTGTGGGATCAAACCTGCATCTCCTCGATATAGGAAATCGAGGCTTTACCACTAGGCTATCATTACTTAAAAGGAAAATGAAGTGGTAAAATTTTTATTGACTTGAAAAGATAATGCCATGGCATTTCAGTAACGTTTTTAACCTAAATTATGTCACCACCAAACCTCTAATTTTCCCTTAGACAAGACATTTTTTTGTAATTTCTTTTTAAGTTACTTTTACTTTAATAACTAAATATTATTTTCGGAGGCGTGAGACCAATGTCTTTGAAAAAAGAAAAAGCTAAACCATTTTTTTTAATAAAGCTATTTATATCTTCACGATACGACTGCGTTAGTATAGGTAACGGCGACCAATCTTCATAGAGATATTATAAAAAACCAAAATTCAAATTTTTTTTTTTTTTTTTATTCTGACAAGATAGCCCTTGACTGCGATCTCACCTGATGGCAAATGACGATGCAGTCTAAGATGGTAGCGAGCTAACTTGGAAGGGCTATAGCAGTGTAAATTCAACCCATACCCCTTATCGGTTTCTACACGCCATCGTGCCGGAACGCTAAATCGCTTGGCGGCACGATAATTTATTTCATGTAGGCCAACTTGTAGCTCTTATGACACGTCATGACTCTACCACCGGTTCGGAATGCAGATTCTGCTGAGAAGAGCCACAAGTGTCAGCTAACACAGCTGGACTCTCTATTCCCTCACTCTCATAGTCAAATGGCATGGAAATCCTATGCGATCGGAGAGAGATCAGGCGCAGGACCGATGGCTTTACGTATTTTTCGAGGTAAGGGTGTGACATATACACATACTTCCTAACTCCGATAGGTATAGTAGGTTCCTATTGACAATTTCTGGATAGTATAAGATTTAATTTGATTGATCGTATTGGTATACTGTAACATTAGCGTCAAAGTAAAATAAACCATAACTATATTGAATTAGAGCTCAATTTCGTGCATGCATTCTTATACTTTTACGTATACGGATTCGCTCCAAACTAAAATCGGTTGTACTGAATTTGTGACTTTAAATCAATACCTTTAAGGTTCATTTTATTTTGACGCTAATGTCATAGTATACGAATGCGATCAATTGAATTAAATCTTATACTAGCCCCACAGGTCCTCGACACCCGCAGTCGAATTTGCATTTGGATTATGCGTCCTCGTGAACGGGTGCCACCAACGGGAATGGGTCTGCTTTGTGTCTACCCATCTTAACATGTGTTAGGTTGTGGTAGGTGTGCATTTTTGAAACTTCTTTGTGGAAACACTGTGTGCATAGCATAGTTTTGTTAACCATTGTAAAATTTTTTGAAAAGAGCAACTGCTGAGTTTCTTGCCGGCTCTTCTCAGCAGAATCTGCATTCCGAACCGGTGGTAGATTTATGACGTGTCATAAGAGCTACAAGTTGGCCTACATGAAATAAATAAATTTTGATTTTGATTTTTTGATTTTGCTAACTCAGCGCGACAGCGTACGACTTGATGTCGTATTATTGTCGCAGTCATGTCGTATCGCTGTCGTGGTCGTATCGTAAACATACGAGGTCCGACAAAATAGGGTTTGCGGGGCTTGAAATGACTACTTAATATTTCATGACAAGTCGTCCACCGTGCCTACACCACGCGGTTTAGCCTTGTGTGCATTTTTTATATACTGTACACTGTCAAAGATTGGTAAGAAGTAATAGATTGCTAAGTCTTTGTATAAAATCAAATTACGCTAACAAGAAAAAAGTATAAAAAACAAAGAATTGGATGTACTAACATCCGTCATAAGGATTTTGTTTGTATAAAATGCAGCCTATGTCACATAGGCGCTACGGTGGAACAGTCACATACATACATAGACATCTAGGATAGACTCTTCCTTTGACCTTGGCCGTAGTAAAAAAAAAAGACGTGTGGCCCTCGGGGACTACCGCGGTAAAGCTATTGCATAGCATTTTTTATCAACGCCACCTAGCGGCCCACCGCTAGATGTCGTTGATAAAAAATGCGCCATCTAGCGGCTCACCGTAGAGGAGTCCCGTGTCAAGTTATTTTCGTTACGGAATTTCTGGATTCGGTCTGCACGCTGGCCCGCGATAGAAGCTATGCAATAGCTTAAAAAAAATGATCGCGTTGCAACTGCGTTAACTAGTATTGTAATTTATATTTTTACTAGATTTTGCCTGCAATTTTGTCCAAGTGGAGAGTTTTTCAAAATTCTACTTTAACCTTCTGTTTTACGCGGATAAAATTTAACCTATTTCATTCTCCAAGTCCTCCTTTACACAAACCAACAAACAAACACAAAGTGTGTTTAAGTGTGTTTTTGTTCTCATTTATGATATTAGTAAGACTATCTACAAACATATTACAAGGTTTCCATAAAAATAGCGAATTTTTAGAGCGTTTTAATTATTAGTATTCGCGTAGTTGTATTAAATTCCGGTAGATGGCATAACATCTGAACGACGTAGGTATACATTAATTAGATTTACACGAGCTTGAATTTAATGTATTCTGTGAGCAATCTACTTAATACTTTAACTAATCTTTGACATTACCTACGTACTAAGAAGTGGTACATTTTTATGTAGATTCCTTCGCATTACTTATTAATTCAGTTCAAGTTTTTTGCCCGTCCAAAACATAAGTAAAATTCAATGAGTAAATTTTACGTGTGCACTCACCAGAACGCATTGTTATAACGAAACTAGTCTTTGCCCGCGGTGTCACTCACGTTACCCATTTATAGTGAACTCATAGTGAACTCGTTAGAATAAACTAAGGACAGTTATAGGACTGTAAATTAGATAAAGAAATTAATAATAAAAAGACGTGTGGCACTCGGGGACTGCCGCGGTAAAGCTATTGCATAGCATTTTTTATCAACGCCATCTAGCGGCTCACCGTAGAGGAGTCCCGTGTCAGGTTATTTTCGTTACGGAATTTCTGGATTCGGTCTCCACGCTGGCCCGCGATAGGAGCTATGCAATTGCTTAATAAGTAGAAGTTTAAGTTAAAGTAATATTACTTATTAGCCCCTCAGGATAGAAGGTTGTATAAAATAAAGCCACCGTTACATAATGGTGTTTTATAGTAGGAAAAAAACAAAAAAAAACGTTACCCATTAGTTCCAGAGACACTCGTATCTGCTCAGTACTTACAGCGCCAAAATGGCGTCAATCGAGCAGATCCAAAAAAAAAAAAATCACATCAGTAGCAAGTACAGTGTTAGTCATAGATTAAATTTAATTTACCTACACATTCACATTCGAGGGCTTCTGAGAGAAATCTCTTCCCTAGAGATAAGCTATCCTTGTGCACGTCCTTTAAATGTTTATGTTTGACTAGTTGATACCCCCGACTTCGCTCGCGTGGATTGAGAACTCAAGAGACTATATTCTAGAGTCTAGACTATAATTCATCTCTGTGCCAAATTTCAGCCAAATCGGTTCAGCCCCCCGATTCAGACCCGTCCGATAACTTATTTGTCGATTGATTCGGTTTGTTAACATATATTTCGCTCGCTCTGAATCCACAAGACAAAAAGAGATCGATATCTAATCGTATCGACACGGTATGTTATCGAACAGGTCTGAATCGCTCTGCTGTTGTTGCGGCGTGATTAAGACAACAAACATACATCCACCCTTCGCCCAAACTTTCACATTTGTAATATTAATAGCATAGTTTTATTTTCTGGTACTAAATAAATGAATGAATAAATAAATAAATAAATGTAGAGGTCAGTGTCACCCATAGACAAATGATCCACAGACAAAAATTTCAACACGCGAACGTCGAAAAAATACCCGCCAAAAAATCGGAAAATGATTCCCTTCCGCAGCGTGTTCCGATCGGCCGATTTTAGCGCCAAGGCCGATTTTCCTTGTGCGTCCGTTTCTCTGAACACGCCGTGATTTCTACTTTCCACTTGTGAAGGTTGGTAGCATACATATACAACTGCCGTGTTGGTCTAGTGGTTAGCAAGTTCGACTGCAGATGACGACGTACCGGGTTCATTTCCCGGGTCGGGCCATAAAATGTATTGGGTTTTTCTGTCAAGAAATTCTCAGTACTAGCCCGGAGTTAGAAAGTTCGCGGCGAGTCATCCCCGTGCCTCGGAGAGCACGTAAAAAGTTTCTTAAGGTGTTGATCGAAACTTTTCGCTATAAGACCGTTGACTGAAACGACAATCGGAACTCCAATCATCATTATTATTAACTTATAGATGTCCACTGCTGGACGTAGATCTCTTGCATGAACCTCCACAGGCCTCGGTCTTGCGCCGCCTGAATCCAGCGGCTCCCTGCGACTTGTTTGATGTCGTCAGTTCACCATGGTAAATCAAAGTCACCGACATAGCTCTGCGAGTTGCGAAACTGAAGTGGAAATGGGCGGGGCACATAGTTCGAAGAGCTGATGGTCGATGGGGTCCCAAGGTACTGGAGTGGCTACTACAATCGTTGAATCAATGTTATTTTTAAGGTATCAATCAATACTTACTCTAGAGAGAAAGTAGCACACTCCTAGAATACTTTCTTCCTAGAAAAACATAGCTACACAGGGGCTAAAGTTAGTAAATCATAAATTAATAGACTTAATTACGATATCGTAAAATTAATTTTTAACTACAGTTTACCGTATTTGAACGCACATAAATCTTAAGTTAAAACATTTACACTAACTAATCACATAACAGTTTAAGCCATTTGTTTTACTATGTGGTGTATGTCTGTAAATTAGATAATAACTCTTTTTGAGACTCACTTAGCATGCGGGTCTTTTTAAACCCACTTCCTCCCTCCCTTCACGACCTCCCTGGCGCAGTAGTGAGCGCTGTGGTCTTATAACTGGGAGATCTCAGGTTCGATTCCCGGCGGGGGCAATTTCTGGTGGAAGGCTTTGGCCGTGGCTAGTTACCACCCTACCGTCAAAGACGTGCCGCCAAGCGCTTTAGCGTTCCGGCACGATGGCGTGTAGAAACCGATTAGGGGTATGGGTTGAATTTACACTGCTATACCCCTTCCAAGTTAGCCCGCTACCATCTTAGACTGCATCGTCACTTACCATCAGGTGAGATCGCAGTCAAGGGCTATCTTGTCATCGAATAAAAAAAAAGACTTCAAAAAAGAGTAGGTTCTCAATTCAACGCGTATGTTTTTTTTGTCGATGTTATTACATATACCTGCATTGAATTGTGTGCTACGTATGCATTTTTGAAGCTTCATTGTGGAAGCTCTGTACACATAGCATAGTTTTGTTACCTATTGTAATTTTTTTTTAAAAGAGCAACTGCTGAGTTTCTTGCCGGCTCTTCTCAGCAGAATCTGCATTCCGAACCGGTGGTAGATTTATGACGTGTTATAAGAGCCACAAGTTGGCCTACATGGAATAAATAAATTTTGAATTTGAATTTGAATATAGTCCGGTCAAAAAACTTCAAAAAATGACCCAAATTCTGGAAGATTCCGAAAGTTCTGAAACTTTGCACTTTGATTTATGGGTACCTAGGGATGAATATACTAATAAGGCCTGTGTCGTAAGACAAAAGTGCAACGGGTGGGGTTCGAACCTGCGACCTTTCAGTTTTCAGTCCGTACCTTTAACCGTTGGGCCATCGAGGCTTATTTGAACCCGGAACAGAATAACCCGACGTCGCTAAGCGCACAACTGTTTCGCCCCAAGCGCCATTAACAACCTCTAATACAGCGTTACAGCCATTTTTAATTATTACCCACTATTTTATAATTTTAAACATTTTTCGAAGAAAAACTCTCGCTGGCGGCGCGGGCTTAGGGTTGTCAACATCTTTACATACTTACTTAATCTTAAATATATAAAAGGCAAAGGTGACTGACTGCCTGACTGACTGACTGACTGACTGATCTATCAACGCACAGCTGAAACCACTGGATGGATCAGACTGAAATTTTGCATGTAAATAGCTGTTATAACGTAGGTGTCCGCTAAGAAAGGATTTTTTGAAAATTCAACCCCTAAAGGGATAAAATAGGGGTTGGAATAATCGAACTTAACGTGAGCGAAGCCGCGGGGTAAAGCTAGTAAATAATAATGCCCTCCCGACCGAAACCGGCCACGGCGGCCAATCTTCACTGAGATTAGCCATCTGCGCGGGAGATATTATAGTGCACAAGTGTGTGCGAAAATACAGGTTCACTCTATCCCCTAACTCTCTGAGAGTGAGGGAATAGAGAGTGGGAATAGAGAATAATAGTCCAATGGGACAGAAAACCCGAAACAACCGGAGAGAGATCATGGACCCTGGACCTACGGCTTTACGTGGAGGCACGAGGGTGATTCACCACCAAATCTGGGCTAACACTGAGAATTTCTTACCAGAAAAAATCTAAAGTTGTATATGTAACCCTTTTTAATTTTGAACTTTTAAGCTTTTAAGCTTTAAGATGTTTTATGTATGAATATTGAAGGTATGGATCAAGCCAAGGGTCGATATAGTGTCGTTGATTTGAAGCAGATCTGTACTAGATACCTAAATAACAAATTTCCTAATTATTACCAAATTTATACAGACGGTTCTAAAAACTCCAGTAATTCGGGTGCAGCTTTTTTTGATCCACAAATGGATATTGAGGCAAAATTCAAAATTGAAGCTAGAATTTCCATTATGCACGTGGAACTACTTGCTATTCTTGAAGCATTATCCTACGTTAGCCCTATTTTATTTGATAGATTTGTAATTTTGACAGACTCTAAAAGCGCGCTTCATCACTTGGCTAGATGCTCCTCGACGTTTCGAGGGCTACCTATAGCTTATGAAATTATTAAAATCCTTTTAAATTTAAACTCTCTAAATAAAACAATCAAAATCCAGTGGATTCCATCCCATATTGGCATTACTGGTAACGTTAAGGCAGATCAGCTGGCTGATATGGCTAGCTATGAAGGGGTGTCAGTACTAGTGTTACCTTTTTATACCGACTGTATAAATTTGTTGAAAGAAAAAACCAGAGCCTTATGGAAGGAGTACTTTGACCTTCGCTCGAAAGATAAAGGTATCTGGTACAGAACTGTTCAGTCTGAACCGTTTACATCTTGGGTCAGCAACTGCTCTTTAAGCCGAAGAGATGCTGTAGATTTAATGCGGCTTCGTTCCGGACACATTCCATTTGCTAAATTCGGTTTCTTAATGAAAAAAGTTAATACACCAAATTGTCCTGATTGTGACAAGCCTGAGGACGTCATTCATATTTTACTGGAATGTGTCCGCAACGAGGCCGAGAGATGGGACACTTTTGTACGTTATCCCATGCTCCGGCAGATCGGCGGCTGCAACAGCGCTCTGGCTCATCCTCTGTCGGATGAGGCTAGAGCGCTGGTGCAGCTTTATAGGAAGTGCGTGAGGCGAACTATTTAAATTTATTTTTATTGAGGTCTAATGGAGTGACCTAGTCCTTATGGACCAAACTCCGTAAATATAGATTAAAAAAAAAAAAAAAAAACTTTTAAGCTGTTGCATAGCTTCTATCGCGGGTCAGCGTGGAGACCGAATCCAGAAATTCCGTAACGAAAATAACCTGACACGGGACTCCTCTACGGTGAGCCGCTAGATGGCGTTGATAAAAAATGCTATGCAATAGCTTTACCGCGGCAGTCCCCGAGTGCCACACGTCTTTTTTTTTTAATTATTTGATTTTAGAGCGGCAATAGAAATACACATTCTGTTACAATTTCAAGTATCTATCCCCGTAAGGCAATATCTCATGGACTGTAACTATTACAGTCCATGAGATACGGCCCTCTTGCAGATAGACGGACAGCGGAGGGTTCCGTACCCAAAGGGTTGCGTTGGCACCCTCGGGTACGGAACCCTAAAAACTATTCTATTCTTTTCTATTCATGAAAGTGCTCGTTGGCAGCCCTAGCGAAAGCACGTGTTCGGTACAGTTGGCTACACAAATGAATAATTACACAATTTGCATATTAATCACTTTATCATTTTCTTTGGATCTATTGATTGATCGCAGGCACTTTTCCTTCAAAAGTGGTGAAAAATTATTATTTTACTAGCTTTTGTTCGCGGCTTCGCTTACGTTAAGTTCGATTTTTCGAACTCCTATTTTATCCCCTTAGGGGTTGAATTTTCAAACATCTTTTGTTGATGCTTGCGTCATTATAGCTATCTTTTTTTTTATTTGATAATAAGATAGTCCTTGACTGCGATCTCACCTGATGGTAAGTGTCGATGCAGTCTAAAATGGTAGCGGGTTAACTTGGAAAGGGTATAGCAGTGTAAAATCAACCCATACCCCGTGGCGTGTAGAAACCGATTGGTTTCTACACGCCATTGCGCCGGAACGCTAAATCGCTTGGCGGCACGTCTTTGACAGAAGGGTGGTAACAAGCCACGGCCGAAGCCTCCGAAGATCTGTATGCCAATTGTCAGTCAGTCAGTCACCTTTGATATATTCAGTTAGATTAATGTGTGAGGGTAAACCGCAAGCAATGTTTAACTAATTTCAATTTGCTACAATGTAAGTATGAGTCGATAAATTATTAATTTATGAAGACACTGTACGTATAATCCGGGTTTTTGTAAAAGAAAAACAAGCTGATTTGCCGTGTAATTAAACGTCATGTTATTTTTTTTAATGGAATAATTTGATATTCTTTATCTCAATATTCGATCTATTTTTTTTTGTATATGTAGACTTACTAGAAAAATAGATAGTTTTGAAAAATTTTGAAAAAAAAATATTAATGAATCCCGATTTTTTTTCAAAATTAGGGGATGAATGTATTTCATGCATTTGAAGTCTGTTTTTTTTAATTATATCGAATTGTTTAGTTATCCCCTTTTAACCGACTTCCAAAAAGAAGGAGGTTTGCAATTCGTCGGAATCTTTTTTTCTGAAGTTGGTTCAATTAACTAAATTTATTTTAATTGAATTAAAGCCTCAATTCAGATAGCCCAACGGTGCGTACTGAAAACTGAAAGGTCGCAGGTTCGAGCTCCACCCGTTGCATTATTATCGCACCCATTCCTAGCGCAAGCTTTCCGCTTATTTGGAGGGGAGAGGAGAATATAAGTCAAGTTCAGCTTGGCTCATATTCTAAAAAAAAAAAAATTAAAAATGGAACACTTTCGAGCACCACAGTAAATATTACCAAACCGAGCCAAAGCGGTCCAGTTTAAACTGAGTTCCTAAGGCGGTAGGGCACACCCCCTTCACTACGAATCTTTTATCTTTATCTTTATCTTTTTTCTTTTTGAAGGGTCCGCCTCGACGATCTAACGTTGGTTTCTCCTTTTAAGAAAATAATATGATAATGTCCTCCCGACGGAATTTCGACAACTAAGACCGTAACTAGTCAACTGCGCGGGAGATATTATAGTGCGCATGTGTGTGTGCAGACGCAGGTGTAGTCTCTATTCCTTTAAGCTATCACTGTGCCAAATTTCTTTTTTTTGTCTCTGTCGTTTTACTTTCTAACCGACTTCCAAAAAAGGAGAAGGTTCTCAAATCTCAATTCATCGGAATCTTTTTTTTTGTATTTTTTATGTATGTTCCCCGATTACTCGAAGACGGCTGGACCGATTTGGAAAATTCTTTTTTCGTCTGAAAGGGTATTATATTATACTTCCCAGATGGTCCGGTCCTATTGTCATCAGGTCAGGATCTGATGATGGGATCCTGGAGAAATCGAGGGAACTCTTCAAATTTTATAGGCACAATTGATATACTTTGTAGTGGTGTTTGAAGTCGGTTTTGTAAAAAGAATTTTTACGTTTATATCATAGTACTAGCTTTTGCTCGCGGCTTTGCTCACGTTAAGTTCGATTTTTCAAACCCCTATTTTTCCACCTTAGTGGTTGAATTTTCAAAAATTCTTCCTAGTGTGCGCCTACGTCATAAAAAGAACCAACTGTAAAAATTTCAAGTTTCTAACTTCAGTAGTTTAGGCTGTGCGTTGATATCTCAGTCAGTCAGTCAGTCAGTCAGGACTTTGAATTTTATTACATTATAGATAACAGTAAAACCATAAAAATACATTTAAAAATATTTATTTCGCCAACGGTGGGCGTTGCGGGTAGATGAAGAATGATTACCAAAAAGATCTTAGAGACGTATTTTATACTAAAGGCTTTGGCAAACACGACGCGTCGCGGGTCTCAGTACCGGTGATTGTAGGAACCGCCATAATACAAATACTCGTAAATACATAAATATTCTGAGAGTTGACAAAAAGAAATTGTTTAAAAATCATTGTTATTAAAATTCGTTACAAAAAGATTCCTTTATTACCCTCTGTTTTTCCAGGATAAATGGTAGCCTGTATAACTTTTTAAGCTATTGCATAGCTTCCATCGCGGGCCTTGAGCGTGGAGACCGAATCCAGAAACACCGTAACGAAAATAACCTGACACGGGACTCCTCTCACCCCTAGATGGCGTTGATAAAAAATGCTATGCAATACCTTTACCGCGGCAGTCCCCGAGTGCCACACGTCTTTTTTGAATAAATTCGTTACAAAAGAAAGTTTAAGAATAAGATTCCTTTATTACCCTCTGTTTTTCCGGGATAAATGGTAGCCTGTATAACTTTTTTTTTTAAATATATATAAACTAGCGCTTGAAGGATACAGCCTAAGATTCAGCGCCGTTCCTACTAGATGCCTATTGATTTAAAACACGTTATACTTAGTTGAAGCCGGAAGGGTATTTCAAATTTTTGCCTAAATCTCTCTAAGGCTGAAGTTTATAGACCACACTCTCACTCAGCTCAGACTCGACAGAGTTAAAACGAGACAGATTTATGTCAGAGCATATTTGTGTCTGTTTTAACCTTAATCTTGAGTCTGAGCTGAGTCAGAGCATGCTCTATAGATTTCAGCATAAGTTCTATATCTAAGAATACCTATGCAAACAATCACGATCGATCTGTTGATCTGCCGGTGTAGAATTGAAAGACAAACTAACAGACAACCACACTTTCGCATTAACAATATTTGTAAGGATAGATGAGAGTGAGATAAAATCAATTCGTTTTAGTGTCCTTTTAACATCCCTTCTAGTAAATAATATCAATCCGATAAAGTCACCTATTGTGTGTGCCATCTCTTCGGCCGTGCTGCCGCCGTGTGTTGCGTGTGACCAAGCCCTAACAAAATTTTATTAACAAGTTAATATGAGCGGTGAAAGTAATTAAAAATTATAATTCGATTCCCATAAGAGTTTTCTGTAAATTATTTTGTACCTTTTTTTGACTGAAAACGACGCATCAGTTACGGATGTTTATACGGGGCGCCGCAGACGGTCGACTTCTACAGCTTACAAAATAAAATATTAATTGTTTATACTTTTAATTTTAGAAATAATTGAATAAATAATAATAAACCTGATTATGTAGCTTCTAGTATTCTATTTCATATTAAGCGCTGACTTCAAATTACATTTTAATTGTATGAATGTAATAATTTTTTTTTTCATATTACAGTGAAGTCTTTAAGATATAAATGTACACTATCATTATTTATCAATTAATAGTTTTTTCTCTCTAAAGAAGCAAACGAAAAAACCAAAAAATGCCGAAAAAAACACGTTTCTAGGTGGGGAGTCCCCTTTAATATTTAATTTATTTTTATTCCTATTATTTATTGTTATAGCAGCAACAGAAATACACATTCTCTGAAAATTTCAACTCTTACTGATAATGAGCCAGCCCGCTGACAGACGGACGGACGGACGGACAGCGAAGGCTTTGTAATAGGGTCCCGTTGATTTTTTAAACTCTAAAAAGTAGCAAGACAATCGCAGGTTTGTGTACCCCATTCTGTTTAAAAGTGTTTCGTCGCCGGCTAAATGTTCGGGCGAGCGGCTCTCATTGTTTTTGTTCGCGGTATCTGCGCCGCTCGGTAGGCGGCGCGGTGGGCGGCGCTGTTTCGACGCGACGCGGTACGGCGCGGCATCGCCGTGAGTTATTTTAGTGGTTTTACTGACGTTGACGAAGTTTCATTATAATTATTTATCTTTATATAAAAGGAAAAACTGACTGACTGATTGACCGACTGACTGACTGATCTATTTTGAGCCTGAAATTTGGCATACATTTACTATTGTGACGTAAGCATCCGCTAAGAAAGGATTTTTGAAAATTCAACTCCCAAAGGCTTTAAAATAGGGGTTTGAAAAACCGAACTTAACGTAAGCGAACTTGCGGACAAAACCAAGTCAATACTTTTTATTTTACTCTTTAAAGACAATAAAGTAGCAAGACAATCGCAGGTTTGTCTGCCCTCTTCTGTTTAAAAGTGTTTCGTCGCCGGCTAAATGTTCGGGCGAGCGGCTCTCATTGTTTTTGCTCGCGGTATCTGCGCCGCTCGGTAGGCGGTGCGGTGGGCGGCGCTGTTTCGACGCGACGCGGTACGGCGCGGCATCGCCGTGAGTTATTTTAGTGGTTTTACCAGTTTCTGGAAAGTTGTGTAACAAAATATAAAAAAAAAATTTTTTCAAACAGTGAAGTCTTAAAAAATATTATGGTGTACAGTATAATTGTTTATCTTTATACAAAAGAAAAGGTGACTGATTGACCTACTGACTGACTGATCTATCAACGCACAGCTCAAACCATTGGATTCATCAGGCTGAAATTTGGCATATTGTGACGTAGGCATCCACTAAGAAAGTATTTTTGAAAAATCAACCACTGAAGGCTTAAAATAGGGGTTTGAAAAACCGAACTTAACGTAAGCGAAGCTGCGGGCAAAACCTAGTCAATACTTTTTATTTTACTCTTTAAAGACAAAAAAGTAGCAAGACAATCGCAGGTTTGTCTGGGCTATTCCTTTTAAAAGTGTTCCGTCGCCGGCTAAATGTTCGGGCGAGCGGCTCTCATTGTTTTTGGTCGCGGTATCTGCGCCGCTCGGTAGGCGGCGCGGTGGGCGGCGCTGTTTCGACGCGACGCGGTACGGCGCGGCATCGCCGTGAGTTATTTTAGTGGTTTTACCGACTTTGACGAAGTTTCATTATAATTATTTATCTTTATATAAAAGGAAAAACTGACTGACTGATTGACCGACTGACTGACTGATTCATCCTGAGCCTGAAATATGGCATACATATAGCTATTGTGACGTAAGCATCCGCTAAGAAAGGATTTTTGAAAAATTAACTCTTGAGGGCTTAAAATAGGGGTTTGAAAAATCTAACTCAACGTAAGCGAAGCTGCGGGCAAAACTTAGTCAATTTTTACTCTTTAAAGGCAAAAAAGTAGCAAGACAATCGCAGGTTTGTCTGGGCTATTCCTTTTAAAAGTGTTCCGTCGCCGGCTAAATGTTCGGGCGAGCGGCTCTCATTGTTTTTGGTCGCGGTATCTGCGCCGCTCGGTAGGCGGCGCGGTGGGCGGCGCTGTTTCGACGCGACTCGGTACGGCGCGGCATCGCCGTGAGTTATTTTAGTGGTTTTACCGACTTTGACGAAGAGTTCTCCATAATGTAATCGAAGGTTTGGGAAGTCTGCCAATTCGCATTGTAGCCCAATCGACAGGGAGTTTCAGATAGAAAATGGTTAGAGGTTAATGAAAGTGTGGGATGTTGTTCAGGGATGGTTAACCTCGAGGACCGTGTGCGAAAGGGGGAGTGGGCTGCAAAATTTTCGGCCTTCCTTCGGTATTTCCTCAATAACTTTGTTTCCTTACATCCTACAGCAAAAGCATCTGTTGTAGGATGATGCCTACAACAGCTACTACCGTAAGATCTACCTACTGTAGGATCTCTTTTCCATAGCCCATAGTCCAACTAGTTAATAGTATAGGTATGGTCGAAACAAAATAAAAAAAAAAATAAAAATCAAAATTTATTTATTTCATGTAGGCCAACTGAAACTATCTACTTTTCAAAAAAAAAAATTTTTTTACAAAGCTATGCTATGTATACAGTGCTTCCACAACAAAGCCTCAAAAATGCAAAAATGCATACGTAGGTAACACCAATCCAACGCATGTCAAGACGGGCAGTCAAAGCAGACCCATTCCCGTTGGTGGCACCCGTTCACGAGCATGACGCATGATCCAGCCATTGCTTCGCTCAACCATATTTGAGGAGGTCATGAAAGGAGGTTTAAAAATCGAACTTAACGTTTGCAAGTATGATATACAACTAGTCACGCATGACGCATCTTAAATCTATAATAAAATAAAATAACAAAAACAATAACTGAATAAAACTTCAAAAATTACTGCCAATTAAAGTGATAATCTATTAATTGTCTACAAGGTTCATAAAGAGAACCAGATCATAAAATAAATTGTATAAATTAATAATTCCAACATAAAAATTGTAATATCAATAATGAATTATACATACAATAAATATAAATTCTATGAATAAATGCATTTTGAGAATAAACTTGATGTTTTTATTACAGTTTTTTACAATTCTAAATTGTATTGTTTTTAAATTAGGTACTTTGAAAAAACAATATTATTTTGTTATGGATTAAAAATAATATGCCCTTGTTTTTTAATATTATATTTATTATTATTAATAACAAAACTTTATTTAAATATAATTCGATTTCATATAAAATTATAACGTTATAAAAAAAATTAACTCGATTTTCCGCTTCCCGTTTTGAATGAAATAACAATAAATAGTATGATACTACTAAACTAATATGTGTTTCTATCTATGAAACTAATATATGTTTCTACTAGCTTTTACCCCCGCGACTTCGTCCGCGTGGAATTAGGTATTGGGGTGGAATTTTCAAAAACTGTGACACACGTACTTCTTTATTTTTAACTGAAAGCTCAAATACCAACTTTGATAGAAACAGCTTGAAAAATGACGGAGTTTCATATAAACTTCCATCACCTATTTAAACCCCTTAGGGGTGGAATTTCCAATAATCCTTTCTTAGTGTGTGCTTACGTCATAAAAAGTAGGTACCAACTGTAAAAATTTCAAGTTTCTCACTTCAGTAGTTTAGGCTGTGCGTTGATATCTCAGTCAGTCAGTCAGTCAGTCAGAACTTTGAATTTTATATATATAGATAGATCTATGAAAATAGAGAAAAAAAATCTCATAGTCATCGAACTAAATCGCTTAGAAGCCCAATCGTCGACGCTATTTAATGATGATAAGCCATTTTTAGTGAGCCTTTAAAAAAGCGACTACACAACAACCTCGCATTCGCTATTTTACGCGCTATGAAAAATATATTACTAGTTGATAGTTGATACCCGCGGCTTCGCTCGCGTGGATTTAACTCTCAGAAGGCTTTACTATATTATAATAATATGAACGTAAAAAATCTTCTTACAAAACCGACTTCAAACGCCACTACAAAGTATATCAATTGTGCCTATAAAATTTCAAAGAGTTCGTTCGATTTCCCCAGGATCCCATCATCAGATCCTGACCTGAGGACAATAGGATCACCTGGAAAGTATACCCTTTGAAATAAAAAAAGAATTTTCCAAATCGGTCCAGGCGTCTTCGAGTAATCGGGTAACATACATAAAAATAAAACGAATTGAGAACCTTTTTTGGTAATCGGTTAAAAATCAAACACTATGATATCGTATGCTAGTAAGGATGTACTGATTTTAATCAAACTTTTTATTGACGGTAGTTAATTGTTTCTGGTTTTGGACGTGACTTGTTTCCTACCGTCAAAAACGTCGTCAAGCGATTTAGCGTTCCGAGACGGTGGCGTGTAGAAATTAGGGGTATGGGTTGAATCTACACTGCCATATCCCTTCCAAGTTAGCCCGCTAACATTTTTTTTTAATATTATTAGCAAGCAAACGAGCAGGCGAGTCACCTGATACTAAGTGATTACCGCCGCCCATGAACACTTGTAGCACCAGAGGCACAAGGTACCACTGCATTGCCGGCTTTTTAGGAATTTGTTGGTCCGCCCCTTGAATAACCCTATGCTGTAATTCAGTGGGAACACCGTCGCAGGAAGTTGGTTCCACAGTTTCAAAGTAGGTGGAAAAAAGATCTGGCACAACGGTCGAAGTGCTCCAGGCACCCAGGTGGTGAGGATGGAATTGTGTTCGGTGGCGAGCGGTGCGGTTGTAGAAGAAAGACGGTGGAATAAGGTCAAATAGCTCTTCAGAACACTCCCTTATTATAGCCGATAGAATACGCAAAGAGAGCTTACATCTCTGCGGTGCTCCAGGCTTTCCAACGAGTTGGTTAATTTGGGATTTTTTGGGTGTTTTTTTTTTGTTATTCGATGACAAGATAGCCCTTGACTGCCATGTCACCTGATGGTAAGTGACGATGTAGTCTAAGATGGTAGCGGGCTAACTTGGAAGGGGTATAGCAGTGTAAATTCAACCCATACCCCTAATCGGTTTCTACACGCCATCGTGTCGGAACGCTAAATCGTTTGGCGGCACGTCTTTGACGGTAGGGTGGTAACTAGCCACGGCCAAAGCCTCCCACCAGACCAGACCAGGGACAATTTAGAAATTATAAATTCCTAAATTGCCCCCGCCGGGAATCGAACCCGAGACCTCCCAGTTATAAGACCACAGCGCTCACCACTGCGCCAGGGAGGTCGTCAAGGTCGTGGTTGAAACAAATGTAAGTAGGCACATCCCTAAAACATCGACAAGTCGCCGCGCCCATCACTACCGCTCAGGGGAGTGTCCGGACCTCAGGCTCGCATTGTTTTGTCCGTCCATCTGTCGAGCTGAATGGATATACTTATATATATATTATATATGTATATGTAAAAGGCAATGCATGGGAATCGGGCTGCGAGTTGGTCAATGGAGTCTTTTATAAGAGACTACTTAAAGAGATTTAAGTAACCATTTATGTTTGAGACGATTTATTCTGCCGTCCTAAAGCTAAAGTTACTACTCGTAAGTCGTTAACTACGAAAACGCGGGAATCCAAAAAAAGACGTGTGGCACTCGGGGACTGCCGCGGTAAAGCTATTGCATAGCATTTTTTATCAACGCCATCTAGCGGCTCACCGCTAGGTGGCGTTGATAAAACATGCGCCATCTAGCGGCTCACCGTAGAGGAGTCCCGTGTCAGGTTATTTTCGTTACGGAATTTCTGGATTCGGTCTCCACGCTGGCCCACGATAGAAGCTATGCAATAGCTTAAAAACCTAACTGATGTCTGCGATCTCGTCCGCGTGGATTTAGTTTTCAAAATCCCGCGGAAACTCTGCAATTTTCCGGGGTGAAAAGTAGCCTATGTCACTGTCCAGGTTCCCAACTATACCCATGCAAAAAATTTAACCGATGACAGAAGCGGCTAAAAAGGGAAAAATAAAATATAAACCTTTTTTGTCTTACTAACTAAGCTCCTACTAAACTTATGTAGGTATCTAAGTAGGTAACTAATTGTGAGGCGGCGACAAACTTTATTAAAAGCATAACTACCAGCTTTATTTTTTAAGCAAAGCAGATTAGTGTGTGGCATCGTCACTTACCATCAAGTGAGATAGCAATAAACAGCTACCTCATTGTCAAAAAAAAAAAACACCGCTAAACCTATCTACCTAATCCTAATGGATAGATCTAGTGAATTGATAAAATCAAAACGTAATTGTAAAAATCTAGGTATATTACCTACTAGCTTTAACCCGCGGCTTCGCTCACGTTAGGTTCGATTTTTTAACCCCCTATTTAACCCTCTTGGGGTTGAAATTTTCCAAAATCCTTTCTAAGCGGATGTCTACGTCCTAACAACTACCTGTAGGCCAAATTTCAGCTCGATCGGTCCAGTGGTTAGAGCTGTGCGTTGATAGATCAGTCAGTCAGTCAGTCAGTCAGTCACCTTTGCCTTTCATATATTTAGATAAAAAAACACCGCAATACCTATCTACCTAATCCTAATGGATAGATCTAGTGATTTGATAAAATCAATACGTAATTGTAAAAATCTAGGTATATTACCTATTTACGCGATATTTCTTGTAAGTAGTCATTAATTATTACCTACTTATTGTGTATTTTATAATTGAAGTCAATTTTTGCATGCATGCATTAATTAGCTGCGTAGTAAAAACCAGTGATCAAATAAAAAAAAAACACCCGATCATCGGATATTTAAATCTATCGTTAACTGATCGTTAAGTACATACAATGTTGCGTAACTGCTTTAGGGTGCAAGTATTTGAATAAAAATAATATATCTACGTATTATACTACCGGTTCACTTCAAGTTGACCGTCGTTGACCGTTACAAAATGACGTCATACCATCGACAAGAAAATTTTTAAGCTATTGCATAGCTTCTATCGCGGGCCAGCGTGGAGACCGAATCCGGAAATTCCGTAACGAAAATAACCTGACACGGGACTCCTCTACGGTAAGCCGCTAGATGGCGCATTTTTTATGCTATGCAATAGCTTTACCGCGGCAGTCCCCGAGTGCCACACGTCTTTTTTTTTTAAATATTTTTTTGTACATTATAGGCACCAAAAGTTTGGATGGATGTATGGATGTTTGTTACTCAATCACACTGCAACGACTGAACCGATTTGGCTTAAATTTGGCACAGATATAGATTATAGACTGGAATAGCACATAGGCTATGTATATAGGCTATAGGCTTTTTATCCCGGAAAGTAAGCGAGATAAAAGTTATATGACGGATGCAGTAAACAGTTTTTTTAACTTTTATCCTTTTTATACTTTGTAGTTTGTCTGGTGGGAGGCTTTGGCCGTGGCTAGTTACCACCCTACCGTCAAAGTCGTGCCGCATAGCGATTTAGCGTTCCGGCACGATGGCGTGTAGAAACCGATAAGGGTTGAACATACACTATCATACCAGTTCCAAGAATCCATCCCGCTACCATCTTAGACTGCATCGTCACTTACCATCAGGTGAGATCGCAGTCAAGGACAACCTTGTCATCTAACAAAAAAAAAATGTAGCGATGACGCCCAAAAATTTGCATTATCAATCAAAATCTTTTCAAAGTCGGTGCCTCAAAAAACTCGCGCCCGGAGCCGCGTTCGAAGAAAAAAAAAATTAAAAAAAAAAAATCATATTCGAAACGCTCACAAAAGCTGTCGGCCGATCTGATCGCCCGATATGTACCTACCCCGTAATTACAAGTTTACCACTGACTATTATCAAGTAGCGAACGCCTTTCATATATTTTACAAGCCTTCAAGTTGCTCGGAATATTTATACTGTGGATTTATTGCGCCGTTTTGGGGTGTTGATTTACGCGCACCGACGCGGATGTATAATGGCACTGCAGTTATGTGTGTGCACCTTTACTCTAGTTCATCTATATAATATATATAAAATTCAAAGTCCTGACTGACTGAGATATCAACGCACAGCCTAAACTACTGAAGTTAGAAACTTGAAATTTTTACAGTTGGTTCCTTTTATGACGTAGGCGCACACCAAGAAAGGATTATTGGAAATTCCACCCCTAAGGGGTTTAAATAGGGGATGGAAGTTTATATGAAACTCCGTCATTTTTCAAGCTGTTTCCATCAAAGTTGGTATTTGAGCTTTCAGTTAAAAATAAAGAAGTACGTATGTCACAGTTTTGGAAAATTCCACCCCAAAACCTAATTCCACGCGGACGAAGTCGCGGGGGCAAAAGCTAGTTGCATATTTTTTTTTTTTAAAGAATATTAGCCAAGCTGAAGTTGACTTATATCCTCCTATCCCGAATAACTTGTATAAGCGAAAAACTTGTGCTAGGAGTGGGTACGACAATAATGCAACGGGTGGGATTCAAACCTGTGACCTTTTAGTTATCAGTCCGCAATTTTAGCCGTTGGGCTATTGAGGATACAAGAATACATTACAATTATACATAATCCTATTAATATTATATAAACTAGCGGCCCGCTCCGGCTTCGCACGGGTATAAAATATATAGCCTATGTCATTCACTGTTAATTGATGTTATTATACATATAAACCTTCCTCTTCAATCACTCTATCTATTAAAAAAAACCGCATCAAAATCCGTTGCGTAGTTTTAAAGATTTAAGCATACATAGGGACAGAGAAAGCAACTTTGTTTTATACTATGTAGTGATGCGAAAGTTTGGATGTATGTTTGTAACTTACCTAATCACGTCGCAACGACTGAACCGATTTGGCTGAAAGGCACAGAGATAGAGATTCCAGGCTGAAAGATATTCCAGTCTATACTATGTGATAATATAGGCTACTTTTTATCCCGGAAAATAAGAGAGAGAGAGAGAGTAAGGATATTAGTAAGGAAGTAAGGACATTAAATTCAAATTCAAATTCAAAATTAATTTATTTCATGTAGGCTAACTTGTAGCTCTTATGACACGTCATAAATCTACCACCGGTTCGGAATGCAGATTCTGCTGAGAAGAGCCGGAAAGAAACTCAGCAGTTGCTCTTTTCAAAAAATTTTTTTTTTTACAAAGCTATGCTATGTATACAGTGCCTCCACAATAAAGCTTCAAAAATGCAAAAATGCATACGTAGGTACACCAATCCAACGCATTTCAAGATGGGCAAACAAAGCAGACCCATTCCCGTTGGTGGCACCCGTTCACGAGCATGACGCATGATCCAGCCATTGCTTCGCTCAACCATAATATTAGTAAGGATAGTTCACGTTGACAGCAGACAGCAGCAATTCAATGTCTGAACTGCCAAAGAAGTTTGTCCGTGCTTTTCAATAAACCATCGATAAACCGTTTTGTTTTTAAATTTTTGGCGCGCGATTAAATGTCAACTTCGTGGCATAGATTATGAAAGGTGTTTTTAAGAACGCTTATAAATTATGACATATTTATGATCTCTGCTTTTTAATACGTTCTTATAAAAAGCGATCTTACACCTGCCATTATACTTCTATATAGTGTATATTGTAAATAATAATTACGCACTAGGTAAGAAAAAAAAATGATCAACCATTTTATATAATAGGTATAACCTATTGATCTATTTGTTCTACAGTTACCATATTATATTATGGTAATTTATAATAGACTATGAACGTAAGAATTCTTTTACAAAATCGACTTGAAACGCCACTACAAAGTATATCAATTGTTTCTATAAAATTTGAAGAGTTTCCTCCATTTCTCCAGGATCCCATCATCAGATCCTGACCTCATGACAATGGGACCACCTGGGAAGTATACCCTTTCAAACAAAAAAACAATTTTCCAAATCGGTCCAGGCGTTTTCGATTAATCGGGGAACATACGTAAAAAAATTAAAAAAAAAAAGATTTTTTTTTTATATATGAATAGCGGGTAAACGAGCTGGCGTGTCACCTGATGTAAAGTGATTACTGCCACCCATGAACACTTGTAGTACCAGAGGCACCACCAATGCGTTGCCGGCTTTTCAGGAACTTAATGGTTCGCCCCTTGAATAACCCCATATTGTAATTATGTGGGAACACTGTCGAAGGGAGATGATTCCACAATTTGGTAGTACGTGGAAAAAAAGATCTGGAGCAACGGATGGTCGAAGTGCTCCAGGCACCCAGGTGGTGAGGGTGAAATTGCGTTCGGTGGCGTGCGGTGTGGTTCTGACGAATTGAGAACCTCCTCCTTTTATGGAAGTCGATTAAAAATATGGAAGATGGTTGGTAACTTATGTTCTTTGTCCCCAGAAAAATGTGGTCTATCAGACGACCCCGGTCTCCGGGTGAACGGCAAGGGCAAGAAGATGCGGAAACCCCGCACGATATACTCCAGCCTGCAGCTGCAGCAGCTCAACAGGAGGTTTCAGAGGACCCAGTACCTTGCTTTGCCGGAGAGGGCCGAGCTAGCAGCCAGTTTGGGGTTGACGCAGACGCAGGTAAGTGGTTGTATAGGATGTTGTATTCCCTATAAACTAGTGGTTCTCCCCGAACTGAGACCTCGCGGTATCCCTAATTCTGTTTTTACGATGTTAAATACAGCGCCATCTATTAGCATTATTGTGAAGCTATGATAAAATTAAAAATTAAATAATTTCGTTTCTTTGTAAATATTTATCTAATTTTAGTATTTGTTGTTCAAGTACAGGAATCAGGATATAACTGAATTTACAAACAAGTTTCAGTTTCAAATATGCAGTAGTTTTTGACATATGGCTCAAATTAAATCTCCACTTTGAAAGCCCCCCGTTTCGTCAATTCTAAGGGAAAAATTTAAAATAATATATTTTTGTACTCTGTTCAAAATCGTCTTTAAAAAGATATATCGCAAATCTATGTATCGCAATAAAAAATATTTTACTTCACACACGCTTCTGTGAGAGCCCCCCCGAAATAAAGATTTTATAATTTTTTTATGCAATATTCGGGTGAAGGCCATCAGTTTACATATTATATTTAAATTTGAAGTAATTAGGTACGTTCAGTAATTCAGAAGTTATAAGGCTCTGGCAGACGGACGGCCGGACAAGTGCAAATTCACTCAAACAGACTCAGAGACCTCGCTTCGCTCGGTCAATAAGTATTCTGTACATGTTTCAGCTATTCAGTTAGCGAAAAATTACTGTGTAGGTATTTTATGCTGTCGGGTACTAAAATACCTTCTTTACGTAAAGACGTTAAGGGCACGATCTTCGGCCGCAGTAGGTATTTTAGAGCCACTTCGTTCCTCGCACGGTGAGGTCTCGCTCGCGCTCATCAAATGAACTCGCTAACCCCGCCGCAGCGCAAATTTTACGTCATAGATTAAATAACCTTATGATACCTAACAGTAGGGCAGTTCTAAGGTTTATGAAATATTTATATTGAAGAAAGAACAAAACATGCAGTTTTAAACTGCTAAAGCTCAAACAAGGTATTAAGTAAGTTCGATTAATATTTTACTTACTACATATTTTGTTCAGTTTTTTTTTTTGTTATTGGACCGATTTCTTTCAAAATCGATATCTGGGGATCCCTGTGCTCATAAAAGAGATAACCACTGCCAAAATTAGAAAAAGTGGCGGCCATTTTCTTTTTTCTCGTTATGGGACCGATTTCTTTCAAAATCGATATCTGGTGATCCCTGTGCTCATAAAAGAGAACCACTGCCAAAATCAAAAAAAGTGGCGGCCATTTTCTTTTTCTCGTTATGGGACCGATTTCTTTCAAAATCGATATCTGGGGATCCCTGTGCTCATAAAAGAGATAACCACTGCCAAAATTAGAAAAAGTGGCGGCCATTTTCTTTTTTTTCGTTATGGGACCGATTTCTTTCAAAATCGATATCTGGGGATCCCTGTGCTCATAAAAGAGATAACCACTGCCAAAATTAGAAAAAGTGGCGGCCATTTTCGTTTTTCTCGTTATGGGACCGATTTCTTTCAAAATCGATATCTGGGGATCCCTGTGCTCATAAAAGAGATAACCACTGCCAAAATTAGAAAAAGTGGCGGCCATTTTCTTTTTTTTCGTTATGTGACCGATTTCTTTCAAAATCGATATCTGGGGATCCCTGTGCTCATAAAAGAGATAACCACTGCCAAAATTAGAAAAAGTGGCGGCCATTTTCTTTTTTTTCGTTATGGGACCGATTTCTTTCAAAATCGATATCTGGGGATCCCTGTGCTCATAAAAGAGATAACCACTGCCAAAATTAGAAAAAGTGGCGGCCATTTTCTTTTTTTTCGTTATGTGACCGATTTCTTTCAAAATCGATATCTGGGGATCCCTGTGCTCATAAAAGAGATAACCACTGCCAAAATCAAAAAAAGTGGCGTCCATTTTCTTTTTTCTCGTTATGGGACCGACTTCTTTCAAAATCGATATCTGGGGATCCCTGTGCTCATAAAAGAGGTAACCACTGCCAAAATTAAAAAAAGTTGCAGTCATTTTCGTTTTTCTCGTTATGGGGCCAATTTATTTCAAAATCGATATCTGGGGATACCTGTGCTCGTAAAAAAGGTAACCACTGCCAAAATTAGAAAAAATGGCGGCCATTTTCTTTTTTCTCGTTAATTGACCAATTTCTTTCAAAATCGATATCTGGGGTTCCTTAGGTTCATAAATGAGGTAACCATGGCCAAAATTAGAAAAAGTGGTGGCCATTTTCTTTTTTCTCGTTATGGGACCGATTTCTTTCAAAATCGATATCTGGGAATCTCTGTGCTCATAAAAGAGATAAACACTGCCAAAATTAGAAAAAGTGGCAGTAATATTTTTTTTTGCTATAGTTAAACATTAGTCAAATATTAAAAAGGCGTTCTTATCATTATTTACTATTGGATAAAATTCTTTCAAATTCGATATCTCCGCTCCACATTACTGTACTAACCAGAAAGTAGACAAACATTCCCGTTGGTGACACCCGTTCACGAGCATGACGATCCAGCCGTTGCTTCGCTCAACCAATAAGGGAACGTAACAAATAAATTCCATAACAAGAATAAAGAAAATGGCCACCACTTTTTCTAGTTTTGACAATGGTTACCTCTATAATGAGCACAGGGATCAATTTTGAAAGAAATTGGTCCCTTAACGAGAAAAAAGAAAATGGCTGTCACTTTTTCCCATTCTGGCAGTGGTTACCTCTTTTATAAACACAGGAATCCCCAGATATCGATTTTGAAAGAAATCGGTCCCATAACGAGAAAAAAGAAAATGGCCGCCAATTTTCTAATTTCGGCAGTGGATATCTCTTTTATGAGCACAGAGATCCCTAGATATTGATTTTGAAAGAAATCGGTCCCATAACGAGAAAAAAGAAAATGGCCGCCACTTTTTCTAATTTTGGCAGTGGTTATCTCTTTTATGAGCACAGGGATCCCCAGATATCGATTTTGAAAGAAATCGGTCCCATAACGAGAAAAAAGAAAATGGCCGCAACTTTTTCTAATTTTGGCAGTGGTTATCTCTTTTATGAGCACAGGGATCCCCAGATATCGATTTTGAAAGAAATCGGTCCCATAACGAGAAAAACGAAAATGGCCACCACTTTTTCTAATTTTGGCAGTGGTTATCTCTTTTATGAGCACAGGGATCCCCAGATATCGATTTTGAAAGAAATCGGTCCCATAACGAAAAAAAGAAAATGGCCGCCACTTTTTCTATTTTTGGCAGTGGTTATCTCTTTTATGAGCACAGGGATCCCCAGATATCGATTTTGAAAGAAATCGGTCCCATAACGAGAAAAACGAAAATGGCCGCCACTTTTTCTAATTTTGGCAGTGGTTATCTCTTTTATGAGCACAGGGATCCCCAGATATCGATTTTGAAAGAAATCGGTCCCATAACGAAAAAAAGAAAATGGCCGCCACTTTTTCTAATTTTGGCAGTGGTTATCTCTTTTATGAGCACAGGGATCCCCAGATATCGATTTTGAAAGAAATCGGTCCCATAACGAGAAAAAAGAAAATGGCCGCCACTTTTTCTAATTTTGGCAGTGGTTATCTCTTTTATGAGCACAGGGATCCCCAGATATCGATTTTGAAAGAAATCGGTCCCATAACGAAAAAAAAGAAAATGGCCGCCACTTTTTCTAATTTTGGCAGTGGTTATCTCTTTTATGAGCACAGGGATCCCCAGATATCGATCTTGAAAGAAATCGGTCACATAACGAAAAAAAAAAAAATGGCCGCCACTTTTTCTAATTTTGGCAGTGGTTATCTCTTTTATGAGCACAGGGATCCCCAGATATCGATTTTGAAAGAAATCGGTCACATAACGAGAAAAAAGAAAATGGCTGCCCCTTTTTCTAATTTTGGCAGTGGTTATCTCTTTTATGAGCACAGGGATCCCCAGATATCGATTTTGAAAGAAATCGGTCCCATAACGAGAAAAAAGAAAATGGCCGCCACTTTTTTTGATTTTGGCAGTGGTAATCTCTTTTATGAGCACAGGGATCCCCAGATATCGATTTTGAAAGAAATCGGTCCCATAACGAGAAAAAAGAAAATGGCCGCCACTTTTTTTTATTTTGGCAGTGGTAATCTCTTTTATGAGCACAGGGATCCCCAGATATCGATTTTGAAAGAAATCGGTCCCATAACGAGAATAACCGGTCAAGTGCGAGTCATACTCGCGTTCTGAGGGTTCCGAACCTTGTGTGGATTATGTAAATTAGGTAGGTATCTACTAGATGACCAGCTTAAGCGCGCAGTTTTAATGCAGAGTTCCTATAGCTTATAATGGCTATTAACATACTTAATATTTACTAAGGATTCATAAACAAAACAAAACGTTTATCAAGTTAATTATTTATTTTTATTAATAATAATTATTTATTACTGGCATGTAAAACTGGATATTCTAATTTTTACACTTTTCCTTCTTTATGTCCCAGTCTTTTTCATGTTTCAAAATATCACATACACTGCTCGCAGAAACAATAATTAATATCACAAATCTGTTCAGGCATTTAGAAGTTATGGTGGAATAAAGAAATTCATAATTGTTATAAATGCTACGAGTACGTACCACGGTAATTATTTTAGTTGGGATTGTCGATATTTCGATCCAATTGCATGGACCCATGACAGCTTCAACTTGACGTCTCGCAACACCGCAGTCTCGTCGTGACCACGGTCCATGCAATTGGATCGAAATATCGACAATCCCAACTAAAATAATTACCGTGGTACGTACTCGTAGCATTTATAACAATTATGTCAGTAAACCACGAATTAAGTCTAAAATCTAAAGAAATTCATATCCATACATAAATCCTCAACATTATACTCCTTACAAACATTACACTCCTTTACTTGGGCATTAATGTAAAAGCAGAGAAATCAATAACTACACTTAGTTCCATCTAATATTCATAGTCTGAGTCTGACACCCATATTTTGTCTCCAGGTACAATGTAGAGAAGTCTCTTTCAAGAAAAATTAATTTTCAAGTTTACATTTGAAAAGAAACAATTTTGTTATTTTTAGTATAACAAATACGAGTACATACCATACAAATGTAAATTGAAAAATTGAAAACATCCCCAGCATGCAAATCTGTGGTTGAACTATACAACAATATATCTTTGATTATATACTCTCGTTTTTTTGGTTGATTTCGTTCGGCAATTTCGTTCACAGCCAATTTTATAAAATAAAAAATAAAAATAAACATTTATTCAGCTCACACAAAAATTAAAAGTAGGTACAAAGTTTGAGTAATACTAAGTGACTGCACCCCCACTCCGCCCAGACTCAAGTCAGAGCCAAAACGAGACAGATTTATGTCAGAACATATTTCTGTGGCACGCTTCAACTCTAACCCAAGTTCGAGCCGAGCCAGAGTACACTCTATAGATCTCAGCATTAATCTATAACATAAAGGTGCGTGTTGGAGCTGAAAAGGCTACTGCCTCAGCATAATGGTGCAGTGTTATGGCTGCAGTGCTGATTTTCAGGCATAGCCTTTAGTGATGTAGTGACCCGACCGAGACAGAAATTGATAGACCAGTAATAACAAGAGAGAAATAAAAGAATAATAGGATATTAGCCTGTGTTTCGGTAATAGTTGATACAATATATACAGTGGTAATAGGGAGTGATATATAATTACTTAATTATATACTTAGGTATATTATACTATAAGTATCCCATTTCACTTGTTTACTCCCTTTTGGGGAGAAACCCCCATTAGTTGGGATCCCTGGCAGCACTACAAAAATCTGATACCAACATTGACATAATAATACTATACGCATAGCCGTCTCAACACTATATCTACGTTGCTTATTTTTTAGCAATTTTATTTGGTCTAAAACAAGCTCTGCAGCAAAATTATCATTTTCAGTAATAACTGCTTCATTCAAGTACTCAATAGACCTATCAAGACAATAGTCAAATGACTTTGTTGGTTCACTATTGTTATAATAACAATATAGTATATTTTCAAGCTGTGACCATCTGCTAAGCTTAAGTTCACTAGGTAATATCCAGCTTAAATCTTCATGATGCATTAAATGTCCTTTTACATATACCTGAAAGCTTAGATTTGCATCCTATAACACACACACTACACACTATTAACTACTTTCACATTGCCGTCACCATTATCACTTTCAATATCAAGATTTAACAAATAGAAATATAGCCTCTTATTAGGTATCACTTGATATAACCATTTAGACTCTTTTAACTTTTCTTGGAATTTATACTTCGAATGATTTTATTATGTCACTCTCTAAAAATTTAGACACCTGCTCCTCATGAAATTATTTAGCTTGTTCTTTCCTTTTTTCGGGCTTGCTTCTTGGAGGTAGAGTACTCTTCGACATGTATGATGGGAGATTATTGAAAATATGAGGTATTGCTCCCTCGACCAAAACATGGGTATTTCAATTGCTCACTTCCAATAATTATTTCTTCAGTCTGGATTTCATGGGTTGAAAAATGGTTGCTCCATACAGCTGAGTGTTTTGTAGGTAGGTACCCAGTCTTTTCGTGGAATCGCACGTAACCACGATTGAGAGAGATGAGCATCTTTCGGGAAAGAAAATGTACTTTTAGCTCCTTCAATGCTGATAACACTGTCGTAATTTGGTTTGCAATCGGGCACACAGCATTTTCTTGGAATCTAAAACAGTTAATTTAACTTTTATAATCATAAATAAAATGAAATACATATAAGTATTTGTTTTGTAGGTTATGTTTTCAATAGATACTTATTTAAATTATGAGTCAACTATGTACCTTGTTACTAAACATCTTTAAACGAAAATATCTTCATTTGTTACATTAAAATATATAGACAGTATTAGCCATTCAGTAATAAACTTAGTTAAATACCTTTGCAGCTTTGTAGTCGATATACATATAAGTAGTACCAAACCACGAAAACGGATTCATCTCGTTGTAACTGATGTATTTTTAGAAGGTTTATATCCACCTTGAGTGAAACCGTACATTTAAACCTTTATTGAAACTTTTATTAAATAATTATGATTTAAATACAAAATAACATAACACGACGCGAAACAAAACCAAACACAAACTTGACACTTGAGTTTGACAGAGCCTCACATCAGCATGGCTCTCTTTCTGGTCTGTGATGGCTCTCTAAAGGAGATAGAGACGGAGCTATGCTATACGTCAATGGATAGGTACCTACCAAATAGAAACACAATGCCTTGTCCTGCTCTTACATACATATTTTGATATAATGTCTTCTCACTTTAGTCATTTTATTATTCTAGGAGCCTTTAGGAGCTATCCACATTAAAGGGTTAACGTTGCCACAGTTAACGCGGCAGCTTCTGGCAATATTTAACGCGAAAAATTGAGCGGCTACACTTGAACAGTCAACTTCAATGCCCGATAATGACGATAATATGTCCTGATTCAAGATGGACGCTGACGCTGCTGCATTCACATTGCGTTATCGCCAATTAATTAATACAGAATTAATAAATACATCATTAAAAAATTAATACAGAATTATTGCGTTATCGCCAATTAAATTTTCGTTGACGTTGACGAAGTGTGGGCACTCAGTTTGTCGCGTTTAATATCGGCGGAAATAACCGCGATAATAGTTGAGATGATCGATATTGAAGTTTACCATAGTGTGGCCGCACCATTATAATATGTCTACGTGACGCGTCACTAAAGTAAGCATTGCAATGATTGTAATTCACAGTAAGATATCGTTTTTTTTTTGTTTTTTTGGCTGTTTTAGGTACTATTATGAGGTTTAGAGGTATCAAAATCTCCGTCATTTGTAAGATTTTAAGGCTGGTGTTTGTAAAATATAACGGGACTCACTATGAAACTAAAAATTAGGTATGGAAAAAAACGATTTTTGAAGATGTGTCTTAATTTGTTTTAATAATGAGAAAGCCGTGGTTTTCAAGCTGTAACTTTTTACTGAGTTAAGCTATAAGCTTGATATTCTTAAAACACTACGAGACCATTGAACTTTATATGCAGTATAAATTTCGACTTCGGATCATAAGCCGTTTTCGAGAAAAACGGTGGTGACACACTGACAGACAGACGGACAACGAAGTGATCCTATAAGGGTTCCGAAGTTTTTTTCGGAACCCTAAAAAAGAAAATGGCCGCCACTTTTTCTAATTTTGGTAGTGGTTATCTCTTTTATGAGCACAGGGACCCCTAGATATTGATTTTGAAAGAAATCGGTCCCATAACGAGAAAAAAGAAAATGGCCGCCACTTTTTTTGATTTTGGCAGTGGTTCTCCTTTATGAGCACAGGGATCTCCAGATATCGATTTTGAAAGGAATTGGTCCCATAACGAGAAAAAAGAAAATGGCTGCCACTTTTTTCTGATTTTGGCAATGGTTCTCAAGTGCAGGGAATTCGAGAGTCCAGATCGATTTCGAAAGTCTGTCCAAAGATTCACAAGAATTAAAAAAAATAAAGTAGGTAAGGTACAGAATAGGTACAACATTTGTATTAGAAGGATCAAACTTACCTTATATTTTGTCTAAGCTTTCGTAATTTAAATCTGGATATTTTGTTCTTTTGTTTATTTTTAGTCCCCATATTTTCACTTTATTATATTCTTAATTAATTAATTTACTATAAGAGTACCTAACTTACATTAATATTTACAGATTTAATAATACATAACAAGATTTACACACTAGAAGATAATAGGTAATAATATTTACACACTAATTTTATTTTGATTATCTATGATAAGTGAACACAAATAAATAATACTCCAATAGTTCGTCTGATCAGCGGGGATCGCAGTGAGCCAGCTAGAGCGATACGTCCTCCCTCGATGATACCTTGCGAGCTACTGAAATGAGGCGCCCGAGCCACTTTGTTATAAAGAAAGTAAACCAGTCATGATTAAAAAAAAAGAAAGCTTTTTAGAGAAAAATTAACGGCAAAATATTATTCTAGAAGCTTTTGCCTATTTTTTGTAATTTTTTTTTTTAGTTTAACTTTGATATACTACACATACAACCGAAACCCAATTGAAAACTACACTGTTTTCGGAATATTATTTCATCGAGTGAAGTTCAAAATATGGACTTTTGAACGGCAAAATAAGTTAGAACGTGTATTAATCTACAACATATATTTTTAACCTATCAAAACAATGAATATTTGATTGTTTACTATTGAATCCAAAACAGGCTGTTTTCGGAGATCCTGCCGTTAAGGCCCAAGAGACGGGTCTGCCCGCGAAATTCAAATTTAATTTGGTTTTTCGCATTTTGTAAACTAATACGACAAAGTAGGCTTATGGTATTCAAATTGCGCCAATGGCAGTATCATCTTCACAAGTTTATATACTAATCTTAATGTGAAAGTATCCAGTTTAAGAAATTTGTCCAAATAATGAGTTTGACGTGAGCTACTCACAAATTAGTCATTATTTTGATTAATTTCTTAAACTGGATACTTTTACTTAAAGATTAGTATATAAACCTGTGAAGATGATACTGCCATTAGCGCAATTTGAATACCATAAGCCTACTTTGTCGTATTCGTTTATAAATGTCGAAAAACCAAATTAAATTTGAATTTCGCGGGCAGCTCCGTGTCTTGTGCCTTAAGATACTTTCACTGAAATAAAAAATGAATAAAAACCGTTTTCTGTGTCAATGCCGTTTAAAAAAAAAAGAAAAGAAAAAAAACAATACGGACAGAACATTCTTCCACGTAGTAATTATGTCGCGTACCCAATAATTAAGCAAGTGAGTATGTTGGTATATTTTTTCTATTCTAAATCAGTGACAACCGAACTTCGACTTAAACCTTCGAGAAATATAGCACATAATCGCTTTTGTGATTAGTGTAGTCAGTAGTACGTTAAAGTCGTGAGGTATAATTAAAAGACAGGAATTTTTTCGTATCTAATCTGTGGCGGATAGCGTTTAGAAATAGCAATTTTGTCTGTGGTATATTTTTTTTTTTATATTTTATACACAAAGATGTTTCAATGTTTATTTTGTATTATAGCTGACCGATAGTTTCTGTCTCGTCAAACTTTCAATACGCGATCGTTTTGTTGATTTGTGAAAAGCTTTTGGAAAATGATTAAAATGAGAACAAACAAAACTTTATCAAACCAAACAAATATCAATCAAATAATGTAAACAATGAACAATGTTTGTGACATTGTTTGTAAAATAGGTAGTACGAGTTACGTAGCCTACCTAGAGTCTACTTGCATGGTAACTTCAGCGACCTTCACATACCTACGGAAGCTAGATATGAAGATATCTGCACGTAAAAACGTGATGGCATGTGATCGGGCCGAATACTAGTTAGTAAGAATAGTTAGAATAGTTATTAGAAATAGAGTATATAAGCTAGGGTTTAAGTATTAGAATTAATCATTAGATCTGTGGTCTACCAATCGACACAGTTGTAAGTTAGTTTTAAGTACTTTTAATTAAATTAGTAGTAGTCAAAATCTTCGTTTCCTTTCGTCGAACCCTTCGTCGCTGTCGCTAACTTAAGTTACGTATCCTAAATGTAGGTATGGTTCATTGTTTACAACTTTGATTATATTGGTTTACACATTGTTACACTAGAGACACAAATATGCTCTGACATAAATCTGTCTCGTTTTAACTCTGTCTTAAGTCTGAACTGACGTGGGCAAAAGCTGGTACCTAATCCTATTATCCTATGATTCCTATTCCTGTCCTATTATCCTCCTAATATTATAAATGCAAAAGTTTGCATGTTTGTTAATCAATCACGCCGCATCTATTGAACCGATTTGACTTTTTGGCACAGAGATTGACGACTGAACCGATTTGACTTAAATTTGGCACAGATAAATTACAGTCTGGAATAGCACATAGGCTACTTTTTATCCCGGAAAATAAGAGAGTTCCCGCGGGATCAAAAACCTTAATCCACGCGGACGAAGTCGCGGGAATTATCTAGTAATATACTGCCGTCCTTAAGCTAAAATGCCGTTAACTACCAAGACCATATTTCGAGCTATGATCCAAAAAGCTGCAGTTAATAAAGAAATGACGCCATTTGATAACTAAAAAAAAGACGTGTGGCACTCGGGGACTGCCGCGGTAAAGCTATTGCATAGCATTTTTTATCAACGCCATCTAGCGGCTCACCGTAGAGGAGTCCCGTGTCAGGTTATTTTCTTTAAGGAATTTTTGGATTCGGTCTCCACGCTGGCCCGCGATAGAAGCTATGCAATAGCTTAAAAATGATGTTTTTTATATCACAAACTACAGCAGTAAGGAGAAATCCGCTTCGATGGATCGATAGAGAATTAACTATAAGTAAGAGAACATTAAAAAATCGTATTTGATCAAATGTTGGTTAAGGGCACGATCTTCGGCCGCAGTAACTTGCAAGCAATTGAAGCGAGGTGCACGAGCCACTTTGTTATAAAAAAAGTAAAACAGTCATGATAAAAAAAAAAGAAAACTTTTTAGAGAAAAATTAACGGTAAAATATTCTTCTAAAAGCTTTTGCCTATTTTTTGACATTCATTTTTTTTAGTTTAATTTTGATATAGGTACTGTAAATATAACCTGAAAAACAATTAAAAACTACACTGTTTTCGGAATATTATTTGATCGAGTGAAGTTCAAAATATGGACTTTTGAACGGTAAAATAATTTAGAACGTGTATTAAACGACAACATATATTTTTAACCTAACAAAACAAAGAATATTTGATTGTTTACTATTGAATCAAAAACAGACTGTTTTCGGAGATCCTGCCGTTAAGAGGGTACTCTAGTGGGCATTTCTCCATACAAACGTATTCTGCTGTTTTCTTCGTGGATAATGCCTCTAGAGCAATGATTTTTTTCCAAAAAATCTAGGTCTAATTAATACGTGCCCCTATGTTTTTCTTTTTTTCAAAACATTATCATTAAAAAAAATATGACAATCCAAAAACCCGAAAAAAACCCTCGATTTTACCGCCATGTTCAAACGACTATCAGACAAATTTGATAAGTTTTTAACAAAAAAGAAAAACATAGAAGCATAGATATACTCTTCCTCTAAATTTTGATATAAGAATATTTGAGATTTGTCCAGTTTTGAAGAAGGAAACAGCAGAATACGAAACGTCTTTTGGTCAAGGTTTTTGTAGGTAAAAATCAGCCCGAGCTGCAGTTGTCCCTTTCGTACTTTACGGGGGTAGGGTGGAGGTGAGGGAGGGTAAGGCTTACATGTACACTAATAGGGAAGTGACAATTGTCGATATTTTTATCGATACTCTAGTGATGTACTCTGATGTCGATATTTACACTATACAATGATTATTTTATTTATTACTAGCGGACACCCGTGACTTCGTCCGCGTTCCTAAATCACCACAGTTTAGGTTGGCAGAACCCCTTCAGCATCAGGATTGAGGAGTTGGATCCTGGATTTAACGATGTCTTTACTTGGTCCTTACAATAACTATTCATAATAATCAACAATTCTTAAATCCCCACAGTTTAGGGAAGCAGTACCCCTGCAGCATCAGGATTGAAGAGTTGGAACACGAAGTTTTTATGGGACCATCTCGCAAAGTTTTTGTGTCGATTAAAAAAAGATTCACGCAAATCGGTTAAGAAATCACGGAGATATCGATATACAGAGGTAGAAAAACACAACTCCTTCTCCTTTTAGCCTATACGATGCCCGATAATATCTACCAGTGAAAGTCCCGTTAAAATCGGTTCAGCCATTCCCGAGATTAGTGGCAACAAACAGACAGACAGACAAAAACTTTAAAATTGTTGTCTTGGTATAAGTACCGTATTTACTTTCGTATGCAGTTAGTAAAAAGCGGCCAAGTGCGAGTCGGACTCGCCCATGAAGGGTTCCGTAGCAGCAATTGCGGTTTACGATTTATGACGTATTAAAAAAACTATTTACTAGATCTCAAACTAATTGTCGGTGGAAGTTTGCATGGTAATGTACATCATATTATATTTTTTTTAGTTTTATCATTCTCTTATTTTAGAAGTTACGGGGGGGGGGGAGGGGGGACACACGTTTTACCACTTTGGAAGTGTCTCTCGCGCAAACTATTCAGTTTAAAAAAAAATGATATCAGAAACCTCAATATCATTTTTGAAGACCTATCCAAAGATACTCCACACGAATAGGTTTGATGAAAAAAAAAAATTTTTGAGTTTCTGTTCTAAGTATGGGGAACCCCAAAATTTATTGTTTTTTTTCTATTCTTGTGTGGAAATCTTAATGCGGTTAACAGAATACATCTACTTACCAAGTTTCAACAGTATAGCTCTTATAGTTTCCGAAAAAAGTGACTGTGACATACGGACGGACAGACAGACATGACGAATCTATAAGGGTTCCGTTTTTTGCTATTTGGCTACGGAACCCTAAAAAGCTGTTCTTTTGATATTACAAACAAACACTTCACTTCAACACAGACAATATTATTTATTTGTATATGTATATATATACTAGCTGATGCCCGCGACTCCGTCCGTCTAAGTAAATACGAGTACCTAGTTAACTCGCGAAAAACGTTTATATCATATACTTAAATTGTGTAATGACATAATGTAATGAAGGTAAAAATTTTTAAGGGCCCATTAAAAAAAATCGCGTGAATCGGTCCAGAAACCCCGGAGTAATCGGTGGGCATATCTACATAGAAAAAAAAGATACCGACCGAATTGATAACCTCCTCCTTTTTGAAGGTCGGTTAAAAATAGGGCTATCCATTATGGTTTACGATAATGTGTTATGCCAGCTTAAGATGAGCCGTACATTCAAAGTTTCCTGTACGTAACGGGGTTCAAGTTATTTGGACCTATTACTGAGCATTGTGAAGTCTATAATTTCTGAACTACTAAACTGACGACCTTGAAATAATTACAGAACAATCATTGCAGTATGTTCTTTCTAATAAAAAATGAATTAATGAAATCGGAGTACACGTTAATGAATTACAATGAAATACACATTTTGACTTTCATCCCCTCTCCCAAGGGAACCGTGCTGAATTTCGGGATAAAAAGTATCCTATATTTTACCTCGTAGTATGAACTTAAATCATGTTACGTTTCATTTAAATCCGTCCAGTAGTTTCAGTGTGATGCGCGGCCAAGATACAGACAGACGAAAAATTAAAAAAAAAATTGTTTTGGGCTCAGTATCAATCGTAAAGCATCCGATTCAAATTTTCAAAATATATTTATTCACCCGCAGGCGGCCGGTGGGTGAATGTTACGGGCATGGGAGGGGCGAGGGCTCGCGCACACAAATACACTACTCGTACACATGGATAACTCCTGTTGGTCGGGCGCAGCGCGACGGCGATATTTTCTTCAAATACCTATTTTTCAAATTCCTTGGGACTAGAGTACCGTCTTAACGACGTTATAGCTTGAGGAGGGCAGAATATAACTTGTTATATATTAGTGTTGGAGCTATACCGTCCCCGGAGTGGGGGACCACGATTGGGTCTGCTCGTGTCCGATTGATTCGTCATGTGTCACCGTGTAGAATGAATAATCGTTAACGCATACGTTACTTACCGCTCGCAGCTTAGCCCTTGGAATGTATAGAGGCGGCAAAAAAATATTTTTGGGCAACGTATAAAGACATTTATTAGGTACTAGCTGATGCCCGCGACTTCGTCCGCGTGAATTTAGTTTTTAAAATCCCGCGGGAACTCTCTGATTTTCCGGGATAAAATGTAGCCTATGTTTTAATCCAAGGTATAATCTATCTCCATTTTAAATTTCAGCCAAATCGGTCCTGTAGTTTTTGCGTGAAAGAGTAACAAACATACACACACACACACACATACACATACAAACTTTCGGCTTTATAATATTAGTGTGAAGTGTGATAGTGTGATTAGTGTGATGTGATGTGATAGTGTGACTATCAATGATATTTACTAGGGATGAGTTATACACGGTGAAATTTTATTCCCCGTAAACCCTGAAGGAGGTGAATGTGCTCATGAAACTGAACAACTTTCCCCAAGGAACATAGGTCGAAATATGAAAAAAAAAATTTTGGACCTCCCATAGTAAATCTATCAGCTAATCGTCAATTTTGTATGGAGGGTCCAATTTTTTTTCATATTTCGACTTATGTTCCTTGGGGAAAGTTGTTCAGTTTCATGAGCACATTCACCTCCTTCAGGGTTTACGGGGAATAAAATTTCACCGTGTATTTACTCACAAAATAAGCGAAAAATTTGTGCCGAACGACGAAGAGTATAATAGAGTACTTCATTGTCAAATGACATGACAAATTACGACAAATATCTGCCATTACGCGCTTCATTTACCGCACGCTTGTAACATATCCACTTCTTTTTATACATATACAATATTATAGGGTACTACCATTTATTTATTTCGTAAATTAACATCAAATAATACATAACACTAAATTCTAAATTTAAACTAAATCCTAAATATCAAAAATATATCATCTAAACTTGCCCAGAATGCTGGCTGCGTTACCCCGCTGAATTGCGAACCTTGTATGTTGGCTGAGGTAACTTCCAGCCATTTATTTGTTTTATTTCATGAAATACCCAGTAATAAATTGAAAGTGAATAAGCATCTTCTAGGCAAGCGTGCTCCACTTTTTTATTCGATGACAGGATAATCGTAATATATTAAATACCTAGGCAGTGATAGCCTATTAGTTTGGCCTCCATTTTGATTCGCATCCCGGCACGCATTTAAGGTTTTTCTTTAAAATGTCACTAATTTAAATGTCACTTGCTATAATGGTGAAGAAAAAACATCGTGAAGAACCTTTCTTACCTAAGAGTTCTCCATAATGTTTGCAAAGGTGTGTGAAGTCTATCAATCCGCACACGGCAATTTTAAAACTACAAGTCTCAAAAGATAAAGGAAAGAAAATACCTCCTTATTTTTTGTCGGTTAAAAATTCTTTAAAAACGTCTTAAAAATGCAAACTTCCAGTAGTTTAACTTGAAAAGATAAAAAAAAAACGTATAAAAAAACGAAACTAATTAAAGGTGTTTAAGCATATATGGGTAACAAGTATTTCTATATTTAAACTTGTTCTCAAAAATCCAGTTAACAATACGAAATGAATGGACAATGAGTTTAATAAGCATTGGTCAAAGACGACGGCGGCAGCGGATCCAACGAGACTCCTAGAAGTTGTAAAATACAATTCAGAATTCACAATTCAGAGTAAGGATTGCATATGCGTGCTTTATTAATTCTAATTTCAAATTATTTATTTCATGTAAGCATACCTATAATAGGTTCTTATGAAACGTCGAGAGAGCCGGCAAGAAACTCAGCAGTTGCTCTTTCCAAAGAAACAAAAATTTATCGCATTGTTGCTGCATTATGGCTTGCACATAGTTTCGGACGGGACGGTACAGCATTTTAAATATAGTATTTAACTCTTATCCAATCGAAATAAGGTAATAATATGCTCGGAGATCGATCTCAGAGCATCGAGGCGATGTTTCGAGGTCGATCATTGAAATATATACCTTATTTCCAATGGATAAGATTCAGTTGATGAATTTAAAATTTTAGGTCGTTCCGTCCGCCATCAGTGGATGGCGGACGGAACGGCCGCCATTCACTGATGGATGCGCACAGTGGTGCGCAAGCCATTAGCTAACACATTCAGAGTTACGTTCGTGTGTCTGCTATCATGCGTCGCTACCGTCACGCGTTGTGTTTGTTCAAGGCTTTAAAATGCCTCAAAAAACATATGCATTAGATGCCTTAATGATGATATTACTCATTCTTTCATTCATTTATTAATTTGTGCATATTATGGTAAAGTTAAGATGGTACATACAACATTTTGATGCTTGTGTCCTACCACTTTTGTCACTAATATCAAATTCAATAAGTATAATTATTGCGCTTCTATAAAGCTGTACAATGTACAGCGCGATTAGCACATTTTATAGTTCTTGCAATTCACGAGGGTGCGTGGCTCATGGTTGTGTGTGTGTCGTATCTATATAAGTGGGAGCGAGAGCTTACTCGCGCCTGACCACTCCCACCTAGGCTCTTGACAGGCACGCACACTAACGCAATGTGCATGTATACGACGTAACTACAAATAAAGCTCACGCGCCCTCGTGAATTAAAAGAACTATACTATAGTACCTATAGGTACAGATTTTTTTCTTGTTTGGCGGATTACAGCAAAAGAATTTTGTTTTTCCTTTATCACGAATTTCCACAAAGTAAAGCCTACTTCTAACAAAAAATAATTAATAATGTAACATCGATAAGAAGTGACGCGGTAAACTATTGCCGACTCTATAAGTTCATAGCTCTGTGTTAACGGTACATAAAAAGTAATCTTAAGTTAATTTTATTATAATTTAATATTTCTCAGTTATTGTCTGTACGGCTGACTTTGATGAGCCGGCGGTAGTGGGGGGACGAGTCGATGAAAAATTATCGATAGTATTTTTTAAATATAGTTTGAACTATCTGCAATTTTAATTGAAATGCTTGAATTTTTTTATTGTTAGTTAAATTAAATAATTTTTATTTTAACACTAAATAGTGTTAAAATAAAAATATGTAATCCGCCATTTTGTGACGGCGGCCATCTTGGACCGATTTTCATGAAACATAGCTAAGAACACTCCCGACGAATAAACAACAAAACATTTCAAACAAAAAAATAAACAAAATCAAAATCGGTTCATCCGTTCGTTCGGCACACACACGTTAAACTTATAATACCTCGCTTTGTTACGTACGTTTTTGCGTCGGGGGTTAAAAATATCAGTAAGTAAAAGTATATTAAGAACTTTCTTAATATACTTTTACTTTTTTTTTTACTGAATTGTGTATGTATTACTTAATACATACATAGTTCAGTAAGTAGTACAATATCAGTAAGTGGTAAGATTCAAATGAATCTTTTTTTTTTAAAAGAATATCAGCCAAGCTGAACTTGACTGATGTTCTCCTCTCCCCTACAAATAATTGAAAATTTATGTTAGGAGTGGGTACGACAATAGTGTAACGGGTGGGGATCGAACCTGCTACCTTTTAGTTTTCAGTTCGCACCTGTAACCATTAGGCTATTGAGGCTTACCATTACCTTTTTATCGACTCTACATAGTTAAAAGACCTTCTACATCACTAGCTGGCCACTATTTCCTATATCTATCTCGATCGTCAATTCGATACCTCATTAAAATCTAAAAAAAGTGAATCCAACTTTACAACTATCTCTTTCTAACAAAAACATAATCAAACGAATTTTTATCAACGCCATTTCAACTCAATACAAAAGCATATAGACTAAGAGCTCGTGGGAAAATTGAAAGACATATTTTATAATAGGTTTTTTGCAATACTTTTTTTGGCAATATAGAACCTAAACCTATCAAAGTTTATTTTAAGACTAGCTCGTTCCCGCGGCTTCGCTCTCGTTAAGTTAGATTTTCCAAACCCTTATTTTATCCTCTTAAGAATTGAATTTCCAAAAATCCCTTCTTAGCGGACACCTACGTTATAATACCTATCTGCATACCCAGCCTGATCCGTCCAGTGGTTTGAGCTGTGCGTTGATAGATCAGTCAGTCAGTCACCTTTGCCTTTAATATATTTAGATTTTCCGGGATAAAAACTTACCTATGTCACTCTCCAGGCCCTCAACTATACCCATGCAAAAAATCACGTCGATTTTCATAAATTATAGCTAAGATCCATCTCAAACATAATAGCTTTCAAACGGAAACTGCATCAAAATCGGTCCATCCGTTGGGAACTATGATGCAATGGAACAGACAGACGCACAGATACAGAGACACATAGATACTCACGTTAAATTTCTAACACCCCTCTTTGTTCATCGGAGGTTAAAGAGGGAGATTTTTAAGTTCATATACCTCGTCGAAACTTTCCATCAACTCTTGTACCAGTAGTTCTTAAGCTGAATCATTAATTTTGAACTTTGTTCCGGAGGTAATAAGGTTCATTTCATTGTTTTGTCTTTTTTGTCGTAATAAATCTATTATCTAGATTTGTCTAGGTGCAATTTATTGTCTATTGTCTTTGATATTATAGAGTTGTTGGCTTTAAATGGAGTTCTCAGTACATCAATTTTTTGTCAGAATAAAATTGTTTAGGGGAAAGGGTCTTACAGTTAGCTTACAAGAAAAAAGTTTAAAAGCTGACTGACTTTCTAAACCTGTCCTGACCACTTTTTTTAAGAATTTACCCAAGCTGAAGTTGACTAATATCCTCTTATCCCCTCCAAATAAGCGGAAAGCTTGTGCTAGGAGTGGGTACGATATAGTGCAATGGGTGGGATTCGAACCTGCGATCTTTAAGTTTCCAGTTTTACCTTTAACCAACGGGAATAGGTCTGCTTTGACTGCCCGTCTTGACATGCGTTGGATTGGTGAACCTACGTATGCATTTTTGCATTTTTGAAGCTTTATTGTGGAAGCACTGTATACATAGCATAGCTTTGTAAAAACATTTTTTGAAAAGAGCAACTGCTGAGTTTTTTGCCGGCTCTTCTCAGCAGAATCTGCATTCCGAACCGGTGGTAGATTTATGACGTGTCATAAGAGCTACAAGTTAGCCTACATGAAATAAATAAATTTTGAATTTTGAATTTTGAATTGGGCTATTGAGGCTTTTAATTGGATGTAACGTGCGTGATATTGATTTTGGTTCGTATAAAATGCCACCCGGACCATAACCCGGATAAGATCTTCACCAAAATGAGACCAACCCTTCAAATAAAAAAAATATCAAAATCGGTCCAGATTTGACGGAGTTACGGGGTAATATCGTCAAAAAAAAAAAACGCATCCAATTGATAACTTACTCCTTTTTTTTGAAGTCTTTTAAAAAGTACGTCAAATGTTGATGACGTCACAAATCACTATTTCATACAAGCTGCCATACCTACTTAATTAATTATAATAATCTTTATTAGAAAACCTTAATACAATACAATATATCGTAGGAATCTTGACCCCTAAACTAGGAAAGCGCGTATCTTAGGGGCTATTATTTATTACTAGCCGTTGCGCGCGACTTCGTCCGCATAAATTTCTGTAATTATGATCGCGATTAAGAAGTTTTTAAAAGAATATATTTTAAATATATGGATAATTTTCCCCGTTTTTGCAACATTTTTCACTGATGCTTCGCTCCTATTGCTCGCAGCGTGATGTTATGTAGCTTAAAGCCTTCCTCGATAAATGGACTATCCAACACAAATAGAATTTTTCAATTCGAACCAGTAGTTCCTGAGATTAGCGCGTTCAAACAAACAAACTCTTCAGCTTTATATATTTTATTTATTTAGATTTCATGACATTTGGTAAAGAGTTGCTCATTTGATTAGATGGCGCGTCTATATAACAAGTAATAACTTAATCAAAACTACTCACATTAAAACTAGAAACAAAAAAAAAATAGTTAACACATTCTAACGCTATTATTATCAACCAAAACGTATATAGATACCCCCCACTGCGGATAATTAAAAAAAAAAACACAAAGAACAGATAAAAAACAGAAGCCAAGATCCTGTCAAGAGATATATGAAAAAAAAAAAACACGTAGTCCACAGATAACACAAGGTGTCACTGAACAATGGGTGAAAAAAAAACGTAAAGGCCACCGCACACTCGAGTGTGTCGAAAAAACTCATTTGTGCATCGGAAGGCGTCAGAACGAAATGATGATGGATGGTCGGTTTAATTCGTAATATGAATGAGGCGTGTGACGAAAGGCAGCGTGTTTTATATGTGTTTCTTGTAATGCTGTTTACCGGTGTACCGTACGCTGGCATAGTGTGTGGTGGGCTTTTTTAACCGACTTCAAAAAAGGCGGAGGTTCTCAAATCGAATAGAATAGAATAGAATAGAATAGAAATATTTAGAATAGAAATATTTTTTATTCAAATAAACTTTTACAAGCACTTTTGAATCGTCAATGAATCTACCACTGGTTCGGAATGCCTTTCCTGCCGAGAAGAGCCAGCAAGAAACTCGGCGGTTGCTCTTTTCAAAAAAATAAAAATTTTACAATTGTTATTGAAACTATGCTATGTATTCAGTGCTTCCACGATGAATTTTCCTGAGTACAATACAAGTAAAAATAAATACAATACAAATACAAATAAATACAATTCAATACATGTTAACACAGGCAGGCAAAAGCAGACCCATTCCCGTTGGTGGCACCCGTTCACGAGCATGACGCATGATCCGACGCGTACTGTTTTTTATTATTTTTTTATTTTTTGGCGATGTTACTCCATAACGCCGTCAAATCGGTACCGATTTTTTTTTATTATCTAGCTATGAGAACGAGGGAATACAGAGTGCACGTATGTTTGCGCATATAACTCCCGCGCAGATGGATAAAATCTATGGAGATTTTAATTCTGCATGTCTCAGAGTTTTCATAAACCCTTCGTTTGCGAAAGTCTGCTTGTTTGTTGTTTGTCCTTCAATCACGAACAATCAACGGATGGACGTGATTTTTTTGGATATAGATAAGAAGTAGGTAATTATAAAGTGACATAGGCTACCTATTATCCCGGAGAAACAATATCCAGCGGGATTGTACATATATAGATAAGAAGTAATTGAAGAGCGATATAGGCTACCTTTTATCCCGGAGGAACAATATGCAGCGGGATTCATAAAACGTAACTCCACGCGGACGAAATCGCGGGCAACAGCTACTATTATGTGAATACATAAATGTCAACAGATACCTACCATCTATTACATATATAAAATTAACTGAAGAATGACATAGGCTACCTTTTATCCCGGTAAAACAATATCCAGTGGGATCCATAAAACGAAGCCGCGGGCATCCGCTAGTATTATGTAAACACATAAATGTCAACAGATAGATAAAACCATGTATTAAATAGCACATAAATCGTACATAATATAAACTGTCCCGACCGGCACCTATTATCTCAAATGTTAGAAATGATGACTTTCGAATTTCAAACTCGAGTCGCCGATTGGCCGTCAAAGATGTCAGACCGACCAATAGCCGCTCGTCTAATACAGTGACTTGCGTTTCAAAGACAATTGGAACAAAAAAAAAAAATGACGGCTCCCGGTAAAGTGGCAAGGTTTTTTATCGAGTCACGAAGGTGATCTTTGATGAGGTTTTTTATTGAGGTGAGAGGTGCCGATATTTTTAACCGACTTCGTAAAAGTTACTTATGTTATTTAGTACCTATTTTTTCTTCTTTGTCAACCGATAGACGTCGTACTGGACATAGGTCTCTTGGATGGACTTCCACATGCCTTGGTCTTGCGCCGCCTGAATCCAGCGGCTCCCTGCGACTCGTTTGATGTCGTCGGTCCACCTATTTACTGGATTAAAAAAAAATTTACGCCTGTGTGTTTTGTACGGCTCAATCATGTAATCGATCGTGGCAAGTTCGGCAAAAAGATAGGGTTTCGCCGGGATATAGGATAATTCTTATCCCGCGGAGTCATTGAGAATCAGTTCAACATGAGAGGGTTTTATTTTTTGTTAGAGAATCTAAGATAAATATAAAATCACACTCACACTAATATTATAAAGGCGAAAGTTTGTATGTATATGTGTGTCTGTGTGTGCACTATAAAATCTCCCACGTAGAGGGCCAATCTCTGTAGAGATTTTGAACATGCGGGCCTTAAAGTTCTCCATAATGTTCTCAAAGATTGGCCAATAATGGTGGATTAAGGTGAAATGAATTGAATGAATGGATCACTAAGCAATAATTAATTTTTGACATAAGCAATATCTATTATTTGCTTATGTAAATATTCGCTATTACGATTATTATTATTAAGTATTAATTTTTAAAAAGGCGATAACATTTTATAAAAAAAGTAACAAAACAATTCCTACATCTCCTAGACTCTAAAGAAAAAAAAATTAAAAAAACAAAACAAAACAATTCCTACATCTCCTTGACTGTAAAGAAAAAAAAACTAAAAAAAAACAATTCCATCATCTCCTCGACTCTAAAGAAAAAAAAAACTAAAAAAAAAAAACAATTCTTACATCTCCTTGACTCTATGCCGCACATTGGAAAAAAAAGCGCCGTAAATTGGAAAATCGTTTTCAATTGTAAACAATTAACTGTAATTGGCGATAAGTTTGTGAACCAATTGTTAAAATAAACTGTCCTTTGTAATCGTAGCCAAGTACCATTCGATGTTTAACTGAGTTGACATACATAAAGTTAATTTTTATTTCTTTTATTTGTTTATTTTTGATTATCAATCATGGATAAAAGATTCCATTTCACCTGATGCTAAATGAAGATGTAATCTAAGATGGTAACGGTGGAAAAATTAAACCATAGCGACTTAAACCATATTCAAAAAGCCCTGATCATAATGTGTATTAGTGAAACCACATCAAAATCGGTACCTGTAGCAACAATAAAATAACCGGTGAAATGCAAGTCGGACATGTATACGAAAGGTTCCGTACCAAAAAACGCCGAATAAAACATGTTTCTAGTAAGGGAGCCTTTAATTTTTAATTAATTTTAATTTTTATTATTTTTTTTTGTTATAGAACCAACAGAAAAACACTCTGAAAATTTCCACTCTCTATATTATGGATTATGAGATACACAGACGGAGACAGTAGAACATACATATTACATGCATATACCTAAAATCATAACCCTTCTTTACGGCTTTGCCGTATCGGGTAATAATAGAAACTATCTATCTATAGAAGCGTCAAATCTACTTAGATCGCAAAAACGATCTAGACCATTTGAATTCCAGGAATTTTCTACTACTGTGTAGCGTTGAGTCATATTTATGTATTGTATCATTGTATGTTTATAGTTTCAACGAAGTATAAGGATAAGTTTTCCATAGCAGAAAAAATGTAGTGGAACAATACAAAAAAATTACGAAGAATGTGCTGCGTTGCACGCGGAGGATTCCGTATACTTACTTATTATATAGGAGGTATCGACATATAATATGTACTATATTATATGTCGATACCCCTACGTAAGTTGTTGTATCCCCAAAACGCTTACGTGACGCGTTAATTGTTGTGAAGGTCAATAGAATGGTTTAGGCCGTTGTTTTAATAACGATACAACTTTATACGTCTTGAAAGTATGTGAAAAAATGCTCTTTTTTTTAAAGTAACACATAAAATACTAGATAAAAAAAGACGTGTGGCATTCGGGGACTGTCGCGGTAAAGCTATTGCATAGCATTTTTTATCAACGCCATCTAGCGGCTCACTGTAGAGGAGTCCCGTGTCAGGTTATTTTCGTTACGGAATTTCTGGATTCGGTTTCCACGCTGACCCGCGATAGAAGCTATGCAATAGCTTAAAAAAATGATATAGTGCACAAAACCTAAAATGCCAATTATATGGGATACCACAACTTACGTAGGAGGTATCGATGTATTGAATAATCACTCGTGATACAATCGTTATATTACATGGTGGTTTACCACGAAAGACCTCGAGTCCTATGATATTATGTTAATATGATATAATTATGCAATAATAATATTATACAATCCTATGTATTTATTACACTGTATATTTTGTTCTTTTTTCATGCAATGAAGTCGTATGAATAAATAAATAAAAAGGAGAATCTCCCCTTTTCTGGAATTGTTTAAATTCATGTACGTACCTATTGATAAATCTGAAATTCCTTCGCACAGGATTTCTGTACTTTGCGCGGGTGCCACCAACGGTAATGGGTCTGCTTTGTCTTCCCATGTTGACATGTGTTGGATTATATGTATTGCATTTTTGAAGCTTCACTGTGGAAGCACTGTATACTTAGCTTAGTTTGGTTACTCATTGTAAAATTGTTTTATTTTTTGAAAAGAGCAACTGCTGAGTTTCTTGCCGGTTCTTCACAGCAGAATCTGCATTCCGAACCGGTGGTAGATTTATGACGTGTCATAGGTAAGTGCTACAGGGTGGCCTACATGAAATAAATAAATTTTGAATTTGAATTTATGACAGTTCTTATAACTCGTACAGGAGATTTTTTTTATTTTATATCATCTGCCCGCTTAATGCCTAGTGACACTAGTTTTTTTTTTATTTTATTCGATGACAAGATAGCCCTTGACTGCAATCTCACCTTTTGGTAAGTGACGATCCAGTCTAAGATGGTAGCGGACTAACTTGGAAGGGGTATAGCAGTGTAAATTCAACCCATACCCCTAATCGGTTTCTACACGCCATCGTGCTGGAACGCTAAATCGCTTGGCGGCACGTCTTTGACGGTAGGGTGGTAACTAGCCACGGCCAAAGCCTCCCACCAGACCAGACCAGAGACAATTTAGAAATTATAAATTCCTAAATTGCCCCCGCCGGGAACCGAACCCGAGACCTTCCAGCTATAAGACCACAGCGCTCACCACTGCGAGTTTTTGACGGTTTCTAGATAACGAAGAACTCTTACGGAACTCCAAAAGTAATACAGACATCGCACAAAGGTGTGTGCTAATTAATTATACAATATGTCTCACAAGGTATTCACAGTTGATAGAAGAATGCGAAAGATTTCTGCTTTAATTACGTTTGTGTGGATATTCTACGCTACTGATTTGTATAGGAATGTGATTCATATGCATCATGAGTGCAGTATGGTTAGTATATTATTCGATTGATCGTACTAGTATGATGATGTTAGCGTCACAGTAAAAAGTACCTTAACTGTATTGATTTAAAGTCACAAATTCAGTACAACCAATTTTGATTTGGAGTGTATCCGTTTTAGGGTTGCCAGATTTTGTTTCAGCCTATAAGGGACAAATGGTTAAATGGGTAAAAAATACGGGATTTCAGTTTTTTACCCGGGACAAATAAAAAACAAAATTATTTAAGTAGAGTCATTTTTTTTATAATTTTCCGAGGATCAAGTCAGTTTTAACATATTTTTATTCGTTTTTACATATCTATAAAAATCAATACAATTATAATCGTAATTAAAAGCGGTGATCAACTCACTTTTTTACGAACGTTGCGTGTGTGAATACTTAGATCGATTTCATAGTGAAAAACGAAGTACGGTCCAAATACGGGACAGAGTCAGTCCCGCCGGGAAATTTTAAACTATGCCTAAAATACGGGATGTCCCGGGAAATACGGGACATCTGGTAACGCTAATCATGAGTGCAGTATGGTTAGCATACGATTCGATTGATCGTACTAGTATGATGATGCTAGCGTCACAGTAAAATGTACCTTAACTGTATTGATTTAAAGTCACAAATTCAGTACAACCGATTTTACGTGAACGTATAAGGATGCATGTACGAAATTAAGCTCTATTTCAATTTACTTATGGTTCATTTTACTTTGACGCTAATGCGTTCGAATACCAATACGGTCAGTTGAATTAAATCTTATACTAATCCTACATTACAGATAATGAGTGCCTCGTTGTCTAGCTGTGGATCATTAGTCCTGGGTTCGAATCCTGGGTTGGGCCAAAAAAAGGCTTTTTTATTCGATGACAAGATACCTAGTCCTTGACTGGGATCTCACCTGATGATAAGTGACGATGCAGTCTAAGATGGTAGCGGGCTAATTTGGAAGGAGTATGGCAGTGTAGATTCAACCCGTACCCCTAATCTGTTTCTACGCGCCATCGTGCCGGAACGCTAAATCGCTTGGCGGCATGTCTTCGACGGTAGGGTAGTAACTAGCCACGGCCTTTTCGAATAAAAAAAAAATGGCCAAAGTTACAATAACAAGAACGCTCACACTAAAACTTTTTTGTACGTTCTTGGATTTGGATTTGTAATACCCATATTTTCTGGAAAGATTGGAAATTTCTATGCGAATAGACTTTAAGCATAAGATATAACTGTACTTATCCGGTGATATTGATTAAGAAAAGCCCAGTTAAATGAGTTATAAACAACGATCAGCGCAGATAAATACGAACACATCAGTCAGATACCTACTTCCTATCGATACCGATCGATAGCATCTATCTAACTAATTAGAAACTGGGAAAATCCAATCTACTAGCACAAGCGGCTTACTTCAAAAGACTTTCGATGTAGGATAGAAGTGTAAATGTAAAAATTCTTTTTACAAAACCGACTTCAAACGCCACTACAAAGTATATCAATTGTGCCTATAAAATTTGAAGAGTTCCCTCGATTTCTCCGGGATCCCATCATCAGATCCTGATCTGATGACAATGGGATCACCTGGAAAGTATACTCTTTCAAACAAAAAAAGAATTTTCCAAATCGGTCCAGCTAAAAAAGCTGAGAGCGGAATATAAGTCAAGTTCAGTTTGGTTGTTATACACCGTGTAACAAAAGTGTGAAATAATCCTGAAGGAGGTGAATGTGCTCATGAAACTGAACAACTTTCCCCAAGGAACATACGTCGAAATGTGAAAAAACTTGAGAGGTGTCAAGGGACACCCGGATGGAACGAAGTTCAATGCGAAATAGAAATGAAAATATCTGGCTTGCTTTCTATAAGAGAGAGAGAGAGAGAGAGACAGACAGAGAAACATGCGACGAACATAGCAAAAAGTGTCATGACAACTTTTCGTAAGAATTTTTTCCGTCTAGCCCCCTTTCACAACGCGCGAAAAAAAAATGTATACCTCCCATAGTAAATCAATCAGCTGATCGTCAATTTTGTACGGGAGGTCCACATTTTTTTTCACATTTCGACCTATGTTCCTTGGGGAAAGTTGTTCAGTTTCATGAGCACATTCACCTCCTTCAAGATTATTTCACACTTTTGTTACACGTTGTATAGTTAGTAGCGTTACCTATAGTTACAATTACAAACGCCTTAAGCGACACTTCTGCAGGCTTCCTTATACATACATACATTTAATCGCGATCAAATCGGTCCGTAATTGCTTATTATCAAGTAATTAACCGAATGAAGTAATTACGGGTAAGGTCGCGTGCGATAAGCTACTTTTTATACATGATCATACAATCATACATATAATTTAATTTTCGCTTCCTTTGTTGTAAATCGAAATAAATCGGTTTTTTTGTTCATTGGCGGAGTTAGGAAGTTGGCGTTGAGTCACCCACGTGCCTCGGAGAGCACGTAAAGCCGTCGGTCCTGACTCCTGCGCTTCATCTCTCTCCGGTCGTGTCGGATTTCCGTCCCATCGGGCTATGAGAGTGAGGGAATAGAGAGTGCACCTGTGTTTGCGCATACACTTGTGCACTATAATATCTCCAGCGCAGATGGCTAATCTCTGTGGAGATTGGCCGCCGTGGCCGGATTCAGTCGGGAGGACATTATTATTTTATTTTTAACCGACTTCCAAAAAAGGAGGAGGTTCTCAATTTGTCGGGTTTTTTTTTAATTTTCTATGTATGTTCCCCGATTACTCGAAGACGCCTGGACCGATTTGGAAAATTCTTTTTTTGTTCGAAAGGTCAGGATCTGATGATGGGATCCTGGAGAAATCGAGGGAACTCTTCAAATTTTATAGGCACAATTGATATATGTACTTTGTAGTTACGATTGAATGTTAATGAAATTGATGATATTTATTATTTTCACTTCTGTTCAACAACAAGTGGCAAGGCGTAAAGATAAGCGGTTTCTTATAAGATAGGAAGATGCTTAGATAACGCGCCAAGGACGATGTCTATTGTATGCTAATCTTGGGATATAGGTGCTAGGGTGACCACGGCGCTGGTGACCCGAGGATAATGCCTAAATAATACTAAGTAGCGATTGAGTTATTGAATAATTCATTTCTAAATCTTCAGAACTAGGTGCTAGGGTGACCATGCCTTTAGTGTTTTTTTTTTAATTTATTTATTCTTTTTTTTTATTCGATGAAATAGTCCTTGATTGTCATCTCACCTGATGGTAAGTGACGATGCAGTCTAAGATAGTAGCGGGCTAACTTGGAAGAGGTATGGCAGTGCCATCTTGACATGCGTTTGATTGGTGTACCTACGTAGGCACTTTTGCATTTTTTTTGAAGCTTTATTGCGGAAACACTGTATACATAGCATAGTTTTGTAAAAAAAAACTTTTTTTTGAAAAGAGCAACTGCTGAGTTTCTTACCGGCTCTTCTCAGCAGAGTCTGCATTCCGAACCGGTGGTAGATTTATGACGTGCCATAAGAGCTACAAGTTAGCCTATATGAAATAAATTAATTTTGAATTTGAATTTGAATTTGAGTGCCCATTCAACCCATACCCCTAATCTGTATACTTGGAAAAGTGGATAGTTCTTCTTTTAAATTATTTATTTGGAATTACTTTTTTAATTACAAAGAAAAGGTAAACAACAAAGATATAAGATAATCAAGTTTACGTCTTTATGATAGTTTTCCTTAATGACAAAATTGATTCGTTAATTTTTTATCCTAAAATCCATGGAATAGATATTTTACCTTAAGGTAATTTAGATTTAAACTTACATATTTTTTTTTGTTTTGAATTTTTTTCCTTGTTTTGCTCTTCATTGTACCTATTGTTTAATTATTCAAATTAAAATGTTCTAAGAAAATATTATCACATTGTCCTCCCTTTAAAAAAAAATCTATTGTTTTTATTATAACTTTATTGTCTCTGGTACATTGTACAATATTTTTCCTGAGAAGTAAGTCCTCAGGTTTGAATTTTTATTTGAAGTTTTTTTTGAGTTTTAATATGAATTGGTATTTTAATTCGTTAGTAGTAAGCTAAACTTTGCTTTGCCACGATTAAAAATATGTAAAGCTATTGCATAGCATTTTTTAGTGGTGAGCCGCTAGATGGCGTTGATAAAAAATGCGCCATCTAGCGGCTCACCGTAGAGGAGTCCCGTGTCAAGTTATTTTCGTTACGGAATTTCTGGATTCGATCTCCACGCTGGCCCGCGATAGAAGCTATGCAATAGCTTAAAAAAAAATCGGTTAAATTCTCGACGTGTCCCGTTAACACGACGGCGTGGCGACCGCGCCGTTTCGCTCGATGGCTTAGTAGGTAGGTAAGGGCCAACAAAAAGCGGCTGGGCCAAGGGGAAACGCGAACACCGGCGCGGCTATTACCGTCTCTATCTTGTTAACCGACTTCAAAAAAGGAGGGGGTTCAAAAAAAAATATTTCAAAAGATATATTTTACTAGCTGCGCACCGCGGTATTACCCGCGGTGAATAAGATTGTGATAATAAGGTTGAATGGGTTGAAGAAGGGTTTTTCAAAATCACGCGGGAACTATAATTTTTTTCAGGATAAAAAGTAGCCTATGTTTTAATCCAAGGTATAATCTATCTCCATTTTAAATTTCAGCCAAATCGGTCCAGTAGTTTTTGCGTGAAAGAGTAACAAACATACACACACACACATACACACACACACGTACAAACTTTCGGCTTTATAATATTATATATAGTAGGACTAGTTGGTTCGTATTTAGTACGCGTGGATACAGGTTTTTAATTCCCGCGAGAACTCTCTTATTTCCCGGTTTTTTTTTAAATTATGAGATAGGCTTTCGCTTGATAATCAATGATGTAAAGCATTGATGAGGTCTAGATTGGAGCGCGCTTGCCTAGAAAATGCCTATTCACTCTTGTCTTGAAGGTACTCAGATTATACGTGGTCGGAAACACAGAAGCTGGAAGTGCGTTCCATACCTTAGCCGTTCGTTTCAGAAACGTTGAATTGAAGCGTTAAAAAGTAGCCTATGTGTTATTCCAGACTATAATCTATTACTGTGCCAAATTTCAGCCAAATCGGTTAAGGCGTTGCGGCGTAATTGAGTAACAAACATACATCCAAACTTTCGGATTTATAACATTCAACAATCAATAGTATATATTTAGGTACCATAAGATTGGTCCCATTTAAAGGTAAATTTAAATGAGACCAATCTGATGCTAGATACTACTACCACAGACTCTACGTTATTAAGCCCACTTACCATCAGGTGAGATCGCTGACAATGGCTATCTTGTCATCGAATTTAAAAAAAAATGTGCGGAAATAAAAATGACCTTACCCAAGCAAAAATACTCGTAAAATGCTAAAATAATGCTAATTGGGTATCGATTCCCATATCACCGAGACAGCAGGAAATGTGTGTTTGTATGTGTATGATATGGAGCATTGAGTTCTGGACTATGGAGGAACGAACTCCATACCAATGTGTACCATTTTATTTTTTGTTGTTTTGTTTTATATGTAGTGAAAAGCTTAATCCTTAATTAAAGCTTAATGAATGAATCATTAATTCAATGTAGCCTTTAAAGCTGAAATCTATAGACCGCTCTCACTCTGCTCCGACTCAAGACTATTTTACCCCCCCAGGGGAATTTTTTTTTTATTTTTTTTTAGCCGATGCCTGCGTCATAAAAGTTATCTGTATGCAAAATTTTAGCCCGATCCGTCCAGTAATTTGAGCTTTGCGTTGATAGATCAGTCAGGCATGCAGTCAGTCAGTCAATCAGTCAGTCAGTTACCTTTTATATATTTAAGATGAAAATGAAGATGCACACATACTGTGTCATACGTAATGCTACATAAAATAAATCGTTTTGAATATTATAGTACGTACTTGCATTTCACGAGGACGCGTGGCTCATGGTTGTGTGTGTGTCGTATCTATATAAGTGGGAGCGAGAGCTTGCTCGCGCCTGACCGCTCCCACCTAGGCTCCTGACAGGCACGCACACTTACGCAATGTGCATGTACACGACGTAACCACAGGTAAAGCTTACTCGTGAATTGAAAGAACTATAAAGATTTTTTTTTTTATCTTTTCTTTTCTTACTATTTTTTTTTTTAATTTATATATTACTATAAAGATTATTAATTTTTGCTCTAATTAAATGACAACTCATTGTGTTAGAGTGGAAAAAAGGCGTTTTCCACACGGCTGAGTGCGCGTCAAAACACAACAATGTTACAGTTACTTTTGAAAGTATCTTTTGAGGAATCTAAGTTATGAGTTCACACTATCTAATACAAACTTCTTTCTAATATAATCGGCGCCGCGGCGAGTTTATCTTTAGATACGTGTTATATTATATTATACACATGAAAATAAAAGAAAAAAAAAGACGTGTGGCACTCGGGGACTGCCGCGGTAAAGCTATTGCATAGCATTTTTTATCAACGCCATCTAGCGGCTCACCGCAAAAGAGTCCCGTGTCAGGTTATTTTCGTTACGGAATTTCTGGATTCGGTCTCCACGCTGGCCCACGATAGAAGCTATGCAATAGCTTAATAAAATATTAAATTTAAAAATCAAAATCCCGACTGAGAAGAAATTTTAATCAAAACACAGGGAAGGGTGTACACTAAATTGCAAATAGTTAACAAAATATAAAAATACAAGAAAACAAATTCCACTAGAAACTGATAATAACAATGTTTTACAAAATATATACAACTAACTTCTACAACCGCACCGCTCGCCACCGAACGCAATTTCACCCTCACCACCTGGGTGCCTGGAGCACTTCGACCATCCGTTGCTCCAGACCTTTTTTTCCACGTACTACCAAATTGTGAAACCATCTCCCTTCGATAGTGTTCCCACTTAATTACAATATGGGGTTATTCAAGGGGCGCATCAATAAGTTCCTGAAAAGCCGGCAACGCATTGGTGGTGCCTCTGGTACTACAAGTGTTCATGGGCGGCGGTAATCACTTTACATCAGGTGACCCGCCAGCTCGTTTGCCCGCTGTTCATATAAAAAAAAAGACGTGTGGCACTCGGGGACTGCCGCGGTAAAGCATTTTTTATCAACGCTATCTAGCGGTGAAAGGAGTCCCGTGTCAGGTTATTTTCGTTACGGAATTTCTGGATTCGGTCTCCACGCTCAAGGCTCGCGATAGAAGCTATGCAATAGCTTAAAAAAAGACGTGTGGCATTCGGGGACTGCCCCGGTAAAGCTATTGCATAGCATTTTTTATCAACGCCATCTAGTGGCTTACCGCTAGATGGCGTTATTAAAAAATGCGCCATCTAGCGGCTCATCGTAGAGGAGTTCCTTGTCAGGTTATTTTCGTTACGGAATTTCTGGATTCGGTCTCCACGCTCAAGGTCCGCGATAGAAGCTATGCAATAGCTTAATAACTAGCAAATAAATACATCATAGAATATAATAAGATATACTTAATGATACGAAAAAATATTTGTAGGATGCTAGTAACTGAACTAATCTATATTCATACGAAGCAGGTAAGCATTATCTGTATATTAATAAATGTTAATATTATAATATTTTATCATACTTGACGCGTTCGTATCTTGTACATTTTAACTTGGATCTAGATGCATTTCATTATAACAGGAAAACGTGGTACCGTTGACAAAAAAACAATACATCTCTAGAAAAATAAAGGATACATCTAGCGACCCAAAAGGGGAAAGTGTTTTCATTTAAACATCAAACTAGAAGCCCCAATAGCTCAATGGTTAAAGGTGCGGACTGAAAACTGAAAGGTTGCAGGTTCGATCCCCACCCGTTGCACTATTGTCGCATCTACACCTAATACAATCTTTCTGCTTATTAAATAAAAAAAACTAACGGGACCTTTAGGTCCAGGCTGGACCTAAGGGTCCCATGACGGATTTACATATTTGCCGCCAGTAGGTTTCAAATTTTGCTGGCCCTACTTCCTACCGACCTTTACAATTTTATGTCAGTTTGTAGATTATTTTCAACTCAAGCATTTATTTGGTTGCACAAAATATAGGTAGGCGTTACCTACATTCGATAAAAAAATATTTTTTTATAAAATTTTAAAATAATATGTACTTATTTTATGAACCTACTAGCTTTTTCCCGCGGCTTCGCTCACGTTAAGTTCGATTTTTCAAACACCAATTTTACCCTCTTAGCGGTTGAATTATCAAAAATTCTTTCTTAGCGGATGCCTACGTCATAATAGCAGTCTGGATTGCAAATTTCAGCGCGATCCGTCCAGTGGTTAGGGCTGTGCGTTGATAGATCAGTCAGTCAGTCACCTTTGCCTTTTATATATTTAGATTTAGGTACCTATAGAAATATGAATCTTTTTAATTTCCATCTTTTCCATCTTTTTAAAATCTGCCAGCTGGTAAATCCGCCACTAGCACCATCAGTTACAAACCTTTTTTGCTATCCCTACCACGGTTAACAGTGACTTATCATATTCAAGTCTGTGTGCGTCAAAGCTGATCTGTCAATGTGTGCGTTTCCTGTAATTAAACGGCTTTGAAGTTTCTTATTCAACATAATATTATGAATATAGTATATTCTATGTATATTTATATGCCGTGCGCGGTATTGTTCGTGACGTCACTTCCTCCGGTTTTTCCCATAGTTTGTTATGTTTACATAGATTTACCATGAAAACTCAAATCCTATATAATTTTAGCCGTGACAAAATAACACGCTAAAGATAATAATTTCGCATCAGACATAATATTTTTTAACATGTTTTTAACAGAAACAAGTAGGTACTTACCTATATAAGTAAGTATTATTATATTATTATAAGAAAAAATATAAGATAAGTACCTACCTTTAGAATAAAGAATACTTATTCTAGTTCCCGCGGGATTTTAAAAACTAAATCCACGCGGACGAAGTTGCGGGCATTAGCTAGTATTTAATAAAACTCATACATTTTCAATTTCAAAATAAACATGTCATTACGAAGTCATTATCTACTTAATACTAATTCCAATACTATTAATTAATCTTATAACTATTAACTGTGAAAAACCAAAAAATATTAACATATGATTGAAATTTTTAATTGGCGAATATTTTTTCGGAAGTTAAATTTTACGTTTTGGTAGTTTTAGTAACAGAAATCTGTTAAGATTTCACAGTTATACATAAATGAGAAAATCTTTCAATTATTAAATTAAGTAGGTATATTAATATAATACGGAATATTAAAAAATAGATAAAATGTAACCGTAAATAGTTTCGCAATTAAAACACTTGTTAAATAAAAAAAAAAAATTAATTGACATATTAGTTTTTCATTTTTTGTATGTGTGTCATAATGTCGTAGACACACATAACATTACATGCAAAGGTCAATAAAATGCTACGGGATTGTATCCGCGACCGTTGCATTTCGCGGCCATAACTAACTACATAATCATACGTATTAACCGTTGAGTAATCAATGACTTTATTACTATACTATTAACTAGCTATTAATAATGTTCTTATGATACTCGGTACGTAAACACAATAGTCTTCGAACAGTCCTCTTTAATTTTTAATTATTAAGCTATTGCATAGCTTCTATCGCGGGCCAGCGTGGAAACCGAATCCAGAAATTCCGTAACGAAAATAACCTGACACGGGACTCCTCTACGGCGAGCCGCTAGATGGCGTTGATAAAAAATGCTATGCAATAGCTTTATAAAAAATGACCATCTAGCGGCTCACCGTAGAGGAGTCCCGTGTCAGGTTATTTTCGTTACGGAATTTCTAGATTCGGTCTCCACGCTGGCCCGCGATAGAAGCTATGCAATAGCTTAAAAATTGTTTTGGGCTCAGTATCGATTAATAAAGCATCCTGCGATTAAAATTTTCAAAATTTACTTAATGTACAGAATTCATCCCGTTACAGTTTTATTATAAGTATAGATATAGATAGATAATAGTTATAAATTGTATTATTACTTATTAGTTATTACATTCTTAATGTTTCCGTTTTATACTGAGTCAGTGTTAATAGATGGTTAATAATAAAGTTATTGATTACGCAACAGATAAATAAACCAGTGATTATGTTGTTAGCTGTGACCGTGAATGCTTCATAGGTCTAGTTGTTGGCTCATGCATAATGACCCGGGTTCAAATACCGGGTCGGTTCAAAAAGGTGTTATTCGACTGTTCTGTGAAGAAAAGAACTGCTTTTCTTTTTAAGCTATTGCATAGCTTCTATCGCGGGCCAGCGCGGAGACCGAATCCAGAAATTCCGTAACGAAAATAACCTGACACGGGACTCCTCTACGGTGAGCCGCTAGATGGCGTTGATAAAAAATGCTATGCAATAGCTTTACCGCGGCAGTCCCCGAGTGCCACACGTCTTTTTTTTTATTCGATGACAAGATAGTCCTTGACTGCGATCTCACCTGATGGTAAGTAACGATGCAGTCTAAGATGGTAGCGGGCTAACTTGAAAGGGGTATGGTAGTGTAGATTCAACCCATACCCCTAATCGGTTTCTACACGCTATGGTGCCGGTACGCTGAATCGCTTGGCGGCACGTCTTTGACGGTAGGGTGGTAACTAGCCACGGCCAAAGCCTCCCACCAGACAAATTCATGCCGGCTCTTTTCTGCAGAATTAGCTTTCCGAACCGGTGGTAAAGTCTTAACTTATCATAAAAACTACAAGTGCCTAGCCTACATGAAATTTTGAATTTGATTTCGAAATAGTACCTACTTGGTTTGAGTTAGGAATTAGGCGATGTGCTCGTGCCTCGGAGAGCACGCAAAGTCGTCAACGACATGCGTTGTCTGTTTGTCAGTCTGTTACGGTATTACTTTATAGGTAAAGAGAAGATACTATAAACATATCTACCATATCAAGGAACCGAACCTGTGAAACTAAGAAGTATTTGGTGAAGACTCAAGTGTCCTATCCTGAATTGGGTACCAGGACATTATAAATTGAAAGCATAACTTAAACCCGCCAAGGACCAGTTAAAATAAACACTTTCGATTAAATTAAAAAATCGAACAGTGTATCGTTCGAAATTTAAAATTCGTTGACATTTCGCGAAATGAACTCGCGCCCATTGCGTATGCGAGTATGTAACAACTAGTTTAAGTTTTTTTTTCTGTAATAAAATTAATATTATATATATTCGATTTATTCGCACTACAAGAAGTATAAAAATCGCATTATTAGAAAACATCGGCCGTCAATCTACACGTTCCGACATTCTTTAAAAACGTTTCGTAACAGTTGTTAGAGGGGGACAGGTTTATTGTTTGCAAATAGAGTTGGAAAGGGACAGAGCGTTCAGTGCAGCCTCAAGGCAATCAACGTTTACTTAGCCCGCGTTTTCCATTAGTAACACTGTGTCGGTAATTTCTTTGCCAGCCTGTGTGGCAGTCGCTCTGTGTTCGACACGGTGTCTCATTGTGCAATGATTGGATGCGGCGTTGTTTTCTTGATTTCCAAGTATTTGAGGTTATTTCTTTTCTTTCATGATAGCCTAGTACCTCCGTTCGATATAAATCCTTTAGAGGAAAAACGGTTTAGTCCTTTTTTCGATGCGTCATTCAAGCTTTGTTTATCAATTTTTTTCTTTTTTTTTTTTTTATTAATCTGCGAGATTGATTAATCGGTGGTTTTTACATGAAAATACACGATATAAAAGGTCTTTTTGCTTACATAATTAATTAGGTAATACAATGAAGAAATCTTTGCCTCAGTAAGATTTTTAGATACGTAAGTACCTACCTAGACAAAAATAGTTTTAAAAGGTTAATCTCTTTATTTATTTATTTATACAACTTTATTGCATGAAAAAAACAAGAACAAATTAATACATAAGTAAATAAACAGTGTAACACAAAAGGTGACTTTATTACTAATAGTGATCTCTTCCAGGCAACCTCTACGAGAGAAGTTATAATTTTACTAGCTTTTGCCCCCGCGACTTCGTCCGCGTGGAATTAGGTATTGAGGTGGAATTTTCAAAAACTGTGATACACGTACTTCTTTATTTTTAACTGAAAGCTCTAATACCAACTTTGTTGGAAACAGCTTGAAAAATGACGGAGTTTCATATAAACTTCCATCCCCTATTTAAACCCCTTAGGGGTGGAATTTCCAATAATCCTTTCTTAGTGTGCGCCTACGTCATAAAAGGAACCAACTGTAAAAATTTCAAGTTTCTAACTTCAGTAGTTTAGGCTGTGCGTTGATATCTCAGTCAGTCAATCAGTCAGTCAGGACTTTGAATTTTTTATATACAGATTAACTCAACATTATTCTTATTCAAAATTATTTATTTCATGTAGGCAGCATGTAAGCTAACCCGTGGTTAAAAAAAAAGAAAATAGCCTGGAAAAACACATAGGCTACTTTCTATCCCGGAAAATCAGAGAGTTCCCGCAGGAATTAAATAACCTCAGCCCACGCCGTCCAAGTCAAGGGTATTATCTACTACTTTTTTTTATTCGATGACAAGATAGCCCTTGACTGCGATCTCACCTGATGGTAAGTGACGATGCAGTCTGAGATGGTAGCTGGCTAACTTGGAAGGGGTATAACAGTGTAAATTAAACCCATACCCCTAATCTGTTTCTACACGCCATCGCCCCGTAACGGTAAATCGCTTGGCGGCACGTCTTTGACGGTAGGGTGGTAACTAGCCACGGCCAAACCCTCCCACTAGACAAAACTTTATATTAAGTTCTTTTTATTTACAACAGATTAATCTGGCCCTGAGCCGAAAGCGATTGTGTTAATGTTGTTTGAATAAACACATTTTTTCGAGCCATAAATCGCCGTAGCATCCGACAGGGGGCGTTTACACCGTTAATTTTCGCATCGCGAACATGTAGTCATATTTACACCCATACGGTCATGGGTTACACCGAAACGAAAATGACTAATTCCATTAATTAAATGACAAATATAGCCTCTGATAAGTGCTTTTTTTTTAAGGAATATTAGCTAACTGGAAGTAGACTAATATCTTCCTATCCCCTCCAAATAAGCGGAAAGCTTGTGTTAGGATTGGGTACGACAATAGTGCAACGGGTGGGATTCGAACCTGCGACCTTACAGTTTTCAGTCCGCACCTTTAACCGTTGGGCTATTGAGCTACTTGTATCGTCAATTAAGTTAGAACAGTGCATAAGTCATTTTAGTGGGTTTTAACATTTTAATGACATATTGGATAGAATCAGGCGTCCGTTACTTTGCGGAAGTTCATGATTAGCAAGAAAAGGTTAGAATTATTTTGCTATAATCCACCAACAGAAAAAAATCCGTATGGTCAAACATGCAGTTACAAGCTAAGCACCGCTTTCCTCCCCAACCAAGCAAGAGAGCCAAGTTCCCAAGCAAGCAATGCCACCACCACTCACATGCACCACCACACAAGACTTTTATATTACTCTCTGAGAGTGACATTTATTTCCAGTAAAAGTTATTTGTATTATTTACATGTGTATTTGTGATAGTTTTACTGATAGGAATAGCTTGCGCCACATTTATATGTTTTGCGGTTGGTTAACTTTACTTTTATTTTCCTGTGCGTTTCAGACAAGAAGAGCTTGAAATACTTAGATAAACTGGAACCTGTAACAGAGTTGGTCAACACGCAGTGTACTCTTCTTGGCTGAAACGCATAGAAATAGAAATGGAAATAGAAATAATAGTATTTCCCGGCGGCTTGAAAATAATTCAATAGATAGAACGTTATGTACAATTTAAGCCCGCGTCGGGATCCATCTTTAGTTTTTATATATTATATTGTATTTTTATGTTTGTGTTCTTTTTATTGTTCATTTCTTTGTATTTTTTCTTGTGTGGCTGTTTTTTATTCTTGATTAAAAGACTATTTATTTATTTTATTTATTTATTTGATAACTAGATTTTGCCCACGGCTTCGCTTACGCTAAGTTCGATTTTTCAACCCCATATTTTACCCCCTAAGGGGAGGCAAAAGCTAGTTGTGTATAAAGCCCTACGTAAAGGTTGGATTATATAGATACATTTCATTCGGTCCAGTGGTTTGAAAATTACGGCACTCAAATTTAAATTAATAATAAACCAACAAACTATTTTTTAATAGCAGAGATTAGAGAGCCGTAATGTGTGAATTACTTTTGAGTTATATATTTCAACTAGCTTTTGCCCTCGCGACTTCGTCCGCGTGGAATTAGATTTTGGGGTGGAATTTTCAAAAACTGTGACACACCTACTTTTTTATTTTTAACTGAAAGCTCAAATACCAACTTTGATGGAAACAGCTTGAAAAATGACGGAGTTTCATATAAACTTCCATCCCCTATTTAAACCCCTTAGGGGTGGAATTTCCAATAATCCTTTCTTAGTGTGCGCCTACGTCATAAAAGGAACCAACTGTAAAAATTTCAAGTTTCTAACTTCAGTAGTTTAGGCTGTGCGTTGATATCTCAGTCAGTCAGTCAATCAGTCAGGACTTTGAATTTTATATATATAGATGGAAAGACCCGAGTATTATGAACTAGCGACAGCTCGCGACATCATCTGCGCGGATTTAAGGTTTTTTGAAAATTCCATGCGAACCGTGTCTTATCGGGATAAAGTGTATCAATCTTCAAGCTATAATTCAAGATACCTCCATATATTTTTTTTTATAAAAAGAATATCAGTTAAGTTGAGTTGACTAATATCCGCGTGTCCCCTCTAAATAATTTAATTATGGAGTAATCGGGAAACATACATAAAAAGAAATTCTGACGAATTGAGAAACTCCTCCTTTTTTGAAGTCGGTTAAAAAAAATTGCCCCAGAATAGAAAGAGGTTACTGAATTCGTTGATTCCTTCAAACCACCTGTGTTATTTCAATTAAGTACCTGTGTTCCTAAATAGATTAACGTGTGCAGTTTGGCGGGATTTTTCATTTCTCAAAATATTGAGCATAAAAATGACATGAAAGGTCGCAGGTTCGAGCCTCACCCATCGTACCCACTCCTAGCGCAAGCTTTCCGCTTATTTGGAGGGGAAAGGAGAATATAAGCCAAGTTCAGCTTGGCTAATATTCTTAAAAAAAAAAGTGATAAAAAAAAATTATTCGATGAAAAGTTAACAGACATACAGACACTCTTCCGCGTCTACAATAACAGTGTGGAGTGGTACACGTTTTTCGTTCAAGTTTAGGTACATTATTATGATTAATGATTACGTCACGGTGTGATAGGCGCCCTGTTACCGTAATAATATAAATTACTCTACGGTACAACACTATTACATTGCTCTAGAGGCGCGGTTTTTTTTTTTTTATACTTACTAGCTGTCTTCGTCCGCTTGGATTTAATTTAAAATTACCAGTCAAGTGCGAGACGCACTCGCATACGAAGGGTTCCGTAGCAAAAAACACCGGAAAAAAAAACATGTTTCTAGAAAATAAAATAAAATAAAAATCTACTAGTAGATTTTTATTTTATTTTATTTGGAAAACCAACAGCTAACCATACTAAATACAGTTAAAATTAGGTTACTAATAATAGATTTAAACTAAACGAACATGACTACTTTTGCATGGGCATAGTTAAGGACCTGGGCCCCAAGTCTGCTATTTTACATGTCATTGTCATTGAACCGCAATACAATTACAATTCAATTATCATTGGTCCAAAATTTCGTAGTCTACTAAATTCACAATGATCGTTAGATTTCTTATAATTGGATTGTAATTCAATGATACCTCGGTATTGCCATTAGCTTAAAAAGCGTTTGCGGAAATGAGTTTCAAAAAAAACTACATATTAAAAACGTTTATTTAAGCTAGATTCAAAGCTAGATGTGTCAGTGGCAAACCATCGGAAAACAATTGTGACGCCATTGAATTAGTAGACTACCAAAATTGCTAAAAGTAGCAATTGGGATGTCATTGATAGACAATTGATCTACAATTGCAACAGCAGACTTGGGCCCCTGGAGAGTGACATAGGCTACTTTTATCCCGGAAAATCAAAGAGTTCCCGCGCGGACGAAGTCGCGAACATCAGCTAGTAATGGTAGTATATCGATAAGTCAACGAAATTCCGCAAAATCCCCTTTTGCCTTTGCAGTAGTCGGAAAAAATGTACAAAAACGCGGTATCGAGGGATATCTTTCGAGGGAAAGTGGTGGAGTCACTTGTCGGCTTTGACTTTTAATCGACATTGATAATAAAAAGTGAGCCAAAGGTAAAGGTTTTATTTGGCAATACAGACAGGCTGAGTACAGGCGCGGTGGACAACCTATACAAACAAAATTAAATAAAACTTAGTACAAAATGTCTAAATGCACTTATATATATACTAGCTTAACCCCACGGCTTCGCTCACGTTAAGTTCGATTATTCCAACCCCTATTTTATCCCTTTAGGGGTTGAATTTTCAAAAATCCTTTCTTAGCGGATGTCTACGTCTTAACAGCTACCTGTATGCCAAATTTCAGCTCGATCGGTCCAGTGGTTAGAGCTGTGCGTTGATAGATCAGTCAGTCAGTCAGTCAATCAGTCAGTCAGTCACCTTTGTCTTTTATATATTTAGATATTTTTATTATTATTTTCTAGCTGATAACGCTGATTTAGTTTTTGAAATCCCGCGGGAATTGTTTGATTTTCCGGGATGAAAAGTAGCCTATGTCACTCTCCAGGTCCTCAACTATACCGATGCAAAAAATCACGTCGATCCGTTGCTCTGTTGCAGCGTTATTGAAGGACAAACCGACAAACCAACACACTTTTGCATTTATCAGTGAATGTACATATTATAAACAGTTACAAGAAAATATGATTAGAAAAGTGGACACAGGTGAAGGAGGTTTCTTTTGAAAAAGAAATTTCTTCCGGCTTCCCTTGGAAGTGAGCAGGGTGAATTTATAGAGCGGTATAGGTCAAAAATGTACAGATGCGAAATACAGAGGACAGTTGTACACTTATCCGGATTTGAGGTGAAAAAAATCGGCGAAAGCCGAATCAATCCGTACACGAATCCAAACAAAATAGCACTTTTATATAGACACAATGTGAATCGATACGTACACAGATATGATTCCAGCCTTATCCTATGTATTTCATCGTTTTAAAAAATGTACTTTTCCTTTGTAAAAAAATTTTAAGTTTCCTCAGTCGATTAAAAAAAAAATCGCTTGAATCGGTCCAGAAACCCCGGAGTAATCGGTGGACATACATAGAAAAAAAAAAAGATACCGGCCGAATTGATAACCTCCTCCTTTTTGGAAGTCGGTTAAAAACTGAGAAATAAGTTAAGTAATATGATTTCCATCTCGCTTGCTAGTTTGAGCAATCTGATACTTTGATAGATATAGAGAAAGGCTGATATTGATAAGCGGCGACAGAGCGGCGCCAAGCCAGCGGCGCTTATTAGCATCCTATATTTCACGCATAATATACTGTTAAGAGGAAATGTGGTAAGGACTTTTGACTACTATTTTTCTTCTGGCTTTGGTCGTGGCTAGTTACCACCCTATCGTCAAAGACGTGCCGCCAAGCGATTTAGTGTTCCGGCACGATGGCGTGTTGAAACCGATTAGGGGTTTGGTTTAATTTACACTGCTATACGCCTTCCAAGTTAGTCCGCTACCATCTTAGACTGCATCGTCACTTACCAAGTGAAATCTCAAAGACTACCTTGTCGAATAAAATGAAAAAAGACGTGTGGCACTCGGGGACTGCCGCGGTAAAGCTATTGCATAGCATTTTTTATCAACGCCATCTAGCGGTGAGAGGGGTCCCGTGTCAGGTTATTTTCGTTACGGAATTTCTGGATTCGGTCTCCACGCTCAAGGCCCGCGATAGAAGCTATGCAATAGCTTAAAAAACCATCTCTGTCGCTCTGCAGTTGTTCGTGAAGCACATTCGTGCGATAATAACAACTGCAGTTTCGACTGTATAGCCTTAGTAAAAAGTCATAATTCGAGGTTTAGCTCTCTACTATTTCCTCCTCCAATATTGTAAAAATTTAAAAGATATTTCTTAAACTTTTTTTTATTCGATGACAAGATAGTCCTTGACTGCAATCTCACCTGATGGTAAGTGAATGCAGTCTAAGATTGTGCTGGGTATACCAGTGTAGTCATACCCTTAATCGATTTCTACACGCCATCGTGCCGGATCGCTAAATCGCTTGGCGGCACGTCTTTGACGGTAGGGTGGTAACTAGCCACGGCCAAAGCCTCCCACCAGACGAGACCATAGACAATTTAGAAATTATAAATTCTGAAATTGGGATAGTAAACAAGGTTAACAAATATTAGTTCATAAACAATAAACAGTCGGAATTGAATATGTAGTATTTTAAAGAACTTCATCTATCTAAGTAAATCTGTGTCTAAATATATAAAAGGCAAAGGTGACTGATTGACTGACTGACTGACTGACTGACTGACTGACTGATCTATCAACGCACAGCTCTAACCACTGGACCGATCGAGCTGAAATTTGGCATACAGGTAGCTATGAAGACGTAGTCATCCGCTAAAAAAGGATTTTTCAAAATTCAACCCCGAAGGAGGTAAAATAGGAGTTTAAAAAATCGAGCCTAACGTGAGCGAAGCCGCGGGTTAAAGCTAGTAAATAATAATTTTTGCTAATTTTCTAATTAATATTAAGATTCAAACATTAAAGATATGAATATTGCATTAATTAAAATCCGCGGAGATTTATAATCACGACAGTACCCGTTCTATGGAGGTTCGAGGGCCCGCCCGCTCCATTCATTTATTTTACTACATTATACAACTACAGTACTTCTATAATGAATACAGACCTTCTAATAATACTAAAGTAGTAACCTTTTTGTGATTAACTGCGATGTGATGGGAACTGGAAATAATGGATTAATTTGAACCACCACATTTGACAAACTTGATGGTAAGTGAAGATGCAGCCTAAGATGGTGCGCGCTTGCCTAGAAGATTGACATTACAGTTAGCTGGAAAAACGGGCATTCCAAATTTTTGCGGTGCGTATTAGGAACGAGGAAGCAAAGCTCTTGGTTCGAGATCGTGGAATTAGTAGTAGTTTTAATTTATTTAAGTTATTTATTTATTTAAAGTAAAAGAGTGTATTACTTAGTTAAAGTGATTTATTTCTACCAATAATATTGCAAACTAGCTGATTGGTTGACGTTTTTTTATTGGATGACAAGATAGTCCTTGACTGCGATCTCACGTGATGGTAAGTGATGATGCAGTCTAAGATCTTAGCAGGCTAACTTGGAAGGGGTATGGCAATGTACATTCAGGCCATACCCCAAATCGGTTTCTACACGTGATCGTGCCGGAACGCTTGGCGGCACGTCTTTGACGGTAGGGTGGTAACTAGCCACGGCCGAAGCCTCCCACCAGACCAGACCAGAGACAATTTAGAAATAACAAAATTCCCAAATTGCCCCACCGGGAATCGAACCCGAGACCTCTCAGTTATAAGACAACAGCGCTCACCACTGCGTCGTCAAAAAAAAAAGATTAAGTAAAGAAACAGTTCGACAAAGTTAAAAGTTAATCTATTTAATTTTATTCTAATGAATACAGATCAAAGTGGAATGATATCAGTAAATTAATATCTTACTTAGTTTTAACTTTAATCACGAGTACCAACTACGCTTTATGAATTTGTTACATAAATCATAAGTATTACGAGATGTTATGCATTAAGAACTACTTTACTTACTTACTTATATAAGAAAAAGAGATTTTTAAGCTATTGCATAGCTTCTATCGCGGGCCAGCGTAGAGACCGAATCCAGAAATTCCGTAACGAAAATAACCTGACACGGGATGCCTCTGCGGTGAGCCGCTAGATGGCGTTGATAAAAAATGCTATGCAATAGCTTTACCGCGGCAGTCCCCGAGTGCCACACGTCTTTTTTTTATCTGGCAGATTTTTGTTGATTTATACCGAGTGATATATCATACTATATTATAATTTATAATAGGCTTTGAGTATTTAAGTAGGTGTTAAGTACCTACTTCAGAATAAAATATGCTAGTTGATGCCCGCGACTTCGTTCGCGTGGATTAAGGCCAATTTTAGATATATTACGATAAAAATTGGTACATTTTTTTTAATTTCCAGAAAACCAAAACTGCGGGCCAAGTTAGTAGAATAATTAAAATTAACATATTCAAATAGCAAGGAATGTAAAGAAAAACTCTCTACATGGCTGTTTCCAACCCGCATTATATGCGTTCTATATATAGAAACTAATTTTATAGAGTTATGATGGCCTAGTAAACTGTTTTTGAAAGAGTCTTAATTAATACAAGAAATCAACATTCAATTAAGCTCTAAATTTGACGACCTCCCTGGCGCAGCGGTGAGCGCTGTGGTCTTATAACCGGGAGGTCTCGGGTTCGATTCCCGGTGGGGCAATTTGGGAATTTATTATTTCTAAATTGTCTCTGGTCTGGTCTGGTAGGAAGCTTTGGCCGTAGCTATTTACCACCCTACCGTCAAAGACATGCCGCCAAGCGATTCAGCGTTCCAATACGGTGGCGTTTCACTCTCTCAGTGAGAAAAAGCGTTGAACTTTTCTTGAGACAACACTTTTTCTCACTGAGTGAGCAAAAACAACTTTTGCTCCCTGTTTTTAGACAGCAAAGGCGCCCTTTTTGAGCTAGTTCAAATTCAAATTCATAATTTATTTCATATAGGCTAACTTGCAGCGCTTATGACACGTCATAAATCTACCACCGGTTCGGAATGCAGATTCCGCTGAGAAGAGCCGGCAAGAAACTCAGCAGTTGCTCTTTTCAAAAAAAAAAAAAAATTTTTTTACAAAGCTATGCTATGTATACTACAGTGCTTCCACAATAAAGCTTCAAAAATGCAAAAATGCATACGTAGGTACACCAATCCAACGCATGTCAAGACGGGCAGCCAAAGCAGACCCATTCCCGTTGGTGGCACCCGTTCACGAGTGAGGTGAAAAACTTAATTTATATTTATACCGATCCCCTATGCACAATTTTGAAGTCTAACTTCACTTATCAAGTACTTAATATAACTAGTGGTTCGCCCCGAACTGAGACCTCGCGATATCCCATAATTCCCAAGAGTTTTAATTATATATTGTAATAATTAACTTTTAACATTAGACGCAATAAAAAAAATAATAGTTGACATAAAACTGTTTTACTGACACAGCGCCATCTATTAGCATTATAGTGAAGCTATTAGCTTCACAATAATGCTAATAGATGGCGCATTAAAATTAAATAATTTCGTTTCTTTATAACATTTATCTAATTTTAATATTTGTTGTTCAAGTACAGGATATAACTGAATTTTCAACCAAGTTTCACGTTCTAATATTCAGTAATTCAGAAGTTATAGGGCTCTGACAGACATTTAGACGGACACACTTCTCTGTCTAGTAGGCAAGCGCCCTTGTTGACTCAGAGAACTCGCTTCGCTCGTTCAAATATTAATTTTATTTTAATCACCCACTTCTCCTTTTAACTCACGTCGTTTCTAGTATCAATTACTTTTATATTCACAAAGACTTTTATTTATTTACCTAGTACTTACTTTATTTTATTTTATTTGCAAAGCGTAATAAAAACACTTTTATCTTTGTAAAGTATCAAAGTTTATTAAAACATGTGATACCATCTTAAATGCATCTGTCCTATGCTTAAAAAGTTAAAACCTAAATGTACACCCGACCCTGTTTAGTAGACTAGTAAAACGCTCCACGCAAATTTAAGCTTTAACCCTAATACAAACTAAGGTGGTTTTCCCATGACGTAGTAAAGGTGGTGGAGGGGCAACTTTAGCGGTGCTTCGTAAAGGATTAATATAGTTTTTGTGATGCCTAGATAATGACATTACTGCCTTTTAATCAACTCAATGTGGGGCCTTAAAATGTAAGTCGTAAGCGTATGTCAGTTACGACGTAAACATTGAAGTTTTTTTGTGGTCGTAACCGACCTTTCAGGTTTTAAGGTAGGTTTTTTTGACTTGTACAGTGACTGTCGCTTTCACTGGACCTTGCTGTTTACATAGGTCTTCTATTTGACCCAGGACTGGTAGACAGTACTGGACTGGCATTGAAATTTGTTTAGGCCATTAGGTAACTTGCCCTTGACTGCGATCTCACCTGATGATAAGTAACGATGCATTCTAAGATAGTAGCGGGCTAACTTGGAAGGGGTATAGCAGTGTAAACTCAATCCATACCCCTAAACGGTTTCTACACGCCATCGTGTCGGACGTTGTTTCAAATTTTTTTTTATTTTCAAAAAAGAACATTAGCCAAGTTGAAGTTGACTAATATCCTCCTATCCCCTCCAAATAAGCGGAAAGCTTGTGCTAGGAGTTGGTACGACGATATTGCAACAGGTGGGATTCGAACCTGCGACCTTTCGGTTTTTAATCTGCACCTTTAACCGTTGGGCTATTGAGGCTATAAATTGATCCATAACTTAGACTATCGTTTGTATAAAGTCAGTAAGTCCAATGTTAATCATAGATTTTGTCTGGTGGGAGGCTTTGGCCGTGGCTAGTTACCACCCAACCGTCAAAGACGTGCCGCCAAGCGATTAAACGTACCGGCATGACACGACAGTGTAGAAACAGATTAGCCATACCCCTTCCAAGTTACTCCGCTATCGTCTTTTACTGCATCGTCACTTACCATCAGGTGAGATCGCAGTCCGGGACTATATTGTCATGAAAAAAAAAAAGACGTGTGGCACTCGGGGACTGCCGCGGTAAAGCTATTGCATAGCATTTTTTATCAACGCCATCTAGCGGTGAGCCGCTAATAAAAAATTCGCCATCTAGCGGCTCACCGTAGAGGAGTCCCGTGTCAGGTTATTTTCGTTACGGAATTTCTGGATTCGGTCTCCACGCTCAAGGCCCGCGATAGAAGCTATGCAATAGCTTAAAAAGTGGCATGTACTCGCTTAAACTGATAACTGTGTAGGTATGTACATAATGTAATCGTCTTGTAAGATAACTATGATTGATTTTCTCATACCTCTATAATAGCTAATGTCTTGATTTTTGCTTTAAAAACCTCGATCGAGCCACTAAGTATATAATAGCAAAACATTGGTATTCATAGGAAAATAGAACAATGTCGACATTTTGCATCGCAGTTGATTATTCCCAAGCTGTTGTTAAAACCAGTCAAGTCGAGAGCTGAAGATTATTTTTGAGAGTTCCGTTCTAAAAAATCCTATCCTGCTAATGAGCAGGAATATTAGTAGGGTGGGTAGGTAGGATGCTACTTCCTAATGCTAATCTAAATATATAAAAGGCAAAGGTGACGGACTGACTGACTGACTGACTGACTGACTGACTGATCTATCAGCGCACAGCTCTAACCACTGGACCGATCGAGCTGAAATTTGGCATACAGGTAGCTGTTAGGATGTAGACATCCGCTAAGAAAGGATTTTGGAAAATTTCAACCCCAAGAGGGTTAAATAGGGGGTTAAAAATTCGAACCTAACGTGAGCGAAGTCGCGGGTTAAAGCTAGTAATATTATAAACTAGCTGATGCCCGCGATTTTGTGGATTTAGTTTTTACAAAATCCTGCGAGAACTCTTTAATCTTATGGGATAAAGTAGACTATGTCACTCTCCAGGTCCCCAACTATACCCATGCAAAAAATCACGTCGATCCGTAGCTCTGTTGCAGCGACGAGGACGAACCAACAAAAAACACACTTTCGCATTTATAATATTAAGTAAGGATGCGAAAGTTAGTGAGAATGGATGGATGTTTGTTACGCAACAACGAATGGATCGATTTAGCTAAAATTTGGAGTGAAGATAGCTCATACCCAGGATTAAAAGATAGGCTACATTTTATCCCAGAAAATTAATGAGTTCCCGCGGGAATTAAAAACGTTAATCCATGCGGACGACTTTGCGAGCATCATCTAGTAAACTAGCTTTTGCCCCCGCGACTTCGTCCGTGTGGAATTAGATTTTGGGGTGGAATTTTCAAAACTGTGACACACGTACTTTTTTATTTTTAACTGAAAGCTCAAATACCAACTTTGATGGAAACAGCTTGAAAAATGACGGAGTTTCATATAAACTTCCATCCCCTATTTAAACCCCTTAGGGGTGGAATTTCCAATTATCCTTTCTTAGTGTGCGCCTACGTCATAAAAGGAACCAACTGTAAAAATTTCAAGTTTCTAACTTCAGTAGTTTAGGCTGTGCGTTGATATCTCAGTCAGTCAGTCAGTCAGTCAGGACTTTGAATTTTATATATATAGATTAATTATTTTAATGCGTGAAATTTTAAGTTTTTTACACATGCCGTGACGACTGATGATTTCCAAGGATAAAAAAATACTCATATGAGATATATTATATCTGTCTTCAACATAAAAGCTTTTTTTTTTGCAAAATATAGACTAGGGCTTGACTGACGTCTTCATCAGTATTGCCTAGAAAATGCCTATTCTCTCTCGATTAAAGGTAGTTGAAAAAACGGAAAATATGGCAAAATTCTTTAAGATCGGTTCAGCGATTTACAAACAATAAAATACTTATAGTCCAGTCAAAACAAGGTTTAACCTCTGGAAAATTGCGAAAGTTTTGAAACTGCACATCGAATTATGGGTACCTAGGGATGAATATACCAAAAGTCCTCATGCGTACGAGGCAAGCTCTAGCGGCAATTAGCGGAAACAGAATTACAAATGCCATATTGTACCAGGCGCCGCTAGCGTGATTTTTCGAAAAAGCTATCTTTTAGTGGCCTAAAACTCGGTAATTATTAGGAATTCAAGAAAAATGTATAAAATCATTATTATTGCAAATTTAATAAGCTTCAATTATGTAGTAGTAAACTTTTACCTTTGACCAAAGGTTCTCGAGATATTAACAAAAAAACAAAAAAAGGGCCCTGTTTCCGCTAATTGCCACTAGAGCTCGCCTCGTACGCATGAGGACTTTTGGTATATTCATCCCTAGGTACCCATAATTCGATGTGCAAAGTTTCAAAACTTTCGCAATTTTCCAGAGGTTGAGTCATTTTTTGAGGTTTTTTGACTGGACTATTAATCTATGATATCAGTTTGAGTTATTAACATATTTACCTGAATTACTGCGGTTCTATTTCACCGCGGATCCCTGAGATTGAGATAAGATGCCATAAATAATGAGTGAATTTGCCCATGTCATATATATATCATCTTTTTTTAATTGAAGAACAAAACATTCTTATCAATGTTTGGATGAGAAAGTGATTTAATATGATTTCTAAAATAGCTCTGGTTTTGTTTGGTCTGGTAGAAGGCCTAGTTACCATCCTGCCGCCAAGCGATTTAGCGTTCCGGCACGATGGCGTGCAGAAACAGATTAGGGGTATGTACACTGCCATACCCCTTTCAAGTTAGCCCGCTACCATCTTAGACTGTATCGTCATTACCATCAAGTGAGATCGCTGTTATGGACTATCTTGTTATAGAAAAAAAAAGCTCTGATTCTGAGATCTATAGAGCGTGCTCTGACTCAGCTCAGGCTCAAGATAGAGTTAAAACGAGACACAAATATGCTCTGACATAAGTCTGTCTCGGTTTAACTCTGTCTGAGTCAGAGCTGATATAGATCACGCTCTATAGATTTATTTATTTACTAGCTGTGCCCGCGACTTCGTTCGCGTGGAATAGTGACTTTTCGGGCAGCATATTTTGAATTACATATACCGTCGACGCTCAGGCGCGAGGCGTGTAGTACGTACTCTGTACGTTAAAAATGTTCGCCGTGATTCTTTAAATTGACATAACTTTTTTATTTATGAACCGATTGACATGAAATAAACACTAAATATTAAGTGAAGCTTACTACAATATATTAGTGAAAACCCTATCTAAATCGAATAAGCCGTTTCTGATATTAGCGTGCACAAACACACAGACAAACAGACAAACAGACAAAAAAAATATTAATTACAATTTCGGGTTCGGCATCGATATAATGACAACCCCTGCTACTTTTTTTTATATATTTCCATTATACAGACACCACTTTTCTACAATTTTATTATATGTATAGATAGATAGATGTATAGATTTATTATTTGGACAACCAACAAAATTACTTGTAAACTAGACTTAAACAAGATAAAAGTAGGGTAGTGAAAAACAAGTAATTTCACTTATAGGCACACATGCAAAAATTAAAAAAAGGTCGTAGGTACTTAAACATGGTACAAAATATAGTATGTATACTACAAGTTGCTACCTAAATTAAACTAGACAATCTCAGTTCTCAGCCTTATGGTACTGTTACACATGCTCTAAAATAGCATGCTAGTGAGCATGCTTATGAGTATGCTCAATACGAGCATGCTTATGAACAGTTTACATTTGCTAGCAATAGGCATGCTAGTTTTAAGTATGCTCTTCAATAAGTATGCTCAAAGCAAACATCCCAAATACACATGCTATTTTAAAGCGTGCTTTCTCGCTTTCTGTCAGTTCAAACAAAGTCATGGAGCTCAACAAGATTATCCTTTTGCTGGCGATGCAATGCATCCAGAAGCTTATATCATCTCGGCAAAAAAAGAAAAGAAACAGAATTTGGGTCCGTGATTGGAAATGTAGAAGACAGGACTTTGGAGTAAGTGCTCAATTGCTTACAGAAATGCGAGTAGAAGATGTTACGGGTTATAAAAACTATATGCGGATGGTGCACGCGCACCTGTTGCAAACGACTGATCGATACTAGCATTTATTTTTATTTTTTTTATTCGCTTGTCATAAGCTAGCCCTTGACTGCGATCTCACCTGATGGTAAGTGACGATGCAGTCTAAGATGGTAGCGGGCTAACTTGGAAGGGATATAGCAGTGTAATTTCAACCCATACCCCTAATCGGTTTCTACACGCCATCGTGCCGGAACGCTAAATCGCTTGGCGGCACGTCTTTGACGGTAGGGTGGTAACTGGCCACGGCCAAAGCCTCCCACCAGACCAGACCAGAGACAATTTAGAAATTATAAATTCCTAAATTTTCCCCGCCGGGAATCAAACCCGAGACCTCCCAATTATAAGACCACAGCACTCACCACTGCGCCAGGGAGGTCGTAGCATGCTTTCATGCTTGAAATGAGCATGTGTAACAGTAGCTTTAATCTATTGAGGCTTCAAGCATTGCAAATTGAGATTAGATTTGTTGCATGTAAAACGTAGGTCTAGGTCTAAAGGTGAATTACAATGTTTGTCGGTACTCTCGGCCGCGTTTTTGTTACATTGGGTGCTATCAATCATGCAGGGTCAACGCAGGTACCTGCATGTAATTGCAAAAGTTTAATGTCATGACTGCAATATGTATTGCGTAAATATTCCGTTCTTTGTATAAGATACTTTTACTTTGGAAATATTAACTTACTTCTGCAACCGCACCGCTCGCCACCGAACACAATTCCACCCTCACCACCTGGTTGCCTGGAGCACTTCGACCATCCGTTGTGCCAGATCTTTTTTCCACGTACTCAAATTCAAATTGAAAATTTATTTATTTCATGTAGGCTACCTTGTAGCACTCATGACACGTCATAAATCTACCACCGGTTCGGAATGCAGATTATGCTGAGAAGAACCGGCAAGAAACTCAGCAGTTGCTCTTTTCAAAAAAATAAAATAATTTTACAATAAGTAACCAAACTAAGCTATGTATACAGTGCTTCCACAGTGAAGCTTCAAAAATGCAATACATATAATCCAACACATGTCAACATGGGATTATATATTATGGAATCATCTCCCTTCGGCGGTGTTCCCAATATGGTGTTATTCAAGGGGCGGATCAATAAATTCCTGAAAAGCCGGCAACGCATTGCTGGTGCCTCTGGTAGGTACTACAAGTGTTCATGGGCGGCGGTATTCACTTAACATCAGGTGTAAAAAAAGGTGTCTGGTGGGAGGCTTTGGCCGTGGCTAGTTACCACCCTACCGTCAAAGACGTGCCGCCAAGCGATTTAGCGTTCCGGCACGATGGCGTGTAGAAACCGATTAGGGGTATGGGTTGAATTTACACTGCTATACCCCTTCCAAGTTAGTCCGCTACCATCTTAGACTGCATCGTCACTTACCATCAGGTGAGATCGCAGTCAAGGGCTATCTTGTCATAGAAAAAAAAAAAAAAGATGGTAAAGTCTTTACGGAAACACCGGGAATAGAACCCGCTGACCGGTCGCAAACCGTTAACTATTAACCAGTTGCCTATGCAATAAAAAATTAAAGCTCATATAGAGACACACTCAACACAATGGCCAATGTGTTTTAGTATTTCTTACCGAGTTCATTCAGTAATAATTAATTACATCTTAATTGTTTATTAATTGACTAGGCCGTTATGTTATTAGTTAATTGGTTTATTTTTAACCGACTTCCAAAAAAGGAGGAGGTTCTCAATTCGTCGGAATCTTTTTTTTTATGTATGTTCCCTGATGATTCGAAGACGCGTGGACCGATTTGGAAAATTCTTTTTTTGTTTGAAAGGTTATACTTCCCAGGTGGTCCCATTGTCATCAGGTCAGGATCTGATGATGGGATCCCGGAGAAATCGAGGGACATATAGGCACAATTGGTAGTTACATTTAAAGATGGTTTTGTAAAAATAATTTTTTCGTTTATATTATGTATTGAATCATAACTAGTCTTACCTTTTTTTTTTCGATGACAAGACAGCCCTTGACTGCGATCTCACCTGATGGTAAGTGACGATGCAGTCTAAGATGGTAGCAGGCTAACTTGGAAGGGGTATAGCAGTGTAAATTCCACCCATACCCCTAATCGGTTTGTACACACCATCGTGCCGGAACGCTAAATCGCTTGGCGGCACGTCTTTGACTGTAGGGTGGTAACTAACCACGGCTAAAGCCTTCCACCAGACCAGACCAGAGACAATTTATAAATAATAAATCCCTAAATTGCTCCCGCCGGGAATCGAACCCGAGACCTCCCAGTTATAAGACCACAGCGCTCACCACTGCGCCAGGGAGGTCGTCGGAACCTGTAACTATGCCCGTTACCTTCTTACTACTGATTACATAACGCAATTCAACGGATCTAAGGGAAAACGCATAGAAGGCCATATTTTCGACGCGAAGTTGCAAAACCGACAGTTAATCTATACAACTAGAAGTTACACCGTCTTAAGCAAGCATCCGGCGGTATCAATGAAGCCAATATACCGTCCAAACCAGCTGGAGCCCCCTTACGCGAACGGCGACACCGAATTGTATCACTGAGATAGGTCTGCATTAACTGGTCTTAGGATATACCAATGTAGTGACCGATTTCAATTGAGCTATCTCGCTGTATAGCTACGGATCTTGGTCGTCCCGTTTTCGTAGCAGCGAGAGGGGGGAGGTAGGTCAAGCTGTGCTGGTGGTTGGCAACGAGGACGTCACTTGAGCACATTAGGGTTTAATCGGGACTTCCTACTTATTGCAGGAGCGTATGCCGCCGAGATTTGTTCCAATTTTAAATTTGTACGGTCGATTTTTGTGCCACAGCGCCATGTTGGATTTTTGTTTTTTTTTATTCAATGACAAGGTAGACCTTGACTGCAATCTCACCTGATGGTAAGTGACGATGCAGTCTAAGATGGTAACCGCCTAACTTGGAAGGGGTATGGCAGTGTACTCATACCCCTTAACGGTATCTACACGCCATCGTGCCGGAACGCTAAATCGCTTGGCGCCACGTCTTTGACGGTAGGGTGGTAACTAGCCACGGCCAAAGCCTCCCACCAGACAGTTTTTTTTATACGACTGCCTGAGAAAAGGAGTTATTTTCAGAGTTCATGTGTGTATGTGAATTTCTATATTCCACCATAACTGCTATACACCTGAACCGATTTTGATGGATGAGGCATCGTTAGAATCTTTAGCTTATTCCTAAGCTAGTAAAATTAAAAAAAAAATTATGGGGTGACCAAGGTCCCACATTAAAGACTAAAGTTGAAAAAAAAAATGGAAAAATAATATAATCATCATCTAGAAAATGATGAATAGATTCCAAAAATATATAACACTATAGTTCAATATAGACACGATGGCGTGTAGAAATAGATTAGGAATATAGGTTGAATTTACACTGCCATACGTTCCACGTTAGCCCGCTACCATCTTAGACTACATCGTAACTTACCATCAGGTGAGATCGCAGTCAAGGACTAACTTGTTATCGAATAAAATAATAATAATTTATTACTCGAAGATGTGGTGGTGTCGTGTGGTGCGGGTTGTTACGTTCCCTCAAATATGGTTGAGCGAAGCAATGGCTGGATCATGCGTCACGCTCGTGAACGGGTGCCACCAACGGGAATGGGTCTGCTTTGACTGCCCGTCTTGACACGTATTGGATTGTGTGTACCTTCGTATGCATTTTTGAAGCTTCATTGTGGGAGCACTGTATACATAGCATAGTTTTGTTACCTATTGTAAAAATTATTTTTTTAAAAGAGCAACTGGTGAGTTTCTTGCCGGCTCTTCTCAGCAGAATCTGCATTCCGAACCGGTGGTAGATTTATAACGTGTCATAAGAGCTACAAGTTGGCCTACATGAAATAAATAAATTTTGAATTTGAATTACATATTATATTAACGTGGACAGATACAGGTGTAGGTGCTATTCTTTCACTCGAAGTGCCAGATCCAGTTGTCTATACGTATAAGAACTTCCTTGTCCCTAATATCTTAAAAGAAAATTTTGTTACCAACTCGGGACTTCAACCTAGGACCGTATACTCTTCAGCTGAACAAGCTAACAATTAAACCTACGGGGTCAACAATAATTAATGGCATTGTAACGTTGCCACTCAAACAAATCGATTTTTTAGTGTTGCCATTAATCAAACTCGAGTAGGAAGCTAATACGTTAAAGAACAATAACCTCTATTTTGTAACAGATAAGGTGGATTTTATTGTTATAGCCCGTTTAACTGCGGGAGTTCTGATTGCCTAGTAGCTGGGACTGGGGACTCCTATTCGGAGGGGTAGCGGGTTCGATCCCTGGCTCTTCTGACTTTTCGTAGTTAGCAGTTAATTTGTTAAGTCGTGGTTATTACAAAGTTAGTGACTTTCTCAATAACAAAGTTGCATGGAATCTATCGGCTTGGCATCCAGCTACCCACAAGATAGTGTAATAAGTTATTTACATTGTAATATTTTTATTTTATTTATTAAGAGGCACACAAAACAGGTTGAAACTAAAAAGTGCACAAAATATAAATACATACAGCTTATCAAGAACCAAGTAACAACCCCTAATATGTGTACGTCAACATCTATATATATAAAATTCAAAGTCCTGACTGACTGACTGACTGACTGAGATATCAACGCACAGCCTAAACTACTGAAGTGAGAAACTTGAAATGTTTACAGTTGGTTCCTTTTATGACGTAGGCACACACTAAGAAAGGATTGTTGGAAATTCCACCCCTAAGGGGTTTAAATAGGGGATGGAAGTTTATATGAAACTCCGTCATTTTTCAAGCTGTTTCCATCAAAGTTGGTATCAGAGCTTTCAGTTAAAAATAAAGAAGTACGTGTGTCACAGTTTTTGAAAATTCCACCCCAATACCTAATTCCACGCGGACGAAGTCGCGGGGGCAAAAGCTAGTTAGTGAATAATTTAACTAACGAGTCAGAAAATTACAACATAAAATTAGTAGGTACCTAAATGAATGACATAAAATATTATGTAGTTATACATTAATATTGTAATATTCTGTTATGAAATGAAAAGAGTAACTGCTGAGTTTCTTGTCGGCTCTTCTCAGCAGAATCTGCATTCCGAACCGGTGGTAGTCATGACGTGTCATTAAGAGCTACAAGTTGGACCACACGAAATAAATAATTTTGAATATGCTTCAACGGTGAAGGAAAATATGGTGAGGAAACCTGTACGTCTGAAAGTTCTCCAAAATCTTCTCAAAGGTTTGTGATTTTTGTGTGAAGTCTAGTAAGTACTACATTTTTTTGTCCAATTTCCGATCGAGCCAAAATAAGTATTGGGTTTTTCTTTCAAGAAATTCTCAGTACTAGCCCGGAGTTAGGAACTTGGCGGTGAGTCACCCCCGTGCCTCGGAGAGCACGTAAAGCTGTCGGTCCTGCACCTGATCTCTCACCGGTCCTGTCGGACTTCCGTCCCATCGGACTATGAGAGTGAGGGAATAGCGAGTGCACCTGTGTTTGCGCTTTCACTTGTGTACTATAATATCTCCCGCGCAGATGGCTAATCTCTGTGGAGATTGGCTGGATTGTATTTCTATTATCTCTGACCTTTAGATGGAAAATAGTAGAGATACAAAAAATCTTAATTACTAACCGCCAATAAACCCTACTGGAAAAAAAAAACAACCAAAAGGTGTCTTTGCCATTGTGTTAAAAATTAAAAAAAAAAACACCTGAACTGTTAAACTTATTCCTGCTTCCCTCTAACCTTTATACAGTTCACAATTTGTTTAATCTATTCAAACAAAATTAATTCTTATAACAAGCCTGTTAAAGATTATAATGGCTTAGTATAATATTGACAAATTGATACAGAGTTACAAATGATCGATTTATCATAAAGGTTATAGTGCGGTTTGCGCTGTTTAACAAATTGGTGTGCATAATGTAAGAAAGAGATGAAGCTAAAATTGTAAATAAGTACTTTAAATAGGCTCATTTTTAAGTTTTCATTTTTACTGTAACACTAACCTATAATTTCAGTCATTTGTAAAGATTTACATTGGAATGGAATTACATTTTTAAAAGGTTCTTTCTGTTCAAATGCGAAGATTAGAGTAGGTATTAAGAATATTACATATTTTTGGGAAACCCAGGTTTTCCCTAAAATATATATTCTTAAGTCTTACCTTCCATACCTTAACATATCTTAGTTACCTTCCATAAATATCATGGCTAATATCTTAATCTAATATGGAACAAAAAACCTATTGAACAGCAAACTTTAAAAACTTTTAGGGCCGGTGACACCGTAAAATAAGTTATACGAGTCAGACTCATTTGACTTACCGAGCCATAGATAAAAAGATTGTTCCTACTCTCTGACCGAGCAATGAGTATTATTATATTTTGGCAGATTTTTAGTACAAAAACTGTCAAAACGATCAATTTATTTCTCGACCTTGGTGAAATCGACACTTAGCGATACTCTAATGTCATCAATTTAGTGATTTACTTTGTCCTAATGATAAGATATGACAATGATTGTAGGACGAAATCTTAATTGTATGTATGTAGATATGAACCTAGATAAAATTAAAATTTTGACAAGTCAGTTTTTTGGAAAATTTCAGTCTCTATATCAAACCTCCTCTGTTCTCTATATCAAATGACATATTAGCAATTTTCTTAAAGGTGTGACAGATAATAATGCAGGTTCACAACGTAATATTTAGTTCTTCTTGGTTGTATAGGTAACTATCTCAACGCTACTTCGACTTGCAATTCAAAAGCACTCTACAAAAGTTTATTTCAATAAAAAAGCTCTGCTATACTACTTACTCTATTTAATATTTATACATCTATCCTCGTCTAACAAATCTGTACGGTAGCGCGCGCACATCACAGATCATTTCACACAATCTATGCTCACAGTTAATTAAGCACTAATGACGTAACGCACAAAAAAGACATCAACGCACCGATCAATCATTCCTGAACGAATGATATAATAAACGAACTACCATTCATAATTCCTTAATTCGAAATTTGAATATCGTGTACCTTTTGTTAGACATTCTATTTCGTTGAATTGTGGATTGAGATTTAGTAAAAAAAGCTTTGTACTTCTCTATGCTTTGGTTATTCTAGTGTAGTAGTGTCTGGTGGGTGGCTTTGGCCGTGGCTAGTTACCACCCTACCGTCAAAGACGTGCCGCCAAGCGATTTAGCGTTCCGGCACGATGGCGTGTAGAAACCGTAGGTGTATGGGTTGAATGTACATTACCATATTCCTTCCAAGCTAGTCCACTACCATCTTAGACTGCATCATCACTTACCACCAGGTGAGATCGCAGTCAAGGACAAGATAATCCATCTTGTCATCGAATAAGAAAAATTCCTTCAGGATTCCATCATTAGATTCTGACCTAATGACAATGGAACTACCTACCTGGAAAGTATACACTTTCAAACAAAAAAAGAATTTTCCAAATCGGTCCAGGCGTCTTCAAGTAATCGGGGAACATACATAAAAAAAAAAGATCCCGATGAATTGAAAACACCCTCCTTTTCTTGAAGTCGGTTAAAAAGTGTGTGTGAAGTGATGAAAATTTAACACACCCATTCGAAGATGGCCCGCTACCATCTTAGATTGCATCGTCACTTACCATAAGGCGAGATCGCAATCAAGGGCTATCTTGTCATCGAATAAAAACACCCTATAGCTAAAAATAAAGTCACCTTGATAGGTGTTCTTACAGTTACAAGAGATACCGAATTCTCTTGAACTGATTTTTTAAGCTATTGCATAGCTTCTATCGCGGGCCAGCGTGGAGACCGAATCCAGAAATCCCGTAACGAAAATAACCTGACACGGGACTCCTCTACGGTGAGCCGCTAGATGGCGCATTTTTTATCAACGCCATCTAGCGGTGAGCCGCTAGACGGCGTTGATAAAAAATGCTATGCAATAGCTTTACCGCGGCAGTCCCCGAGTGCCACACGTCTTTTTTTTTAATAAAGGTAAACACACACTGCGCCGAGTGCCGACATCACTTTGACGGGCGGGAACCGGAAATGTCAAAATGTCGTAATTTTTGTAAGTTCACGTCACGCCCTGCTGCGTTTGCCTTACGGAGTTGTATTTTTAATCTCTTGTTTTTTTTTTGGATGATAAGCGAAAACCTGTTATGCTAACCTTAAGCCTTTATTTAAGAACTAGCTTTTGCACGCGGCTTCGCTCGCGTTAAATTCGATTTTTCAAACCCCTATTTTATCCATTTAGGGGTTGAATTTTCATGAATCCGTTTTTAGCGGATACCTAAGTAATATTAGCTATTTGTATACCTATACAGATACATGATCTGTCCAGTGATTTAGGATATACTGGAGGACTGGAGATAGTTAGTCAGTTAGCAAGTGAGTTAGTCACCATTTTCTTTTATACATTTAGATAGACTAGATGGTGCCCAAGGCTTTGTCAGCCTGAATTAAGGTTTCTTAATCTTTAGTTTTCCTGTTTAAGATTTCGCTTATGGCGCATTATTTCTATTATCTACGAGTATAGCCATTTAAAATTTCAGCCAAATCGTTCCAGTTGTTGTGGCGTGACTAACTCTCCAAATACCCAAACTTTTATTTATTAAACTGCTTAATTCTCCTGAAATCTTTAATTTTCCTCTATAAAATTTAGCTTATGGCGCTTTATTTCTACTATCTATACCCATTTAAAATCCAAACTTTTATTTATTAAACTTCAGCAGATTTTCAATACAAAAACTGACAAAATATTAAGCTAGCATCAGACTTATATGTATTTACGTTGATGAAAACATTTCATTAACTGTAATCATTTCCCTAAATTAATTAATATTCCTATTACCTAGAATATTGATCTAAAGCACAAAAGAAAACAAGCAATTCTTTGCTTTCCCATATCAATAATCTTGTAGGCGCCATATAAGAAAAATGAACCGTAGTATCGATATAGATCTGAGACTAAACAATGATTTTACCGTTGATAATATAAACCTAGATACACAAATAACAAAATATATATAATTTTATTTTGTCCATGCTGAAGTTGAGCGTCTAAATAGAAACGATGAAACGAAAATTACTTTATACTTTGTAGTATAGAAATTTAAAAAAAAAATTAGTTTCAACTTCGTAGTGTAGCTTCATATGATCTATCTACACATTCTCTGATCGCAAACGATTTGCTGTTATTTATTGAGGAGTTTCGTCCTCCATCACCGAAGATAATCATCAAATCTTCACCAAAAAATGGGACCAACCTAACAGTACCTATGTCCTTTTTGATAAAAAATATTGAATTCAGATTTGACGGAGTTATAAAGTAACATCGCCAAAAAAATGCGCATCTTTTTGAGTCACCTCCTCACTTTCTTTAAGTCGGTTAGTAAACAAACAAGCACAGTTTCTCATTTATAACTGTAGTAGGTAATCAACACTGATACTGAGATTTATAGAGCGTGCTCTGATTCTGCTCAGACTTAAGATAGAGTTAAAACGAGACACAAATATCCTCTGACATAAATCGGTCTCGTTTTAACTCTGTCTTAAGTCTGAGCTAAATGAAAGTGCGGTATATAGATTTCAGCTATAGTATCAAAGAAAAACAGTTTCTGAAAGTTTCAGCCGCAACTTAAAGTATCAGCATGTTGATTCGATTGCGATTCAGTGTAACGATCGCAATGGCTTCTGATTGGCTGGTACCCTCCCGTTATTGGTTAAAATGCATTGATGCAGCAAGAATGACCTAAATTCAGCCAATCAGTGGCCATTGCGATCTGATGCAATCATTTTTACGGAATCGACATGCAGATGTGTCATCAGCCGCGTTTCTCTCAACTGTGTATCTCGGTAGAGTAATATATCAATGAGTTTTACAGACATTTTACTTCGTACAGAGCGAGCACGATTTTTATGCGAAATATAAAAGAACAGTACACCGATAATCTCACGATAGTGAAGTTATAACACGGTGCTTCAAGCGTGGTTACCGAACGGTGACGTCACGCTCGCGTGGTTACAACCACCACCACACTACAATGAACCACCACTATTCGAATTCCCAACCTTACAACTATAGCAATAAGAACGCGTGCGCACCCCACGGCAGCTCAGCCTACACTGGCGATTCCTTCAGTTCAATTTAGAGAAGTTCTCTTTTCGAATTTGAATGTTTTTTTTTTAATAGCTTTTTTATTGGACTAGAATTTATGGCCGCCCGCGTCTGTTTTGCCGCCAAATGTCAGTCGTAACTTAATTACATTTTTTTTTAATCTGTTTGCTTTGGTTTGATTGCTTGCATAATGCTCATCAATTTTCATTTGTTACAGGTACATAATGTGTAATAAATTGAGAGCTAAAAAAAGGTTTGTAAGAACACTTTTTTCCGTCTACCCACTATGTGGATACCTAACTACCTACTCATGGTAGAGTAACCAGGCTGGACTTAGAAGCAGCTCAACTTTAGAGGTAACTTTAGAGGGGGGGGGGGGGGGGCTTACTACTAAGATATTATACCTCTAAGATCTTAAATCAACTGTAACTTTTGAGTTTTTTCAAGCTGTTGCATAGCTTCTATCGCGGGCCTTGAGCGTGGAGACCGAATCCAGAAATTCCGTAACGAAAAAACCTAAGGCTCGACGGGAACACGGACTCCTCTCACCGCTAGATGGCGTTGATAAAAAATGCTATGCAATAGCTTTACCGCGGCAGTCCCCGAGTGCCACACGTCTTTTTTAATTGAATGACAAGATAGTCCATAGACTGAGATCTCAACTGATGGTAAGTGACGATGCGGTCTAAGATGGTAGCGGGCTAACTTGAAACGGGTATGGCAGTGTACATTCAACCCATACCCCTTATCTGTTTCTACACTTCATCGTACCGGAACGCTAAATCTCTTAGCAGCACGTCTTTGATGGTAGAGTGGTAATTAGCTACGGCCAAAGCCTCCCACCAGATCAAACCAGAGACAATTTAGAAATTATAAATTCCCAAATTGCCACCGCCGGGAATCGAACCCGAGGCTTCCCAGTGCCGACCACTGCGCCAGGGAGGTCATAATCTCTCCTACATTTTAAACAATCAAAGTAAGTATACATGCATTGGATATATGGGTTTCAGGAAAATCCTGTGAAAAATGTAAAATGTACTCACCCCAGTAGGTACTGTGATGAAATCTTATAATTTTATGAATAAGTCATTTATATTGGCATACCTACTACTTATTGCATCTAATGTTCTATTCTATTCTATTCTATTGAGTGCATATTTTTCCTCATTGTTAATAGAGTCCTCATTGTAAAAAGTTGTTGGTGTGCGCTGTGGTCTTATAACTGGGAGGTCTGGGGTTCGATTCCCGGCGGGGGCAGTTTAGTTTAGTTTCTAAATTGTCTCTGGTCTGGTCTGGTGGGAGGCTTTGGCCGTGGCTAGTTACCACCCTACCGTCAAAGACGTGCCGCCAAGCGATTTAGCTTTCCGGCACGATGGCGTGTAGAAACCGATAAGGGTTGAATTTACACTGCTATACCCCTTCCAAGTCAGCCCGCTACTATCTTAGACTGCATCGTCACTTACCATCAGGTGAGATCGCAGTCAAGGGCTATCTTGTCATCGTCATTGTCATATAATTAACTTTCACATCAACTGTCAGACTTTGATTAATAAATATACATGATATTAAATTAACTTCATAACAAAGACTCTTTTTTTATTCGATGACAAGATAGCCCTTGACTGCGATTTCACCTGACGGTAAGTAACGACGCAGACTAAGATGGTAGCGGGCTAACTTGAAAGGGGTCTGGCAGTGTACATTTAACCCCTAGTCGGTTTCTAGTCTACACACTATAGTGTAAAATATTAGTAAGGAAGCATTAATTATAAGGGTAGTTTTAATTGAACCAATTATTAAGTAAATTCAATTTATACGTTATCAATACGACCAAAAAGTGTGCGGTTTTTTTAGAAAGTAGCGAGGTGCGCTAATTTTTTCCTAGCAGTTTCTAACGTAACATTAATAAAAATCTAGCGCGAGTCAGGAATCAAACCCGCTACGCTTCGGTGGAACTGAGTATGAACGGCACGCTCAAAACCAAATAATTATAACTCGACAAAAAAATAGGGGCGCCACTATCGCAAATTTATCTTGAACTAAAGTCTGATTTTTAATTCGGTGGAATTCTGACACTTGTCATTTTATAAATAGAGCGAGTTATTTGTATGAAAAACAGTATTACCACCTGTAGTTCGATTTTACCCCAAACTATCTGTCAGGCATTTGTCATAAATATCTATGTGCGGCAATTGATATTTATTTTTCTAAGTTTAAATTTGATATCCTTTTTGTGGGATTTTTTTAATCTCTGGTAACATTAAGATACGTCAGAATTCCACGCAATTAAAAATCAGACTATAGACCGCGATTTCGTCCGCGTGGATTAAGTTTTTTCTTAAATTCCCGCGGGAACTCTAATAATATATGGGTATTTCTCATCAAATTCCGAAATTTGAGTAATGATTGAAATTTTTTTTTTTAATTTTAAATTTGATATTTTTTTGCAGAGATCAGAAAAGTTGCTTTTAGAGATCTGTCCAGAGGTATTGGTCTTCCATATTTTTGTATATAACACATAAAAAATGAGGTTTTAAAAAATAAATAAATGAGGGAATGATTAACGGAGTGAGGGAATGATATATTATAGTAAAAAACAACATGTACAAATGAAAAAAATATATATATATTTTTTATTAATATATATCAAACAATGAAATATCATATTCTAAAGAAAATCAACTCAAAACTTTGTACTTATAGAACATAAACAATCTTTTGTACTTATAGAAAATGACCAACATAAATATATATAAACCCAAAAAAATAACAAATATACTACTATAGAGGTAACAAATGTTTTTATCTTTATACTTATTACTATTTATTTTTAAACTTTGTACTTAGCACTTCTCCAAAACTTAAATTAAAACATCTTCATATTTATTTATTAAGCATTCATTATTATTAATATTAACCTAAATAACTGGTTTTACTTGACCTTTCTCTTTTTTCTTTAAATATTTTAATCTTTCTTTTTCCCACAGTTTTTCCAAAGATTCAGTATTATTTTTCATTTTTTCTCGCCTTTTTCTATCATACTCTTTCTTTTTTTTCTGCGTCACTCAACTTCTTTTATCGTGCCATTTGGCTTCCAGATACATGCACCTGTTTTAAATTAAATACCATGAAGTATAAGTTGCAAGAAATAAATAAAAAATCTAAAAAAAAACCGCAGAATACTGGATAACTCCTAAATGCAGTGAGGGAATGACTGTGAGGGAATGACGATTTTTAACTTAAGCTACAAAAACACCGACACATAACCTCAATTTGCTTGTCACATTTTGAATATGTATTTTACTCCCAAAAACGCATAAAACCAACAAATTTTAATGATAGATATTAAAATGCTTAATACATTCATGTAACGTGAGGTAATGATCGTCATAAATTTAACTTTTAACAATTTTTCATAAAATATTTTTTTACACGAACTCACCTACGGTTGAGAAGAAATCGCCATCTTGAATCATTTGCGAGTGTTGCCAGGTACTAAAAACTTAAGGTTGCGTTCCTAAATATCGTTTGACATGTTCAGAAATCGAATATTCGTAATAGGATGAGGGAATGATTTTATTTGGCGGGACATATTTGAAATCGAATTATTGTGTTTATAAATTTGTTGTTGTAAGATGGAAGCTTTTATAGACAATAACGAACATCTATCTTATATATTTGCATAATTTTATTATTAAGAATATTGATATATTTCAGATAAATAGGCATTTTAGTAACATTTTTGAACTAAGGGACAAGGTGAGGGAATGATTTTCAAGGTAACAAAGTAGCCATATCTTTTTTTTCTTTAGAGGTAATACGTTTTCTTTTTAAACAATAGCGGTACAGACAGCGTACATTCAAATAAAAAAAAGACTTATGTAGTTAATGCATATGACTCGGCACTAATGGCTCGGGAATCAAATTTCGGAATTTGATGAGAAATACCCATATATACTCTATACTAATGTATAAAGCTGAAGAGTTTGTTTGTTTGAACGCGCTAATCTCAGGAACTACTGGTTCGAAATAAAAAATTCTTTTTGGGTTGGATAGTCCATTTATCGAGAAAGGCTTTAGGCTGTATAACATCACGCTGCGACCAATAGGAGCGAAGCATCAGTGAAAGATGTTGCAAAAACGGGGAAAATTATCCATATTTAAAATATATTCTTTTAAAAACTTTTTAATCGCGATCATAATAACAGAAATTGACGCGGACGAAGTCGCGCGCAACAGCTAGTATAGATTAAACTAGCTGATACCAACCAAAAAAACCAAATTGAAAATAAGTGCGAATTCGTTAAAAATCTTCGCGATTTTATTTTATCGAATAAATTATATTACTTTATGTTTCTACTCAGTATCGACCCTTGGGAAATATGATGTTATTTTTGCCTGTTTTTTATTCGGATAGTTAAAAGTTGATCTACTTCTGTAAAAGTAAAGTCTGGAGTAAAACAGGGGGTTCAAAAATCGAACTTAACGTCAGCGAAGCCACGTGCAAAAGCTGGTACAGAAATAAAACTGGTAGGTAATTTCATTATATCTGTAACTGCACGTACCTACACTTCCTGTCAAAAATAACAAAAACCCTATTGCGTAACGAAAAAAGATTCTACCTACGGATTTTTAAAAAATGTGAAACCAATTTTGTTTCGTCATAGTTTTCCCACTATTACGGGCTAGCGTGGTTAATAGACAAAATGGCGGCGCCACGGGTGACACACACGGTAATGGGGCTTATCTTAAGTGTGGCATCGGCCTTAGATGCAGCCACCGTGCGTATGTGGCCTTAAAATTCACTAAGGAGTAATAAGGTAGGGGTACACATTTTTAGAATGGACTAGATTTTTTTTATACGACTGAAAAAAGGAGTAAGTACATTGTTTTCAAGATTCATATATGTATTTACGTATGTGAGGTTATATATTCCACCATAACTTTTATACGCCTGAACCGATTTTGATGAATGAGGTATCGTTAGAATCCTTAGTTCATTCCAGACTAGTAAAATTAATAACCTCCTCCTTTTTGGAAGTCGGTTAAAAAAAAATTGATGATGGTCCCACATTAAAGACTAATGTTTAAAAATAATATTCGAACATAAGTATAGTATAATTAGATGAAAATTTAAAAAAAAATAAAAAATAATTAGTACATTATAATCATCATCTAGAAAATGATGAGTAGATTAGTGATTCACAAAAAATTCCATAAAAAATTCCAAAAAATTCCATTGCTACATATTTATAGAATAACTTCTATAAACATGTAGCAATCTTCTTTTTAGAATTTACAATATTTAGGGGTTTTGTAATATAACAAAAAAAAGAAAATATTTTTGGAATATCTCCACCGAATCTAAACTCAAGTTTGTCGCTTAATTGCAAAAAAATTAATACGCAATTCGGATCATAAACTCAACTTGCTATCCAAAAATTGATCGCGCGAAAGTAATTCGATAAATTGGGTCGCGCTTAAAGTGTTTTAAGTCATGTATTAAGTACGTATTTTACATTTTCAAATTGACGAGTGTTTTTGTTAAGTAATAACATTCTTTTAACCGATATCGTACACCTTGTGGCGCTAATAACTATAACAATTAATGCGTTGTACGTAGAGTTAAGAATTCGACAGATATAACATGGATTTTTTTAATTTTATTGGATGACAAGAGACAAGATAGTCCTTGAGTGAGATCTCATCTGATGGTAAGTGACGGTGCAGTCTAAGATGGTTGCGGACTGCTTGGAAGGACCATACCCAGGATATTAACACATTGGCTACATTTTTACCAGAAAATTAAAGCGTTACCTACGGGTGAATTAAAAATCTTCCACGCGGAGGAAGTCGCGGTCATCGTCTAGTATCACAATAATTTTACAAACTAGCATAAAATCTGTACTGAATATTCAGTTTGACTCTAGTATTTTTCTATTTTTCAGTTTCATTTGACATTATAATATTCCAATATAAGTTGGTATCTACGGTGGTGCGGGTTGTTACGTTCCCTCAAATATGGTTGAGCGAAGCAACGGCTGGATCATGCGTCATGCTCGTGAACGGGTGCCACCAACGGGAATGGGTCTGCTTTCTGTCTGCCCGTCTTAGGATGGATTGTAACATACAAATGTAGGTCTTATTCATTTTTGAAACTTCATTGTGGAAGCACTGTGTACATAACATAGTTTTGTTACCTATAGTAAAAAATTTTTTTGAAAAGAGCAACCGCCGAGTTTATTGCTGGCTCTTCTCGGCAGGAACGGCATTCCGAACCAGTGGATTCATCGACGATTCAAAAGCACTTGTAAAAGTTTATTTAAATAAAAAATATTTCTATATATCTATTTCTAATTCTACAATTGTAGGTATTTTGCACGAATGCATTGTTGTAAATAAAAGAATAAATTATTATTATTATTATATAATTTCAACAATTAAATGTAGACATTTTATTACAGATTAGTTTTCATTATGATTCTGACATAAGATTGTTAATAATATTAGTTATTAATTGCTTTTGCTCACGACGTGGTTTGCGTGAAGATGTATTTTTTTTTAAATTCCGTTTGTTTCTCCGTGAGAAAAAATTTTCATTTGTCCTTAAATCACGCTAAAAAGACGTTCAATATTTAAAGTTCTTTTAAGAAGTATTATTTAAATACTTTAAATATACTATAGCCTATAGTACCAACTCTTAAAGCAGTATAATTTCAATATTGTTTTAACATGTTGTACAATGTCAAACTCATAGTAAACTTTAAGTTGGTCATTAGATATATGACAAATAAGTGTTTACACTTTAAGTGACGTTAGTATAGGCCCAGATGTGCTAAAGACCGAGTCTCGATATAAATTAAATGAGCAAACTCTCCAAAAGTCTTACATTTCTATTTCGTCTGATCTGTCCAGTGATTTGAGCTTTGCGTTGATAGAACAGTCAGTCAGTCAATTACCTATTCCTTTTATATGCTTAGATAATATACTGCTTTAAGTGTTGTTAATGTAGACAAGGAATACCTAATATGTAGTACCTAAAGGTACAGAAGATTCACTCCGCAAAATGATTTAAATAAATAGTGACTCTTGTTACCACACAACAAAGTGCAATTCAGGCTGACACACAGCGCTACTTACCTACCGTCTTATTCACCTAGACTTTTCTGTCTTTCTATCACATAACTCTTATCCCGTCGCACTCTCTGAATTTAGGCTCTTAGAAGAGGTACTTCATGTACTTGTAGCTCCGCAGTTTACTGCGGAGTGCGCCAGGCCTGACCATAGTTCGTACCTATTACCTTCTTTTGTAAGATGCATGACTCAAAAATAATACTACTTTAAGTGTTCTTAGTGTAGGCCCAGATGTGCTAAAGACCCGAGTCTCTATATAAATTAAGTGAGCAAACTCTCCAAAAGTGATCTAAGTAAACGTCTTAAGTTTTTATTTTAGTCTAATCTGTCCAGTGGTTTGATCTTTGCGTTGATAGAACAGTCAGTCAGTCAATCAGTCATTCAGTCAGTCAAACACCTTTTACTTTTATATGTATATTTAGACTAGTTGATGCCCGCGGCTTCGCTCGCGTGGATTTCTTTGATTTTCCGGGGAAAACTTATGAAAAAAAATCACTTCGATTCGTTGTTTTGTTGCGGCGTTATTGAAGGACAAACCAACAAACAAACACACTTTCGCATTTATAGTTTTAGTAAGGATACTAATCCGTAAGGATAATACTACTTTAAGTGTTGTTAGTGTAGGCCCAGATGTGCTAAAGACCCGAGTCTCGATATAAATTAAGTGAGCAAACTCTCCAAAAGTGACCTAAGTAAACGACTTACGTTTTTATAATTTGTGGCATGTTGTTGTAGGCAGCCCGATGTCAAACACCTTGCGGCTTAATAACTGCACCAATTAAACCGCTTATGCCTTACGAATCGTCTAGACATGCCACATTATTTATTACACACCCGTATTATTTTTGCTATCATTTGTAATTTTGTTGTTCCTTTATTATTTTGTTCTTTTTTAACTGTCTTCAAAAAAAAGGAGGTGGTTCTCAATTCGTAGGATCTGTTTTTTTTAAATTTTTTATGTATGAAGACGCCTGTACCGATTTGGAGATACCGTGTATTTTTAAGCTATTGCATAGCTTTTATCGCAGGCCAGCGTGGAGACCAAATCCAGAAATTCCGTAACGAAAATAACCTGACACGGGACTCCTCTACGGTGAGCCGCTAGATGGCGCATTTTTTATCAGCGGTGAGCCGCTAGATGGCGTTGATAAAAAATGCTATGCAATAGCTTTACCGCGGCAGTCCCCGAGTGCCACACGTCTTTTTTTTTTTTAAATAATAGACTTACAAATTCTGACTTCAGTTAATCCTAGACTTATTACTCATATTACCGTTTTTTTCGATATTTCCTTTCAATTGTTTTTTTTTTGTTCGTTGCTATTTAATAAATTTTCCGCTTGAACACATAACCGGTTGACTCATAGAGAACGTTAAATTATTTATGGCATGTAATTAAACGAGCTTCTATTTAATACCATTATTGGCTTCTAAATTACTAAGTCAGCTTCAACTAGTGAGCCTCTAAAAAATATAATTTTAGCATCTATATTTAAAACTTAGCTTCAAACCGTGAACTCCTAAAATACTTAAATATTAGCATCAAATAATACACCAAATCTTCAACCACATTTTTAATTTTTTTTTTGTGAGAAAAATGAAATAAAAAAATGTTTCTAACTAAATAAAAAAACGTTTTTTTTTTTGATAAAATGAAATTAAAAAAATGATTGTTTTTAAATTTAACTCAAGATAAATACCTACACATAACATTATAACATTTTTGAAAAAAAAAAATCAATTTTTTTTTCAACTTTTTTTTAGTTTTAGGTAGGTTTACGATCCCAACAGAACCTAAGTGCCCGGCCTTCGGCCGGGCACCTGAATATTCATGTATAACCCTAACCTAACCTAACTTTAGTTTAAAGAAAAAATTATACAAAAATAATTGCAATATTAACACACTAACAACAGAACAACAAAAAAAAACAAATGCATGTTTTGAATGGCGCTCTCTGATTGGTGCAAATAGCCATAACCAACGAGATCGTGCAAATTGCCAGTCGCATCCGTCTCACTCGCACCAACGAAATCGTGCAAATGGCCAGTCGTATCCATCTCACTCGCACCAAATCGTGCAGTGGCAGTGGACAATAATAAAAATAGCTCTTTATTTGATGCTTTCTTTGGAATATTTTGTGGCCATTGTGAAGAAGCCGAGTTAGTATATTAGAAGCTTCATCATTTTCCCGTTGCTGAGTTATTAAATTAGAAGCTAGGTTTTGATGCCAAAAAATAAATTTTGTTGGTCGACTTATTATATTCCATTATTTATTAGTTTAAGGCGCTCCTTACATATACTAGTAGTAGTTCTTCAGAAATTACAAAAGATAATGTTTTATTCCATACATCTATGGGCCCATGGTTGTCTATGGTCAACAGTTTTCAAACATAATTTACTTTATAGAGCTTGATGCTTACTGTCTAAGTTAAAAACAATTAATTTTTTGAGCAATAAGTGTTCTGTATCAATTCATATTTCGTCGTTTATCGAACATCACCGCGCAAGTCAAAATTGGCGGTTTATACTTTTAAAATAGTTAGATAAAGTTAAAGTTAAAAAGTTAGTATTCAATATTACTTATCATCCATAAAAAGAACGTATTTAACTAAAACTAACTTATAAACTCTTTAAATCAATAATAAAATTTAAATAGTTTTTTCACCCTTTTATAAAATTAGTCAATATGACGCGCAGTGATGTTCGATAAGTGACGATTTTTAAAATGTGGGATCCTGTGGGATGTTGCTATTTCACTGTGTGATTGAAGGATAAATCAAGCAAACTCACTATCGTCATTATAGTAGCAGAGATTATTACAAAATAAAATAACATACCTACCTTCAGCAATAATAATTGACAAAATTGCTGATATTTTATCTTGAGTTCATTTATTTGCGGCCAACTCTAAAAGTTTCTGAAGTCAAAACTCGTCTTCAGTTTAGAAGGCACACGTCGATACAACAGATGTGCATTGGCCCTTATTTATGCGATTTTAATGACCCCTACCCCTGCGATAGGGGTTGATGGCATTATTTATAAAAAAATGTTTTTTTTTTTAATTTTTTTTAAGGCAAAGGGTCTACAAAGTGAGCTAGCAATATGTTGTTATTGTAATTTGTAACCTTTTATTGCGAAGTTGAAAGTCGGGATTTTTTTTTCCTTTTTTTTTTAATGAATATTAGCCAAGCTGAACTTGACTTATATTCTCCTCTCCCCTCCAAATAAGCGAACAGCTTGTGCTAGGAGTGGGTACGAAAATAGTGCAACGGGTGGGGCTCGAACCTGCGATCTTTCAGTTTTCAGTCCGCACCTTTAACCGTTGGGCTATTGAGGCTACTTTATTGTATGATTGCATGTATCGTTATTTATTTAAATGATTTTGCGGAATAAATCTTCTGCACCTGTACCAATAATAGTACAGGCGCAGAAGATTTAGCAAGCATTATATGTATAAACATATATTCTGTTCTAATGCTTGTACCTACATAATAATTGAGCGAACTTTGCCATAGAACTTAGCGAACATAAGCATACCTAAAGCGGAAAACGCAATCCGCATCCATATTTACGTCGCATACCAACGACAATAATAGACGAGGGGGGCACAAAAGAAAAAAAACACACCATTGACAATCCGCAGGACACACGGACAATGTGAGTGCACATCAATTATTATTTTAAAATAACAGTTTTGTTCATACAAAATAAGTTTACGCGCTGTTGCCCAGGCGGTGTGGTTGTGTGGGTGCGCGGGCGTGTGTGCGTAGATATAGGATGCTCGCTTGATGCTTGGTGATTGATTAATTGCTTGAGAATTCTGCGTTTTACTTTCTAAAAGTTTAGTTTTGAGTTTATAGACGGTGTGTGGTTTAAGTTTAATAACCAATTGTTGTAAGCGACTATCCAAGTAGTCGCTTATGTTAAAAATAAATTATTTGGAATAGAATAAAATATTTTTGTATTCAAATAAACTTTTACAAAGTACTTTCGAATCGTCAAATGAATCTACCACTCTGCCTGCTGATTCTGTAACTCAGTGCTTATCAAAATTAATTCTTTATCCATTGAAGGTTTACTATGAAATAGTAAATTATATTTTCTCTTCAAACCTTCAATGGATAAAAAAGGCATATCGTCGTTGATAGGCACTGAATTGCAGAATCAGCCCCCTGGTTCGTTTCATTTCTTACCGATATTATCGATGGTCTTACACAATAACTAGTGTTTGCCCACCTTTGGCCAAAAATACCATCTTCGGCCAAACCTTCGGTTTCGGCCAGAATAGGCCGAAGTTTTGGCCGAATCTGAAAGTTTCTAGCATGCGCCGCAATTGAACGAACTCTTACGAATGTGAAGGACGATGGAAGAGGTGACGTGCGGTGGTAGGAGATCGCCCGTACATACCTAACCAAATCAAAACAAAGACATTATTTCAAAGTGTTATTACTAGTTGCAATATAATTTTAATCACTATTCAAGTGGTTTATACAGATACAGTCAATATAAACTTTTAAAAATTATTATTTTTTACACTTTTAATAAATTTTGAATTTCTTATAAAACTTTCGGTGTCGGCTTCGGCCGAAGATTGTGACGACAGCCGATTAATCGGTTTCGGTTGCGGCCAAAAATCGACCTTCCGTCAGACCTTACCAATAGGTTATAAACACGTCCGCTATTAGGTTTAATTTTAAGTGACGCTGATTTAGCCTTCAGATGTTAAACGTCAATAAGCCGGCAACGCATTGGTAGTGCCTCTGGTACTACAACTGTTCATGGGCGGCGGTAATCACTACATCAGATGACCCACCAGCTCGTTTGCCCGCTATTTATATAAAAAAAAAGACGTGTGGCACTCGGGGACTGCCGCGGTAAAGCTATTGCATAGCATTTTTTATCAACGCCATCTAGCGGCTCACCGTAGAAGAGTCCCGTGTCAGGTTATTTTCGTTGCGGAATTTCTGGAATCGGTCTCCACGCTGGCCCGCGATAGAAGCTATGCAATAGCTTAAAAAAAAATTAGTCTACAATAATGAACCGATTGCGAGCACCCTGTAGACGCCGGTGTGTACATGCACATCAATTATAAAAGCACCGCGCGGAACCGTTCGAGGGCAAACATTCGGAGGTCATGCATCTTGCTAACGAGCCGGACATTTTCTACCTACCTACATAAACCTATATTTTTGCACATTTTAACTATCATCATCATAATAGATTTATAAATTTTTTTAATTAACCTACACTTAAAGGAAATAACCTAATAGATTTATAAGTACATATCAAAAATTCCGAGGCCGGCGGGATTCGAACCCACACCTCTCTGGGAATCGCGCCCGAGTGTGTTAACCGTTACACCACGGCCGAACCACACGTCAGCCACGAAATAAGTGATATGTATCTACTTTTTCAATCAGTTTTATAGCAACTGTTAGCAACATCTAGTAGCGACACATTACAGTTGTCGATCTACTTTTTTCAAGACACCATATTACAATGGAGCTCTTAAGAAATTATAATCGGAATTTTTGATATGTATTTATAAATCTATTAGGTTATTTCCTTTAAGTGTAGGTTAACACTTCAATAAAAAATTCATCACCAGCAACCCATCACCAGTTCACTACTGAACACTGCAGTGGTATTCTCTAATTGTCTCACCTCTGCTGACTGACGTAAGCTCTCTTTGTGTATTCTATCGGCTATATAACGGGCAGTGTTCTGAAGAGCTATTTTTACCTTATTCCACCCTCTGTCTTCTACAACCGTACCGCTCGCCACCGAACGCAATTTCACCCTCACCACCTGGGTGCCTGCACTGGTATCATGGGCGGGAGAAATTGTATCCCCGGGAAAAGGATAAAATGTTTATTCCCTCGCTTAGTCTTATCCACCCATCGAGCATGGGCACAGCGGTGGAAGAATATTGACAGTAGATAAAATGGGAGAAAATTTATCCCCGCAATTATTGCCATTATAAGAAAATCATGGAAGTAGGAGGTACAAATATCACAATACTTCAAAATTTATGTCAATTCGGTCTCAAAAAGTCATTATTTTTATCTATACTCGTGATTTTGACAGTTAATAGGTGATTCGTAGGTGGTTTTTGTTTTCGTTTGACCCTTTCAAAAGTCAAAAAAGGACAATTTTATCTCTTTCATTTGTTCCCATGCTCTAGCCGGGGAAAGTTGCTCCACTTGTAATGTTAAATAGGGATATACTTCTCCTTTCCCCTGTCGCCATGCTCTAGCATAGGGAGAAGGCAATTGTATCCCCTGTCAGTGGATAAAATCGGGGATAAAATGTTTATCTCCTGCCCATACTGCCAGTGCTGGAGCACTTCGACCATCCGATGTGCCAGATCTTTTTTTCCACGCACTACCAAATCGTTGAATCATGAAGGCGGTAATCACTTAATAACAGGTGACCCACCTGCTCGTTTGCTTGCTATTCATAAAAAAAATAGACTAGGGCTTGACTGATGAAGAGCTCTTGCCTAGAAAATGCCTATTCTCTCTGGCGTTGATGGGTTGCAGGTTGCAGATAATGATTAATTAAGACACGTTTTTGTGATTGAACAAACGCCATGTTACATAATATTGTAGATTTAGAAAATAAAACCAAAAGAGATACAACTATTCCGAAGATAATAAATTTCATTTTAGTACATAAACAAGATGAATGTTACAACAAAACATTTAATTAAACGGTTCCTCTAAAATTTTTAACAATTTAATTATTTCTAATAGCGCGATTATTGTACTATCAGATGTAAATCACACAGTTTAGTGTTTAATTGTTGTAATTGTTGTAAATTGTTGTAATTTCGTGATAATGTGTTACAGTCGAATTTTGCATAGCTAACGACCCGTGCAGACGCGTAATGATAGATACGTTTGTGTGGCCATAGACATTGTATTTTTTTTTTTTTGATTTATTGCCTTCATAGTGACATGATTTCTAGAAGAGCCTATTTCACAAGCGGCAAGTCAACTTTACAATTTATCTACAACTAGCTTTTGCTCGCGGCCTTGCTCACGTTAAGTTTGATTTTTCAAACCCCTATTTTACCCCCTTAGGGGTTGAATTTTCAAAAATCCTTCCTTAGTGTGCGCCTACGTCATAAAAGGAACCAACTGTAATTTCAAGTTTCTAACTTCAGTAGTTTAGGCTGTGCGTTGATATCTCAGTCAGTCAGTCAGTCAGTCAGGACTTTGAATTTTATATATATACTAGCTTTAACCCGCGGCTTCGCTCACGTTAGGTTCGATTTTTTAAACTCCTATTTTACCTCCTTCGGGGTAGAATTTTGAAAAATCCTTTCTTAGCGGATGACTACGTCATCATAGCTACCTTTATGCGAAATTTCAGCTCGATCGGTCCAGTGGTTAGAGCTGTGCGTTGATAGATCAGTCAGTCAGTCAGTCAGTCAGTCAGTCAGTCACCTTTGCCTTTTATATATTTAGATATAGATAGATAGTATAATAGGTAAGCTTTTGCCCTCTTTTTACCTGACTTCCAAAAAAAGGAGGAGGTTTTCAATTCGTCGGAATCTTTTTTTTTTATGTATGTTCCCCGATTACTCGAAGACGCCTGGACAGATTTGGAAAATTCTTTTTTTTTTGAAAGGGTATACTTCCCAGGTGGTCCCATTGTTATCAGGTCAGGATCTGATAATGAGATCCTGGAGAATCGAGGGAACTCTACAAATTTTATAGGCACAATTGGTATACTTTGTAGTGGCGTTTGAAGTCGGTTTTGTAAAAAGAATTTTAAGCTATTGCATAGCTTCTATCGCGGGCCTTGAGCGTGGAGACCGAATCCAGAAATTCCGTAACGAAAATAACCTGACACGGGACTCCTCTACGGTGAGCCGCTAGATGATCCCCGCAACTTCGTCCGCGTGGAATAATATTTTTTATTTCCGCGGGAACTCTTTAATTTTACGGGATAAAATCTATGTGTTAATTCTAGGTATGAGCTATCTTCATTCCAAATTTCAGCCAAATCGGTTCCTCTGTTGTGGCGTGAAGGGGTAACAAACATCCATTCACACAAACATCCTTCACAACCTTCCGCCTGCATAATATAAGCAGGATTAATGGGATATAGAATAGAATAGAATAGAAATATTTTTTATTCAAATAAACTTTTACAAGCACTTTTGAATCGTCAATGAATTTACCACTGGTTCGGAATGCCTTTCCCGCCGAGAAGAGCCAGCAAGAAACTCGGCGGTTGCTCTTTTCAAAAAAATAAAAATTTTACAATTGGGGTAACAAACATCCATTCACACAAACATCCTTCACAACCTTCCGCCTGCATAATATAAGCAGGATTAATGGGATATAGAATAGAATAGAATAGAAATATTTTTTATTCAAATAAACTTTTACAAGCACTTTTGAATCGTCAATGAATTTACCACTGGTTCGGGATGCCTTTCCTGCCGAGAAGAGCCAGCAAGAAACTCGGCGGTTGCTCTTTTCAAAAAAATAAAAATTTTACAATTGTTATTGAAACTATGCTATGTATTCAATGCTTCCACGATGAATTTTCCTGAGTACAATACAAGTAAAAATAAATACAATACAAATACAAATAAATACAATTCAATACATGTTAACACAGGCAGGCAAAAGCAGACCCATTCCCGTTGGGATAGTAGGATTAGTGTTTCCAACATCTGAGCAAGACAATCGACAATCGACGAAAAACTATAAATAAATTAATTAAATAAATAAACATCGTTGCCTGTGTGGTCGAGAATTAAAACGCGTTACGATCACTCATATTCTCGAGGAACTAGTTTTGAAACACACACACATCGAATGCGTAAAACCACACTCACCGTGTTACTTCACGCACACACACAGACAGACGCTGATATGCATCGACCTACCAAGTAATTATATGTTTACAAACACAGCGCTGTATCTTTAGTTACTATGGTATAGTGGATTAGTGATGAGAAAAATGTTCTTAATCGAGTCGATAACATTATATTTTATTACAAGCATTCTTATAAATCTTTCAACTCACAAGGGCGCGTGGCTCATGGTTGTGTGCGTGTCGTATCTGCATAAGTGTGAGCTTGAGCTTGCTCCTGACAGGAACGCACACTTACGCAATGTGTATGTACACGATATAACCACAAGTAAAGCTCACGCGCTCTTGTGAATTGCAAGAACTATACTATATACCTGTAAAGCATATCTAACAGGACTGAATGACTGACTGACATAGCGTAAGCTGCTGGATCTAGAGATTTATAATTTGGACTAAATATTCCTTGAGTTCACTTGAGCTTTGACAGTGAAGTAAAACATGCATGAATTGAAATCTAAATATATAAAAGGCAAAGGTGACTGACTGACTGACTGACTGACTGACTGATCTATCAATGCACAGCTCTAACCACTGGACCGATTGAGCTGAAATTTGGCATACAGGTAGCTGTTAGGACGTAGACATCCGCTAAGAAAGGATTTTGGAAAATTTCAACCCCAAGAGGGTTAAATAGGGGGTTAAAAAATCGAACCTAACGTGAGCGAAGCCGCGGGTTAAAGCTAGTGTTAAATATAATTAAACATTATTACGTACAGTATTTCACATTTGAATATATGTAGTAATCTTACCAGTGCAGTGGCAGAGAGAGAGACTTGTCATTAGATTATGACTCTATGAAATCTATTTTGAACTTCATGAAATATTTGAATTTTTCTTTCGAAAATGAAGCTCCTTCAATTTGATGTACCTAATAGACTGCAAATTAAAATTATCGATCTTCTAGCTGATATCCGCGATTTTATTCGTAAGGATTGAAGTTTTTAAGAATATCGCAGTAACTCTTTAACTTTCCGGGATAAATATAGCCTATGGCGCCAATGACCTATGTTTCGGCGCGATTGAAGGACAAACCAACAGACTATAGTATACGCTTGGATTTGATTCACGCTTACAATCAATTAGTTATTTACGTAACGTGTAATTATATTTTTTTTGAGTATTAAATCAATGAATATGGTAGGCACTGGATATAAAAATTCTTTATTTACTAAGATTTTTTTTAAGATTAGGTAATCAAGTCTTTTGTCGATTTGATCGCGCTAAATTTTATATTGTTATATTATGCACGCTATTCTACGAGTAGATATTTATCGATAGGGATGAGATGGTTCCCATCCCTAAGTCGGTTCCCGCACGTACAAACAGACAGTGTTATCAGAATAATGACAGATCTCGAGTTGTACGTGAGGCGAAAATACCGCAAGCAAAATGCCACGCTCTGCTCCACAGTGACACTTGCTTAGCGAGCAATTATACACTTTATTACTTTCACAATAAAGTTTAAATTCAAACGAGAGTGGAAAAGGATATTTTACTTTTACTATATTTTTCGAATTTTATGCCACATTTTAATAAGGTCAATGCAGTATCGGTGATAATAAAAGGTTGTATTACAAAAATTGTTTAAAGATTTTGAACAATATTTTGAACATAATATTTTTATAAAAGCTTTTATGACGAGAACTTTACCATTTAAAACACCGTTTATTTAGGATCGAGTTACTATTGTTTAAGTTCAAATTCAACTAGCTTTTGATCGTGCCTTTGTCCGCATGCATTTAGATCTTCTTAGGTTTTTGTAATTAATTGTTTGTTATGTCATCCAAACGACAACTATAAATAATTGTTAATAATGGTAGTGATACAGGAATACCTACTGTGGGTCTCAACTCTCAATGGATATTATTAGATTCATTGTTAATGTTGTATTGCCAAATAAATTTTTTTTCTTTTTTTTTCCTTAAATCCGGGATAAAAAGTATCCCAATGTCCTCAGGATTAAAATAACTTTTTTGAATTCGGTCCCGCGGTTATAAAATTTTTGCAACCATTTTTAGATCGATTCGGATAAGACCTTTTTCATAACCACCATTTTTAGTGTATAATTGACTAATAAACTTGACGTTTTGACAGATTTTGTATTAGCTTTCTTCGCTTTAAAGTTTACTTAGGTCTATGTATATAGGCTTTTAATCTTTTAAGTTATTACGGTAAACAAAACTCGTTTCTAACTTGATTTACTTAAAACCAGCATAAATCGAGTCGTATTTATCGCTGGTCCATCAGTAGCCATGTACCAGGCTAACACGATCTGCGAGGAGATACGATGTTGAGATAGCACAGTTTTCCTCAATCTATACAGGCAATATTTATTTTCATTAAAAAAAACTGTAAAGCATAATAAAATAATGTCCTCCCGATCAATCTCTACGGAGATAAGCCATCTGCGCGGTGCACTCTCTATTCCCTTACTCTCATAGTCCGATGGTACGGAAATCCGGCACGACCGGGGAGAAATCAGGCGCAGGACCGACGGCTTTACGTGCTCTCCAAGGCACGGGGGTGACTCACCGCCATCTTGCTAACTCCGGGCTAGTACCTACTGATAATTTCTTGACAGGAAAAACCAATACCCGATTCGGGAATCGAACCCGGGATCTCGTCATCTGCAGTCGAACTTGCTAACCACTAGACCAACGAGAGTTATCTATAATACTAGCTTTTGCCCCCGCGACTTCGTCCGCGTGGAATTAGATTTTGGGGTGGAATTTTCAAAAACTGTGACACACGTACTTCTTTATTTTTAACTGAAAGCTCTAATACCAACTTTGATGGAAACAGCTTGAAAAATGACGGAGTTTCATATAAACTTCCATCCCCTATTAAAACCCTTTAGGGGTGGAATTTCCAATAATCCTTTCTTAGTGTGCGCCTACGTCATAAAAGGAACCAACTGTAAAAATTTCAAGTTTCTAACTTCAGTAGTTTAGGCTGTGCGTTGATATCTCAGTCAGTCAGGACTTTGAATTTTATATATATAGATAATAAGGCTCAGGTTCACTCAGCGGGCGATGGAGAGAGCTATGCTCGGAGTATCCCTGCGAGACCAAATCAGAAATGAGGAGATCCGTAGAAGAACCAAAGTCACCGACATAGCTCTGCGAGTGGCGAAACTGAAGTGGAAACGGGCGGGGCACATAGTTCGAAGAGCTGATGGTCGATGGGGTCCCAAGGTGCTGGAGTGGCGACCTTGCACCGTATAGAACAGTGTTCGAAGCTTCCCCACTTGATAGACCAACAAAATCAGACGAGTCGTAAAGAGCCGCAGGTTACAGGCGACACAAGGCCGAGATATGTGGCAGTTCATACAAGAGATATTCTTGTTAACTGATACACTTCTAGCTGGACGTATATCGGATGATAAAGTAAAAGAGAAGAATACAATTCTATATTATTCATTTTAAAAGATCGGCATATATAAGGAAAAGAAAAATTCCTTTGCTATATTCCGCTAAAACAGAAAAAATCTGTATAGTACAACGTGCCGCTTTGCAAAGACTTTGCAATAATTGTGCGCTGTGGAGTCAACATCTCTTGAAGATGCTCCGGTGTTGGAATAAAACTTATGTAGAGTTAGTTAGTTATTTCGGTTTACTTCTTGTACTTGCTCTGTTACTGGAAGAATGGCAGTGTACAGCGCATGTATTTAGCACATTTTTCTATACAGATTTTTCTGTATAATTCAAAATTCAAAATAATTTTTAACCGCCTTCCAAAAAAGAGGAGGGTTCTCAATTCGTCGGAATCTTTTTTTATGTATGTTCCCCGATTACTCGTAGACGCCTGAACCTATTTGGAAAATTCTTTTTTTGTTTAAAGGTTATACTTCCCAGGTGGTCCCATTGTCGTTAGGTTAGGATCTGATGATGGGAGCCTGGAGAAATCGAGGGAACAATTCAAATTTTTACAGGCACAATTGATATGTACATTGTAGTGGCGTTTGAAGTCGATTTGGTAAAAAAAATGTTTACGTTTATATAATTATACTATACGGATTTTTCTGTTTTGGCGGATTATAGCAAAACAATTTTGTTTTTCCTTGTTCATCATGGAATATCGCAAAGTAACGCCTACGAAGTTATCTGAAAAACAATGTAATGTAGAGAAACATCCCATTTTCAAGTTATATAGTATTTGCACTAATATCCTCGCATTAATAAATTGCACGTTGACGTATCAAGGACTTTTAGTTTTCTCACGATTTGCAATTTTACATATTAGGTATTGCTTAGGGCGATGATTTGTTGTGTTGTTTACTAGGAGACTAGAAATACTAGATGCTTATTTATTACTATGTTTTATTTATTAATGGAATAGCCACTACGATTGCTTAAAGTTCTCTTAAGAATTTTGCTCATGCATACAATTTTCTTGTCGAAAAAAAACCTTTTTCACCTCACTAGCTCAAAAACGGCGTTTTGCTGTCTAAAACCAGTGAGCAAAAACGACTTTTGCTCACTGGTTTTAGACAGCAAAGACGCCATTTTTGAACTATTTATTTATTTATTCATTCTGTACATTATAATCTTAAAAACTAACTACTATTACTACTAGTGAGGTAAAAGTAATAGAATCATTCGCCCGCTCGGGTTTCAAACTAGACACTCGTAACAAAAATGAACTTTGCTATCTTGTTGAACAAATAACTCTTTTACTGTACAGTAGATGCATAAAAAAAAGGTTTTATATAAAAACGATTGATAATATTGTCAGAAAAAGCTCCTTGTACTTTATAATAGTTATTCACTGCAATCGATAAGTTTCAGCACTCACAATAAAGCATTTAAATAAAACAATACATTAAAAAAAAAAGATGGCGTGAGAAACGTCACTTTTGAATCGGTTTTACATAAGTAAAATTGTGACAGCGCAAACAGATGCCAAACTGAGCTTTACTTAGTACGGAATAGAGTTCAAAGTATTATGAATTTTCATGTTCTTTTTTACATAGTTTGTGTTTGGCACGCAACTTGGCAATTGTGGTTTTTCTCATAAGACGGAAGTGGGTTCCGTAATTATTTTCGAATTAGTCACAATACTGAGATTTTTGGGGTTTGTCAGTACTTTTGTCGGTGGGCCGTGAGAAAGAATCGTTCTGCCGGAAAATTGGTACAAAACTTTTCTTCACCAATTATTTCTGAACATGTGTTTATAGCTTCACTATGTTTTTTTTATCCGACTTTGGCAAAACCAAAAGGGAGGGTTATGATTTTAGTAGCCTACGTAAGTAGTACTAGCTGATGCCCGCGACTTCGCACGCGTGGATTGAGGCTTTTTTACTCCCGCGTAAACTTTCTTATTTTAAAATCTTATGTCATTCCAGACTATAATTTATGTTTGTGCCGCCAAATCGTTTCAGTCGTTACGGCGCGATTGCGTAACAAATATCCATCTATCCATACACTTAAACTTGATAAACTTTCGCATTTATAATATTAGTAGGATTGGATAGCATGCGTTACTTTGCGAAATTCCTAATAACCGAAAGAAAAAATAATATTTTGCTGTAGGTAATCCGCCAAACTAGAACTAGTGGTTCGCCCCGAACTGAGACCTCGCGATATCCCATAATTCCCAAAAGTTTTAATTATATATTGTAATAATTAACTTTTAACATTAGACGCAATAAAAAAATAATAGTTGACACAAAACTGTTTTACTGACACAGCGCCATCTATTAGCATTATAGTGAAGCTATTAGCTTCACAATAATGCTAATAGATGGCGCATTAAAATTAAATAATTTCGTTTCTTTATAACATTTATCTAATTTTAGTATTTGTTGTTCAAGTACAGGATATAACTGAATTTAACAACCAAGTTTAACGTTCTAATATTCAGTAATTCAGAAGTTATAGGGCTCTGACAGACATTTAGACGGACACACTTCTCTGTCTAGTAGGCAAGCGCCCTAGTTGACTCAGAGAACTCGCTTCGCTCGTTCAAAAAACTGTATGGCAACACGCGCCGCCCGCGCCGTACACCGTCATTTCTCTAGAATAGAAGAAACACAGGAACAACACAACACCAACACGCAGTGCCACACAAACTCCTTCACAACACACTCGACGCATGTTTTGCCCGACACCAGAGCATCATCAGGAGATGTTGACTCCACAATGCACGATTACAAAGATTTTTAAGCTATTGCATAGCTTCTATGATTTATTTTATCAATAAATAAAAAAAGTGGATGCAACAAGAGCTTAACTACACTTTGATTGAGCTCTCAATCAGAACATAATAACTAATCTATTAACACTTCACTCATCAAAATCGGCTCAGTAGCTTATAAAAAGAGTTTATTTTGTCAAATGTGAATACACCAGAGGTACAAAGGTGGTATAGTACATAATTATAGTCTCTCACACTTTACAATTTGCATGTTGGGCAAAAAAGTTGTGTTTAGGTGCTATATAGTTACTTACATTACACACATAATACTAAAAAAAGACGTGTGGCACTCGGGGACTGCCGCGGTAAAGCTATTGCATAGCATTTTTTGTCAACGCCATCTAGCGGCTCATCGTAGAGGAGTCCCGTGTCAGGTTATTTTCGTTACGGAATTTCTGGATTCGGTCTCCACGCTGGCCCGCGATAGAAGCTATGCAATAGCTTAAAACTAAATCCACGAAGTCGCAGGCATCAGCTTGTTTTTATTAATGTATATCAAGGGCGAAAATTGTATGGAAAGTTTTCGCATAGGATAATCGCAAACTATTTTACTCTCTTGTGTCACTGACGCCTTATAATTACAAAGATAAAACGACCCAACAAATACCAGAGTAAATCCGAAACGGAACCCCGAAATCGGAAAATTTATTTTCCCCATAATCAAATTTGACACCATAATTTTCCCATACGCGAACAAGTCACCCCTTCGATCGCTAACTATTTAACGGAAGGCGTCCCGTTGCAAAATAACAAGCTACTGTATTAAACACCCCATTCGGAATATGATGCCCTGGTATTTTGCAAACTTATTTAGCAATAAATACAAGAGTAAATTAAAACTTTATAACACCCCCGACATGTGGAATCTATGGCTGGACTATGTATGTATGATATACCCAAACTGCCTGTTACCCAGTTTGATCTGTTGGACCGGGAGAATCTGATGATGCAGCAGAAAACCTCGATCATCATCTATCTAACACCTATTCATTTTTAAGCTATTGCATAGCTTCTATCGCGGGCCAGCGTGGAGACCGAATCCAGAAAGCGGCTCACCGTAGAGGAGTCCCGTGTCAGGTTATTTTCGTTACGGAATCTCTTGATTCGGTCTCCACGCTGGCCCGCGATAGAAGCTATGCAATAGCTTAAAAAAAAATATGGCCGCACGTTTTAAAAACATCTGAAAGGCACAAAGATGAACGTAGTGCGTCATTTATAAATTGGGGGTAGTCCAATAATACAGTTAATTGTAATTGGCATGTTGACAGTCATTTTCAAAGCTGTAGGGGGTTTCTATGGCGACGCCGTGGGAGGTCGTGTTGGCATACGCTACAGATTTGAAGCCTTTGTGTTGATCGAATAGATCAAGTGTGGAGGGTTAATGAGACTTTATTATGGTTTTATTTGTTAAATAAAAATGATTGGGTAATTATGTCAGCTTATGAGCAGTGATAGCATGCGGTCTTTCATTCGGTGGGTCGCAGGTTTGATCCCGCGCACGCATCTCAGACTTTTCGGAGTTATGTGGGTTTAAGCAATCTATCTATGTATTATATAAAATTCAAAGTCCTGACTGACTGACTGACTGACTGAGATATCAACGCACAGCCGAAACTACTGAAGTTAGAAACTTGAAATTTTTACAGTTGGTTCCTTTTATGACGTAGGCGCACACTAAGAAAGGATTATTGGAAATTCCACCCCTAAGGGGGTTTAAATAGGGGATGGAAGTTTATATGAAACTCCGTCATTTTCCAAGCTGTTTCCATCAAAGTTGGTATTAAAGCTTTCAGTTAAAAATAAAGAAGTACGTGTGTCACAGTTTTTGAAAATTCCACTCCAATACCTAATTCCACGCGGACGAAGTCGCGGGGGCAAAAGCTAGTTAAATATCACATGCTTCAACAGTAAAGGAAAATACTTTAATCAAGTAGGACATGAGTTGATAATCTTCAAATTTCTGAGTAGATCTTCATAAATTACCTATAGCTAAGATCCACCTCGATTACGTCAGCTTTCAAACGGAAAAAACCGCATCAAAATCTGGCCATTACTTGGGGAGTTACGAAGAAACAGACACACACACACACACACATGATAAACTTAGAAGACCTCCATTCTTTGGGTAGCTTTTGGGAAACAGACAAATAAAAAAAGACGTGTGGCACTCGGGGACTGCCGCGGTAAAGCTATTGCATAGCATTTTTTATCAACGCCATCTAGCGGTGAGGAGTGCCGTGTCAGGTTATTTTCGTTACGGAATTTCTGGATTCGGTCTCCACGCTCAAGGCCCGCGATAGAAGCTATGCAACAGCTTAAAAACACACACACACGACACACTTACAACACCTCTTTTTCCGTCCGAGGTCAAAAATGTACACCACTTCAGGAACGTGTGTGCGCGAAGGGCGAAGAATTCATAATTCCTTGATTTACGACGTTGATAGTAATATTTATTTCTCACTCATCCCCTTTTTCGGTGGCGTGCAAGTCCAAATAAAACAATCGTTGTTTGTCAACGGATGCAATGCGTTAAAATGATTAAACTGCATTCTAACTGGTTCAACATACCTCGATACCGGTCTATGGAACTAGTTCGGCGTATAAATAAATCTTTTTTGCATTAAAATAGGTATATGATTTATGTCGTTGCCGATGCAATCAAAATAAATTATGTTGTTGGAATTATGAAAGAAGAAATTGGTTGTTTACTCGCTCGTTCATTTAGACGCAACGCCCACTAGAGAAGTGCAGCGAGACGCAACGCACACGAGTGGAGATAATATGTGCGCTACGAGGAAATTTTGTCTACACTTTACTCGTGAATCTTTATAGAGATTCTTCACATGGAGATTACGAATAAACGCGCAGAAATTTTTTTTTCGTTGCGTGCATCTTAGCCTTACAGAGGAGTGCGGTCGAGCGCAATGGTGAAGTTTTTTAGATACCTCTTGACTGACTGACTGACTTGACTTAAGAACAAAGGAATAAAGGATAGTAAGGATATTCGTAAGGATAGTAAAGGTATAAATCTACATATATAAAATTCAAAGTCCTGACTGACTGACTGACTGACTGAGATATCAACGCACAGCCTAAACTACTGAAGTTAGAAACTTGAAATTTTTACAGTTGGTTCCTTTTATGACGTAGGCGCACACTAAGAAAAGATTATTGGAAATTCCACCCCTAAGGGGTTTAAATAGGGGATGGAAGTTTATATGAAACTCCGTCATTTTTCAAGCTGTTTCCATCAAAGTTGGAATTTGAGCTTTCAGTTAAAAATAAAAAAGTACGTGTGTCACATTTTTTGAAAATTCCACCCCAAAATCTTATTCCACGCGGACGAAGTCGCGGGGGCAAAAGCTAGTTTTAGGATAATGTACTGCAAGTTGTAACCTCTCACGTTTAATTGCCGCGAAGCACTAACGTGAAAATAATTAAAACCCGCACCATTTAATCCTACAAATATAGAAAACAATACAGATTCTGTCTTATTAAACCTAGAAACTATAAATTACGAAAGCAACAACTGCATTAACGATACAAAAATACAAGAAAGATAATGTCAATATATCGCTCCGTTGCTGCGTGATTTAAGGACAAACCATTAAACCAACAAACACATTTTCGCATTTTTTAAAATTAGTAAGGACAGTAAGGAAGTAAGAATAAGAATTAAGGTAGGGATATTAGTAAGGATAGAAAGGATAGTAAGGATATTAATAAAGATAGTAAAGGTATACATTTTAGGATAATGTACTGCAAGTTGTAACCTCTCAAGTTTAATTGCCGCGAAGCGCAAACGTGAAAATAATTAAAACCCACACCATTTAATCCTACAAATATAGAAAACAATACAGATTCTGTCTTATTAAACCTAGAAACTATAAATTACGAAAGCAACAACTGCATTTACGACACAAAAACACAAGAAAGATAAACGACTTTTACAATAAGAACCCAATGAATATTTATGCAACGTAAAATCGAATTTTACAGTCATACTATAAGCACAGCTAAATTATTCCGAAACAGGGCTACCAGATGTTAGTACTTTTCCCGTAATTCATATAATTACCTATTATAATTAGGCTCAGAGTCACTCAGCGGGTGATGGCGAGAGCTGTGCTCGGAGTTTCCGTAGAGATCAAATCAAAGTATCAGAAATGAGGTGATCTTTTTAAAAAAAAAAAAAATATTAACCAAGCTTATTATTATAGATTTTTATAAATATTATAGATTTTCATAATTTATTATAAATTTTTAAGCTATGCAATAGCTTAAAATTTTTTTTTGAAAAGAGCAACCGCCGAGTTTATTGCTGGCTCTTCTCGGCAGGAACGGCATTCCGAATCAGTGGTAGATTCATTGACGATTCAAAAGTACACTTGTAAAAGTTTATTTGAATAAAAAATATTTCTATTTCTATTTCTATTGCATCAGGTGACTCGCCTGCTCGTTTGCTCGCTAAAAATATTTAAAAAAAAAACGTGTGGCACTCGGGGACTGCCGCGGTAAAGCTATTGCATAGCATTTTTTATCAACGCCATCTAACGGCTCACCGTAGAGCAGTCGCGTGTCAGGTTATTTTCGTTACGGAATTTCTGGATTCGGTCTCCACGCTGGCCCGCGATAGAAGCTATGCAATAGCTTAAAAATGTGAGCTTTTGCGGCAAAATGTCGGGACTTTGCAATGTGTCATCTGGTAACCCTGTTCCGAGACATGTTAGTTTTTACAACAATCGAGAGTTGACACGGTTAGCTCTCCGAACAGGATGTTAATGAATAATACATCGGAGAGTTTCCCAAAGAAACACTGCCTTTATAGCGTATATTACAGTGCAGGGTTTTAGGAATGGAGGTAAAGTGTTTGGTGGTATTTTTACCCCATTACGGCGTTACCAAAAGGAATGTATGTATGTAACTGCCTCGTTGGTCTAGTGGTTAGCAAGTTCGACTACGGATGACGAGGTCCCGGGTTCGATTCCTGGGTCGGGCCAAAAAAAAATGTATTGGGTTTTCTGTTAAGAAATTTTCAGTACTAGCCCGGAGTTAGGAAGTCGGTGGTGAGTCACCCCCGTGCCTCGGAGGGCACGTAAAGCCGTCGGTCCTGCGCCTGATCTCTTTGCCGGATTTTCCGTCCCATCGGGTTGTGAGAGTGAGGGAATAGAGAGTGCACCTGTGTATGCGCACACACTTGTGCACTATAATATCTCCCGCGCAGATGGCTAATTCAAATTCAAAATTCAAAATTCAAAATTTATTTTATTTCTTGTAGGCTAACTTGTAGCTCTTATGACACGTCATAAATCTACCACCGGTTCGCAATGCAGGTTCTGCTGAGAAGAGCCGGTAAGAAACTCAGCAGTTGCTCTTTTCAAAAAAAAAATTTTTTTTACAAAGCTATGCTATGTATACAGTGCTTCCACAATAAAGCTTCAAAAATGCAAAAATGCATACGTAGGTACACCAATCCAACGCATGTCAAGATAGGTAGTCAAAGCAGACCCATTCCCGTTGGTGGCACCCGTTCACGAGCACGACGCATGATCCAGCCGTTGCTTCGCTCAACCATATTTGAGGGAACGTAATCTCTGTGGAGATTGGCCGCCGTGGCCGGATTCGGTCGGGAGGACATTATTATTATTATGTGAACTTTGTCATGTACAGAAGGATAGGTCTAACTTGCCATTGAATAGAATAAAAAAAAAAATCTTTAAACTTGGTTGCACAAGTCAGGTACCATGAAACAACATAATGATTTCCAATCATGTTACGGATATAAGTGCTTTAACATGCAACCAAACAATCATCTCAATTTAAAAAAAGATTTGTTCTAAGAATGAAATAACTGTACGAGGTCGCCACTCCAGCACCTTGGGACCCCAACGACCATTGATTCTTGGAACTTTGTCTAGTACGAGGCTTTGGCCGCGGCTAGTTACCACCCTACCGTCAAAGACGTGCCGCCAAGCCATTTAGCGTTCCCGCACGATTGCGTGTAGAAACCGATTAGGGGTATGGGTTGAATTTACACTGCTGTACCGCTTCCAAGTTAGCCCGCTACCATCTTAGACTGCATCGTCATTTACCATCAGGTGAGATCGCAATCAAGGGCTATCTTGTCATCGAATAAAAAAAAACTTTATTTCGCACAGATCGAACAGGTTTGTTAAAACAATTTATGTAATCATAATTAAAATTTAAAATATAAATTATTACACAATAATTATTCAAATTAATTAACTACTGTCACAATTATTTAATTGTAGAAAGTCATACAATGTCACACTTATTTTAATTAATTCAAATAGATCTGTTGAATAATATTTACTTGGATATATGTATTTTTTTTTATGTAAAAATCTTTAACATTCTATTTAATTAACGATGTAATATGATCTGTGAGGCAATGGTACTGAAAGTTTGTTTTTATTCACTAACAAGATAGTCCCTGACTGCGATCTCACCTGATGTTAAGTGACCATGCAGTCTAAGACGGTAGCGTGCTAACTTGCACTGTTAGTGCTTCAGAAAGATTAATCAATTTCCAACCATTTTTCATACTTAACTCAAAACATTTGATTTTGGAAATGTTCCACTAATGAATTTAACCGACGAATATAAAGGAAAAGATGACTGACTGACTGATCCATCAATGCACAGCTGGAACCACTGGATGGATCGGGTTGAAAAGCATACAGACAGCTAGGTATTATGATTTAGGCATCCGCTAAGAAATGATTTTCCTAAATTCCATTTCTAAGGGGGTAAAATAGTGGTTTAAAAAATCGAACACCACAGATACGAAGTCTCGGGCTAAAGCTAATAACCTTGTATTAACGGCCTTTGCGGCACTATGTTCGAGTCTCCATCTGTCAACCTACTTTTGACGTATAAAGATTAGTGAGGTGCCACAGTCCAGGTTTTATTATCGATAAAAAATCAAAAGCGCGGATGCCCGCGCGTCAGTAATAAAACTTTATTGGCGAAAATTACTATCGTACATTTTGCGGAAGATTCGGGGGCTTTCAGTAGAGTCTTGAAGTGTCATAACAGCCGCAAGTTGGCCTACGTACAAGAAATAAATAATTTTAAATTCATAGAGTCTTGAGTTGTCATAACAGCCACAGGTTGAGCTACATACATAAAATAAGTAATTTTAAATTCAATTTAAAATTCCATTACGCCAGTTTCAGCGTCTCTAGTCGAAAAATAACGTTATATTAACGTTATATATAAAACGGTTTTTGCGACGCCATATTCGTGACTCGATCTGTCAGCCTACTTATGACGAATACGTTTGCGAGAATGATTAGTGAGGTACCGCAGTCGAGGTTTTTTATCGATAAAAGATCAATTCCGGAGCCGGGACAGCGGAAAAAGAGCAGATGCCCGCTAATTAACAAAACTCCGTCAGTGAAGATAAATACATTTTGCGGAAGATTCAGGGGCTTTCAGTAGTCTTGAGTTATCATAACAGCCACAAATAATTTTAAATTCAATTTAGAAATCCATCGTACCATTAGAACGTCTCAAAAGAAATAACGTAAATGTTAACTTTATATATTATAGAACGGCTTTTGCGACGCCATATTCGTGACTCGATCTGTCAGCCTACTTATGACGAATACGTTCGCGAGAATGATTAGTGAGGTACCGCAGTCGAGGTTTTTTATCGATAAAAAATCAATCCCGGAGCCGGGGCGGCGGAGAAAGTGCGGATGCCAGCGCGTAACTAATAAAACTCTGTCGGCGAAGATTAACACGTTACATTTTGCGGAAGATTCAGGGGATTTCAGTAGAGTCTTGAGTTGTCATAACAGCCGCAAGTTGGCCTACATACAAGTAATAAATAATTTTAAATTCAATTTAAAACCCCATCACGCTAGTTTCAGCGTTTCTAATCAAAAAATAACGTTATATAATAAAACGGTTTTTGCGACGCCATATTCAAGTTTCGATCTGTCAGCCTACTTATGACGAATACATTCGCGAGAATGATTAGTGAGGTACCGCAGTCGAGGTTTTTTATCGATAAAAGATCAATCCCGGAGCCGGCGGGGGAAAAAGCGCGGATGCCCGCGCGTCAGCAATAAAACTGCGGCGGCGAAGATAAAGACATTTTGCGGAAGATTCGGGGGCTTTCACCCAAACTGACAAAAAGGGTTCTGGCCGGTTTTTGCCCGCGTGCGCGACCTCAGCTCGATATGACGATAATGGTATGATCGAAAAACCTTCGCTTCGAGGCCCCGGGCGAATATGTTGACATGTTTTGGAAAAGGTGTTTCGTATATTTCAAACGACTCAATGGAACGACGGGTTTTTTTAATCTATCTTTTGCTTGTTGTCATTCTTAACCTTACTAATCCTTACTAATCTAAATATATAAAAGGCAAAGGTGACTGACTGACTGACTGACTGACTGACTGACTGACTGACTGACTGACTGATCTATCAACGCACAGCTCTAACCACTGGACCAATCGAGCTGAAATTTGGCATACAGGTAGCTGTTAGGACGTAGACATCCGCTAAGAAAGGATTTTGGAAAATTTCAACCCCAAGAGGGTTAAATAGGGGGTTAAAAAATCGAACCTAACGTGAGCGAAGCCGCGGGTTAAAGCTAGTAGCTATATAAATGCGAAAGGTTTTTTTTATATGAATAGCGGGCAAACGAGCTGGCGGGTCACCTGATGTAAAGTGATTACCGCCGCCCATGAATATTTGTAGTACCAGAGGCATCACCAATGCGTTGCCGGCTTTTCAGGAACTTATTGGTTCGCCCCTTGAATAACCCCATATTGTTGTTTGTTGGACCCCAGTTTGTTTGTTTGTTGGTTTGTCTTTCAATCATCGATGTAATCATCAATGATCGACGTGATTTTTTGCATGGGTATAGTTGAGGACCGGAAGAGTGACCTCCCTGGCGCAGTGGTGAGCGCTGTAGTCTTATAACTGGGATGGGTTTTCGGATTCGATTCCCGGCGGGGGCAATTCGGGAATTTATAATTTCTAAATCGTCTCTGGTCTGATAGGGTGGAAGGCTTTAGCCGTGGCTAGTTACCACCCTACCGCCAAAGACGTGCCGCCAAGCGATTTAGCGTTCCGGCAAGATTGCGTGTAGAAACCGATTAGGGGTATGGGTTGAATTTACACTGCTATACCCCTTCCAAGTTAGCCCGCTACCATCTTAGACTGCATCGTCACCATCAAGAGAGATCGCAGTCAAGGACTAACTTGTCATCGAATAAAAAAAATACTCACTAATATTATAAAATGCCCACGACTTCATCCGCGGATTAAGGTTTTTTTTATTCCTGCGGGAGCTCTCTTACTTTCCGGAATAGAAAGTAGCCTATGTGTTATTCTAGACTATAATCTATCTCTGTGTCAAATTTCAGCCAAATCGGTTCATCATTCAAGCTTCTAACTCCAGTGGTTTAGACTGTCTACATTAACACCATCAAGTGGGATCACAGGCAAGAGCTATCTTGTGATGAATAAAAAAAATAAAAGTACTTATAGGTATATTTTTATGCCCAGGAGGTCACACCTTATCTTTAAGGAAAGGTCAAAATACAGCGATACAAGTTTCGACCTCAATTTGACGTGTAATATCCGCGAGCGGCTCCTTAATGAGATATCTTTCTCTTCTCAAGCCTTCTGTAGACGTGCCAACATGATTTTCTTTATTTAATGACAAGATAGTTAAACTAATTCGTTATAACTACAGAATCCAATCCTCAATAGGGCTAGGCGCCTTTTTAAGCTATTGCATAGCTTCAATCGCGGGCCGGCGTGGAGACCGAATCCAGAAATTCCCTAACGAAAATAACCTGACACGGGACTCCTCTACGGTGAGCCGCTAGATGGCGTTGATAAAAAATGCTATGGAATAGCTTTACCGCGGCAGTCCCCGAGTGCCACACGTCTTTTTTTTATTCGATGACAAGATAGTCCTTGACTGTGATCTCACGTGATGGTATGTGACGATGCAGTTTAAGGTGGTAGCGCGCTATCTTGGAAGGGGTATGGCAGTGTACATTTAATCCATACCCTAATCGCTTTCTACACGCGATAGTACCGGGACGCTAAATTGCTTGGCGGCACGTCTTTGACCGTTGGGTGGTAACTAGCCACGGCGAAAGCCTCCCACCAAACCAGACAAAGAAAATTCACCAACGGGAATGGGTCTGCTTTGTCTGCCCGTTGTGACATGCATTGGATTGTGTGTACCTACGTATGCATTTTTGAAGCTTCATTATGGAAGCACTGTATGTGTACCTATACATAGCATATTTTTGTTACCTATTGTAAATTTTTTTTTAATTTTTTTTTTTGAAAAGAGCATCTGCTGAGTTTCTTACCGGCTCTTCTCAGCAGAATCTGCATTCCGAACCGGTGGTAGATTTATGACGTGTCCTAAGAGCTACAAGTTGGCCTACATGATTTTGAATTTTATAAATTCCCAAATTGCCCCGCAGGGAGTCGAACTCGAGTCCTCCCAGTTATAAGACCACAGCGCTCAGCACTGCGCCAGAGAGGTCGTCAAGGCTGTTGCCAAGTTCGACCAACAAGTGGAAGTGGAGTGGTTTTATGTATAAGAGCGCCAGCTCGCCATCAAACTGGCTATCTAGTTTGGCGACACAGTATTTTTAAGTTTATTTGTGTACTTAGGTACAATCAATATTTATCAATAAATTAAAAAAAAAAAGAACAAATTAGCTGCCTTATGATAGATACAAAACTGAGTCGGAATGTCTATAGAAGCTTATACTCAAAAAGCTTACGCCCTTAATAAGTCACAACAAAGTACCGCCATTAATTCACGTTGCGTAACCCATTAGTGACGGTCGTAAGTCGATAAAAAACCGTTTGTCGACATCGATACACCATAACCGCGATTAGCAATCAAACGTCGTCCCGCTTTGCGTGTTCAAAGAAAGGAGACTTAATTCATTACAAATTTGTTTTACACCAAGCACAATGTATCGATAAATTGTTATTTATCTTCCACTCGCAACGTCACACGGTTCGAACTCTTTTTTTTATTATTCATGAACGTTTAGCATCAATGAAAGTAAGACAGTTAACACTGTATCGACTTTAATAGCTGCCGTTGCAAACTTGCAAGCTCTATATTTCGTTAAGTAGGTATATCGCCAGTCAAATTCATTACCTAATGGTTTTTTTTATAATATGAATAGCGGGCAAACGAACAGGCGGGTCACCTGATGTAAAGTGATTACCGCCGCCCATGAACACTAGTAGTACCAGAGGCACCACCAATGCGTTGCCGGCTTTTCAGGAACTTATTGGTTCGCCCCTTGAATAACCCCATATTGTAATTAAGTGGGAACACTGTCGAAGGGAGATGATTCCACAATTTGGTGGTACGTGGAAAAAAAGATCTGGGGCAACGGATGGTCGAAGTGCTCCAGGCACCCAGGTGGTGGCACAATTCAAAATAGTTGTTTTTGACACCTTTGGTCAACAATGAAAGTCTATCCATTGCCAAAGAATAAGAAAAAATGGTAGTCTATATCACGCTCCTCAAATCCTCAAAGAAACAAAAATCTAAATATATGTCAGTCAAATTCATTAATGGTACAATTCAAAATATACAGCTTCCAGTAACTGAGAGTCAAAGGTATGAGTTAAAAGCTAAAATCAATATTTCTCTAGCAGATTATGTAGTTTCCTGTCAATTAGAACCAAAATTTAACTTGTACCGTGAATGCTTCGGACATGTTATTCAATTATTGAAGCTTCAATAGCCCAATGGTTGAAGGTGTGAACTGAAAACTGTAAGGTAGCAGGTTCGAATCCCACCCGTTGCACTATTGTCGTACCCACTCCTAACACAAGCTTTCCGCTTATTTGGAGGGGACAGGAGAATATTAGTCAACTTCAGGTTGGCTAATATTCTTTAAAAAAAAAAAAAGAATTTCCAACCTTTTTGCTTACTTTAAACACCTGATTTTGGAAATGTTCCAATTCATTCGATGACAAGATTGTCCTTGACTGCGATCTCACCTGATGGTAAGTGATGATGCAGTCTAAAATGGTAGCGGACTAACTTGGAAAGGATATGACAGTGTACATTCAACCCATACACCCCCAATCAGTTTCTACACGCCATCGTGCTCGAACGCTAAATCGCTTGGCGGCACGTCTTTGACGGTAGGGTGGTAACTAGCCTCGACCAAAGCCGATAGCCAAAGCTATAGTATAGATTTATATGTGCCAAATACGTTATTAAGGCCCAAGACACGGAGCTGCCCGCGAAATTCAAATTTAATTTGGTTTTTCGCCATTTACTAATTTGTATTATATTGACTAATTTGTGAGTAGCTCACGTCAAACTCATTATTTTGATTAATTTCTTAAACTAGATAATTTCGCGTAAAGATTAGTATATATAAACCTGTGAAGATAATACTGCCATTGGCGCAATTTGAATACCATAAGCCTACTTTGTCGTATTAGTTTACAAATTGCGAAAAACCAAATTAAATTTGAATTTCGCAGGCAGACCCGTCTCTTGGGCCTTAATAGAAAAATAACCTATACCCACTTACGCTGACACAGCAGCAGAAATTGGCAAATCTTTTATTACTGCAATAAACGCCAAAAGCAGTAACTACAATAAATAAATAAAAAAAAAAAACAAAACCACTCCAAAGTTTACAACTCGTTCTATCAAAGCGCCGCGCAATAAAACTACTGCCCTTCTTTTTATTTTGTTTCTTCTCTTTTATCTTTTATACGGCTGTAACTTTTCTTTTTGTAATCTAAAAGACAAATTCAAGTGGAAACGCCAGACCGATGTGACTGCGCCGATTTGACGTATTTGTGCCAATCGACTATTGAAAGTCGTGGAGATTGCTTTACGATTATAATATCCTGACTAATATTATAAATGCGAACGTATGTCGATTTGTCCTTAAATTTTACCCAGGTTTTACCACCTATTTTACCTCCTTAGACAATTGAGAAATCCGAATTGGCTCGTGATTACTACGCCTCAAGAAAGTCTGGAAGTCGTTTTTAGGAATGGGCGTGACGTTCTAGAATTTTTATTATAGAACGTCACGGTCGATCTTAAACTTGCCTTTATACAAGTTAAAGAAGGGTATCTAGCAAAGAAGGCATATTATACAAAGAGCTTAAGCTTTTTTATCATTTATTAGCTTTAACCCGCGGCTTCGCTCACGTTAGGTTCGATTTTTTAACCCCCTATTTAACCCTGTTGGGGTTGAAATTTTCCAAAATCCTTTCTTAGCGGATGTCTACGTCCTAACAGCTACCTGTATGCCAAATTTCGGCTCGATCGGTCCAGTGGTTAGGTTAGATCAGTCAGTCAGTCAGTCAGTCAGTCACCTTTGCCTTTTATATATTTAGACGTAATTGAAGATTACATAAATGATAAAAAAGCCTGGACATAACTCGCTCCAGCAATACATGATCATAATTAACTCGTAAATTGTAGGGGTTGAATTTTCAAAAATCCTTTCCGCCATTTTCAAAAATGCCTACGTCATACCTAATACCTATCCGTATGCTAAATTTCAGCCTGATCCAGTAATTTGAACTGTGCGTTGTTAGATCAGTCAGTTAGTGATAACTAGCTTTTGCCCCCGCGACTTCGTCCGCGTGGAATTAAATTTTGGGGTGGAATTTTCGAAAACTGTGACACACGTACTTCTTTATTTTTAACTGAAAGCTCAAATACCAACTTTGATGGAAACAGCTTGAAAAATGACGAAGTTTCATATAAATTTCCATCCCCTATTTAAACCCTTTAGGGGTGGAATTTCCAATAATCCTTTCTTAATGTGCGCCTACGTCATAAAAGGAACCAACTGTAAAAGTTTCTAACTTCAGTAGTTTAGGCTGTGCGTTGATATCTCAGTCAGTCAGTCAGTCAGTCAGGACTTTGAATTTTATATATATAGATGATTAATTTTAATACAATATCTATTAATTAGGTGTTATTCTAAGGGGCAATTTGATCATATTACAGTAGGATTTGAAATCAAAATAATCTCGTTTACTCTAAAAATCCAATTATGGACAATAGGATCGCATAAAAGGCATGAAGATCTTGCAATTTAAATCGATTAATGTTTTGTCCACCCACCCTATACGATGGTGCAATTAAAATAGCGACGCGATCACCCGATACCTATTTTAGGAAATCGCGAAAATCTCATTACAACATACTTGACAACATCATTGAAGGGATAATTAAATTAAAGCGAATCCTTTCTCGATATAATGATGTGATGCATTTAAAGCTTTAGTGACGTTAAGAGTGCGTGAGTGCGTCAGATGCAGATTTGATTTTTTTAGCAGTAGATCAAGTTTTGATTAAGTATATGAAAAAAAACATGCCAAAATATTAAAGGAGATGTACTAAATTGGGCCCAACTCGGGGTTTCGCACAGTTATATAAAAATATGGAGAAAATAAATCGATAAATTACTTACATAATTGAATGGTTTTTATTTATGTACAGCTCAGGAAAATCATATAAAACATTTTTTTTAAGTAAGTACGAAACCTAATGCTTTTTCTTTAGTAGTAAACAATACTTCTTAAAAGAACTTTAAATATTGAACATCTTTTTCACATAACCTACAAATCTAAAACTAGAAATAAAACAAAACTCCCAAGGTCTGCAGAAGTACGAGTTTTTGATGTAAATAGCAAGCATCTAAATCTTCAAAATAAAGCATGTTTCATCCTTGTCCAGTGTTGGGCCCAAGCTTGTATGGACCACAATCATCTCCTTTATGCTCGGATGAGGCATATTTTACGTTAGTGATTTCAATCGGCGTTTAGTATCATATCTGCTTATTAATATTTTCTTTAGAAGTGTTAAATTCTCATCCAAATAATATCATTTTATTTTCACCTCACTAGCTCAAAAAGGCGCCAAAACCAGTGAGCAAAAACGACTTTTACTCACTGGTTTTAGACAGCAAAGGTGCTCTTTTTTTTTTTTTTTTATTCTGTACATTATAATCTTAAAAACTAACTACTACTACTATCTACTAGTAAGGTGAAAAGTTGTATGTATCACACGATAGCAAAGTTTTTGTTTCTTGTGCCTTTGAATTCCTCACTACACTCAGGATTCTAACTTAGAATCCTTCGCCCGCTCGGGGTTCAAACTAGGCACTCGCAACAAAAATTAACTTTGCTATCTTGTTTAACAAATAACTATTTTCTTCAATTAGTATAATCGAATTTACACTTATGCACTCAATAATTAAAATTAAATAAGTACTGAACAAAATACGCAGATATTTATACTTTTATTAAATACAGTGGACAGAGGAACAAATTAATATTACCTACTCTACTAGTATAAGTAAGCTTTTTTTGTAAATATTTACATAATTATCTAATTGAATAACAATAAATGGTAAATACAAAAATATATTCACATAAAAATGTACCGTTTATAAGTGAAAAAGGGTGTAAGGGATACAATCGATTATATTATAATATCGAACATGTTAATTATATTAAAGGCCATTTTACATTATTGTAGTAACTAGCACTCCAGTTCAGCTCTCTAATCTACTCTAGTTACTAGAATAATTCCAATACTGTTTTGATTTCAAAGTATTTGGTTTTAAGAGCAATTATCTCTTTTTAACCGACTTCCAAAAAAGGAGGAGGTTCTCAATTCGTCGGAATCTTTTTTTTTATGTATGGACCATTCGATTACTCGAAGATGCCTGGACTGAATTGGAAAATTCTTTTTTTGTTTAAAAGCGTACACTTCCCAGGGGGTTAGGATTTGATGATAGGATTCTGGAGAAATCGAGGGAGCTCTTCAAATTTTATAGGCACAATTGATATACTTTATATTTGAAGTTGGTTTTATAAAAATAATGTTTACGTTTATATTATAAAGAATATTTTAACCATACTGAACTTGACTAATATTCTACTCTCCCCTTCAAATAAATTAAAGCTTGAGTTAGGAGTGGGTACGACAATATTATTGCTCCAGTCGTGCAAGTAATTACCAATGTATACTCTTAATTCAAGGTTATAAAAGGCTGTGTCAGTTTATTTTTCAATCCAATGCTGGAATGCCAGTATCCATTCTACTCCAGCGTTACTGGAAACGTCTAGAAAGGCTGTTTAATTCCAGTGGTTGCAAATATTATATAATAAATTAGAATGCGCTTGTTCGTTTGTTTTTTGGTTTGTCCTTCAATCACAACGCACCAACAGACCAAGGGATCATTTGTTCCGTGATTTTTGCATAGGCTAATTTTAATCGTGGAAAAACAAAGGGTTTTCAAGGAATTAATAAATAAATATATCCACGCGGACGAAGTCGCAATCAAACAGTAGTTACCGGAATAAATTAAAAGATTAATTGAAATCGAACATTATAGAATCAATTAACTGGATCAAGCAAGCAACTTGAATAATGTAAACAGTTTGTTATATGACAAAAAGTGTCAGTTAGACAAATGGTAAGTGGTTTTTTCATTTGCACACATAAATATAAATGTACTTTACATATAATTAAAATGAATGAAAGTATTGCATGCATTAAAACAATTTTACTGTCTGTCTCCACTTTGAAAATTATTTACTACTAGATTTTACTCGTGGTTTCGCTCCTGCCATTTGTTATAAAAATTCTTTTCAAGGAACCGACTTCTTACGCCACTATAATAAATAAAAATAAATGTAGTTTATTGAGTTGGGTGGGCTTAAAAAGAAACGATGAAATCGATACGCGATGTCACCCGACTTTAACAAAAGTTCCTCTCATGTGCCATGCGCAGTTTCCGGTATAAAAAGTAGTCTATGTCACTTTCTAGGTCGTCAACTATACTCATGCAGAAAATCAGGTTGCTTCGTTGCGCTGTGATTGAAGGACAAACCAATAAACCAACAAACAAACACACTTTCGCATTTATAGTATTAGTTTAATATTTTATTCGGCTCTTGATTTGATTGATTTAACTTTATTGTTATAAATATGTATATCCTTCTAATAGGACATAACCTAAGAGTTTGCGGAAAAAACAATTAAGAAAATGCGGGCAGGGTACAGTCCTTCGCGTCCTTCATATGAGACAATTAAAAAAATAAAAGACGAGACAACTTCGCGTCATTCAATGTCCGGACGCGGCATGCAGTTTTGTACCCGCTACTGTTTTTTTAATAAAAAAACCCGTGAACTGTGCCATGCGCGACCGGCCAAAGCGTAAATATTGACGACTTTTTTATTAAAGTACATCAATAAGTACACAAATTAATTAATGTTTAATTACTTCTAAAATTAAAACTAAAATAAGTCTAATCGCTGTCACCGCAACACGGCATAGTACCCAAAATTCTGGGTACGTGGGTATTAGATTTACTTTTTAATCTAAATATATAAAAGGCAAAGGTAACTGACTGACTGATTGACTGACTGACTGACTGACTGACTGACTGACTGATCTATCAACGCACAGCTCTAACCACTGGACCGATTGAGTTGAAATTTGGCATAAAGGTAGCTGTTAGGACGTAGGCATCCGCTAAGAAAGGATTTTGGAAAATTTCAACCCCAAGAGGGTTAAATAGGGGGTTAAATTTTGTATGAAAGTCCGTCATTTTTCAAGTTATATCCATGAAACTTTGTATTTAGGCTTTAGAATAAAAATAAGGAAATACGTGTTTCACAGATTTTGAAAAATTCACCCCCCAAGGGATCAAATAGGGGATGAATGTTAGTATGAAAGTTTTTCATTTTTAAAGTTGTATAAAATTTGTATTTGGGCTTTCGATTAAAAATAAATAAAATACATGTGTCACAGGTTTTGAAAAATCTACCACAAAAGGCATCATCTAAATCTAAATATATAAAAGGCAAAGGTTACTGTCTGACTGACTGATTGATATATCACCGCATAGCTTAAACCACTTTGCATACATATAGCTATGATGACGTAGTCATCCGCTACGAAAGGATTTTTCATAATTCAACCCCGAAGGAGGTAAAATAGTAGTTTAAGAAATCGAACCTAACGTGAGCGAAGCCGCGGGTAAAAGCTAGTTTATTTATACAACTTTATTGCATGTACGTGTTAAAGAAAAAAAATATATAAGTAAAGAAACAATGTAATACAAAAGGTGGCCTCTTCTAACCTATTAATGTATATTATAGTATCCTTTTTAATATATGAGAAAGTGAGTTTGTTTGTTGGTTTGTCCTTCAATAACAACAGAGTTACGGATCGACGTGATTTATTGCGTGGGTATAGTTGAGAACCTGGTGAGTGACATAGATAATTTTTTTATCCCGGAAAATCAAAAGAGTTTCCGCGGGATATTAAAAACTAAATCCACGCGGACGAAGTTGCGGGCATCAGCTAGTTCTGTATATTTTATTCGGCAACATGAACTTTTGATTTTTAATATAACTTTCTAATATGACATGAACTAAGAGTTTGCGGAAAAAATACAATTACGAAAATGCCGGCAGGGTACAGTCCTTTAGAAGAGACAATTAAAAAAAATAAAAGACTGGACAACTCCGCGTCATTCAATGTCCGGACGCGGCATGCAGTTTTGTACCCGCTACTGTTTTTTTAAATAATAAAAAAAACCATGAACCGCGTCATGCGAGACCGGACAAAGCATAAATATTGATGACTATTTAATTTATTAATTGTACTGTGTTCTGTATATTTAATTCGGCAAATTGAGCTGTTAATTTGATTGATGTAGGTCGTGATTTGAAACGTCGTTTTAATGGGGCCACAGTTGTAATAGTTTATTGCAGAGTTAGTATGGGGAGGAGATAAAAGGTTTTATCCCCCGATTTTATCCACGCACAAGGGATAAAATTATCTTCTCTCTATGCTAAAGCATGGCGAAAGAGGAAAGGAAAAGTATATTCCTATAAGAATATCCACTGTGGATATTATTTCCACCGTTTTGCTTATGCTCGACAGGTGAATAAAACTGAGCGGGGGGATAAACATTTTATCCTTTCCCCGGGGATAAAATTTCTCCCGCCCATGCTAGCTATGCTGCTTTTGATGGACCTTTGGGCACCTTTGGGCTTTAGACGTATATGGCATAAATTTTCAACAAAATTTGAGGTTCATTCGATGTCACATGCGCTACATAATAACTTACAGAATATGACCACGATTTTTTTTTGATTAAAGAATATCAGCCAAGCTGAACTTGACTTACATTCTCCTCTTCCCTGCAAATAAGCGAAAAGCTTGTGTTAGGAGTGGGTACGACAATAGTGCAACGGGTGGGGCTCGAACCTGCGACCTTTCAGTTTTCAGTCTGCACCTTTAACCGTTGGGCTATTGAGGCTATAAGAATTGAATAATAAACATAAATTCATATCCTAATACTTACTCAAACAAATCAATTCATGATAATTGATAATGAATTTGTTACAGTTGAACTTGTTACAGTTTTTTATGCTTTTTTTCCTTCGACATGGGGGTCTAAAACTATTCTAAGTCCATGGGGGTTGAAAACTATTCTAGGTCGGTAATTATTTGTTTACTTTTTTTTTTGTTACAGTTCTGGCTATTGAGCTATTTAGATTAGGCATTTAGAAGGGATTCTGTAGTTATAAACAACTAGACTAACATCAATTTGACACTATCTGAACACTCAACACTTCACAAGACGTCGACTATCGACTATCAGCTTTTTAGTAAAGAAGGTTTTTAATTAAATAAAAATAAATATCACAGTAAAATAATTCGCTACCGCATGAAGCCGTCCGGGCGAGTGGCGGAATAGCTGTATTCGCCAAGGCACCATTTCTTAGTGCTATGCGTTCTATGCCCGATATTTCTTTGTACTCACCGCCCGTGTATGTAGAATGCCGTCCTTATAGGTATGTCGGTATTGCATACCGCCGTCCCACAGAACGGTCTCTGTGAAACCGGGCAAATGTACTCCGAGAGCTGGCGGGAATTTTTTAAAGGCTTAAAAAACTTATTTTTAAAAAGCTAGAAATTAAAAGGATAGATTTATACATTCAGATTCAGCGGGCGATGGAGAGAGCTATGCTCGGAGTATCCCTGCGAGATCAAATCAGAAATGAGGAGATCCGTAGGAGAACCAAAGTCACCGACATAGCTGAGCGAGTCGCGAAACTGAAGTGGAAATGGGCGGGGCACATAGCTCGAAGAGCTGTCGGTGGGGTCCCAAGGTGCTGAGTGGTGATCCCGCACCGGGAAGCGCAGTATTGGCAGACCTCCCACTAGGTGGACCGACGACATCAAACGAGTCGCAGAGAGTCACTGGATTCAAGCGGCGCAAGACCGAGGTCTGTGGAGGTCCATGCAAGAGACATGTCCAGCAATGGACGTCTATAAGTTGAATAAGAAGAAGAGAAAAAGAAGATTTATACATTGTTGTGAGCTTAGGACCTGCACACACTAAATAGTATGGTACGGCAAGGGACTACTACTATTAAGGTATATTTTTGTTCGTCGTATCAAAATCCCCTACCATTTTGTGGTGTCATTGGGTCCTTAGAAATAGGCGGCAATAATGTAATAATGTCCTCCTTGTGTGTTAAGCAACATTAAGTCAAGTCGGTATCTGGATGGGTGACCAACTTTGGAAAACAAAGGAGGTGGGTTGATAAGGCAACAAAATCCGCCCCTCATACACTCGAAAAAAAAGTTCCAGATTTCGACAAATTGTAAATGTATTTATATACTTGAAGATATAAACTTTATTTTAATATAAAGTTTAGGTGATAAAAAAAATAGTAAGTTACAGAAAATATTACCCAGAAAGAGAGTGTTTCTTTTACTTTTCTTACATTTTCATACATTTTAGTCGTTTTTTAAGCTTTGATTTAATATTTTAGAATGAGGCGCTCCATGAACCATGGTAAACGTAACTGATAATGATGCTCCTTTTTATAAGCTTTTATATGAGTATTAATTTATTTTGGTTCATGGAGCGCCTCATTCTAAAATATTAAATCAAAGCTTAAAAAACGACTAAAATGTATGAAAATGTAAGAAAAGTAAAAGAAACACTCTCTTTTTGGGTAATATTTTCTGTAACTTACTATTTTTTTTATCACCTAAACTTTATATTAAAATAAAGTTTATATCTTCAAGTATATAAATACATTTACAATTTGTCGAAATCTGGAACTTTTTTTTTCGAGTGTATGAGGGGCGGATTTTGGGCCTTATCAACCCACCTCCTTTTGGCCTATACAAGTTGCAACGAATAAGGTGATCTTACTTTCTTGGGATGTTAACTTATAATTGATATTCTGAACCATCGCATTTCAGGTCTAGATTTCAATACCTACTCAAAAATATGTAAAAGAACTTGGTGGTAGTGACGTCATATCGTTCATTCAATAGAATAAAGACGTAATTGCGTTCCAGCGAGGTGCATAGATAATAATGGAATCGGGTGGTAAAGACTTTAAAAAAATTTGAAAAAGTTGACAAAATATTTTTTTTAGAATGACATAATTATAATAATTATGTTCTTGTAATGAATTGTAGACCAGTGTAACAATGTAGCGAAACTAATAAATGTAGGATATTAATTTATAAAATGGCAAAATATGTTGGAAATTACATCATAAATTATATCTATTTTGTACCCATGTTCGAACTAATAAACTATCTTTATCTTTAAAAGTTCGAATACCTCCTCCATATTTTCCACCAGCTCTTCAGTTGTAACGCAAAAGGCCTTTTTGAAAAGTGAAATTTTTGTGCTCTGATTATTTCAGATGAACTTTTGATAAGGGTTTTAACTGTTTGTATGTAAATATGTGTTTTCTTAATGTCTGATTTTTATAACTGTACGATCTTTTAAAGATCTCGTAACAGCTTTATTACTTACTAACCGTTCATTTTAAGTTGGCCGTTAGCGACCGTTACAAAATGACGACCGTTGACAAGTAAATAGCATTTTTTTTTTCTAATATTTCTATTGAAAATCACCATCATTTTCTCGAGATAAAAAAATCGTTGCAACAAACAAGCGAAATCATCACTACATAGTATAAAACAAAGTCGCTTTCTCTGTCCCTATGTACGTTTAAATCTTTAAAACTACGCAATGGATTTTGATGCGGTTTTTTTAATAGATAGAGTGATTGAAGAGGAAGTTTTATATGTATAATAACATCCATTAACAGTGAATGACATAGGCTATATATTTTATACCCGTGCGAAGCCGGAGCGGGCCGCTAGTATCTAATAAGAGGTATTAATTAATACGTGGGTGAATATTCAGTTTGGACGATATTTGCGCATTTTTTTAGGAACAAGCATAATTTCATTTTTTCTAATATTTGTTAGTATTATAATGTTTGGTGCTATTTCATTAAATACATAAGTGAAAGGCACGTATATATTTCAAATATTCAAAGAGTTATTGCCACTAGAAATTTATGTCAAGCTACGGTAATGAACCCTGTATACGGGAATGAATTTTTATGTATACTTTTGGCAGAATTTCTTATGAATTCTCTATTTGAATAAACTTGTACGAATAAAAGCAAGTGCCCAGCCGTGCACAGGGAATTGGTAATTCACTCGTCGACCGAGAACCTTGTTGGGCCCGTCACTGCTTGGAGTAAGATCGTTTCAAATAACAAAATATCAAGCAGTTCTTCCATAACTTAATAGACTCCCTCTATATTGGACCTCTTCCTTACCACTCACCCTACCGCCTACCAGGTAACAGTCGATGCTCCCCTAGGAACATTTAATCCCTGCCTAGTACAGACTTCCGTGCCACTTCCATCCTCTGTTCGCACGCGTAATACTGGTAGCCTCATATCCGTGGGCTTACACAGCTTTGGTTTTCAACAAACGACCTTAACACCTGTGCTGAAGCAGTTGCTGATGCCATACTCCAAGGTATGGACTGCTATATTCCAAACTCCCTCATACCTTTTGGGAAGCGCGCGCAGAAATGGTTCAACGGGATCTGTAATAAGGCTGCTATACTTAAACAAAACTCCTACCAGTCCTGGCTCTCTGCACATTGCACCAATGATCCCAATGCTGCAAATGTTAAGAAAATCTTTAACATTGCGTCCAGAGCCTACAAAAATGCCATTGCCAGGGCAAAATTTGAGCACATCGACAGAATTGGGCAGAGACTAGTCTCACTGCCTTCTGGTTCCCGTGCTTTCTGATTTCTGTTGAAAGCCATGTAAGGCAACTTCTGTCGTTCCTCGTTTCCACCTTTACGCAAACCGGATGATACACTGGCCTACACTGCCAAAGAGAAAGCCGAAATTCTGGGCACTCTCTTTGCTGCCAACTCTACGCTTGATGATGGTGGGAAAACACCGCTGACCATCCCGCGGTGTCAAAACTCCTTGCGTGATATACGGGGTACATTGGGGATATATTGACAGTAAGGGGGAAGCCCTAGCGGTCAGCCTCGACATCGCTAAAGCCTTTGATCGGGTTTGGCATAGGGCTTGGCTATCGAAGCTGCTATCTTACGGACTTCCTGCGAAGCTGTGCAATTGGGTCGCTAGCTTTCTTCATGGGCGCAGCATCAAGGTCGCTGTCGACGGTTTTTGCTCTCAACCTAAGCCCATCAATGCTGGCATTCCACAGGGCTCAGTGCTATCGCCTACTTTGTTCATTCTGCATATCAATGATATGTTGCATAACAGCAGCATATATTGTTATGCGGATGACAGTACTTCTGATGCCCTTTACAAAGGCCATGCACAGTTCTCTCGCGCAGTGCTGGAGGAGAATAGATAAACTTGTGTCGGACATTGAGACTTCTCTCTAGAAAGTGTCCGTATGGGGTTCACAAAATCTTGTTCAATTTAACCCTTCAAAAACACAAGTTTGTGCGTTTACCGCAAAAAAGGCCCCTTTTACCACGCCTCTTCTCTTTCAGAACACTTCCCTTACTCCTACCAACAGCATTGGGATTCAAAAGAGGGCACTTCGGCTTGTGGACAATCCCAAATTAACCTACTCGCTGGAAAGCTTGGAACACCGCAGATGTAAGCTCGCTTTGTGTGCTCTATCGGCTATATAACGGGGAGCCCTCTAACTTCTACAACCGCACCGCACGCCACCGAACGCAATTTCACCCCCACCACCTGGGTGCCTGGAGCACTTCGACCATCAGGTGCTCCAGATCTTTTTTTCCATGTACTACCAAATTGTAGAATCATCTCCCTTCGAAAGTATTCCTGTATATAATGTAGTTTCAGTAAAAATCATTAAATGAACTTCAAAAAGGTTACGGTAAACGACGGTAATGAAGGACACGGTAATGACAAATATGCACTTTTAATTTATTATTAATTTTTCTATAAGCAGTATATGCTATCTAATCATTTAAAAATTAAACTAGACGAGAACTTGATGTATTGTTATCGCAATAAAATTCCAATTTTAAATATTTATCAAAATATAAGCGGACTGGTAATGAAACATAAACTGTGACAAAACATTATAATACACTTTCAGCTGTAATTTTTTGCGCGAGTTCGTGCGTACGTCTTCCTTCTGCTACGTTTTCCGGTCGACTGAGGTCTGAGCTCTGAGGTGCGGGACGCCGAGAGCTCACTATGTAGCGGCAAGATTTTGTCACGTAAAAACATGTTACCCGTGATGATTCCGGAGGGTTCCGGTAATGAACTTTGCATCGTGACAAAACTTTAAAAACATATTTGACTATATATTTCTTTGTAAACTAAATTTTAAATTATGAAGAAGTAATAAAAAATTATTTAATTATTCGGCACAGTAGTCAAATTAACATTATTTTTGTGCTAGGTTTACTAAATATTATTAAATATATAATATCTAGTAATGAAACAGGTGCCGGTAATGAATTTTAATGTTATTTTCACTAAAAATCTGAGTGATTTACATAGAAATTTCAATAAACACACCATGTGCACGATAAAGTATGTAGGTGTGCATGATAAACGTATATTAAATGGAGTCTAAACTTAAGTTTCAATTTTTTATTCACTGGATTACGTAATTTTCATTACTTTGAATATTCACCCACGTATTAATATTATTTTAAGCTAAAATACCATCACAGCCTGGGAAAAAGCCAAAATAATTTCACTAACCACAACCAATTAATCGAAACAAAAATTAAAAACGAATTCGAAACTCGGCTGAATAGCACCAAACCGTTGCGTGACAATAGCACTAAAAAAAAAAAGATGGCCGCCACCGCAGTCCGCAACATATGGGCGACCGCAGCTTTGTTTCCAATAATAATTCAAATTCCCATTTATGTAGAAACAACATTGTTCAAAAACTATACAGAAACGTTTATTTTATTTTGTTCGGAACGTTCCAATGGTATTTTTTTTTGAGGATTTAAAATAACTTCAAGGTCCTTCCTTAAACATGCTAGGCAGAAAGTTATAGATTTGATTCTTTTTTACTAGCTGTGGAAGTTTACAAGTGAAAATCGTCTTCTTTTCAACTGACAAGCTGATGCTGATGCTATAAATAAGAATATTAATTTTAAAGTAATCCTTACTAAATGTTATAAATGCGTGTGTGTTAATTTGTTGGTTTATTTGTTTGTCCTTCAATCATGCCGCAACGAATCGACGTGATTTTTTACATGGGTATAGTTGAGGATCGAAAGAGTGACATAGGCTTCTTTTTATTCAGGAAAATCAAAGAGTTCCCGCGGATTTTTTAGAAACTATTTTTTTTATTTTTTGGAATGAAAACTATATACACCTACAAGTCTAAATTAAAAATTTAAAACACCCGCGACATATTACAACATCCTAATCGCTAGTCAGTAATCTATACTATTATAATAAAGAGAGAGCGCGAATTTTGTGAGTTTGTATGTATGTCCGGAGCAAACTTTGGAACCACCGCAACTATTATAATAATTCTTTTACCATTTCAAAGGTACATTATTCCAGATGGTTATGGCTATAATTATGTTACTAAATGTATTATGGCTAGATATTATGTGCAATTTTGTTAAAGAAGTCGGAAATTTTTTTGACTCAAACGTTTTCAAGGCGTGCGCTGGGTCATATACTGTTATTGGATGAAAATGATGTATGGGTGAATTGTTCCTCTTAAAGAGTTCTAAAAAAAGTCCGCGATAGCATATGTCTATATTCTAAGGATAACTTACAGTAACCATTTCTATCTTTCAAATTTTGATTAAAAATAATGAATTATTTTCGAAACTTCTTTAACCGATGTGATGTCAATCTATATCTAAATAAATATGTTTATTATCGTAAGTATTTAATTTAGAACATATTTGCCCTTTACACTATACAATTTAAATAAATATCTTAGGAGTTATCGGAAAATTAATAATCGCGACAAAATAATAAAATGGTGCCGGCTGGCGCGGCGGGGCACGGTGGCGGGTATTGGTGCGGGATATTCGTGTGGTTCCTGTGGTGATCTTATTGACAATCGTTCCCTATAAGAAGCTCACAAGAACAAATATTTAATTTTCAACACGGACGAAGTCGGCGCGGGCTTCTAGTCGTTAAAATAAAAATATGCAATCCGCCATTTTGTGGCGGCGGCCATCTTGGACCGAGAAACAAAAAAAAATCAAAATCGGTTCATCCGTTCGACTGCTACGATGCCACAGACACACACACACACACACTTGGTAAGTTTCCCAGATTATCCAAACAAATGCTACGCTAAAATGTATTCCAAATCAGATATAAAGCAATTTCGACATAACTTTGTAAGGGAGTCAATCGGAGTAGAATACCAATAGAATAGGTTAGGTAGGTTAAGGCACGGCTCGACCCCGCTAATCGGGGTGGGGTGAAAGTGTGGGTGTAGGGATGCGACACGCTCGGTACTCGATAAAATAATTCGTAGATACTTACCGATATTATAACTTTTTTCCTAATACTGAGATTAAGCTAACTTAGTTGGGTAATTAGTAATTTTAATCCTTCGATCACAGAAGAAATTAATCTAACCTGACGACCTCCCTGACGCAGTGGTAAGCGCTGTGGTAAAACCCCTTTAAAAACCTTTCTTTTATTCTATAAAAAAAAATTTCAAATTCCCAATTTGCATTTATGCCGCCTTAACTCATTATGTATTATTTCAGGTGCAATGATCACCTCCTAATTATCCTCAATAGCCCAACGGTTAAGGTGCGGACTGAAAACTGAAAGGTCACCGGTTTGAACCCCACCTTTTGCATTATTGTCGTACCCACTCCTAGCACAAGCTTTCCACTTATTTGGAGGGGAGAGGAGAATATAAGTCAAGTTCAGTTTAGCTAATATTTAAAAAAAAAAAATATTAAAACCGTATCAGAGATTGTTTGATATATAAACAATGTTTCAACGTATAGCATCGTAAAGTAACCTCGTAACGTCACGTGTTATATAAGTTTCGAATGCAATACGCTTTAATGTCAACCCACCAACCTGTACCTGTTATAGTGATCGTAAATAATATGTCCTGATGTATCGATTATCGATAATACGGCTGTCGAACCGTTTAAAATACAGCTCGTTTCATTGATCAAGCGGTTAGCATAAGTCATAATTATTTAATGAATCTCGGCTAAATAATCTTTTTATCGCATTTTTATTGCGTGCGTTTAATTTTAACTACATTGATGTTAATTTGACCGTAACAGTGCCATAATTTTTCAATTATGTGCTTATTTCATCTATTTCTGTTATTTTTAAACGATAAAAGAACATAATCCATACTAATGTTATAAATGCGAGTCTGTTTGTTTGTCGGTTTGTCCTTCAATCACGCAGAAATGGCACAACAACACAATTTTTGGACGTGAGGAGTTTGAGGACAGTCTACGAAGGCCTCTGTACCAAAAAACGCTGACAAAAACACGTTTCTAGTATGGGAGCCCGCTTTAATTTTTAATTAATTTTTATTTTTATTACTTGTTGTTGTAACGGCAACAGAAATACACATTCTCTAAAAATTTCAACTATCTACCTATTACGGACCTTAAGATACAGCCTGCTGTCCGACAAACGGACGGACGGACACGGTCCCGTTGATTACCCTTCGGATACGGAACCCTAAAAATTATATAAAAGTGTTCTTATAGTGTGAACTGTCAATTCAAATTGAACTTGACTTAAGTTTCATTGTAACCTTCCCTATAGTTCATTTTCTTTCATTTCACGAGGGCACATGGCTCATGGTTGTGTGTGTGTCGTATCTATATAAGTGGGAGCGAGAGCTTACTCGCGCCTCACCGCTCCCACCTAGGCTCCTGACAGGCACGCACACATACGCAAAGTGCATGTACACGACGTAACCACAAGTAAAGCTCACGCGCCCTCGTGAATTTCAAGAACTATACTACCTCAATCTCATGACCTTGACCTTATTTTTAACATCCATAAAGGTCAGAATACTGTGAAACATTTTTTAATTGTTTTTAATAGTCCAATTTAGTGATGAAATCTAGTTTTTTAATGCATTTTTCACGTAATTTATGTCTCTTGAGAGGCTTTTAAGTTTTAACGCTACATTGTGGATATTAACACCTTTTTGTTTCATTATAAACGTGATTTTTATGTATTTTTAAATGGTTATTAATTAATTTGACAGCTATCATTAAATATAATTCTATATAATTAACCGTGGTGTGTTATTATGAACTTCAACATATTTTGTAGTCTTTATTGATTTTAACACGTTATAGGTGGGATTTTCTGTATCTTTTAGCGTTTTTAAAATTCAATTTAAATAAAAATGGGAATGTGTAATGCGTACAACACTATTTTTTCTTCTTTGTATTTTTATTTGCATAGTTTAATTCTTCCAATTCACGAGGGCACGTGGCTCACGGTTGTGTGTGTGTCGTATCTGTATAAGTGTGAGCGAGAGCTTGCTCGCGCCTGACCACTCCCACCTAGGCTCCTGACAGGCACGCACACTTACGCAGTGTGCATGTACACGAAGTAACCACAAGTAAAGCGCCCGTAACTTCGTGAGATAAACGTACTACAATAGTCGTTACGGTTCAGTACCATTTGATTATTATTAAAGAATTCTTCCTATTAAGCTATTGCATAGCTTCTATCGCGGGCCTTGAGCGTGGAGACCGAATCCAGAAATTCCGTAACGAAAATAACCTGGCACGGGACTCCTCTCACCGCTAGATGGCGTTGATAAACAATGCTATGCAATAGCTTTACCGCGGCAGTCCCCGAGTGCCACACGTCTTTTTTTTTAAATATTTTACAATATATTTCTTTTGAAAATAGATATACAGGGTGTCCCACGGCTATGCCACATGGAGGGGAAGTACCTTAAATATTGTAGATGGAACATTTTACTGAAAGAAGACTTCATTTTAATTTAAAAAACAATTTAAACTGCATTCATAGATTTTTAAATAATTGCCTGGTTGAACCGGGACTCGAACCCGCTATACGAGAAAAAAAATTAACCTGTATCTTTATCATACCGATCGGAAGGCTTCATCATAAGGATTATTTTTTGTTAGATAACATAGCATGAGAAATAAAAGGAAGACCATGAATTTTAGCCTTTGATGTAAAATTTTGTTCAGAAAAATGAAAAGCTGACATTGGCATATCGACATACAACTGACATGAACTATTACTAATGAGTACTCACTTGAGAAGTACGCATCCTTTCCCGATCCTTACTATCCTTACTAATCCTTACTTATATTACCTATAAATGCGAAAGTGTGTTTGTTTGTTGATTTATTGGTTTGTCCTTCAATCCCGCTGCAATTCGTAGCTCTGTTGCAGCGGGATTGAAGGATCATTTTTCTGAACAAAATTTTACATCAAAGGCTAAAATTCATGGTCTTCCTTTTATTTCTCATGCTATGTTATTTAACAAAAAATAATCCTTATAATGAAGCCTTCCGATCGGTATGATAAAGATACAGGTTAATTTTTTTTTCTCGTATAGCAGGTTCGAGTCCCGGTTTAACCAGGCAATTATTTAAAAATCTATGAATGCAGTTTAAATTGTTTTTTAAATTAAAATGAAGTCTTCTTTCAGTAAAATGTTCCATCTACAATATTTAAGGTACTTCCCCTTCATGTGGCATAGCCGTGGGACACCCTGTATACTAGTAGGTACATATAGATCTTTTCTTCTTCTATAATTCTTTATCTTTAAAAACAGTGGCCATTTTTCAACAAATTATAAAGAAACGGTACCTACTTTATATGTATTTTCACTAGCTTTTGCTCCCGCGACTTCGTCCGCGTGGAATTAGATTTTGGGGTGGAATTATCAAAAACACACAGTGACACACGTACTTCTTTATTTTTAACTGAAAGCTCAAATACCAACTTTGATGGAAACAGCTTGAAAAATGACGGAGTTTCATATAAACTTTCATCCCCCTATTTAAACCCCTTAGGGGTGGAATTTCCAATAATCCTTTCTTAGTGTGCGCCTACGTCATAAAAGGAACCAACTGTAAAAATTTCAAGTTTCTAACTTCAGTAGTTTAGGCTGTGCGTTGATATCTCAGTCAGTCAGTCAGGACTTTGAATTTTATATATATAGATTTGATACAAGACATCACTGTCATGTCATAGTGATGTGAAATGACAGCCGTATATAATTTTCGATGACACAAATCGCCGGTACTCTAACATGACTCTAACGGTCAACTAACGGTTCTATCACAACTCTGCCTATAGTTCCACGCTCTTGAAACTATATAATCTTTCTGTTCAACCTGTCAGTTATAGAACAGTAGCGGGTGCTTTTTGTCTTGTTTTTGTGTGAATACGTTAATTGCATCACTCACTATCGAGCAAGCCCCGATAGAGCAATAATTAGGGTGCGGGTTGAAAACCAAAAGGTCGATGGTTCAAACCCTACCTTCCCAGCACACGCTTTTTTTATTTACAGGGGCAAAGTAATATTAGTTATGTTCGGCTTTTATTTTTAACCGACTTACAAAAAAGGAGGAGGTTCTCAATTCGTTGGAATCTTTTTTTTATGTATGTTCCCCGATTACTCGAAGACGCCTGGACCGATTTGGAAAATTCTTTTTTTGTTTGAAAGGGTACACTTTTCAGGTAATTCCATTGTCATTAGGTCAGGATCTGATGATGGGATCCTGGAGTAATCGAGGGAACTCTTCAAATTTTATAGGCACAAATAATGTACTTTGTAGTGGCGTTTGAAGTCGGTTCTGTAAAAAGAACTTTTTGCAGAACCGACTGAACCGAGTGAATTTTTTTTTTAATTTTTACGCACAGCTCAAAACACTGGACGGATCGGTCTTAATTTGACATACAAATAGCTATTATGACGTAGGCATCCACTAAGAAAGGATTTTTTATAAATTCAACCCTTATTGAGGTAAAATGGGGATTTAAAATACGAACTTAACGTGAGTGAAATCACTAGCAAAAGCTAGTTATAAATAAAATCTAACCATTAAGAGTAAATTTTAATGCAGAGTAACAAGAAACAAACCAACTGTGACAGTTTTTATACTGAATATCCATAAGCTTAAATTATATCTCGGATCAACGTTAGGTACTCGGCGAAAGTTATATTGGCACTTGATACATTAAACATCGTGTTATTCCACGCGCTGTTACCTTTACGTGCTTAGGGACCACTATCCACACCACACTAGCACATAAAAACGTTTTATGTTTTGCAATAAATTATCGATATCGATAAAATCGTTTCCCACCACTACGCTAACGATGCAGCAACGGTTTCTCCCGGCCCCGCCTACGCTCACGCCACCCTGTGCGTGTTGGTATGGTTTTTTTTTTACTACTGCGTAGTTGACTGAATGGCTGAAATTCATGCTTTGTAAATTTAATTTACAAGGAAAAAAATTACATTTTAATTTTTTTTTTTGTTTTGCTACCATAAAGTACCTACCATTATAAAATGGGACACAAAATACAGACACAATCCAGACATATACTTAATACAATTTTTTTATTTGAATAGCGGGCAAACGCGCAGTCGGGTCACCTGATGTTAAGTGATTACCGCCGCCCATGAACATTTGTAGTACTAGAGACACCACCAATGCGTTGCCGGCTTTTCAGGAATTTGTTGGTCCGCCCCTTGAATAACCCCATGTTGTAATTTAGTGGGAACACCGACGCAGGAAGTTGGTTCCACAGTTTCAATGTACGTGGAAAAAAAGATCTGGCACAACGGATGGTCGAAGTGCTCCAGGCACCCAGGTGGTGAGGGTGAAATTGTGTTCGGTGGCGAGCGGTACGGTTGTAGAAGAAAGACGGTGGAATAAGGTCAAATAGCTCTTCAGAACACTCCCCGTTATATAGCCGATCGAATACGCAAAGAGATCTCTGCGGTGCTCCAGGCTTTCCAACGAGTTTTTTTATCTTACTTACTTTTTTTTTTAATATTAGCCAAGCTGAACTTGACTTATATTCTCCTCTCCCCTCCTAATAAGCGAAAAGCTTGTGCTAGGAATGGGTACGACAATAGTGCAACGGGTGGGGCTCGAACCTGCGACCTTTCAGTTTTCAGTCCGTTGGGCTATTGAGGCTTTCAAATTAGTTAATTTGTAGTTCAATAGTAATACAATTAACTTCGTGTCTTGGTCCACCCTTAGCCCTCCTTTAACAAGATCAAATTCTCTTCAACAGGTGAAGATCTGGTTCCAGAACAGACGTAGTAAATACAAAAAGATGATGAAGGCAGCTCAAGTAGGCGCGGGACCCCCCGGACTCGGCCTACCACCCGGGAGTCCCCCCAACAACAATCAACTATTACATGGTAAGCACTATATCTTCTATCTTTTATCGATTTCTAAATATTGTCTGGTGGGAGGCTTTGATCACGGCTAGTTACCACCGTCAAAGACGCGCTTCGGTACGATAGCGTGTAAAAACAGATTAGGGGTAAGGGTTGAATATACACTGCCATACCCCTTCCAAGTAGGCCCGCTACCATGTTAGACTGCATCGTCACTTAACATCAGGGGAGATCGCAGTCAAGGACTATCTTGTCATCCAATAAAAAATATTTATATAAAAGGAAAAGGTGACTGACTGACTCATCTAATAAACCGCCAACAGAAAAATCTGTATGGTCCAACATGCAGTTACAAGCTAAGCACCGCTTTCCTCCCCAACCAAGCAAGAGAGCCAAGTTCCCAAGCAAGCAATGCCACCACCACTCACATGCACCACCACACAACACTTGTATACTACTCTCGACGCACGTTTCGCCCCGACACCGGAGCATCCTCAGGAGATGTCGACTTTACAATGTGTCTATTCTATCCAATATTGGAAATATTTTTTAATGATTCACTATTCATCTAGTTTTACATGAAGGAAAACAATGGCGATTTGATGAAAAAGGAAAGACGAAATTCAAAATAATTTACCATCTCCTATTCGTATTAAAGGAACCATATCAAAATTTGATTATAAAATGTAGTGTACAATAAATAAATAAAGTAAATACAAACTTAAAATAATACTTAAAAAACTAAATTCTAAATTATAATAATATTATATCTATAACTATTTCTAAAATTAAAACTATTAATAATAATAATTATTTCTAAAATTAAAACTAATATGAACCCAAAACCTCATCGACATCACCGCAGCGCGGCATAGTACCCAAGATGCTGGCAGCATTGCCCCTTTTTTTATTATTTTTTTTATTTCGCAGGCGGAGGCGGCAGCTCCAGCGGCTCGCAGCACTCGCCGTCCGCGTACCAGAGCGGGCCCACGGCCGCGCACTCGCCCACGCCCAGCTCCACGCCCGTGTCCGAGCTGTCGCCGGGCCTGTCGCCCACGGGCACGCCGTGGGATGTGAAGCAGCCGCCGCAGCCCTCTTGGGACGTCAAGGTTGGATATGTAAGACATTCCATCACTGACTATAGCTTGAGGCACTCGCCGTCCGCGTACCAGAGCGGGCCCACGGCCGCGCACTCGCCCACGCCCAGCTCCACGCCCGTGTCCGAGCTGTCGCCCGGCCTGTCGCCCACGGGCACGCCGTGGGATGTGAAGCAGCCGCCGCAGCCCTCTTGGGACGTCAAGGTTGGATATGTAAGACATTCCATCACTGACTATAGCTTGAGGCACTCGCCGTCCGCGTACCAGAGCGGGCCCACGGCCGCGCACTCGCCCACGCCCAGCTCCACGCCCGTGTCCGAGCTGTCGCCCGGCCTGTCGCCCACGGGCACGCCGTGGGATGTGAAGCAGCCGCCGCAGCCCTCTTGGGACGTCAAGGTTGGATATGTAAGACATTCCATCACTGACTATAGCTTAAGGCACTCGCCGTCCGCGTACCAGAGCGGGCCCACGGCCGCGCACTCGCCCACGCCCAGCTCCACGCCCGTGTCCGAGCTGTCGCCCGGCCTGTCGCCCACGGGCACGCCGTGGGACGTGAAGCAGCCGCCGCAGCCCTCTTGGGACGTCAAGGTTGGATATGTAAGACATTCCATCACTGACTATAACATTTTTTGGAGAGAGCTATGCTCGGAGCATCCCTGCGAGATCAAATCAGAAATGAGGAGATCCGTAGGAGAACCAAAGTCACCGACATAGCTCAGCGTGTCGCGAAACTGAAGTGGAAATGGGCGGGGCACATAGTTCGAAGAGCTGATGGTCGTTGGGGTTCCAAGGTGCTGGAGTGGCGACCCCGCACCGGGAAGCGCAGTGCAGACCCCCCACTAGGTGGATCGACGACATCAAACGAGTCGCAGGGAGTCACTGGATGCAGGCGGCGCAACACCGAAGCCTGTGGAGGTCCATATAAGAGACCTCTGTCCAGCAGTGAACGTCTATCGGTTGATGATGAAGGAGAAAAAGATAACTTTTTTAACCGACTTCCAAAAAAGGAGAAGGTTCTCAATTCGTCGGGATCTTTTTTTATTTTATTTTTTATGCAGAACAATGCAGTTTCTACGTTATTAGCCAGCAGGCTATATTAGGACAGGAAAAAGTAGTTTTTTTTAATATGAATAGCGGGCAAACGAGCTGGCGGGTCATCTGATGTAAAGTGATTACCGCCGCCCATGAACACTTGTAGTACCAGAGGCACCACCAATGCGTTGCCGGCTTTTCAGGAACTTATTGGTTCGCTCCTTGAACAACCCCATATTGCAATTAAGTGGGAAAAATGTCGAAGGGAAATGAATCCACAATTTGGTAGTACATGGAAAAAAAGATCTGGAGCAACGGATGGTCGAAGTGCTCCAGGCACCCAGGTGGTGAGGGTGAAATTGCGTTCGGTGGCGAGCGGTGCGGTTGTAGAAGTTAGAGGGCGGAATAAGATCAAACAGCTCTTCAGAACACTCCCCGTTATAATGGCGGGTCTCCACCAAAGAAAAGTTGCTAACTTTTGTGTTGTCAACACGTGTTGGTGACAAAAGTTGACAACTTTTATTGGTGGAGACGACGTGTTTCCAACTTTTGTCGGCAACAAATGTCAGGAACCGTGTTTCCGTTTTTGGCGGTAAACATCAAAGAAAGCGTGTTGCCAACATTCATGCGCTCGGTGGATACGCTTGTTGTAAACATTTAGTTGAAACAGAATCATGTCTGACTCTGGACGTATTAATGTCACTGAGGGAGACAGCTAGTTGTGGACTAAAAATGTTTCTCAAATTGTTGGCGACTTTTTCGTTTCAGTGGAGACACAAGTGAAACAAAAGTTTCTAACTTTTAGTAGAGTTCCTAAATGTTGCAAACACAGAAGTTGCCAACAATTCCGGTGGAGAGCCGCCATAAGGCCGATAGAGGACGCAAAGAGAGCTTACGTCTCTGCGGTGTTCCAAGCTTAAAGTTTGTATTCAGCACGTTTAACAAGGTGTTTGGTTGCAGCCAACGGCGGGCCGCTCGCCCGACGGCACCTCGTGCGATGTGAAGCCGCCGCACCAGCAGTCCTGGGATCCCAGGGTCGGATACGTGAGTCGCTTTCTGTACTACCTGCCTTGACTGCCTCGTTGGTCTAGTGGTTAGCGTGTTCCACTGCGGATGACGAGGTCCCGGGTTCGAATCCCAGGTCAGGCCAAGGTCAAATTCAAATTCAAAATTTATTTATTTCATGTAGGCTAACTTGTAGCTCTTATGACACGTCATAAATCTACCACCATCATAAATCTGCCAATAAAATGGATTGAGTTTTTCTGTCAACGGACCGACGTGGTTTTGAATGGATATAGCTGAGGAGTTAGAGAGTAATTTAAGTTTATACAAGTACAAATACAAGACATGTATTCTAGTTAGGAAAATATTTTCAAAATCTATAAACACACAAATTACATAAAAAACTAAATCATATATCTACATATTTTCCACGAAATAAACATAAACTGCAAGTGCCTAAATCCAGATCAAAAACATATATGGTGCGAAAACTGTACAATTTGAGGGAGCACTACTATACACGGTGAAATTTCATTGGTTGTACTCCCTGAAAGAGGTGAATGTGCTCATAAAACTGACAACTTTCCCCAAGGAACATAGGTCGAAATAAAAAAAAATTTGGACCTCCCATAGTAAATCAATCAGCTAATCGTCAATTTTGTATGGAGGGGCCAATTTTTTTTTTTCATATTTTGACCTATGTTCCCTGGGGAAAGTTGTTCAGTTTCATGAGCACATTCACCTCCTTCAGGGTATACAACGAATAAAATTTCAACATGTATAATAGTCTGCCTCAAGAGATTGTTACTGAAATGTCATTTGTAACTTTAAAAAAAAACTTAGAATGCATTTTCAAAATACCTGTGTCTAGGAATTAGTCTTTTTTATTATTAGGAGTCACCATTTTCGTTTTTTCGTATGATTGTACTTTTTATATTAATTTTATAGTCTTAAGTTCTCTGTAAGTGAGCAAATTGTTCTTTGAGAATAAATTCTTTAAACCTAACCTAATTGTCTACCTTTTAACCCGGAAAAACAGAGCACTCCACGCGAAGTCGCGGGCAGAAGCGAGTCTTAATTAAAAGTGTTGTAACAATTTAATCCGAAATTAAATTGTCATCAGACATAGCGTGACATTGTAAATAAATAATCTCGCATGCGTGTTCGTGTATTGTTATTCGTTACATAAGAACGCGCCAGGCGTGGCACCGCGCCTTGCATTTACAGGAACTGTATACTTTATTGTATTAGTGGAGAGACATGGGTAATGAACTATTTTAATCTAGGAAAATGGTAGAGGAAAATTGTTAGAGTTAATCCTATTAATAGATATTATAAATGCGAAAGTTTGGATGGATGTATGGACTATGGATGGATGTTTGTTACTCAATCACGCTGCAACGACTTGGCTATTTGGCACAGAGATAGATTATAGTCTGGAATAGCACATAGGCTACTTTTCATCCCGGAAAATCAAAGAGTTCCCGCGGGATTTTAAAAACTAAATCCACGCGAGCCAAGCCGCGGGAATCAACTAGTAATCTAAATTTAAATCACATCACATCACACTATCACACTAATCACACTTCACACTAATATTATAAAGGCGAAAGTTTGTATGTGTGTGTGTGTGTGTGTATGTTTGTTACTCCTTCACGCCACAACGAATGAACCGATTTGGCTGAAATTTGGAATGGAGATAGCTCATACCCGGGATTAAAACATAGGCTACTTTTTATCCCGGAAAATTACAGAGTTCCCGCGGGACTCAAAAACCTTTATCCACGCGTACGGAGTCGCGGGCATCGTCTAGTTCTTTTTAAAAACCGACTTCAAACGCCTCCACAAAGTGCCTACGTAAAGTGTGTGGCTATAAAATTTGAAGATTTCCCTCGATTTCTCCGGGATCCCGTCATCAGATTCTGACCTGATGACCTGGGAAGTATACCCTTTCAAACAAAAAAAGAATTTTCCAAATCGGTCTAGGCGTCTTAAAAAAAAGGAGGAGGTTCTCAATTCGTCGGAATCTCTTTGTAGTGGCGTTTTTTTATGTGTTCCTCCCTTTTTTCCTCCGACAAGGTAATCAGAGACTGTTCTAGGTCGGTACTGAATATGGCTTTTTTTTTAAAGAATTTTTACGTTTATATCAGTTTTCATTTAAAATTCAATTTTTACGCAGTCGGGTTTTTGTTTTTTTTTTTTTTTAAATTTAATATGTAAGAGTATTTTTATGTATTTTGTACCCATGTTCGAGCAAACAAAACTATCTTTATCTTTATCTATTGCTATCTCGCCGTCCGCAGGGCGCGCCCCCCGGCCCCTGGGACATGAAGGGCGCGCACGCGCACGCGCTGCACCACCAGGGGGCGCCGCAGCCGCACCCGCCCTACGTACCGCAGTACTCCTGGTACCAAGCTGATGCCAACCCGGGCCTCTTGACGTGAGTATTGTGTACACAATTAGTAGTAGTAACGGGCAGCAAAAGAGCCATTGATGGCATTGAAGCCGAGGCAGACATATACAACGTGTAACAAAAGTGTGAAATAACCCTGAAGGAGGTGAATGTGCTCATGAAACTGAACAACTTTCCCCAAGGAATATAGGTCGAAATGTGAAAAAAAAATTTTACCTCCCATAGTAAATCAATCGGTTGATCGTCAATTTTGTATGGGAGGGTTCACATTTTTTTTCACATTTCGACCTATGTTCCTTGGGGAAAATTGTTCAGTTTCATGAGCACATTCACCTCCTTCAGGGTTATTTCACACTTTTGTTACACGTTGTATAAGTCCTTACTATACGTAAGGCAAAATAATTCTAACCTTTTCTTGCTAATCATGAACTTCCGCAAAGTAAAGCCTGATTCTATCCAATAATGAAGGATTTTATTGTATCGAAACTGTTTTTTTTTTCATTTTTATTTTACACAAGATTGATTTTAAAATAAATTCTTATACATAATATATTGAACATAAGGGAATAATATTACATTTAAAAACATCCAAAGAAAGCCCTTTTTATCTCAAGATCTATTATAACGAAAATAATATTTAATAATAATATGTTACTATTTATTTAAAAATATAACTTAATTTTAATTTTTTAAGTTATTATTTTTAATATATTTCATCTTTTTGCAAATTTTTTCCAATAAATAAAGCTTTTGTCAAGAAAAAAAAAAAAAGAAATATTAGGTTTATTTATTAATATCTTTATTATTTTCACGAAATTTAGTCAAGCATATTATATGTATTACAAAAATATTTGAGAAAATTAGTATTTATAAAACGTAACAAATAAAATATAGCATGTAGAATAAAATATATAAATTTATTTACAGTGAAAACGGCTTAGCATTATTCCATCGGATGGGGCTAAGAAGTCAGTTCTTGGGATCGAATGAACAAAATAACTATGACAGCTGAAGATTTTATTAGTCTAGAATATATAAATATTGTTACAATAGGAATTGCGAAATATATATATATATATATTAAAAAAAGACGTGTGGCACTCGGGGACTGCCGCGGTAAAGCTATTGCATAGCATTTTTTATCAACGCCATCTAGCGGTGAGAGGAGTCCCATGTCAGGTTATTTTCGTTACGGAATTTCTGGATTCGGTCTCCACGCTCAAGGCCCGCGATAGAAGCTATGCAATAGCTTAACAAAATTGTGACTGTTACAATCTAGCAAAAAAATGAATACACCTGCCAAGTTTTCACTGGAAACCATTTTTTTATATAACTATAGATATTTTTTAAATTAATGAAAACTTTTATCACTCTATTAAATGTTCCATTGTTATGGTCACAATATAAAATGATAATTGTACAGTTAACCAATTACTAGGTATACTTTAATGGCATATACAATTATTCTTGAAAGTAAGCGATATTATATTTTCCAAGATGGTCATAATATATAACTCGTATTTAATTATTTTTTTTTGAGTTATTTATTCGTTATTTGTAAAAGAGAGAACGATATTTTGTTCTCTACATATTTGTTTATATTTTACTTGTTATTATTTAAACTGCCGAAAATAGTTAAAATTATTTGTATTTCGTATTTATTTTTTTAGAGACGTTACCATTATTATTGCAAAAATGATTATTTTTATGAATATTAAAATATACAGGGTGTAAGGTAACACCGTAACGAAAAATTTGTGAATAAGTTACACTAAATGCCTGTAATGGAATTCAAATGCCATTTATCTCGGAAATGATGGGTTACAAATATTGTAATTTTTGAGTACCTAGGCAATTTATCGCGATACCTACACGCTTTAGGTACGGCGCGTTGCAAGCGGCGGTTTACATTAGGCGCGCGCATTAAATTGCTGTTTTCTTGTTTTTTCAGTAAAAATCAAGTTGAGATAACTTACGTACACGATTCCATTTAGGAATTAATTTAAAAAAATTAAAAAATTGTCAAAATGACGAAAAGACTGATGAAAAATTCCACCGCTGAGCGACTCAGTTTTTTTTTCTTTATTGTAATACATACAGCACATACAAAAAACATAACATGGCTACTTGAATCTAGATATTAAACTAGCCTTTAAAGCATTCGCTGATAAAACGTTTAATTTAATGGGTAATGGTGCGGGAGTTATTTTGTGAAATATTACCTACACTTAAAATAAATTCTTGTACTGAAATCATGAAGAATCATGTACTAGTTGTAAAAGCACTTGTAAAAGTTTATTTGAATAAAAAATATTTCTATTCTATTCTATACTGAATCCCTGGTTTGAGTTTTCGTTACGGTGTCCCTTGTGTAATATACACCCTGTATAATATACATTGCATGTCAAAATTTATAAAATGTCCTTTTCTGAATTGGTCTGGCTATTTATCCAATAATTAATAACAAAAAATTGTTTGTCAACAGGGTCTGGCCAGCCGTGTAACGACCATCGGAAAAACAAAATGAAACACGCTAAATAATTAAATGATTTGCAAGTATAATTCACTTTAAATTAAACACTATACGGCGTAAAGAATGCGTACAGTTATGACGTATCTCCTAAAAGATAATTATTAAAAAAAAAAACGGCACAACCAAGATTATTGTTAAGAGAATTATTTAATAGTAATAAAAATCATTGTACATTTTTTATTAACAATAAACTATAAATAAATATGTTTAAATGTTTATAATGGTTACTGTAAATTGTTTAGACATAAGTATGAAGAAAATATACAATTAAAAAAAAAGATACTGTGACCACGTTGGTCAAAATATGAGTATATTTTTATTTTGTCAAAAGTCGTTTTATTGCTTTTTTTTGTCAAAGTTGTGTATGCCATTAAAGTATTCAGTTTTAGAAAATAGTATTGCGATTCAAAAATGCGTATGCAATTTTGACTGATGTACATAACAATATATGTGAAAGGTGGTTGTATCCTATATAATTTTGTATTTTTAAATTCCCGTTACTGTAAATAAGTTAAATCGTGTCTAGTGGAAAGCTAAGCTGTAAATTACTGTATTTGTGTATAACTGTTTAATTGTGCAATAAACTCATGTAATTTTAATACAATCTTCTTCATAGTTAAAATATTCTTCATCGTAGTTATATATTTGTCTATTCAATTGAATATGCTATTATCTGGCATAAATCGATACCTCCTACGTAAGTTGTTGTATCCCCAAAACGCTTTCGTGAAGCGTTAATTGTTGTGAAGGTCAATACAATGGCTTAGGCCGTCATTTTAATAACGATACAACTTTATACATCTTGAAAGTATGTTAAAGAATGCTGTTTTTAATTTTTTTTTTAAACGAACACATAAAATAGATAAAAAACAAATGATAAGTGCAACAATCCTAAAATGCCAATTTTGTGGGATACAACACTTTACGTAGGACGTATCGAAATATATATTCTCTATTTTTTTTTTTTTGTGAAAATGAACTACGTGGTCACGGAATATTGAGATATTTTCTAAATCCGACGGAGAGTTGATAAGATAAACCCAGGAGTATTAAATTTATTTATAGGTCTTTATTTTTTTATTTTCTTAAGTTTCCTTTTTTATGCAGCCGTCAATAAAATCCATTACAGTTGTTATGGCAAAAATTAACAATATTAATTTTTTTTTTTAACTAACATTAATTTAAAGTTATTCTATGTTTTAATATTACGCCACTTGAAATGAAGCAATGGTGCTGAATAATACATAATTGTAACACAATTTTAAAATAAAGTTATGTCTAAATATTAACATAACAAAATCACACCTTAATTTATGTTTTTCGAAATTTATGTTTTTCGAAATGATGGCTGATCATGTGCTACCATATTTTTTTTTTTTTGAAAATATATTTTGTTTCATTAAATAAGCTTTAAAACATGATTGTGTTTATTTATTTAGATTAATCATTAAATCAAACGGGAACACAAACCAGTCTGTTGTGATAAATAATTTTAAGTTTTTTTTAGACAAAATATAACTTTTTTTTTTTTTGGTAAACTATTATTAAAAGTGTATTTATTACATAGTGTTTGTGCAAAAATTGTGTTCTGAATGCAAAATCTATTTAAGCTATTTTTATTTCTATTGCAATCTGAATTTATTTTGTAAACAATACTATAGTCTATTTAAGGATCTATTCAAAAAAGAGCTACATACATAAGTATAGAAAAATTGCCAACAGAACTTATCATGGAATTTTATAAAAGCATCCAAGTATAACGCTTAGAAGCGCAATCCTTGATAAACCATTTTTAGTAAGCCTTTAAAGACCGACTACGCAGTATAATCGCGTCAGTACCACGACCTTGAAGAAATCTATTAAAAAATAATGTACTGAGCTGTGAAACGGTGTCGTAATTCATCGCAATAACCATCAGAAACGTAATTATCAGTACCAGTACTAGGAAATAATTATACGACACTCACACATTCATTGGTTGTTTTGAGCCTGTACACTCAGAAACAGAGAATACACCATGGGAAATCGGCCCCGCAAAGTCGCTTACCTAATTAATTTGCCATCTATGTCCCAAGATCCTCATTCTATACCTGTTAATATGATTAAACTTTAGCCTTTGCCAAATGTAGCACACAGTGGAATAATGGCTGGTGGTCCACCGGTGGGAAATGAAGGGGAGAATGTTAGGAATTCTACCATTAGTGTACTTGAAGTGAAACTTTGTTAGAAACTTCTGTTCTAAGCGTTATATTTCAATGTATAGAAGGTTATTTAAATGTCATATTTTACATTTTATTTATGACAATCATTGAATTAATTAATATTAAAAATATTAAATCCAGAATAATATGAATATTATAACAATTATAATATTGGCAGTGATATTATTTGTAATATTTTCTTCAGAATATTCGTTAAATAGACTGTAGTATATTTTAGAATGGGTCTTACGGGATGAATTTTGTAAATATGTTTTGTAATATATAGAGAGAATAATAAATATACATATAAATATAGATTAGATAGTATAATTACTTTATAACTACATTGTATTATAAGGAAACCGGAAACGAGAAAAAAAAAGTGAATTAATTCTTTTGTCAAATAAAAAGCAAAAAAGATTTCATTTTGTGTTTAATTTTATAAATACACAGCGTGAAAGGATAATCCTACTAATATTATAAATGCGAAGGTTTGGATGTATGTATGTTTGTTACTCAATCACGCCGCAACAACTGAACCAATTTGGCTGAAATTTGACCCAGAGATAGATTATAATCTGGAATAACACATAGGCTATTGATGGTAAGTGACGATGCAGTCTAAGATGGTAGTGGGCTAACTTGGAAGGTGTATGGCAGTGTTCAACTAATACCCCTAATCGGTTTCTACACGCCATCGTGCCAGAACGCTAAATCGCTTAGCGGCACGTCTTTGACGGTAGGGTGGCAACTAGCCACGGCCAAAGCCTCCCAGCAGACCAGACCAGAGACAATTCAGAAATTATAAATTCCCAAATTGCCCCCGCCGGGAATCGAACCCGAAACCTCCCAGTTATAAGACCACAGCGCTCACCACTACGCCAGGCCTTCCAAAGCATAGCATGTTCCACCGTGGATGACGAGGTCTCAGGTTCAATTCCCGGATCAGACTGAATAACACATAGACACCCGCACACGGAGGGTTTCGTACCATCGTACAGGATTTAACACCAGTTATTAATAAGATCAGTAAAAACATTTAAGCCTCAATAGCCCAACGGTTAAAGGTGCGGACTGAAAACTGAAAGGTCGCAGGTTCGAATCCCACCCGTTGCACTATTGTCGTACCCACTCTTAGCACAAGTTTTCCGCTTATTTGGAAGGGATAGGAGGCTATTAGTCAATTTTCTTGGCTAATATTCTTTATAAAAAAAAAGTTTATTGTGTGGTTATTTTTAACTTTATTTAGTTAGTTAGAAATACACATTCTGTGAAAATTTCAAGTAGGTAGGTAGGTATTTCATGAGATAGATAGACAGACAGACAAACAGCAAGGGCTTAGTAATAGGGTTCCGTAAGACACACTTTGGGCACGGAACCCCAATAAAAAAGATATTATTCATACATCAAATCCCCTATCAAGTATTGGCCGACCACCCACTAGGTGGACCGACGACATCAAACGAGTCGAAGGGAGATGCTGGATTCAGGCGGCGCAAGACCGAGGCCTGTGGAGGTCCATGCAAGAGACCTATGTCCAGCAGTGGACGTCTATCAGTTGATTAAGAAGAAGATATCAAATCGGAAGATTTCAAAGAAGATTCCAAACGCTGGGTGTTCTTATAACTTGATGAGTTTTAACTTGATTAAGATAAATGGGTAAAAAATTATCGCAATGCAGAAAGTTATCACGAATAGGTAAAACCGAGAAATGCTGCTTCAAAGGATACCAACAAAAACCAAGAAAAGTGTGTGTACACATTAGCGACTTTTTGTTTCGAGACTGGGTTATAACGAAGTAAGTAAATATTTATTTTGTAAGTAAAAATACACGAGTTTTATGGCGTTGTGGGCATCCGAATAACATTTAAGTTTTAATTCACTGTTTGAGAGATGAAAACAATGTTTTTGACGTGCAATCTGGTAAAAAACACCAAAAAAATTGATTAAAATAAGTTGGTATTTAAAGAGATTTTGTCCAAATTGTAAAAAATTGAGTTTTTGGTAACTGTATGTCACTATAAAATCACGTGAAGTCGTGTACGATTATCTTGGAGGAAAGGAAAGGACTTGGGTCAACGTAATAAAATAGCTCACACTTCTAAACATGATAACGTTATGCGTGCACACGCTTATTTAGCTACGCTAGCTTCTGTGGTGGTGTCGTGTGGTGCGGGTTGTTACGTTCCCTTAAATATGGTTGAGCGAAGCAATGGCTGGATCATGCGTCATGCTCGTGAACGGGTGCCACCAACGGGAATGTGTCTGCTTTGTCTGCCCGTCTGGACATGCATTGGATTGTGTGTACCTATGTATGCATTTTTGAAGCTTCATTATGGAAGCACTATATGCATAGCTATTGTAAAAATTTTTTTTTTTTTAAAAGAGCAACTGCTGAGTTTCTTACCGGCTCTTCTCAGCAGAAACTGCATTCCGAACCGGTGGTAGATTTATGACGTGTCATAACAAGTTGGCCTACATGAAATAAATAAATTTTGAATTTGAATTTGAAAAGACCACCGTGGAAGTGATCTTCCTTTAGCCCCACCAGGTTGAAAAGGCGATCTCTCGATGCCCGCATCCTTGCTTGGCCCAAGGGCCAACGGAGAAAACCCGCGCTCTCGAACACGCTTTTTTGTCGAGCTACTAGTCGCTAGTGTACGCAAACCCTACAGCTCCCATACTACTTTGCATACCGAGTGCGCTACCCAATTTGTCATTCCTGCTTGGGAATTTAGACGTAAGGCTGAGTGCAGACTCTCGTAGCATTGTTATTTGTATGGCTTTGAATTATAATTCCATGCATAATTTTGCGGTATTTAAATGGTTTTTAAATAGTCTTGATGTACCTAATATAGGAAAGAAAGGTCTTTTATATTAAAGTAGTAGAGTTTTTGTACTTTTAATGTAATACTTGAATTTTGCTGCAGTGAAATAATCTTCTTCTTCTAAATAACAAGCTTTTTAAAAACTCAAATGTCATTATCGATATACATTCACTCTCTTTGCAATAGTATAAAAGATAATTGTGTCAATATATTGTAACCGCATCATAGCCTCATATTATGCTTCACATAGTCCAATTGTAGACATTAAATTAACTTTTTGTATTGCCCGCATTAGCATTTTTGCTCATACGCATGTCGGTTTGCCTGTAATTGAGTGCACACCTGAAATGTTTCTATAGATGTAGTATAAAATGTGAAAGTGTGGATGTTTGGATGTTTGTTACTCAATCACGTCACAACGACAGAACCGATTTGACTGAAATTTGGCACAGAGATAGATTATAGTCTGGAATAGCACATATGCTACTTTTTATCCCGGAAAATAAGAGAGTTCCCGCGGTACTCCAAAAAAACCTCAATCCACGCGTACGAAGTCGCTGGTATCAGCTAGTCATGCAATAAATGAATTGACCATCTTGTCATTGTATTAAAAAAAAAGGTTTTTGGCAAACGGTGTGCACTAAGCCTAGCTATCATATTCAAATGAGGCGACAACTTCAGGTATAGTAGGATTCTTAAGGCTCTCTCGACGTCCGTCCGTCGCGCCGTGGGACTAGATTTTTTTCACAAATTACTTATGAAGGAATCTCGTTAATACAGGCTTTCGTATCCCGTGCATCCTCTATCCCGCGCGAAGAATTAATAAAGGATAAAATTGCCTTCTTCCTAACATAATCTAAATATACATGTTGAAATTTTATTCGTTGTATACCCTGAAGGAGGTGAATGTGCTCATGAAACTGAACAACTTTCCCCAGGGAACATAGGTCAAAATATGAAAAAAAAAATTGGACCCTCCCTACAAAATTGACGATTAGCTGATTGATTTACTATGGGAGGTCCAAATTTTTTTTTCATATTTCGACCTATGTTCCTTGGGGAAAGTTGTTCAGTTTCATGAGCACATTCACCTCTTCCAGGGAGTAAAACCAATGAAATTTCACCGTGTATAAAAGGCAAAGGTGACTGATTGACTGACTGACTGACTGACTGATCTATCAACGCACAGCTCTAACCACTGGACCGATCGAGCTGAAATTTGGCATACAGGTAGCTGTTAGGACGTAGGCATCCGCTAAGAAAGGATTTTGGAAAATTTCAACCCCAAGAGGGTTAAATAGGGGGTTAAAAAATCGAACCTAACGTGAGCGAAGCCGCGGGTTAAAGCTAGTACTTAATAATTGGCACTTTTAAATAAGAGCATTGTTAAGTAAAATAAGTAAAAAAAACGTCAGCTGTTCCAACCCATACCCATAATCGGTTTCTATTCGCCATCGTGCCGGAACGCTAAATCGGTTGGCTTTGACATTAGGGTGCTAACTAGCCACGGCCAAAGTCTACCACTAGACCAGGCTAAAGATAATTTAGAAATTAGAAATCCCCAAATTGCCCCGCCGGGAATTGAACCCGAGACTTCCCAGTTGTAAGACCATAGCATATCATTACATAAGAGAGGTCAGTGTGGTGCGCGTTTTCTACCCAAGGCCAGTGCAAGCGTAGCCACGCGTGGTTGCAAGTCGTGAGTTATGTCAGCCATAATCCTCAGATATGGAGCTAAGTGCAAAACGCCGAAAAAATCCCTTGCCCCCGACCTACATATGTTGTAGTTGAAAAAATCAACTGGCGAAAAGCAAGTGCAAGCGTAGTCACGAGCGGTCGCGAGTCGTGAGTTAGTAGGTATGTCAGCCATACTCTTCACATATTATGGAGCTCGGTGCAAAAAGCCAATAAAATCCCTTGCTTTGACTTACATATTATATTGTACCTAGTTGAGAACAATTTCTACCCAGGGCCAGTGCAAGCGAGGTCACGCGCGGTCGCGAGTCGTGAGCTATGTCAGTCTTACTCCTCACATATGGAACTCGGTACAAAAAGCTAAAAAAATCAATTGCGGGGACATTGTAGTTGAAAAAATCATTTGCGGGGACATTGTAGTTGAAAAAATCAATTGCGGGGACCTTGTAGTTGAAAAAATCAACTAGCGAAAAGCGTGGCGTGCATTTTCTACGCAGGGCCAGTGCAAGCGTAGTCATGCGCGGTCGCGAGTCATGAGTTATGTCAGCCATAATCCTCACATATGGAACTCGGTGCAAAAAGCTAAAAAAATCAATTGCGGGGACGTTGTAGTTGAAAGAATCAATTGGCAAAAAATCATTTGCGGGGACACTGTAGTTGAAAAAATCAACTAGCGAAAAGCGTGGCGTGCATTTTCTACCCAGGACCAGTGCAAGCGTAGTCACGCGCGGTCGCGAGTCGTGAGTTATGTCAGCCATACTCACATATGAAGCAAAGTGCAAAAATCCTAAATAATCCTTTGTGGAGATCTACATATATTGTAATATTTTATATTGTAGTTGAGAACTTTTTCTACCCAGGGCCAGTGCAAGCGTAGTCACGCGCGGTCGCGAGTCGTGAGTTATGTCAGTCATACTCGTCACATATGGAGCAAAGTGCAAAAATCCTAAATAATCCTTTGCGGAGATCTACATATATTGTAATATTTTATATTGTAGTTGAGAACTTCTTCTACCCAGGGTAGTGCAAGCGTAGTCACGCGCGGTCGCGAGTCGTGAGTTATGTCAGCCATAGGAGTATGTGAGGAGTCACATATGGAGCTGAGTGCAAAAAGCTGAAAAATCCCTTTGCGCCGATGCCGCGGGGGGAAAAAACCTCCGACCGCGACCCATCTGCGGACGTTTCAATAAAGGCACATATAATTGGTCGCCGATCGCCATTTTAATTACACTGGGCACTTGCTACTGTTTACCGGGAAGGGGGGTAGGGGGGGCGAACCGGCCGGCTTAGTGGGATACAAAGGATAATTCAATAAATCGTTTTTACTAGCTTATCCCACGACTTATCGGTGGTGGTGCTAGGTTTTTGGGAATCCCGCGGGAACCCTTGTTTTGTAAGGATAAAAGGTAGCCTATATTGTCACTGTCTAAGACCTCTTTTATTATCACTTGTTGCAAAATTATGTTTTTTTTATTCGATGACAAGATAGCCCTTGAGTGCAATCTCACCTGAATCCTGATGGTAAGTGACGATGCAGTCTAAGATGGTAGGGGGCTAACTTGGAAGGGGTATAGCAGTGTAAATTGAATCCATACCCCTAATCGGTTTCTACACGCCATCGTGCCGGAACGCTTAATCGCTTGACGGCATCATCGGATAATGAGAGTGAAGGAATACAGAGTGCACTTGTGTTTACGCACACACTTGTGCACTATAATATCTCCCGCTGTGGCCGGATTCGGTCGGGAGGACATTATTATTACATCAGTGAGGTTTCTAGAATCGAACCTGCGATAATAACGCCATTGTAATCTATATATATAAAATTCAAAGTCCTGACTGACTGACTGACTGACTGACTGACTGAGATATCAACGCACAGCCTAAACTACTGAAGTTAGAAACTTGAAATTTTTACAGTTGGTTCCTTTTATGACGTAGGCGCACACTAAGAAAGGATTATTGGAAATTCCACCCCTAAGGGGGTTAAATAGGGGGATGAAAGTTTATATGAAACTCCGTCATTTTTCAAGCTGTTTCCATCAAAGTTGGTATTTGAGCTTTCAGTTAAAAATAAAAAAGTACGTGTGTCACAGTTTTTGAAAATTCCACCCCAAAATCTAATTCCACGCGGACGAAGTCGCGGGGACAAAAGCTATAGTAATCCAATAAAACAAAAACTTTTAAACGTTACATTTAAATTAATAAAATCCGCCATATGCGAAACCGCCCACACTTCCAATAAAGTGTCACATTCGGACGGAAAAAAACTCAAAAAACGGACCCCATACCCAACTGAATGCCGACGGAAGTTCCCGCCTACGGAACCCCTTTTCGAAAAATAATAAGACCCCATTGATACAGAAAGAATTTTTCAAAAGAGCTCGCTTTTTATCATACCTACATCTGTCATTACAACCGGTACCCGTCACTAGAGTAGTAAGATGTTAAGTTTTTATATCAAAACTAGCTCTAAACCGCGACTTCGCTTGCAGGGCTTATTTATGGGTAGAATGAGTAAGTATTTGTTACGATAGTTTTTGACGAAATGGCTATTTTTTGTTTTTTTTTTGTTTGGAAATTTTACGTCACTGAAAATATCATAGACGTCATTAAAGGTGACAAAAATAGCCTATGTAAATGTGAATACGAATAGTTATGCAAAAAATCACATCACTCCGTAGTAAAGCTGTTTATTGCAGCGTGATTAGAGGACTAATGCGTAAAAATTAGAAATACGATCTCACGAAGTTGTTTGTTTTCCCAGAAGAAATAAGAATAGCCTACGTTTCTCTCTTGGTCTTCAAATATACCACAGAATACTTGATAACTTAATAGCTAATTTTTTTTTAAATATATTTACATAAAGTTTACAAAAAATACCGGGTTTGTTATACATATATGCTAAAAAAGAATTAAATCTACAGAACATTAATGCCAGTTGAATATGTTGTGTTTGTGACATAGAAGGTAGGATTTCAGTTTTTTCTTATATTACGAGGATTAATATGTACCTAAGCAAATAATCATGTCGATCCATTGCTCCGTTCGTTACGTGATTGAAGGACAAATCAACAAACAAACATACTTTCGCGTTTATTATAATACACACGCACGGATATTGAGTTTAAGTGAACTTACGCTGTTTAATTAAAAAGAAACAGCAATTCTTCATCAACCTTAAAACGCGATTGAAAAGGATTGTTGAGATAGGTCGGATTCAGGTTTGGCTCCGACAAAAATCACTGACATAACGCAGAACTTTTCCCAGAGAGCGCTTCGACCAAAAAATGTTTCGTATTTTTGGTCGCAACACAAAAATAATTCAACCTTTTCTTTTCCACACTTTCGCATTTATAATGTATAGTATATTACTTAACTAAATAATCTATTTTTTTTTTAAAGAGCAACTGCTGAGTTTCTTGCCGGCTCTTCTCAGCAGAATCTGCATTCCGACCCGGTGGTAGATTTATGATGTGTCATAAGAGCTACAAGTTGGCCTACATGAAATAAATAACTAATTTTTTTTTTTTTTTTGATAGAATGCTATACGTATACGTATATGTTTCCGCAATGAAGTTTCAAAAATGCAAACGTAGGTACATACTTCAATACATGTTAAGACGGGCAGACAGAAAGCAGACCCATTCCCGTTGGTGGCACCCGTTCACGAGCATGACGCATGATCCAGCCGTTGCTTCGCTCAACCATATTTGAGGGAACGTAACAACCCGCACCACGCGACACCACCACAGAAATGTTCAAAGATTTATCTATCTATCTCTTCTCTGAGAAGAGACCTGCGCTCAGTAGTGAGCCGTTGACGGGTTGCAGTGTTCTTGTTATAGTTTGTTATAGTCGAAACTCGGTAAAAGTTAAAACTATAACAATACAGTTTTACGGCCATCCATTTCGATACATGACGCCCTAACTAGCGGCCGCTGATCAATGGCCGGCCACTAGGGCGTAATTTTAGGGCGCAGGGCTCGGGTCTATAAAATTTATTGTCGCGTAAATATCAAGAACTTTAGTGAGGTACTGGTTTTCGCGGAGCTATAAACCCTTGGAGAAGGCGAATTTTTATTGAAGCCTCAATGGCCCAACGGTTAAAGGTGCGGACTGAAAAGTGAATCGTCGCAGGTTTGAATTCCACCCGTTGCACTATTGTCGTACCCACTCCTAGCACAAGGTTTCCGCTTATTTAGAGGGATAGGAGGTTATTAGTCAACTTCAGCTTGGCTAATATTCTTTTAAAAATAAAAATTGGTTTTAAAAATTTGAAAGCACTAATGCTGAGATCTATAAAGTTTTTATTTAAAAAAAAAAACAGAATTAAATGAATGATACATACCAACACACATTAATAAATAAATAAAAAAGAAAAAAAAAGAGTTGCTGGTTTGACTTTATTCCAACATCCGTATTTTAGATACCAAGAAACTTTTAAGAGACAAGGGTCTTATGTTGATATCTATAGAACGTGCTCTGACTCAGCTCAAACTTAAGATAGAGCTTAAAACGAGACATAAATATGCTCTGACATAAATCTGTCTCGTTTTATCTCTGTCAAGACAGAATCAAGAGTCTGAACAGTGAAAGTGCGGTCTATAAACTTAGACATCTGCTCTTCTTCTATCAACCGTTGACCAGGCTGCACGATTCATCACCATCATCAGTGTAACGATGGCCTCTGATTGGTTGGCACCCTCCCGCCATTGGTTCAAAATGCATTGCATTGCATGCAGCAAGAACGCCATAAATTCAGCCAATCAGAGGCCATTGCGATCGTTACACTGATGCAATAATTTTCAGAGAATCGACACGCAGAGCGTGCTAAAGAAAAACAGCTGCATAAGCTCGAAAAACATTACCCTCCTTCGTCAATCGAGTAGTGAATGCCGCCTCCATTCAAAGCATCCCGTTTTCGTGACTCCGCGTCCATTCTGGTTGAAGCACGCTTTGTGGTCGCCGCGCAAGTCTCTCGCAGTATTTCTGCAGTTTTTTACTCTCGAATAATTCCTTGTTGCTCCGAGGCTGAGGCATGTTATGTCAGCGATCCCTTGACGGACTTTGGACGATCCCTCTGTAGCTACCAACGTACAGTACCAGGCCTGGCGCACTCCACAGTAAACTACCGAGCTATAGGTAAAGTATCTGGTGGGAGGCTTTGGCCGTGGCTAGTTACCACCCTACCGTCAAAGACGTGCCGCCAAGCGATTTAACATTCCGGCACGATGGCGTGTAGAAACCGATTAGGGGTATGGGTTGAATGTATACTGATGACCCTTCCAAGTTAGCCCGTGACCATCTTAGACGGCATCATTACTTACTATCAGGTGAGATCGCAGTCAAGGGCTATCTTGTCATCGAATAAAAAAACATGGCGTACCTCTTCCAATAGCTAAGGCTGAGGTATGTTATGTCAGCGATCCCTCGACTGGCTTTGGACGATCCCTCTGCAGATACATACAGTACCAGGACTGGCGCACTCCGCAGTAAAATGCCGAGCTACAAGTACATGGTGTACCCCTTTCAAGGACCTACATTCACAGAGTGCGAAGGGATAAGAATTACTTCCAAGGGCTTAAGGTTGAGGCATGTTATGTTAGTGATCCCTCCACGGGCTTTGGACGATCCCTCTGTAGGTACATACAGTACCAGGCCTGGCGCACACCGCAGTAAACTGCCGAGCTACAAGTACATGACGTACCTACCTCTTCCAAGGGCTTAAGGCTGATGCATGTTATGTTAGTGATCCCTCGACGGGCTTTGGACGATCCCTCTGTAGGTACATACAGTACCAGGACTGGCGCACTACAAGCCGAGCTACAAGTACACATCACCTCACCTACACCTCACCACTGCGCCAGAGAGTTCGTCAAAGATTTCCCATTACGCGCGATCTTAAGCAAGTACCTAGGTACATTAATTCCGCTACCCGCGGAGTTTTGCGCTGGATGGCGAGACGCAGTGGGCTCGGTGGGAATGTCACAGGTTTTTGCGACCCGTTCGGTTTCCTGACGTCATGCGGTGTTACAATGTAACGGATGGTTTCTGTGGAAATAAAGGAAAACGAAAAACAGTGAACTGTGATACTATTCGATTCTTGTATTTGCTCGATTGCTCCCCTCCTCAAGCTATAATGTCGTTAACCAACAATTGGCCAAATACGACTTTTTAAGAACTCCCTTGTAATATGGTGTCTTGGGAAAAAGTAGATCGACAACTGTAATGTGTCGCTACTAGGTGTCGCTAACAGTTGCTATAAAACTGAAAAAGTAGATACATATCACTAATTTCGTGGCTGACGTGTGGCTCGGCTGTGGTGTAACGGTTAACACACTCGGGCGCGATTCCCAGAGAGACGTGGGTTTGAATCCCGCCGGCCTCGGAATTTTTGACATGTATTTATAAACCTATTAGGTTATTTCCTTTAAGTGTAGGTTAACACTTCAATGAAAAATTAAAAAAACGACTTTTTAATGCTATCTTACTTAGAAAAAAAATTAGCTATCGATCCATCTAATCGGTATTCTCCGTCCCTGTAGTTTTTGATATAACGATATGAAAAACGTCGCTTATTAGTTATCAAATGGCGCCGTTTCTTTATGAATTCCCGCTTTTTGGATTCTTGTGCTTTTAGCTTTAATATTTTTTTTTAAAGAATATTAGCCAAGCTGAACTTGACTTATATTCTTCTCTCCCTTACAAATAAGCGAAAAGCTTGTGCTAGGACTTGGCTTGTGGTACGACAATAGTGCAACGGATGGGGTTCGAACCTGCGACCTTTCAGTTTTCAGTTCGCACCTAACCGTTGGGCTATTAAGGCTTAAACAAATTTTAAACAATAAATAAAAAAAAAGTTAGGAATAAGATGCAGAGAGAGAAATATATGTGAATGTCAACAAACGACATCTAATGAGGGTCACGTGGCGCAGATATAGCCCGCTGTGCCGTTATTGGTAAATTACTGCACCCTATTTCGAAATGGCGACCCTAACTGCCTAATTATAAACACAATCTTACTAATATATAATGCGATAATATGTTCGACTAGTAATTGCCCCCGGCTTCGCTCACGTTAAGTTCGGTTTTTCAGACCTGTATTTTACATTCTCAGGGGTTGAATTTTCAAAAATCCTTTCTTACTCCGTTTTTAAACAGTTAAAACGTTACAGTTTTAAGACCACGATGCTTTCCATTGCGCCAGGGAGGTCATCAAATTTGATTATTGGTTTGTCCTTTAATCACGCCGCAACAGAGTTACGGACTAATTTTTTGCATGGGCATAGAAGAGGACCTGGAGAGTGACATAGGCTACTTTTTATCCCGGAAAACGAATGAATTTCCTAGGGTATCCGCTGGTTATTATTCATAAAAAAAATATGGCTGGGGTCTTTACATTTGCAACAGTTTTTGAACGATTGGAACGCCATTGCGAACCAGTGGTAGATTCATTTGACGATTCGAAAGAACTTATTTGAATAAAAAACTATTCTATTAAATTCCAGAAACGCGTAGTAAAAGGCGATTTCTATTACTCTTAAGTGTCAACACACTTCCAAAGCAGTAGAAATCGTTACATGAAACCCAATACCGTGGCATTAAACACCATACCATGGCATTACCGTTAAACTTTAAACCCATACTTACATAGCTATACAGTCGGCGACACGCGCCCAAATACGATGCCAAAATAACTAGGCGTTCTTTTATATTGTTTATTTTAATTTTATGATATTAATTAATCGTAATATATCTATATATATAAAATTCAAAGTCCTGACTGACTGACTGACTGAGATATCAACGCACAGCCTAAACTACTTAAGTTAGAAACTTGAAATTTTTACAGTTGGTCCCTTTTATGACGTAGGCGCACACTAAGGAATCCTTCCTTTTGAAAATTCAACCCCTAAGGGGGTAAAATAGGGGTTTGAAAAATCAAATTAACGTGGGCAAAGCCGCGAGCAAAAGCTAGTCTTAAATATCTTTTATACATCTATACCTACTTATAGTAAAACTGTAACGGGACGAATTCTGTACATTAAGTATATTTTGAAAATTTTAATCGGAGGATGCTCTATTAACGATTTTTTGACCCAAAACAATTTTTTTGAATTTTTGTCTGTCTGTGCACGCATCACGCGAAAACTACTGAACGGATATGAATGAAATTTGATATTTTGGTAGCTGATACTTCGGGTCAATATATAAAATACTTTTTATCCTGACAAACAATAAGGTTTATCCGGGATAGGGGATGAAAATTTTTGTTGATTTTGCTCCATAACTTCGTCAAATCTAAACCGAATTCGATAATTCTTTTTTATTATAATTTGTGTACTATTAGAAATATATTGTCTAATTTTGGTGCAGATCTGGTAAATATTATCGGAGATAGAGGACATAACTTCTTGCGGATAGTAGCAAGTCACTCAGCAACATTTTCCACGCAGACGAAGTCGCGGGAATCAGCTAGTATTTAATATATTTTGAAGCTTCAATAGCCCAACGGTTAAAGGTGCGGGCTGAAAAATGAAAGGTCGCAGGTTCGAATCCTACCCGTTGCACTAGGTATTGTCGTACCCACTTGTAACACAAGCTTTCCGCTTATTTGGAGGGGATAGGAGGATATAAGTCAAATTCAGCTTGGCTGATATCCATCCATATAAATAAAATTCAAAGTCCTGACTGACTGACTGAGATATCAATGCACAGCCTAAACTACTGAAGTTAGTAACTTGAAATTTTTACAGTTGGTTCCTTTTATGACGTAGGCGCACACTAAGGAAGGATTTTTGAAAATTCAACCCCTAAGGGGGTAAAATAGGGGTTTGAAAAATCAAGCTAAACGTGAGCAAGGCCGCGAGCAAAAGCTAGTCCTTTTATAAAAAACAATCACAGCCAATTTGGCAATATTAAAAATAAAATTTTCAAAAGAATCGAACCTGCGATACTTTCATCCCTGTCACCACAACCACTGAACAATAACGGCCTTAAAGTAGGTATGTATCCAAAACAGAACTCTTACAATATCACATAATAGGTAGGCCCTAAGCTGTGAGAGCTTTATCAAAAGCGGTATAATACATTTTTTTTAACCACGCCTACCAAACTAGGAAGAGGGGTGTTGCGTTACCATTGTAAGTTGTTATTGTGCTCGGGATAATGCATTGACAAACGCGCTTTGCCGATTTTTTTGTATATTTATACTTGAGGAATAACTAGTGGTTCGATTAGTTACTATATTATTATTTTTCTAATCTTAATATATTTATAAAATAAAATAAAGTCGGGTTTGTTCGAACACTTATAACTCTAGAATGGCTGGACCGATTTTGATGGTTTTTGATTTATTGTATTTCCCGAATCTAATTCACGAAAAAATAATTTAGGAAAAATTTCATTTTCTCATACATTTTGTATTGAACGGGTTTTTTGATGGCTCGGAAAGTGACCATTTACCCCCGAAAAACAGTAACCTAAGTCACGCGGACGAAGTTACGGGAAAGCAAGTTCATCATAATTTTTAAGCTATTGCATAGCTTCTATCGCGGGCCTTGAGCGTGGAGACCGAATCCAGAAATTCCGTATAATATACGAAATATATACGAAAATAACCTGACACGGGACTCCTCTCACCGCTAGATGGCGTTGATAAAAAATGCTATGCAATAGCTTTACCGCGGCAGTCCCCGAGTGCCACACGTCTTTTTTTATATCTGTTTTATACTGGTTGGATTTTTTTCGTTTCATAAAGTTCTTTTAAAGGTAATAAACATGTATAAGTCTTCAAACCTGGGACGTTTCGCACTAATGCATATTATCTGTGTACTTACCCACCTACCACACAAAAAGTAACCTAGGCGAAAATAATAAAATACAGAATTCAATTTTTAGACCAGCATAATACATTTTTAATGGATATTTTTTGTCCCGGATCACACCTTACTTCCGTAGGGGGTCACATTTTTACCTCAGAAAGGAAGGGGGCGTGGCAGTGTCCCTTTTAAAAAACCACTCAAAAGAAACTCCACAATGCGTCTATATTCGTATTACTCAAAGGAATTCGGTATTAGAGTGTTGTCGAAATGCGGATATTCATTAATTAAAATCGAAAATGTAACATGTAAGAATAACATTTGTAAAAACAGAAAATAAATCGGTCAAAAAACAAATAAATTAGAGCCGTTTTAGCTACATAATGAAATGTATAATAATGAAATGTATAACCTCGGGCTAAAATTGTATTGAAAGTTTTCTTTTATTTATTTAGTTTTTTTTTAAATTATCGCTTGACTGATATGAGTTTTTGTCATCCTACTATTCCTACTAATCCTACTAATCCTACTAATAATCCTACTAATCCTACTATCCTACTAATATATATATTATATATCCTACTAATATTATAAATGTGAAAGTGTGGATGTTTGTTACTAAATCACGTCGCAACGACTAAACCGATTTGGCTAAAATTTGATACAGAGATAGATTATAGTCAGGAATAGCACATAGGCTACTTTTTATCCCGGAAAATTAAAGAGTTCCCGCGGGAATAAAAAACCCTCTATCCACGCGAACGAAGTTGCGGGCATCAGCTAGTAATATTATAAATGTGAAAGTGTAGATGTTTGGATGTTTGGATGTTTGTTACTCAATCACGTCGCAACGACTGAACCGATTTGGCTGAAATTTGGCACGGAGATAGATTATAGTCTGAAATAGCACATAGGATACTTTTTATCCCAGAAAATTAAAGAGTTCCCGCGGGAATACAAACCCTCGATCCACGCGAACGAAGTCGCAGGCATTAGCTAGTAATGTATAATGATGAAATGTATAAGCATGGGCTAAAATTGAATAGAAAGTTTGCGCATAGGATAGATATCTTCTTGTGTAACTGACGCCTAACCATACTTACCTAAATAAAGTCGCGGATATCAGCTAGTCTTCTAATAAATAATAGTAATTACTATTAAGAAGTAGAGTTTTTTAAATTCGTATTAATAAGTACCTACTTGTGTTATTTATATTGTGTTATCTGTGTATGGAAGCGTCATTATTAATGCGCCTAATCCGGAATCGATGTGATTCTACTAATAATATAGTTATAAACACCTTTGCACAGTGGGACATCATACGATATTAGGGCCGGCGTATTGTAAAGCTGGTATCACAAAAAGAACAACTTCTGTGGTTCAAGGCATAAGCTTACGCGGAGGCGATAGCGGAGATATCTCATTGCTGGAGCGAGTCAAATAGTTTTTTAATTCGATGACAAGATAGCCCTTGACTGCGATCTCACCTGATGGTAAGTGACGATGCAGTCTAAGATGGTAGCGGGCTAACTTGGAAGGGGTATGGCAGTGTACATTCAACCCATATCCCTAATATATTTCTACACGCCATTGTGCCGGAACGCTAAATCGCTTGGCGGCACATCTTTGACAGTAGGGTGGTAACTAGCCACGGCCAAAGCCACCTACCAGACCAGACAATTCAGAAATTAGCAAGAAAAAGCCTTTCCTTGCTAATCATGAACTTCCGCCAAGTAACGTCTGCTTCTATCCAAATTCAGAAATTGTAAATTCCCAAATTGCCCCCGCCGGGAATCGAACCCGAGACCTCCCAGTTATAAGACCACAGCGCTCACCACTGCGCCAAGAAGGTCGTCGAATGGCAATGAAGTAACTTTCATATTTGTAATATAATCTTATTCCTACACGAATCTGGATTAAATATTATTGATTAGTAACCAGTTACGAAACAATGAAATTTTAGTTACGAACCCGGATAAAATATTGTTGACTAGCTGATGCCCTCGACTTCGTTCGCGTGGAATAAGTTTTCAAAATCCCGCGGGAACTATAATTTTTTTCGGTATAAAAATTAGCCTATGTTTTAATCCAAGGTATAATCTATCTTCATTTTAAATTTCAGCCAAATCGGTCCAGTACTTTTTGAGCCAATTCGTTACAAACATACTTACATACAAATCTTTCCTCTTTATAATATTAGTATAGATTAATAACCAGTTACGAAAAGACGAAGAATTTTTCTTATTTCGTAGCTGGTTACGAAAAATAGTTACCAACGTGGATGGAAAGGTATTTTACTATTCTGTTTCTCTATTTGACCATTTAGCCAGGGACTTAGCAAGCGCACGCATTCCCCTCTGCCGAAGTACATGTACAAACGTACGTGTCAGCTTGTAAGTGTGACAGCTTTTGAGTTAGTGTGCGTTCATAGAGACATTAAGTTTTTTACAAGAGTGTGCGGAAGTGAGTAAATGTGTGCTGTACGTGATTACCTCACCTCCCGCAGAAAGTGGCAGAACATATTCAGTACTAAATCTGCGTAAAGGCTCGTCCCGGCTAAATGGTCGAAGCTCTAACTCTTGGACCACACAGTAAGCCCGTGTTCACACGTCGGCCGCTTACATTAGCAGTGCCGGCTCCCGGCGCCCCGCTGTCTCTCTTTGTGACCTCAGCCTAATCGCTATTCCTCCTTTACCAAAACCGCCGTTAACTTCCTTTACAAGGTTCCGTATTGAAAAGTATTGATTCAAAAATATAATTTAAATTTCGAAGGTACTTATAGATTTCTTTCATGAAGTTGTAAGCCATGTAAAATGTATTATTACAACTCATAAGGTCAGGGTTACCCAGCGGACGATAACAAGCTCAAATCAGGAATGGGGAAATCCGTACGCAATCAATGTTACCAACATAGCTCAGGGAATAGAAGAGAAGGTAAAGTCGAAATGGGTGTTGTACATAGTCCGAAGAACTCATGGTCGTTGGGGTCCCAAGATTCTGGAATGGCGATGGTACATCTCTGTATCAATAGAATAGAATAGAATATAAAATTCTTTTATTTAAATAAACTTGCACTTTTTTCCTAAGTTCTTTCGAATCGTCAAATGAATCTATCACTGGTTCGGAATGCAGTTCAATGCCCAATTAATGGACTGATTTTGATGCGGTTTTTTCTGTTTGAAAGCTTTAACTTATAAAGATGTGCTCAGAGTTTGAAGATAATCAGCTGATTTCCTACGTTACTAAAGGATCTTACAGACTTTCACTGGTGCGATTGTTTTGAAAATTGAGGTAATGTTAGAATGGTCTCAATGAATAGGTGTTAGATAGATGATGATAGAGAATCGAGAAGAATATGATGATGGAGCCCAAAAGTGGATTACAGGATGTCAGGTATATCATACATAGTTAGTCACATGACTGTTTTGTTTTAAATTTTAAATTTACACATGCCCCCACCCGAATCCGAGACTTCCCAGTTGTAAGACCACAGCGGTCACCACTGCGCCAGAGATGTCGTCAAAAAAATTTTGGCAGACTTTAAATTAATTAAAATTTACACTTGTGGCAAATGGCTATATAATTTAATTTTATTCCCCACCTCTCAACCGTATTTTAGCAGTTAAGACCGCCAAAAATCCAAGGTTTTTCGTCCAACACGAACTCGTTTGCGGAACCCCGAAAGCCGCCAAAAACAAAAAGGCCGCATTTCAGCTTCTGTACGGAGTTGGAGACCGCCACATTAATTTGCTTGATGGTGCCTTTGATATATAGAAATGTGTTTTTTGCGACGCGCAGTGTCTTCAACTGAGAATCGCTTTTCGGAACGGCACGGGAAGCTATGGTTGTGGTGCGTTCCTCTTACGACTGGCTTGGTGATATTTTTTATTGTTATTTTTCTCGTACTTGCGAAAAAATAATAAATAATAAATCTTTATTTATCAATAAACATATATATAACATAATGTGAAGCCCTGCCCCCTGTGGAAGTAAAAACTGTGTTACAGGAGACACAATCAATAAAGAATAAGCACCCTTACTAGTCCTAACTAAATATTATAAATGCAAAAGTGTTTTTATTTGTTAGTTTGTCCTTTAATCACGCCGCACCAGAGCTATGGAAGCTTCTGTATGGAGCTGACGATCGCCATATTAATTTGCTTGATGGTGCCTTTGATATTTTATATAGAAATGTGTTTTTTTGTGACGCGCAGTGTCTTCAATTGAGAATCGCTTTTCGGAACGGCACGGGAAGTTAGTGCGTTCCTCTTATGACTGCCTTGGTGATATTTTTTTTATTATTATTTTTCTCGTAAGTATAGTTCTTACAATTCACGAGGGCGCGTGAGCTTTACTTGTAGTTACGTCGTGTACATTGCGTAAGTGTGCGTGCCTGTCAGAAGCCTAGGTGAAAGCGGTCAGGCGAGAGCAAGCTCTCGCTTACACTTATACAGATACGACACGCACACAACCATGAGCTACACGCCCTCGTGAATTGCAAGAACTATACTTAACTTACTTAAAAAACAATAAAGAATAAGGGACCTTACTAATCCTAACTAATATTATAAATCAAAAACTGTTTTTGTTTGTTAGTTTGTCCTTCAATCATTCCGAAACAGATCTACGGATTGAAGCCTTTATTCAACTACATTGAAGACCGCCACATTAATTTACTTGATAATATAGAAATTTATTTTTGCGACGCGCAGTGTATTCAACTGAGAATCGCTTTTCGGAACGGCACGGGAAGTTATGGTTGTGGTGCGTTCCTCTTGCTTGGTTTCTTGCAATTGCTGAGTTTCTTGCCGGCTCTACTCAGCAGAAACAGCTTTCCAAACCGGCGATAGTATTGACTTGTCATAAAGAGCAAAAAAACGGGTTAAGCTGTGTTGGTACACACGGTTTTAACGTGAAACGTCTATATCTGCGAGTTTCGGTTATTCTACGCAGTGCCCCTCCCCCGCCGCCCCGCCCGGCCCCGATACAAACTCAAGGTCTTAGCAGCGAGATGACTATATACTCTAAATAATGACTTTAGATTCATGTTCTCGTGAACGGGTGCCACCAACGGGAATGGGTCTGCTTTGTCTTCCCATGTTGACATGTGTTGGATTATATGTATTCCATTTTTGAAGCTTCACTGTGGAAGCACTGTATACATAGCTTAGTTTGGTTACTTATTGTAAAAATATTTTATTTTTGAAAAGAGTAACTGCTGAGTTTCTTGCCGGTTCTTCTCAGCAGAATCTGCATTCCGAACCGGTGGTAGATTTATGACGTGTCATAAGAGCTACAAGGTAGCCTACATGAAATAAATAAATTTTGAATTTGAATTTTTCTAAGACTTATAGTTTTGTAATTATTAAGGTAAGACGATATAGACCTTTTCGTTACGGTACATTTTTCTGATTGGTTGGTATGTTTGGTGTGATTTTCAAGAAGTTTCGCGTCAAAAACACACGGTTTTTGTACCGGGAGCAAATCAGCAAGTCCTAAAAGGATTGTACCCGTGCAAGGTCATTTTTTACATAAATTCAATATCAACAAATTCTCCGGTCCCAACAAAACAATGGGTCGACCCGGTTTCTTAGGATTATGATTGATTATGTCTTTTTAGCCTCCGTACTGATGACTGGAAGCGTGATTCCGGTGTGTCACTGTTCTTAAATTATAATAACTTTTTTTTTTTCGGTGACCAGATAGTCCTTGACTGCGATCTCACCTGATGATAAGTGAGAATGCAGTCTAAGATGGTAGCGGGCTTTTTTTTATTTTTTACTAGTTGATACCCGCGTACTTCGTTCGCGTCGATTAAGATTTTTTGATCCCGCGGGAACTCTTTAATTTTCCGGGATAAAAAGTAGCCTATGTGTTATTTCAGATAATAGTCTATCTCTATGCCAAATTTGACCCAAATCGATTCAGTCGTTGTGACGTGATTGAGTAACAAACGTCCATACATCCAAACTTTCGCATTTATAATATTAATAGGATTATTGGTTAAAAAGATAGTCCTTGACTGCGATCTCACCTGATGGTAAGTGAGGATGCAGTCTAAGATGGTAGCGGGCTAACTTGAAAGGGGTACGGCAGTGTACCTACATTCAACCCATACCCCTAATCGGTTTCTACACGCCATCGTGCCGGAACGCTAAATCGCTTGGCGGCACGTCGTTGACGGTAGGGTGGTAACTTACCACGGTTAAAGCCTTCCACCAGACCAGACTAGAAACAATTTAGAAATTATTAATTCCCAAATTGGTCCAGTTGGGAATCGAACCCGAGACCTCCCAGTTATAAGACTGCAGCGCTCACTAATGTGCCAAAGAAGTCGTCAAAATATACCTAGTTATTGGAAAAACGGATTGGTATGGCATTCCAAATTTTTGCGAAATTTAGCTACCTTGTAATTATAAAACTGCATATTGGCAGTTTATAAAATTTCTATTGATAACCCCAAGCCATGGGGTACAAGCGTGGCCCCAACAATGGGGTTTAACCCTAATTGTACCCAACAATGCTGTCCACGCGATTTTGTTTATTCCATCAAAATCTGTCATAATCTGTTCATACTATAAAAGTTATACATGGTACAGTCGTTCACTAAAGGCTTATGGCTAAAATATATTATTGTATTTTTTACCTACTGCGAAAAACTTAGATGGAAAGATAGATAGATAGAAAATTCTTCATTTCTACACTGACTGAGACTGTATCTCTCTTACAATTTTATTGAATCTTATAGTCAGTACCGCTATCGCTGCAGCTAAAAGTAGCCAGTCCACCCTCTCCTTAATACCACACAGATGCGATGCGACCAAAAGGCAGTAAGAAGTAAAATTAACATAAAAATTCTTTTTACAAAACCAACTTCAAACGCAACTACAAAGTATATCAATCGTGCCTATAAAATTTGAAAATTTGAAGAGTTCCCTCGATTTCTCCAGGTCAACATCATGAGATCCTGAGCCGATGACAATGGAATAACTTGGGAAGTATACTCTTTCAAATATGACATGATGACAATGGGATCACCTGGGAATTATACCCTTTCAAACAAAAAAAAGAATTTTCTAAATCGGTCCAGGCGTCTTCGAGTAATCGGGGAACACACATAAAAAAAGATTCCGACGAATTGAGAACCTCCTCATTTTTTGGAAGTCGGTTAATAAAATCCTACTAATATTATAAAAGCGAAAGTTTGTTATGTGTTTATGTTTGTTACTCTTTAACGCCACAGCGAATGAACCAATTTGGCTGAAATTTGGAATGGAGATAGCTCACACCCAGGATTAACACAGGCTACATTTTATCCCGGAAAATGAAAGTATTCCCGCGGGAATTAAAAACCTTAATCCACGCGAACGAAGTGTCGGGCTAGTAGTTAATAAACTTCTGTAGTAGTAGTATCCGTCAGTACTGCCTCTACCACCAGTAGTCGGTACATAAAAAATAATAAAAAGATTCCGACGAATTAAGAACCTCCTTTTTTGGAAGTCCGTTAATAAGCTTTTGTATCCGTCAGTACTGCCTCTACCAGCGGTCGGTACCCGCTGCCGCTGATTTTTCGCTACAAACCATAACATCAACAATAGCGATACTCGCTTGAGTGCGTACCTTTTGTTGAACCGTACTTTGTGCTACCTGTACTGCACACACTAGGCGAAAAAATACCCAAGATTTTTAAATAATCTAGGGTCGGCAGGCTGAAGCACAAGTCACGAAAACTTATATTTTTTTACTAGATAATGCCCGCGACTTCATTCTCAGGGACTTCAGGGAGCTCTCTTATTTTGCAGGATAAAAAGTAGCCTATGTGTTATGCCAGACTATAATCTATCTCTGTGCCAAATCGGTTCAGTCGTTGGCACGTAATTGAGTAACAATAACATACAAACTTTCGCATTTATAATATTAACAGGAAAAGGATTAATAGGATAATAGGATTTTATCGTCATTTTCATCAAGTTCTTGCGAATTAGTTGCCAAAAATTAATTAGTGTTTGTAACGAGGTATTTCGTTTTGTTCCGCTTTGTAAGACTATCTGTGGGTACCTATGAAGTAGTATTACTTATTATAATAATTGTATTATAATAATTGGTAACATGATATTATTATGCTGAGTGGAGTCCATTTTTGGACCACACATTTTTTTTGTTTTGTGTAACTTACCTCTATCTATCTTTAACTGTGTCATGTGTGTGTCTCAAATAAATTTTCATTTCTTTTGCATTTTCTTTCTTTCTTTCTTATTGTTTAAGATAGGAGGATATTACTCAACTTCAGCTTGGCTAGTATTCTTTAAAAAAAAATAAGTTTGTGATTTAAATACATTATATTAAAAAATTGGCCCTTGCCGACCTCACCCCGTGTAGGCCGATGTTATTTTCATAAACCCAACATTGTGTATAAGGATATTTGTAAACACAATATGAGATCACATCCGGTTTTATGAATCGCCAATCCTTACTAATATTATAACAACGTCATAACAGGTGTGTTTGTTTGTCGGTTAGTCCTTCAATTACGCAGCAACGGAGTATTAACAATCTATTTAATCAAAAATCTACGGTCGATAATTTTATCCAGATTAGAAGGTGTTTTATTAATTATTGCTTTTTTTTATTGCATTACTAGCTGTTGCCTGCGACTTCGTCCGCGTCAATTTCTGTTATTATGATCAGCGTGATGTCATATAGCCTAAAGTCTTCTTCGATAAATGGACTATCCAACACAGAAAGAATTTTTCAATTCGAACCAGTAGTTCCTGAGATTAGCGCGTTCAAACAAACAAACTCTTCAGCTTTATAATATTAGTATAGATAACAAAAAACGATTTTTAAAATTTTTGTTTCTGTCTGTTTGTTTGTTGCCGCTAATCTCGGAAACGGCTGGACCGATTTTGACAAGAATTTCAGTGGTAGATAGCTGATGTTAGCGGGAGTAACATAGGCTACTTTTTTAGCCGACTTTCGAAAAAGAAGGAGAAGAAGTTGTGTTTTTCTACCTGTGTACATCGACATCTCTGTGATTTCTAAACCTAAATATATAATATCAATACAAAAACTTTGCGAAATGCTCCCATAAAAACTTCAGGTTCCAACTCCTCAATCCTAATGCAGCAGGAGTACTGCCCACCTAAACTGTGGGGGGGGGGGGGGGATTCAGGAAGTGTCGATTGTGAATTGAAGAAGCGGACGAAGTCGCGGGCGTCCGCTAGTCAAAAAAATGTAGGTAGCGATATTGCTTTGTATTTTGGTTCAACAAATAACTACATCAATAACCGAATAGAACCCACTTCCCTCGATCCCTTTCAAACCACTAACTAATAAGTATCACTTTATTTATTAACAATTTCTAAGTACACTTGAATCCGTTAACAGTACTACATGTCACTGTTACTCAAATCTCTGTGTTACAGCAAAATGAACCTTATCACAACGCATTAGAGTTCTTTCACTTTAACAAATAAATGATAAGCAGTGGGACTCTAGATTTTTGTCACACTGTTGTCGTTGGAAATTCGACTCTATGCTATTGAATTAAGGTTCTTAATAGCTGTTGTGAAGCAACGTTTGTTGGAGAGGCTTGTTGTTGGAGAACCAAGCACTTAAATACTTTTTCACATCTGCTGGGATTTCATTTAAAAGTAAAACTATAATTTTTGAGTGGCCATTATACCATTAGAAGTCGCTGGTTTGATTCCAATTTTATTGTTGACGCAATTTTATTTTCTTACTAGATGATGGCCGTGGCTTCGTTCGCGTCGATTAAGGTCTTTATTCCTGCGGCAACTCGCTTTTTTTTCGGGATAAAAAGTAGCCTATGTGCTATTCCAGACTATAATCTATCTCTGTGCCAAATTTCAGCCAAATCGGTTCAGATTAAGTAACAAACATACAAACTTTCGCTTTTATAATATTAATAATAATAGGATAGGATTAAAATACTAAAAAAATACTAGGTGGACAGACGACATCAAGCGAGTCGCAGGGAGCCGCTGGATTCAGGCGGCGCAAGACCGAGGCTTGTGAAGGTCCATGCAGGAGACTTATGTCCAGCAGTGGACGTCCATTAGTTGAAGAAGAAGAAGAAGAATGATTAAAATATTAATAGGATAATAGGATTATACCTACATCTGATGGTAATTTTTTGGGGTTGGTACCTAACTGGTCTCCAATACCTCGATTTATACATGCAGTTGCCCAAAATATACAAAAGGTGACTAACTGACTGGCTAACTGACTGACTGACTGATCTTTCAACGTTCAGCTCAAATCACTAGACTGATCGGGCTATTTGGCATAAGTAGGTACTTAAAGCTAGGATACGCTAAGAAATTATTTTTAAAAATTTAACCCCCCAAATAGGTGTTGAAAAATCGAAATTAAACTGAGCTAGTCCCAAATATCTTCTTCCTAATTTTAAAAATGTAAGAGTGTATTTGTTTGTTGGTTTCACAATCACACATCAACGTAGCAACGGATCGACGTGATTTTTGCATAGATTGAGCAACAATCAACGCTAAAATGGACTTGAAGAGTGATATCGTCGGGGATAGTGCAAAACCGCGTATGTACATTTAGTAAAAACCGTGGATCTACACTAGTCACAGTTTTACAGGGGAAGTCTTATTTCTATGGCTATTGGGCTAATTTTTACACAGAGAGAGAGATTCATGTGTTCTACGTATTGATAAAAATATTAATTTAATCGCTACGACTTACGCGGTTTTGATTTGACCACAAACGTATGAAAATGGATTTTAAGGTACCTATTAATGCTAGTTACGCGGATTTGCACTATCCCCGACGATATGGGATAACTTTTATCCCAGAAAATCAGAGGGTTCCCGCGAACGATATAATAAGGAGCTTCTAATACCTACCAAAATTGTTTGCCTGCTACTAATATTTAGTCCGCCAATCCAATAAATCCTGAGGAAGTATTCAATAACCCGCATTACATCTAGGAAGTCTTGAAGTCATGAAGTCACGGCCTTCACTACTACATCGGGGGCTACCGAAAATCCCACTGTTTGTCTAATTCAACAGAATTGACAGTAATTGGGTCTTCCTTTCAATTTGGCTGCACTTGATGCCTTGCCACTCAGATTTTAACTCTTAACACCCTCAAAATAAAGTCGAAATTCTATTGCATATGTTTGTATGACATACGGCGTTATAGCTCTGTTGCTATGAACCGATAGGTCAATTGATATTGGACTTTAAGTGGGTGAGTCAAAGGTCTATTTTTGTGTGGCGGGAAAGGTTTCGTTTGACCTCCGATGCAGGAAAAGGGGTGCAACATCGCGATAAATCAAAGCAATTTGATTAATTTAAGATGTTACCAAAGGAGTTAGATAGGTCGATTGATATGGACGTTCTGAGTTCAGGTGTTTTAACCTCTTTGGTTTTTATTAGACTAGCTTTTGCCCCCGCGACTTCGTCCGCGTGGAATTAGGTTTTGGGGTGGAATTTTCAAAAACTGTGACACACGTACTTCTTTACTTTTAACTGAAAGCTCAAATACCAACTTTGATGGAAACAGCTTGAAAAATGACGGAGTTTCATATAAACTTCCATCCGCTATTTAAACCCCTTAGGGGTGGAATTTCCAATAATCCTTTCTTAGTGTGCGCCTACGTCATAAAAGAAACCAACTGTAAAAATTTCAAGTTTCTAACTTCAGTAGTTTAGGCTGTGCGTTGATATCTCAGTCAGTCAATCAGTCAGTCAGGACTTTGAATTTTATGTATATAGATAGATATAGATAGGTAGGTACTTACTTCTAGGACCAATTTAAGCAACGTAAAATAATATAAACATATACAAAACCGACAACCAAATTTGGAATGCCCTTCCGGCTTCTGTTTTTCCAACTAATCATAATGTGGGTGTCCTTAAATCAAGATTAAAAAGGCATCTTCTGGGCAAGCGCGCACCATCTTAGGCTGCATCTTCACTTTCCATCAGGTGAGATCGCAGTCAAGTGCTAGACTATATATTTAAAAAAATACTTCAAACGCCACTACAAAGTACCTATATCAATTGTGCCTATGAAATTTGAAGAGTTCCCTCGATTTCTCCAGGATGCCATCATCAGATCCTGACCTGATGACGATGGGACCACCTGGGAAATATATCTAGCCTTTAATAGAATAGAATAGAATAGAATAGAATAGAATAGAATAGAATAGAATAGAATAGAATAGAATAGAATAGAATAGAATAGAATAGAATAGAATAGAATAGAATAGAATAGAATAGAATAGAATAGAATAGAATAGAATAGAATAGAATAGAATAGAATAGAATAGAATAGAATAGAATAGAATAGAATAGAATAGAATAGAATAGAATAGAATAGAATAGAATAGAATAGAATAGAATAGAATAGAATAGAATAGAATAGAATAGAATAGAATAGAATAGAATAGAATAGAATAGAATAGAATAGAATAGAATAGAATAGAATAGAATAGAATAGAATAGAATAGAAATATTTTTTTTTAAATGAAATTTTCCAAATCGGTCCAGGCGTCTTCAAGTAATCGGAGAACATACATAAAAAAAGATTCTGACAAATTGAGAACCTCCTCCATTTTTGAAAGTCGGTTAATTAGATACTATTAATTTCAATACTTATTTTGTACTAAAACGGGTGGAAACTAATTTATACTAATGCTGCAGGGGTACCTACTGCCCCTCTAAACTGTGAGGATTTAAGAACTGTCCATTATGAATAGTTATTGTAGGTACCAAGTAAAGACTACATCGTTAAATTCCAAGTCCCAACTCCTCAATCCTGATGCTGCAGGGGTTCTGCCCACCTAAATTGTGGGGATTGTGAATTAAAGAAGCGGACGAAGTCGCGGGCGTACGTTAGTAATAAATATTAAATTAATAAACTAAAATAGTTAATTTAATTAATATTATTATAATTTACTTACTAATATAACAAAGTGCCTGGCGTGGAAAAGTTCGATAATATAGTTCGATTACTTATAGCGCCATCTATCAATCAGTAGCCACATTAAAACTCTACTCAGGTAGCGTTGGTTACGTTTATAGTTTTTATAATATATTTTGTTAACTACTTTTAGTCTACAAAATTAATATTAATAATATTATTATTCAATGGTACTTCTCAGCTAATTAATATTAATAATATTACTTATTATTGTTCAAAGGGCAAGATTTAACCACGATCTTTCGAACCAATAAGCTAGTTAAGCTCTATAGAGGCTAGAATTTCCGCGTTGTCAGAATTTTTTTTTTAAATGTCAGAAAAAAAGGTAATTACAATAAATAAAAGTCTTACTACTTACTAGCGTTACTTACCAGCTTAGGTCTCATAATCATAGTCTATTATGTGACCGGGTCCGCGTAGAGTTTTTTTTTTTTTCAAAATCCTGCTCGGATCCTTTATTTCCAAGATAAAAAGTAAATATAATCAGTCAAAAGTTATGTCGATCTGTTTTGTTGTCATCGTGATTGTAGAACAAACCAAGAAACCAATACACTTATAATATAAGTAAGGATATAGAGAATAAGGTAAAGAATAGGGTCTGCTTTGTCTTCCCATCTTGACATGTGTTGGATTTTATATGTATTGCATTTTTGAAGCTTCACTGTGGAAGCACTGTATACATAGATTAGTTTGGTTAGTTATTGTAAAATATTTTATTTTTTGAAAAGAGCAACTGCTGAGTTTCTTGCCGGTTCTTCTCAGCAGAATTTGCATTCCGAACCGGTGGTAGATTTATGACGTGTCATAAGAGCTACAAGTTAGTCTACATGAAATAGAATTTTGAATTTGAATAGAATTGAGCTTCCTTTTACTCTTGTGAAAGGATGGGCCTAGACTGCGTTCTCATCTGATGGTAAATAACAATTAAGATGATAGTGAGCTAACTTGGAAGAGGCTATAGCAGTTTTAATTACACCGACATCCCTAATCAGAAACACGCTATCGTGCCAGAACGCTAAGTAGCTTGGTAGCATGCCTTTTATGGAAGGTTCATAACTAGCCACGACCAAAGCCTTTTACCATAGCAGATATTTTAGAAATTATAAATTAGGTACTTAGTTGTTCCCGGCGGGAATCGAACTCGATATCTTTTACTTTTTAGCGCTCACCAGTGCGCCAGAGAGTTGCCAAAGCCGAAATACCACAGGAAATACCAAGAGACCATTTGACACACGCCATTTCATTGTGACAAGGACAGGTGACATACCTCTCTTTCGCTTTTTGTACTACCCGACGGATAAAAATTCTTTGTCATAAAATAAATTTCAGGAACGATGTTTGGCGGGCTGCTAGGTATTTTTTTTTTTTATATTTTTAGCGAATAAATGTACAGGCGGGTCACCTGATGCTAAGTGATTACCGCCGCCCATGAACATTTGTAGCACCTGAGGCACCACCGATGCGTTGCCGGCTTTTCAGGAATTTGTTGGTCCGCCCCTTGAATAATCCCATGTTGTAATTGTGATAGTGGGAATACCGACGCAGGAAGTTGGTTCCACAGTTTCAAAGTACGTGGAAAAAACACATCGGATGGTTGAAGTGCTCCAGGCACCCAGGTCATGAGGGTGAAATTGTGTTCGGTGGCGAGTGGTTCGGTTGTAGAAAGACGGTGGAATAATTCCCTTGTGTCATCCTACTAATATTATAGACGTGTGCCGTGTGGTCCCGGCAGAGCAGAATGTGACCACCCCATCTCTTCCCATGGGTGTTGTAAGAGGCGACTAAGGGATTCCTGCGTAGCACCTCAAAAGGTGGTGCAGCTAGGTGATGTAATGCGCCTTTAAGGCCGCCGACCCTAATTCAGATCTATTTAGCTTTGGCGACCAATTCACTGCATCCCCGTTACCACCAGTCGTCCCGGGCAACCGGTCCACTGGATCCTGGTAGCATGGGACGAGAGAGTGGGTTTGCAGCTGCGCAACTGTTTACTCACTTAAAACAATTCCCGCGCAGAAGGAAGGGCCATAATCGCTATCTGTATGCCTTTCAGCCCGGTCCGTCCAGTGGTTTGAGCTATGCATTAATAGATCAGTCAGTCCGTCATCTTTTCCTTTTTTAATATACCAGGTGACACGCCCCGGCTTCGCATGGGTAAGCTACAAAACAAACCCACGTTACAAGCAGCTGGACCCTGGAGTTCATGACATATTGACAATATCAATTAATAAATAATCGACAGTCTCTAAATCAGTTTAGGCGAAGATATTCAGATGCAGATAACCGATCTAATCCAAAATTACCAGAAAGAAAGTCGTTAATCGAAATTAAATTAATCTTATTACGAATTGATTGATATACCTACGTCCTACACTTTGTAATTTTACTACAAATCTGAATTGAATTTTCGACCTTCAACTCATAGATTACGGATTAAATAGGAAATTAATCTTATCCGATAGACATCTATTAAACTAACATAAACTTAACAGCCTTTAAATCAAATCACAACTATACTAAACTATCCTAAATCCACTTAAGCCTACTGATCTACAATGCTCTCTTTAAGTGGCATTGCCCATACATCATTACAACCAATTTTTGTTCATTGACGTGTAAATACCTATTATAGAGTTATATAACACGGGTAAAAGATAGATATCTTTATCTAATTACGTAATCGAACATGTTTTATTACGGTACAACTGTAATAAATTTATTTAATTCGATGCTAAGCTGTTCTAGTAATTTACTGCAATGATCGCTCGGTCAATTTGAGGTTTCCTCCAGCCGCCACTGCGTTATAGTGGCGCTGGTGTGCCGGTTTCTGCTACTCGACGGTAGATGGCGTTGTTAAAATCGATTTAAGATGCAATCATTATTTATAATTAAATAAAGTTTTTTTGGGGTCATCCAGACAAATTAATACTATTGAAAAGTGTAAAGTTGAGCAACATAGACATTGTGAAGTATTCATCCGCTGAGAAAGGATTTTCGAAAATTCAACCCCTAAGAGGGTAAAATAGGGGTTTAAAAATCGAACTTAACGTGAACGAAGCCGCGAGCAAAAGCTAGTATTAAATAAAATACGTCATAAAGAATTTGTTCGTATGAAATGTATCCAGTCATCCGGATCATAATAATCGATTGACACTCATCAAAATCGGCTTAGCAGCTTAGGCGCTACAGTGGAACATACGGAAATAGACATACATACATAATAATGTCCTTTTACTGTCAATCTCCACATAGATAAACCATCTGCTCGGGAGATATTATAGAGCACAAGGGTGTGCGCATTTACTGTCAATCTCCACATAGATAAGCCATCTGCGCGGGAGATATTATAGGGTGTGCGCAAATATAGGTGCACTCTCTATTCCCTCACTCTCATAGTCCGATGGGACGGAAATCCTACACGGCCGGAGAGAGATTAGGCGCAGGACCTGACTCACATAAATAAATAGATTGCCAAAATCTCTTAGCTTCCTTTTGGCTTTGCATTTAGTTGGGTAAAAAGTAAAAACGCATAATCTTTTTTTTATACATTATAAGCACACGCTTGACCACTATCACACCTGATGGAAAGGGACGACGTGGTCTAAGGTGTAACGCGTTTGCCTAGAAGATGCCTATTCACTCTTGTTTTAAAGATACCCAAATTGTACGTGTTAGGAAACACAGATCTCGGAAGAGCGTTCCAGACCCTAGCCGTGCGGATCAGGAATGAAGACTTAAAGCGCTTAGTGCACGTAGATGGAATATCAACGACGTAGGGATGGAAGCTCTCCCTATGTCTTGCAGTGCGGTGGTAAAGAGGTGAAGGGGGGACAAGATCGAAGAGCTCCTGAGCACACTCACCGAAATCCTATCTCTTATAGATATAAAAATAAGTCGGATTTTCCTTCCTGACGCTATAACTCCAGAACGCACGAACCGATTTCCACGGCTTTGCATTCGTTGGAAAGGTATCGGGCTCCGTGAGGTTTATAGCAAAGAAAATTCAGGAAAAATTTCAAAAAAAAATTTTTCTTCCTCTTCTTTTAATCACCAAACGAAATGTTACATAAAACGAAGCCATCTGGTGGCGAAACGGAGTTTGCCGGGTTTGCTAGTTAATATTATAAATGCGAAAGTGTGGATGTATGGATGTTTGTTACTCAATCACGCCGCAACGACTGAATCAATTTGGTTGGGCATAGAGATTTGACGACCTCCCTGGCGCAGTGCTGAGCGCTGTGGTCTTATAACTGGGAGGTCTCGGGTTCGATTCCCGGCGTCAGTTTGGGAATTTATAATTTTTAAATTGTCTCTGGTCTGGTCTGGTGGGAGGCTTTGGACGCGCTAGTTACCACGATTAGTGATTTAGCGTTCCGGCACGATGGCGTGTAGAAACCGATTAGGGGTTTGGTTGAATTTACACTGCTATACCCCTTCCAAGTTAGTCCGCTACCATCTTAGACTGCATCGTCACTTACCATCAGTCAGGGCGCAGTCAAGGCCTATCTTGTCATCGAATAAAAAAAATCCTATAAAACACAGCGAATAAAACACCAATCTGTATCGAGTAAAGGGTCCAAAATTAAACAGTTTTCAATTTTCATTTTGGTGGACGGGTAGATATATATTTGGCGGTGTTCCCGGTGTAATTTGGTTTTTAATCTGTGATACCCCGGGACGATATAATTTGAAAATGCAGCGCCGTTTTCCCATACCCGGCACCGCGTTAACGATTCCCAAGCGATGTTACCGAAAATATAAGGCTTGTGTTCAGATCCAGCTATACGATAAAATCATTACTAATATTTTAAATGCGAAAGTGTGTTGGTTTGTCTTTCAATCCGCCACAACAGAGCAACGCATCGACGAAATTTTTTGCTTGGGTACAGTTGAGGACCTGGAGAGTGACATAGACTACTTTTCATCCCGGAAAATTAAGGAGATCCCGCGGGATTTTTAAAAATTAAATCCACGCGAGCGAAGCCGAAGCATATAGCCGAAGAATTACCTACATATAAGGTTAGAATTTAGATCAAAATGTTGTCAGATCATCTGGATGCTATAATTTTCATATCTCAGCCTATTTTTAACCGACTTCACAAAAGGAGAAGGTTCTCAATTCGTGAGAATTTTTTTTTTTTTGATGTTTTCTGTACTTATATTCCCCGATCACTCGAAGACGCTTGAACCGATTTGGAAGATACCTACTTTTTTGTTTGAAAGGTGGTCCCATTGTCATCAGGTCTTGATCTTTTGATGGGATTCTGGAGAAATCGAGGGAATTCTTCAAATTTTATAGGCACAATGATATACTTTGTAGTGGCGTTGAAGTCGGTTTTGTAAAAAGAATTTTTACGTTTAAATTACGTCCAGTTAAATCCTCCGATTATTTTCTTTAATTTCACTGTCTCATTTTTTCTAATAGCCTGTCTTTTAGGACAAACCATTATAGCTTAGATTGACTGTCTCGTTGCTCTAGTGGTCAGCAAGTTCGACTACAGATGACGAGGTCCCGGGTTCGGTTCCCGGGTCGGGCCATAAGATGTATTGGGTTTTTCTGTCAAGAAATTCTCAGTACTAGCCCGGAGTAAGGAAGTTGGCGGTGAGTCACCCCCGTGCCTCGGAGAGCACGTAAAGCTGTCGGTCCTGCGCCTGATCTCTCTTCGGTCGTGTCGGATTTCCGTCCCATCGGACTATGGGAGTGAGGGAATAGAGAGTGCACTATAATATCTCCCGTGCAAATGGATAATCTCTGTAGATATTTTCCGCCGTGGTTGGATTTATATTATAGCTTAGATTTAGCTCGCGACCCACGCTGGTCACATACCTTATGATCAAAAACCGTAACACAATATGTACGTCATGATCATCATTAAAACATGGCTAACCATGTCCGAATATGGTGGATCGCGTTTAATATACATAATTTCGTGTTCCCGACATCATGGAGTCGTATTATTATGTATTTTTTCTTTATTTCTTTAGTTTTGAACATAATATAGTGCCTATATTGTGTTGACACGGACTCAAAATACAGAGTAGGATGTAGAGTTTATAAAATAACTAGCTGATTGATGCCCGCGACTTCGTCCGCGTGGATTTAGTTTTTAAAATCCCGCGGGAACTCTTTGATTTTCCGGGATAAAATGTAGCATATGTCACTCTCCAGGTCCTCATTTTATTTATTTTTTATTTATTTATTGGATGACAAGATAGCCCTTGACTGCGATTTCACCTGATGGTAAGTGACGATGCAGTCTAAGATGGTAGCGGGCTAACTTGGAAGGGGTATACGTATAGCAGTGTAAATTCAACCCGTAGCTCCATTGCAGCGTTATTGACGAGAAAACCAACAAACACAATTTCGCATTTATAAGTAGGGTTATTAGTAAGGATAATGGAATGGAATTAGAAATTGCAGCGATTTAGTCTATCCTAATTTCGAAAAATTCTTACTTAAAATAGTTACCTATTAGCATCGAACTGACAAAAACTCAGATTTGGAATAGTTTCTAATCATTGACATAAGTTTTATTATGATGTTTCTAACAAAGTTCTGCTCCAAACATAGGGTCAAAACAACCAATGAATGTGCGAGTCTGAAACGCACTTCTAGCGTCTGTTTCCGGCCACCTAAACCTATAATTTGAGTACCTTCAAGGCAAGAGTGAATAGGCATCTTCTAGGCAAGCGCACTCCGACCTAGACCTCATCAGTGCTATATACTATTGATTGTCGTCAAGCGCAAGCCTATTTCGGATTAAAAAAAAAGACGTGTGGCACTCGGGGACTGCCGCGGTAAAGCTATTGCATAGCATTTTTATCAACGCCATCTAGCGGCTCACCGCTAGATGGCGTTGATAAAAAATGCGCCATCTAGCGGCTCACCGTAGAGGAGTCCCGTGTCAGGTTATTTTCGTTACGGAATTTTTGGATTCGGTCTCCACGCTGGCCCGCGATAGAAGCTATGCAATAGCTTAAAATTTACACTATTTTTTATCAAACAGGACCTCTAGTATTCGACTACTCTGCGGTATAATCAACGATTATGTTAATACGATCCAAACTAAGCTAGTCTTTTACTAATGTGGGATGATATAATGATACACATCTGTCCCAAAAATCGTTTACGAGAAGGTTTTTCGAAGGCTCCTATATGAATATTATTAATGCCCACCGAACATCCTATAAAGGCCGAATATGTGTAAAATAACCGGTCAAGTGCGAGTCATACTCGCGCACTGAGGGTTCCGAAACTATTGACCAATGTATTAATTAGGTACCTACTAATGACCTTCTAACCGTCAAAAAGAATCAAACGAGTCGAAACTCGATGGGGTTACGTCGTTTCATTACAGAGTTCCCATAAACGCCTTTCGGCTTCATCATCAGAACCTGCATATCATTTAGGACTAGAGAACTTGTCAAGACGAATTAAAAAGCCCAAACTCGATGGGGTTGTGTAGTTTTCTCACAGAGTCCCCAATCCATCTTTCATCACATTATTTGTCTCGTTGGTCTAGTGGATGTTCTACTGCAGATGACAAGGTTCCATTACATCTGTACCTCAGAGAGCATATAAAGACGTTGGCTTTACACCTAATCTCTCTCTCTGATTTCCGTATCATTGAACTATGAATTGCCTATTACTACTATATTATTTTGGGGTTGACACAGTATTTTGATAATACAAAATTATAAAAACAATTTAATTTATTCATTAAGTTTATCTTACCTATAAAAAATGTGAGTAGGAGATACAAACTTTGGAATTAAAGTGACCTAACTCAAAAATTGCAATTTGTGGGAAATGAGCAAGACTTCAAAAAAGTAGTGTTGAGTAAAATTGAATGTATCTCTGCCAATAAAACTATTAAAAAAGTTAATTATCTTAATACTTAATCATCTTATACGTATGGATTGGTAATACATATTATATTAAATGTTAAATACATTTTACAACAACAGAAGTTACAGGAATTTTGAGTTAAATCACATTAATTCTAAAGGTGATATATAAACATAGCAAAGGTTGACATTGAGCTTACCACACAGTGATTTGAAAATAATGCCTCAGCATATCAGTTTAATAACATTTCTTTGACTGCAATTGGCACCAATAGGCATTCAACATTTTATCCTAAAAATGTCTCAAGGTAAACACAGAATGTATATGAGCTTGTGACACAATCCTAAAAGTTGTAGGTTCTCTGGGTTGTGTGGAGGTACAGATATATGTATGGATTCTTCATAATCAATATTATCCATACTCAAGGAACCAAATATCAACAACAAAAAATTGACATTGTGCTGCATTTACTTCTGAATATATTATCTCTTCTAGCAGCAATCCAACATGCAGTGCAAACTCTAGTAATAGTCTGGTATTCTGGTAACCTGAAATAAAAATAATTATTGTTAAAATAATATAAGTAACTGGTAAATTGGCAAGCTAAGATTAAACTCTTAACAAATCCTACATCAAACTTTTCAACGAGACAAGTCAGGACATGTTAACTTGTCATCGTACTAAAGTCTCCTATAAGTGTGGGGAGTGCACTTGCAATTAGCTGGCAGCAAAAGTAGAATGTGCTTCTATTTTTTCTATTGTCAAATGATTATTTAACTGGCCTGTCCAAAAAATTATAATGCACACCAGTTTTGCAAGTTACTTAACAAATGCCTTTGCATAAATTAGGCTTATCTCTGATTATATTATGATATATTGTTGTACAACACATAAATTATCTATACTTCTATATAATATTGACATGAAGAATACCTATTTAAATAAACTTGTTGAAAGAATTATTATAAAATGGTATAGGACAAAATTTAGGTAGCATTATTACTAATTAAAACAGTAACAATAACAAGCTAGTTTTAACTCGGTCTTAAGTCTGAGACTGTCTTCTATAGATAGGCATTTCTATAGTTAGATGACTGCATGAATTTGGGAGTTGTAGTTTGAGTTTCCCTTTCTAATGCTTCTTTGCGAGAGATTAAAATAAATAAGTACTCACCGACATTGGTGATGACGTATTATCCATTGGCGATGGAGTATTGTCCATTTTGATAATGGGTTTAATTCACAAAGTTAGGTATATGCATTAAGTCTCTGTCACGAATACGAAGTTCACCTCCATACAAAGTTAAAAGAAAACACTGATTCAGTACTAATATTGTAAAATGTAATATAACTATCCCACATATAAAACAGGAGATCAAATGTTATTTGTCTCCAAGAGAATATAAACCATTTAGTATGCTTATTTGTGAAAACTACTATTGAACTTTTGTTTGTTTGAATTTGGCTTTGAAAGTTTGAATTTTGAACCAACTTTGAACACCGTAGACAGCTGTCTACGCCTCTATGAAATCTATGCTATGATTAATACCTACTGGACTGGCTGTCTCTGCAGGTACCTACCTACCTAGACCTACCTACCAATGATTAGATACCTTAATAGTTATGGATCAATTTGAAGCACCACATTTGACATACGAGTGTCTCTGGAACTAATAATATTGCAAATGATGCACCGACCGCCATAATTTTATTAACTAATATAAAAAATATAAATAGTGAATAAGTAATAGTGGAGAAATAAATTAAAAGTAATTGCATTTATCAATGCAGTGTCGCTAACTTTGTTATACCTATACAAAAGTTAGCAACAAATCAATACTTTCAACTTGAAATTTTATAATTTTTGAGTAGGATTTTATTTTGATTTTAGTAGTAGTGAGTAATATTTTATTTATTAGAATGACATACTTAAATCTGTAACATAAAAAGTAAAATCAAAGTTTATGGGTAGGGAATGCGTGTATGTACTACTGTACTAATAGTACTAGAATTTACTAAATGACATACAGCACAGCACAGACAGCAGCCTGTCCACTGTTAATCATAGATTAATTCTAGAGGTCAGTGTAAAAAAGTTGTAATAATAATCTGTAGTAGAAAAAAATTCTATTAGTGTTCTGTGAATCTGTAGTTGTGACAAGTGACATGTGGACGTGACGCGTTAAAAAGTTAAGCTTTGAACAAACTAACGGACACGTAAGCCGCGGCTGGATAGTAAATTCCATTGAACTTTAGACACTATATCGGGCGTAGTCGCGAACGTAACCTTTGGCGATCCTTGAGCGTTCGGATGTCCGATAGAAATATGGGCCTGCTGATCTCAAACGACTGTGCACACTTATCAGTCGCAGCTATAGTCGCGGCATCCGATAGTTTGTTTTAGCCTTAGCGTTGCAATTAATTTAAAAGCCATAGTAAGTTATCGTTTTTTTTTTGTTTTTTTTACTGTTTTAGGTACTATTAATGGTTTAGAGGTATCAAAATCTCCGTAATTTGCAAGATTTTAATACTGGTGTTTGTAAAATATAACGGGACTTACTATGAAACTAAGAATTAGGTGTGGAAAGAAACGATTTTTGGAAGATGTCCCTTAATTTGTTTTAATAGTGAGAAAGCCGTGGTTTTAAAGCTGTAACTTTTCACTGAGTTAAGCTATAAGCTTGATATTCTTAAAACACTACGAGACCATTGAACTTTATATTCAGTATAAATTTCGACTTAGTATCATAAGCCGTTTTCGAGAAAAACGGTGGTGACACACTGACAGACAGACGGACAACGGAGTGATCCTATAAGGGTTCCGAAGTTTTTTTTCGGAACCCTAAAAATAACATAAGTAGTAAGACAAGCTCATCGCCGTTGTCCACTGCTGGACTTAGTCTGTAGGGAGTTAGATTTTTTTAATCCCACGCAGATGAGGGGTTTTTTAATATATAGACTAGCGCTTGACTGCCATCTCACCTGATGGTAATTGAAGATGCAGCCTAAGATGGTGCGTGCTTGCCTAGAAAATGCCTATTGCCTATTCACTCTTGATTTAAAGACACCCACATTATAGTTAGTGGGAAAAACGGAAGTCGGAAGGGCATTCCTTGCGGTGCGTATTAGGAACGAGGAAGCAAAGCGCTTGGTGCGAGATCGTGGAATTTCGACCACGTAGCGGCGCAGATTCGTACGATGCCTTGCGGTTCGGTGGTAGAAAGGTGATGGAGGAACTAAATTAATTGTATGAAAATCCAATAATATGCCAAATAAGTTACATAGCGAAGCAATGGCTGGATCATGCGTCATGCTCGTGAACGGGTGCCGCCAACGGGAACGGGTCTGCTTTGACTGCCCATCTTGACATGCGTTGGATTGGTGTACCTACGTATGCATTTTTGCATTTTTGAAGCTTTATTGTGGAAGCACTGTATACATAGCATAGCTTTGTAAAAAAAAAAAATTTTTTTGAAAAGAGCAACTGCTGAGTTTCTTGCCGGCTCTTCTCAGCAGAATCTGCGTTCCGAACCGGTGGTAGATTTATGACGTGTCATAAGAGCTACAAGTTAGCCTACATGAAATAAATTAATTTTGAATTTGAATAGTAAACTCATAGCTGTCGTGTAATTTAATTAAAAATGGATGGAATGTCGTGTTAATTAAAAATACAATTTACTTTTCAAAATCAATGAACAATAATAATTTTCCCGCTTTAAAGTGTTCATTTCTTTTTTTTTTTTCAATAAACAGCTTTCTATCGGCAAGCCAGTTCGAAATTTAAATAAAACCTTTGATAAGTTACCTCCTTGGTTGCCATGTTTCGGAGTAAAACATTGTTCCATTTTTAAATTACACGTCAGATATGAGTTTGCTATGTAATTTATTTTGCCATTAAACCACGACAGATATGGATTTTGATTTTTGATACATTTGCCAGCCGCTGCTCGCAAGTATTTGGCCAGTACAGCAATTTCGATTTATCTCGAAGAAGGTTGTCAAAATAATGCTCACATTTCCAAGCATGTTTGAGAAAAAGAATCTAGTCACAACCAAGTCTCCCACCAGCCCTGGTAGCATGGGCGGGAGAAATTTTATCCCCTGGAAAAGGATAAAACTTTTATCCCTTCGCTTAGCTTTATCCACCCGTCGAGCATGGGCACAGCGGTGGAAATAACACTCAGTGGATATACTTACAGAAATATACATCGCCTTCTCTTCTGTCGCCATGCTTTAGCATACGGAAAAGATAATTTTAGCCCCTGTCAGTGGATAAAATCGGGGTATAAAACTTTTATCTCCTGCCCATGCTACCAGTGCAGACATAGATATGCACCTTACTAGAGCGTAACAATTAGCTAGTGAACCAGAACTTGCAACTTTTTACAACTTATTTATAAAGTATACCATAGAAACCCCGACAACTCTAATTACCATAAAACATTAACGTCCTATATGGCGCCGCAGTGCTAAGCGAAGCTTATTAACTTTACATAAAATTACGGTGTTATAAAATCTTTGTTTGTTTTTAATGAATACTTAGGAATTTATAATTTCTAAATTGTCTCTGGTCTGGTCTGGTGGGAGGCTTTGGCCGTGGCTAGTTACCACCCTATACTTGAAGACGTGCCGCCAAGCGATTTAGCGTTCCGGCAGTAAGTTGTAGAAACCGATTAGGGGTATGAATTGAATATATACTGCTATACCCCTTCCAAGTTAGCCCGCTACCATCTTAGACTGCATCGTCATTTACCATCAGGTGAGATCGCAGACAAGGACTATCGAATAAAAAAAAAGCTTTTCATTAAAAATGAAAAATCCTTTTTTTAAGAATTTATGAAAATCCCACTCCTCAACCATTTCCAAAAGTTCCACTCAAGCAAAGCCGGGGTTGATCAACTAGTGCTAATATTATCTCTAAGACGTCTCGATTACTTGAAAATGTTGTATTAAACGATTTAAAATTGTCCAGAAAAGGTCAGAAAAACAAGCCTATGATCTATTTTTAATGATGGCCGCCGGGGACGCCATTACGTTCCAATTTCGAATTCAAATTTCGAATTCAAACTTTTCGGAAACGCAGGCGCAGGCGCCGGGCGACTGACGCGATTTGTCTGCGGTTTTTTCGAAAAAAAAAATTAAAATATAGTCATTCGAGTTTCCGGGATAAGTAAATAAGGGGTTGCGTTCTTTTGTCCCGGGGTGGGATAATTTGTATTTCGAATTTTGTGGTTTCAATTATCGATGAACATCGATTTTTGTGACAGCATGGCGGAGATGTGGTGGTCAAAGGGGTTTGAATATTTTTGTACGAAGCCATTTGTAATTTTTTTTAAAGAATATTAGCCAAGCTGACGCAACAACTTGACTTATATTCTCCTCTTCCCTCCAAATAAGCGGAAAGCTTGTGCTAGGAGTGGGTGCGACAATAGTGCAACTTGTGGGGCTCGAACCTGCGACTTTTCAGTTTTCAGTCCGCACCTGTTGGGCTATTGAGGCTTTGGTTCAACCATGTTGATTTCTTTCAAAATGGCGGTCATTCTTAAAACCTGTATCGAATTTCTAATATATCAGATTTATGAGATACAGCTAAGCTATCAAAGTCACAACTTTAATGGGTTATATCTCAGAAACCTAACAGTTTAGCAGATTTTGTCTAATAATAAAACTTGTTTCTATTGATGCTATTGATTTATACAGGTTTTATGAGTGGCCTGGATTTTGAAAAAAAATTCAAAATGGCGAAACGGTAGGTGGTTTCAGTGACTATGTTTCTAAATAGGTACCTAAGTTGCGGTGGAGGTGTCGATTTGTCACTTGGCAAATAGGATCGACTTCTATTCATTTGCACTGGCATAGACACTAATTCTAAGCACACATGAAGTATTTACTAGACACCGTCATAAACTAGTAATACCATACTATCGTTTGCGTAAAAAAGTGCAAAAGTCCTTTGTGGAGTCGAATATACGCTTTTATAACTTGATTCCGAAAGAATTGGTAGATTTACCATTACATAAAATTAAACAGTGCGTAAAGACACATTTAATAAGTTGAAATTATTACACAGTTAATGAATGACAAAAGTTGCTTGGAACCAAACTGCTTTGCTTCAGCTGTCCACAAGATAGATAAGCTACATATTGTAACATTTTTTGTTTTGAAAAGAGCAATTGCTGAGTTTCTTGCCGGCTCTTCTCAGCAGAATCAGCATTCCGAACCGGTGCAGTAGATTTTCGACTTGTCATAAGAGCCACAAGTTGGCCTACATGAAATAAATAATTTTGAATTTGAATTTGAACTAATTCAGCATGTTTACACGTTAAGTACCTACCTACTAAAGTGACAAATACTAAGCATTAGTTACTAAGCCCGTGTAAACTTAGCTTTATGCTGCCTTGCCTTATTGAGAGAGTTGCTCATTGGTGACTTTGGAAACATACCTTTTATATTTCTTGTAATTCACGACGGCGCGTGGCTCATGGTTGTGTGTGTGTCGTATCTGTATAAGCGTGAGCGAGAGCTTGCTCGCGCCTGACCGCTCCCACCTAGGCTCCTGACAAGCACGCACACTTACGCAATGTGCATGTAGGTACACGATGTAACCACAAGTAAAGCGCCCGTAACTTCGTGAGATAAACGTACTTTACCACAACTGTCTGTATAGTTTTAGTTTTTTAGAACTTATCATAGGTTAATGCATGCAAATAAAAATCATTCAATGCAAACAGTATTCGCAGATTATTTTCCCACGTCATAGGTTCAAAAGCTCCTAATTACATCATTGAATTTTCCATGGAGAGTGGTCATAAAAAATAACAAAGAGCCTAACAAGCGCAATGTTTCCACTAGTTTTAACGGTAAAATTGTCTTATTTCATCGGTAAGTACCAATTGAGGGTAGCTCGCGAATCAAGCGCCATTGTGCGTGCCCAGTCGAACGTAAAACGCCGCGGGGGAAAGACGTGGGGGCGGGAACTCAAAATGTACATATTGTAAAATAAAATACTTTTGCGACTGACTCTTCTATGAAAGTAGAGTGTTTAAACGACGAAAGACGTTCTATTTTTGTTAGGTCAAAAATAGAATAGAATATCGTTTATTCATTGACGTATGTCAATCATCACAAGGCATCTTTGGCATCTTTTTACCCTAAGTTTTTTTTAAAGTTATAAATGACCTTCAAATCAAATCAAATCAAAATTTATTTATTTCATGTAGGCCAGCTTGTAGCTCTTATGACACGTCATAAATCTACCACCGGTTCGGAATGCAGATTCTGCTGAGAAGAGCCGGCAAGAAACTCAGCAGTTGCTCTTTTCAAAAAATTTTACAATGGTTAACAAAACTATGCTATGCACACAGTGTTTCCACAAAGAAGTTTCAAAAATGCACACCTACCATAACCTAACACACGTTAAGATGGGTACACACAAAGCAGACCCATTCCCGTTGGTGGCAACCGTTCACGAGTACGACGCATGATTCAGCCATTGCTTCTTTTCAATAACAATCTCTTGAGGCAGCCTTCAATCTCATATCTAAGTGAACCCGCTATACATAAGGTATCATTTTACCCAGTCAGAGCATACCTACCCCAAATCAGTATTGGTAAGGGTAGGTAGGTATATAAAAGTTATGTATGAAATAGTTTTTGGGGGGTTGCCGGTTGTCAATCAGAATAATTGTATGAGATCAATCGACCGCGCAATATGGGGTAAAGCGACTAGCGAGGGGTGTGGGGAAAAATATACCTACTTACTCGACTTAACTGGCGTGTTGCCAGTCACTTAAAAGCCGAAATGTGGACCTGAACAAAGTTACATGTAGATACTAAGCAATCGGCTTTGCCTCAGCTGCCCACAAGATAGATAAGTACCTAATACCTACTGTAGGGCAATAATTGGTTGAAGAAAAGGCGTGACGTCGTTTGTACGGATTTATTGGTTACACAACACAAGTGTGATTTATTACAGAACTAGCTTTTACCCGCGGCTTTGCTCACGTTAGGTTCGATATTTTAAACCCCTATTTTACCTCCTTCGAGCTACTACTACTACTATACTATATGCAAAACTGTATGTAAAGTTTAAGATTTTTCAAAATCTGTGAAACACGTATTTCCATTTTTTTTTTCGTAATCCTAAATACATACCTACAAAGTTTCATGGATATAACTTGAAAAATGACGGACTTTCACGCAAATTTTCATCCCCTATTTAACCCTCTTGGGGTTGAAATTTTCAAAAATTCTTTCTTAGCGGATGCCTACGTCCTAATAGCTACCTGTGTGCCAAATTTCAGCTCGATCTGTCCAGTAGTAAGAGCTGTGCATTGATAGATCAGTCAGTCAGTCAGTCACCTTTGCCTTTTATATATTTAGAAGATACGTTAAAGATAGTAGGTACCTGTGGTAGATACAAAGTATGTGCTTTCAGAATGTCTGTCCCAGCAGGGTGGAAGCAAAATTCGTGCCACGAATACTTCGTATGTACCTACTGCAGAGATCGCTTTCAACACTAGGTATCCCATTAGGGTGGAAGAAGCGTATGCCACGAGGTGCAGTAGTGCGAAGAGAATGATTTTACATTGGTTGGTCGGCCTATAGGTGTTACAAAACCTAATTCTTACTTTCTAGATGAAAAGTAGGGTTTCTGGAACCGATTCTGTTTTTGAGAACCGGGAATTTCGGGACTTTCCTTAAAGAAACCGGTATTTCCCGGATTTTTTCGGTGTTTTCGGTTTTTTGGTAGTTTTCGTTATATATAAATGAAGTGTTATGCTTCCTTTGCTTAGCTGATAGATAAGTACCTACCTAAAACCTAAATCGTTACTTTTTAGACGAAGAGTAGAGTTTCCGGAACCGATTCTGTTTTTCAGAACCAGGAATTTCCGTACTTTTTGTTTAAAGAGCCCGTTATCCCCGGTTAATGTTAGAGATAAGTATGCGCGAATAACATTACTAGTAGGGTAAAGATGCCGAATATGAGATACCATTTTTATTTTTGGCCATAAAAAAGAAATTATTGCACTAATGTCGATGAAAATTACAATATTCGATAGGGTATTTAATGAAGTTTATCTAGGAAAGACCGTAATATTAGAAAAGTCAGAAATTACGTCTCAGGAAAATGGTCTCCTATTATGAGGTAGGTACTAAGGTTTGTTAATATGATATACTTACCTAGTATCTCATATAAGGTTCTATTGGGTTTTATATTCATTAATAATTATTATTATTAAACCCAATAGATCGAGTATAATCAAACATTCGTTACATCACTATTGTTAAGTATTAAGGGCAAGCATTAACTAGTCAAAAAAAAGAATTTTCTCTTATTCTTCCAACAGAGCTTCCTGAGCGTCCCTACTCCCTAGACCCCAGTTATCTCTGTAGTTAGGCAACATGCGCTGTCGAAGACTTTGGCCTTCAGGCACTTATACTGAGATCTATAGAGCGTTCTCTGACTCAGCTCAGACTCAAGATAGAGGCTAAAATGAGACACAAATATGCTTTGAGATAAATCTGTCTCGTTTTTGCTTTACCTTGAATCTGAATAGAGTAACAGTGCGGTCTATAGGTAGATTTCAGCCTAAGGGATTTTCGCAAAGCTTTAACGGCAGGATCTCCGAAAACAGCCTGTTTTTGATTATTTTGATTTTGAGTAAACAATCAAATTATATTCTTTGTTTTGATAGGTTAAAAATATATGTTGTAGTTTAATACACGTTCTAAATTATTTTACCGTTCAAAAGTCCATATTTTGAACTTCACTCGATCAAATAATATTCCGAAATCAGTGTAGTTTTTAATTGTTTTTCAGGTTGTATTTATAGTAAGTATATCAAAATTAAACTAAAAAAAAAAATGACAAAAAATAGGCAAAAGCTTTTAGAAGAATATTTTACCGTTAATTTTTCTCTAAAAAGTTTTCTTTTTTTTTTATCATGACTGTTTTACTTTCTTTATAACAAAGTGGCTCGTGCACCTCACTTCAATGGCATGCAAGTTACTGCGGCTGAAGATCGTGCCCTTAAGAAGATATCTCAAAGCTTCCCGAAAGCTACAAATCCGATTTTATTTAATACCTTATCGTATGCAATTTTAACTCTTCCATTTTTATACCGCACGTGTTAATCATGAACTGGGTTTAAGATCGTTTTTATGATTTATATACTTACCCCAAACCTTTTATCAAATAAACGTAAGTAAGTAGGTATGCATATGAACCAGAGTTCATAAAACCATTCCCAATCTTAATAAAAATGAATGTAGTGAGTAGAATAAAAGAAAAAAGCTTCATATTCCATACACGAGGCAAAATAAAACATTATTCAGACCTCTTCAATGAAAATACAAGCACGAACTTCAACCATGCAATAATATTTTCGTACTAAAGCTCTCATATTACAAATTAACTGTCCCGCTCACACGATACACGAACAACTAGTGTGAAAAAGAGATAAGAACAGGTTGTTAAGTTCCACTGATGCACGATAATGATATGCATGGCGACCCTCTTAACCGCCCCTCACTGTCTATTACAATATTTACTATATGATAAAAAGAGACAACTGTATAGTTGTTTATACGTATTAAAAACGATATAATGCCGTGTATACTGAACGTAACCATTTTATGAAGAGCTTTAGGTGTAGAGCTTTTTCGTACAAAGCTTTATGGGGTAGGGAGATATAGTTAAAGTGGTCGGTATAGGGTAATTTTTCATGGTTTGTAAAATGACGGATGGTGTATAATAAATTTTATTTACTTTGAGTTGACAGAAGATGGTTGTAAATGTTGTTTTAATGGCGTTGGTTTATGTGATTTATTAGGTTTGGCTTTCGGTCACGGATACAAAGCGATAGTGGTATAAAAATAGACGGACGCAAATAACTAGCCTGGTAGGTAGGTAGGTACCCATCTATTGATAGATAGACATAAAATGTTGCAAGTAGAGAAGGCTTTTATAAAATCTTCTACCTATTTGCTTTTATGTAATTAGTATCTTGTATTTCTGATTGGTGTAACGTAAAGTTAATGTTCCTGATAGATTTTTTACATAATAATTTTTATGTGTGTGTAAGAAATTGTTTTGAATTTAGAACACTACCATTTGGCGTTCCAACAATTCAGGTTCAAAAAAAGGCCAGCGAAAGGTTCAAAAACTCTATGTAGTACTCGTAGAGTAACTCTATGTATGTAGTACCTAACTCTAGATTTTTCAGTTCGAAAAATGTATAATTTCGCAAAAATTTTCAAAACGCAAAACTTCCATTACCTACTATGCTGAGTTAATTCAAAAATTAATTATTTTTTCTTCATTTGTGTGGCTCAGATATATTTTTCAAAAATATCTTCCAATCAGCCAAAATAACATCAATTAATATGTATACCTACTTAAAGAGAAAAAATTTAAACAATTTTGCTATGGATATTTTTATGTAGATACCTACTAAGGTGGAACTGAATTTCAAAATTATTTATTTCATGTAAGTGTCTTTTTACTTAAACCAACTCGTGGCTCTTATGACAAGTCGAGAATCTACCATCGGTTCAGAAGATTCTGTTGAGAAGAGCCGGCAATCAATGTTTTGATGTCGAGATCTATAGAGCGTGCCTTGACTCAGCTCAGACTCAAGATAGAGGTTAAAACGAGACACAAATATACTCTGACATACATCTGTCTCGTTTCAACTCTGTCTTGAGTCCGAGCTGAACAAAAAGTCTATTAATACCTAGCACTAAATGGTCTTTCAAGGATAAGCTTCATTAAATACCTACCTTATCGAATATTGTAATTTTCATAGTGAGTAGTGTAATAATTTATTTTTCATCATACCTATTCGAAAAACAAATATTGGCTTCAGAGAATAGCGGGAGCAAAATTTAATTTTTAGTCCCATGGGTGTTTTCATTTCTCTCTTCTGATTGGTCCGCGTTCGTGCTTTAGTATGTGTTTATTACTACTGCGATCGTTGCAGAAATTCAAAAAACTCGAAATTCAAAATGTTTGAGCAGCTGTTGTCTTCGATAAGTCACGTGATCATAGAAGGTTGATACTCCTAGCTTTTTCTCATAGGTAATGATGAAAAATAGTGTGTGTCACTCGGGGCCAAATTTTTTGTTCTCGGGCGGCGTATATTGAATTCCTCGCTACGCTCAGGATCCTACTTTAGAATCCTTCACTTCGCTCTGAATTCAAAATAGCGCCCTCGGGGAACAAAAATTTTCTTTGGCCCCATATAACACAAATAACTATTTTATCGCCAATCTCATGTTTGGCATGTTTATCCTAAAACATCTTTGCGACGACACCTAAATCCACTTAGATAAAAGCAAAATTGCGGGCACCACTGAGTTTTAACTAAAAAGTAGATAGAGTAGGGACAGTTGTATGGTAGGTATAGGTATTAGATACTACAATAAGAAACTTAAATCTACGCACACTTTATATTATTTTATTAATAAAAAGAAGACAGAAGGAGACAGAAGTAACTTGTGTCATCTATATATATAAAATTCAAAGTCCTGACTGACTGACTGAGATATCAACGCACAGCCTAAACTACTGAAGCTAGAAACTTGAAATTTTTACAGTTGGTTCCTTTTATGATGTAGGCGCACACTAAGAAAGGATTATTGGAAATTCCACCCCTAAGGGGTTTAAATAGGGGATTGAAGTTTATATGAAACTCCGTCATTTTTCAAGCTGTTTCCATCAAAGTTGGTATTAGAGCTTTCAGTTAAAAATAAAGAAGTACGTGTGTCACAGTTTTTGAAAATTCCACCCCAATACCTAATTCCACGCGGACGAAGTCGCGGGGGCAAAAGCTAGTATAAATATAGAAAAAACCGTAGTAGGTAGGTAGGTACTACAATAAGTTCCAATGAATCTCAAGAGTGAACGAGGAATATAAACCCGCTTTTCATTTCGCTCAAGCGTTTGTAGTTCTACGTCGCCCTCGAGGTACCTCCTACGGTCTCCCGTAGTCCGCTGAAATACAGCGCCGGGCTCAGCTCCGGCGTATAATGGTGGAACTGAGTTTTTGGATCACTGAATTTTGGATTAGTGTGACATAATTTACTAGCTTTTGCCCCCGCGACTTCGTCCGCGTGGAATTAGGTATTGGGGTGGAATTTTCAAAAACTGTGACACACATACTTCTTTATTTTTAACTGAAAGCTCTAATACCAACTTTGATGGAAACAGCTTGAAAAATGACGGAGTTTCATATAAACTTCCATCCTCCATTTAAACCCCTTAGGGGTGGAATTTCCAATAATCCTTTCTTAGTGTGCGCCTACGTCATAAAAGGAACCAACTGTAAAAATTTCAAGTTTCTAACTTCAGTAGTTTAGGCTGTGCGTTGATATCTCAGTCAGTCAGTCAGTCAGTCAGGACTTTGAATTTTATATATATAGATAACTTGTTCACTATCATTATTCTTATATGACATTTTTACGGCGACCTTAAATTCGCGCATACAACGTCATTATTTATATTATAAAACTAGCTGATTCCCGCGACTTTGTCTGCGTGGAAAAATTTTAGAGTGACTTGCTACTATCCGCGAGAATTTATGTCCTTTATCTCCGATAATATTTAGTAGATCTTTACCAAAATTAGATAAAATATTTTTTATAGTACACAGTTTATAATAAAAAAAGAATGACCAAATTCGGTTAAGATTTAACGAAGCTATGGAGCAAAATCAACAAAAATTTTCATCCCCTATCCCGGAAAAACCTTATTATTTATCAGGATAAAAAGTATCTTATTCATTGATCCGGAGTATCAGCTATCTCTTTACCAAATTTTATTCATATCCGTTTACTAGTTTTCGCGTGATGCGCACATACAGACAGACAAAAAATTAAAAAAAAAATTGTTTTGGGCTCAGTACTGATAATAAAGCATGCTCCGATTAAAATTTTCAAAATATATTTAATTTATAGAAATCGTCCCATTACAGTTTTATTATAAGTATAGAATTAGCTCGCGACTCATGCTGGTCACATACCTTCTGATCAAAAACCGCAACATAATATTATGTACGATATGATTATCATTTTTATTATAATCAGTTTTATTATAAGTATAGATAGTAAACCCCGTCCAATAAGTTTCAATGAATGTCAAGAGTGAGCGGAATATAGACCACATAACACTATTACTTGATATAGACCCGCTTTTCATTTCGCTCAAGCGTTTGTAGTTCTTCCGCTGTAGATACCTACATAGCTACGTAATCCCGTAGTCCGCTGAAATACAGCTCCGAATCCAGTAACAGCGTATAATGGTGGAACTGAGTTTTTGGATCAACGTGTGACATAATTATAAGTGTGACATTTTTGAACCAAAATGTCACACACATTATAAAAATTTGTACATTGTTTCACTAGCTGATGCTCGCGACTTTGTCCGCGCGGATTGAGTTTTTGAAATCCCGCGGGAACTCTTTGGTTTTACGGGAAAAAAGTAGCCTATGTCACTCTCTAGGTTTTCAACTCTACCCATGCAAAAAGTTATGTCGATTCGTAGCTCTGTTGCAGCGTGATTGAAGAACAAAAAAACAAACCAACAATCAATCATACATTCGCATTTATAATATTAGTAAGGATATTAGATATACCTACTTACATAATGCTCGTTTTTTGCTCTACAACACTAATTTAAACTCAAAAATTTTGATTTTTGAAAAAAAAAGATGAGTCTAAAGTTTCGGAATTTTCAAAATCTTAGTTTTTGATTTTATGTACAACTAGCAAACCCGGCGTACTCCGTTTCGCCACCAGATGGCTTCGTTTTATGTAAAAAGATTTTCCCGCTTTTCTGTTGAAATTGTTCCTGAATTTTCTTTGCTATAAACTTCACGGAGCCCGAGACCTTTCCAACGAATGCAAAACCGTGGAAATCGGTTCGTGCGTTCTGGACTCTGGAGTTATAGCGTCAGGAAGGAAAACCCGACTTATTTTTATATAATAGACAATCTTCTGCGAGTTTACTTTTCAACTAATGTAGTTTTAAATTTTTTTTCTACATTACTAGTTAAAATCACTGTCACTTTTTCGAAATCAAACACTGCAAATAAGCGATAGGTAGGTATTAATGGTAGGCAAACATTCGTAAAGGTAAAATAAGCACGGAATTCTCACGTGCAACCTCCCCTAGCGAGGCAGCCCGCCCCGTCGGTTGCCATGGCGACAGGGCGGCATAGGGTGGGGGTGTCTCCAATTATGTATTTGTTTTATAAAGATATCCAAGAATTGTGTTGGTACGCGGGTTCTAGGTACTCGCCTACCTACATTTCGTATTATAATTGAGGATTCAGCTTGTAAGGAAATCTTTGTATTTGGGTAATTCTTAAGGTTACATTTATGGAGCTTTTGGTAGGTAGGTATATAAGAACGTTGCTAGATAACTTTAATAATAATCAACTGAAAGGGACATTAGGGAACAATGTACCTACTACCCGTCCACGTCAAGTTGGTCGACGTCGACCGTTACTAGGGTTGCCAGATTTTGTTTCAGCCTCTAAGGGACAAATGGTTAAATGGGTAAAAAATACGAGATTTCAGTTTTTACCCGGGACAAACGAAATTATTTAGTGTCATTTTTTTTGATATTTTTCCGAGGGTCGAGTCAATTTAAACATATTTTTATATCGTTTTAACATATCTGCAATAATCAATACAATTATAATCGTAATTAAAAACGGTCATCAACTCGTTATTTTACGAACGTTACGTGTGTGAATACGATCGATATCATAATGAAAAACGAAGTACAGTTCAAATACAGGACATAGCCTGTCCCGCCGGGACATTTTAAATTATGCCTAAAATACGGGATGTCCCGGGAAATACGGGACGTCTGGCAACGCTAACCGTTACCGTCCATCTTGAAAGTGTGAAGGCGTAATTTTTAATTTCATATTTTTCCCCGTTGAAAAAAGTAATTAATAGTCTGTGTGAAAACAAAAACATTCTAAACGTAACAATAACAAAACACACACGCATACACACACATAAACTTTCGCCTTTATAATATTAGTGTTCATAATAAAAATAGATACTTAGAAACTTTCGCTGAGTACTTGGATCAAGGGCAGGATACAGAAGGCGGTACTCCTTGAGACGGCACGCATTGTGAGGAGGTTCCTCACTCTGGAGCCCTGACCACTGGCTGCTTGGGTCCTACCACGCAGCAAGTGGGACCCATACATTTTATTATTTTTGATGGTGTTATAATACTTATATAATGTATTTTTGTAAACAATTTTACAAATAATATAATGTAGTATGAAAATAAATGATAGTAAATAGATACACTGAAAACATCCCCCATCGTAAAAACAAAACCCCGATGCCAGATGGCGTAATTAACTCGCGGTTGCAACAGGAAACCAAGATGGCGCGGAAAATTAAAACCATGCCGAGAGAACAAAAGAGAGCTCGAGCACTCGGCGATACTCGTATCTTGACTTACTATGAAAGAATTTACTTTAATCTTCACTGACTAATATGAATTTATAATTAATAATTATAATTCTGAACTCTTACTGACAATATATTTTGTTACCTACCATCTCACTGTAAATAAATAAATTATTATTTATTTATTTACAAACTTTCGCCTTTATAATATTAGTGTTCACAATAAAAATAGATACACTAAAAACAATCTAGAAACATCCCCCATCGCAAAAACAAAACCCCGATGCCAGATGGCGTAATTAACTCGCGGTTGCAACAGGAAACCAAGATGGCGCGGAAAATTAAAACAATGCCGCGGGAACAAAAGAGAGCTCGAGCACTCGGCGATACTCGGGCGAGTGCTCGAGCCGGCCTGAGTGTGCTCGAGCAATTTGCCGCGTTCGATACGATGCGTTGGTGTGTTTTCCAAATTATACTCTCGTATTTTCTTACCCTGAAATGTATGACTTCGGGTTTCGTAAAGAATATTGTTATGTTTTTAACTTTCAAAAAGTGTAATTATTACCTATCTTTACTAATCTAAATATATAAAAGGCAAAGGTGACTGACTGACTGACTGACTGACTGACTGATCTATCAACGTACAGCTCTAACCACTGGATCGGTCAAGCTGTTTGGCATACAGTTAGCTATTAGGACGTAGGCATCCGCTAAGAAAGAATTTTTGAAAATTTCAACCCCAAGAGGGTTAAATAGGGGTTTAAAAAATCGAACCTAACGTGAGCGAAGCTGCGGGTTAAAGCTAGTAATATAATAAAGTGCAAGAGTTTGTTTGTTTGAACGCGCTAATCTCTGGAACTATCAGTCGGATTTGAAAAATTCTTTTTGTATCTGATAGCCCAGTTCTTAAGGAAGGTTACAGGCTATTCAACATCTCGGTACGGCTCTTAGAAGCCGAGCAAAAAGAAGTAATAGCGCGGGCGAGCATGCGATGCGGTGTGTCGGTGGCCGAGGGCGGTCAGGAGGAAGATCGAAGCGTTACCACGGGATTATTAAAAAGTAAATCGACGCGGACGAAGTCGCGGGCAACAGCTAGTTTTGAATAAAATATTTGACTTTGACTTTTTGACTTTCACTTTAATTTTGAATTTTATAACAACACTAGCTTTAACCGGTGGCTTCGCTCACGTTAGGTTCGGTTTTTTAAACCCCTATTTTACCTCCGGGGTTGAATTTTGAAAAATTCTTTCTTAGCCTACATCCTAATGGCTACCTGTATGACAAATTTCAGCTCGATCGGTCCAGTGGTTAGAGCTGTGCGTTGATAGATCAATCAGTCAGTCAGTCAGTCAGTCAGTCAGTCAGTCAGTCAGTCAGTCACCTTTGCCTTTTATATATTTAGACTAGTAGCTTTTTGCTTGCAGAGAGAGCTTTCGTGAACGAAGCCACGGGCGAAAGCTAGTATTTATTAGTATTAGTAGGTAGTATTAGTATTATATTTGTAAAGTTTACAGGTTTTACAAACGAAAGAAAAAAAAATACGCTTACGCATTTCCACTCAACAATACCAACAACCCTTGCAAAAATGACCCATTGCTTCGTTGCTTCTCCGCCATTTATGCGTATTGCTTGTGTTAGGAGTGGGCACGACAATAGTGTGAGGTGGGGATTGAACCCACGAACTTTCGGTTATCATTCCGCGCATTTAACCTTTGCGCTATAGAGAGCATAATACAAACTACAGGCTGTATATTTCAGGGTTATCTTATTACGCTGGCATTGTCAATAGCTAGCTATAATTTAAGTGAGCTAGCGTAACCAAGGTCGCATAGTTGATATCTCTTCCTCAATCTATAACGTCGTTATTCAATATTTCGCTGTTTCAATTCAAAAAAATTTAAGTAAGTACTTACACTTACCACAAATAAAAAAATTTTGGAAATGTTATACAATCGTGATCTTTATCCTTACTAATCCTTACTTCCTTATCATTACTAATATATAAAAGCGAAAGTGTTTGCTTGTTGGTTTGTCCTTCAATCATGCCACAACGGCAATAACAAAGCAACGGATCGATGTGATTTTTTGCATGGGTATAATTGAGGACCAGGAAAGTGACATAGGCTACTTATTATCCCGGAAAATTAAAGAGTTCCCGCGGGATTTTAAGAACTACATAAATACTAATCCACGCAAGCGAAGCCGCGGGCATCGACTACACAAACCAACAAACAAACACACTTTCGCATTTATAATATTAGTAATTATAATATTAGTAATAGTAATTAGTAATTAGTGATATAGTTAGGAGAACCAAAGTCACCGACATAGCTCTGCGAGTCGCGAAACTGAAGTGGAAATGGGCGGGGCACATAGTTCGAAGAGCTGATGGTCGATGGGGTCCCAAGGTGCTGGAGTGGCGACCCCGCACCGGGAAGCGCAGTGTTGGCAGACCCCCCACTAGGTGGACAGACGACATCAAACGAGTCGCAGGGAGCCGCTGGATTCAGGCGGCGCAAGACCGAGGCCTGTGGAGGTCCATGCAAGAGACTTATGTCCAGCAGTGGACGTCCATTAGTTGATAAAGAAGAAGAAGAAGATATAGTTATAAGTAATAGTAATTAGTAAGGATTTAGATTGCTCCTCTTGTATCATGGTCTAGCAACACCTGTTTCTGTCCAATAAAGTCTTTGCCCAACAGTGGAAGTACAGTTGCGTGTCGGATGTTGAAAATCTGCAATTTTTTTCCAACTCCAAAATACCTCAATCTCCAAGAGCACAAGACTAGACGGTGTTATTAAAGTGCAACATCCAAAGACCACCGCCTAATCGCCGAGCCCGCATTTTTTTATTACTTTTTGCCGATTTTTCGGTTTCTAAATGACACGCAAAGGTTCGAAAATCCAAAATTATATCTTCGGATGCGCGCCATCTATAATTTGGGACTATAATTTTGGACATTTTTTTGTTTGTTTGTCCGTAATTACGTTTTGTTCGGACGTCGACAGATCTTTCCGGTTTTTTCTGGCTCCTATTTTTTTTTTCCTGTGGACACTCACGCCACTTGGTCATGCGATATTTTTGTTTATATAATATTTTGTAAACAATGAGAAGTTTATTTGTTTTCATAGAGCTCTTTAGTTTTTAATCGACTTCAAACCTCCCTCGAATTCGACCTCCCTGGCGCAATGGTGAGCGCTGTGATCTTATAACTGGGAGGTCTCGGGTTCGATTCCCGGCGGTGGCAATTAAGGAATTTATAATTTCTAAATTGTCTCTGGTCTGGCTGGTGGGAGGCTTTGGCCGTGGCTAGTTACCACCCTACTGTCAAAGACGTGTCGCCAAGCGATTCAGCGTTCCGGCACGATGGCGTGTAGAAACCGATTAGGGGTATGGGTTGAATTTACACTACTATACCCCTTCCAAGTTAGCCCGCTACCATCTTAGACTGCATCGTCACTTACCATCTGGTGATATCGCAGTGTAGGGCTATCTTGTCATCGAATAAAAAAAAAACAGTACTGAACGGATTTGAATGAATTTTTATCCTGATAAACAAAAAGGTTTATCCGGGATAGGGCATGAAAGTTTTTGTTGATTTTGCTCCAAAACTTCGTTATATCTAAACCGAATTTGATAATTTTTTTTTATTATAAATTGTGTAGTATTAGAAATATTTTATCCAATTTTGGTGAAGATCTACTAAATATTATCGGACATAGAGGACATAACTTCTCGCGGAAAGTAACAAGTCACTCTAAATTTTTTCCACGCGGACAAAGTCGCGGGAATCAGCTAGTTATTATCATGATGGTCCAGGTAACACAGGCTACATTTCATACAAACAAATTCAATATGACAGATTACATACAGTATGTACTAGCTTTTGCCCCCGCGACTTCGTCCGCGTGGAATTAGGTTTTGGGGTGGAATTTTCAAAAACTGTGACACACGTACTTCTTTATTTTTAACTGAAAGCTCTAATACCAACTTTGATGGAAACAGCTTGAAAAATGACGGAGTTTCATATAAACTTCCATCCCCTATTTAAACCCCATAGGGGTGGAATTTGCAATAATCCTTTCTTAGTGTGCGCCTACGTCATAAAAGAAACCAACTGTAAAAATTTCTAGTTTTTAACTTCAGTAGTTTAGGCTGTGCGTTGATATCTCAGTCAGTCAGTCAGTCAGGACTTTGAATTTTATATATATAGATTTTAAGCTTTTTCCTTGCTATCCTAATAAAATGAACGCATTTCACTTGCCACGTGTTCTATGGGATTATTCCGTGCGAGTTGATGGGAACGCTTATTTGACGTATTGTGATGCAATGGTAAGTGTTAATGCACGGACAATAATGATTGTGTAGTCGTTATTTCATTAGGGATGCTTTGAATCCCGAGGTTTAGGACGTATTAAGCAGTGGTTTAATATTTTTTTAGAATAGAATAGAATAGAAATATCTTTATTGGTGGCAATAAACACAAAAATGTACAAAATAAATCAAAATTTAAAAACACAGCTATGGCAGGTATTAGATATTGTTACTTTGTATAGCAGTGCAACGCTACCAAAAGGTGAGTCACTCAGCTTGTGTTGGGGCTCCTAGCCTCACAAACTTAACGGCAGGATCTCCGAAAACAGCCTGTTTTTGATTCAATAGTAAACAATCAAATATTCTTTGTTTTGATAGGTTAAAAATATATGTTGTAGTTTAATACACGTTCTAAATTATTTTACCGTTCAAAAGTCCATATTTTGAACTTCACTCGATCAAATAATATTCCGAAAACAGTGTAGTTTTTAATTGTTTTTCAGGTTGTATTTATAGTATATCAAAGTTAAACTAAAAAAAAATGTCAAAAAATAGGCAAAAGCTTTTAGAAGAATATTTTACCGTTTATTTTTTTCTAAAAAGTTTTCTTTTTTTTTATCATGACTGTTTTACTTTCTTTATAACAAAGTGGCTCGTGCACCTCACTTAAATTGCTTGCAAGTTACTGCGGCCGAAGATCGTGCCCTTAAACTGGCGAAGCCACCAAGTTTTGAACCTGTGGGTGCCAGGTGTCCCAACGCTGATTTTCAGTTTTTCTATATTTTGTAAGAAAGAAAGTTTATTTTATAAATTGTGCCGCACATCAGCAACATTAGGTTATCTAGATTAGGATGTCCCGGCGCCTCTACCACTTGAGCACTAAAGACAAAACGCGTAAAGCAGAAAAGTCAATTTGTGAATTCTCTCTGGTCTGGTCTGGTGGGAGGCTTTGGCCGTGGCTGGTTACCACTCTACCGTCAAAGACGTGCCGCCAAGCGATTCGGCACGATGTCGTGTAAAAACCGATTAGGGGTACGAGCACACTGCCATACGCCTTCCAAATTAGCCCGGAACCATCTTAGACTGCATCGTCACTTACCATCAGGTGAGACTACAGTCAAGGACTATCTTGTCATCGAATAAAAAAACCATACCTAGATCATCCTATAAGTGGGAGCTCTTATTTAAGTAGGTACCTATAGCCCGTTAATACAATCCCTTATGCCCAATATCATTTCTATCTTTAGGTCTTCCCTGAAGTTTTCCAAAAACGAAATTGCAACGAAATTGCATTGAAACGAAAGCATCACCTAATTTCGTACAAGTTGGGGAATGTTGGTGATAAATATTTTTTTAAATAATTTTTTTTTTTTTTTAATCTTTATTTCAGAGATTATTCGACTGGCGAATATGCCTCTCTATATAGAATTTTTTTTTTTTAAATAAATTCTCTAAGAATTGTATAGTCTAATACACGTAACCTGGTACGTTCTGTTCAACAACAAATTGTTAAAACAAATAAACCATTAACCCTTGAACTTACAACTCAATCATTAGTTAACTCCTAAACTAGCCATAAAAAGCTTGCGAGATGAAATAAGGGCGGACCACACAGCCTCAGATCTGTATCTCACGAGATGCGCTGATATTATGTGCTAAGCCTATTACAACTTTAACATGTACTGGATAGATGATGGGTTGGAGAAGGCATCTAATTATTCTACTCCTAATCTTATTATCCTATTAATGCTATTAATATTATAAATGCGAAAGTTTTTGAGGATGGATGATGATGTATGAATGGACTGATGTTTGTTATCCTTCCTTCCTTGTGAGAAGATGTCCTTCACACAAGGAATGAACCGATTTGGGTTAAATTTGGAATGGAGATAGCTCATACCCAGGATTAACACGGGAGTTCCCACGGGCATTACAAAACCTTAATTTGAGTGGACGAAGTCGCAGGCATTGTCTAGTAAAGCATAATTATCATCATGTCATCTTACAACATCATCATCAGTCACAGCATTTTAACCTAATCAATTATGGACATTATTTGATTATCTGGGACGATAAGTAGCCTATGTCACTCTCCCTGTCCGCAACTATGCAAGAAAACACGTTTATCCGTTGCTTTATTGCGGCGTGATTGAAGGACAAACAAACAAACACACTTTCGCATTTATAATATCAGCAATAGAACTGTAACGGGACGAATTCTTAAACATTAAATATATTTAAAAAAAATTTATCGGAGGATGCTTTATTTTCGATACTGAGCCCAAAACAATTTTTTTTGAATTTTTTGTCTGTCTGTCTGTTTGCGCGCATTACACGAAAACTACTAGAAGGGTTGAATGAAATTAATTTGGTATAGTTGTAGCTGATACTCCGGGTCAATATATATAAGATACTTTTTATCCTGATAAACAATTATCCGGTTTATCCGGGATAGAGGATGAGTTTTTGTTGATTTTACTCCATATCTCCGCTAAATCTAAACCGAATTTGTTAATTCGTTTTTTATTATAAATTGTGTACCTACTATTACAAATATTTTGTCCAATTTTGGTAAAGATCTACTAAATATTATCGGAGATAGAGGACAGAATTTCTCGCGGATAGTAGCAAGTCACTCTAAACTTTTTCCACGCGGACGAAGTCGCGGAAATCAGCTAGTTAGTAATAAAGTCGGGATTCTTCACAAATATAATTAGCAATTTGCGTCAACAGTATAATACTGTTGACGCAAATTGCTAATTATATTACCGCGTCCAAAATATAATTCAATATATTTTCGGGCATCGGCGGCAGCGTCGCATCGCCCTAAACTAAATATTTTGACTGCCCCCCGCGGTCAATTCGCTCATTAGGCCTCACAGGAACGCGTGCCGCGAATTAGTTTCTTTGTTACGCGGATTAATCGCTTCTCGCTTCTAATTTATGCACGAAAATCACTGAACCGATTTTGATTGACAAAATATAGCTAATAAAAGCTCTAAACGCGTTGATGTCTTTCATTGAAAAGATTCTTAAACAAGAAAATTTTGACAACCTCCCTGACTGAAATTATTTTATACTTACTTTGTTACGAATGTTTTAATTATTTTTATCTTTGTATAAAATCTTTGTATTATAAGTAGGTACGTTTATCTCACGAAGTTACGGGCGCTTTACTTGTGGTTACCTACGTTGTGTACATGCATGCACATTGCGTAAGTGTGCATGCCTGTCAACTTATCTAAAAAATAATATGATTTTAGTTTATGTTAAGTTATTTTCATTTAATTTTACTATCTAGTTAGTACAACAATTTAAAAAAAACATGCATGGGAGGTAAAGTCGAGACAGTGCAAAGAAAATTCGATTAAAAGCCAAGTGTAGAATAGCATAGGAACCCCATAAAAATTACCACAATTATTATACTGCGCATGATCGAGCGGGCGAGGTGACGACGGCCGGGCCTCTTGGAATCGGTCGCAAAAACGGCGCGGCGCGTCTGGTGCGAGCGAGATAGTCGCTTAGAGAGGGACGGGGCGAGCCGCGGTCGGCGCGCCGGGCATATCTGGGAGGCGGGCATAGATTACACATTGGCAACAGACTGTACACTGCTTAGAGAGGGACGGGACGAGCTGCAGTTGGCGAGCCGGGCATAGATTATAGATTGACAACAGACTACACTGTGTGTTCTTCTTGGTTAAAACGCATACGCACTACTATTTTTATTATTTATTATATTTACTTCAATGACAAGATAGTCCTTGACTGCGATCTCACCTGATTGTAAGCGACGATGCAGTCTAAGACGGTAGTGGACTAGCTTGGAAAGGGGTGTGGCAGTGTAAATTTAACCCATGCCCCAAGCCAAGATAACCACAATTATTATACTGCGCATGATCGAGCGGGCGAGGTGACGACGGCCGGGCCTCTCGGAATCGGTCGCAAAAACGGCGCGGCGCGTCTGGTGCGAGCGAGATAGTCGCTCAGAGAGGGACGGGGCAAGCCGCGGTCGACGAGCCGGGCATATCTGGGAGGCGGGCATAGATTACACATTGACAACAGACTGTACACTGCTTAGAGAGGGACGGCGCGAGCCGCGGTCGGCGAGCCGGGCATATCTGGGAGGCGGACATAGATTACAGATTGATAACAGTAGCCTAAGCACGAACATTTTAACTTTCGAATAGTCAAAGTGAAGTTAACGCCAATGTATGAAAATGACAGGAGCGCTCCTGTCATTTTCATGAACACGCGAGTGAAGTTAAGGTCAACACTAGTACTGGGAGTGTGCGGGGTTTGAAGCAACGGTTGGACGCGGTGCACACCCGCCCGTTTCTTCAGCCCCCGATTCCTCGGAGATCGCGCGCGGACTATATGTTATGTAATAGGTACATTTTGTGTGGTTATTGGTACTAGACGAACCAGTACATACTTAAGTACTGATGATACAGTACTCAAGTTATACGTGGCGAGATACGCAGACGCCGAAAGAGCGTTCCATGCCTCAGCGGTACGTTTCAGAAACGTTGCACTAAGCGTAGCGTAAGCGTAGCGTAGCGATTCGTGTATTAAAAAAAAAAATTAAAAATTCATAATTATTTATTTCATGTAGGCCAACTTGTAGTTCTTTTGACACGTCATGACTCTACCACCGGTTCGGAATGCAGATTCTGCTGAGAAGAGCCGGCAAAAAACTCAGCAGTTGCTCTTTTCATAACAAAATATTTCAATATATTACATATACCTTTATGTTGCACCATACTACCCACACACCTAATTTCACTCCTGTCACCAATGGTTGCCTGGTAGAGATAGCTTGTTAGCAATAAGGCCGCCTTTGCATGCATAGTTTTAAGATGTATTCAATTTTGTTTCTTTTTTGTGTGCAATAAAGTTTTTTATGTATCTATATATTACTACACTATCTTGTGCGTTGTCTGTAGGTAAAATTGCAAGGTGCAACCACAATTCACGCAGCGTGCTGTCTGTGACATACATATTCTATGAGATCAAAGTCGTTTACCGGCGCAATTCCCTTTCGTTGTAGTACCTACAGGCCGCAGCAAAAACATCTAGATCACCTAGGAGCCCTAGATTCAATTAAATGGCCATTTAACTTACATGAAAGGATAAAACCTATGGGAACAATGAAATTGTAGGCAACTGTACTTTTTACTTAGTCAACTAATAGTAATCCTTCCTATTATCCTATTTTTTTTTCCTATCCTATTTCCTATTATTAATCCTATTAATCCTATTATTATCTATATATATAAAATTCAAAGTCCTGATTGACTGTTTGACTGAGATATCAACGCACAGCCTAAACTACTGAAGTTAGAAACTTGAAATTTTTACAGTTGGTTCCTTTTATGACGTAGGCGCACACTAAGAAAGGATTATTGGAAATTCCACCCCTAAGGGGTTTAAATAGGGGATGGAAGTTTATATGAAAATCCCTCATTTTTCAAGCTGTCCATCAAAGTTGGTATTTGAGCTTTCAGTTAAATATAAAGAAGTACGTGTGTCACAGTTTTTAAAAATTCCACCTAAAATCTAATTCCACGCGGACGAAGTCGCGGGGGCAAAAGCTAATCTAAATATATAAAAGGAAAAGGTGACTAACTGATTGACTGACTGATCTATCAACGCACAGCTCAAACCACTGGATGGATCTGGCTGAAATTTGGCATACAGATAGCTATTATGACGTAGAGATCCGCTAAGAAAGAATTTTTGAAAATTCAACCCCTAAGGAGATAAAATAGGCGTTTGAAAAATCGAACTTAGCGTGAGCGAAGCCGCGGGAATAAGCTCGTTAATATTATAAATGCGAAAGTTTGTATGTTTGTTACTGAATCTCGTCGCAACGACTGAACCGATTTGGCTGAAATTTGGCATAGAGATAGATTATTACAGTCTGAATTAGGACATAGGCTACTTTCTATCCCGGGAAATAAGAGAGTCCCCCTGGGAATAAAAAACCTTTATCCGTGTGAACGAAGTCGCGCGTATCAGCTAGTTATAGTATAATGTTATAAATGCGAAAGTTTGGATGTATGGATGTTTGTTACTCAATCACGTCGCAATGTCTGAACCGATTTGGCTGAAATTTGGCTCAGAAATTCAAATTCAAATTCAAAATTAATTTATTTCACGTAGGCTAACTTGTAGCTCTTATGATACGTCATAAATCTACCACCGGTTCGGAATGCAGATTCTGCTGAGAAGAGCCGGTAAGAAACTCAGCAGTTGCTCTTTTCAAACGTTTTTTTTTTTTACAAATCTATGCTATGTATACAGTGCTTCCACAATAAAGCCTCAAAAATGCAAAAATGCATACGTAGGTACACCAATCCAACGCATGTCAAGATGGACAACCAAAGCAGACCCATTCCCGTTGGTCAGAGATAGATTATAGTCTGAAATAGAACATAGGCTACTTTTTAACCCGGAAAATAAGAGAGTTCCCGCGCGAATTAAAAGGCACGAAGTCGCGGGAATCAACTAGTAGGTACCTACTTAATAATGTCCTTCCGACCGAATCCGGCCTCGGCGGCCAACTCCTCAGAGATTAGCCATCTGTGCTGGAGATATTATAGTGCACAATACTTTAAAAACGTCTAATTTATATATACTATATTATATTTTTCAATGAATTTATTGAAGTCAGTAAAAAGTAAAACTGAAATAGTAATAATCAATTTTTAATTATAACATCCCATTAATCTAATTATTCACCTAGCGATTATTCCATCACAATTTTAACATAGCTGCGTCAAATTAACCTTTTTAACCATTAAACACTCCCACCTAACGTTAAACTGTAAATAAAGGGCCGGTTTTTAATTAGAACATTGCACTAACCCAAATTAATTCATCGCAGTTTTGACATAGCGATGTCAAATTAAACTTTAAACCATATAAAGATGTTCGCATATTACGAGCCAACCTAGGTTCCTACTATTTTTTTTAAATGTAAAAATTCTTTTTACAAAACCGACTTCAAACGTCACTACAAAGTATATCAATTGTGCCTATAAAATTTGAAGAGTTCCCTCAATTTCTCCTGGATCCTGTCATCAGACTCTGACCTGATGACAATGGGACCACCTGGGAAGTACCTTTCAGACCACCTGGGATTTTTTTCTTTGAAAGGTTATATACCCCTTATACAAAAAAAGAATTTTTCAAATCGGTCCAGGCGTCTTTGAGTAAAAAAAAACCTCCTCCTTTTTTGGAAGTCGGTTAAAAATGGATACGTAATTACGTCAAAAGGAAGGGTAATAATTTTAGCAGTCTATATTCTGAAGATCTCCCTGGCGCAGTGGTGAACGCTGTGATCTTATAACTGGGAGGTCTAGGGTACGATTCCCGGCGGGAGCAATTTGGGAATTTATAATTTCTGAATCGTCTGGTCTGGTAGAAGACTGGCCATGGCTAATGACCAGTGACCACCCTACCGTCAAAGACGTGCCGCCAAGCGATTTAGCGTTCCGGCACGATGGCGTATGGAAAGGTAAAATAGTAGTATCTACTAGAAGAGTTAAGTTTAAAGTGTTACAGCAGTTTAGTTGAGTTGTAATAGAGGCGAAAGTGGTGGAAGGTTTGTTGGTTTGTCCTTCAATCACGCCGCAACAGAGCTATGGAGCGACGATCCGTAGTTGAGAACCGGGAGAGTGACATAGGCTACATATTATCCCGGAACATCAAAAAGTTCCCGGTTGATATTCAAGAAAGAAATCCACGCGGACGAAGTCGCGGTCAAAATCCAGTTAATCTTATCTAAATATATAAAAAGAAAAGGACGGACTGACTGACTGATCTATCAACGTACAACTAAAACCACTGGACGAATCAGGCTGAAATTTGGCATATAGATAGCCATTATGACGTAGGCATCCGCTAAGAAAGGATTTTTGAAAATTCAACCCCAAAGGGGATAAAATAGGGGTTTGAAAATTCGAACTTAACGTGAACGAAGCCGCGGGCAAAAGCTAGTAATATTATGAGATTAATTAGATTTTAGATGCAACTTCGTCCGCGTGGAGTTCAATTTTTAATAATCCTGCGGAAACCCTCTGTTTCTCCGGGATAAAAGGTCATCTTTATCCCTGACCAAGTCATCACATAATGATAACCTTACCTTACCTATGTAAAAATCACATCCTAAGCTACGTTAGTGCGTGATTTAAGGACAAATCAACATACCAACAAAAAATATAATTCGCATTTGTAGCTGTACTTATATTAGCATGAATGGTTTGGGAACATGACCCTCAACAATGAGGTGATAACGCACTGAGTCCTGCGTCGTGTCAAAATATGCGATCACCTTTAACCCCCTTCTTTAGCTAACGTAATACCGTAAACAATTCCCCCGTAATAACTCAATAGCTCATGGAATATTGCATTTTTACCGCTTCGAGTTCAAAAAAAAACCGGATCGACCGCTGGAGTATTCGCGTTAGTCAATTTAAATGCAATTAAACTGGCAAAAGTGGCAAAAAGAGTTGGCGCGGCGGGCGCGTTGAGCGGGTACTAGCGGCGCCATCTATTGACGAGTAGCGGGAATGAGTCTCATGATTACCTTTTCATTTGAATTTAATAGAAATACTTAGATTTTTTGAGACTCCCTCGAAAAAAATAGTCATTCAGTCGATATTTTATTTTTTTATCTGTGTCCGAATCGGTGGTAGATTCTCGACTTGTCATAAGAGCCACACATGAAATAAATAACATGAAATAAATAATTTTGAATTTGAATCTTTGAATTTGATCTACCAACGCACAGCTCAAACCACTGGACGGATCAGGCTGTTTAGCATACTGATTTGGCATACAGTTTATACTTGTAAAATGACGTAGGCATCCTCTCAGAAAGATTTTTGTAAATTCAACTCCTAAGAGGCTATACAGAATTCTATTCAGGTTTGATGAGAATCTGCGAAAGAAAATAAAATAAATAATATTATTAATTATTAATACGAAAGTGTGTTTGTTTGTCCTTCAATCAAGCCACAACAGAGCTACGGATTAACGTGATTTTTACATGGATATAGTTAGTTAAGGACTTAGGCGACATAGGCTACTTTTTATCCCGGAAAATCAAAGAGTTCTTGCGGGATTTTTATAAACTAAATCCATGCGGACGTAGGCATGTCAGCAAGTAATTATTAAAAGTTTCAAACGAAGTTTCAAAACGAAGGGAATTTATAAAAAGCTGTCAGAGAGAGCTTTGCTATTGTCGTAATGTCACATGCCGCACCCTGTAGTGTAGGTGCGCCGGACGCCATTTTGTGGCATAGATTATACCTAATAAATGATGGCAGATGGGTCACGTCATGGAGCGGTACCGACAGTAGAGCCTTGACTTGTAAGCATGAAGCCTCACACAGCTTGGCCAACATGAAATTAACAATTTTTGGATTTTGAATTTGAAAGAGAGCTATTGTAAGCAATCATTACTCTATAATATATTAGATAGGTATAAATGCAAAAGTTTTTATTAATAGCTAGCTTTTGTTTTAAGGTTTTTTCGTTTGTTGGGATGTCCTTCAATCACGCCGCAACAAAGCATCGGATCGACGTCATTTTTTGCATAAGTAGTATAGTTGAGGACTGGGAGAGTGATATAGACCTCTTTTTATCCTGTAAAATCGAAGAGTTCCCGCGGGATTTCAAAAATTTAATCCATACGAGCGAAGCTGCGGGCATTAACTAGTAGTATAATTATATTATCTAACACATTTTTTTTTCTATTTTATTGTGAGGTTAAGAATGAATTAAAATACATGCATAATAAATACAATTTATAAACCTATAAATTAAGTAGGTCAGTACTTCTGTACCGTCTGAGACGTTTTGTACTCTACATTGTCAACACGTTAGGAATGAAGTAAGTATGTACCCACCTTAACAACCCAAAATGTAAACAGTAAAGTAAATACAAACATTCGTGCAGTGTAATTTACCTTCATTTAGTGAAGAAAGTACGTATTATTAAATCGGAGTACAATTCAACTTGCTTTCGTTTTGGAAGTAACAATTTACTTGTTACTTAATTTAAAATAGGGGACGAAATGCGGTCACTGATTATTTTACTTAACTAATGTATGGCGTAGTTATTCCTGATTTCTGCGGGTCTTGACCAGTTCCCATGTATATGTCACCGTAAAATTGTAAATACCAAAAATTCTAAATTAATTTATTTCATGTAGGCTAACTTGTAGCTCTTATGACACGTCATAAATCTAGCACCGGTTCGGAATGCAGATTCTGCTGAGAAGAGCCGGTAAGAAACTCAGCAGTTGCTCTTTTCAAAAAAAATTTTTTTTTTTAACAAAGCTATGCTATGTATACAGTGCTTCCACAATAAAGCTTCAAAAATGCAAAAATGCATACGTAGGTACACCAATCCAACGCATGTCAAGATGGGCAACCAAAGCAGACCCATTCCCGTTGGTGGCACCCGTTCAAGAGCATGACGCATGATCCAGCCATTGCTTCGCTCAACCATATTTGAGGGAACGTAACAACCCGCACCATTAGATTACCACTAGATTATAATCTATCTCGCGAGATTGTGAACTATCGGAAGATTGTGAACCGTAACATACTGCTTACAATTTAATGCATAAGTTTTCGGTAGATTACATAATCTAGCGAAGTTGTGGCGTGACAAAGTAACAAATATAACAAACACACATGTACAAACTTTTGCCTTTATAATAGTTACTACCTGTTTCCCGCGACTTCACGTCAATTTCAGTTTTTGAAAGAATATATTATTTTAAGTTTGGATAATTTTCCCCGTTTTTGCCACATTTTTTACTGATGCTTCGCTCCTATTGGTCGCAGCGTGATGTTATATAGCCCAAAGCCTTCCTCGATAAATAGACTATCCAACACAAAAAGAATTTTTCAATTCGAACCAGTAGTTCCTGAGATTAGCGCGTTCAAACAAACAAACTCTTCAGCTTTATAATATTAGTATAGACAAGTCATCAGGCCAGCATGGTAGACTATGGACTAGATCCTTCTCAAAAGAAACTAATCAGCAAAGATTTAGAATCAGAAATTAATAAAATTATCTATGCTAATTTTACGATTCTGTCAGCTTAAAACCTATAGATATTTATTGTCTATGATTCGACCGTAATATAAAAATTCTTTTCAAAAAACCGACTTCAAACGCCACTACAAAGTATAAAAATAATTTTATTTTGTACACGTTTGTTGAAGTCGGGCGGGCTTAAATAGAAACGATGAATCCGATACGCGATGCTCGCCCGATTTCAATAAGCGTGTCTTTTATATGTCACCATAAGATAAGCGTCGCGCATCGATTTCATCGTTTCTAGTTAAGCCCGCCCGACTTCAACAAACGTGTACAAAATAAAATTATTTTTATACTTTGTAGTGGCGTTTGAAGTCGGTTTTTTGAAAAGAATTTTTATTTTAAGCTTTTTAGTGTAGGTTTTTCCTGCTCTCTTTCTCCTCTCCCTCCAACGCTACGGTACTAATGTAGTTCTATACTTGGTACCTACAGTACTTATTAACAATACACAAGAGCTAGGACTAGGAGCTCCATGATTTAGTCCATGGTCGGTAACAACAATAAAGCGAAATGGTGAAAGCGTCAGTTCGTAATTCCTCCAACTCTGCAGCATCAGGATTGAGGAGCTAGAACCTTGAGAATTATGATGTAGTATATGCTCGGTACCAAAAATATCAATTCGTAAACGACAGTTCCTAAATCCTCACAGTTTAGATAGGTAGTAACCCTGCAGCATCAGTATTGAAGAGCTAGGACCTTGAGTTCCACGATGTAGAATATGCTTGATACTAACAATATCAATTCGCAAGCGAAAATTCCTAAATCCTCACAGTTTAAGTGGGCAGTACCCTGCAGCATCAGGATTCAGGAGCTAGAACCCAGACCTCGATGGTGTAGTATATGCTTATTACATACAATAACAATTCATGATTAGCAGTTCCTAAACCTCTATAATTTAGGTGGGCAGTACCCTACAGCATCAGGATTGAGGAGTAGGACCTGGAGCTCTATGATCTAGTATATGCTTAGGCTAAGCATACCAATTCGTAAACGACGGTTCCTAAGGTCCCATAATTTAGGGGGGAAATACCCCTGCAGCATCAGGCTTGAGGAGTTGAAGGTAAAAAAATTTATGGGACCATTTCGCGAGCTTCCTCTGTCGATTAAAAAAAAATCTCGTGAATCGGTCCAGAAACCTTGGAGTAATCGGTGGGCATACATAGAAAAAAAAAAAAAAGATACCGGCCGAATTGATAACCTCCTCCTTTTTGGAAGTCGGTTAAAAAGTTATAAGCGTCGAGTATTAGATTAGATATCGATTATGTCGTAAACGGCAGGTGACCACCACGCTTCGAAGAAAGGGGTCGGTGGTCACAAAAACTATGTATTCAAGATGAATTTTAAAACCCCCCCCTGAGTGTGTTGGTACCAGGGGCGGATCTACTTAAAGAATACAGAGGGCCCCCAACCGAACTGGGGGTCTACTCTAATTCAACGAAAAACGAAATAGCGATAGAAATTTCGCGTATTTCCTACCACGGTTCGTTTTCGTTCCGCAACTTCGTTCGAACGAAAATGTTTGACGTTTAGATTTTCTAAACCTACTCTAATTCATAAAGGTTGCGAGCGAAAATTTGCAATAAATAATGTTTTAATAAATAAATAAAATATTTTATTTTCCTATTTTCTTCCTGTACTTAACATATATTACATTACATATACCTACATCACTACAGAAAGCAGTTTCTTGTCAAAATGGCAATTAGTTGAGTAATTAGGTAGGGCCCCTAAGCAGTATTAGCCCAGGGCCCCACAAATTCAAGATCCGCCCCTGGTTGGTACTTTGAACCTGTGATCTTAAGACGAATGCGATTCACCAACGGTAATGGGTCTGCTTTCTGTCTACTCGTCGTAACATGCATTGGATTGTATGTAGGACTTGCGAAACTTCATTGTGGAAGCACTGTATATACATAGCATAGTTCTATTACCTATTGTTAAATTTTTTTTGAAAAGAGCAACCGCCGAGTTTATTGCTGGCTTTTCTCGGCAGGAACGGCATTCCGAACCAGTGGTAGATTCATCGACGATTCAAAAGCAATTGTAAAAGTTTATTTGAATAAAAAATACTTCTATTTCTATTTCTAACTAGCTTTTGCCCCCACGACTTCGTCCGCGTGGAATTAGATTTTGGGGTGGAATTTTCAAAAACTGTGACACACGTACTTCTTTTTTTTTAACTGAAAGCTCTAATACCAACTTTGATGGAAACAGCTTGAAAAATGACGGACTTTCATATAAACTTCCATCCCTTATTTAAACCCCTTAGGGGTGGAATTTCCAATAATCCTTTCTTAGTGTGCGCTTACGTCATAAAAGGAACCAACTGTAAAAATTTCAAGTTTCTAACTTCAGTAGTTTAGGCTGTGCGTTGATATCTCAGTCAGTCAGTCAGTCTGTCAGGACTTTGAATTTTATATATTTCTAATGAATGTCCGATGGTCGTTTCGGTCAATGGTCTTATAGCGAAAAGTTTCGATCAACACCCTAAGAAACTTTCGCTTAGTACTTGGATCAAGAGCAGGATACAGAAGGCGGTACTCCTTGAGACGGCACGCATTGTGAGGAGGTTCCTCACTCTGGAGCCCTGACCACTGCCTGCTTGGGTCCTACCCCGCAGCAAGTGGGACCCATTTAATTGTATTATTTTTAAGGATGTTATATAGGTATATTGTATTTTTGTAACAGATTGAACCTACCTAGTAGGTACCTAAGGTTTGTGAAATTGTGTGATATTTTGATGAGCCGATATTTTGAATCTCGCATCTCATTTGTCGGCTTCTGATGCTCTGATGTTCTAATGCTGTCGGTAACGTAAGATGTCCTTTCTTTTCTATATTTAAGTTTATTTTTTAAGTATTATGATATACAGAATAAATAAATAAATAGATTGAACCTACCTAGTAGGTAGCTAAGGCTGAAATTCGCAGCTGAGACCGCACTTTCACTCAGCTCAGACTCAAGACAATCAAAACGAGACAGATTTAAGTCAGAGCATATATTTTGTGTCTCGTTTTAACCTCTATCTTTAGTCTGAGCTGAGTCACAGCACGCTCTATAGATCTCAGCATAATATTTGTGAATACGAGTGATATTTTGATGAGCCGATATTTTGGATCTCGCATCTCATTTGAATGCTGTCGGTAACGTAAGACGTTCTTACTATATTTAAGTTAATGTTTAAGGTTATGATGTACACTGCGGGTTGTTACGTTCTCTCAAATATGGTTGAGCGAAGCAATGGCTGGATCATGCGTCATGCTCGTGAACGGGTGCCACCAACGGGAATGGGTCTGCTTTGGCTACCCATCTTGACATGCGTTGGATTGGTGTACCTACGTAGGCATTTTTGCATTTTTTTGAAGCTTTATTGTGGAAGCACTGTTTACATAGCATAGCTTTGTAAAAAAAAAAATTTTTTTTTTTTAAAAGAGCAACTGCTGAGTTTCTTGCCGGCTCTTCTCAGCAGAGTCTGCATTCCGAACCGGTGGTAGATTTATGACGTGTCATAAGAGCTACAAGTTAGCCTATATGAAATAAATTAATTTTGAATTTGAATTTGAATACGAGTGATATTTTGATAAGCCGACATTCTGAATCCCGCATCTCATTTGTCGGCGTTCACCCGTCCCATGCTGTCGGTAACGCGAGCCCGCTATCGCCGCAGCATCTAATCACGGTAGCACAACACCATCCCCTGTTAACCTTGGTCTAGTGTAGATACGCGTTTTTTACCTATGGTACATTCGCGGTTTTGCACTATCCCCGACGATTGGTGAAAATATGTGATATTTGAAGAGGTGATATTTTGAGTCCCGCATCTCATTTGTCTGCGTTTAAGCGTTTTGATGCTCTCGGTAACGTAAGACGTCCTTTCTATATTTAAGTTGTTTATAAGGTTATGATGTACAGAATATAAATAAATAGATTGAACCTACCTAGTAGGTACCTAAGGCTAAAATCTATAGACCTAAGGCTGAAATCCGCAGCTGAGACCGCGCCCTCACTCAGCTGAGACTCAAGACAGAATCAAAACGAGACAGATTTAAGTCAGAGCATATATTTTGTGTCTCGTTTTAACCTCTATCTTGAGATCTCAGCATAATATTTGTGAATCCGAGTGATATTTTGATGAGCCGATATTCTGAATCCCGCATCTCATTTGTCGGCGTTCACCCGTCCGACGCTGTCGGTAACGCGAGCCCGCTATCGCCGCAGCATCTAATCACGGTAGCACAACACCATCCCCTGTTAAACTTGGTCTAGTGTAGATACGCGTTTTTTACCTATGGTACATTCGCGGTTTTGCACTATCCCCGACGATTGGTGAAAATATGTGATATTTGAAGAGCCGATAATCTGAATCCCGCATCTAATTTGTCTGCGTTTAAGCGTTCCGATGTTGTCGGTAACGTAAGACATCCTTTCTATAATATTTAAGTTTAGTTAAGTTAATGAGTACAGAATAAATAAATAAATTGAACCTACCTAGAGGTACCTAAGATTTGTGAATACGGGTGATATTTTGATGAGCCGATATTCTGAGTCCCGCATCTCATTTGTCGGCGCTCACCCGTCCCATGCTGTCGGTAACGCGAGCCCGCTATCGCCGCAGCATCTAATCACGGTAGCACACGGCTTCTTCCCCGAAAGGAGCGGTAATTACACCGTCCTGTATCATACCGGGCTGCCGCGGGCGAAAATTTTATATACAGGGTGCTTTTTTTTTTATTTTTTTAAGCTATTGCATAGCTTCTATCGCGGGCCAACGTGGAGACCGAATCCAGAAATTCCGTAACGAAAATAACCTGACACGGGACTCCTCTCACCGCTAGACGGCGTTGATAAAAAATGCTATGCAGTAGCTTTACCGTGGCAGTCCCCGAGTGCCACACGTCTTTTTTATAATCCGGTGTTGTGTTGGTTGTAAGTATTTTTCTGTAAAGAAATTCTTAGTACTAGACGAGATTGTCCTAGACTGCGATCTCACCTGATGGTAAGTGACGATGCAATCTAAGATGGTAGCGGGCTAATTTGGAAGCTTTTTTGATGTGAGAATGCACATTTGGGTATCTTTAAAACAAGAGTGAATAATCATCTTCTAGGCAAACGCGTTACACCTTAGACCACATCATCACTTTCCATCAGGTGTGGTATTGATCAAGCGTGTGCCTATAGTGTATAAAAAACACTTATGTCTGTGGTCATCTGTCAATGTCAAAATGTCATGTCATTAGATATTATATTACTGATTAATGTGCATTGAAAAATTAAATGGTGCTCGTATTGTGAAACGCGTTTTAATAGTTATCTCATCGTCCTCATTCTTCAGTCCCGTCGGACTATGAGCGTGAGGGAATAGAGAGTGCAGCTGGGTTTGCGCGCACACATATGCACTATAATGTCTTCCTTCACAAGGCTAATCTCTTTGGAGATTGGCCGCCGTGGCCTAATCGGTGGGGAGGACACTATTATATTAGAAAAAATTAAGTATAATACGCGTAACAACCTGTATAGGAAAATTCCAGGAGTTTACTGTATGGCAACATCCACGCCTCGGTTTTGGGCGAACTAAAATAATATATTATAATGATATTTTCTGCTTACAGCGTCTTCTCGAATATAATTATCGCTTGTGTTGTGTTCTGTGTGTTTGATTCTTCTAATGTTTGCGGTGAAAAGGACTAGGTTCGATTTTAAATTGGGGCAATTAAGTTCTATTTATTTATTTACTTAGTATTACTTACTCACTTAGTATTACTCAAACTTTGTACCTACTTTTAATTGTTATGTGAGCTGAATAAATGTTTATTTATTTATTTATTTATTTATTTATTTTTTTGCCTCAACTTAAAATCGAACGACGACCTCACTGGTGCAGTGGTGAGCGCTGTTGTCTTATAACTGAGAGGTCTCGGGTTCGATTCCCGGCGGGGGCAATTTGAAAATTTATAATTTCTGGATTGTCTCTGGTCTGGTGACAGTGACTTTGGCCGTGGCTAGTTACCACCCTACCGTCGAAGACGTGCCGCCAAGCGATTTAGCGTTCCGGCACGATGGCGTTTAGAAACAGATTAGGGGTATGGGTTGAATTTACACTACTATAGCCCTTCCAAGTTAGCCCGCTACCATCTTCGACTGCACCGTCACTTACCATCACGTGAGATCGCAGTCAAGTGTATATCTTGTTATCGAAGTAAAAAACCTACGGAAGTAGGTACCTACCTACCTACTTAAAGGAACTTAATATCTAGTTTGATTCTATCGATCTATTTCTAAGAATCTTGGAAAGCAAAAGTCTAGTTCGAAGAAATAAAGCGAATAAAAAAACATTTACAAGGGAACCGTCGATGCTCATAATAATGTACTAATCAATTCGCTAAACTTAATGTTGGAGACACACTAACAACACGACGCGTCACAAATAATTCACCTTTGTTACTTCTTATGCTGAGATCTACAGAGCTCTGACTCAGCTCAGACTCAAGATAGAGGTTAAAACGAGACAGAAATATGCTCTGACATAAATCTATCTCGTTTTAACTCTGTCTTGACTCTGAGCTAAGTGAGAGTGCGGTCTATAATCGCGAAAATAAACTAAAACTGACGAATAAATTTGACATTTTGACAGTATTTTTGACTAGACAAAATTAGCATAGAAATTGTACCTACATGTTAACTTTTCAGTCAAGTAGAAAATGCAGCGGTTTTAATTTTTATTTGATTTAAAAGTATCTACTTTGCGTGGCGTTTAATAAGTGTTGCAAATTCTTTTAACTATAGTAGTAGCAAAAACATTTTCTTGACCCAAGCAAGAAGGGACATATTAAGTAGTAATGTTCCCATCTGTAAAAGTACCAGACCAACGGGTCTGGTAAAATTATATTACTCCATAAGTAAAATTTCAAATAACCGCTCAATGCTCAACCTCAATTATAGCCACGTAAACAAATCAAATCGATCCATTGGTCTTTTACTGCGTTGGTTTTTTAGTATAAATTCATTTCATAATTCATATAATCCTACTTCCTACTAATATTATAAATGCGAAAGTTTGGATGTATGGTTGGATGTTTGTTACTCAATCTCGCCGCAACGAAACCGATTTGACTGGAATTTGGCACTAAGATTGATTATAGTCTGAAATAACACATAGGCTACTTTTTATATAGAGTTAGAATTAGAAAACCTTGATCCACGCGAACGTAGTCGCGGGCATCAGCTAGTTTGAAAATAAGTATTAGACCAGAGGAGGAATGAATAAAAAGAGCAACTGCTGAGTTTCTTGCCGGCTCTTCTCAGTAGAATCCGCATTCCAAACCGGTGGTAGAGTCATGACGTGTCATAAGAGCTACAACTTGGCCTGTACGAAATAAATAATTTTGAATTTGAATTAGAGGAAACTAACTGTCTTCTTCTAGGCGCGTCGCTCTATGTGCAGTAGCAAAAAATATACACCCTTCTATAATAATTCATGGCTGCATGCGTACATAAACCGCCTGAGGCGGGGTTCGAACCCACACCTCGTGAGGTAGCAAACGCCAGTTAACCCGAGCTGGAAAACCATAACTGTACACAAACCCCAACTTTATTACACTCAGAATAAAGTACACTTTAAAATTTAAATTTTGCACTTACGCCACTTTGTCACTGGACGATTCATTCGATACAAAATGATAAGGGAATCCAATGAAATTTATTTCGAATACTTCTGTTGAATTATTTTGTACTTTAATCGAATAGAAATAGAGTTCTGATTGGGAAGTGATGAGACAAAAATATTGACTTATTTCTTTTAAAACGAATAAATAATTTATGTCTGTCTTTGACCGCGAGGTATGGCACCGAGTCATAATGGCGTAAGTCACAACATCGGGTTTTTTTGGAAAAGTGAACAAGAAAAACATCGCGGGGTCACCATTTGGGCAGCTGCAAACCCAATCCCATCTGTTCTTTAGAATAGAATAGAATAGAATAATTTTTTATTCAAATAAACTTTTACAAAATGCTTTCGAATCTGCTTCGTGCTATACAATCTATCTATATATATAAAATTCAAAGTCCTGACTGACTGACTGACTGAGATATCAACGCACAGCCTAAACTACTGAAGTGAGAAACTTGAAATTTTTACAGTTGGTTCCTTTTATGACGTAGGCGCACACTAAGAAAGGATTATTGGAAATTCCACCCCTAAGGGGTTTAAATAGGGGATGGAAGTTTATATGAAACTCCGTCATTTTTCAAGCTGTTTCCATCAAAGTTGGTATTACAGCTTTCAATTAAAAATAAAGAATTACGTGTGTCACAGTTTTTGAAAATTCCACCCCAATACCTAATTCCACACGGACGAAGTCGCGGGGGCAAAAGCTAGTTAATATATAAAATACCTAATATTAACTAAATCCTTACTATTTTTACTAATATTATAAATGCGAAAGGTGTTTGTTTGTTGGTTTGTTGGTTCGTCCTTGAATAACGCTGCAACAGAGCTACGGATCGATGTGATTTTTTGCATGGGTATAATCGAGGACCGGGAGAGTGACATAGGCTACTTTTTATCCCGGAAAATCAAAGAGTTCCCGCGGCATTTTAAAAACTAAATCCACGCGGACGAAGCCGCGGGCATCAGCTAGTAGACTGATAAACACATTACACTCCTTTGCGTCGCGCAGTCGGGTAAGAAGGCTAGTTTCAATCCAGCCATCGGAAGCCCGTCCCGATTTGATGCCTCGAGATCGATTAATTCGATAAATATACGCTCTAACCTACAATTATGAATTTATCCGAACTAAATTATCTTTGGGCGGTTTTTTCCAAAAAAAGATTACATTTTTGAGTCATGTATGTTTCAAAAGAGGGTAATAGGTACGAACTATGGTTCCAAGTCTGGGATTTAGGTATCTTTTTGACCGACTTAAATATAATATTAATTCAAAATCAAAATTTATTTATTTCATGTAGGCTACCTTGTAGCACTTATGACACGTCATAAATCTACCACCGGTTCGGAATGCAGATTCTGCTGAGAAGAACCGGCAAGAAACTCAGCAGTTACTCTTTTCAAAAAATAAAATAATTTTACAATAAGTAACCAAACTAAGCTAAGTATACAGTGCTTCCACAGTGCAGCTTCAAAAATGCAATACATATAATCCAACACATGTCAACATGGGAAGACAAAGCAGACCCATTCCCGTTGGTGGCACCCGTTCACGAGCACGACGCATGATCCAGCCATTGCTTCGCTCAACCATATTTGAGGGAACGTAACAAAAAATCAAAATCCCGACTGCGTAAATAGGTTAGGTTTAGGTTTAAAGAATTTATTTTTAAAGAACAGTTTGTTCACCTTACGGAGAACTTAAGATTAAAATTAATATAAAAAGTACAATCATATTAAAAAACAAAAATGGTGACTCCTAATAGTAAAAAGACTAATTCCTAGACACACGTATTTTGAAAATGCATTCTAATTTTTTTTAAAAGTTACAAATGACTTTTCAGTGACAATCTCTTGAGGCAGACTATTATATAGTAGTGCTCCCGCAAATTGTACAGTTTTCACACCCTATATGTTTTTGTACTGGATTTAGGCACTTGCAAGTTATGTTAATTTCGTGCAAAGTATGTATATGATTTAGTTTTAAGCTATTGCATATCTTCTATCGCGGGCCAGCGTGGAGACCGAATCCAGAAATTCCGTAACGAAAATAACCTGACACGGGACTCCTCTACGGTGAGCCGCTAGATGGCGTTGATAAAAAATTGCTATGCAATAGCTTTACCGCGGCAGTCCCCGAGTGCCACACGTCTTTTTTTTTTAATTGTAATTTGTGTGTTTATAGATTTTGAAAGTATTTCCCTAACTAGAATACCTACATGTCTTAACACTGAAAATAAACACTGAAAAGGAAAAATACAAATCCAGTAATCTAGAATACTGTTAAATAATATGACTTAAGAGTTGGGACCCATTATTGGGAAAAGTTTTAAAATCTAGATTTTTAATCGTCGCGTCTCGATGTGAACTGACGCTTAGTTTTAATTTTGTCCACCTGCACAGATAAGTTGAAAAAAAAAAATGTTATTAACAAAAAAATATTATATAAACGCAAACTCAAAATTATTTATTTCATGTGGGCCAACTTGTGGCTCTTATGACAAGTCGAGAATCCACCACCCGTTCGGAATGCTGATTCTGCTGAGAAGAGCCGGCAAGAAACTCAGCAGTTGCTATTTTCAAAACAAAAAAAGACGTGTGGCACTCGGGGACTGCCGCGGTAAATAGGTAGAATTTTTTATCAACGCCATCTAGCGGTGAGAGGAGTCCCGTGTCAGGTTATTTTCGTTACGGAATTTCTGGATTCGGTCTCCACGCTCAAGGCCCGCGATAGAAGCTATGCAATAGCTTAAAATTATTACAATATGTAGCTTATCTATCTTGTGGACAGCTGTGGCAAAGCAGAATGGTTCCAAGCAACTTTGTCATTAAGGCAATTGAAAAATATATTCCACACAATTCAGTTGGCTACTGGGTTAATAAATGAAGTCCATGTAATATTATACGAAGGTCAGAACTCAGTAGATATTATTTATGTGAAAACAGTAGCCCGATACTGTAATTACAAATTTTGAAAATTATTATAATCGTGACTTAACGGAAATTCCGTAACAACACTACGTACTGATGGGTAGAGTTGACAAAAAATATTTAACCTTTATATCATGACTGCAAATCTATACTTATAATAAAACTGTAACGGGACGAATTCTGTAGGTACATCAAATATATTTTGAAAATTCCGATTTGTGATTTCTTAACCGATTTGCGTGTATCTCTTTTTAATCGACACAAAAACTTTGCGAGATGGTCCCGTAACAACTTCGGGTTCCAACTCCTCAGTCCTCTAATACTGCAGAGGTAGGTACTGCTCCCCTAAACTGTGGGGATTTTAGGTAGGTACTATCGCTTATGAATAGTCATTATAGGTACCAAGTAAAGACTACATCGTTGAATTCCAAGACCCAACTCCTCAATCCTGATGCTGCAGGAGTTCTGCCCGCCTAAACTGTGGGGATTTAGGAACTGTCGATTGTGAATTGAAGAAGTGAACGAAGTCGCGGGCGTCCGCTAGTCGTATAGTATAAGTGAATCAAATGAGATAGAACATAATTCGACGGGTGAAAGGCTAATTGATCTAAGCGACATTTTGTAAAACTTGCTACTTGTTTTGTAAAACAGGAAGACTGATCGAAGTTTTTTTTTTTGGAAAAAAAATGGTAAAATATGATTTTTTTTCCTGTCTTCCTGCAAGTTTTACAAAATGTCGCTTGAATCAATTAGCCTTTCACCCGTCAATATTGTTTTTGTATTTATTTTATTTTCAGGCCATAATTTGTTGTGTATTTTAATAAAAATAAAATAAATGTTAATGTTATAATTAATATTTTTATATTTTTAAATAATGTAGGTATATTGGATGATGAATGTAAAAGGGAAAAGTATAAAATAAAAGATACGTAATCTTGTTCTACTGACCGTACTTTCAAACTGCCGAATGCTAGAGGCCATTTTCTGAACGTGATTTTTTTAAATAAAAAAATTCGGTCGACATGTTTAGACTTTAGACGTTATTTTTTTAATATTATGTTTTTTCATTCTTTTTTTATTTGAACCCGCCTAACAGAATAGGTGCAGAATAGCTAGGTAGGAATCTTGACTAAACTAACTTGGATAGTCAAGGAAAAAATCTTATATTTACCTACCACCTAACAGTTATATAACAGTTATATATATATATATATATAAATGGAAATAAATGTCACTCTCAGAGAGTAGTATAATTTAAGTCTTGTGTGGTGGTGCATGTGAGTGGTGGTGGCATTGCTTGCTTGGGAACTTGGCTCTCTTGCTTGGTTGGGGAGGTAAGCGGTGCTTAGCTTGTAACTGCATGTTTGACCATACAGATTTTTTCTGTTGACAGATTATAGCATAGGTATAGCATTGTACTAAGTTGGGACCTTTTTTCCGGGTTGTGCCACACATGACTTAGCTGTTCCGGCGCTTCTTCTGCTTGACGCCTTTTGTCTTTAATGCTCAAGTGGTGGAGGCGCCGGAACAACCTAATCTAGGTATACCTATTGGGTGATGTGTGGCACAATTTATAAAATAAACGTTTCTTTCTTTCTTTCAAAATAATTCTAACCTTTTCTTGCTAATATAAAGAACTCAGGTGCAGATTTCCTCTCGTTGTTTTCCAAAAAGGATAATTTGTTTAAATATTTATCAGCGCGCGTCCATAGCGTGATGTTATTAACAGATATTTCCGTGGAACTAATAAATTTCCGACTCGAAATTTTATCGGAATCGCGTCAGCCGCTCGAGGCACTAAATCAATCCGGGTGTACCGAAATCGGAGCATTAATATGTCGAAAAACATAAGATACGCCGATCAATTAAAATATTCACAGGAAAAACTGTGGAGAGGAATTCCGAAAGAATTTGTTGATTCTATTACCCTATTCTATCCTTCCTATTAATCCTATTATCCTATTATAATATTATAAATACGAAAGTTTGACTGCAGATTTAGATTATGGACTGGAATATCACATAGGCTACTTTTTATCCCGCCAAATAAGAGAGTTCCCGCGGGAATAAAAAACCTTAATCCACGCGGACGAAGTCGTGGGCATCGTCTAGTAATATCTGATTGTGAAAAAAAAATCAGGCAATAATATTCTGATCCAAAAATGCATCAAAAGTTATTAAAATTAAAAATCTATTATTTTAGTCCAGCATAATTCTCGCCATCACTTTTATCTTTTATTAATTTTTTATTAACCGACTAGCAAAAAAGGAGAAGGTTATGTATGTTCCCCGATTAGTCGAAGACGCCTGGACCGGTTTTTGGAAAATTCTTTTTTTGTCTAAAAGGATATATACTTCCCAGGTGGTGCCATTGCCATCAGGATCTGATAATGGGATCCTGGCGAAATCGAAGAAACTCTTCAAATTTTTAAGAAAAATTGATATACTTTGTAGTGCCGTTTGAAGTTGGTTTTGTAAAAAGAATTTTTGCGTTTATTTTGTGGTTTATATTGTTTACTTACCTTAGTATCGCTTACTTAACTATGTATAGGTTATATCTCCCACCAGAATAAAGCAAGGCAACTGGCAAATTTAAAAAAAAAAATTAAAATTATAGAAAAATAGCGACTCAACGCATTTCCCTATCACAGCCCTAAACTTGGAATACATCACCGATCAATCAAGGATCGAAGTAATAAATCTATATTTTTTATCGTAATGTCGATACAAAGTTATAATTATCAACTATTGATCTAGCCATAGATATCAGAAATTCCCTTTTGTTTCATATTGCGCTTTGTTTTTGTTTTTTTTTTGCTTTGACTCATGGTGCCTACATTTGCTGATGAATCAAAAAAAAAAAAAAAAGAAAAATTCAAAAATGTAAAATAATTATATTCATATTTTATAATACTGTATACTTACATAGCATAGTTTTGTTATCCATTGTAAAAAAATTTTTTTGAAAAGAGCAACCGCCGAGTTTATTGCTGGCTCTTCTCGGCAGGAAGGGCATTCCGAACCAGCGGTAGATTCATCGACGATTCAAAAGCACTTGTAAAAGTTTATTTGAATAAAAAATTTTCTATTCTATTTTATTCAAATATAAAAATAATTATATTTAATTGCTTAAACGCACATAACTCAGAAAAGTAAAAGCCTGGGATCGAACCCGCGACCTCCCGAATACTAATCACTAGGTCAAAGTCAAACGAAAGCCAAAATATCAAGTTTCATAGATATAACTTGAAAAATGCCAAACTTAGTCATCCCCTTTTTTAACGCTTCTGGGGGTGAAATTTTCAAAAACTGTAAGACTCAGCTAAGGTATGGAACGCACTTCCAGCTTCTTTGTTTTCGGCCACGTATGATCTGAGTACTTGCAAGACATGAGTGAATAGGCATTTTCTAGGCAAGCGCGCTCCAACCTAGAGCTCATCAATGCTTTCCATCATTAATTGTCGTCAAGCGCAAGCCTATCTCATAATAAAAATAACAAAAACATACTTCTATATTCTTCAACGAGGGAATAGAGCCAGTGTTTTGGGCACCATGCCCATAAACGACCATTTGGACGGCGTGTATTTTTTGTAAATATAACTAGTAGTAGATTTAATTTATTTAAGTTTTATTTATTTTGTTGTATGTTCTTACTAGCTTTTGCCCCCGCGACTTCGTCCGCGTGAAATTAGATTTTGGGGTGGAATTTTCAAAAACTGTGACACACGTACTTCTTTATTTTTAACTGAAAGCTCAAATACTAACTTTGATGGAAACAGCTTGAAAAATGACGGAGTTTCATATAAACTTCCATCCCCTATTTAAACCCCTTAGGGGTGGAATTTCCAATAATCCTTTCTTAGTGTGCGCCTACGTCATAGAAGGAACCAACTGTAAAAATTTCAAGTTTCTAACTTCAGTAGTTTAGGCTGTGCGTTGATATCTCAGTCAGTCAGTCAGGACTTTGAATTTTATATATATAGATAAATAAAATCTTCTATATTATGTATATTCTAGTCGAGTTACAAAAACAAAAGGCAAACGAAAAGATAAAAGATAAAAGAAAGGAAAGGATGAAACGAATTCCACAGGTAATTGCGGTTATTCACGCAACGCACGCGATATGCCTACCCGCAACATAAGGAGCGATTCACACACCGCGTGCGGCGTCGCTGCGGCGTCCTACACTAAGTACTAAATCGTGGTTAGCCAGTCGGGTCCCAGGTTCGATGCCCCGCGGGGGCAACTTGAGATATTTATAATTTCTTAAATAAATAACACACGTGAAAAGAACGCACTTATAATTTAACTAGCTTTAACCCGCGGCTTCGCTCACGTTAGGTTCGATTTTTTAACCCCCTATTTAACCCTCTTGGGGTTGAAATTTTCCAAAATCCTTTCTTAGCAGATGCCTATGTCCTAACAGCTATCTGTATGCCAAATTTCAGCTCGATCGATCCAGTGGTTAGAGCTGTGCGTTGATAGATCAGTCAGTCAGTCAGTCAGTCAGTCAGTCACCTTTGCCTTTTATATATTTAGACTAGCTTTTGTCCGCGACTTCGCTCACATTCAAACTCGCATTTTATCCTTTTAGGGGTATGTTTCCCGATTACTCGCAGACGCCTGGACCGATTTGGAAAATTCTTTTTTGTTTGAAAGGGTAGGTAGGTATATTTACCAGGTGGTCCCATTGTCATCAGTACAGGATCTGATGATGGGATCCCGGAGAATCGAGGGAACTTTCCAAATTTTATAGGTACAATTGATGTACTTTGTAGTGGCGTTTGAAGTCGGTTTTGTAAAGACAATTTTTACGTTTATATTATTCTTTCAAATCAAATCAAATCAAATTAAAATTTATTTATTTCATGTAGGCCAACTTGTAGCTCTTATGACACGTCATAAATTTACCACCGGTTCGGAATGCAGATTCTGCTGAGAAGAGCCGGCAAGAAACTCAGCAGTTGCTCTTTTCAAAAATTTTTACACTGGTTAACAAAACCATGCTATGCACACAGTTTTTCCACAAAGAAGTTTCAAAAATGCACACCTACCACAACCTAACACACGTTAAGATGGGCAGCACAAAGCAGACCCATTCCCGTTGGTGGCACCCGTTCACGAGCACGACGCATGATCCAGCCATTGCTTCGCTCAACCATATTTGAGGGAACGTAACAACCCGCACCACACGACACCACCACAGAAATGTTTAAGTGATAGTCTTTTATATAGTCTTCTACTTAAATTCATTGCGGTGCCGCAACGCACCGTATGACAGCAGTCTAACCCACCTACCTGTACGGAAGATAGATGCAACTTGTTCTAAGCTAAAGTTACCCAACGTAACTAGTGATTCGCTCCGAACCATAAACATAGCATTACTTACTACCGTCCCCGAACTCGGACTTAAATCTGAGATCTATGAACCGCACTTTCACTCAGCTCAGACTCAAGACAGAGTTAAAACGAGACAGATTTATGTCAGAACATATTTGTGTCTCGTTTTAACCTCTATCTAAGTCTGAGCTTTTCTAGTGGGAGGCTTTGGCCGTGGCTAGTTACCACCCTACCGTCAAAGACGTTGCCGCCAAGCGATTTAGCGTTCCGGCACGATGGCATGTAGAAACCGATTAGGGGTATGGGTTGAATTTACACTGCTATACCCCTTCCAAGTTAGCTCGCTACCATCTTAGGCTGCATCGTCACTTACCATCAGGTGAGATCGCAGTCAAGGGCTATCTTGTCATCGAATAAAAAAAAAAAAAAAGAGCTGAGTCAAAGCATGCTCTATAGATCTCAGTATAAGAGTTTTGTCTTAAATACACTTTTAATAGTTAGTTGTAATAATTTAAGGTTATTTTTAAATATCACGTAGCTATAAATGATTATGTAGTTTTAGTAATTAGTCAATAGTTAAATTGTTATAATTATAACAATCAACTGTGGCTTCTGATTTTTGAAACGATAGATATGATATATGAGTTTGGAAAGTTGTGTCTTCTTCTTCAACTTATAGACGTCCACTGCTGGACATAAGTCTCTTGCATGGACCTCCACAGACCTCGGTCTTGCGCTGCCTGAATCCAGCGACTCCCTGCGACTCGTTTGATGTCGTCGGTCCACCTAGTGGGGGATCTGCCAACACTGCGCTTCCCGGCGCGGGGTCGCCCCTCTAGCACCTTGGGACCCCATCGACCATCAGCTCTTCAAACTATGTGCCCCGTCCATTTCCACTTCAGTTTCGCGACTCGCTGAGCTATGTCGGAAAGTTGTGTGAATAGGACTAAATAGTAGCCTTTGTAAGTTATGGGTCATATTTACCTAATTATATGAATAGTTTAGACTCTTGCGCACAATTTGCGCATACTCTCTTATTTTCCGGGATAAAAAGTAAGTAATAAACGGTCAAACATGTTTGTAAAACACGTAAAATTTTTACGTGTTTTTGTTACGGTTTTGTTTGAACACCCAATCAAACACCGCCGTTTCCGTTTGTCAAACACGTAGTTTGTTTGACAAACACGATCGCAGACTATCAAATACACGTAAAAATGTTACGTGTTTGACGAACACGTTTGACCGTGTACGGGCCCTCTAACCTATGTGCTATTCCAGTCTATCATCTATCTCTGTGCCTTTCAGCCAAATCGGTTCAGCCGCTGCAGCGTGATTGAGTAACAAACACCCACACGTCCAACCATTCATCCATCCAAACTTTCGCATTTACAATATGAGTAGGATGGTAGGAAGTAGGATTAGTAGGATAGGATAGGATTTTAACAAACATTAAGAAAGTTTTTGAAAAGAGCATCATAAATGACGAACTTTTTTTTTTTTTTTAGGAAATAACTTTTAATTTATTTAAATTATGAACTTAAATGTATTATATATTATTATACTTTATTATCTTGAATGTTTTAAACCTCTATTTTACCTTCTTAGGGATTGAATTTTCAAAAATCTTTCCATAATATCTGATGGCTACTTCAAAAAAGCTATCTGTACGCCTTTCAGCCCGATCAGTCTAATGATTTGAGCTGTGCCTTGATAAATCAGACAGTCAGTCAGATTTTACCTTTATATATTTAAAGATTACTAGTTGATGCCCACGACTTCGCTCGCGTGGATTTAATTTTAGAAATCCCGCGAGAACTCTTTGATTTTCCGGGATAAAAAGTAGCCTATGTCATTCTCCCGGTCCTCAACTATACCCATGCACAAAATCACGTCGATCCGTAGCTCTGTTGCAGCTGATTGAAAGACAAACCAACAAATAGACACACTTTCGTATTTATAATATTAGTAAGGATAGAAGAAGATTATACGATACAAGCGATATAGAAAGCATAAAAGCCAAGATTCCACATTACATCTCTTTTATTACATATCGAACAGACGCTAGACGTTCTGAAAAATGACTGAAAATAGAAAAAGAGATTCTCGCACTCTTCAATTTATTAAGATCAAAAATTTTCACGATTTCAAAATAACATACATTTGAAATCGTTGCGTTTTCGGCCGGCCAGATTTGTATTCTGTAGGGTGACCATAATTCCTTGTAAATGGGTTCGTGTTCTAGTTGCGTAACAAAATAAGTCATCTGGCATATTATCATTAAGTTTTATTTTTATTAACTCTCAATGGAAAATATGGAGTGTTATAAGTGTTTGACATGTATATCTGTATGTCGGTAGCTCTCTTCTCTCGTAGCTCCCTAACGAATAGATCGATTTTGATGTGATTTTTTCTGTTTAAAAGCTAATCGAGTATGTCTCGTAATCATCAACTTATTTCCTACTTGATTAAAAGGTTTTACAAACTTCTTAATTAACTTATTTTTAAGTAGCTTTTGCCAGCGGCTTCGCCCACGTTAAGTTCGATTTTTCAACCCCCTATTTTACGCCCTTAGGGGTTTAATTTTCAAAAATTCTTTCTTAGCGGATGCCTTTGTCATAATAGCTGTCTGTGTGCCTTTCAGCGTAGTCCGTTCAGTGGTTAGAGCTGTGCATTGATAGATCAGTCAGTCAGTCATCTTTGCCTTTTATCTGGGTCTGAGCGGAGTGAGGGTGCAGATTTCACTTTGTGTTACTCAAATTTTGTATCTTTTTATTTGTGTGAGCTGGATTAATGTTTATATATTTACTAGCTGTTGCCCGCGACTTCGTCCGCGTCAATTTCTGTTATTATGATCGCGATTAAGAAGTTTTTAAAAGAATATATTTTAAATATGGGTAATTTCCCCCGTTTTTGCAACATTTTTCACTGATTCTTCGCTCCTATTGGTCGCAGCGTGATGCTATATAGCCTAAAGCCTTTATCGATAAATGGACTATCCAACACAAAAAGAATTTTTCAATTCGAACTAGTACTTCCTGAGATTAGCGCGTTCAAACAAACAAACTCTTCAGCTTTATAATATTAGTATAGATTTATTTATACAATTTAGAAGAATAAAACATCCTGGCCACCCTACAACCTACACACTCACCCCAATATATCAGCGCGGCGTGAGAACTGCACGGAATCGAATCCCCTATAATCAAGCAATCGCGCCACAATTAGTGCTGCGTACGTACGGACGTACGGACCGGCCGTAATGCCGCGGCCGTGCTGTAATTAAATAGAGGGAGGCGATTGACAGTTGAGGCTCAGCGCAATAAAACTATTGGAGGGATACCTATGCATTCAGGTACGATAAAGATCGTCAAGGGTATGATATAGACGACCTTTATCTATATATATAAAATTCAAAGTCCTGACTGACTGACTAACTGACTGACTGACTGAGATATCAACGCACAGCCTAAACTACTGAAGTTAGAAACTTGAAATTTTTACAGTTGGTTCCTTTTATGACGTAGGCGCACACTAAGAAAGGATTATTGGAAATTCCACCCCTAAGGGGTTTAAATAGGGGATGGAAGTTTATATGAAACTCCGTCATTTTTCAAGCTGTTTCCATCAAAGTTGGTATTTGAGCTTTCAGTTAAAAATAAAGAAGTATGTGTGTCACAGTTTTTGAAAATTCCACCCCAAAATCTAATTCCACGCGGACGAAGCCGCGGGGGCAAAAGCTAGTCTTTTTATACAACTGCCTGAAAAAAGGAGTATGTTGTTTTCAGGTTTCATGTATGTATATTGTATACATTAATACATACATATTACATACACTCACAATCCAGTGATTCACACAAAATATGAATAATATTCCAAAAGTAATGACTGTAGTATTTTAGTTTTTAGATCGTTTTTTGGCTGGACAGTCGAGTTTTTTAATTTTTTTTTATTATAGCTTGTTTTTTATATTTGTTGGTTTTGCTGGTCTGGTCACGGCTTTGGCCGTGGCTAGTTACCACCCTACCGTGAGTAACGTGCGACATAATTTTTTTTTATTAAGATAAGTGTTACCACTATACCGAAAGAGATCTGAAAGAGAAAGAGAGCTGTGGTCTTATAACTGGGAGGTCTCGGGTTCAATTCCCGGCGGGGGCAATTTAGGAATTTATAATTTGGTTTTGGCTGCGGCTAGTTACCCTTACCACCCTACAGTCAAAGTTAGCCCGCTACCATCTTAGACTGCATCGTCACTTACCATCAGGTGAAATCGCAGTCATGGGCCATCTTGTCATCGAATAAAAAGAAAAGAGAGACATGCTGCCATTGGTCGTTTTGTATTGCACTCCAACCCTAAAGCAGTAAATCCACAAAAAATAAAAACTAGAGCATTATCCAAATGTAAAAAGGAATTCCGAAAGAACACACATTTCGAGAGTTATGTGAAAACGTGGTTAATTGCAAGTGATTCGTAGCTCCAGGCTACCATTACGGAGAATCGAACTGACGACCGGGTGTTATACCCGCCTGTGAATCTGTGCGGAGATTTATGGATTTGGACGTGATAGAAACAAGATAGATAGATAAAAACTTCATTGCACACAAGAAAGAAACAAGATGACGTCACAAAAGGCTAAATTCAAATTCAAAATTATTTAATTCATGTAGGCCAACTTGTGGCTCTTATGACAAGTCGAGAATCTACCACCGGTTCGGAATGCTGATTCTGCTGAGAAGAGCCGGCAAGAAACTCAACAGTTGTTCTTTTCAAAAAAAAATTTTTTTACAATAGGTAACAAAACTATGCTATGTATACAGTGCTTCCACAGTGAAGCACTGTATACATATGAGCATAGATTCGAAAATGCAATACATAATATAATCCAACACATGTCAACATGGGAAGACAAAGCGGACCCATTCCCGTTGGTGGCACCCACTATAGGCTAAATACAAGTTCAAAATTATTTATTTAATGTAGGCCAACTTGTGGCTCCTATGTCAAGTCGAAAATCTACCACAGGTTCGGAATGCTGGTTCTGCTGAGAAGAGCCGGCAGGAAACTCAGCAGTTGCTCTTTTTAGAACAAAAAATGTTACAATATGTAGCTTATCTATCTTGTGGACAGCTGAAGTAAAGCAGATTGGTTCCAAGCAACTTTGTCTTTAAGCATGAGCTACGCCTGAAAATCAGCGCTGCAGCCTTCTAATATTGCAGCATTATGCTGAGGCAGTAGCTTTTTCAGCTATAACATGCATGTTTTATTTTGTAATATATACCCAAGTTCAATATATATTTAGTCATAGATCTAGTGTTAGTCAAATTTTTTTTATTTTTTTATTTATGTGTGTTAAGCTGAGTAAATCTTTATTTATTTACAAGCTAACACCCGCGAATTTATCAGCGTAGACTTATTCTTTAAAATCTCGTGAGAATCCTTTGATTTTCCAGAATAAAAAGTAGCCTATGTCACTCTTCAGGTCCTCAACTATACCCATGTAAAAAATCACGTCGATGCTCCGTTGCATTGCTGCGTGATTGAAGGACAAACCAACAAAAACATTTCCGCATATTTTATGATAATAATGTTTTCGGAATCTGCACAATCAGACCTTCGATTTGATACCAAAATCGAGTGATTTAATTCTGAAGTTATTTTTCTTATTGTATTTTTATGTTCATCCTGACTCTGGTGTAAAAGACTTCAACGCGCTAAGCTATGAAATTAAGCAAAATAAAAAAAATTACAAGCTTTTATTTAACTTGCAATATATGTCTGTATGTAAATATGTATGTATCTATGTTTAGGTCTTTGCAAGCTGAATTAGAACTTCCGAGTACATACAGGTACCTGGTACACGTAACAAAAGAACCATGACCAAACCGAAATTAATAGATCAAAAAACAATCAATAAGTTATAAGCTGTTTTACTGCGACTGTATCCGTCTTTTTTTAACACGAAAGAGTGTATAGAACTACTGAATCGTGACGTCATGTTGCAATAGCGGTCTCTTTTTCTAACAGGAAACTTGAAAGCTCTATATTTTCGAGACTAGTTAAGATATTTAAAAAAGACAAATGTCATTGTGTTATAATATTAAGAACCTTAATTTTGAGTAAGTATATGAAAAAAAAGACGTGTGGCACTCGGGGACTGCCGCGGTAAAGCTATTGCATATTTATTTATTTATTTATTTATTTATTTATTTATTTATTGTCCAGAACATGGTACATTATAATATACATTACATAATATTATAGGTGTTACATTAGCATAGTAGGTAAGATCTGCATGTTCTACCATTGCCGGTGTACAATATTCAAGTTTCTGTTTATAACTAGATTATAGGCACACATTACATAACCAATGCTTATTATTTATTATTATAACCTAATTATCTTATACAATAAAAATAATCTATTTCTCCGTAATTTATTGTACATACCTATCTCTAATAAATGTCAATTTTAATAATAATAATTGTAAATGTCAATGGGTATAATAAGTATGATTTTATTAGTTAATTTTAAGTTCGAAGAATTCTTTAAGGTCATAGAAATTATGCATATTAAGCCATTGGAATAACTTAGTTTTAAATCTTACTCAGGCTCACCGCTAGATGGCGTTGATAAAAAATGCGCCATCTAGCGGCTCACCGCTAGATGGCGTTGATAAAAAATGCGCCATTTAGCGGCTCACCGTCCCGTGTCAGGTTATTTTCGTTACGGAATTTCTGGATTCGGTCTCCACGCTCAAGGCCCGCGATAGAAGCTATGCAATAGCTTAAAAATTGTCAAATAGCCAATTGGGTATATGTTGTAAGTAAAGTTATAATTTAAGGTGAAATTAGGTTTTCCGGTAAGAAAACAAAAGTATGCGGTTGCAATATTACGGTTTTTGAAATAATTACGTTGAAACAATGCCACATGGCACGACGGCGTGCCGCGTGACATGTGGCTTTACAAAGAATTGGGATTTTGCCTGTGTTGAAAATAAATTATTTGTTACTAGCTGATACCCGCGACTTCGTACGCGTGGATTGAGGTTTTCTAATTCCCATCGGAACTCTATATAAAAAGTAGCCTATGTATTCTATACTATAATATATTCTAGACTATATTATATTCTATGGTGTTCCCACTTTATTTGTCTCAGTCATGTCTTAAAATGAGTAGTTTAATATTAATATTCAATTCGATGCCTTAACATGGGTAGCCTAAGTATGTCATGCTCTCTTTAAACATTTCTGTGGTGGTGTCGTGTGGTGCGGGTTGTTACGTTCCCTCAAATATGGTTGAGCGAAGCAATGGCTGGATCATGCGTCATGCTCGTGAACGGGTGCCACCAACGGGAATGGGTCTGCTTTCTGTCTGCTCGTCTTAACATGCATTGGATTGTATTTATTTGTATTTGTATTGTATTTAGTTGTATTTGTATTGGACTTAGGAAACTTCATCGTGGAAGCACTGTATACATAGCATAGTTTCATTAACGATTGTAAAATTTTTTTTATTTTTTTTTGAAAAGAGCAACCGCCGAGTTTCTCGCTGGCTCTTCTCGGCAGGAAAAGCATTCCGAACCAGTGGTAGATTCATTGACAATTCAAAAGTGCTTGTAAAAGTTTATTTGAATAAAAAATATTTCTATTTCTATTCTAGACTATAATTAATCAATCTTTGTGCCACATTTCAGCCAAATGGGTTTATTCGTTGCACCTATGTACAATGTACAATATATAAGTATTTTTCTTGATCTCGGCAGACACTGTAAATCAATCACGCGAGCGCGGGCGGTGATTATCACTGACGTTTCCTCGGGGGTTCGATTCCCGCGCGAGTCATCAATCAAAACTCCTATTTTTCCCTTTGATTCCGTAATTTTTAGCCCGCGGCCGTTTTCAAAATCGAACGTTTTGTTGGAAATTCTTAGCATTCGCTTATTTTTTTACTACAAAAACTGCCTCGTTGCTCTAGTGGTTAGTAAACCGCAGATGACGAGGTCCCAGCTTCGATTCCCGGGTTATACTATTTTTTTTTATTCGATGACAAGATAGCCCTTGACTGCGATCTCACCTGATGGTAAGTGACGATACAGTCTAAGATAGTAGCGGGCTAACTTGGAAGGGGTATAGCAGTGTAAATTCAACCCATATCCCTAGTCGGTTTCTACACGCCATCGTGCCGGAACGCTAAATCGCTTGGCGGAAACAATTTAGAAATTATAAATTCCTAAATTGCCACCGCCGGGAATCGAACCCGAGACCTCCCAGTTATAAGACCACAGCGCTCAACACTGCGCCAGGAAGGTCGTCAAAATAACACCAAGAATGTCGCAGTAGGTAGGTGCCTAGCTGGAGTTAGGATCGTAATGTAAATGCAATCAAAAGAGCTAACCTAAATCATTTGATACAGATAATTATTTGTTATATTTTTTTTATTCGATGACAAGATAGCCCTTCACTACGAATAAAAAAAACATCTAGTTTAAATAAATATGGGTACTTTAAATACTCAAAGTATGGGTAAAACATATGTACCTATAAAATAAAGAGAAGCACCCAATAATGCAAATAATAATGCCCCCGTACCTATTAATTTAAATTCATTAAATCAACCCGCCATTTTGTCAACATTAAGTTCGATTTCTAATTTTCTTCCAATTAATTAAGCTCGTAAAGCCCTGTAGCTTTCTTCTATAAATAATGTGAATATGGCGACATATAATGTCATAATGTATAACAAAGTAGACAACATGAAATTATCTAGTTAAATAGTCTGAGAGCTGATGCGAAATTTTAGAGTCACTTGATTAAGTATGTCAAAGTTTAGAGTAGTTCTTTCAATTCACGAGGGCACGTGGCTCATGGTTGTGTATCTGTATAAGTGTGAGCGAGAGCTTGCTCGCGCCTGACCGCTCCCACCTAGGCTCCTGACAGACGTGCACACTTACGCATGTGCATGCACACGACGTAACCACAAGTAAACCTCCCGTAACTTCGTGAGATAAACGATACTTAAGTGTTAGGCATCTGTTATTAAGTAGATACCTTTTACATTTACCCGTGGGGCTGTGAATTCATCTGCGTCGAGTTTGATTTTTTGAAAATCCCACGATTATCCTTTTTTTTTTGTTGAAGGATAAAAAGCCTTTATCACTCTCCAGTAAGGCTAAATTTTGTCTACACGTTTACTCGTAATCTCTTTGTGAATCTCTACATAGATTCACGAGTATACGGACAGACAAAATTTTCTCGTGACGCGCATATTAGCCCTACAGGTCGTCAACTTTATTCGTGCCAAAAATCACGTTGATCCCTTGATCTGCTACTGCACGACTATTTTGACATGTTAATTCAATTCAATTAGAGATCAAGATTAGTCGTAAGTCATAACCTTCTGATATTCCCCGCGATCTCTTCGACTATAGTCATATTATAACAAGAAAGACATAAAGTTCCCTACTATGTAGTTAAATAAGGTAGTTATTACTCATTTTGTCCTGTAATTGGTGTAAAACAGGCCTACTTAGCCGCAATATGCTAGTATAATTGCTATGGGGCTTGCATAGTTAATGAATTAGCCGCCATTTTGTGATTTTAAATGGCGGACATGTTTCTTTCTTTGAGTAGGTATAATACAATCTCAGCTTTCTTTATTATTTAAATCTTTACTTACAATAAAACTAATGGGACGAACTTAAAAACTACATTAAAATTACTACATTAAAATTTTTAAAATATATTTTGAAAATTTTAATCGGAAGATGCTTTATTAGCGATACTGAGCCTCTGTGCTGAGCCGAATAAACAAATTTTTTGTCTGTTTGTGCGCGCATCACGCGAAATCTACAGATGGATTTGCATGAAATTTGATATAGTGGTAGCTAATATTCCGGAGCAATATATAGGATAATTTATCCGGATACACGATAAGGTTTATCCGGAATAGGGAATGAAAGTTTTTGTTGATTTTGCTTAGTGGCGTTTGAACTGGGGGTTTTTAAAAAGAATTTTTGCATATAAATTATCTATCGTAATGTATGCAATACTGCCTAAAACGATTTTTTAATGCTATGCTAAAAAATTCTCTATCGATCCAGTTAATCGGTATTCTCCGTACTACTGTTGTTTTGCTCAAGTGGTAGACGCGCCGGGACAACAAAATCTAGATAACCTAACCTAGATATTATACCTAGTTGGTGATGTGTGGCACAATTCATAAAATAAACGTTTCTCTCTTTCTTTTTCTCGGAGCTACACGCGTTAGGAGAACCAAAGTCACCGACATAGCTCAGTGAGTCGCGAAGCTGAAGTGGAAATGGGCGGGGCACATAGTTCGAAGAGCTGATGGTCGATGGGGTCCCAAGGTGTTGGAGTGGCGACCCCGCACCGGGAAGCTCAGTGTTGACAGACCCGGGCCAGCGTGATAAATATGGCCTAAACCATTCTCATTCGAGATTTTGAGTTTTTTTTTTATTTATTTTTTTTATTTAAAGGAAATATACATTTTATATTTACAATATGTAAATTAGATACTGGTGAATCAAAAACCTAATTAGGTTTATCTGTTCACCGGTAGGTATTCATGTCATGTCATCAGTTGAATGAATGAAATAAAAAAAGAACACCAAACCTTTTTGTATAATTCGTATAATATAATAAAAACGTCTAAAAATACAGACAAAAATAGTATAAGGTATAAAATAGTTATAAACTATTACAAACTATGGTTAGGCTTGAAATAAACACATTGTATATTGTTAAATTCTACGTTTTCTTAAATTACCTCCTAATTATACATATGAGAATATAATTCAATTATGTATAAATTGTTTTGACTGGCACAAATATTATGCATGTTTTATTATTCGTGACTATTGCCAGTGTACGTACGTTTAAATAAATGCAACATTTTAATTATTTTTCCGTATAGGTGTAGGTATAAATGAATAATTATACGGTAAAATATTTAAATTATTCAAAACCGTGGACTTAAGACTATAAAATGCAAAAATTCACATAAATATAAAATACAGACTTATCAGCATAACTTTATGTTAATAATTCATTATTATTATGGATTGTATAATTTAAATATGAACTGTATAATTTAAATATGAATTGTATAATTTAAATATGAGGCACTTTTAAGAATTATTGATTGACTTTTCTAACTTAGAAATTCAGTATTAAGCTCTCAGAAATTCTAAATAAAATCACATTACTTTTAAACAGTTCAAAATTTACCACTAGATTTAACTTTTAGAAGTTAATTTTTTTTATCCTATCTACATAGCCAATAAATTATTATTAGAAATTTTGAAAATACTAAAACAACCAAAATACTAATATTAAGTGTTCTTAAACGAATTTTAAAATAATACTGATTTTACATAAAGCCAAATAAAAATTAATATCAGACCCACTGGCCAAATTTTTAGTCTTTTTTTTTTCTTTAAATCTACTTTTGAAAAAATTAAAGTAATAGCCTTAATTTATAAACTGTTTTAACATCGCTTGTATTGGTTATGGATTTTAGGAAAATATAATCTTATTACTAAATTTTTTAATACATTGTAAAATATTATCTAAACTTAAAAGTTATAATATTATTATGTGAGTATTATGGAATTTACACTTCTTTGATATCTATGTGACTAATGTATAGACAATGTTAATACTTATTACTCACGGACACAGATTATAAAAGTACAAAAATGGAAGTCGAATTTTCAGTCTATGGTTTACGAGATTGACATATTATAGTCTGATTTTTAATTCGGTGGAATTCCGACAGTTGTCATTTTATAAATAAAGCGAGTTATTTGTATGAAAAACAGTATTACCACCTGTACTTCGATTTTACCCCAAACTATCTGTCAGGCATTTGTCATAAATATCTATGTGCGGCAATTGATTTTTATTTTTATAAGTTTAAATTTATTATCGTTTTTGTGGGATTTTTTTAATCTCTGGTAACATAAAGATACGTCAGAATTCCACGCAATTAAAAATCAGACTATACATAGATTCTAAATGTATAATAACACTGCGCAACAAATTTCGAAAAAAATTGAGTACCCATTTCAATTTTTCCTGTTTATGTATTCATACACATTGCTTAATAAGCATGCATACTTAGTTTTTCTCTATCACGTCTTGTTTTTTAGGTACATGGTAATAAACAATTTACTAGTACTGAAATTAAAAATTAAATACATATACACATTTTATTATTATATCATCAATAATTCGAGTAAAATTTATTTTTAATATATTTGCACACATTAAAATATAAAATAGACTATAAAAAGTATTATATTATACACAAAAAATGAAAAATATTTAACATTTCGCTTTATGTTAGAAAGTATTTTCTTGCGTTAAACGTCAGCAGTTATCTCCTAACATAGATGAATCCTAATGACCTTGAAACCATTCTTTAAGCCTCCTTACATCCTGGATAAGCTGCTCCACTGGTTCAACACTCACAAATCTAAGATTTATGGAATAAAAAGAGAAATGGATATGGAAAAAATGAATTTTTAATGTCATCCAGCAACCAATCCTTTTATATATTTTTATCAAATAATTCACCAAGAGTTTCACGTTTTCAGCTTTGAGAGTACCTTAACAACCTTCCTGTGCAACCTTAGAAGGTGATAGATCACAGTTTTTAATTATTTCCATGTACATAAATCTTTGTCATTTGGTTTTTAATCGTAAAGTTTGTTTTACGTTAATGGATGCATTTATGCCCTTATTTTTATATATTATAATATTGCGTAACTTAATTTCGAAGAAAATAAGTTACGCAATATTTAAATATAAAAAATGCTTCGCTTTTCATCCATTTCCTTCAAAAATTCTTTTTTAGAGACTTAAGAATGTGCGTAACCACACACGCTACCAATACTTGTTTTTTTAATTTCTGCGCTGACGGTGACTACTTTTTCCAGTATTTATTTTAAAAATCATACGATTACACTCTTAACCAATTAATTACAAAGGTACCAATGTGAAATGAACATATTTTGTCAATAACGGTAAAGTTAACTTGTATGGGAAAAATGAGGGTATGAAAAAATTTAACGGTGTGTACCTCAAAAACTAGACGTGATAGAAACAAAAGATATGCACTGTCTACATACAATGACTAATAGGAAACTAAAATAGCAATCAGTTTTTCGGGTACCGAAACCGTGTCACGCAGTGTAATCGGCAGTGTTTGATTTTGTCATCTCTATTTTGATAAAAATAGATTATTATTATTAATTTATTATTATCGGTACTAAATTACGCAATAATGAATCAACTCACTCTACTTATCAATTGAAAAGTTAACTTTATTCTTTTAAATTAAGTATGTATTTAATTTGACAAAGGTTTGTTGGTTGTATCGTTATTTCGTATGAGCGTCCATATAATGCAAATTAAATTTTAATAAAATCCACTGACCTGAATCTTAAATCTCTAATTAACACTGGGCATGTTGCTGAGATTTCGTTTTTGGACTTACTTGATTGGCGCCATTTTGAATTCGATTGGCGCCATGTTGAATTTGATTGACGCCATCTTGGTTTTGTAAGCATAGAATCCATCCATCCATCCACACAAACTTTTGCATTTATAACAGCAGTATGAAGTAGGATAGTAGGATTTAGCTCCCGTTTTCCCAAGCACTGTTTATAAGTTATCAAGTAGTTTCAAGCTTCTGTCAACAGATGTCGCTATCAAGCGATGCAGATCAGTTGGTTGCCTTCATCCATTTGGAACTGCACTTTGTCAGAATTGGCAGCTTTGTCTGCTGGCTTTGACAACGCACTCGCTAGGAATATCTGAGCTATGCCCGTTGCTGTTACGAAGAGTGCCCAACCTGTAAGAAAAAAAGCACAGGTTATCTAAATATATAAAAGGAAAAGGTGACTGACTGACTGATTGACTGACTGACTGATCTATCAATGCACAGCTCAAACCACTGGTTGGGTCAGGCTGAAATTTGGCATACAGATAGCTATTACGATGTAGGCATTCGCTAAGAAAGGATTTTTGAAAATTCAACACCTAAGGGGATAAAATAGGGGTTTGAAAAATATAACTTAACGTGAGCGAAGCCGCGAGCAAAAGCTAGTTTAAAAATTAAAAATCTAGACATTCCTAACCCACCGCAAAAATTTGGAATGCCGTTCCTGCTTCCGTTTTTCCAACTATAATGTGGGTGTCTTTAAATCAATCTTCTAGGCAAGCGCGTACCATCTTAGACTGCATCTTCACTTACCATCACATGAGATCGAAGTCAAGCGCTAGTCTATAGTATATTTTAAAAAAAAAGATTGGTTCAAATTTTCCCAATAATGGGTTCCGACTGTTAAGTCATATTATTTAACAGTATTCTAGATTACTGGATTTGATTTTTCCTTTTCAGTGTTTAATTACACAGTCGGGTTTTTGATTTCTTAAATTTAATATTTTATTGATAAATAATAATCTATTGGTATAATAATATATGAGTAGCACGCAAGTAGTAAATGTTTTTGACTTTTACTTTATGGGAAAGAAAAATTTCAATACCTCCTATGTAAGTTGTGATATCCCACAAAATTGGCATTTTAGCATTGTTGTACCTATCATTTGTTTTTATCTATTTTATGTGTTTGTTTAAAAAAATAAAATAAAAACAGCATTCTTTAACCTACTTTCAAGTTGTATAAAGTTGTATCGTTATTAAAATGACGGCCTAAACCATTGTATTTCACCTTCACAACAATTAACGCGTCACGTAAGCGTTTTGGGGATACAACAACTTACGTAGGAGGTATCGATTTATCCATTCTTTAAAATCTTACCAATAGAACATTCTCCGGGTATATAAGGCTCGGAATATTCTCCGCACAGTCGCTTTACCCTGGCTGACCCCCAACCCCAGGGGTATAAGAGCAGACCCAGCACACCAAAGAAACCTAAAATAACAATGGAAAAATTAGAAAAAAAAATGTTGAAAAATGCTATTCTCGATTTATCGAAAATTTATATAATGTAGGTATTAAACACAAAAATAATTATGTTTCAAATTGAGTGTTATGTGTTCGAAATAACTTCCTTAGGAGATTCCAATAAAATTATAAATTCAGTTATAGTTCTTGCAATTTGAGAGGGCGCGTGTGCTTTACTTGTGGTTACATCGTGTAAATGCACATTCGTAAATGTGCGTGCTTGTCAAGAGCCTAGGTGGGAGCGGTCAGGCGCGAGCAAGCTCTCGCTCACACTTATATAGATACGACACACACACAACCATGAGCCATGCGCCCTCGTGAATTGCAAGAACTGTAAGAATATTTGTTTCGAACCTCCCAAAGCTTGTGTCGCTCCAGCCAGTGAAATGACGCTCTTCTTGAAAACAGATTGGATACAGCACGCCATAACACCAGCTAACACTGTCGCAAATTGTATAGCTGCACCTGGAAAGAAATTATAGTTTTTATAGCTAAGAAATTACTTCTGCCACAATGGTCAGTGCACAGTCACCGCATTCTTCTAAATATATAAAAGGAAAAGGTGACTGACTGACTGACTGATCTATCAACGCACATCTCAACCACTGGACAGATCGAGCTGGGAATGCAGATAGTCATTATGATGTAAATTAAAAATGATTTCTGAAAATTCAACTAGTCCTATATTTAGAGAATGAAATAAAGAGAGGGTGCGGGGATGGAAAGCCAGAATTTTTTTAAAACAAAACTAAAATATCTGAAATATCGTCTACTCTACCGTCAAGGGCCTTTCACCAAACGATTTAGCATTCAGATATGGTAATGTGTACAAACCATGTGCACATGCGTACGCGTGTGTTTGAGCTGTTTTAGAATGGATGGGATTGTTAGTTGATGGCAAGAATAGGTGAAATACTTACATAATGACAAGAAAAACAAAGCAGCTTTCCACGGTTTAGGGTACACCTCAGAATCAGTGGCCAACCCATACAGGGAGAACGGGGCACAGTTGTAATGGTCATGCCTCATGCGTATACATCTGTAATTATCGGTAAGGCTTATGACTTACTTATATTTAAAAAAAGGTCTTATTTAATAACATAAGTAATGATGCCTGCTACTAGATCTGCACTGATTTAATGTTCTTCTAATCTTGTGGGAACTATTTGGTCTTCTAGGATAGTCCACGGGCATTAACTAGTGTATTATAAATAAAGGAATGACACCAAATCGCATGACGGCAAGGCTTTATCGGTAGGGTGGTGAACATACAGGGCTAAAGGCTACCACCAGAATAGAAAATTAGGAATTATAAATTTCCAAATTACCCCTACCGGGAATCAAAGGTGGGACATTCCACTTATAAGACTACTGCGCCAGGGATGTGGAAGATACGTCAAGTCAACTGTCTAACATCGAAAGTTATAGGTTGACATGAGACTTGTTTACAGTAAAGCATCAATAAAAACACAAACCTATTGTATATCCCCACGCTGGGGACGTAGAATTTCGTTACATTCTTCTCATTTAACACAACAGGCTGCCCTAAAAGCCATTTGGGCGTCATTATACCGGTTAAAATTAGCATAAACGCAACCAAACTTAACAGCAACCAAGCCAAGCTGCGACCGGTAATAATTACGTAGCACATCGTTATATTATATCGCAGCTCTATTATAATAAAATTAGTAATTCCTGTGTAAAAAATTTAATGAATTAGTTGTGTAAACAAATATTATAAATAAAATAAGTAAAAAGTTGACATCTTAACCACAGAGACAGACAAAGACCACAGACAGTAGACACAGAGAAAGACCATAAAATTATGAACTAGTGCTGTGACTATTATATTCGTCAAAATACGTAGACAGAGAAGGCAATAGACCAAGGTACTGTGTAACCGCGACTGAAATAGAGATAACATGACGTAACGATGACGTCACATGACAAGTTCGAGTTTAATGTTGCCACAATAACTGCACTCCCCTAGTACCCCAAATTAGATGGAAAATTCTTCCCAGGATTTTTAAATAAAACGACAAAACAGATGCTGAACTGTTTTATTTTTTAAATAACATACCTACACATATAAGGTTGTCTGGGAGAGACATACCTATTAGGGTAAGCTTCTATTTTTTACATATATCTTAATATTGTGTGCAATAAAGAATTTATTATTCTTTATTGCACACAATATTAACTTCAACCACCACTTAAAAGTATAAAATAATTTTAGTTTGTACACGTAAGTCGATTTTTTAAAAATATTTTTTTTTATACTAAAGTTTTTTAATGTAGTTTCATAGGACCAATTCACTAGATAATTATTAACTCCTTAAAAAAATATTGAAATGCCGAATAGAAATTTAGCATATGTGAGTCATTTTGAAAAAAGTTGTATGTAACACAAAGGAAAATTTTTTTTCGTTACTAGTAAGAATGTTATACAAAACAATTTGTAAAGAACAGTTAAAATTTTCCTTCGATCGAGTAATGCTATTGAATTAAAAGCAACAAAAATTGTATATTTAGTCATCAAAATCATCATTCATGAAATTAACAGTATATTCCTTTTTTCAGGCAGTCGCATAAAACTGCAACTCTTCATAGTTTAAGTTAATAATTATTAAAAAAAAACATAAAAAGTCTGCCTCTAGCTATTTAAAAATGGCTTTAAAAATTAAGAACTGTACGGTCTATGTCGAAACCGTACAATTCGCCCAGTCATCATTCACGCTTTATTATAAATACGCTATTCATTATATCATAAATCAGTACACATAACATCGCATCGCGCTCACACTGCTATTAGGTTATAATTAGCCTAAGTAGAGTAGTAGTAATATACTTAAGACTTCTACTCAGCAGTTTTATTACTGTGCGGTCCTGAACCGTACAAGAACTTTGTAAATAAAATAATTCTTAAGATCGCCAACAGTTCTCGACTGGTCGTTGGACATTCGAACGAAACTTCAGGATGATTCAGAACAGTAACCGACACTATCTAACTGAATACACTTTAATCATCGCCGACATATATTATATTCTAGTATCCATCATCTTTCTTTTCTTTTCTCATAATATTCATTTCTTCCATCACGACTTTATTTTGTTTCAACAAAAATTAAAAAAAAAATTGAAAAAGTAGCCAGAGTAACCCGCCGTTACGGTATGTCAGAGGACATTACTAAAAAAAACCTATCTCCGTGCCAAATTTCAGCCATATCGGTTTAGTGTGGCGTATTGAGTAACAAACATCCATATGTTTGTTACTCAATCACGCCACACTAAACCGATATGGCTGAAATTTGGATGTATGTATGGATGGCCATACATACATTCAAACTTTCACATTTATAATATAAGTAGGATAGGGAAAATCGGGACATTGTATAGGTACCTAAAGCTGGCAACACACATAGATACTAAATTTTCTTATTAACTGTCAGTTTGTTTCGCACAAAAGTGTGTCGACCTTGAAAAAAACTGGTTACACGATGAGGGACAAAAAATTGGGTAGCTGCGTCTCTGTTTATCACATTAATAACTTTATTTCTGCTCTCTTTTTAGTGTGAGTGAGAAAGAAATCGTCACTGGCTCTATGTCTTCTCTCTCTACGTCAAAATATAATATTCTGTGATTTTTTACTATATTATTTTATATAGGTACTATTTCATGTAGGTATCAATAATCCTTGATTTATGTTTTAAACCTTAAAGTGATAGTGATCTTTCCCTTGTTCCTTGTCTCTCTGAAATCTGTAGTTTGATACTTTCACGCATGTAACTATATGCGTAGGTACGGAATAGGATTTTGTAGAGCAAACCCTCCTGCGACAGTACTGACTGCAAGAAGTAAGCACGGCCCTGCATGTAGGGCTTTAAGTAGGTTGCTGGCGAGTTTATAGAGGCAAGGTGTTTTGGTCTTGGATTAAAACTGTGGATTAGAATAGGTACCGTAAGGGCGGGTTACTTTGGCTTTTTTTCCCGTGTATTATTAGAAATCCCTCTGGTGTAAGGACTGTGATTGGCGCCTAAGGGTTATTATGGTTTTATTTGGTAAATAAGGATAGTAGCTAATCATTAATAAATTATTTTATATCAAAAATATAACAGTTCAGTTTTTTTTTATTCTTTTTTATTTGAGTCAAAGTTATTCCTTGAAGAGGGTTACTTTAACTCGCCAATTTTTTTGGCGCAGAATCTATGCAGAACCAAGCAAAAGACCAAAATAAACCTTTAAAATGAAAGATAATAAAATAATACACGTTTTGATATATAAAATTCTTTAATTCTTAAATTAATTAAAAAAAATAAACATTCCAACAGCCTTGTTACAAAATTTAACAAAAACTTAAAAACTCTTTTTATTTATTATTAAATTACTAAGTTTTAATTCCTATCTAAAGTAAAAACTTTGAAATGTTGCAATAAATAGGCATATATTATGTCTACAAAATAATCTTACAGCTTCTCTATTATTGAGATTCATCGTATTAAGGCTCATTTATCTTACTAATCAATATATGCTTAATTCTAAAACCAAATATGATTTTAAGGAACACTCTTTTGTTTCATTGGTACTTGGCAATCTAACTCAGGTACTGAGAAACAGCCTTTTTTTCAAATTTGGGGGGGTCTATCTTGCAAACAATATAGTCCCAACTATAAAGCTGCTCGTCTTTGCAGACTGGCCACCGCCAATAGTTTTCCTCTTTTCATACAGCTCACAAGGGCTCCCTCTTCACTTACTGCAGCAGTCACTTGCCTAGGATATTGTCGTAAGTTCCACTTGATCTTGAGCTAATGTTACCCGAATTTATGAGTCAAAGTATACCCATACTTAGTATTTAAAATTTTGCTATCTAAACTTGTAAGCAATCTAAATATATAAAAGGCAAAGGTGACTGACTGACTGACTGACTGACTGATTGACTGACTGACTGACTGATCTATCAACGCACAGCTCTAACCACTGGACCAATCGAGCTGAAATTTGGCATACAGGTAGCTGTTAGGACGTAGACATCCGCTAAGAAAGGATTTTGGAAAATTTCAACCCCAAGAGGGTTAAATAGGGGTTTATAAAATCGAACCTAACGTGAGCGAAGCCGCGGGTTAAAGCTAGTTGTTTATAACATTATTCTAGTCTTAAATAAATTTCTGAACCTATCTAATGTAATATTAAACAATACTTACCTCAAAAACTCCGTTACAATATAAAGTTCGAAGACCTACACAAAACACGTTCATACATGCGATAAGTTCGAAACACAAATGGCGCCTTTTTACCTTGAAATAGTTCGGGCAACCAAACAAAACGAGTGCCAGTTATGTCTTCTAACAATTACAGCTTAAACTAAATCGATAACTGCGACGGCTGCAAAGAGGTGGGAATTTTAATCTTTTTTTTATTTTGAGCCAAAGTTACCCCTTAGAGCTAAAGTAACCCGACCTTACGGTACCTACCTATCAAAAAGTTATCGGCCGAATTGATAACCTCCTTTTTGGAAGTCGGTTAAAAAGGAAAAGTTGAACGCATCTTAAACAAGTTAGTGACATCTAGCGTCCATTATCAAAAAACAGTCAATCAATATTGTTGTCTCAGTTGCTCCCAAGGAAATGCTCTAGTTCTTGCTCTTTCTCTGATGTCTTTTCATTTGAAGAAGTGACTGTGTGAAATAATTATTATTAGATTAATTAGGGCCTAATAAAACTTTATTTCGCAGCTATGAAATCTATCTAATTAATAAAAGTTCTACGATAGTGTATGGAGTTGTTTGTACGTTTAATTATTTTGTGCAATGTTCGAAATATCAAAGTAAAATGTGGTCGATGACAGTGTAAAAAAAGTGTTCGCTACGTAAGTATAATGATAACAATTTAAAATGCACTTAATTTAGGATCAATTAAGTAGGCTGTTGGTTGATTTTCATTCGGTAGTATAATATCTGTCAATTGACAGATCTATACCTACCTAAATCCAGGTGATGTTAATACCTACAACACATATGTATTGGATATAATCGTTGAAGTGATGAAATCAGTGTATTATAATGTTTTTTATTCATGAAATCTTAAGTTAAGTGTTTAATTTAGTGTTCAAAACGGTGCCATGTTGTTATTTTGTTAAGGCGTCTCAAAATGTAAGTCGTAGATGGGTTAAGGAAGTAAGAAAAAAAACACGATAAGTTTGCCCTTGTTCGTTGCAAAATCTTGATTCCTTTGTCATACTTTTACTTTTTCTCAATATTAGACGGACGTTACCTCTAGTTATCCGTTTTCCCGCTATTTTACGAAGTTATGGTGATGCTAAAGTGGGTAGGTACTTAGAAAGTTGGTGTCGAAAATGTTTTAATTTTTTTCCACCAAACAACTGTCGGAGTGAATATGTTAATATTTACGCTTGAATGGTCTTAACTGTTGTTGAGTGAGTTTTTGTTAGAAATGCAGTTAGGTTTCGATTGTTCTCTTGACATAGTTTAATTTTAGACTTGTTTTAGACTTGTGTAATAGTACAAGTGATTTATTTAGAGACAAAAGAGTTTTTTTGATAAATAAAGTTGATTATCTGATATCCGCGACTTTGTCTGTGTGTATTTAGTTCTTAAAATCCCATGGCAACTCTAATTTTCTTTATATTCGAGATAAAATTAGCCTATGTCACTCTATAGGTCCTCAACTATAACCATGCAAAAAAATCACGTCAATTCATGTTGCAGTATGATTCCAAGACAAACCCACTTTCACATTTATAATATTAGGCAGATACTCAAACTCAAAATTATTTATTTCATGTAGGCCAAATTGTGGCTCTTATGATAAGTCGAGAATCTACCACCGGTTCAGAATGCTGATTCTGCTGAGAAGAGAATATCAAATATTATCCTAGTACCACTATGTTCATACAATATTAAAGTACAGCAATAGGATAGATGTCTGATTTTGATTATAATTTTATATGCAACAACACTTACAAATTAACAAAGAGTAGTCTTTCTTTAATAACAATCAAAATAGGATGTAAAATGAGGTATTGTAGAGAATTCTAAATTCAAATTTAAAATTAATTATTTTATGTAGGTCAACTTGTGGCTCTTATGACAAGTCGAGAATCTACCACTGGTTCAGAATATTGATTCTGCTGAGAAGAGCCGGCAAGAAACTCAGCAGTTCCTCTTTTCAAAACAAAAAATGTTACATATGTAGCTTATCTATCTTGTGGACAGCTGAAACAAAGCAGATTGGTTCCAACTTTGTTCTGTTGTACACATTGTCTAAACTAAATTGATAAGTCTAAGTTTACAGACAATACTTTTCAGTACATTGTGTTGTTATCATTTTAAGATAACAAACAACACAGCTCCTAGAATGTTTTCTTTGTTTTTTTTTTTTAAAAGAATATCAGCCAAGTTGAACTTGACTTATAGTATTCTCCTCTCCCCTCCAATTAAGCGAAAAGCTTGTTCTAGGAGTGGGTATGACAATAGTGCAACGGGTGGGGCTCAAACCTGCAACCTTTCAATTTTCAATCTGCACCTTTAAACTTGTTTCCTCAAAAAAAAAAAAAAATATGCTTGCCTACCATTTTTTCACACTTAGGTGTCCATACTTATGGAATTGCAATGTTAAATGCAAAAGATAAAAAAGAAACTATATGAATAGGTTATATATAATTATGTTCATACATATTATTACTATATATGCTTTTATTATGAACAAAAAAGGATATTCATATGTACACTCGAAAAACCCTCCTACAGCAGTCTCGGGTGAAAGGAAGAAGACAGAATCAGAATTTATTTATTGCATTATACACATTATTTGTAAGATGATACAATAAATTCTTAGTGACTAGTTTATTACCAATATAATAGTGTGCAATATTAGTTAATCAACAATATAATAGTTTCAATATTACATGCAAATGTCAACGATTTATTCAACTACATAGATAGATATTATCATTTTATATAAACTTAAGCCTTAAAGATAAAAGAAAGAAGATGTCACAAATAAATTAATTGTTCTATATTGGTCAAACAAACTTATCAATATTTCTTATTTTGAAAATATAAATAAAAACAATAAAGATAAAAATAAATAGTAAACAATGATAGTGCCCATATTTATGCATAAATAAACCCAGCATATAACCTGTTGTTATATGTCATATTAAATCATAATTCATTTATTAGTTTGATATTAATTTAATTTAACATTTAAGACATTATTGAATACTTTATCAGTAAAGTAGTTCTTTCACTTATTCATCCTATTAATATCATAAATGTGAAATTTTGGATAGGTGGTTGAATTTTTATTACTCCTTCACACCACAACAAATGATTCAGCTGAAATTTGGAATGGAGATAGTTCATACCCAGGATTAGCACATAGGCTACATTACATCTAGGAAAATTAAGGAGTGGGAATTAAAAAACCTTACGCACATAAACAAAATCACGGGTATCATCTAGTATATTATATTTCACTTAACTTAATAAACATACATCATGCTCGTGAACGGATGCCACCAACGGGAATGGGTCTGATTTAACTGCCCATCTTGACATGCGTTGGATTGGTGTACCTACGTATGCATTTTTGCATTTTTGAAGCTTTATTGTGGAAGCACTGTATACATAGCATAGCTTTGTAAAAAAAATTTTTTTTTGAAAAGAGCAACTGCTGAGTTTCTTCCCGGCTCTTCTCAGCAGAATCTGCATTCCGAACCGGTGGTAGATTTATGACGTGTCATAAGAGCTACAAGTTAGCCTACATGAAATAAATTAATTTTGAATTTGAATTTGAATTTACATCTTCCTTATTAATGTAATATATCACAGCTGATTGCCTTTAATGAAGTAATTATAGTTCACTTTCACTGAAAAAGTGGAATACCCACAAACTGTGAAGTGTAAATACTGCATTAAATTGTACCATTTGGATGCATATACGCAATAACGTTTCAACCCACAAACCTTTGTCAAATTAAATACATACATAATGTAATGGAATAAAGTTAACTTTACAATTGATAAGTTGTGAGGGTTGACTCTTTATTGCATACTATTTGATGCCCGCAACTTCGTTTGTTGAATCAGAAAATTTTCAGTTTTTTTTTCACAATCAGATTTTACTAGACGCTGTCTACTTTTTATCCCGGAAAACTGTTATTTTCCGGGATAAAAAGTAGCCTATGTGTTATCCCACACTATAATCTATCTCTATGCCAAATTTCAGCCAAATCGGTTCAGTAGATTTTACGTGAAAGAGTAACAAACATCCATCCATACTTGCAAATTTTCGCGTTTATAATATTACTAGGATAGTAGGAAGTAGGATGTGCGTCCATTTAGCCCGCTACCATCTTAGACTGCATCGTCACTTACCATCAGGTGAGATCGCAGTCGAGGGCTATCTTGTCATCTAATTAAAAAAAAAAAAAAAATTTGTCAGACGACTGCAGAATTTAGAAATATTGTTTCTTCGTTGCAGAAACCGACCAGAGATCACATCACATCATCACAGAAATCTTGTCCACATCAGAAGCAAGAATCAAACTATGTTATTGTAAATACCTAACAGTGTTAACTTTGTGTTCACGTGACGTAATCGAATCGTATGTTAGTGTCGGGCTGCAGTGTAACAGTGTAGTGACAAGATGAGTTCCACCAGCTCCAACATGCTGAAGCCGCAGCCACCCTCGCGGCCCATTGACTTGGATCAGGTGAGCATTTTATTTATTTATTCTATGACAAGATAGCTCTTGACTGCGATCTCACCTGTTGGTAAGTGACGATGCAGTCTAAGATGGTAGCGGGCTAACTTGGAAGGGGTATAGCAGTGTAAATTCAACCCATACCCCTAATCGGTTTCTACACGCCATCGTGCCGGAACGCTAAATCGCTTGGCGGCACGTTTTTGACGGTAGGGTGGTAACTAGCCACGGCCAAAGCCTCCCACCAGACCAGACCAGAGACAATTTAGAAATAATAAATTACTAAATTGCCCCCGCCGGGAATCGAACCCGAGAACTCCCAGTTATAAGACCACAGCGCTCACCACTGCACCACGGAGGTCGTCATTTTATTTATTTTATTTTTATTTTTTATGTACATATAAGGATTTCCAAGACAACACATTAGATTAACAATATATCAGAAGAAGTAGACATAGGCAAACTTTTACTTGCAAACTTTAAAAAAAAGGCAAAGTGGACAACCTCAAACATTATCATTAGTATGGATACGACTGCGGGATTGTGGGATTATGATCAAGCATTTGCAAGATTCAAATTGTGTTGTTGTAAATAGCACTGTTAACTTTGTGCTCGCGTGACTTGGATCAGGACTTATAATATATACCTTCAAGGCAAGAGTGAATAGGCATTTTCTAGGCAAGGGCGCTCCAACCTAGACCTCATCAGTGCTATTTAGTATTGATTGTCGTCAAGCGCAAGCCTATTTCGAATTTAAAAAAAAAATCATTTTGTGTGCATTGTGCAAGTGCAGGTGAGCTTTTTACTTACAAACTTAAAAAAAAAGGCTAAACGTATGCTGAGACCCAGGTGGCGCCGCGATGGGAGGACAAACGTTATCATTAGTATGGATACGACTGCGGGATTCCAGTTTTTTTTTTTGAATAAAGAATATCAGCCTAGCTTAACTTGACTGATGTTCTAGGGGTATGGGTTGAAAGTGCACTGCCGTACTCCTTCGAAGTTAGTCCGCTACCATCTAAGACTGCATCGTCACTTACCATTAGGTGAGATCGTAGTCAAGGACTATCTTGTCATCAAAAAAAAAAATGTGAAAAAACCTTAGAACCTAGACGTGCCGCCACGCGATTTAGCGTTCCGGCACGATGGCCGAGTAGAAACCGATTAGGGGGTATGGGTTGAATGTAAACTGCCATCCTCTTTCCAAGTTAGTCCGCTACCATCTAAGACTGCATTGTCATTTACCATTAGGGGAGATCGCAGTCAAGGACTATCTACTATCTTGTCATTGAATAATTTTTTTCTATTCATCTAAAGACGTTTTAGCAGATTTCCAATACAAAAACTGTCAGAACGACTTTAATAAAAAGAAAAATGTAAAAAAATCTTCTTTGAAGCTATCACTGTTCTCGGTTATTATGGAATTCGATAATGGAATCCAATTAACTTGGATTCAACAGGACGCGTCATCAACAGGCTTCCCACGTGAACGTAAACGTGATGTTGCAAATGCAAAGGTTTTGTAATCACATACACTGGGGTTTTGATTAACAAGAAAAACCTCTTTCCAATTCAAATTCAAAATTTATTTATTTCATGTAGGCTAACTTGTAGCTCTTATGACACGTCATAAATCTACCACCGGTTCGGAATGCAGATTCTGCTGAGAAGAGCCGGCAAGAAACTCAGCAGTTCCTCTTTTCAAAAAAAAATTTTTTTTTTAACAAAGCTATGCTATGTATACAGTGCTTCCACAATAAAGCTTCAAAAATGCAAAAATGCATACGTAGCTACACCCAACGCATGTCAAGATGGGCAGCCAAAGCAGACCCATTCCCGTTGGTGGCACCCGTTCACGAGCATGACGCATGATCCAGCCGTTGCTTCGCTCAACCATATTTGAGGGAACGTAACAACCCGCACCACACGACACCACCACAGAAATGTTTAAAGAGAGCATGACTACTCAGGCCTTCCTGGTCTGGTGGGAGGCTTTGGCCGTGGCTAGTTACCATCCTAACGTCAAAGACGTGCCTCCAAGCGATTTAGCGTTCCGGCACTCTATCTTACTCCTACTAAGAAATAATCTAAAAATATATAAATTAGATAGCTTAGGTAATTACAAATCGGGAAATGTTAGTACACAAAATTCTAAAATAAATTTTATATTTTATTTCAAAGTTTTCACATTCTTTTTTTTTATCTGTGCTACAAATATGCGAAACGGCACTCGCCATAACACTACGTCATAATGTCTGTAAATAAAGAATCTTTTATTTAGCATCTTGTCGTCTGTCACTGTGATGGTTCTTAAACTACCTTCCTACCAGTGTGTTTACTGTCGAGATGACGTCATCTAGCGTTTTCGTCAATTTACGCGCGAAAATTTAAATGCATTATTTTAGTACTTATCGATTGAATAAAATTTTTATACATTTTCTGGTAGTAAATTATAACCTTGGGATTAAATTAAGACACTTTTCAAAAAAAGAGTAATATACTCTATTTTTTTTTTAAAGAATATTAGGCAACCTGAAGTTGAGTAATATCCTCCTATCCCCTCCAAATAAGCAAAAGCTTGTGCTAGCAGTGGGTACGACAATAGTGCAATGGGTGGGATTCGAACCTGCGACCTTACAGTTTTCAGTCCGCGTCTTTAACCGTTGGGCTATTGAGGCTTATTGGAGGAACTATAATAATAATATTAGCCTTTGTATCAGAGAGGTCACGAAGTTACAAGTGTATGTATACATTAGGTGGATGGTCAATGTCGTTTGTACGAAAATAGACTGAAATAGTCGGAAATCGATTGACCCGATGAATGATTTATCGGTCGGCTTTGCGCCGCTCCCGTGTGACGTCATAAAAATCTTCCATTCATGTGTCCCACCAATCACTAATTACTAAGTAGGTGCTAGATAATATCCACGACTTTGAGGCTAAGCTAAGCAAAGCTAAGCTTCGTCAATAAGGTATCCGCTTATTTGGAGGGGATAGAAGGATATAAGTCAACTTCAGCTTGGCTGATATCTTCTATATATATAAAATTCAAAGTCCTGACTGAGATATCAACGCACAGCCTAAACTACTGAAGTTAGAAACTTGAAATTTTTACAGTTAGTTCCTTTTATGACGTAGGCGCACACTAAGAAAGGATTATTGGAAATTCCAGCCCTAAGGGGTTTAAATAGCGGATGGAAGTTTATATGAAACTCCGTCATTTTTCAAGCTGTTTTCCTTCAAAGTTGGTATTTGAGCTTTCAGTTAAAAATAAAAAAGTACGTGTGTCACAGTTTTTGGAAATTCCACCCCAAAATCTAATTCCACGCGGACGAAGTCGCGGGGGCAAAAGCTAGTTGTATATATTTTTTTGGGGTTCCGTACCAAAAGGGTAACCAACGGGACGGTCTGTCTGTCAGCGGGCTGTATCTCATGATCAATAATAGGTAGATAGTTGAAATTTACACAGAATGTGTATGTTCATTGCCGCTATAACAACAAATTATCTATACTAATATTATAAAGCTGAAGAGTTTGTTTGTTTGAACGCGCTAATCTCAGGAACTACTGGTACGAATTGAAAAATTCTTTTTGTGTTGGATAGTCCATTTATCGAGGAAGGCTTTAGGCTGTATAACATCACGCTGATCATAATAACAGAAATTGACTCGGACGAAGTCGCAGGCAACAGCTAGTTTAAAAATAAAATGGAAAATAAAGGGGGGTCCCTATACAAGAAACGCGATTCACCGTGCCACCAGGTCTTGACCCTCCACTCTTAGAGAGAGACAGAGAGAGACTCGAGTCTCGAACGCAACGCAATAATCGGCTGCCCCATTTCAAAACCTAGTAAGTGTGATTGACAAAATTTTTAAGGAGACCAAAAAACATATTTGTGGTAGCCCTTCTGAACTCTGAACTTTTCAGTATCTGTTGGTAAATTAATGTTTCGTAAATAAACTACTTTGAAAGCTTTTATTGGATAATTTGTGGGGGTCTGCCAACACTGCGCTTCCCGGTGCGGGGTCGCCACTCCAGCACCTTGAGACCCCATCGACCATCAGCTCTTCGAACTATGTGCCCCGCCCATTTCCACTTCAGTTTCGCAACTCGCTATTCGTTTCTATTTAGGCCCGTCCGAATTCAACATACGTGTATAAACTAAGATTATTTTATACTTTTAAATGACGTTTGAAGTCGGTTTTTTGGGTTTTTTTTTATATTTTTTTTTTTTTTCAAAAGTCATCGTAGGCGATCTCCCTAGGAGTATCAGTTTTGCCTCAAACAAGTCACGAGTCATATTTGCCCCACTTAACGCTTGCGAACAATCGCGTACGTAGGCAGTGTGTAGGTACCGTGATCTCGATTGCAATTTCGCGAAACACCGTTGATTTACGTAACTGTATATTTCTTTGTTTTGCGTTTTACACAACGCCGCACGATCTACTGCGACGTTCGTATTTAATAGAGCCTATAATGTAGCATAAAATGCTCCTATAGAATAGGTAGATATTTTTTTTTTATTCGATGACAAGCGACTGCGATCTCACCTGATGGTATGTGACGATGCAGTCTAAGATGGTTGCGGGCTAACTTGGAAGGGGTATAGCAGTGTAAATTTAACCCATACTCCTAATCGGTTTCTACACGCCATCGTGCCGGAACGCTAAATTGCTTATAGCTTATGGAACAGCTTTTGCGCGCGGCTTCGCTCACGTTAAGTTCGATTTTTCAGACACCTATTTTACCCTCTTAGGGGTTGTATTTTCAAAATACCCTAAATTCTTTAGGGGATGCCTACGTCATAATAGCCACCTGAATGCCAAATTTCAGCCCGGTCCATCCAGGTATGCGTTGATAGATCAGTCAATCAGTCATCTTTTCCTTTTATGTATTTAGATAACCTTGAGAGTAGATATTAAGTATGTAAAGTACTACGTTTTATTTATAAATATTTTTTTTTAAAGTATAGATAGATTTATTGTACCTTATTAATCTTACCTATAAAATTAATCTAATTACTATACCTAAATAATCTTTTGGGAAAATTTGGGAAGCGTGGTTAACTGTAATCTAGTAGAAAGCTCGGTTACAAAAAAAAGATACCGGCCGAATTGATAACCTCCTCCTTTTTGGAAGTCGGTTAAAAATACCAGGTTTGTCAAAGTAGAATCATAGATTCCGTATGTCGGGGTTGCTGATTTTGAATTCACACTTGTCTAAAAATAGCTCAGTCAAAACTGTTTCGATATAGGAATCGTAAATCATAGAGTTCCACGTAAAGGCGCATTCACATCTGCAGTCGCTCACGAACCGCGCGGCTTGCACACAATGTGGCGGGTATGTTAGTACTCAATTCGTTTATGATATTTTACAATAATATTATTATCAAACTCTTAAGCTTTTATTTAACCTATTCTAACCCAAATTAACACAAAATATCCTAAATACACAGGGTATATTAAAAAATGTACCTTGCCTTAGACCTATATACACATATAAGTGGAAATACTAAAAATTAGTTATTTTATATGATTTTATGATTTTTTTTATTTTGATCACAGAAATTACTGCTATCACCTACTAAAAATAAGATATTTCGTTGATTTCATAAATCCTACTAAATCACGCCGCAACGACTGAACCGATTTGGCTGAAATTTGGCACAGAGATATAGTCTGAAATAAGTAATAACACAGGCTATTTTTTATCCCGGAAAATAAGAGTCTTCCCGCGAGAATTAAAAAACCTTAATCCACGCGAACGAAGTCGCGGGCATCAGCTAGTAAAATATAAATTAAGTAAAACATAAGTAAAGCCAATTAGGATAATTTTTAGCGTAATTTGATTAATACAAAGACTCAGCAATATGTTTCTTCTTACTATCTAGAAACGGTTCAATGCGATTGTGAATTCACCTTTATACTCTTACATTCCATTGGCACGATTCCAAGTGCTGCATTAAAAATATCGCGCGAATATTTATTTTTTACGAGATTTTGGGCACTTGTGCGCCAGATGCAGTTTAAGTGTAATAGGTAGGCAGTGGTGCTAATTTAGTTGTCTACAGCTCGAATTTTAATAATAACACTTCCTTTAACACGTCTGACGTGTGAAATCTAGTGATGAGATAAAAGTATCGAGTAATTGGGAAAGTACCGAACTAAGCAGACTATAGTCTATACTTTTCTCTTTCTGATGTATAGCGTTATCTCTCTCGATGGAGTGGTACAGCTTTCGAAAGCTTTTCTAAGTATCGAAACAAAAGTATCGATACTACTCAGATATCGATACTTTTTCCGAATCCCTAAGCATCGCGCAAACTTGATCGTATATGGCCTGCCTAAAAAGACTGACTACCGAATAATTTACCCTACACTTATTATGTGACGATCAAAGAAAGTGTAAAGTGAGATAAAGTAACGATTACATAACTACGTGTGAATTACACAATGAACGATAGAATAACATTAGGACGCGTAATTTACACCGCTTGTCTACATTATCACATCGCTTATAAGATCTATTGCGTCATTGAACCTACCCGTATAGTTTTTTTTTACGTATGTTCCCCGATTACTCGAAGACGCCTGGACCGATTTGGAAAATTCCTTTTTTTGTTTGAAAGGGTATACTTCCCAGGTGGTCCCATTGTCATCATGTCAAAATCTGATGATGGGATCCCGGAGAAATCGAGGGAACTCTTCGAATTTTATAGGCATAATTGATATACTTTGTAGCGGCGTTTGAAGTCGGTTTTGTAAAGCGAATTTTTACGTTTATACTTGTATCCTACATCGAAAGTCGTTTGAAGCTAGCCGTCTGTGCTAGCAGGTTGGATTTTCCTAGTTTCTAATTACTGCAATGTGTCGCTACTAGATGTCGCTAACAGTTGCTATAAAACTGATTGAAAAAAGTGGATATATCATTAATTTCGTGGCTGACGTCTGGTTCAATTTGGCTGTAGTGTAACGGTTAACACACTCGGGCGCGATTCCCAGAGAGATGTGGGTTCGAATCCCGCCGGTCTCGGAATTTTTTATATGCATTTATAAATCTATATTAGGATATTTCTTTTAAGTGTAGGTTAACACTTTAATAAAAAAAAAAAAATAAAAAAAAATCTAATTAGTCTTAATTAGATGTTATTGCGTCATGCTAATTATAATTTATAATTTTTAATAGATAACACTTCTTGTATTAGATTTTTCTTTTAAATTCTTTTAATTTTTTATCTTGTTTCATATGTAACGAACTTCTGGAAATGTTGTGTTTACTTTTAAGTGGTCACTACAGTTAGCAAGGTTTAATTTTAGAATGTTTTAATTTAAGTGTATGTATTGTAAGTGTCCGTTAGTAGACGAAATAAATAAATAAATAAATGCTATTTTTTACGTTTATCCTTTTATATATTCAGAACATTGTTTTGTTTTACAGATTTGGGGCGATCTACAAGAGGGCATCGAGCTGGTTTACAGACGACAGCAGATAGTGAAGAACAGATATATGGACTTTTATACGTATCCTTTTTAACGACATCCAGTCCTGGCTGACTGACTGACTGAGATATCAACGCACAGCCTAAACTACTGAAGTTAGAAACTTGAAATTTTTACAGTTGGTTCCTTTTATGACGTAGGTGCACACTAAGAAAGGATTATTGGAAATTCCACCTCTAAGGGGTTTAAATAGGGGATGGAAGTTTATATGAAACTCCGTCATTTTTCAAGCTGTTTCCATCATAGTTGGTATTTGAGCTTTCAGTTAATAAAAATTCTTTTCAAAAAACCGACTTCAAACGCCACTACAAAGTATAAAAATAATTTTATTTTGTACACGTTTGTTGAAGTCGGGCGGCTTAAATAGAAACGATGAAATCGATACGCGATGCTCACCCGATTTCAATAAGCGTGTCTCTTATATGTCACCATAAGGTAAGCGTCGCGCATCGATTTCATCGTTTCTAGTTAAGCCCGCCCGACTTCAACAAACGTGTACAAAATAAAATTATTTGTATACTTTGTAGTGGCGTTTGAAGTCGGTTTTTTGAAAAGAATTTTTATTTTAAGCTTTTTAGTGTAGCTTGTTCCTGCTCTCTTTCTCCCCTCCCTCCAACACTACGGTACTAATGTAGTCTACTTGGTACCTACAGTACTTATTAACAACACACAATTTCTAAAGAGCTTAGGACCAGGAGGTCCATGATGTAGTCCATGCTTGGTACCAAAAATATCAATTCGAAAGCGACAGTTCGTAATCCCTCCAACCCTGCAGCATCAGGATTGAGGAGCTAGACCCTTGAATTTTATATGTAGTATATGCTTGGTACCAACAATATCAATTCGTAAGCGACAGTTCCTAAATCCTCACAGATTAGGTAGGCAGTACCCCTGCAGCATCAGTATTGAAGAGCTAGGACCTTGAGCTCCACGATGTAGACTATGCTTAATACCAATAATATCAATTCGCAAGCGAAAGTTCCTAAAGCCTCATAGTTTAGGTGGGCAGTACCCTGCAGCATCAGAATTGAGGAGTAGGACCTGAAGCTCTAAGATCTAGTATATGCTTAGGCCAAGCATACCGATTCGTAAATGACAGTTCCTAAAACCCCATAATTTAGGGGGAAAGTACCTCTGCAGCATCAGGCTTGAAGAGTTGAAGGTAAATATGTTTATGGGACCATTTCGCGAGCTTCTTCTGTCGATTAAAAAAAAATCGCGTGAATCGGTCCAGAAACCCCGGAGCAATCGGTGGGCATACATAGAAAAAAAAAAATATACCGGCCGAATTGATAACCTCCTCCTTTTTGGAAGTCGGTTAAAAATAAAAAAGTACGTGTGTCACAGTTTTTGAAAATTCCACCCAAAATCTAATTCCACGCGGACGAAGTCGCAGGGGCAAAAGCTAGTAGATAAATAAATAGAAAATCCTTTTCAAATCACTAGGTCGTTTTTCTCACTGAGTGAGCAAAAACTACTTTTGCTCACTGGTTTTAGACAGCAAAGGTGCCCTTTTTGAACTAGTGAGGTGAAATTGTACATTTTGCGACGAAAAGTTGTATGTATCACACGATAGCAAAGTTTTTGTTTCTTGTGCTTTTGAATCCCTCACTACACTCAGGATTCTAACTTAGAATCCTGAGTAATGGTGAGCACTGTGGTCTTATTGTGGGAGGTCTCGGGTTCGATTCCTAGCGGAGACAATTTAGGAATGGTCTGGCCTAGTGGGAGGCTTTGGCTAGTTACCACCTTAACGTCAAAAACGTGCCGCCAAGCGATTTAGCGTTCCGGCACGATGGCGTGTAGAAACCGTGTGTATTAGGGGTACGATCTTCCCTTTCATGTAAGCCCAATACCATCTTAGACTGCATCGTCACTTAATATCAGGTGATATCGCAGTCAAGGACTTTTTTATAATTTTATTTTATTATTATTAAGCTATTGCATAGCTTCTATCGTGGGCCAGCGTGGAGACCGAATCCAGAAATTCCGTAACGAAAATAACCTGACACGGGACTCTTCTACGGTGAGCCGCTAGATGGCGCATTTTTTATCAACGCCATCTAGCGGTTCACGGCTAGATGGCGTTGATAAAAAATACTATGCAATAGCTTTACCGTGGCAGTCCCCGAGTGCCACACGTCTTTTTTTTTTTTAATTATGGAGCCTATTAGCTCCAAGCTTGAGTGAATTTGAATCTTTGACCCAATAACCAGGCACGTATACAACTATTGCACGTCAGTACACAACAATAACTCGCCGCTGTCAAGATCAAATTCCAGTAAGGCCAGCTATGGCAGGAAACAGGTATGAATATGTCACTCAATAAGGCAGGCCATACATGAGTAGAATAGAATAGAATAGAAATATTTTTTATTCAAATAAACTTTTACAAGTGCTTTTGAATCGTCGATGAATCTACCACTGGTTCGGAATGCCCTTCCTGCCGAGAAGAGCCAGCAATAAACTCGGCGGTTGCTCTTTAAAAAAAAAAAATTTTTTTACAATATTTAACAAAACTATGCTATGTATACAGTGTTTCCACAATGAAGTTTCAAAAATGCAAAACAATCCAATACATGTTAAGACAGGCAGACAAAGCAAAAAAGTTGGTGGCACCCGTTCACAAGCATGACGCATGATCCAGCCATTGCTTCGCTCAACCATATTTGAGGGAACGAGGGAATTAAAAATTAAAGGGAACTCCCCTAGCAGAAACGTGTTTTTTTTCGGCGTTTTTTTTGGTACGGAACCCTTCGTACGCGGGACCGACTCGCGTTTGACCGGATTATTTCAATTTTTTTCAGGGCGGGCAGGTGCAGGGAGGCGGAGCACAGTTAGTCGGTTTGGAGCTATACAAAAGACTACGGGAGTTTTTGAGGATCTATCTTGTTAATTTACTCAAGGTACGTGCTAGTATGGCTGATAAAACATACGAATTAGAAGACTTCTTACGAACCTACGAATAAATAATAAGTAAGGAAGTCTAATTCAGAACAAAATTCACTCAAAAAATGGCCCTACTTCAAACCAAAACGACGTATGATTCAAAATACGAATCACTTCCGAGGTTACAGATAGATGTTTAACGATTGGTTCAAATTCAAAACGAAAGCAGGGATTGGTTCGCACGCGTGCTTCTATGTTTGGAGTCATTGGACGATGTTATAAAAATTTGACGTGCAAGAAAAATGTCCAACTGTTGACGTCCTAATTTCTATTTTAATCCCCGCCTCTAAAGGCCTAATTTTAATCTCCACCCACTTCGGCGCAATTTTTGTTGGGATCATTTTTTTAACGCAGTTAGACTTCCTAACTTATTATTTATTCGTAGTTACGAACATTAAATTAATTTCTTCTTATATTACTCTAATGCCCGTTTTTTACCAACGTTCCCTAACTTTCACCTGCCTACGTCAATTCTGTCAATTTAATTTTCACGAACATTAAGGGACACCTAAAAGTGGAAATGACATTGGGTATTGGTAATTGGTATTGGATTATATTGAGGGGCTACCTACGTAAAGGGGCTACCTACTTAAAGTGGCTACCTACGTAACGGGGCTACCTACTTAAAGTGGCTACCTACGTAAAGGGGCTACCTACTTAAAGTGGCTACCTACGTAACGGGGCTACCTACTTAAAGTGGCTACCTACGTAAAGGGGCTACCTACTTAAAGTGGCTACCTACGTAACGGGGCTACCTACTTAAAGTGGCTACCTACGTAACGGGGCTACCTACTTAAAGTGGCTACCTACGTAAAGGGGCTACCTACTTAAAGTGGCTACCTACGTAACGGGGCTACCTAATTAAAGTGGATACCTACGTAAAGGGGCTACCTACTTAAAGGATGATTTAGATATGGCTGGTGAAAATGACCAGTAGGTCAGGAGAAGGGTTAAAAACGCGGGTCGAATGCAAATTGTCAGACTTCACTCACCTTTGAGGACATTATGGAAAACTCTCTAGCACTTTTCCTCACGATATTATTAAAATAAAATAAAAAATAAAAGTAAAAAAATAAAAAATTATTGTTCCCATTTTCCTTCACCGTTAAAGCATATATTTTTAATTGCTTAAATGCACGTAATTCCGAAAAGTCAGAGATGGGATCAAACCCGTGACCTCCCCGAATAGGAGACTGCAGTCCTAACCACTAGGCTACCACTTCACGGCTGTATTTTGATTATTATATCTCTTATTACAGAACGGAGCAGACCTGATGGGCGAAGATGTATTAGCATTTTACACTAAACAATGGGAGGAGTACCAGTTTTCCTCCCGAGTCCTCAATGGCATCTGCTCGTACCTCAACAGGCACTGGGTCAAACGCGAATGCGAAGAGGGAAGGAAGGTAGGACATGAGGGTAGAAAGGTAGATAGTTACATGCACAATGGAGTGCGCTTGTAATTTAACTGACTTCAAACAAATAGGAGCTACGAAATAGGAAGAGGGAAGAAAGGTAGGAACTGAGGGTAGAAAGGTAGATAGTTATATACACAATGGAGTGCGCTTGTATTTTAACTACTCCAAACAAATAGGAGCTACGAAATGCGAAGAGGGAAGGAAGGTAGGACCTGAGGGTAGAAAGGTAGATAGTTACATGCACAATGGAGTGCGCTTGTATCTTAACTGACTCCATACAAATCGGAGCTGCAAAATGCGAAGAGGGAAGGAAGGTAGGGCCCGAGGGTAAAAAGATAGATATTAAATAAGTATACAATGGTTGATAGATAGTAGAAAGTAGAGAATTTTTTTTTAAAGAATATTAGCCAACCTGAAGTTGACTAATATCCTCCTATCCCCTCCAAATAAGCGGAATGCTTGTGTTAGGAGTGGGTACAACAATAGTGCAACGGGTGGGATTCGCACCTGCGTCCTTACAGTTTTCAGTCCGCACCTTTAACCGTTGGGCTATTGAGGCTTCAAGTATTGCCCTCCCGACCGAATCCGGCCACGGCGGCCTATCTCCACAAAAATCTGCGCGTGAAACGTTATAGTCCACAAATGAGTGCGCAAACACAGGTGCACTCTCTATTCCCTCACTCTCGTAGTCCGATGGGACGGAAAATCCAACACGATCACAGAGAGATCAGGCGCAGGGCCGACGGCTTTACGTGCTCTCCGAGGCACGGGGGTGACTCACCGCAAACTTCCTAACTCTAGGAAGATATATATGAGAATTTCATATCAGATAGACCAGGCCACAGTCCTGACCACTAGGCTATTACTGCTTTTCTACTTAATTTTACTGAATCAAAATTTACTAAACTAAAGTTATTTATTTCCCAGGGCATCTACGAGATTTATCAATTAGCATTAGTGACGTGGCGTGACAATTTGTTCAAATGTTTGAACAAGCAAGTGACCAACGCCGTCCTCAAACTCATCGAAAGGGAACGAAATGGCGAGACCATAAACACTAGACTCGTTTCTGGGGTGAGTTTTATAATTTATCTATATCTATATATAATAATCCATTTCCTTGAACCTTTCAAAAATGTCATTATCACCATCAGCCACAAGTGTAAATTAAAAATTTAAAACACCCCCGACATGTTACAACATTCTAATCGCTAGTTAATTGCAGTAATCGTTGAAATAAAAATATGTAATCCGCCATTTTGTGGCGGCGGCCATCTTGGACCGATTTTCATCAAACATAGCTAAGAACACTCCCGATTAATTCACCTTTCAAAAAAAAAAAAAATCAAAATCCGTTACGATGCCACACACACACATGCACACACACGCATATGCACACACACGCACATGCACACACACACACGCACATAAACACACACAGACACAGACACGTCAAACTTATAACACCCCGACGTTTTTGCATCGGGTTAAAAATATAATAATAATAGTCCTCCTAACCGAATCCGGCCACGGCGGCCAATCTTCACGAGGATTAATTAGAAAAAAGGTGTGTTCGTTAGAAGAACTAATTTTTTTCTAACAATGAATTCATTAATCAGTGTCAACTATTAATCTAAGCATTTATTAAACTACTCTATAAGAGCAACAAATACCGACATAGTCCAGTAATAAATACAATTTACTTGTGTCTGGCTCCAATTTGACCCATTCTCCTTTCCAGGTAATCAACTGCTACGTAGCTCTGGGTCTCAACGAAGAGGAACCATCAGCTCGAGGCCAAAACCTGGCCATATACAAGGAGACCTTCGAATCTGTGTTCCTAGAAGACACGGAACGGTTTTATACTAGAGAGAGTACGGATTTCTTGAGGAACAATCCTGTCACTGAATATATGATAAAGGTAATGAATTTAGTCGTTAAATAAGAAAAGTGAAATTCGAGGTGAAAGTGAAAAGAGAGTGAAAGGAAAGTGAACTGTATAGGTATAATGTAAAGTCTGGCTATGTACTAGGAGACCTTCGAATTTGTGTTCCTTGAAGACACTAAACGGTTTTATACTAGAGAGAGTACGGATTTCTTGAGGAACAATCCTGTCACAGAATATAATAATATGATAAAGGTAAGGCATTAAGTCGTTAAATAATAAAAATGAAATTTGAGGTGAAAGTGAAAAGAGAGTGAAAGGAAAGTGAACTGTATAGGTATAATGTAAAGTCTGGCTATGTACTAGGAGACCTTCGAATTTGTGTTCATTGAAGACACTGAACAGTTTTATACTAGAGAGAGTACGGATTTCTTGAGGAACAATCCTGTCACAGAATATATGATAAAGGTAATGAATTTAGTCGTTAAATAAGAAAAATGAAGTTTGAGGTGAAAGTGAAAAGAAACGATAAGTGAAAATAGAGCGAAAGGAAAGTGAATTGAATAGGTATAATGTAAATAAATCATTAAATAAGAAAAATGAAAGGAGGTGGGTTGATAAGGCCCAAAATCCGCCCCTCATACACTCAAAAAAAAAAGTTCCAGATTCCGACAAATTGTAAATGTATTTATATACTTGAAGATATAAACTTTATTTTAATATAAAGTTTAGGTGATAAAAAAAATAGTAAGTTACAGAAAATATTACCCAAAAAGAGAGTGTTTCTTTTACTTTTCTTACATTTTCATACATTTTAGTCGTTTTTTAAGCTTTGATTTAATATTTTAGAATGAGGCGCTCCGTGAACCAAAATAAATTAATACTCATATAAAAGCTTATAAAAAGAAGCATCATTATCAGTTACGTTTACCATGGTTCATGGAGCGCCTCATTCTAAAATATTAAATCAAAGCTTAAAAAACGACTAAAATGTATGAAAATGTAAGAAAAGTAAAAGAAACACTCTCTTTTTGGGTAATATTTTCTGTAACTTACTATTTTTTTTATCACCTAAACTTTATATTAAAATAAAGTTTATATCTTCAAGTATATAAATACATTTACAATTTGTCGAAATCTGGAACTTTTTTTTCGAGTGTATGAGGGGCGGATTTTGTTGCCTTATCAACCCACCTCCTTTGAGGTGAAAGTGAAAAAAATGAAAAGTGAAAAGAGAGTGAAAGGAAAGTGAAATGTATAGATATAATGTAAAGTCTGGCTATGTACTAGCATTGTACGCCTCAGATACCTTTCAAAGTGTTCCAGCTGTAAAACTCTTCGATTCCAGGCGGAGCAGCGATTACAAGAGGAGCAGAGGCGCGTCCAGGTGTACCTCCACGAGACGACCATGGAGCGCCTGGCCAAGACCTGCGACCGGGTGCTGATCGAGAAACACCTGGAGATATTCCACTCAGAGTTCCAGGTCTGTGCGAGGTTCTTCACCAAGTATTATTATATTTATCAGCTCTGTTAGCATGGGCGGGAGAAATTTTATCATCGGGAAAGCGATAAAACGTTTATCCCCTCGCTTAGCTTTATCCACCCATCGAGCATGGGCACAGCGGTGGAAATAACACTCAGTGGATATACTTATAGAAATATACATCGCCTTCTCCTCTGTCTCCATGCTTTAGCATAGGTAAAAGATAATTTTATCCCCTGTCAGTGGATAAAATCGGGGGATAAAACTTTTATTTCCTGCCCATGCTACCAGTGCAGATTTCTGAAGCTGCTTTTTTAGATAGTTGAATTTGGTACCGTCAGAGCGTAACGAATTTTAGAAATCTTTATCAAAAAGGTAAGGTTGATTTGTTCGAAATTGAATATGTTGCTGTAATCGATCTCACTTGTCAATTATGTCGGACGGGCTTAATTAATAGAAACGATGAAACCGATGCGCGACGCTGGCCCGACTTTCGGTTTTTTTTTTTAAATATTTTTAAGCTATTGCATAGCTTCTATCGCGGGCCTTGAGCGTGGAGACCGAATCCAGAAATTCCGTAACGAAAATGACCTGACACGGGACTCCTCTACGGTGAGCCGCTAGATGGCGTTGATAAAAAATGCTATGCAATAGCTTTACCGCTGCAGTCCCCGAGTGCCACACGTCTTTTTTTATATTATTATTATTATTTAATTAATTTTCTTACAGAAACTGCTGGACGGTGACAAAAACGCCGATTTGGGCCGCATGTACAGTCTAGTGGCGCGGATCCCGAACGGCTTGGTTGAGCTGCGTCGCCTGCTGGAGCAACACATACACGCGCAGGGCTTGCACGCCATCGACAAGTGCGGCGACTGCGCGCATACGGTGAGAATTTACCTTTGGGCCGCATGTACAGTCTAGTGACGCGAACCCCGAACCGTTTGGTGGTGCAACACATACGCGCGCAAGGTTTGCACGCTATCGACAAGTGCGGCGACTGCGCGCATACGGTGAGAATTTACCCTCGGGCCACATGTACAGTCTAGTGGCGCGAATCCCGAACCGTTTGGTGGAGCAACATATACGCGCGCAAGGCTTGCACGCCATCGACAAGTGCGGCGACTGCGCGCATACGGTGAGAATTTACCTTTGGGCCACATGTACAGTCTAGTGGCGCGAATCCCAAACCGTTTGGTGGAGCAACATATACGCGCGCAAGGCTTGCACGCCATCGACAAGTGCGGCGACTGCGCGCATACGGTGAGAATTTACCTTTGGGCCACATGTACAGTCTAGTGACGCGAATCCCGAACCGTTTGGTGGAGCAACATATACGCGCGCAGGGCTTGCACGCCATCGACAAGTGCGGCGACTGCGCGCACACGGTGAGAATGGCACCCGCCATAACACTACGTCATAATGTCTGTAAATAAAGAATCTTTTAGCACCTCGTCAGTTTAGCTATCGTCATCTGTCACTGTGATAGGTAGTTAAACTACCTACTCAGTCTGTTTACTGTCGAGATGACGTCATCTAGCGTTTTCGTCAATTTACACGCGAAAATTTAAAATGAAAAATTTAAATGCATTGTTTTGGTACTTATCGATTGAATTAAATTTTAATAAATTTTCTAGTATTAAATTATTACGTTAGGATTAAATTGAGAGACTTTTTAAAATAGAGTAAAATACGCTATTGGTAATTTTGTATAGGAATATCCACTTCACATTACTTTTATTTATGGCCTAAACCCTTTTCATTCGAGAGGAGACCTGATGGCTGGCGATGAGTTGAGATGAATGAATGAATGAATTAAAATGTAGAGTAAGCCGTCATAAGGAAAAAAAGACGTATCTGTCACTTTTTTCCTTATGACGGCAGTATTGCGCTTCTAGGCGTTAGAGTTCGATGTATAGGTTTACTAGAGGGCGCCCGCGACTTCGTCCGCGTGGAATTAGGTTTTGGGGTGGAATTTTCAAAAACTGTGATACACGTCCTTCTTTATTTTTAATCGAAAGGCAAAATACAGATTTTCATAGATAATATAACTTGTAAAATGACGGATTTTCATACAAACATTCATCCCCTATTTATTCCGTTTGGGGGTGGATTTTTCAAAATCTGTGAAACACGTGTTTCTTTATTTTTATTTGAAAGCCTAAATACAAAGTTTCATGGATATAACTTGAAAAATGACGGATTTTCATACAAACTTCCATCCCCTATTTAAACCCCTTAGGGGTGGAATTTCCAATAATCCTTTGTTAGTGTGCGCCTACGTCATAAAAGGAACCAACTGTAAAAATTTCAAGTTTCTAACTTCAGTAGTTTAGGCTGTGCGTTGATATCTCAGTCAGTCAGTCAGGACTTTGAATTTTATATATATAGATAAAACCTAATCAACTTATTCATCATTACAGGATCCGAAAGTGTACGTTTCAACGATCCTCGAAGTCCACAAGAAGTACAACGCGCTCGTGTTGGTAGCGTTTGTGAACGACTCTGGCTTCGTTGCCGCTTTGGACAAAGCCTGTGGAAGATTTATTAACAGTGAGTTACCTACCTTCATTACAATCCTTACTAATATTATAAACTACCCTCAATTTCGTCCGCGTAGAGTTAGTTTTTGAAATCCCGCAGTAACTCTTGGATTTTCCGGAAAAAAAAGTAGCCTATGTCACTCTCCAGGTCCTTAGCTATACCCTTGTAAAAAATCACGTCGATCCGTTTCTCCGTTGCGGCGTGATTGAAGGACAAACCAACACACTTTCGCATCTTAACTAATATTATAATTGCGAGAGTGTGTTTGTTTGTTTGGTTGGAAAAATAAACGATTCCCGCGGAAATCAAAAAACCTTAATCCACGCAAAGTCGCGGGCATCAGCTAGTTGTTGTATAAAAATAGTTCGAAGAGCTGATGATGGACATCTAGGTAGACTGTCGACATGAAACGAGTCGTAGCGTACTGCTGGATACAGGCGCAAGACCGAGACATGTGGAAGTCCATGCAAGAGACCTTTGTTCAATACTGGACCTCTATCTGTTGATACAGAAGAAAAAAATAGAATTGAATTGGGTTTCAACCTAAAAACGAAATGCAAATACCCCGATTCCACAGGGGCCGTTCAAGTATTACGTAAGCACTATGGGTACCCTAAGAAGTCTTTGTTTTGCTTATTTTGGATGACATGGGGGGTAGGGGAGTCTAGATGATGATTAAGTCATCGGTAGTTAGTTACTTTTTCACACGAATGGCAACCCTCACATTGTCTATGCTTGAAAACTATAAAATTATACCATTACAAATTATAATTATAACATTACAATTATAATATTAAAAAAAATACATTTATAATTGAAAAATGTTTACGTAAGCATGGGAGGAGGGGGTATGAGCTTTGCTTACTTTTGCTGACAAGGTGCTTACGTAACACTTTTGCTGACAATCTGCTTACGTAATACTTGAACGGCCCCACACAGTCAGATTAAACACCACTTAAAAGCGTTGATTTAGAGTCAGTTCTACAGGGAAGAACTTTCTTCATCAGGTAACGCAGTAACAAAGGCAGCTAACTCGTCATCGAAGAGCCCAGAGCTATTGGCGAAGTACTGCGATCTTCTGCTGAAGAAGTCGAGCAAGAATCCAGAAGAGGCTGAACTGGAGGACACGCTTAACCAAGTTGTGAGTTGGGGAACTTCCATTTTCCAAATGCACGCACGCACGCATACCTATATGCACGCACGCACAAACACCCACATCCACGCACGCACACCCATTAACACGCACACCCAAATGCACGCACGCACACCCACATACACGCACGCACGCATACCCATATGCACGCATGCACAAACACCCACATGCACGCACACACACTCATTAACACGCACACCCACATGCACGCACGCACACCCACATACACGCACGCAAGCACGCATACCCATCTGCACGCACGCACGCACACCCATATGCACACACACTTACATGCACGCACGCACACCCATATACACGCACACCCACATGCACGCACGCACACCCACATGCACGCACGCACATCCACCCACATACACACACGCACGCACACAATTATATTTAATTAACATATTAGTTAAGTCCACAATTAATATATCTTCTACATCTACATACTATGCGTGTATTTTGAAATTTTGATTTGATTTGTGCGTTTCTGGTTTGAATAATAAACAACATCACTATTGCTATCGCTTTATTTTGTCAGATGGTGGTGTTCAAGTACATCGAGGACAAGGACGTGTTCCAGAAGTTCTACAGCAAAATGCTCGCCAAGCGGCTCGTCCAACACATGTCTGCGAGCGACGACGCCGAGGTGAGCGTTGGACGAAGCTAAGGGGACCCATACACGGTCAAACATGTAAAATTTTTACGTGTTTTTGTTACGGTATTGTTTGAACAAGGTCATCAAACACCAGCACACCGAATCAAACACCTCCGTTTCCGTTTGTCAAACACGTAGTTTGTTTGACAAACGCGACCACAGACTATCAAATACACGTGAAAATGTTACGTGTTTGACAAACACGTTTAACCGTGTACGGGCCCTCTAATACTCGCGACGCGTCAATAGCCTTTACTTTATTTTTTTTTTGTTATGCTACTGCTCCACCTGCGCCGTAACGCGTAAATTAACACGATAGTAAAGGCATTACGCAGATGGGGCCATATTTTACCGCGTTAAATGTGTTGAAACATTACTAATGACGTTAGACGCTAAGCGCTAATAAGCCGTTAACACTAACATTAATGCAGATGGAGCAGTAGCAGTAGCATTACTAATGACTTAGACACTAAGCGATAACTCGTTTAACGCGTTATTTTTTATGCCCTAATTGAGGCGATCTGAGCGCAGCCGTTAACACTAACATTAACGCAGATGGAGCTGTAGCATTAACGAGGGGTAATCTTAGATATATAGTAATGATAAATAAAAAAATCTTAATCCACGCGGACAAAGACTCGGGTATCAGCTAGTGAAGAATAAAAAACCATTTTGTTTCAGGCTTCAATGATCTCAAAACTAAAGCAAGCGTGCGGTTTCGAATACACGAGCAAACTACAGAGGATGTTCCAGGTTAGTGCATTTTTAATTCATTCCCACCCTTCACCGGCCCACTACTGGGCATAAGCAGGCCTGGCATACTCCACAGTAAACTGCAGAGCTACAAGTACATGGTGTCCCTCTTCCAAAGGCCTAAATTCAGAGTGCGGAGGGATAAGAGTTACGAGATAGAAAGAGAGAAAAGTGTAGGTGAATAAGACGGTAGGTAAGTAGCGCTGTGTTAATCTGAATTGCACTTTATTGTGTGGCAACAAGAGGCGCTATTTATTTAAATTATTTGCGGAGTGAATCTTCTGTACAGTAAAAACTCTATTCGCGCTTTCTCCATTCGCGTTTTCACTATTCGCGGATTAAAAAAAAATGCGACCCAATTCCTATATTCGCGGCTAAAGATTTCTCTATTCGCGGATCTAATTGGTACCTCGGTATAACCAATAGATATCAAGCCCAATATCCTTTGTAAACGCATCGTCAAATGGACTAATATTATTAGGTATTCATAGTCCATCAATCTGGCCAGGCCATAGTCCACGACGTTGCCCAAGTATGAATTGGCAGACTTCACCCACCTTGGAGAACATAATGGAGAACACTTAGGTGTTCAGGTTTCTTCACGAAGTTTCCCTACATCATATCCATTACCCAAAAAGATGGCGTCACTAAACCTTGCTTTACATCTGTAGGCGTTTTAATACATATCGCTCATTTGCGACAAGGGTGACACAACTCGAAATCCACCAATTTTAGTGTCGAAAATTTATACTTTTTGCTATAAAAACAACATTACGCACAAAAAAAAATAAGAGCGAGAGAGATTGTGACTTAATGCTCTGTCGCTTTGTTGGCCGCTGTGTTGTTTCGAGACCGCAGCATCCACAAAACATTACTCTCTAACGAGAGAATTCTCTCATCGTCGATTTTGAATTATGTCACCCTTGTCGCAAATGTGCGATACGTTACGATATAGTTAGGTTAGGTTAGGTCCCGCGTGTTTGACTATAATATGACGTCATCATTGATCCAACATGGCGGATATTATAAACACGTTTTAATCCATCTCATTGATATAGTTATAGTATATAGGTTAAGTTAGGTCCCGCGTGTTTGACTATAATATGACGTCATCATTGATACAACATGGCGGACATTATGAACACGTTTTAATCCATCTCATTGATATAGTTATAGTTAGAGACCGGATTATATGCATTTGCATATTCGCATATGCATTTGCATATTTTAGCCATTCTCAGCGGTAATAGCATATTTTACCTAAGATCTAGTTATGATGCATATTATCGGTACATTTACAATATTTTTCACTCACTCTGCGTTCCGCCGCCGCCGCATTGCCCCATAAACTCAAATGAAATGAAATGAAATGAAATGAAATGTCTTTATTTGCCAAATGTGAGTTCAGTGCACAGGTGGTGTGGTACATACATAAAAGTTTGAAAACATATTGAGCAATAACCCAGGTTTTCAAAGCTTGTGTCAAATTGATAGTTTCATTAATGGGACGGCAGAAATTTTGCCGGAAACTATAATTGCCATAGCACCCAAGTTCAAATTCTGCCCAGTTACCTCAATGGATATGGAGCGAACCATTTCTACTTACAAAAATATTCTAAATGATCGTAGACACAATCTTACCACTGAAAATTTAGAAAAATATTTGATTGCTTACGTTTACACAAATTCTAAATCATTTTAATATCATATAATGTTACTTACTGTACCTATTATCGCCTATCAAAAAATAATTTACTAATTGTATGCTGATTTTGAAATAAAAAAAATGAATACTTACTTTTCTATTTTTTAGGGATTCCTAAAATTTATCATTTAATTTTGCATATTCTGTCAGTTTTCGTGCATATTTCAAGCATTTTTCATGCATATTTGCATGCATATAACAAGCTTTTTATGTTGCATATAATCCGGTCTCTAGTTATAGTATATAGGTTAAGTTAGGTCCCGCGTGTTTGACTATAATATGACGTCATCATTGATCCAACATGGCGGACATTATGAACACGTTTTAATCCATCTCATTGATATAGTTATAGTATATAGGTTAAGTTAGGTCCCGCGTGTTTGACTATAATATGACGTCATCATTGATACAACATGGCGGACATTATGAACACGTTTTAATCCATCTCATTGATATAGTTATAGTATACTAGCGGACCCGACAGACGTTGTCCTGTCTTAAGTTTTTTTACATCCTCTTTGACGAAATTGGCAGCACGCATTCTGTCAATGTTATGTCAAACGCCATAAGGTTACATCAAAAAAGTTTGAATTGTAAAAGCGGTTACATTAGAAATAATTTAATATGGTGGTTAATATTTCTTAAATTTTCTAATTTTCCGCGCAATTTTCTTAATTTTTTCTTTCATAAGAACCTTCTCCTAACAATAACAAACACAATAAAAAAAGAATTAGCGAAATCGGTCCAGCCGTTCACGCGTGATGCGCTTACCAACACATTAAGCGATTCATTTTTATATATTAGATAGGTTAAGTTAGGTCCCGCGTGTTTGACTATAATATGACGTCATCATTGATCCAACATGGCGGACATTATGAACACGTTTTAATCCATCTCATTGATATAGTTATAGTATATAGGTTAAGTTAGGTCCCGCGTGTTTGACTATAATATGACGTCATCATTGATACAACATGGCGGACATTATGAACACGTTTTAATCCATCTCATTGATATAGTTATAGTATATAGGTTAAGTTAGGTCCCGCGTGTTTGACTATAATATGACGTCATCATTGTTCCAACATGGCGGACATTATGAACACGTTTTAATCCATCTCATTGATATAGTTATAGTATATAGGTTAAGTTAGGTCCCGCGTGTTTGACTATAATATGACGTCATCATTGAACCAACATGGCGGACATTATGAACACGTTTTAATCCATCTCATTTTCTGTAGGATATTGGAGTATCAAAGGACCTGAACGAGAACTTCCGCAAGCACATGGCGAACAGCTCGGAACAGCCGCTTCACATCGACTTCAGCATCCAGGTGCTGTCATCGGGTTCCTGGCCGTTCCAGCAGTCTTCCAGCTTCCAGCTTCCCACCGAGGTATGTAACCTTCGGATTCCATTTTTTTTAACTAAGTATAACTTTGGTTATCTTTAAATCAAGAGTGAATAGGCATCTTCTAGGCAAGCGCGCACCATCTTAGGTTGCATCTTCACTTACCATTAGGCGAGATCACAGTCAAGTGATCATTTTAATATTATAAATGTGAAAGTTAGAAAGTGTGTTTGTTACTCAATCACGTCGCAACGACTGAACCGATTTAGTTGAAATTTGGTACAGAGATAGATTAGAGTCTGGAATAGCACACGGAGTTCCCGCGGGAATTAAAAAACCTTAATATATTTTTTTTAACCTTAAGATATTATCTGGATTTACATGTAGCCTTTGTGTAATTCCTAGGTGTGAACTATCTCCATTCCAAATTTCAGCTAAATCAAAGCCTCAATAGCTCAACGGTTAAGGTGCGGACTGAAAACTGAAAGGTCGCAGGTTCGAGCCCCACCCGTTGCACTATTGTCGTACCCACTCCTAGCACAAGCTTTCCGCTTATTTGGAGGGGATAGGAGAATATAAGTCAAGTTCAGCTTGGATAATATTCTTAAAAAAAAAAATATCGGTACATTCGTTGTAGCGTAAACGTACGCACGCACACACACGCACTAATACACATACAAACTAGCCTCACTAGCCCAACGGTTAAAGGTGTGGACTGCGAACTAAAAGGTCGCAGGTTCGAGCCCCACCCGTTGCACTATTGTTGTACCCACTCCTAGCACAAGCTTTACGCTTATTTGGAGGGGATAGGAGAATATAAGCCAAGTTCAGCTTGACTAATATTCTTTAAAAAAAAAAAATTGTAACAAAGTTTTTTTAAATTCCAGCTGGAGCGATCAGTGCACAGGTTCACGACGTTCTATTCCTCGCAGCACTCGGGAAGGAAGCTCAACTGGCTCTACAACATGAGCAAGGGTGAGCTGGTCACCAACTGCTTTAAGAACAGGTAATTTTTGCATAATCTTTTGCTATTATACACGGTGAAATTTCATTGGTTGTACTCCCTGAAAGAGGTGAATGTGCTCATGAAACTGAACAACTTTCCCCAAGGAACATAGGTCGAAATATGAAAAAAAAAAAATTTAGTAAATAGTAAATCAATCAGCTGATCGTCAATTTTGAATGGGAGGTCCAAATATTTTTCACATTTCGACCTATGTTCATTGGGGCAAATTGTTCAGTTTCATGAGCACATTCACCTCGTTCAGTATTATTTCGGACTTTCAATACCCGTTGTATAATAACGTGTCATATCATCACTGAAAAAGTCTTTTGTGATAGATTCATTTGACGATTCGAAAGCACATTGTAAAAGTTTTTTTGAATAAAGAATTGTTCTATTCTATTATATTTGTATGGATTCGACTACTGTTTTACGACCATAAACTCCGTATAAGAATAACACAACCTAAAAGGTATCTCTATATATTTAGTTCTAGTAATTTTGTATTGTAACAAGTGGCAAAATTCAAAAGTCACATCCCTCCCAACAGATACACACTGCAGGCGAGCACGTTTCAAATGGCCGTACTATTGCAATACAACGAGAACACGTCGTGGACTGTACGCCAGTTGGAACAGCACACAGGCATCAAGGGAGACTTCCTTATACAGGTTTACACCCTTTTACTATTGTACCTTATACCTTACCTTTACCTTATTCTAACCTTACCTTACTAATAGTAAGGTAAGGTTAGAATAAGGTAAAGTAGTACACAGAGGCATCAAGGGAGACTTCCTTTTCCGTCTTTTCACCTTTACACTATCGTACCGCGCGTCTTATTTACTACGTCCCTTAACCTTGCCTTATACCTTTACCTTAACGTAACCCTCACTTACAGTTTACCTTTTGCTGACATTAGGTTTGGCTGTACTACTGCAATACGTTGAGAAATGAGAACACGTCGTGGACTGTACGCCAGTTGGACCAACACATAGGCATCAAGGGAGACTTCTTTATTCCGTCTTTTTACCTTTACACTATCGTACCGCGTGTCTTATTTACTACGTCCCTTAACCTTGCCTTATACGGTATACCCTTACCTTAACGTAACCGTTACTACTTACACTTTACCTTTACCTTTTGCTGATCTTATGCTTGACTGTACTATTACAAAACATCGACAGCACGTCGTCCAAACACGAACACTTAACTCTGCTTACTTATACCTTAGCCTTACCTTACCCTTACCTTATTCTAACCTTAACCTTACCTTTGGCTGTACTATTGCAATACAAATACATTTGGAACAAGACACAGGCATCAAGGGAGGCTTTGACGGAGGCTTTCCGGTTGTGATGGAATGCCGTATTATCAGATTATGAGAGTGAGGGGACATAGATTGCATCTGTGGTCGCGGCAAGTCAAAATTGACCGGAATTTTATATGTAACAAGATGATTTCAATAGTTACAGAAATGAACCAATCATGATCATTAATTGGTGGTGGTCTGAGGATATAGTCAGATTTTTGGGGAATTTATTTTTACTGAGCACATTTTGATGGAGTTCTTTCATTTCGTAGGTGCTACAAATCCTGTTGAAGGCGAAGCTGCTAGTATGCCAAGATGACGAATCTGAACTCACGGAGTCATCTGTTGTTGATCTATATTTAGGATACAAAAAGTAAGTTTTATACTTAGAAATAATAACCTGCCTAAAAGCAACATGCCATAGACTTATTGAATAAACTGGTGGTAGAGTTCGATGACCTCCCTGGTGCAGTGGTGAGCGCTGTGGTCTTATAACTGGGAGGTCTCGGGTTCGATTCCAGGCGGGGGCAATTTGGGAATTTATAATTTCTGAATTGTCTCTGGTCTGTCTGGTGGGAGCCTTTGGTTGTGGCTAGTTACAACCCTACCGTCAAAGACGTGCCGCCAAGCGATTTAGCGTTCCGGCGTGTAGAAACCGATTAGGGGTATGGGTTGAATCTACACTGCCATACCCCTTCCAAGTTAGCTTGCTACCATATTAGACTGCATCATCACTTACCATCAGGTGAGATCGCGAAAAAAGTCTTGACTTGTCATAAGAGTCACAGGAGACTTACAGGTTTTTTTTTTTTAACTTAAAGAATGTTATTGATTCATTAATTCATGGTAATATTTGGCATTTTTTTTTTCTTGATTCTGAGCACCAAATTGGTGCTCAATACAATTACAATCTAGCCTAATTTAGTTGATTAATTAGCAATTTTAATTTAACCTAAAATAAATTAACTTTGGTAAATAATTAATTAATTTATTTATTACAGTAAGAAACTTCGCGTGAACATCAACATCCCGTTGAAAACCGAGCTGAAGGTGGAACAGGAGGCCACGCACAAGCACATTGAGGAGGACCGCAAGATGCTCATTCAGGTAAGGGGGGTAGGTTAGTACCGGGAGGGGGAAAGGGGAGGGGGGTGGCAGACTCGGGAATCGAACCCAATAGTGCCACTTCATCCGCAGTGTACTTACATTTTTGTTTTTTTTTTTTACTATACTATGCAAAACCAAAAGAAAGGGTTATGATTTCAGCACTCTATATATCGATCATTTGCGACAAGGGTGACATAATTCAAAATTCACCAATTTTTGCTATAAAAACAACATTGCGCTAAGCACAAAAAAAAGATAGAGAGATTGTGACGTCATGCTCTGTCGCTTTGTTGGCCGCTGTGTTGTTTCGAGACCGCAGCATCCACAAAACATTACTCTCTAACGAGAGAATTCTCTCGTCGTCGATTTTGAATTATGTCACCCTTGTGGCAAATGAGCGATATGTATGTATTTATTTACGTGAGCCGATTTGGATCAAGCGTCAATCGATTCGTTACATTTCATACAGACAAAATCAATATGACGTAATATGTTATGTAATTTTTCAACGTTTTTTCTTGTTAATTAGTGTACTATACAGTGTATGACAAATAAAGTGTATTTTCAATATTGCCATCCTCCAGGCTGCCATAGTGAGGATAATGAAGACGCGGAAGACGCTGAAGCATCAGCACCTGGTGGTAGAAGTGCTGAACCAGCTGTCCTCGCGGTTCAAGCCACGCGTGCCCGTCATCAAGGTCAGTATTCATTCATTCATTGAAAATTTCAGCCAAATCCGTTCATTCTTTATGGCGTGAACTTTCCCATTTATAATTATATTAGTAGGAGGATAGGAAGTAGGATGTTAAGGCCAAATTAGACGGTTCATTTTTCGAGAAATGCTTTCCTTTTCGAGACCGATGAGTTATCGAAAATGAACCGTCTAAACACCGACCGTCCACCGTTCACAGACAATTTTGCCTCCGCGACGAAAGATTACTAGCACTTGTATTGTGCATCATTCATCGCAAAAATGAACGATGAACGGTGCACCGTCTAATTTGGCCTTATGTTCGACTTTGGGCCATAGACTAAATTTTATTACTATGTAGTTTCAAAATTTACCCTGACCGCATTTCCTCTTAATTCAGGAGTAAAAAGGTTTTGTGTGTGAGACGATATATTATGTACAAGTTCAAATTCACTCAAGTAGACTTGGGCTGAAATCTATGGACCGCACTTTTAGCTCAGACTCAAGACAGAGTTAAATCGAGATAGATTTAGGTCAGAGCATATTAGATCTCGGCATCAGAACCCTTACTTCGCTCGGTCGAAAAATAAATTCATTTATTAATTTATTTTCCAGAAATGTATCGATATCCTGATAGAGAAGGAGTACCTGGAGCGCGCCGAGGGGGAAAAGGACACGTACAGCTACTTAGCGTGATCTCTCAGCACGAATACACTGTGACGTTACAACGTGTTTTATTTACTGCCGACCATTACCTTACCCTACCTTACCCTTACCTTTACCTTACCCTTACCTTTACCTTACCCTTACCTTTACCTTACCTTACCTTAGCCTTACAGCCGAAACACAATTATAGTTCACAAAAAAAATACTTATATTAATTCACTTAATAATATTTATGGAAAGCGTAAAAAATTGGCTCTTTATCTATTAAATGTCAATTTTACCAACGCCAAATAACTTTGACGATCGGACAGTTTTTGTATTGAAATTTTTGCAAAACATCAATTTTATCCCTCATTTTTTTAAAATATTTATAACGAGCAGGTGGGTCACCTATAAGTATTAAGTGATTACCGCCACCCATGAATGCAGTATTACCTGGGGTACCACCAATGCGTTGCCGGTTTTTCAGGAATTTGTTGGTCCGCCCCTTGAATAACCCCATGTTGTAATTTAAAAATTCATTATTGGTGAAATCGGACCTAAATTATTGTCGGAAATTAAAAAAAAAAAGACGTGTGGCACTCGGGGACTGCCGCGGTAAAGCTATTGCATAGCATTTTTGCGTCAAAAATGCGCCATCTAGCGGCTCACCGTAGAGGAGTCCCGTGTCAGTTTATTTTCGTGACGGAATTTCTGGATTTGGTCTCCACGCTGGCCCGCGATAGAAGCTATGCAATAGCTTAAAAATCCGAAAGAGGTTTAGAGGAGTTGGATCCATTCAATTGGAGTATAGCATTTTTTCAGTACATATTAATTCTTCAGCAGTAAGTACATCCGAAATAAAGTAACTACAATAGTATATAATTTATAGTACGATCGGCAACTCTACGTTGCCTTGAAAATTAATCCGTGAGACAAAGACAAAGTAATAGATAGGTACTTTGTGATGATAAAATTAAAGTAAAATTATGATAATAATTATGTACTATCCGTACAGTTAAAGAATGGTTTTAGAAATGGCGGCTCATTATGCCGGTACTGTCAGCATACACGGGATCTATAGCGAGCGACAATCTGCTAATAATCAATAAATTATAATATACTAGTAAATAATATAAACGATATATATATTATTTAATTCAAATAATGTAATCATTTTTGGCTTTATTTAAGAACTAGATGATGCCCGCGACTTCGTCCGCGCGGATAAAGGTTTTTTGATTCCCGCGGGAACTCTTTAATTTTCCGGGATAAAAAGTAGCCTATGTTTTAATCCTGGGAATGAGCTATCTCCATTCCAAATTTTAGCCAAATAGGTTCATGCGTTGTGGCTCAAAGGAGTAACAAACATACACACGTACACATACACGTACAAACTTTCACCTTTATAATATTAGTGTGTTGTGATTAAAATAATCTTGTAAAATTATGTTGTACACGCTGTTGATTACCAATAAATAAATAAATAAAGACGGTCATTTTATCGGTTTATTGTTGTTGTCCGTACCGGCGAGTGTGAGTATAGATAGCGACAGTGTGCGAGTGAGAGGTGAACAGAAGCGACGCCATTTTCAATCACATTCTTTAATTGTACGAGTAGTATTTAGCGATATACAACAACAAGGGAGATAAAACATCAGCGCGGAATTGACTAAAGTAAGTTAATGACGTAAGCTATCTTCTCTGATAGACCCATTCTTTTTCTTGTTATTGGCTAAAATGCAAAGTTGCAGCACAACTGTAGAACGTCATAAATTCAACCAATCATCATCATCGAATTCAAAAAGATTGTAGCAATGATTATACAGCTTTTGGCAATCGACCTGCCGGTTATCATTGCTAGTCTCAATTCTGATTGACTGAATTTATTGCGTCTTGCTGCAACAACGCATTTTAGCCAATAGCAAGAGAGTACTGGCCGATGACAAGGTGATTGTGAACGTCACACGGTATCATTTTTACACAATCTTTCTACAGCTTGATACTGTAGGGTTAGTATAAGATTTAATTCGATTCATCGTATTAGTATTCGATGACATTACCGTCAAAGTAAAATGAACTATACCAATATTGGATTTGACCTCAATTTCGCAATGCATTCTTATACGGATACGCGCCAAATTAAAATCAGTTGTACTGAATTTGTGGTGTACTTTAAATCAATACAGTTAAGGTTCATTTTATTGTGACACTAATTCCATCGAATACGATGAATATTAATCGAATTAAATCTTATACTAACCTTGATGAGATAACTACTTCGTCGATAGTGTTGTTCAAAAATGCTATAAATCAATATCATGCTACTGACTATAAACTATATAATTTTAGCATGCTATAAAAAATGCTATGCTATAGCAAACTGTAATAATTAGAAAGCTTGTGGGCGGCCGGCGCGCGCTATGTCTTGCAACACGCTAAATCACAGCATGTTTATTGCGAGTTGCGATAAATCCATCTGCTAACTGCCCGGCCGCCTCAGCGCCGCTGCTACGCGCAGTGTGCTACACCGCCTACAGCGCGTGATATTTATAGCATCGTAGCACCACAGCGCCTACGTATGTAACACTTGCTGTGTGCTATGGAAAGATAGCATGCTGTAATATGTTGCTAAGTGCTATATTAATCACCTCTAATCGTCGAACTATCAAGTATCAACAAAAAGTACGAACATTTATCAGATCGTGCAATACCTTGGACAAGTACGCACGTCGTAATTGAAATTATTTACAACAACAGTAGTTATAGATACCTAAATAACAATGCTAAAGAACCCAAAGTACGTGTACGGTCCCGTAGACCGATTAGTGACCGCTTCGTTGAACTTCGGTGAATTTATGCTGAACAAAATGCAGGCAAACGCCGATTCCATTGCTTTGGTGAGTACACCCTTTGTAATAAGGTTCAAATTAGCGTGGTTTTTACGTAGAGATCCATCAAGTAATTAGGTACTTCTTTGAGTATAATTTATAACCAAGGTACCTACTTATATCGCTGTATGCGTTAGTAGGTATGTAGCTAGTTAAATACGTGCATACTGACCTCTCCGCATAGAATGCAATCATACCTCTATACTAAAAAAAGTCGGTTAATGAAATGAATAAGTACAATTTATTGTACATTTAAATGTTTATGATATGTCCATATAAAATCTACTGAACCGATTTTGATGTTTTTTTTTTATTACACGATACAGAAATACCTAGTGTCATAGTGTGGGTCTCAATCGATATCGTTATGTTCATTGTTAATGTTGTTTTGCCAAATAAATATTTTTAATTTTTTTTTATTATTCGATGACAAGATAGTCTTTGACTGCGATTTTACCTGATGCAGTCTAAGATGGTAGCGGGCTAACTTCGGAGGGGGTATGGCAGTGTACATTCAACCCATTTCCCTAATCAGTTTCTACACGCCACCGTACCGGAACGCTAAATCTCTTGGTGGCGCGTCCTTGAGGGTGGTAACTAGAGGGCAAACGAGAAGGTGGCTCTCAACTCTCACTTGATGTTAAGTGATTACCGCCGCCCATCAACACTTATAGTACCAGAGGCACCACCAATGCGTTGCCGGCTTTTCAGGAATTTATTGGCCCGCCCCTTGAATAACCCCATATTGTAATTAAGTGGGAACACCGTCGAAGGGAGATGATTCCACAATTTGGTAGTACGTGGAAAAAAAGATCTTGTCCATAGTTCTTGATTGCAATAAACTCTTCGTCTATATTTTGCTTTTCCAAGCTCTTAGACTATTAAACTACTCTTCCAGATAAATGGATCTACACACGAACAACTGACGTATGGGGAAATCGCTCAAGAGGCGATGAATATTGCCGTCTCGCTCCGACGTATGGGAATTAGAAAGGGAGACGTGATCGCCGTGAGTTCGGAGAACAGAAGAGAGTTTTGGAGCAGTATCATTGGGATCATTTGCTCTGGCGCTGTCGCTACTACTATAAATATTGGATATACTAGTGGTATGTCATCACTCATCGTCCACTTTTGGACATAAGTCTCTTGCAAGGATCGTCACAGAACACGGTCTTATGCCGCATGTATCCAACGTTTGCCAGCGACTCGCTTGAGATCGTCTACCCACCTATTTGGGGTCTCCAAACCCTACCTCTTCCTCTTCAGCTCCAATAGACATCGCCACAGAACACGCTCAAGCGCCGCTTGTATCCAGCGGCTGCTAACGACTGTCAATGGTTATTTGGCCATTTTTATTGCCGTGTCAGAACATGAGTTGTGTAGGGTTCCATAGTTGCCCATCACTATTTATGTGTGTGTAAAAGGGAGTTGGTACCTAACATACCTACGTAATCATTTTCGTCATAATAATATGTATTTTTTTTACATTAAAAAAAATATTACAAAATTTTAAATGCGTTTGATTTATAGTTATGGCAATACGCCTTGAAAAGCAGTAACTTTTCATGGAGTTAAACCATTGATTTACTTACAAGTTCAATAAACTTGAAATTTTCAATGCATAATATAAAATTAAATTAAATTAAATAGCCATTTATTTCCAAGATTATTACATACATTTTTAGTCAGATACATTATTAAATTACATTATTAATACATTATTAAGTCAATTACATTAATTTGTCATATACAGTCAATCATTTCAAGTCAAATTAATTTCAATGCATAATATAGAAACCTTTTAATTAAATTAATGATTTACGAATTTACAAGTTCGATAGACTTGAAATTTTCACAGCATTAAGGAACCTTTTGATAAAATTAAAATTACATTTCAACTTTGAACCACAAGGCGTTTCTGAGAAAAGGAGTTTTGACACACAAGTAGATGGACAAGAAAGTTCCGTTTTTCTTCAGAACCCTTTTTCTTTGACTAATATCCTCCTATCCCCTCCAAATAAGCGGAAAGCTTGTGTTAGGAGTGGGTACGACAATAGTGCAACGGGTGGGATTCGAACCCTAATAAAAATGTTCTTAATTTCGCGTATCTAAACATAAGTTTAAATAAAGGTACACCGTACCTACAGTAATTACTTATTATTATTTATTTTGCAATTGGCACTTGTTTTCTGTATATTTGCGTGCTATTTAAAAGTTTATTGCACCTTAACGATAGCTGTATCTTTTGGCGTACTACAGATAACAAGTCATACTTATCTTTATTTACCTGTACTGTCATTATATCCATAAATTACATTCCTAATAATGTATACTAATATTATAAAGCTGAAGCTGAAGACCTTTGTGAGGATGGGCGTGACATTCTATAATAAAATTCCACAGTCGATCTTAGACTTGCCTCTACACAAGTTTAAGAAATCAATTAAATCTGCTCTCATGGAAAAAGCATATTACACAATTGAAGACTATATAAATGATAAAAAAGCGTGGATATAATTCGCTCCACTGATTCATGAGACAGTACTAACTATCCTATGTAACATGAATTTATTGTATTCTGTTCTACGGTGTCTCCACTTTATTTGTGTCTCAGTCATGTCTTAAGATGAATAGTTTAATATTAGTATTCAATTCGATGCCTTAACATGGGTAGCCTAAGTATGTCATGCTCGCTTTCGCTTTTTTTTTCAAGGAAGGCTTTAGGCTATATAACATCACGCTGCGACCAAAAGGAGCGAAGCATCAGTGAAAAATGTTGCGAAAACGGGTAAAATTATCCATATTTGAGGGCTTCCGTTGCATGCGCTGCGTAAACGGTTCAAGTTACCCAAAAAATATGTATGAAAGAAATATTACTCTTTAAATGATCTAAAAAAATGTTCGACAGTATATGCCTATTTTTTAAGATTGACTCATTATAACCTTTTTTATGGTAATCAAAGGTCGAAATTAATGCATTATTGCCAATTATAAACTTCTTAATCGCGATCATTATAACAGGAATTGACGCGGATGAAGTCGCGGGCATCAGCTAGTATATTATATTTATAGAATTAAAGTAGGTATAGAAAATGAAAATGAAAAAGGTGATTGACTGACTCTCTATCAACGCACAGCTCAAACCACTGAACAGATCGGGCTGAACGGCATACATATTATATTTAATTTATTTTTATTATTTGCTGTTGACGCTATAACAACAAATAAAAAAAAATAATTAAAGCAGTCTCCCCTACTAGAAACGTGTTTTTTCGGCGTTTTTTCCGACTGACATTTGACTGGTTATTTTTAATTTGATGTATTTTTTCAGACGAACTCAAACACGTTATGGGCATAGCGAAACCGAAATACATCTTCCTGTCGCCGCTAGCGTACAAAACGCACGCCAAGAACTACAAAAGCCTCCCTTACCTGAAGAAGATGATTCTATTCGGAGACGACAGACCAAAAAACACGATTCTATACAAGGATATAGCTGTACCTAACAGTGGAGGCGATCCTAAGAGAGATGGTACGTAAATATCCTACTACCCGTTCACGTCAAGTTGGCTGTTACCTTCGCGCTTCCCCGCACCGCACCTCAAGTCAGATCCACTTAGTACAGATAGCAAAGTAAGTAGATAAGGTAAGGGGGGGAGGGGGCAGAGCCGGTCATAAGGGGGGGCGCGGTTGGGCGATCGCCCAGGGCGCCGGAAAAAAGGGGCGCCGCAGGCATCTAGTGCCGTGCGATCATTTTCAAAATTAATATACTTATTGATATTCTTTGGGACAAGAAAGGTTACGCACTACAGGTTCTATTGTAAGTGCCAAGTATGGACTACTAAGTGCCGTAATGCAATCATAAAAAATTTCGCGCTCGCTTCGCTCGCGAAAATTTTGCTTTTACACTTCTATTGTAAGTGCCAAGTATGGACTACTAAGTGCCGTAATGTAATCTTAAAAAATTTCTTGAACTCTTAATTGAACTATGTGCCCACAAGTCACAGTTAGACATTTAAAAATAGTCAAATACCCGTTTGTTTCCAGGTTACAGGTTAACGGAGAACATCAAATATGAAGAGTTCATAGCGGCTGACGTGGAAGGGGTCAATGATACGCTGTTCATTCTGTACTCTTCTGGCACTACAGGTCTACCCAAAGGGGTTATGATTTCGCATCTCAACGTTATAACTATATGTTCGTAAGTGTGATTTTATCTATTATTCTAAACGGCGAACGTTGGAGAATGCGCTCAGGAACTTCACAACCCAGTACCTCCATCACCTTTTTACCACAGAACTGCGAGAAGTCCTGAGCGTTGACATCCTTATGTGGTAGAAATCCAACCTACTCGAACGAAACGCTTAATTCAACGTTTCTGATAAGAACCGCTAAGGTGTGGAACATTCTCCCAGCATCTGTGTTTCCTGCCACCCATAATTTGAGTACCTTATACCTTTGAGTAAGGTATGAGTGAATAGGCATCTTCTAGGCAAGCGCGCTGTAACCTAGACTTCATCAGTGCTATCCAGTACTGATTGTCGTCAAGCGCAAGCCTATTTCGGATAAAAAAAACCTGTCTGGCACAACGGTAATTGTTTAACTCACAATCATGCAATAAAATGAATTGAATTTAATGGTACGATTTTAGCTTAGCTTTTGGCTAAGTCCATTTGTATGATAATGATATTTTTGCATAATTAAATGTTTTTTGATTTTGATTTGAATGATGAGCGCTATGGTCTTATAACTGGGAGATCGCGGGTTCAATTTCCGGCGAGGGCCGGAGAAAAGTCGGTTAAAAAAGTAACCTATATTGCGCCCGATAATATCAGCTATCTACCAGTGAAAGTCCCGTCAAAATCGGTCCAGCCAGGTTCCCGAGATTAGCGGTAACAAACAGGCAGACAGACAGACAAAAATTTTAAAAATTGTTTTCTTGTTATAAGTACCGTATTTACTTTCGTATGCAGTTAGTACAAAGCTGTTCTTTTGTTTGATATTACAAACAGACACTTCAATTTTATTTATTTGTATAGATTGTGTACTATTAGAAATATTTTGTCCAATTTTGGTGATTATCGGAGATAGAGGACATAACTTCTCGCGGATGGTAACAAGTCACTCTAAACTTTTTCCACGCGGACGAAGTCGCGGCAATCAGCTAGTGTATACATATAATAAAATTGTAGAAAAGTGGTGTCTGTACAATGGAAATATATAAAAAAAAGTAGCAGGGATTGTTATTATATCGATGCCGAACCCGAAATTGTAATTAATTTTTTTTTGTCTGTTTGTCTGTGTGTTTGTGCACGCTAATATCAGAAACGGCTTATTCGATTTAGATACGGTTTTCACTAATACATTGTAGTAAGCTTCACTTAACATTTAGTGTTTATTTCATGTCAATCGGTTCATAAATAAAAAAGTTATGTCAATTTAAAGAATCACGGCGAACATTTTTAACGTACAGAGTACGTACTACACGCCTCGCGCCTGAGCGTCGACGGTATATGTAATTCAAAATATGCGGCCCGAAAAGTCACTATTCCACGCGAACGAAGTCGCGGGCACAGTTAGTAAATAAATAAAAACGCTATAACTACCATTCCACTACCACTACTATCTATTCCAACTAACTTCCATTCCAGACCGAGTATTCCCGTACCCTCCCTCAATGGCCTGACAATAACCCCATGGTACCACACCATGGGCCTTATCAGTACATTGGCTGGTTTCGCCAGAGGCGGATTATTCGTCTATTTGCCCAAGTTCGACGTCGATCTGTTCCTGAGGACTGTAGAAAAGTATCAGGTAATTTTACTTTGCATAGCTTCTATCGCGGGCCTTGAGCGTGGAGACCGAATCCAGAAATCACCGCTAGATGGCGTTGATAAAAAATGCTATGCAATAGCTTTACCGCGGCAGTCCCCGAGTGCCACACGTCTTTTTTTTATTTAATGACAAGACAAGATAGCCTGTGATCTCAACGTTGTAAGTGACGATGCAGTCTAAGATGGTAGTGGGCTAACTTGGGTTTGAGAGCTATAAAAAACAATGGGCATAAACATTGATTGAATGAATGAATGAAATTTAATGAAATAATGTCATTAGTTAAGTATAATGATCGATCTTTTATTACCTTGAGACACTGCTGTCTAAGTCTTAAGTACAAGTTCTGAACTTATCTTAGACTCTAAGATAAGTTCAGAGCTCGTACTTATTTTTTATTCGATGACAAGATAGTCCTTGACTGCGATCTCACCTGATGGTAAGTGACGATGCAGTCTAAGATGGTAGTGGACTAACTTGGAAGGGGTATAGCAGTATAAATTCAACCCTAATCGGTTTCTACACACCATTGTGCCGGAACGCTAAATCGCTTGGCGGCACGTCTTTGACGGTAGGGTGGTAACTAGCCACGGCCAAAGCCTCCCACCAGACACCAGGTAATACTTACAGCGACAAGCTATAATAAAAAAATTTAAAAACACGACTGCCCAGCCATACTAAAAAGTTAAATACCACAGCCCTTTGGAATCTTATTCATATTTTTAAATGGTATTTTTTTGTGAATCACTGGATATTGAACTATAGTGTTATATATTTTTGGAATCTAGTCTTCTTATTTTTTGTCTTTCTTAGCCATAAGATTTTTTGGAAGAAATCGCTTTTTAGCGACAAGACAATATAGGCAATAAAGAATCTGTACTAATATAATAAAGTGGAAGAGTTTGTTTGAACGCGCTAATCTCTGGAACTATCAGTCGGATTTGAAAAATTCTTTTTGTATCTGATAGCCCAATTCTTGAGGAAGGTTATAGACTATTCAATATCTCGGTACGACTCTTAGAAGCCGAGCAAAAAGAAAAAATAGCGCGGGCGAACAATGCGATGCGGTAAGTCGGTGGTCGAGGGCGGTCACCCGACGAGAACCGAACCGAAGGCTATTTATTAATCCGGAAGATCAAAGCGTTCCCACGGGATTATTAAAAAGAAAATCCACGCGGACGAAGTCGCGGGCAACAGCTAGTAAATAAATGAATAAATAAGCTGTAAAATTGGCGGTAACTGTTTAATTTAAGCCTCAATAGCCCAACGGTTAAAGGTGCGGACTGAAAACTGAAAGGTCGCAGGTTCGAACCCACCCGTTGCACTATTGTCGTACCCACTCCTAACACAAGTTTTCACTTATTTGGAGGGGAAAGGAGAACATCAGTCAAGCTTAGCTTGGCTGATATTCTTTAAAAAAAAAAAAAAAATAAAAAAAAAAGAATTGTTTCAGATATCCCAAATTACCGTAGTGCCGGCCGCTCTCATCGCGCTGTGCAAGTCGAACCTTAAGTACGACACTAGTTCTGTACTAGCTGTATACTCCGGCGCCGCTCCCCTCTACAAAGAGACCGCCAAAGCAGTTAAGGAAAGGTAAGACGAAGGGAGATAAGAAATTATAAAAACATAATAACCTCCCTGGCGCAGTGGTGAGCGCTGTGGTCTTATAACTGGGAGGTCTCGGGTTCGATTCCCGGCGGGGGCAATTTAGGAATTTATAATTTCTAAATTGTCTCTGGTCTGGTCTGGTGGGAGGCTTTGGCCGTGGCTAGTTACCACCCTACCGTCAAAGACGTGCCGCCAAGCGATTTAGCGTTCCGGCACGATGGCGTGTAGAAACCGATTAGGGGTATGGATTGTATTTACACTGCTATACCCCTTCTTCATCTTAGACTGCATCGTCACTTATCATCACGTGAGATCGCAGTCAAGGGCTCTGTTGTCATCGAATAAAAAAAATAAAAAAAACTTGACAATATTTTGAATCATACGTCGTTTTGGTTAAAGTAGGGCCATTTTTTGAGTGGATTTTTTTCCTTACTTATTATTTATTCTTAGCATAAACCCCTGTTTATTGAAGTGCTAACATTTTTCCGCCAGGTTTCCGAGCGTCCAAGCGGTGTTGCAGGGCTATGGGATGACGGAGACTACTCTGGCTATCACCCTCAACTACGACCCAGATAAGATTGGCAGCGTTGGCAGTGTTATATCCCATACTGTCGTTAAGGTTTATTTATTTTTATTTATTTACTAGCTGTGCCCGCGACTTCGTTCGCGTGGAATAGTGACTTTTCGGGGCGCGGCTCTCAGCGCGCTTTATATAGCCACGGACGCTCAGGCGCGAGGCGTGTAGTACGTACTCTGTACGTTAAACATGTTCGCCGTGATTCTTTAAATTGACATAACTTTTTTATTTATGAACCGATTGACATGAAATAAACACTAAATGTTAAGTGAAGCTTACTACAATATATTAGTGAAAACCGTATCTAAATCGAATAAGCCGTTTCTGATATAAGCGTGCACAAACACACAGACAAACAGACAAACAGACAAAAAAAAATTAATTACAATTTCGGGTTCGGCATCGATATAATAACAACCCCTGCTACTTTTTTTTATATATTTCCATTGTACAGAAACCACTTTTCTACAATTTTATTATATGTATAGATTTATTTACATAAGAATTACATAATATAATACTTATAGGTTAAAAACCCACCCGGGTTTGTACAATATGCTAACAAAGAGTTAAATCTAGGTAGGTACGTTGACAGAACATTAATGCCAGTTGAACATGTTATTTAAATAAATTATCATAATAGACTTAAAATGTAAGATTTCAGTTTTGTCTTAATATTACGAGGATTAATATGGTCCCGTACATCTACATCCCGTAAACCTAATGAATGTCCACATTTTGACAACAGTACCAACCCAATATGTTTTGTCTTCTCTAGGTAGTGAATCCGGAAACCCGCGAAGTCCTCGGCGCCAATCAGGCGGGAGAGATCTGCGTCAAGAGCGTGATGTTGATGAAGGGTTACATCGGCAAGGACCGCAGAGAAGACTTCGATGATGAGGGGTTCTTGAGGACCGGCGACATCGGCTACTATGACGACGATCAGTACTTCTACATCGTGGACCGGCTGAAGGAGCTCATCAAGTATAAGGCCTATCAGGTATTCAAATACGACCGAGTGAATGGAAGCGTTGGCTGGGAGTCTTCTCTTCTTTATTTCAAATATAAATAGCGAGTAGATTCACCTGATGTTAAGTGATTATCACCGCCCTTGAGTGTTTGGACCACCAGAGGCTCCAATGCGTTGCCAGATTTTCAGGTTGGTCTGCCCCTTTAATAACCACATATAAAAGTTTAGTGGGAGAATTTCTCGAAACTGCGTTTTTTCTGATGTCGTTGGTCCACCTGTCTCGCAAAACTGCTTTCTGGTGCGAGTTACGTCGGGAAAGACATGAGAGACAACTTCGATGTGAGGGGTTCTTGAGGACCGGCGACATCGGCTACTATGACGACGATCAGTACTTCTACATCGTGGACCGGCTGAAGGAGCTCATCAAGTATAAGGCCTATCAGGTATTCAATTACGACCAAGTGAAGGGAAGCGTTGGCTGGGAGTCTTCTCTTCTTTATTTTAAATTAGCTTTAACCCGCGGCTTCGCTCACGTTAGGTTCGATTTTTTAACCCCCTATTTAACCCTCTTGGGGTTGAAATTTTCCAAAATTCTTTCTTAGCGGATGTCTACGTCCTAACAGCTACCTATATGCCAAATTTCAGCTCGATCGGTCCAGTGGTTAGAGCTGTGCGTTGATAGATCAGTCAGTCAGTCAGTCAGTCAGTCAGTCAGTCACCTTTGCCTTTTATATATTTAGATATAAATAGCGAGTAGATTCACCTGATGTTACGTGATTACGACTTCCCATGAGCGTTTGGACCACCAGAGGCTCCAATGCGTTGCCAGATTTTCAGGTTGGTTTAATAACCACATATAAAAGTTTAGTGGGAGAATTTCTCCGCGACTGCGACTTTTTTGATGTCATTGGTCCATCTGTCTGGGAAAACTGCTTTCTGGTGCGAGTTACGTCGGGAAAGACATAGGAGACAACTTCGATGTGAGGGGTTCTTGAGGACCGGCGACATCGGCTACTATGACGACGATCAGTACTTCTACATCGTGGACCGGCTGAAGGAGCTCATCAAGTATAAGGCCTATCAGGTATTCAATTACAACCAAGTGAAGGGAAGCGTTGGCTGGGAGTCTTCTCTTCTTTATTTTAAATATAAATAGCGAGTAGGTTCACCTGATGTTACGTGATTACGACTTCCCATGAACGTTTGGAGCACCAGAGGCACCAATGCGTTGCCAGATTTTCAGGTTGGTCTGCCCCTAATAACCACATATAAAAGTTTAGTGGGAGAATTTCTCCGCGACTGCGACTGCGACTTTTTTGATGTCATTGATCCATCTGTCTGGGAAAACTGCTTTCTGGTGCGAGTTACGTCATGAAATACATGAGAGACAATTTCGAGGATGAGGGGTTCTTGAGGACCGGCGACATCGGTTACTATGACGACGATCAGTACTTTTACATCGTGAACCGGTTGAGGGAGTTCATCAAGTATAAGGCCTACCAGGTATTAAAAGTCATATTCGACCGGGTGAAGCGAAGTGTTGGCTAGAAGCACTGAGCTCTATAATTAATCTATGAATAACTAGCTGATGCCCGCGACTTCGTCCGCGTGGATTTAATTTTTAAAATCCCGCGGGAACTCTTTGATTTTCACGGATAAAAAGTAGCCTATATAACTCTCCAATATACCCATGTAAGGATCACAATCACGTCGAACCGTAGCTCTGTTGCAGCGTTATTGAAGGACAAACCAACAAACAAACACACATTTATAATATTTGTAAGGATACCAAAGGGGCTGCTGTCCCTCGTTGCGCTTGGTGCGAGATCGTGGAATTTCGACCACGCATCAGTGCAGATTCATGCGATGCCTTGCAGTTCGGTGGGAAATATGATGGTGGAATTAAATTAAATAGTTCTTGAGCACAGTCTCTGACGTATATCTTGAAATCTTTACTTGAATGAATGAAGGATTTAATTGATGAATTCCTTTGCTTGGAACCAATCGACGACCTCCCTGGCGCTGTGGTGAGCGCTGTGGTCTTATAACTGGGTGGTCTAGGGTTCGATTCCCGGCGGGGGCAATTTAGTAATTTATTATTTCTAAATTGTCTCTGGTCTGGTCTGGTGGGAGGCTTTGGCCGTGGCTAGTTACCACCCTACCGTCAAAAACGTGCCGCCAAGCGATTTAGCGTTCCGGCACGATGGCGTGTAGAAACCGATTAGGGGTATGGGTTGAATTTACACTGCTATACCCCTTCCAAGTTAGCCCGCTACCATCTTAGACTGCATCGTCACTTACCATCAGGTGAGATCGCAGTCAAGGGCTATCTTGTCATAGAATTAAATTAAATTAATCTGCTTTGCTTCAGCTGTCCACAAGATAGATAAGCTACATATTGTAACATTTTTTTGTTTAGAAAAGAGCAACTGCTGAGTTTCTTGCCGGCTCTTCTCAGCAGAATCAGCGTTCCGAATCGGTGGTAGATTCTCGACTTGTCATAAGAGCCACAAGTTGGCCTACATGAAGTTAATAATTTTGAGTTTGAATTTGAGTTTACTCCTGCTCTTCCCTGAGTGGAGAGTTGCGCTCAGCAATGAGCCATTGATGGGTTTCTGACGATGATGATGTGTAATGATCTATTTCTCATTTCCCCCAGGTCCCTCCAGCGGAAATAGAAGCGGTGCTTCTCAAACACCCCTCCATCCTCGAGGCGGGCGTGGTGGGCATCCCCCACCCAGAAGCGGGGGAGGTTCCTCTGGCTTTCGTCGTGCTACAACCGGGGGAGACCCTCACTGAGAAGGAGATTCAGGACTATGTTGCTGAGAGGGTGAGAATTTATCATTCATCAACGGCTGGATCATGCGTCGTGCTCGTGAACGGGTGCCACCAACGGGAATGGGTCTGCTTTGACTGCCCGTCTTGACATGCATTGGATTGTGTGTATCTACGTATGCATTTTTGAAGCTTCGCTGTGGAAGCACTGTATACATAGCATAGTTTGATTATCTATTGTAAAAAAAAAATATTTTTTGAAAAGAGCAACTGCTTAGTTTCTTTCCAGTTCTTCTCAGCAGAATCTGCATTCCGAACCGGTGGTAGATTTATGACGTGTCATAAGAGCTACAAGTTGGCCTACATGAAAAAAATAAAGTTTGAATTTGAATTTAATTTATTAATTCATTTAAGTAGAAGTTTAAGTTAAAATAATATTACTTCGAGGACGACTTTCGACGACTTTGCTGGTGCAGTTGTGAGCACTGTGGTCTTATAACTGGGAGGTCCTGGGTTCGATCCTCGGCGGTGGAATTTGGAAATGGTGGAATTTGATTGAGAATTGTTTTTTATTTTCTTTATACTAGCTCTCAAACCCGAAACACCTCCGCGGCGGCGTGAGATTCATAGCTGAGATACCAAAAAACCAAACCGGGAAGATATTGAGACGCGAACTAAGGAAGATAGCTAAAACAAGGAAAAGTAAACTTTAAGACTATCATTCTTAAGGCATTTTTTACTTTAATCTTCGACCATCTAGCCGGGACGAGCCTTTACGCAGATTTAGTACTGAATATATTCTGCCACTTTCTGCGGGAGGTGAGGTAATCACGTACAGCCTACGTACAGCACACATTTACTCACTTCCGCACACTCTTGTAAAAAACTTAATGTCTCTATGAACGCACACTAACTCAAAAGCTATCACACTTACAAACTGACACGTACGTTTGTACATGTACTCCGGCAGAGGGGAATGCGTGCGCTTGCCAAGTCCTGGCTAAATGGTCGAATACTTTAATAGTAATAAATATTTTTGATTGCTTCTCATTATTATTGTTAAGTACACACATTTACTTATTTTTGTAAATAAATTATTATTTTATTTCAAATTTTTCTTTTTATTTCTTCTGAATCCTAATTTTTTAAAATTATTGTCTGCATGAAACTTATCTATACTTCTTCCAAGGAATACCTTAGATTGTTGGTGGTTGGTATATAGATGAAGTAAAGGGCAAAAGCTAGTACCTTCGAGGCTTCGTGCATTATTAAGTGGTCAAGAGGTCATGATCGTATGGAACAGAGATTAGTAAGAAGGATTAGATTGCTAAATCTTTGTTTAAATCAAATTACGCTAAAAATAATCTAGATGGCGTTACTATATTCTGGTAGCATGGTGCGGCAAAACTAGACTTATTATTATTAGTTATTACATAATACTCATTCCGTATTTTTTAGCGATCTAAATTGGATTGGAGCAAGAATTGCAAGTTATATTTTACAGTCAAAATCGCGTCAATTTATTTTTAGAAGATAGAATGTTATTGTTTTACTCGTAGAATTGTTTAAATAATATATCTATTGAAGGTATGTAACCTTTAATAGATATAATTTCTTAAAATAATTATATTATATGTGCTGATTAGATAATTTTAATCAATTGTAAAAAATAAAACACACGCGATGTAAGATATTTTTTTTATCTGATTATTTATTAATGTCCTGTCATACTTAGGTAGGTACTTAACAATAAAAATAACTGTTTGATAAGGTTATCAAAGGTAATTAAGTAAGTAAGTAGATAAATAAGAAGTACTTACATCCACAGTCGTAGCTAGGGAGTGGCATTGTGGGGTAATGCCGTACCTTGAAATCACAATGCCCTACCTTTAAAAATACCAAAAATTAAGATAAATTATATAAAATAAGATAGGTACATGGTGATTGATTTAGATAGATCAATTTTGATAATTTTTTTATTTCCGCCCTACCTGTAACCAATACTGCCCTACCTCAAATTCGACTCTAGCTACAGCCCTGCTTACTTCATGAGTAAATAACGTTAATATCATGCGGCTGATAATATTAATAGTTATTATTGTTTGTGAGTTAAACGGAAAAAATCTCTGTTGTGATAGGTAGGTTGTGATATTTTGCTGGCTCAGTGTTTTTAATAACATCTAATAATTAAGACTTATAAAGTGTGGTTCTTTACAGGTAAATTCGCTATTAATTAGAATAGAAAAGTTTCCGTCGCTATTAATTAGAATAGAATGCCGTTCCAACTAATAGAATAGAATATTATAGAATAGAATCATTTTTATACAAATAAACTTTAAAAAGTGCTTTCGAATCGTCAAATGAACCTACCACTGGTTCGGAATGCCGTTCCAACCGAGAAGAACCAGCAAGAAACTCGGCGGTTGCTCTTTAAAAAAAAAATTGTAATAACAATATCATATTGTGTACTATTTACAATTAATATTCACATTACAATATGCTTCTGATGCAATAAGAACTTAATTTTGATTGAAGAATATGCTTAATTTGCAGCATCCCTATTATCTTTCAAAATGAGTTTCTGATATTAATAATAGATGGCGTTAGAAGTGGAGTAAACTTCTAACGCCATCTATTACCAAACTAGAACAAATAGAAAAAAAAATCAATAAGTCAGCGCGAAAGAACATTTTATACTTAAAATTATGATTTTATTGTATAGAATTGTCAGAGAATAACTCAAAATAATGCTTCGAAATCCAAATTATCTATATGGAGATGAGACATTACTTAAAGTACCAACGCATGTGAACTTTGCTAAGTACGTGCTTCAGAAAATATGGACTTACAATGACAGAGTTGCTCTGGTAAGTACTCGCTCATTCCGCTGGCTCAGTCACATCCTTAGTAATAAGGCGTGGAACACTCTGCTACCTAATTTGACATCCTTCAAGGCAAGAGTGAATAAGCATCTTCTAGGCAAGCGCGCTCCAACGAGACACGCAATTGGCCGTTTATTTGCATGGGTAGCTATAGTTGAGGATATGTATGTGTGTGTTGTGACATAGGACATTATCATTGAAAAAACCTTACCTACTTCATTATCACTGAAAATCCTTACCTACTCCTTGTGGGCAAGGTCGCAGGCATTAGCTAGTTTATAATATGAGTAAGTACTAAAGTATGGATTGTAGCCAAAAATTCCAAAATTTCAGATCAACGGGCGCACACATGAAAAACTTACCTTCCGAAAACTAGCCAAAGATGCCATGAACCTCGCCGTCTCTCTCGTTCGTATGGGGGTTAAAAAGGGAGATGTGATAGGCATATGTTCCGAGAATAGGCAGGAATATTTAAATACCCTTATTGGAGTTATTTGTACGGGTGCAACGGTGACCTGTGTTAACCCAGCTTATACCAAAGGTAATTAATTTAGGTTTATCCTATAAAGACTCAGGGTTGTTCAGCGAGCGATGAAGAAAGCTATGCTCGATGAATTCCTTAATGACAAAGTTGCTTGGAACCAATCTGCTTTGCTTCAGCTGTCCACAAGATAGGTAAGCTGCTACATATTGTAACATTTTTTGTTTTGAAAAGAGAAACTGCTGAGTTTCTTGCCGACTCTTCTCAGAAGAATCAGCATTCCGAACCGGTGGTAGATTGTCGACTTGTCATAAGAGCCACAAGTTGGAATACATGAAATAAATAATTTTGAATTTGAGTTTGAATTTGACCTCGTATGAAAATACGAGATCAAAAAACTTCAATCGACGCGAACGAATTTGCATTTAGTCACAATATTAAAATAGATTTTTAGAATGTTTTTTTTTAAGTTTTTAAAGTGTTTTAAGCGTTTTTCGGATAGCTGTTATTGAATTCCGGTAGATGGCGTAACATTAACGCGAGCTGTATTCTAATGTATGACTAGCAATCTACTACTTTAACTAATCTCTGATATGGTCGACAAATTATGTAGTTGGTATTTTTTTAAACAAACAAGGAGCTGCATAGCTAGCATGGGCGGGAGAAATTTTATCCCCGGGGAAAGGATAAAATATTTATCCCCTCGCTCAGTTTTATCCACCTGTCGAGCATGAGCAAAACGGTGGAAATAATATCTACAGTGGATATTCTTCTAGGAATATATTTTTCCTTTCCCCTGTCGCCATGCTTTAGCATAGGGAGAAGATAATTTTATCCCTTGTCAGGGGATAAAATCGGGGGATAAAACTTTTATCTCCTCCCCATGCTAACCCTGCTAGGAGTATATTACTTAAATTAATGTCTTTTACAGGTGAACTCATTCATGTTCTCGAGATATCCAAGCCGAAAATCATCTTCTGCTCACCAGACAGCTACAAAACACACGCAAAAACTCTCCAAACTCTACCATATCTCGAAAAAGTCATACTTTTCGGCAAAGAAACACTTAATGACACATTATTCTATGAAGATTTAATAAAACCTGTATCATTGGTCTCACACTTTGACAATAATGATGCAAGACATGTAACCCAAGATGAGTTAAGTTTGGATAATTTTGAAGTGGTAGATGTGACGGGTCAAGTAGATACAGCGGTTATTCTCTACTCGTCAGGTACTACGGGTCTACCTAAGGGAGTTATGTTGACACATTTGAATTTAATCGCTACCTGCGAATTGTGAGTATTCGTTCGTTCATTCATTCGTTCATTCATATGTTCATTCATTCATTCATTCGTTCATTCATTCGTTCATTCATTCATCTCCACCCATAGCGGTTCCACTACTGAGCACAGGTCTTATCTTATTTTGTGGTCTAGGCCATGGTAGGTACACAACGCTTTCCAAGTTTTGAAGTAATTATTATGTTCATTAATTCAGAAGCTATGTGAGCTTAAGCAATTAATAATAGTTGAAGCACCTGATGTTAAGTGATTACCGCCGCCCATGTGCATTTGTAGCACCTGAGGCACCACTAATGCGTTGTCGGCTTTTCAGGAATTTGTTGGTCCGCCCCTTGAATAACCCCATGTTGTAATTTAGTGGGAACACCGTCGTAGGAAGTTAGTTCCACAGTTTCAAAGTACGTGGAAAAAAAGATCTAGCACAACGGATGGTCGAAGTGCTCCAGGCACCCAGGTGATGAGGGTGAAATTGCGTTCGGTGGCGAGCGGTGCGGTTGAAGAAGAAAAACGGTGGAATAAGGTCAAACAGCTCTTCAGAACACTCCCTTATTATAGCCGATAGAATACGCAAAGAGAGTTTACATCTCTGCGGTGCTCCAGGCTTTCCAACGAGTTGGTTAATTTGGAATTGTCCACAAGCAGAACTTCGACTATGACTAATCAAACTCTCCTAAGAGAGCTCGCTTCGCTCGGCCAATTTTATTATTTCTTTCTTTCAGACCAGATACCCTGGATCCTAAGGAAATTACTATGCACATATCACCATGGTACCACACCATGGGTCTAATGGGTACCGTCAGGATCATCTGTTCCGGTGGCACAATTGTGTATATGCTTAAGTTTGACGCTGATTTTTATATGAAGACTATCGAGATGTATAAAGTAAGTTTATCTATCTATCTATCTAAATATATAAAAGGCAAACGTCACTGACTGACTTATCTATCAACGCACAGCTCAAACCACTGGACTGATCGGGCTGAAATTTGGCATACAGATAGCTTTTATGACGTATACATCCGTTAAGAAAGGATTTTTGAAAATTCAACCCCTAATGGGATAAAATAGGGGGTTGGAAAAATGGAACTTACCGTGAGCGAAGTCGCGGGAAAAAGCTAGTCATTGATAAAATTGATAAGAGCACTTGTTAGAATCAATAGATTGATCGATAATTTTTAGCGTAATTTATTTTAAGCAAAGGGTTAGCAATCTATTACTTCTAATTTATCTCTGCCACGGCTAAAGTTTCAACCATTCAAAATATCCTGATAAAAAATGTTTATACGATACATGTGAAAAACTTATACAACACCGTCCACTCAATGTAATAGACGAGTAATATAATAAATCATCCCCGCTTTACATAAATAAAAAAATTGTAAAATTGTTTTTTATTGCAAACAGTAGACAAAAAAAAAGACGTGTGGCACTCGGGGACTGCCGCGGTAAAGCTATTGCATAGCATTTTTTATCAACGCCATCTAGCGGTGAGAGGAGTCCCGTGTCAGGTTATTTTCGTTACGGAATTTCTGGATTCGGTCTCCACGCTCAAGGCCCGCGATAGAAGCTATGCAATAGCTTACAAATAGTTTATTTTTATTATTGTGGAAGCACTGTATACATAATATTGTTTTGTTACTTATTGTAATTTTTTTATTGTTTTTGAAAACTGCTGAGTTTCTTATCGGCTCTTCTCAGCAGAATCTGCATTCCGAACCGGTGGTAGATTTATGACGTGTCATAAGAGCCACAAGTTGGCTTACATGAAATAAATGGATTTTGAATTTTGAATTTTTATTAGCTCTTCTGTAAAAAAGTGCAATTTTGATTTGATCAATCTTCAGGTAGTGCAAATAATAGTGGCGCCACCTGTCCTCATAGCAGTGTGCAAGACCCGGGCCAGCTATGACGTCAGCAGCATCAGGATCGTGTACTCCGGGGCAGCTCCTCTCCGGGACGACACCATTGCAGCTGTCAAAGCGAGGTCAGTAGTAGGGTTAGTATAAGTTTTAATTCGTTTGATCGTATTCGTAATCGATAACATTAGCGTATAAGTAAAATGAACCTTAAATATATTAATTTAAAGTCAGAAATACAGTACAATCGATTTTAATTAGGACCTTATTCGTATACGTAAACGTATAAAAATGCTTACACGAAATTGAGCTGTAATTTAATGTAAGTATGGTTCGATTTACTGTGACGGTAATGTGATTAATCGAATTAAATCTTATACCAACCGTAAAGAACTTTGAGCGCTACTCGATGGTGAGATAAAATGAACCATAACGGCATAAAAATAGGGCTCAATTTATTACAAACCTTTACGTATTTGGATATGCTTCAAATTAAAATCCGTTGTACTGAATTTGTGACTTTGAACCTATACTGTTACGTTCCCTCAAATACGGTTGAGCGAAGCTACGGCTGGATCATGCGTCATGTTCGTGAACGGGTGCCACCAACGGGAATGGGTCTACTTTCTGTCCGTCTTAACATGTATTAAATTGTATGCATTTTTGAAACTTCATTGTGGAAACACTGTATACATAGCATAGTTTTGTTACTTACTGTAAAAAAAAATTTTTTTTGAAAAAAGCAACCGCCGAGTTTATTATATTGTTAAATAGAGTTTATTATTTATATCTATTCTATAAGGTTCATTTTACTTTGACGCAAATGTCATCGAATACAAATACGATCAATCGAATAAAATTAAATCTTGTACTAACCCTACAGACTGTACTTACGTTTTGCGATGACATTGATAGATAGATAGATAGATAAAAACTTTATTGCACACAAGAAAGAAACAAAAATTAATAAAATTAAAACTACGCATGCAAAGGCGGCCTTATTGCTACAGAGCAATCTCTACCAGGCAACCATTGGTGATAGGAGTGAAATGATGTGTGAGGGATTGATTTCAGATTCCCGTCAACAGCCGTGTTGCAAGGCTATGGTATGACGGAGTGTAGCCTGTCAGCCACCCGGGATACGTACCTGGATGCCCGGATGACCAGGGTCGGGGGGGTTGGCCGCGTTGTCGCGGCCACTGTTATCAAGGTTAGAAAGAAAGAAAGAAAATGTGTTTATTTGCAAAATACACAAACATGGATACAAAAAGAAAAAATCGATATCTATTCTAGATCTATAGTTATAATAAAACTGTAACGGGACGAAATCTGTACGTGAAATATATTTTGAAATGTTTAATCGGAGGATGCTTTATTATCGATACTGAGCCCAAAACAATCTTTTTTGAATTTTTTGTGTGTCTGTTTGTCTGTGCGCGCATCGCGCGAAATGCTAGACTTAGTTTTATGTTTGTTTTAATTTTAAAAGTAACTAATATTCATTGTTCTTTATTTTAAAATATATATGATGATGAATATAATATGAAGACCTTCCTAGCGCAGTGGTGGCGGCGGAGGCAATTTGGGAATTTATAATTTATACCCTATCGTCAAAGACATGCCGCCAAGCGATTTAGCATTCCGACACGATGGCGTGTAGAAACAGATTCTGGGTACGGGTTGATGTACACTGCCATACCCCTTCCAAGTTAGCCCGCTACCATCTTAGACTAGCAGTCAAGGACTATCTTGTCATCGAATTTTTAGAAAACGGTTAGAGTTTATATGAGCCACAGAAATATGCTCTGACATAAATCTGTCTCGTTTTAGCTCTGTCTTGGGTCTGAACGGAGTGGGGGTGCAGTCTAGATTTCACTTAGTGTTACTTAAATTTTGTATCTTTTTTTTTAATTTGTGTGAGCTGAATAAATGTTTATTTATTTTTTTGATATTTCACAGATAGTTGACAATGAAACAGGAAAAATTTTAGGCCCAAACCAACCTGGTGAAATCTGTTTGAAAAGTCCCACAATCATGAAAGGATACGTCGGTCACGACAGAACAGACTTCTTTGACGAGGAAGGTTTCTTCAGAACTGGTGATATCGGCTATTACGATGAAGACAAGTACTTCTTTATTGTCGATCGGTTAAAGGAGCTCATCAAGTATAAGGGATATCAGGTAATCTTCTAAATATAAACGTAAAAATTCTTTTTACAAAACCGACTTCAAACGCCACTACGAAGTATATCAATTGTGTCTATAAAATTCGAAGAGTTTCCGCGATTTCTCCGGGATCCCATCTTCAGATCCTGACCTGATGAAGATGGGACCACCTGAGAAGTATATTATGTTATAAACTCCCAACTTTAGCATTTATAATATTATAATATAATAGGATGAATCGTATTACATGAGAAATCTATTAAGTATGTCATGCTTTCTTTAAACATTTCTGTGGTGGTGTCGTGTGGTGCAGGTTGTTATAACGTTCCCTCAAATATGGTTGAGCGAAGCAACGACTGGATCATGCTGTTTCTTGGAGGATGGCAGATAAAATAATTAAAAAATGTATTGTTGTATAGATCTTGAACAATAAATTTAAAAAAAAAAAATGCGTCATGCTCGTGAACGGGTGCCACCAACGGGAATGGGTCTACTTTCTGTCTGCCCGTGTTAACGTGTAATGGATTGTGTGTAAGTATGCATTTTTTGAGACTTCATTGTGGAAACACTGTATACATAGCATAGTTTTGTTACCTAATGTAAAATTTTTTTTTTTGAAAAGAGCAACTGCCAAGTTTATTGCTGGCTCTACTTGGCAGGAAGGGCATTCCTAACCAGTGGTAGATTCATCGACGGTTCAAAAGCACTAGTAAAAGTTTATTTGGATAAAAAATATTTTTCTATTCAATACTAGAAAAATCCATAATTTCATTGATTCTTGGTTACTGTCAATTCCAGGTGGCACCAGCCGAAGTAGAAGCGGTGTTACTCCAGCACCCGGGGGTAAAAGACGCCGGGGTAGTGGGGGTGCCACATGAAACTGGGGGGGAGGTGCCGCGGGCGTTCGTGGTGCCACAACCTGGGGGTAAACTAAGCGAAGAGGAGATTAAGGCTTTTGTTGCTGAAAAGGTAATCTCTATTATTAGCAAGAAAAAGTTACAGTTCTCTCTTGTCCTCCCCTTTTCCCATTATTTGGGGTCGGCTTTCCTCACTTTTTTGCGCCAAGTTGTTCTATCTTGGGTGTCGGTTCAGGCAATTACAATACAGTTATTTTGCTATAATCCGTCAACAGAAAAATCTGTATGGTCAAACATGCAGTTACAAGCTAAGCACCGCTTACCTCCCCAACCAAGCAAGAGAGCCAAGTTCCCAAGCAAGCAATGCCACCGCCACTCACTTGCACCACCACACAACACTTGTAACACGTCACTCAATAAGTCTTTGGTCTGACCTATAGATGGCAACACTTTTGACAAAACCATATGATTGCAGAGTAGTAGGATCCTTCAGATGACACGTGTCAAAATTTGGCGTCGTTCTGACAATTAGTTCAAAAGTTAGAGCGGATTAAGTAACCCAAGTTCTTAATTGTTAAAAACAATGGATGAAAAAGAATTTCGAGCGTTAATTAAACATTGTTTTTTAATGGGAAAAAATACAACCGAAGCAAAACAGTGGCTCGATAAGTGTTACCCGGACACCGCACCAGCTAAATCAAGCATAATTTATTGGTATGCTGAATTTAAACGGGGCCGCAAAAGCACCGAAGATGCTGAACGCTCTGGTCGACCGAAATCGGTAGTTGTTCCGGAAAACATAAAAAAAGTCCACGAAATCGTTTTGAAAGACCGTAAAGTGAAGTTGCGTGAGATAGCTGATACCTTAGAGATATCAGAAGGTAGTGTATTTACAATTTTACACGAAAATTTGGGCATGCGAAAGTTGCTTTCAAAGTGGGTGCCGCGCTTGCTCACACCGGACCAAACAACAATTAAGAACTTGGGTTACTTAATCTGCTCTAACTTTTGAACTAATTGTCAGAACGACGCCAAATTTTGACACGTGTCATCTGAAGGATCCTAATACTCTGCAATCATATGGTTTTGTCAAAAGTGTTGCCATCTATAGGTCAGACCAAAGACTTATTGAGTGACGTATGTATACTACTCTCGACGCACGTTTCGCCCCGACACCGGAGCATCCTCAGGAGATGTCGACTTTACAATGCTATATTGTCTTGTACAAACATATTTTGTATTTCAGCTGTCAAATCCTAAACATTTACGTGGAGGTGTGAAGTTTGTAGCGGAAATACCGAAGACGCCTAGCGGGAAAATCATGCGGAAATTGTTACGCGATATGGCCAAAATTAACAGCAAGTTATGATACTGCAAAGATAAAAATATTAAAATTAATTTTATTTATTTAAAGTTTTTCATTTTTAACTGACTTCCAAAACAGGAGGAGGTTCTCAATTCGTTGGAATCTTTTGTTTTTTATTTTTTAAGCTATTGCATAGCTTCTATCGCGGGCCTTGAGCTTGGAGACCGAATTCAGAAATTCCGTAACGAAAATAGCCTGATACAGGACTCCTCTCACGCTAGATGGCGTTGATAAAAAATGCTATGCAATAGCTTTACCGCGGCAGTCCCAGTCTTTTTTATTTTTTATGTATGTTCCCCGATTACTCGAAGACAACTGGACTGATTTGGAAAATTATTTTTTTGTTTGAAAGGCCATACTTCCCAGATATTTCCATTAACACTCGCGATTAAGATATTTTTATCTTATTACTAGCTGATACCCGCGACTTCGTTTTCGTGGATTGAGGTTTCTTAATTCTCTCTTAAGGAACTCTCTTATTTTCTATAAGCTACCTCTGTGCCAAATTTCAACCAAATCGGTTCAGGCGTTGCGACGGGATTGAGTAACAAACATACAAACTTTTGCACTTATAATATTAATAGGGTTAATGACCTTTCATACTTAGATAGGTACTTAACAATAAAAATGTCAGTTTGATAACGTTATCAAAGGTAATTAAGTAGGTAACTAGATAAATAAGAAATACTGGCATCATGTAGCGTTGCCAGACGTCCCGTATTTCCCGGGACATCCCGTATTTTGGGCATAGTTTTAAATGTCCCGGCGGGACTGACTCTGTCCCGTATTTGAACCGTACTTCGTTTTTCACTATGAAATCGATCTAAGTATTCACACACGCAACGTTCGTAAAACGTACGGTTTAATTGTGTGACTCGCCTCGGCTCGAGCGACTGTGTAGTGTGAAGTAACTTGCACTTGCCGCCCGCATCGACCAACAACTGTGTTAGTGTCAAAATGACAATGTTAAAACTGACTCGATCCTCGGAAATATATAAAAAAAATTAAAAAATGACACTAATTAAAAAAAAATTAAAAAACGATAATAATTTTGATTTTTATTTGTCCCGGGTAAAAAACTGAAATCCCGTATTTTTTGCCTATCTAACCATTTGTCCCTTATAGGCTGAAAAAAAATCTGGCAACCCTAATCATGAGTAAATAAGGTTAATATTATGCGGCTGATAACATTAATAGTTATTATTGTTTGTGAGTTAAACGAAAAAATTCTCTGTAGTGATAGGTCATATTTTGCTTGCTCAGTGTTCTAAATAACAACTAATAATTAAGACTAATAAAGTGTGGTTCTTTATAGGTTCTATTAGCTATTAATTAGAATAGAAAAGTTTCTTTATCCAAATAAAGTAAGGTACTTATACTAAAGTTTGACAAAGTGCTTTTGAATAGTTGAGTTAATCTACCACTGGTTTTTAATGTCGTTCCAACCAATAAGAACTTTATTATGGTTAAAGAGTAATTTGCAGCATCCGTATTATCTTTCAAAATGAGTTTCTGATATTAATAATAGATGGCGTTAGAAGTAAACTTCTAACGCCATCTATTACCAAACTAGAACAAACAGGAAAAAAAATCAATAAGACAGCGTGAAAGAACATTTTTTACTTAGAATTACACATTTCATTGTATAGAATTGTCAGAAAATAACTCAAAATAATGCTTCGAAATCCAAATTATCTGTATGGAGATGAGACATTAGTTAAAGTACCAACGCATGTGAACTTTGCTAAGTACGTGCTTCAGAAAATATGGACTTACAACGACAGAGTTACTCTGGTAAGTACTCGCTTACTCCGCTGGCTCAGTCACATCCTTAGTAATAGGAATGCTAGAGTGTGTTGGTTTGTTCTTCGATCATGCAGCAAAGATCGGCGTGATTTTTAAGGGGTTCTAAAAAACGGATCCTTATTGGATCGCTTCGATGTCTATCTATGAGTGTGTCTTTTCTCAAAAACGGCTTGAGGATATGTTGATACTGAATACAAAGGTCAATGGTCTCTTAATGCTGTGGAAATTTCAAGTTTTAGTTTAACTCAATGAAAAGTTACAGTTTCGCAAAGCGTACCGAGATGTTTTTGCCATTAATTTAAATATAGGCGCATTTATTAAAATGTACAAAATCATATCTATATATTTTATGACAAAAATAACATATTACTACTTTTTAAGTCGGCTTATAGTGACGGGCAACTGTGGAACACCAAAATAAGCGGAAAGCTTGTGCTAGGAGTGGATACGACAATAGTGCAACGGGTGGGATTCGAACCGAAACTTAGTCCATGTAGGCATTAGCTAGTTTATAATATGAGTAAGTACTAAAGTATGAATTGTAGCCAAAAATTCCAAAATTTCAGATCAACGGGAGGACACACGAAAAACTGACCTTCCGAAAACTAGCCAAAAATGCCATGAACCTCGCCGTCTCGCTCGTTCGTATGGGGGTTAGAAAGGGAGATGTGATAGGCATATGTTCCGAGAATAGGCAGGAATATTTAAGTACCGTCATTGGAATTATTTGTACGGGTGCGACGTTGACCTGTGTTAATCCAGCTTATACCAAAGGTAAATAATTAAAGTCTGGAATATCATATAGCCTTCTTTTTATCCTGGAAAATAAGAGAGTTACCACGGGAATCAAGAACCTCAATCGACGCGAACGAAGTCGCGGGCATCAGTTAGTTAGTCATAATAAAAAAATAGCTTTTTAGAGTGTTTGAAGCGTTTTTCGGATAGCTGTTATTGAATTCCGGTAGATGGCGTAACATTAACGCGAGCTTTGTTCTAATGTATGACATTAGCAATCTACCATAGTACGTTTAAACTACGAAGTTTTTTTTTAATTTTGAGTGTGTAACTTACCCTCAACAGTCAGAATTCTCCGATGTGGTGGTCGGAGAACTTTTCAGCGCGTCTTCTTTTTTTAACAATTTTATTTCATTTAATATTGGTGAAAATTCAGTCAAAAAATCTCACGAAGTTACGGGCGCTTTACTTGTGGTTACGTCGTGTACATACACATTTGCACATTGTGTAAGTATGTGTGCCTTGCAGGAACCTAGGTGGGAGTGGTCAGGCGCAAGCATGCTCTCGCTCCCACTTATATAGATACGACACACACACAACCATGAGCCGCGTACCCTCGTGAATTGAAAGAACTATACTTTAATACTTCTTTCACTAATCTTTGATATGGTCGACAAATTGGTTGTTATTTTTCGTATATTTTTTTTTAAGCAATCAAACGGCTGGGAGTATATAATATTACTTAAATTAATGTTTTTTACAGGCGAACTCAATCATGTTCTCCAGATATCCAAGCCGAAAATCATCTTCTGCTCACCAGACGCCTACAAAATTCACGCAAAAACTCTCCAAACTCTACCATATCTCGATAAAGTCATACTTTTCGGCAAAGAAACACCTAATGATACATTATTCTATGAAGATTTAATAAAACCTGTATCATTGGTCCCACACTTTGAAAATGATGATACAAGACATATAACCCAAGATGAGTTAAGTTTGGATAATTTTGAAGTGGTAGATGTGACGGGTCAAGTAGATACAGCGCTCATTCTCTACTCGTCAGGTACTACGGGTCTACCTAAGGGAGTTATGTTGACACATTTGAATTTAATCGCTACCTGCGAATTGTGAGTATTCGTTCGTTCATTCATTCATTCGTTCATTCATTCATTCATCCATTCATTCATTCATTCATTCATTCATCCATTCGTTCATTCATTCATCTCCACCCGTAGCGGTTCCACTACTGAGCACAGGTCTTATCTTATTTTGTGGTCTAGGCTATGGTAGTTCCAAGTTTTGAAGTAATTATTATGTTCATTAATTCAGAAGCTATATGAGCTTAAGCAATTAATAATAGTTGAAGCACCTGATGTTAAGTGATTACCGCCGCCCATGTACATTTGTAGCACCTGAGGCACCACTAATGTATTGCAGGCTTTTCAGGAATTTGTTGGTCCGCCCCTTGAATAACCCCATGTTGTAATTTAGTGGGAACACCGTCGTAGGAAGTTAGTTCCACAGTTTCAAAGTACGTGGAAAAAAAGATCAGGCACAACGGATGGTCGAAGTGCTCCAGGCACCCAGGTGGTGAGGGTGAAATTGCGTTCGGTGGCGAGCGGTGCGGTTGTAGAAAAAAGACGGTGGAATAAGGTCAAACAGCTCTTCAGAACACTCCCTTATTATAGCCGATAGAATACGCAAAGAGAGTTTACATCTCTGCGGTGCTCCAGGCTTTCCAACGAGTTGGTTAATTTGGGATTGTCCACAAGCAGAACTTCGACTATGACTAATCAAACTCTCCTAAGAGAGCTCGCTTCGCTCGGTCAATTTTATTATTTCTTTCTTTCAGACCAGATACCCTGGATCCTAATGAAATTACTATGCACATATCACCATGGTACCACACCATGGGTCTAATGGGTACCGTCAGGATCATTTGTTCCGGTGGCACAATTGTGTATATGCTTAAGTTTGACGCAGATTTTTATATGAAGACTATCGAGATGTATAAAGTAAGTCTATCTATCTATCTAAATATATAAAAGGCAAACGTGACTGACTGACTTATCTATCAACGCACAGCTCAAACCACTGGACTGATCGGGCTGTTTGGCATACAGATAGCTTTTATGACGTATACATCCGTTAAGAAAGGATTTTTCAAAATTGAACCCCCAAAGGGGATAAAATAGAGGTTGGAAAAATGGAACTTACCGTGGGCGAAGTCGCGGGAAGAAGCTAGTCATTGATAAAATTGATAAGATCACTTGTTAGGATCAATAGATTGATCGATAATTTTTAGCGTAATCTATTTTACGCAATGGGTTAGCAATCTATTACTTCTAATTTATTTCTGCTACGGCTAAAGTCACCCACCATTCAAAATATCCTGATAAAAAATGTTTAAATACCATACTTGTGAAAAACTTATTTTTATTGTATTGGACTTAGGAAACTTCATCGTGGAAGCACTGTATACATAGCATAGTTTCATTACCTATTGTAAAAAAAATTTTTTTTTTTTGAAAAGAGCAACCGCCGAGAAGAGCAATAAACTATTGCTCTTCTCGATAGGAAAGGTATTCCGAACCAGTGGTAGATTCATTGACGATTCAAAAGTGCTTGTAAAAGTTTATTTGAATAAAAAATATTTCTATTCTATTCTATTAAATAAAAAAAAATTTGAATAAAAAACATATTTCTATTCTATTCTATTCTTATACAACACCGTCCACTCAATGTAATATAATAAATCATCCCCGCTTTACATAAATAAAAAAAAATGTAAAATTGTTTTTATTGCAGTAACAGTAGACAAAAAATAGTTTATTTTTATTATTGTGGAAGCACTGTATACATAGCATTGTTTTGTTACTTATTGTAAAATTTTTATTATTTTTGAAAAGAGCAACTGCTGAGTTTCTTGCCGGCTCTTCTCAGAAGAATCTGCATTCCGAACCGGTGGTAGTTTTATGACGTGTCATAAGAGCCACAAGTTGGCCTACATGAAAAATGGATTTTGAATTTTGAATTTTTATTAGCTCTTCTGTAAAAAAGTGTAATTTTGATTTGATCAATCTTCAGGTAGTGCAAATAATAGTGGCGCCACCTGTCCTCATAGCAGTGTGCAAGACCCGGGCGGGCTATGACGTCAGCAGCATCAGGCTCGTGTACTCCGGGGCAGCTCCTCTCCGGGACGACACCATTGCAGCTGTCAAAGCGAGGTTAGTAGTGCGAGGTGTATAAGTAAAATGAACCTTAAATGTATTGGTTTAAAGTCAGAAATACCTACTGTAACCTATACTGTTACGTTCCTTCAAATATGGTTGAGCGAAGCAACGGCTGGATCATGCGTCATGCTCGTGAACGGGTGCCACCAACGGGAATGGGTCTACTTTCTGTCCGTCTTAACATGTATTAAATTGTATGCATTTTTGAAACTTCATTGTGGAAATACATACATATACATAGCATAGTTTTGTTACCTATTGTAAAAAAAAATTTTTTTTGAAAAGAGCAACCGCCGATTTTATTATATTTTATTATTATAATCTATTCTATAAGGTTCATTTTACTTCGACGCAAATTCCATTGAATACAAATACGATCAATCGAATAAAATTAAATCTTGTACTAACCCTACAGACTGTACTTACGTTTTGCGATGACATTGATAGATAGATAGATAGATAAAAACTTTATTGCACACAAGAAAGAAACAAAAAAGACGTGTGGCACTCGGGGACTGCCGCGGTAAAGCTATTGCATAGCATTTTTTATCAACGCCATCTAGCGGTGAGAGGAGTACCGTGTCAGGTTATTTTCGTTACGGAATTTCTGGATTCGGTCTCCACGCTCAAGGCCCGCGATAGAAGCTATGCAATAGCTTAAAATTAATAAAACTTAAAACTACGTATGCAAAGGCGGCCTTATTGCTACAGCGCAATCTCTACCAGGCAACCATTGGTGATAGGAGTGAAATGATGTGTGAGGGATTGATTTCAGATTCCCGTCAACAGCCGTGTTGCAAGGCTACGGTATGACGGAGTGTAGCCTGTCAGCCACCCGGGATACGTACCTGGATGCCCGGATGACCAGGGTCGGAGGGGTCGGTCGCGTGGTCGCGGCCACTGTTATCAAGGTTAGAAAGAAAGAAAGAAAATGTGTTTATTTGCAAAATACACACACATGGATACAAGAAAAAACATACACAATAAACGTAAAAATTCTTTTTACAAAACCGACTACAAATGCCACTACAAAGTATATCAATTGTGCCTATACAATTTGATGAGTTCCCTCGATTTCTCCAGGATCCCATCATCAGATCCTGATCTGATGACATTGGGTCCACCTGGAAAGTATAGGGTTTTTAACATCTGTTCTATCGTTTGTTCTACTATACCCTTTCAAACAAAAAGAGATTTTTTCAAATCGGTCCAAGCGTCTTCGAGTAAACATCGGGGAACATACATGAAAAAAAGATTCCGATGAATTGAGAACCTCCTCTTTTTTGGAAGTCGGTTAAAAAGCAAAATAAGTTGGAATTGGCTTTTGCACCCATATGTCGCATTAGCAAAAAGGTCCGGTACCTCTTCCAGAACCTCAGCATTGTTGCTGCAATCTATGAGAAAACCTTTGCGCTGATATCTGCCGGCACCCATTCGAGTGAGAGAATTGTCTCTGGTCTGGTCTGGTGGGAGGCTTTGGCCGTGGCTAGTTATCACCCTACCGTCAAAGACGAACTGCTTAGCGATTTAGCGTTCCGACACGATGACGTGTAGTAACAGATTCGGGGTATGGGTACACTGCCATACCCCTTCCAAGTTAGCCCGCTACCATCTTAGACTAGCAGTCAAGGACTATCTTGTCATCGAATCAAAAAAAATATAAGGTACCTGAGGTAAATAAGGCCCAGGGGGTAATAAGGCCCACATTTCAAATTTCGGGGAAAAACATTTCTATGACACTTCACCGTTTACGCACGCGTGCACAATGTCATTGTGAATGTTTCCGTATTGTTCCGCAGTCGCTAGCGCCACCATCGTGCCAGTGAGATGCAATGCGTTGATGAAGTGACTGGCTACTGTGCAATTTTATAATTTTACATACCAAAAGAACTGTAAGTATTTTACTTTTAATTCAATAGTTGACTAATAACGCTGTATTTACTATCGTAAGTATGTCTTGTACAATACAGTGGATATGGGTTTTCCTAGCCAGAGAAAGATTTTTTAGGTTTATTAGGTTATTTTGTAAAAACGTGGCATGAGGTTAATAAGGCCCATTATAAGGGTACTTGGGCCTATACTATTTATATGTGTAACATTGTTACAGATTTTGATTAAAATACCTCCAAAGAGAGCTCAGTGGACAGAAGACAATTTACTGGCCGCTTTGGCAGCAATAGAACGAGGGCACCTGACGCAACGAGCTGTAGCTGAACTTACATGATTATGATTGATTTATAATGATTAAATAAGTAAAAAACAACAATTTACTTTTATTTTAACTTATTTCTAGGTAAATTTAGGACGATTTACTGTAAAAATAAAGCAAATTGTTATATGGGCTTTAATATACTACCGTAGTATAATAAGGCCCCTGAGAAGGGTTTTTAAAAAGTGTATTTTCTCATTAAAAAATATGCTTTTCTTAATTGTTTTACAACATTTACTATAGCAACATGTACAAGCTATGTAAACAATATGTTTTTGACATCCTATACGCATTATCCTCAGATTTAAAGCAATATTTTTTTAGGTGGGCCTTAATTGCCACCGGTACCTTATGTACAATATGTAACAAAAACCCTGTCGTTCCTGTGAGCTACGAAATGTGCTCATGAAACTGAACAACTTTCTCTAAGAAACATAGGTCGAAATATGAAAAAAAAAATGTGGACCGTGGACAAAATTGACGATCCGCTAATTGATTTACTATGTTTCTTGGGGAAAGTTGTTCAGTTTCATGAGCACATTTCGTAGCTCACAGGAACGACAGGGTTTTGTTACGTATTGTATACCGGTTGAAATTTTAATGGTTGTACTCCCTGAAAGAGGTGAATGTGCTCATGAAACTGAACAACTTTCCCCAGGGAACATAGGTCAAAATATGAAAAAAAAATTGGACCCTCCATACAAACTTGACGATTAGCTGATTGATTTACTATGGGAGGTCCAAATTTTTTTTTCATATTTCGACCAATGTTCCTTGGGGAAAGTTGTTCAGTTTCATGAGCACATTCACCTCTTTCAGGGAGTACAATCAATGAAATTTCACCGTGTATAAATGATTTTTTCACAGATAGTTGACATAGAAACAGGAAAAATCCTAGGCCCAAACCAACCTGGTGAAATCTGCCTGAAAAGTCCCACGATCATGAAAGGATACGTCGGTCACGACAGAACAGACTTCTTTGACGAAGAAGGTTTCTTCAGAACTGGTGATATCGGCTATTATGATGAAGACAAGTACTTCTTTATTGTCGATCGGTTAAAGGAGCTCATCAAGTATAAGGGATATCAGGTAAACTTCTAAATACATAAAAGGAAAAGGTGACTGACTGATTGACTGACTGACGGTTTCATGGCGTTGTTCGTGACGTCACTTTTTTTTTTTCATAGTAGCTTGTCAAAGTTTGAAGATGGATATGACGTGTCGCTCTGATTGGTGTTCAATTCAATATGGCGGATTGACACTTATTTTATAATTTTATTTTATCAAAATAAACATCAATCTTACTCAAAATAGTAAAGTAAAAACGTTTTTTATAAATTATAATCTATGAATCCTATTTTATGAGAAAATTTCATAATTAAATTTTTTTTTATATTTTTATTTTTTTATCGAGCAGGCGGGTCGTCTGATGTTAAGTGATTACCACTGCCCATGAACATTTGTAGCACCTGAAGCACCACTAATGTGTTGCCGGCTTTTTAGGAATTTGTTGGTCCGCCCCTTGAATAACCCCATGTTGTAATTAAGTAGGAACACCGTCGCAGGAAGTTGGTTCCACAGTTCCAAAGTACGTGGAAAAACGATCTGGCACATCGGATGGTCGAAGTGCTCCAGGCACCCAGGTGGTGAGGGTGAAATTGTGTTCGGTGACAAGGTCAAATAGCTCTTCAGAACACTCCCCGTTCTATAGCTTTGGTTTTAATTCTTGGTACTGTCATTATGTCTATTCCAGGTGGCACCAGCAGAAATAGAAGCATTGTTACTCCAGCACCCGGGTGTAAGAGACGCCGGGGTAGTGGGGGTGCCACATGAAACTGGGGGGGAGGTGCCGCGGGCGTTCGTGGTGCCACAACCTGGGGGTAAACTAAGCGAAGAGGAGATTAAGGCTTTTGTTGCTGAAAAGGTAATCTCTATTATTAGCAAGAAAAGGTTACAGTTATTTTGCTATAATCCGCCAACAGAAAAAATCTGTATGGTCAAACATGCAGTTACAAGCTAAGCACCGCTTACCTCCCCAACCAAGCACGAGAGCCAAGTTCCCAAGCAAGCAATGCCACCACCACTCACATGCACCACCACACAACACTTGTATACTACTCTCGACGCACGTTTCGCCCCGACACCGGAGCATCCTCAGGAGATGTCGACTTTACAATGCTATATTGTCTTATGTAAATATATTTTGTGTTTCAGCTTTCAAATCCTAAACATTTACGTGGAGGTGTGAAGTTTGTAGCGGAAATACCGAAGACGCCTAGCGGAAAAATCATGCGGAAATTGTTACGCGATATGGCCAAAATTAACAGCAAGTTGTGATATTGCAACGATAAAAATATATAAATTAATTTTATTTATTTAAAGTTTTTCATTTTTAACTGACTTCCAAAAAAGGAGGAGGTTCTAAATTCGTTGGAATCTTTTATTTTTTATTTTTTAAACTATTGCATAGCTTCTATCGCGGGCCTTGAGCGTGGAGACCCAATCCAGAAATTCCGTAACGAAAATAACCTGACACGGTACTCCTCTACGGTGAGCCGCTAGATGGCGTTGATAAAAAATACTATGCAATAGCTTTACCGCGGCAGTCCCCGAGTGCCACACGTCTTTTTTATTTCTTATGTATGTTCCCCGATTACTCGAAGATGACTGGACTGATTTGGAAAATTATTTTTTTGTTTGAAAGGGCATACTTCCCAGGTATTTCCATTAACACTCGCGATATAAGATATTTTTATCTTATTACTAGCTGATACCCGCGACTTCGTTTGCGTTCATTGAGGTTTCTTAATTCTCTCTTAAGGAACTCTCTTATTTTCTATAATCTACCTCTGTGCCAAATTTCAGCCAAATCGGTTCAGGCGTTGCGACGGGATTGAGTAACAAACATACCAACTTTTGCACTTATAATATTAATAGGGTTAATGACCTGTTATACTTAGATAGGTACTTAACAATAAAAATGTCAGTTTGATAACGTTATCAAAGGTAATTAAGTAGGTAAGTAGATAAATAAGAAATACTTCATGAGTAAATAAGGTTAATATTATGCGGCTGATAACATTAATAGTCATTATTGTTTGTGAGTTAAACGAAAAAATTCTCTGTAGTGATAGGTCATATTTTGCTGGCTCAGTGTTCTAAATAACAACTAATAATTAAGACTAATAAAGTGTGGTTCTTTATAGGTTCTATTAGCTACTCGTATTAATTAGAATAGAAAAGTTTCTTTATCCAAATAAAGTAAGGTATAATAAAGTTTGACAAAGTGCTTTTGAATAGTTAAGTTAATCTACCACTGGTTTGGAATGCCGTTACCAATAAGAACTTTATTATGGTTAAAGAGTAATTTGCAGCATCCGTATTATCTTTCAAAATGAGTTTCTGATATTAATAATAGATGGCGTTAGAAGTAAACTTGTAACGCCATCTATTGCCAAACTAGAACAAACAGAAAAAAAAAATCAATAAGTCAGCGTGAAAGAACATTTTTTACTTAGAATTACACATTTCATTGTATAGAATTATCAGAAAACAACTCAAAATAATGCTTCGAAATCCAAATTATCTGTATGGAGATGAGACATTAGTTAAAGTACCAACGCATGTGAACTTTGCTAAGTACGTGCTTCAGAAAATATGGACTTACAACGACAGAGTTACTCTGGTAAGTACTCGCTTACTCCGCTGGCTCAGTCACATCCTTAGTAATAGGAATGCTAGAGTGTGTTGGTTTGTTCTTCGATCATGCAGCAAAGATCGGCGTGATTTTTAAGGGGTTCTAAAAAACGGATCCTTATTGGATCGCTTCGATGTCTATCTATGTGTGTGTCTTTTCTCAAAAACGGCTTGAGGATATGTTGATACGTGGTTGATACTGAATACAAAGGTCAATGGTCTCTTAATGCTGTGAAAGTTTCAAGTTTCTAGTTTAACTCAATGAAAAGTTACAGTTTCGCAAAGCGTACCGATTTTAATACAAAATTTCTAGTGATGTTTTTGCCATTACTTTAAATATAGGCGCATTTATTAAAATGTAAAAAATTATATCTATATATTTTATGACAAAAATAACATATTACTCCTTTTTAAGTCAGCTTATAGTGACGGGCAACTATGGAACACCAAAATAAGCGGAAAGCTTGTGCTAGGAGTGGATACGACAATAGTACAACGGGTGGTATTCGAACCGAAACCTTAGTCCATGTAGGCATTATCTAGTTTATAATATGAGTTAGTACTAAAGTATGAATTGTAGCCAAAAATTCAAAAATTTCAGATCAACGGGCGGACACACGAAAAACTGACCTTTCGAAAACTAGCCAAAGATGCCATGAACCTCGCCGTCTCGCTCGTTCATATGGGGGTTAGAAAGGGAGATGTGATAGGCATATGTTCCGAGAATAGGCAGGAATATTTAAGTACCGTCATTGGAATTATTTGTACCGGTGCGACGTTGACCTGTGTTAATCCAGCTTATACCAAAGGTAATTAATTAAAGTCTGGAATATCACATAGCCTTCTTTTTATCCTGGAAAATAAGAGAGTTACCACGGAAATCAAGAACCTCAATCGACGCGAACGAAGTCGCGGGCATCAGTTAGTTAGTCATAATAAAAAAATAGCTTTTTAGAGTGTTTTAAGCGTTTTTCGGATAGCTGTTATTGAATTCCGGTAGATGGCGTAACATTAACGCGAGCTTTGTTCTAATGTATGACTAACTATAATGTGGGTGTCTTTAAATCAAGAGTGAATAGGCATCTTCTAGGCAAGCGCGTACCATCTTAGGCGGCATCTTTACTTACCATCAGGTGAGATCGCAGTCAAGCGCTAGTCTATATATTTAAAAAAAAAATATGACATTAGCAATCTATCATAGTACGTTTAAACTACGAAGTTTTTTTTTTTTTTTTAATTTTGAGTGTGTAACTTACCCTCAACAGTCAGAATCCTCCGATGTGGTGGTCGGAGAACTTTTTAGCGCGTCTTCTTTTTTTAACAATTTTATTTCATTTAATATTGGTGAAAATTCAGTCAAAAAATCTCACGAAGTTACGGGCGCTTTACTTGTGGTTACGTCGTGTACATACACATTTGCACATTGTGTAAGTATGTGTGCCTTGCAGGAACCTAGGTGGAAGTGGTCAGACGCAAGCATGCTCTCGCTCCCACTTATATAGATACGACACACACAACCATGAGCCGCGTACCCTCGTGAATTGAAAGAATTATACTTCAATACTTCTTTCACTAATCTTTGATATGGTCGACAAATTGGTTGTTATTTTTCGTATATTTTTTTTTTAAACAAACAAAGAGCTGGGAGTATATAATATTACTTATATTAATGTTTTTTACAGGCGAACTCAATCATGTTCTCGAGATATCCAAGCCGAAAATCATCTTCTCCTCACCAGACAGCTACAAAACCCACGCAAAAACTCTCCAAATTCTACCATATCTCGATAAAGTCATACTTTTCGGCAAAAAAAGACCTAATGATACATTATTCTATGAAGATTTAATAAAACCTGTATCATTGGGCCCACACTTTGACAATGTTGATACAAGACATATAACCCAAGATGAGTTAAGTTTGGATAACTTTGAAGTGGTAGATGTGACGGGTCAAGTAGATACGGCGGTTATTCTCTACTCGTCAGGTACTACGGGTCTACCTAAGGGAGTTATGTTGACACATTTGAATTTAATCGCTACCTGCGAATTGTGAGTATTCGTTCGTTCATTCATTCGTTCATTCATATGTTCATTCATTCATTCATTCATATGTTCATTCATTCATTCGTTCATTCATTCATTCATCCATTCGTTCATTCATTCGTTCGTTCATTCATCTCCACCCATCGCGGTTCCACTACTACTGAGCACAGGTCTTATCTTATTTTGTGGTCTAGGCCATGGTAGGTACACAACGCTTTCCAAGTTTTGAAGTAATTATTATGTTCATTAATTCAGAAGCTATGTGAGCTTAAGCAATTAATAATAGTTGAAGCACCTGATGTTAAGTGATTACCGCCGTCCATGTACATTTGTAGCACCTGAGGCACCACTAATACGTTGCCGGCTTTTCAGGAATTTGTTGCTCCGCCCCTTGAATAACCCCATGTTGTAATTTAGTGGGAACACCGTCGTAGGAAGTTAGTTCTACAGTTTCAAAGTACGTGGAAAAAAAGATCTGGCACAACGGATGGTCGAAGTACTCCAGGCACCCAGGTGGTGAGGGTGGAATTGTGTTCGGTGGCGAGCGGTGCGGTTGTAGAAGAAAGACGGTGGAATAAGGTCAAACAGCTCTTCAGAACACTCCCTTATTATAGCCGATAGAATACGCAAAGAGAGTTTACATCTCTGCGGTGCTCCAGGCTTTTCAACGAGTTAATTTCGGATTGTCCACAAGCCGAACTTTGACTATCAAATTCTCCTAAGAGAGCTCGCTTCGCTCGGTCAATTTTATTATTTCTTTCTTTCAGACCAGATACCCTGGACCCTAAGGAAATTACTATGCACATATCGCCATGGTACCACACCATGGGTCTAATGGGTACCGTCAGGATCATCTGTTCCGGTGGCACAGTTGTATATATGCTTAAGTTTGACGCTGATTTTTATATGAAGATTATCGAGATGTATAAAGTAAGTTTATCTATCTCATCATCATCATCCATTTCAGCCTGCGGACGTCCACTGCTGAACATAGGCCTTTCCCAAGCAGCGCCACCACACCCGGTCCTCAGCTCTTTTCATCCAGCCACTTTCCGCCACTCTTTTTCAATTGACAATTCAAAAGTGCTTGTAAAAGTTTACTTGAATAAAAAATATTTCTATTCTATTCAATTCTTATACAACACCGTCCACTCAATGTAACAGACGAGTAATATAATAAATCATCCTCGCTTTATATAAATAAAAAAATTGTAATTTTTTTTTTTAATTGCAAACAATAGACAAAAAAAATAGTTTATTTTTATTATTGTGGAAGCATTGTATACATAGCATTGTTTTGTTACCTATTGTAAATTTTTTTTTTTTTTAAAAGAGCAACTGCTGAGTTTCTTGCCGGCTCTTCTCAGCAGAATCTGCATTCCGAACCGGTGGTAGTGTTATGACGTATCATAAGAGCCACAAGTTGGCCTGCATGAAATAAATGGATTTTGAATTTTGAATTTTTATTAGCTCTTCTGTAAAAAAGTGTAATTTTGATTTGATCAATCTTCAGGTAGTGCAAATAATAGTGGCGCCACCTGTCCTCATAGCAGTGTGCAAGACCCGGGCGAGCTATGACGTCAGCAGCATCAGGCTCGTGTACTCCGGGGCAGCTCCTCTCCGGGACGACACCATTGCAGCTGTCAAAGCGAGGTCAGTAGTAGGGTTAGTATAAGTTTTAATTCGTTTGATCGTATTCGTAATCGATAACATTAGCGTATAAGTAAAATGAACCTTAAATATATTAATTTAAAGTCAGAAATACAGTACAATCGATTTTAATTAGGACCTTATTCGTATACGTAAACGTATAAAAATGCTTACACGAAATTGAGCTGTAATTTAATGTTATTATGGTTCAATTTACTTTGACGGTACTGTGATTAATCGAATTAAATCTTGTACTAACTGTAAAGAACTTTGAGCGCTACTCGATGGTGAGATAAAATGAACCATAAGCACATAAACTTAGAGCTCAATTTATTACAAACCTTTACGTATTTGGATATGCTTCAAATTAAAATCCGTTGTACTGAATTTGTGACTTTGAACCTATACTGTTACGTTCCCTCAAATACGGTTGAGCGAAGCAACGGCTGGATCATGCGTCATGCTCGTGAACGGGTGCCACCAACGGGAATGGGTCTACTTTCTGTCCGTCTTAACACGTATTAAATTGTATGCATTTTTGAAACTTTATTGTGGAAACACTGTATACATAGCATAGTTTTGTTACTTACTGTAAAAAATTTTTTTTTTTGAAAAGAGCAACCGCCGAGTTTATTATATTGTTATAGATATAGAGTTTATTATTTATAATTTATATCTATTCTATAAGGTTCATTTTACTTTGACGCAAATGTCATCGAATACAAATACGATCAATCGAATCAAATTAAATCTTGTACTAACCCTACAGACTGTACTTACGTTTTGCGATGACATTGATAGATAGATAGATAAAAACTTTATTGCACACAAGAAAGAAACAAAAAAAGACGTGTGGCACTCGGGGACTGCCGCGGTAAAGCTATTGCATAGCATTTTTTATCAACGCCATCTAGCGGTGAGAGGAGTACCTAGTCAGGTTATTTTCGTTACGGAATTTCTGGATTCGGTCTCCACGCTCAAGGCCCGCGTTAGAAGCTATGCAATAGCTTAAAATTAATAAAACTTAAAACTACGTATGCAAAGGCGGCCTTATTGCTACAGAGCAATCTCTACCAGGCAACCATTGGTGTGAGGGATTGATTTCAGATTCCCGTCAACAGCCGTGTTGCAAGGCTACGGTATGACGGAGTGTAGCCTGTCAGCCACCCGGGATACGTACCTGGATGCCCGGATGACCAGGGTCGGGGGGGTCGGTCGCGTGGTCGCGGCCACTGTTATCAAGGTTAGAAAGAAAGAAGAAAATGTGTTTATTTGCAAAATACACACACATGGATACAAGAAAAAAAGACGTGTGGCACTCGGGGACTGCCGCGGTAAAGCATAGCATTTTTTATCAACGCCATCTAGCGGCTCACCGTAGAGGAGTCCCGTGTCAGGTTATTTTCGTTACGGAATTTCTGGATTCGGTCTCCACGCTGGCCCGCGATAGAAGCTATGCAATAGCTTAAAAACATACACAATAAACGTAAAAATTCTTTTTACAAAACCGACTTAAACGCCCCTACAAAATATATCAATTGAGCCTATATTTGAAGAGTTCCCTCGATTTCTCCAGGATCCCATCATCAGATCCTGACCTGATGACAATGGGCCCACCTGGAAAGTATAGCGTTTTTAACATCTGTTCTATCGTTTGTTCTACTATACCCTTTCAAAGAAAAAGAGAATTTTCCAAATCGGTCCAAGCGTGTTCGAGCGGTAGGGGAACTTACATAAAAAAAAGATTCCGATGAATTGAGAACCTCCTCTTTTTTGGAAGTCGGTTAAAAAGCAAAATAAGTTGGAATTGGCTTTTGCACCCATATGTCACATTAGCAAAAAGGTCCGGTACCTCTTCCAGAACCTCAGCATTGTTGCTGCAATCTATGAGAAAACCTTTGCGCTGATATCTGCCGGCACCCATTCGAGTGAGAGAATTGTCTCTGGTCTGGTCTGGTGGGAGGCTTTGACCGTGGCTAGTTACCACCCTACCATCAAAGACGAGCCGCGAAGCGATTTAGCGTTCCGACACGAAGGCGTGTAGAAGCAGATTCTGGGTACGGGTTGATATACACTGCCATACCCCTTCCAAGTTAGCCCGCTACCATCTTAGACTAGCAGTCAAGGACTATCTTGTCATCGAATTTTTAGAAAACGGTTAGAGTTTATATGAGCCACAGAAATATGCTCTGACATAAATCTGGCTCGTTTTTGCTCTGTCTTGGGTCTGAACGGAGTGGGGGTGCAGTCTAGATTTCACTTAGTGTTACTTAAATTTTGTATCTTTTTTTTTATTTGTGTGAGCTGAATAAATGTTTATTTATTTATTTGTTATTTCACAGATAGTTGACATAGAAACAGGAAAAATCCTAGGCCCAAACAAAAACCCTGTGGTTCCTGTGAGCTACGAAATGTGCTCATGAAACTGAACAACTTTCCCCAAGAAGCATAGGTCGAAATATGAAAAAAAATGTGGCCTTGGACAAAATTGACGATCCGCTGATTGATTTACTATGTTTCTTGGGGAAAGTTGTTCAGTTTCATGAGCACATTTCGTAGCTCACAGGAACGACAGGGTTTTGTTACGTATTGTATATGAACGATTTTTTCACAGATAGTTGACATAGAAACAGGAAAAATCCTAGGCCCAAACCAACCTGGAGAAATCTGTCTGAAAAGTCCCACAATCATGAAAGGATACGTCGGTCACGACAGAACAGACTTCTTTGACGAAGAAGGTTTCTTCAGAACTGGTGATATCGGCTATTACGATGAAGACAAGTACTTCTTTATTGTCGATCGGTTAAAGGAGCTCATCAAGTATAAGGGATATCAGGTAAACTTCTAAATACATAAAAGGAAAAGGTGACTGACTGATTGACTGACGGTTTCATGGCGTTGTTCGTGACGTCACTTTTATTTTTTTTTCATAGTAGCTTGTCAAAGTTTGAAGATGGATTCGCTATCGGATTATTCGGATGGATGGATGGATGGATGGATGGATGGATGGATGGATGGATGGATGGATGGTGTCGCTCTGATTGGTGTTCAATGCAATATGGCGGATTGCTTTATTTTATGTTCTAATATTATAATTATGTAATTTATTTATCAATGTGAGTATTATAAAACTTAAATAAATTAAAACTACTACTTAAATAATACTATTTCTAAATTAAAACTAAAATACAAAAATATAAAACTAAATTCTAAATTAAAACCATTAAAATAAGAAACAAAATCTTATAATAAAACATTTATTTTATCAAAATAAACATCAATCTTACTCAAAATAGTAAAGTAAAAACGTTTTTTATAAATTATAATCTATGAATCCTATTTTATGAGAAAATTTCATAATATTTTTTTTATATTTTTATCGAGCAAACGAGCAGGCGGGTCGTCTGATGTTAAGTGATTACCACTGCCCATGAACATTTGTAGCACCTGAAGCACCACTAATGTGTTGCCGGATATTTAGGAATTTGTTGGTCCGCCCCTTGAATAACCCCATGTTGTAATTAAGTGGGAACATAACGCAGGAAGTTGGTTCCACAGTTCCAAAGTACGTGGAAAAAAGATCTGGCACATCGGATGGTCGAAGTGCTCTAGGCACCCAGATGGTGAGGGTGAAATTGTGTTCGGTGAATAGAATAGAATAGAATAGAATAGAATAGGTGACAAGGTCAAATAGCTCTTCAGAACACTCCCCGTTCTATAGCTTAATTCTTGGTTACTGTCATCATGCCTATTCCAGGTGGCACCAGCCGAAGTAGAAGCAGTATTACTCCAGCACCCGGGGGTAAAAGACGCCGGGGTAGTGGGGGTGCCACATGAAACTGGGGGGGAGGTGCCGCGGGCGTTCGTGGTGCCACAACCTGGCGGTAAACTGAGCGAAGAGGAGATTAAGGCTTTTGTTGCTGAAAAGGTAATCTCTATTATTAGCAAGAAAAGGTTGCAGTTATTTTGCTATAATCCACCAACAGAAATAATCTGTATGGTCAAACATGCAGTTACAAGCTAAGCAGCGCTTACCTCCCTAACCAAGCAAAAGAGCCAAGTTCCCAAGCAAGCAATGCCACCGCCACTCACATGCACCACCACACAACACTTGTATACTACTCTCGACGCACGTTTCGCCCCGACACCGGAGCATCCTCAGGAGATGTCGACTTTGCAATGCTATATTGTCTTGTATATAGTGTATTTATTTTGTATTTCAGCTTTCAAATCCTAAACATTTACGTGGAGGTGTGAAGTTTGTAGCGGAAATACCGAAGACGCCTAGCGGAAAAATCATGCGGAAATTGTTACGCGATATGGCCAAAATTAACAGCAAGTTGTGATATTGCAACGATAAAAGTATTAAAATTAATTTTATTTATTTAAAGTTTTTCATTTTTAACTGACTTCCAAAAAAGGAGGAGGAATTCGTTGGAATCTTTTATTTTTTAAGCTATTGCATAGCTTCTATTGCGGGCCTTGAGCGTGGAGACCGAATCCAGAAATTCCGTAACGAAAATAACCTGACACGGGACTCCTCTACGGTGAGCCGCTAGATGGCGCATTTTTTATCAACGCCATCTAGCAGTGAGCCGCTAGATGGCGTTGATAAAAAATGCTATGCAATAGCTTTACCGCGGCAGTCCCCAAGTGCCACACGTCTTTTTTTATTTTTTTATTTTTTATGTATGTTCCCCGATTAATCGAAGACGACTGGACTGATTTGGAAAATTATTTTTTTGTTTGAAAGGGCATACTTCCCAGGTATTTCCATTAACACTCGCGATATAAGATATTTTTATCTTATTACTAGCTGATACCCGCGACTTCGTTTGCGTGGATTGAGGTTTCTTAATTCTCTCTTAAGGAACTCTCTTATTTTCTATAATCTACCTATGTGCCAAATTTCAGCCAAATCGGTTCAGGCGTTGCGACGGGGTTGAGTAACAAACATACAAACTTTTGCACTTATAATATTAATAGGGTTAATGACCTGTCATACTTAGATAGGTACTTAACAATAAAAATGTCCGTTTGATAACGTTATCAAAGGTAATTAAGTAGGTAACTGGATAAATAAGAAATACTGGCATCATGTAGCGTTGCCAGACGTCCCGTATTTCCCGGGACATCCCGTATTTTAGGCATAGTTTAAAATGTCCCGGCGGGACTGACTCTGTCCCGTATTTGAACCGTACTTCGTTTTTCGCTATGAAATCGATCTAAGTATTCACACACGAAACGTTCGTAAAACGTACAGTTTAATTGTGTGACTCGGCTCGGCTCGAGCGACTGTGTAGTGTGAAGTAACTTGCACTTGCCGCCCGCATCGACCAACAGTGTTAGTGTCAAAATGACAATGTTAAAACTGACTCGATCCTCGGAAATATATAAAAAAAAATAAAAAAATGACACTAATTAAAAAAAATTAAAAAACGACAATAATTTTGATTTTTATTTGTCCCGGGTAAAAAACTGAAATCCCGTATTTTTTGCCTATCTAACCATTTGTCCCTTATAGGCTGAAAAAAAATCTGGCAACCCTAATCATGAGTAAATAAGGTTAATATTATGCGGCTGATAACATTAATAGTTATTATTGTTTGTGAGTTAAACGAAAAAATTCTCTGTAGTGATAGGTCATATTTTGCTGGCTCAGTGTTCTAAATAACAACTAATAATTAAGACTAATAAAGTGTGGTTCTTTATAGGTTCTATTTGCTATTAATTAGAATAGAAAAGTTTCTTTATCCAAATAAAGAAAGGTATAATAAAGTTTGACAAAGTGCTTTTGAATAGTTAAGTTACCACTGGTTTGGAATGCCGTTCCAACCAATAAGAACTTTATTATGGTTAAAGAGTATGAGTTTCTGATATTAATAATAGATGGCGTTAGTAGTAAACTTCTAACGCCATCTATTACCAAACTAGAACAAACAGAAAAAAAAATCATTAAGTCAGCGTGAAAGAACATCTTTTACTTAGAATTACACATTTCATTCTATAGAATTATCAGAAAATAACTCAAAATAATGCTTCGAAATCCAAATTATCTGTATGGAGATGAGACATTAGTTAAAGTACCAACGCATGTGAACTTTGCTAAGTACGTGCTTCAGAAAATATGGACTTACAACGACAGAGTTACTCTGGTAAGTACTCGCTTACTCCGCTGGCTCAGTCACATCCTTAGTAATAGGAATGCGAGTGTGTTGGTTTGTTCTTCGATCATGCAGCAATAGATCGGCGTGACTTTTAAGGGGTTCTAAAAAACGGATCCTTATTGGATCGCTTCGATGTCCGTCTATCTATGTGTGTGTCTTTTCTCAAAAACGGCTTGAGGATATGTTGATACTGAATACAAAGGTCAATGGTCTCTTCATGCTGTGAAAATTTCAAGTTTATAGTTTAACTCGATGAAAAGTTACAGTTTCGCAAAGCGTACCGATTTTAATACAAAATTTCTAGTGACGTTTTTGCCATTAATTTAAATATAGGCGCATTTATTAAAATGTTTTTACATTTTAATAAATGCGCCTATATTTAAATCATATCTATATATGTATTTTATGACAAAAATAACATATTACTCCTTTTTAAATCAGCTTATAGTGACGGGCAACTGTGGAACACCAAAATAAGCGGAAAGCTTGTGCCAGGAGTGGATATGACAATAGTGCAACGGGTGGGATTCGAACCGAAACCTTAGTCCATGTAGGCATTAGCTAGTTTATAATATGAGTAAGTACTAAAGTATGAATTGTAGCCAAAAATTCCAAAATTTCAGATCAACGGGCGGACACACGAAAAACTGACCTTTCGAAAACTAGCCAAAGATGCCATGAACCTCGCCGTCTCGCTCGTTCGTATGGGGGTTAGAAAGGGAGATGTGATAGGCATATGTTCCGAGAATAGGCAGGAATATTTAAGTACCGTCATTGGAATTATTTGTACGGGTGCGACGTTGACCTGTGTTAATCCAGCTTATACCAAAGGTAATTAATTAAAGTCTGGAATATCACATAGCCTACTTTTTATCCTGGAAAATAAGAGTTACCACGGAAATCAAGAACCTCAATCGACGCGAACGAAGTCGCGGGCATCAGTTAGTTAGTCATAATATAAAAATAGCTTTTTAGAGTGTTTTAAGCGTTTTTCGGATAGCTGTTATTGAATTCCGGTAGATGGCGTAACATTAACGCGAGCTTTGTTCTAATGTATGACTAGCATTCTACTATAGTACGTTTAATCTACGAAGTTTTTTTTTTAATTTTGAGTGTGTAACTTACCCTCAACAGTCAGAATCCTCCGATGTGGTGGTCGGAGAACTTTTTAGCGCGTCTTCTTTTTTTAACTATTTTATTTCATTTAATATTGGTGAAAATTCAGTCAAAAATTCTCACGAAGTTACGGGCGCTTTACTTGTGGTTACGTCGTGTACATACACATTTGCACATTGTGTGAGTATGTGTGCCTTGCAGGAACCTAGGTGGGAGTGGTCCGGCGCAAGCAAGCTCTCGTTCCCACTTATATAGATACGACACACACACACAACCATGAACCGCGTACCCTCGTGAATTGAAAGAATTATACTTTAACTAATCTCTGATATGGTCGACAAATTGGTTGTTATTTTTCGTATATTTTTTTTAAGCAATCAAACAGCTGGGAGTATGTAATATTACTTATATTAATGTTTTTACAGGCGAACTCAATCATGTTCTCGAGATATCCAAGCCGAAAATCATCTTCTGCTCACCAGACGCCTACAAAACACACGCAAAAACTCTCCAAACTCTACCATATCTCGATAAAGTCATAATTTTCGGCAAAGAAACACCTAATGACACATTATTCTATGAAGATTTAATAAAACCTGTATCATTGGTCCCACACTTTGACAATGTTGATACAAGACATGTAACCCAAGATGAGTTAAGTTTGGATAATTTTGAAGTGGTAGATGTGACGGGTCAAGTAGATACAGCGGTTATTCTCTACTCGTCAGGTACTACGGGTCTACCTAAGGGAGTTATGCTGACACATTTGAATTTAATCGCTACCTGCGAATTGTGAGTACTCGTTCATTAATAATAATAAATCTTAGAAAAACTCGAAATACATATCGTTGGAATCCTGACCTCTAAACTAGGGAAGCCCGTATCTTAGGGGCCAGTGCATTCCCAAACATTGATAAATATATAATCTTTTTTGATGCACTAGGTAACAGCATATGATCAGAAATATAATATAACTAGCTAATTAGTTTAAGTAACAGAAAAAAAAGGACAAAATATAATAAAAAGTGTGTGCGTTCGTGTTTGTGTGTGTGCGTGTGTATGTATGTTAGTGTGCATAAGGTGTGAACTAAGTGTGGGTTTAAAATTTTTCATTCATTCATTCATTCATCCCAAACCACCGCGGGTTCACTACTGAGCACAGGTCTTAAATCTTCTCTTATCTCAGGGCTTAGACCGCATGTTATTTGACGGTAGGGTGGTAAATAGCCACGGCCAAAGCCTCTCACTAGACATCGCTTCGTTCGGTCAGTTACTATTTCTTTCTTTCAGACCAGATACCCTGGATCCTAAGGAAATTACTATGCACATATCACCATGGTACCACACTTTGGGTCTAATGGGTACCGTTAGGATCATCTGTTCCGGTGGCACAGTTGTGTATATGGTTAACTTCGACGCTGATTTTTATATGAAGATGATTGAGATGTATAAAGTAAGTCATTAGAATAGAATAGAGTAATTTTTTATTCAAATAAACTTTTATAAAGTGCTTTCGAATCATCAAATGAATCTACCGCTGGTTCGGAATGCCGTTCCAACCGAGAAGAACCAGCAAGAAACTCGGCGGTTGCTCTTTTAAAAATAAAATAATATGTAATAACAATATTGCGTACAATTTACGGGTTAATTATGCTCATCTATATATGTATATAAAATTCAAAGTCCTGACTGACTGACTGACTGACTGACTGACTGAGATATCAACGCATAGCCTAAACTACTGAAGTTAGAAACTTGAAATTTTTACAGTTGGTTCCTTTTATGAGTTAGGCGCACACTAAGAAAGGATTTTTGAAAATTCAACCCCTAAGGGGGTAAAATATGGGTTTGAAAAATCGAACTTAATGTGAGCAAAGCCACGAGCAAAAGCTAGTTATACATAAGTATTGTTTGAGCGAGTTATGTCCACGCTTGATAAAATTGATAAGATCACTTATTAGATTCAATAGATTGATAGATAATTTTTAGGTTAATATATTTTATGCAAAGAAGCAATCTATTACTTCTAATTTATCTCTGCCACGGCCAATGTCACCCACCATTCGAAATATCCTAATAAAAAATGTTCATACTATACTTCCACACAATTTTGTCTGTTGCGAGGCTTTGGCCGTGGCTAGTTACCACCCTAGTCCTACCATCAAAAACGTGCCGTCAAGCGATATAGCGTTCCTCCACGTAGAAACCAATTAGGGGTATATGGGTTGAATGTACACTGCCATATCCCTTCCAAGTTAGTCCGCTACCATCTTAGACTGCATCATCACTTACCATCAGATGAGACCGCAGAATAAAAAAAACAATGTAAAAGACTAGTAATATAATAAATCAGATCGCTTTAGATACTTATAGGCGAGCACGGAATAGTTATTTGTGTTATATGGGGCCAAAGAAAATTTTTGTTCCCCGAGGGCGCTATTTTAAAGGAATTCAATATACGCCGCCCGAGAACAAAAAATTTGGCCCCGAGTGACACACACTATTTTTCATCATTACCTAAGAGAAAAAGCTAAGAGTATCAACCTTCTATGATCACGTGACTTATCGAAGACAACAGCTGCTCAAACATTTTTGAATTTCGAGTTTTTTGAATTTCTGCAACGATCGCAGTAGTAATAAACACATACTAAAGCACGAACGCGGACCAATCAGAAGAGAGAAATGAAAACTCCCATGGGACTAAAAATTAAATTTTGCTCCCGCTATCCTCTGAAGCCAATATTCGTTTTTCGAATAGGTATGATGAAAAATTATTTATTCATCCGTAGTCGAACTTGCTAACCACTAGAACAAGAAAGCTTAATAATAGGGTCCCGTTGGCACCCTTTGAGGACGAAAAATGATCAATCTTCAGGTAGTGCAGATAATAGTGGCGCCACCTGTCCTCATAGCAGTGTGCAAGACCCGGGCAAGCTATGACGTCAGCAGCATCAGGCTCGTGTACTCCGGGGCAGCTCCTCTCCGGGACGACACCATTGCAGCTGTCAAAGCGAGGTTAGTAGTAGAGGTGGTTAATATAGCAATTAGCAACATATTACAGCATGCTATCTTTCCATAGCACACAGTAAGTGCTACATACGTAGGCGCGGTGGTGCTACGATGCTATAAATATCACGCGCTGTAGGCGGTATAGCACATTGCGCGTAGCATGAGGCAGTTAGCAGATGGATTTATCGCAACTCGCAATAAATATGCTATGTGATTTAGCGTGTTGCAAGACATAGCGCGCGCACCGGCCGCCCACAAGCTTCCTAATTAAAGTTGCTATAATTGCATAGCATTTTTTATAGCATGCTAAAATTTTATAGTTTATAGTCAGTAGCATGATATTGATTTATAGCATTTTTGAACAACTCTAGTTTGTAGTAGGGTTGGTAAAAGTTTTATACGTTTTCGTATACGGATACAATCCAAATTAAAATGGGTTGTACTGTATTTGTGACTTTAAAATAATACATTTAAGGTAAATTAAGTATAATATTATGTAAATTGGCCTGGCCTTCAGCCGAATATTGCGTAAAAATTATAAAAATCTTTATTTCAGGGGGGTTCTCATAGAAGCGTGTGTGAAGTAAAATATTTTTTGTTGCGTTACATAGACTTGTGATATATCTTTTTAGAGATGATTTTGAACAGAGTACAAAAATATTTTTTTTTTAATTTTCCCCTTAAAATTGACGAAATGGGGGGCTTTCAAAGTGGAGATTTAATTTGAGCTATATGTCAAAAACTATAATATATTAGAAACTGAAACTTGTTTGTAAATTCAGTTATATCCTGTACTTGAACAACAAATACTAAAATGAGATAAATATTATAAAGAAACGAAATTATTTAACTTTTAAGTGGGGATTTAATTTGAGCTAGATGTTAAAAACTATAATATATTAGAAACTGAAACTTGTTTGTAAATTCAGTTATATCCTGTACTTGAACAACAAATACTAAAATTAGATAAATATTATAAAACAGCGAAATTATTTAACTTTTAATGCTAATAGATTCTATAGCTTCAATAGATGCTAATAGATGGCGCTGTATTTGCCATCGGTAAAACAGAATTATGGGATACCGCGAGGTCTCAGTTCAGGGCGAACCACTAGTATAAAATATATTTTCATTTAATGTTACATTTTAACTTACGCATTTAGTCGTTAATCTCTAGAATACGAATACGATAATTCAGTAATTAATTTAATAAGATTGATATCTTATTAAATCTTATATTTTAATCAGACTGTACTTGCATTTTGAGAGGATTTTGGTTTCAGATTTCCAAAGTTAACAGCCGTGTTTCAAGGCTATGGTATGACGGAGTGTAGCCTGGCAGCCCGGGATACATACCTCGATGCCCGGATGACCAGGGTCGGAGGGGTCGGCCGCGTGGTCCCGGCCACTGTTATCAAGGTTAGAAAGAAAGAAAGATACATTAAAAATAAAAATTATAAAAATACGTTTATTTACAGCGGGCGATGGAGAGAGCTATGCTCGGAGTATCCCTGCGAGATCAAATCAGAAATGAGGAGATCCGTAGGAGAACCAAAGTCACTGACATAGCTCAGCGAGTCGCGAAACTGAAGTGGAAATGGGCGGAGCACATAGTTCGAAGAGCTGATGATCGATGGGGTCCCAAGGTGCTGGAGTGGCGACCTCGCACTGGGAAGCGCAGTGTTGGCAGACCTCCCACTAGGTGGACAGACGACATCAAGCGAGTCGCAGGGAGCCGCTGGATTCAGGCGGCGCAAGACCGAGGCTTATGTCCAGCAGTGGACGTCCATTAGTTGAAGAAGTTTATTTGCAAACTACACACACATGGATACAAAAAAAATTACGCACTACACAATCTAAATATATAAAAGGAAAAGGTGACTGACTGACTGACAACGCACAGCTCAAACCACTAGATGGATTGCATTGAAAATTGGCATACAGGGCCCCAAGTCTGCTATTTTACATGTCATTGTAATTGAACCGCAATACAATTACAATTCAATTATCATTGGTCCAAAATTTCGTAGTCAAAATTTTCGTAGACCATTCACAATGGTCGTTCGATTTCTTATAATTGGATTGTAATTCAATGATACCTCCGTATTGCCATTAGCTTAAAAAGCGTTTGCCGAAATGAGTTTCAAAAAAACTACATATTAAAAACGTTTATATAAGCTAGATTCAAAACTAGATGTGTCAGTGGCAAACCATCGGAAAACAATTGTGACGCCATTGAATTAGTAGACTACCAAAATTGCTAAAAGTAACAATTGGGATGTCATTGATAGACAATTGAACTACAATTGCAATAGCAGACTTGGGCCCCAGATAGATAGCTATTAGCACGTAGGCACCGCTAAGAAAGGATTTTTGAAAATTTGAGAGTTGGGATCCTGAAGCAATCGAGGGGATTGCTTCAGGATCCCATCGTCAGATCCTGACCTGATAACAATGGGTCCACCTGAAAAGTACACCCTTTCAAACAAAAAAGAATTTTCCAAATCGGTCCAGTTCAAGTAATCGGGGAACATACAAAAAAAAGATTCCGACGTAGGAGGTTCTCACCTCCTCCTTTTTTGGAAGTCGGTTAAAAAGCAAAATAAGTTGGAATTGGCTTTTGCACCCATATATCGCATTAGCAAAAACGCGTGTAGAAACTGATTTTTTTTTATTCGATGACAAGATAGCCCTTGACTGCGATCTCACCTGATGGTAAGTGACCATGCAGTCATGCGGGCTAACTTGGAAGGGATATAGCAGTGTAAATTCAACCCACACCCCTAACCGATTTTTACACGCCATCGTGCCGGAACGCTAAATCACTTGGCGGCACGTCTTTGACGGTAGGGTGGTAACTAGCCACGGCCAAAGCCTCCCACCAGACCAGACCAGAGACAATTTAGAAATTATAAATTCCTAAATTGTCCCCGCCGGGAATCGAACCCGAGACCTCCCGGTTATAAGACACAGCGCTCACCACTGCGCCAGGGAGGTCGTCAAAATTCTCGTCTGATTCGGGGTACTGCCATACCCCTTCCAAGTTAGCCCGCTACCATCTTAGACTAGCAGTCAAGGACTATCTTGTCACCGAATTAAAAAAAATATATATAAAAACGATTTTTTCGCAGATAGTTGACATAGAAACAGGAAAAATCTTAGGTCCAAACCAACCTGGAGAAATATGCTTGAAAAGTCCCAAGATCATGAAAGGATACGTCGGTCACGACAGAACAGACTTCTTTGACGAGGAAGGTTTCTTCAGAACTGGTGATATCGGCTATTATGACGAAGACAAATACTTCTTTATTGTCGATCGGTTAAAGGAGCTCATCAAGTATAAGGGATATCAGGTAATCGTCTAAATATCTATATTCTATACTTATAATAAAACTGTAACGGGACGAATTCTGTACATTAAATATATTTTGAAAATTTTAATCGGAGGATGCTTTATTATCGATACTGAGCCTAAAACAATTTATTTTTTTGAATTTTTTGTCTGTCTGTCTGTGCGCGCATCACGCAAACACTACTGAACGGATTTGAATGAAATTTGGTATAATTGTAGCTGATACTCCGGGTCAATATATAAGATACTTTTTATCCTGATAAACAAAAAGGTTTATCCGGGATAGGGGATGAATGTTTTTGTTGATTGTGCCCCATAACTTCGTCAAAACTTTGGTTTTTTGATAATTCTTTTTTTATTATAAATTGTGCATTATTAGAAATATTTTGTCCAATTTTGGTTAAGATCTACTAAATATTATCGGAGATAGAGGACATAACTTCTCGCGGATAGTATCAAGTCACTCTAAACTTTTTCCACGCGGACGAAGTCGCGGGAATCAGCTTGTGTAAATATAAAATTTATATTTGCTTTAAATAAATAAATAAATAAATTCTTCCAGGTGGCACCAGCAGAAGTAGAAGCAGTGTTACTCCAGCACCCGGGTGTAAGAGACGCCGGGGTAGTGGGGGTGCCACATGAAACTGGGGGGGAGGTGCCGCGGGCGTTCGTGGTACCGCAACCTGGGGGTAAACTAAGCGAAGAGGAGATTAAGGCTTTTGTTGCTGAAAAGGTAATCTCTATTATTAGCAAAAAAAGGTTACAGTTCTCTCTTGTCCTCCCCTTTTCCCATTATTTGGGGTCGGGTCTCCTCACTTTTTTGCGCCAAGTTGTTCTATCTTGGGTTGTCGGTTTAGGCAATTACACTACAATAATTTACAGTTATTTTGCTATAATCCGTCAACAGAAAAATCTGTATGGTCAAACATGCAGTTACAAGCTAAGCACCGCTTACCTCCCCAACCAAGCAAGAGAGCCAAGTTCCCAAGCAAGCAATGCCACCACCACTCACATGCACCACCACACAACACTTGTATACTACTCTCGACGCACGTTTCGCCCCGACACCAGAGCATCTTCAGGAGATGTCGACTTTACAATGCTATATTGTCTTGTATAAATATATTTTATATTTCAGCTTTCAAATCCTAAACATTTACGTGGTGGCGTGAAGTTTGTGGCGGAAATACCGAAGACGCCTAGCGGAAAAATCATGCGGAAATTGTTACGCGATATGGCCAAAATTAACAGCAAGTTGTGATATTGCAACGATAAAAGTATTAAAATTAATTTTATTTATTTATAGTTTTTCATTTTTAACTGACTTCCAAAAAGGAGGAGATTCTCAATTCGTTGGAATCTTTTATTTTTTATTATTTTTATTTTTTATGTAAGTATGTTCCCCGATTATTCGAAGACGACTGGACTGATTTGGAAAATTATTTTTTTGTTTGAAAGGGCATACTTTCCAGGTATTTCCACTAACACTCACAATATAAGATATTTTTATCTTATTACTAGCTGATACCCGCGACTTCGTTCGCGTGGATTGAGGTTTCTTAATTCTCTCTTAAGGAACTCTCTTATTTTCTATAATCTACCTCTGTGCCTTTCAGCCAAATCGGTTCAGGCGTTGCGACGGGATTGAGTAACAAACATACAAACTTTTGCACTTATAATATTAATAGGGTTAATGACCTGTCATACTTAAATAGGTACTTAACAATAAAAATGTCAGTTTGATAACGTTATCAAAGGTAATTAAGTAGGTAAGTAGATAAATAAGAAATACTTGAATCATGAGTAGCGTTGCCAGACGTCTCGTATTTCCCGGGACATCCCGCATTTTAGGCATAGTTTAAAATGTCCCGGCGGGACTGACTCTGTCCCGTATTTGAACCGTACTTCGTTTTTCACTATGAAATCGATCTAAGTATTCACACACGCAACGTTCGTAAAACGTACGGTTTAATTGTGTGACTCGCCTCGGCTCGAGCGACTGTGTAGTGTGAAGTAACTTGCACTTGCCGCCCGCTACAACCAATGACAGTGTTAGTGTCAAAATGACAATGTTAAAACTGACTCGATCCTCGGAAATATTAAAAAAAAATTAAAAAATGACACTAATTAAAAAAAATTTAAAAATGACAATAATTTTGATTTTTATTTGTCCCGGGTAAAAAACTGAAATCCCGTATTTTTTGCCTATCTAACCATTTGTCCCTTATAGGCTGAAAAAAAATCTGGCAACCCTAATCATGAATAAATAAGGTTAATATTATGCGGCTGATAACATTAATAGTTATTATTGTTTGTGAGTTAAACGAAAAAATTCTCTGTAGTGACAGGTCATATTTTGCTGGCTCAGTGTTCTAAATAACAACTAATAATTAAGACTAATAAAGTGTGATTCTTTATAGGTTCTATTTGCTATTAATTAGAATAGAAAAGTTTCTTTATCCAAATAAAGAAAGGTATAATAAAGTTTGACAAAGTGCTTTTGAATAGTTAAGTTAATCTACCACTGGTTTGGAATGCCGTTCCAACCAATAAGAACTTTATTATGGTTAAAGAGTATGAGTTTCTGATATTAATAATAGATGGCGTTAGTAGTAAACTTCTAACGCCATCTATTACCAAACTAGAACAAACAGAAAAAAAAATCAATAAGTCAGCGTGAAAGAACATCTTTTACTTAGAATTACACATTTCATTCTATAGAATTATCAGAAAACAACTCAAAATAATGCTTCGAAATCCAAATTATCTATATGGAGATGAGACATTAGTTAAAGTACCAACGCATGTGAACTTTGCTAAGTACGTGCTTCAGAAAATATGGACTTACAACGACAGAGTTACTCTGGTAAGTACTCGCTTACTCCGCTGGCTCAGTCACATCCTTAGTAATAGGAACGCGAGAGTGTGTTGGTTTGTTCTTCGATCATGCAGCAATAGATCGGCGTGATTTTTAAGGGGTTCTAAAAAACGGATCCTTATTGGATCGCTTCGATGTCTGTCTATCTATGTGTGTGTCTTTTCTCAAAAACGGCTTTAGGATATGTTGATACGTGGTTGATACTGAATACAAAGGTCAATGGTCTCTTAATGCTGTGAAAATTTCAAGATTCTAGTTTAACTCAATGAAGAGTTACAGTTTCGCAAAGCGTACCGATTTTAATACAAAATTTCTAGTGATGTTTTTGCCATTAATTTAAATATAGGCGCATTTATTAAAATGTAAAAAATCATATTACTCCTTTTTAAGTCAGCTTATAGTGACGGGCAACTGTGGAACACCAAAATAAGCGGAAAGCTTGTGCTAGAAGTGGATACGACAATAGTACAACGGGTGGGATTCGAACCGAAACCTTAGTCCATGTAAGCATTAGCTAGTTTATAATATTAGTAAGTACCAAAGTATGGATTGTAGCCAAAAATTCCAAAATTTCAGATCAATGGGCGGACACACGAAAAACTGACCTTTCGAAAACTAGCCAAAGATGCCATGAACCTGGCCGTCTCGCTCGTTCGTATGGGGGTTAGAAAGGGAGATGTGATAGGCATATGTTCCGAGAATAGGCAGGAATATTTAAGTACCGTCATTGGAATTATTTGTACGGGTGCGACGTTGACCTGTGTTAATCCAGCTTATACCAAAGGTAATTAATTAAAGTCTGGAATATCACATAGCCTACTTTTTATCCTGGAAAATAAGAGTTACCACGGAAATCAAGAACCTCAATCGACGCGAACGAAGTCGCGGGCATCGGTTAGTTAGTCATAATATAAAAATAGCTTTTTAAAGTGTTTTAAGCGTTTTTCGGATAGCTGTTATTGAATTCGCGGGCTTTGTTCTGATGTATGATATTAGTAATCTACCATAGTACGTTTGAACTACGAATTTTTTTTTTTTAATTTTGAGTGTGTAACTTACCCTTAACAGTCAGAATTCTCCGATGTGGTGGTCGGAGAACTTTTCAGCGCGTCTTCTTTTTTTAACAATTTTATTTCATTTAATATTGGTGAAAATTCAGTCAAAAAATCTCACGAAGTTACGGGAGCTTTACTTGTGGTTACGTCGTGTACATACACATTTGCACATTGTGTAAGTATGCGTGCCTTGCAGAAACCTAGGTGGGAGTGGTCAGGCGCAAGCATGCTCTCGCTCCCACTCACGTACCCTCGTGAATTGAAAGAACTATACTTCAATACTTCTTTCACTAATCTTTGATATGGTCGACAAATTGGTTGTTATTTTTCGTATATTTTTTTTTTAAACAAACAAAGAACTGGGAGTATATAATATTACTTATATTAATGTTTTTTACAGGCGAACTCAATCATGTTCTCCAGATATCCAAGCCGAAAATCATCTTCTGCTCACCAGACGCCTACAAAACACACGCAAAAACTCTCCAAACTCTACCATACCTCGATAAAGTCATACTTTTCGGCAAAGAAACACCTAATGATACATTATCGTATAAAGACTTAGTAAAACCTGTATCATTAGTCACACTCTTTGACAATGTTGATACAAGACATATAACCCAAGATGAGTTAAGTTTGGATAACTTTGAAGTGGTAGATGTGACGGGTCAAGTAGATACAGCGGTAATTCTCTACTCGTCAGGTACTACGGGTCTACCTAAGGGAGTTATGTTGACACATTTGAATTTAATCGCTACCTGCGAATTGTGAGTATTCGTTCGTTCATTCATATGTTCATTCATTCATTCATTCATTCATTCATCCATTCGTTCATTCATTCATTCATCCATTCGTTCATTCATTCGTTCATTCATTCATCTCCACCCATCGCGGTTCCAATACTACTGAGCACAGGTCTTATCTTATTTTGTGGTCTAGGCCATGGTAGGTACACAACGCTTTCCAAGTTTTGAAGTAATTATTATGTTCATTAAATCAGAAGCTATGTGAGCTTAAGCAATTAATAATAGTTGAAGCATCTGATGTTAAGTGATTACCGCCGCCCATGTACATTTGTAGCACCTGAGGCACCACTAATGCGTTGCCAGCTTTTCAGGAATTTGTTGGTCCGCCCCTTGAATAACCCCATGTTGTAATTTAGTGGGAACACCGTCGTAGGAAGTTAGTTCCACAGTTTCAAAGTACATGGAAAAAAGATCTGGCACAACGGATGGTCGAAGTGCTCCAGGCACCCAGGTGGTGAGGGTGGAATTGTGTTCGGTGGCGAGCGGTGCGGTTGTAGAAGAAAGACGGTGGAATAAGGTCAAACAGCTCTTCAGAACACTCCCTTATTATAGCCGATAGAATACGCAAAGAGAGTTTACATCTCTGCGGTGCTCCAGGCTTTTCAACGAGTTAATTTCGGATTGTCCACAAGCAGAACTTTGACTATAACTAATCAAACTCTCCTAAGAGAGTTCGCTTCGCTCGGTCAATTTTATTATTTCTTTCTTTCAGACCAGATACCCTGGACCCTAAGGAAATTACTATGCACATATCACCATGGTACCACACCATGGGTCTAATGGGTACCGTCAGGATCATCTGTTCCGGTGGCACAATTGTTTATATGCTTAAGTTTGACGCTGATTTTTATATGAAGACTATCGAGATGTATAAAGTAAGTTTATCTATCTATCTATCTATCTAAATATATAACGACAAACGTGACTGACTGACTGACTGAACTATCAACGCACAGCTCAAACCACTGGACTGATCGGGCTGAAATTTGGCATACAGATAGCTATTATGACATATACATCCGCTAAGAAAGGATTTTTCAAAATTTAATCCCTAAGGGGATAAAATAGAGGTTGGAAAAAAGGAACTTAACGTGGGCGAAGTCGCGGGAAGAAGCTAGTCATTGATAAAATTGATAAGAGCACTTGTTAGAATCAATAGATTGATCGATAATTTTTAGCGTAATTTATTTTACGCAAAGGGTTAGCAATATTACTTCTAAAAAAAAAAAATTTCTGCCATGGCCAGAGTCACCCATCATTCAAAATTTCCTTATAAAAAATGTTCATACTATACCTCTAATACTTTTGAAAAACCTGTGCAACAGTCCACACAATTTAATTTTATTGTACAACTTCGTAAGCGTAATTAATACTGTATGTGTAACCATGCCAAATTACAGCTCTTTAGCCGCTCCTTATTGATTTACAACGGATCCCTAATATTTATTAGACACCCATTTAGACGGATTTCCGGCCAAGTGGGAGTCGGATTCGCATACGAAGGATTCCGTACTATCGTAAATTTAACACCTCTGTATAAAGATCGAGCAAAAACACATTATATTGTATGGAGATTTTTATTACATATTTGTTGGTATAGCGGCAACAGAAATAAATACACATTCTCTGTAAATTTCAAGTATCTACCTATTACGGTTTATGAGATACATCCCCCTGACAGAGAGACGGACGTTGTCAACTGACAGTTGACACCCTTTGACATTCTTCAGGTAGTGCAGATAATAGTGGCGCCACCTGTCCTCATAGCAGTGTGCAAGACCCGGGCGGGCTATGACGTCAGCAGCATCAGGATCGTGTACTCCGGGGCAGCTCCTCTCCGGGACGATACCATTGCAGCTGTCAAAGCGAGGTTAGTAGTGCGAGGTGTATAAGTAAAATGAACCTTAAATGTATTACTTTAAAGTCACAAATTCAGTACAATCGATTTTAATTAGGAGCTTATTCGTATACGTAAACGTATAAAAATGCTTACATGAAATTGAGCTCTACTATAATTACATTATAGTTCATTTTACTTTGATGCTAATGTCATTGAATACGAATACGATCAATCGAATTAAATCTTATGCTACTGCTCCACCTGCGCCGTAACGCGTAAATTAACTCGATAATAAAGGCATTACGCAGACGGGGCCAGTATTTCAATGCGTTAAATTTGTTATAGCATTACTAATGACGTTAGACACAAGCGATAACTCGGATGGCGGTTTTTTTGACACTTCAAAGGATTTTAACGCGTGGAAACTTTGTTGGCTACATTAGCGCTGTCTCATTCAGTGCAGCGCATGCGCTGTGAGGACGATTGAATGTGATTTTGAACACGGACGACAGAACAGAACACTATTACTCCAGTTAACGCACGAATTTATGAAAAAGCATTGAGCTGAGCTACGACCCTTTCATTGGCATGATAGTGGATACCTACTAGTTGAGTTATATTTTAAGAAATTGTAATGTCTTAAGTGTACCTGTTTCATTTGTATTTATACATGTCAATGAATAAACGATATTCTATTCTATTCTAAAAATTACTTCAAGCAGCATCTTTTCTTTTAAATGCAGTCATCCTTTTAACGCGTTATTTTTTAATGCCCCAACTAAGGCCATTTGATTGCAGCCGTTAACACTAACGTTAATGCAGATGGAGCAGTAGCATTATACTAACTCTACAGGGGCCCAAGTCTACTATTGCAATTGTAGTTCAATTGTCCATCAATGACATCCCAATTGCTACTTTTAGCAATTTATGGTAGTCTACTAATTCAATGGCGTCACGATTGTTTTCCGATGGTTTGCCACTGACACTTTTAAGTCGGTTAAAAACATAATTGATATCGTATAACTTTTTTGATAACGATAAACTCGTTTCGGCGAACGCTTTTTTAGCTAATGGCAATACCGAGGAACATTGAATTACAATCCAATTACAAGAACATCGAACGACCATTGTGAATTTAGTAGATTACGAAATTTTGGACCAATGATAATTGAATTGTAATTGTATTGCGGTTCAATGACAATGACATGTAAAATAGCAGACTTGGGTCCCAGGTCTGTAGGGTTATTTCTACTTACATTCTGCGGTGACATTAATTTCAGATTCCCGTCAACAGCCGTGTTGCAAGGCTACGGTATGACGGAATGTACCCTGTCAGCCACCCGGGATACGTACCTGGATGCCCGGATGACCAGGGTCGGGGGGGTCGGTCGCGTGGTGGCGGCCACTGTTATCAAGGTTAGAAACTCACTCACTCGGGGACTGCCGCGGTAAAGCTATTGCATAGCATTTTTATCAGTGCCATCTTTTTTTTTTTTTTTTGTTAACGGGGGGGAAATCTTCTTAAGATACCCGACCTCTGGGAGGAGAAGTCGGGTTATGCAGGATTTTTACCTACTAAAACCCCCTCGGTGGCCACCCTCAGCGCATATTGGAGGGCTCCGGGATCTCCTGAGAACACGTACCGGGGCCTTCCTTGCGCGACGCCATTTGGGCTCATCTCAGGGGGAATAGCCCCAAACCACATGCACGTATTAAGCTGCCTGTGCCACATCAAGCTGCCATCTTCCCAGGGCCATTTTGAAAGATGGAAAAATGAACGCCTGGACCCCCCTCCAGCCGCTCGCGACCCTGAGGTCCCCCCGGGACTATTGTACTGACGGATTGGGGCGGTGATCATCGCCGCCCCGACGTCGACGCCTCCGAGCAGGATCGGCTCGCTCTCGGACCCTCTCAGCGGCCTCTTTTTTAACCATGACGGTTTCACAGAAAGAAGCCACTGCCTTCCAAGCTTCATCTTTCCCCAGCATAGCCGCTATCACCGTTGATGGGGAGAGGTCGCTTCCCACATGGCTAACAAGGGCACAGCGTTCCGGATCCCAAGCAGGACAGTCCTCGAGTGTATGTTGGGCACTGTCCCGATCCTCACTGCAGTGGTGACATCGTGGAGTGGCCTCTCGACCAATCCGATTCAGGTATTCCCCAAAACAGCCGTGCCCTGTCAGTACTTGCGTCAATCTAAAAGTGATATTACCACTCTTTCTTTCCAGCCAGGCCTCAAAGTTTGGTAAGATTGCATCAACAACGCGCTGACGAACATTCCTCTCCTCTTCAAGACGCCTACGCCAGTTCAATAGTGCCTGTTGGTGCGCTAGCCGTCTTAATCCCGCAGGCTCCAACCTATCTCCACTCCTCTGGCTGTCACGAGTATGTGTATAAACCCTCGCGTCCATATCCGCCAGTATGTCTAGTGGCGGAAAACGGGCTAGTATTGTAGCGGCCTCGAAGGATATAGTGCGATACCCTCGCGCGACCCTGATGGCTATCTTGCGCTGCACACTGTTTAGCTTTGCCCTGAGGCGTTTTACGCTTGATAGCCTCTGCGACCAAACTGGCGCCCCGTAAAGAGCAATTGATCGCACGACGCCCGCATATAGTCGACGAACTCCTTCTTGTGGACCCCCGAGATTAGGCAGCAGACCGTGCATTGCACCAGCTACTTTCTGTATTCGGGGAACCAAACGATCAAAGTGTTCCTCAAAACCCCAGCGGCCGTCCAAGGTCAGCCCCAAGTATTTTAGATACTGGCCTATTTGGACGTTGGTATCATCCACGCGAAGCGACAAACTGGGTGGTTCCAGTCGCCTAGGAAGCTTATGAAACCATAAAGCTTCCGTTTTGTGGGGCGCAATTCTAAGACCCAGCTCGCAAATCTTTGCAACTACCCGAGACACGCTAACTTCTGCCAGTCTTACTGTCCCCTCAAAAGTCTCTCCCTCAGCTAACACCATAGTGTCATCTGCGTAGCAAATTAAGTTAACGCCAGGGGGAAGACTGACACGTAGAACAGCATCGTAAGCAATTTTCCATAAAAGTGGCCCTAATACGGAACCTTGTGGAATACCGCAGCTTATATCCCTTTTATGCATACGGCCGTCCCGCCCCATGTACTGGATTGACCTGTTGGATAGGTATGCCACTAGTATGTTGCGCAGGTATGGAGGTACATTGTGGTGAGTAAGCGCTTCCCTGATGGTCACCCAGGGTAGGGAATTAAACGCATTTACTATGTCTAAACTCACCGCCAGTGCGACTCCACCCTTACACACCGCCCGCTCTGAAAGGCTTCGAACGGAGAGAATTGCATCCACTGTCGATCGACCTTTCCGGAAACCAAATTGGCTTTCAGATAAGTCAGGGCCAATATAAGACAAGTGGTCGCTGAGACGTGCGGCAATAATCCGCTCAAACAGCTTACCGACCTCGTCCAATAAGCATATGGGGCGGTAGGCTGATGGGGAATCAGCGGGCCTACCTTCTTTTTTAAGGAGGACTAATCTTGCTTCCTTCCAGCCGGATGGAAAGACGCCTAATCGGAGGCAGCTATTGAATAATTGCCTGAGCCTGTTTCCTAAGCCCTCTGAAGCTAAAACCCATGCACGACCAGGTATACCATCTGGCCCCGGTGCGGTGTTGCGACTTGCAAGTCGCTTAATGGCTCGTTTCAGCTCCTCTTTCGTCACTTCTAGCTCACTAGTCCAGGTGGTACACTCAAATGGGGTCGAAAGACTAAGCTGGGATCTAGGAAAAAGTGCATCAACGACTTTTTCAAGTAAGTCGTGGTCCATTGTTTCGGTCAAAGGAGGAACCCACGGTCTGAGTTTACCCAGTACCATTTTGTACGGGCGTCCCCACGGATCCCTATTTAGACCTGCAACGAGCTCTTTCCAGCACTCCGCTTTAGCTTTTGCTATTGCAGTCTGAAGTGCTTTAGTGGCTTCTCGATAAGCGGAGTAAGCATTTTCAATTGCTTCGGTTGTGGATCGTCGTTTTCTTCTAGCCCTGGTGTAATGGCGTCTAGCCCGGAAACAAACTTTGCGTAATTGAGCGATGTCCTCAGACCATCAGTGCCATCTAGCGGCTCACCGTAGAGGAGTCCCGTGTCAGGTTATTTTCGTTACGGAATTTCTGGATTCGGTCTCCACGCTGGCCCGCGATAGAAGCTAAGCAATAGCTTACAAACATACACAATAAACGTAAAAATTCTTTTTACAAAACCGACTTCAAACGCCACTATCTACATATATCAATTGTGCCTATAAAATTTGAAGAGTTCCCTCGATTTCTCCAGGATCCCATCATCAGATCCTGATCTGATGACAATGGGCCCACCTGGAAAGTATAGGGTTTTTACCATCTGTTCTATCGTTTGTTCCGACACGATGGCGTGTAGTAACAGATTCGGGGTATGGGTACACTGCCATACCCCTTCCAAGTTAGCCCGCTACCATCTTAGACTAGCAGTCAAGGACTATCTTGTCATCGAATCAAAAAAAATATATATACAATATGTAACAAAAACCCTGTCGTTCCTGTGAGCTACGAAATGTGCTCATGAAACTGAACAACTTTCCCCAAGAAACATAGGTCGAAATATGAAAAAAAAAAAATGTGAACCGTGGACAAAATTGACGATTCGCTGATTGATTTACTATGTTTCTTGGGGAAAGTTGTTCAGTTTCATGAGCACATTTCGTAGCTCACAGGAACGACAGGGTTTTGTTACGTATTGTATACCGGTTGAAATTTTAATGGTTGTACTCCCTGAAAGAGGTGAATGTGCTCATGAAACTGAACAACTTTCCCCAGGGAACATAGGTCAAAATATGAAAAAAAAAATTGGACCCTCCATACAAACTTGACGATCAGCTGATTGATTTACTATGGGAGGTCCAAATTTTTTTTTTCATATTTCGACCAATGTTCCTTGGGGAAAGTTGTTCAGTTTCATGAGCACATTCACCTCTTTCAGGGAGTACAACCAATGAAATTTCACCGTGTATAAATGATTTTTTCACAGATAGTTGACATAGAAACAGGAAAAATCCTAGGCCCAAACCAACCTGGTGAAATCTGCCTGAAAAGTCCCACGATCATGAAAGGATACGTCGGTCACGACAGAACAGACTTCTTTGACGAGGAAGGTTACTTCAGAACTGGTGATATCGGCTATTACGATGAAGACAAGTACTTCTTTATTGTCGATCGGTTAAAGGAGCTCATCAAATATAAGGGATATCAGGTAATCTTCTAAATATAAACGTAAAAATTCTTTTTACAAAACCGATTTCAAATGCCACTACAAAGTATATCAATTGTGCCTATAAAATTTGAAGAGTTTCCGCGATTTCTCCAGGATCCCATCGTCAGATTCTGACCTGAGGACAATGGGACTACCTGAGAAGTATACGTAACAAACAACCAAACTTTCGCATTTATAATATTATAATATAATAGGAAATAGGATAAATCGTATTTCATAAGAAATCTACTAAGTATGTCATGCTCTCTTTAAACATTAATTCTGTGGTGGTGTCGTGTGGTGCGGGTTGTTACGTTCCCTCAAATATGGTTGAGCGAAGCAACGACTGGATCATGCTGTTTCTTGGAGGATGGCAGATAAAATAATTAAAAAATGTATTGCTGTATAGATCTTGAACAATAAATTAAAAAAAAATGCGTCATGCTCGTGAACGGGTGCCACCAACGGGAATGGGTCTACTTTCTGTCTACTCGTGTTAACGTGTATTGGATTGTATAGGTATGCATTTTTTGAGACTTCATTGTGGAAACACTGTATACATAGCATAGTTTTGTTACCTTATGTAAATTTTTTTTTTTTTTTAAAGAGCAACTGCCAAGTTTATTGCTAGCTCTACTTGGCAGGAAGGGCATTCCGAACCAGTGGTAGATTCATCGACGATTCAAATGCACTAGTAAAAGTTTATTTGGATAAAAAATATTTCTATTCTAGTCTATACTAGAAAAATCCATAATTTCATTGATTCTTGGTTACTGTCAATTCCAGGTGGCACCAGCCGAAGTAGAAGCGGTGTTACTCCAGCACCCGGGTGTAAGAGACGCCGGGGTAGTGGGGGTGTCACATGAAACTGGGGGGGAGGTGCCGCGGGCGTTCGTGGTGCCACAACCTGGCGGTAAACTAAGCGAAGAGGAGATTAAGGCTTTTGTTGCTGAAAAGGTAATCTCTATTATTAGCAAGAAAAGGTTAGTTCTCTCTTGTCCTCCCCTTTTCCCATTATTTGGGGTCGGGTCTCCTCACTTTTTTGCGCCAAGTTGTTCTATCTTGGGTGTCGGTTCAGGCAATTACAATACAGTTATTTTGCTTATAATCCGTCAACAGAAAAATCTGTATGGTCAAACATGCAGTTACAAGCTAAGCACCGCTTACCTCCCCAACTAAGCAAGAGAGCTAAGTTCCCAAGCAAGCAATGCCGCCACCACTCACATGCACCACCACACAACACTTACTACCCTCAATACTACCCTCGACGCACGTTTCGCCCCGACACCGGAGCATCCTCAGGAGATGTCGACTTTAGAATGCTATATTGTCTTGTATAAATATATTTTGTATTTCAGCTTTCAAATCCTAAACATTTACGTGGTGGCGTGAAGTTTGTGGCGGAAATACCGAAGACGCCTAGCGGGAAAATCATGCGGAAATTGTTACGCGATATGGCCAAAATTAACAGCAAGTTGTGATATTGCAACGATTAAAGTATTAAAATTAATTTTATTTATTTAAAGTTTTTCATTTTTAACTGACTTCCAAAAAGGAGGAGATTCTCAATTCGTTGGAATCTTTTATTTTTTATTTTTTAAGCTATTGCATAGCTTCTATCGCGGGCCTTGAGCGTGGAGACCGAATCCAGAAATTCCGTAACGAAAATAAGCTGACACGGGACTCCTCTCATCGCTAGATGGCGTTGATAAAAAATGCTATGCAATAGCTTTACCGCGGCAGTCCCCGAGTGCCACACGTCCTTTTTATTTTTTATGTATGTTCCCCGATTACTCAAAGACGACTGGACTGATTTGGAAAATTATTTTTTTGTTTGAAAGGGCATATTTCCCATTAACACTCGCGATATAAGATATTTTTATCTTATTACTAGCTGATACCCGCGACTTCGTTTGCGTGGATTGAGGTTTCTTAATTCTCTCTTAAGGAACTCTCCTATTTTCTATGATCTACCTCTGTGCCAAATTTCAGCCAAATCGGTTCAGGCGTTGCGACGGGATTGAGTAACAAACATACAAACTTTTGCACTTATAATATTAATAGGGTTAATGACCTGTCTTAGATAGGTACTTAACAATAAAAATGTCAGTTTGATAACGTTATCAAAGGTAATTAAGTAGGTAAGTAGATAAATAAGAAATACTGGCATCATGAGTAGCGTTGCCAGACGTCCCGTATTTCCGGGGACATCCCGTATTTTAGGCATAGTTTAAAATGTCCCGGCGGGACTGACTCTGTCCCGTATTTGAACCGTACTTCGTTTTTCACTATGAAATCGATCTAAGTATTCACGTTCGTAAAACGTACGGTTTAATTGTGTGACTCGGCTCGGCTCGAGCGACTGTGTAGTGTGAAGTAACTTGCACTTGCCGCCCGCATCGACCAACAACTGTGTTAGTGTCAAAATGACAATGTTAAAACTGACTCGATCCTCGGAAATATATAAAAAAAAATTAAAAAATGACAATAATTTTGATTTTTATTTGTCCCGGGTAAAAAACTGAAATCCCGTATTTTTTGCCCATTTAACCATTTGTCCCTTATAGGCTGAAAAAAAATCTGGCAACCCTAATCATGAGTAAATAAGGTTAATATTATGCGGCTGATAACATTAATAGTTATTATTGTTTGTGAGTTAAACGAAAAAATTCTCTGTAGTGATAGGTCATATTTTGCTGGCTCAGTGTTCTAAATAACAACTAATAATTAAGACTAATAAAGTGTGGTTCTTTATAGGTTCTATTAGCTTTTAATTAGAATAGCAAAAGTTTCTTTATCCAAAAAAGAAAGGTATAATAAATCGGAATTTTTGATATGTATTTATAAATCTATTAGGTATAATAAAGTTTTACAAAGTGCTTTTGAATAGTTAAGTTAATCTACCACTGGTTTGGAATGCCGTTCCAACCAATAAGGACTTTATTATGGTTAAAGAGTAATTTGCAGCATCCGTATTATGTTTCAAAATTAGTTTCTGATATTAATTATAGATGGCGTTAGAAGTAAATTTCTAACGCCATCTATTACCAAACTAGAAGAAACAGAAAAAAAATCAATAAGTTAGCGTGAAAGAACATTTTTTACTTAGAATTACACATTTCATTGTATAGAATTATCGGAAAACAACTCAAAATAATGCTTCGAAATCCAAATTATCTGTATGGAGATGAGACATTAGTTAAAGTACCAACGCATGTGAACTTTGCTAAGTACGTGCTTCAGAAAATATGGACTTACAACGACAGAGTTACTCTGGTAAGTACTCGCTTACTCCGCTGGCTCAGTCACATCCTTAGTAATAGGAATGCTAGAGTGTGTTGGTTTGTTCTTCGATCATGCAGCAAAGATCGGCGTGATTTTTAAGGGGTTCTAAAAAACGGATCCTTATTGGATCGCTTCGATGTCTATCTATGTGTGTGTCTTTTCTCAAAAACGGCTTGAGGATATGTTGATACTGAATACAAAGGTCAATGGTCTCTTAATGCTGTGAAAGTTTCAAGTTTGTAGTTTAACTCAATGAAAAGTTACAGTTTCGCAAAGCGTAGGTACCGATTTTAATACAAAACTTCTAGTGATGTTTTTGCCATTAATTTAAATATAGGCGCATTTATTAAAATGCAAAAAAATCATATCTATATATTTTATGACAAAAATAACATATTACTCCTTTTTAAGTCAGCTTATAGTGACAGGCAACTGTGGAACACCAAAATAAGCGGAAAGCTTGTGCTAGGAGTGCATACGACAATAGTGCAACGGGTGGGATTCGAACCGAAACCTTAGTCCATGTAGGCATTAGCTAGTTTATAATATTAGTAAGTACCAAAGTATGGATTGTAGCCAAAAATTCAAAAATTTCAGATCAACGGGCGGACACACGAAAAACTGACCTTTCGAAAACTAGCCAAAGATGCCATGAACCTCGCCGTCTCGCTCGTTCGTATGGGGGTTAGAAAGGGAGATGTGATAGGCATATGTTCCGAGAATAGGCAGGAATATTTAAGTACCGTCATTGGAACTATTTGTACGGGTGCGACGTTGACCTGTGTTAATCCAGCTTATACCAAAGGTAATTAATTAAAGTCTGGAATATCACATAGCCTACTTTTTATCCTGGAAAATAAGAGAGTTACCACGTAAATCAACGCGAACGAAGTCGCGGGCATCAGTTAGTTAGTCATAATATAAAAATAGCTTTTTAGAGTGTTTTAAGCGTTTTTCGGATAGCTGTTATTGAATTCCGGTAGATGGCGTAACATTAACGCGAGCTTTGTTCTAATGTATGACTAACTATAATGTGGGTGTCTTTAAATCAAGAGTGAATAGGCATCTTCTAGGCAAGCGCGTACCATCTCAGGCTGCATCTTTACTTACCATCAGGTGAGATCGCAGTCAAGCGCTAGTCTATATATTTAAAATTAAAAAAAAATATGACATTAGCAATCTACCATAGTACGTTTAAACTACGAATTTTTTTTTTAATTTTGAGTGTGTAACTTACCCTTAACAGTCAGAATTCTCCGATGTGGTGGTAGGAGAACTTTTCAGCGCGTCTTCTTTTTTTAACAATTTTATTTCATTTAATATTGGTGAAAATTCAGTCAAAAAATCTCACGAAGTTACGGGCGCTTTACTTGTGGTTACGTCGTGTACATACACATTTGCACATTGTGTAAGTATGCGTGCCTTGCAGGAACCTAGGTGGGAGTGGTCAGACGCAAGCATGCTCTCGCTCCCACTTATATAGATACGACACACACACAACCATGAGCCGCGTACCCTCGTGAATTGAAAGAACTATACTTTAATACTTCTTTTACTAATCTTTGATATGGTCGACAAATTACTTGTTATTTTTCGTATATTTTTTTAAATTCAAATTCAAAATTTATTTATTTCATGTAGCTCTTATGACACGTCATAAATCTACCACCGGTTCGGAATGCAGATTCTGCTGAGAAGAGCCGGCAAGAAACTCAGCAGTTGCTCTTTTAAAAAAAAAAATTTTTTTTTAAGCTTACAAATAGCTGGGAGTATCTATATTACTTATATTAATGTCTTTTATAGGCGAACTCAATCATGTTCTCGAGATATCCAAGCCGAAAATCATCTTCTGCTCACCAGACAGCTACAAAACACACGCAAAAGCTCTCCAAACTCTACCATATCTCGAGAAAGTCATACTTTTCGGCAAAGAAACACGTAATGATACATTATCGTATGAAGATTTAATAAAACCTGTATCATTGGTCGCACACTTTGACAATGTTGATGCAAGACATATAACCCAAGATGAGTTAAGTTTGGATAACTTTGAAGTGGTAGATGTGACGGGTCAAGTAGATACAGCGGTAATTCTCTACTCGTCAGGTACTACGGGTCTACCTAAGGGAGTTATGTTGACACATTTGAATTTAATCGCTACCTGCGAATTGTGAGTACTCGTTCATTAATAATAATAAATCTTAGAAAAACTCGAAATACATATCGTTGGAATCCTGGCCCCTAAACAAGGAAAACCCGTATCTTAGGGGCCAGTGCATTCCCAAACATTAATAAATAATCTTTCTGGTGCACTAGTTAACAGCATATGATCAGAAATATAAATATATAAAAGGCAAAGGTGACTGACTGACTGACTGACTGACTGACTAATCTATCAACGCACAGCTCTAACCACTGGACCGATCGAGCTGAAATTTGGTATACAAGTAGCTGTTAGGACGTAGACATCCGCTAAGAAAGGATTTTGGAAAATTTCAACCCCAAGAGGGTTAAATAGGGGGTTAAAAAATCAAACCTAACGTGAGCGAAGCCGCGGGTTAAAGCTAGTATAATATATAACTAGCTAATTAGTTTAAGTAACAGTAAAAAAGGACAAAATAGAATAAAAAGCTTGTGCGTTCGTGGTTGTGTGTGTGCGTGTGTATGTATGTTAGTGTGCATAAGGCGTGAACTAGGTGTGGGTTTAAAATTTTTCATTCATTCATTCATTCATCCCAAACCACCGCGGGTTCACTACTGAGCACAGGTTTTAAATCTTATCTTATCTCAGGGCTTAGACCGCATAGTATTTGACGGTAGGGTGGTAAATAGCCACGGCCAAAGCCTCTCACTAGAAATCGCTTCGTCCGGTCAATTATTATTTCTTTCTTTCAGACCAGATACCCTGGATCCTAAGGAAATTACTATGCACATATCACCATGGTACCACACTTTGGGTCTAATGGGTACCGTTAGGATCATCTGTTCCGGTGGCACAGTTGTGTATATGGTTAACTTCGACGCTGATTTTTATATGAAGATTATTGAGATGTATAAAGTAAGTCATTAGAATAGAATAGAATAATTTTTTATTCAAATAAACTTTTATAAAGTGCTTTCGAATCATCAAATGAATCTACCACTGGTTCGGAATGCCGTTCCAACCGAGAAGAACCAGCAAGAAACGCGGCGGTTGCTCTTTTAAAAATAAAATAATATGTAATAACAATATTGCGTACAATTTACGGGTTAATTATGCTCATCTAGATATGTATATAAAATTCAAAGTCCTGACTGACTGACTGAGATATCAACGCACAGCCTAAACTACTGAAGTTAGAAACTTGAAATTTTTACAGTTGGTTCCTTTTATGACGTAGGCGCACACTAAGAAAGGATTTTTGAAAATTCAACCCCTAAGGGGGTAAAATAGGGGTTTGTAAAATCGAACTTAATGTGAGCAAAGCCACAAGCAAAAGCTAGTTATACATAAGTATTGTTTGAGCGAGTTATGTCCACGCTTGATAAAATTGATAAGAGCACTTATTAGATTCAATAGATTGATAGATCATTTTTAGGTTAAGGTGGTTTGATCCGGTCAGCGGTCACATCAGCGCCAATATTTTCTGATATAAATAAAGTATATTGAGCAGCAGTGCTGCTACCACCGCGTGATTATCAGTACAAATGAAAGTATTTTGAAAATTAAAATACATCTGAAACGTAGTTGGATATATTACAAATATACCGCTACAACCGGGAACCATATTATTATAAAAAAATATTCACATTTTCATTCATAAAAAAAATAAAATAAGTCTAATTACAAAATCTACGCCATCTATTGGCGCTGATGTGACCGCTGACCGGATCAAACCACCTTAATACAATATATTTTATGCAAAGAAGCAATCTATTACTTCTAATTTATCTCTGCCACGGCCAATGTCACCCACCATTCAAAATATCCAATAAAAAATGTTCATACTATACTTCCACACAATTTTGTCTGTTGCGAGGCTTTGGCCGTAGCTAGTTACCACCCTACCGTCAAAAACGTGCCGTCAAGCGATTTAGCGTTCCTGCACGTAGAAACCAATTAGGGGTGTACGGGATGAATGTACACTGCCATATCCCTTCCAAGTTAGTCCGCTACCATCTTAGACTGCATCATCACTTACCATCAGATGAGACCGCAGAATAAAAAAAACAATGTAAAAGACTAGTAATATAATAAATCAGATCGCTTTAGATACTTATAGGCGAGCACGGAATAGTTATTTGTGTTATATGGGACCAAAGAAAATTTTTGTTCCTCGAGGGCGCTATTTTAAAGGAATTCAATATACGCCGCCCGAGAACAAAAAATTTGGCCCCAAGTGACACACACTATTTTTCATCATTACCTATGAGAAAAAGCTAGGAGTATCAACCTTCTATGATCACGTGACTTATCGAAGTCAACAGCTGCTCAAACATTTTTGAATTTCGAGTTTTTTGAATTTCTGCAACGATCGCAGTAGTAATAAACACATACTAAAGCACGAACGCGGACCAATCAGAAGAGAGAAATGAAAACTCCCATGGGACTAAAAATTAAATTTTGCTCCCGCTATCCTCTGAAGCCAATATTCGTTTTTCGAATAGGTAGGATGAAAAATAATTTATTCATCCGTAGTCGAACTTGCTAACCACTAGAACAAGAAGGCTTAATAATAGGGTCCCGTTGTTACCCTTTGAGGATGAAAAATGATCAATCTTCAGGTAGTGCAGATAATAGTGGCGCCACCTGTCCTCATAGCAGTGTGCAAGACCCGGGCGAGCTATGACGTCAGCAGCATCAGGCTCGTGTACTCCGGGGCAGCTCCTCTCCGGGACGACACCATTGCAGCTGTCAAAGCGAGGTTAGTAAAAGTTTTATACGTTTTCGTATACGGATACAATCCAAATTAAAATGGGTTGTACTTTGACTTTAAAATAATACATTTAAGGTAAATTAAGTATAATATGTAAATTGATGGCCTTCAGCCGAATATTGCATAAAAATTATAAAAATCTTTACTTAGGGGGGTTCGCATAGAAGCGTGTGTGAAGTAAAATATTTTTTGTTGCGTTACATAGACTTGCGATATATCTTTTTAAAGATGGTTTTGAACAATACAAAAATATATTTTTTTTAATTTTCCCCTTATAATTGACGAAATGGGGGGCTTTCAAAGTGGAGATTTAATTTGAGCTATATATCAAAAACTATAATATTGTTACAAATGCGTATAACGCTCTCGAAGCTACGAAAGTACCTACACAGGTACATTCTATTGTTCTCGACAGCTTCGAGCACCTTCACTTGTTTATCGGGCCTGTGTAGGTACCTACCCATTTTTTTTGTTGTTTTGATCACTTCGAGGGTTGTTTACGTATTTGTAACTAACCAGAACGTTCGATTAGGCGGGGCCAATCGATATAAAAAGAGCAGCCCTAGCGACCTGGGAGTCAGTTGAGTGTTACAAGCGATCGAAGCGAGAACAAATGCGAAGCGAAGTTCGAAGGCGATTGTATTGTTCCTATTTGAAGTCAATCAGTGTGAATAAACGTTCTTGTACGGAGACTGGCATTTTAAATCGAACCCTAACACGTAACAACTGGTGTCAGAAGTGCGATGCCAGCCACACCGCAACAAGAAGAGGGTGTACGTACGCGACGGCAGACGGCGTTGGACGCGTCACGTGACCAGGCGGAGCATGTCGGAGCGGAACGAGAGGCTACTCCGGCTCAGGCGCCCAGCACAGCCCCAACGCCTATGGCCGGTGGTTTTGACATGGCGGCTTTATTAGGTGCTATACAAGAGGCTATTGGGAGTAAGATGGACGCCATGAACGCCAAGCATGAAGATTATGGTGAGACGCGAAAAATTATAGAGGAAGTGGAGAATCGGGTGGATGAATACGATGCCACTCTCAGAGCTTACGACATGGAGCTAATTGAACACCGAAGGCGGTTGGAGAACCTGGAAAATATGCTGCAGAAGGTAAAAGCGCAAGGCTTAGCAGCTGCACCTGCTGGGGTCCCAAAGCTGAAGATTCCGAACTTCGACGGATCTACTTCATGGTCAGCCTTCAAACATCAGTTTGAGACGGTTGCGAAGGGCAATGGATGGGGAGATGACCAGTCTCTCACGGCCCTGACACTCGCATTACGCGGGGACGCACTACTGATCCTGGAGAATATCCCAGCTGATGGATGGTCTTTCGATGCTCTCCTCAAGGCCTTGGAAACTCGTTATGGTGATAAACACCTAGAACATGTCTACAGAGCGCAGCTAAAAGACCGCAGACAGAGATCAAGCGAAGGTCTACAGCAATGGGCCTCAGAAATAGAACGCCTGGTACGGCGTGCATATGCCTCTGACCCCCTGCTAGTTGACAAATTGATTGTGCAAGCCTTTGTGGACGGCATAAAGGATCGGGAAGTAAGAAAAACTGTTAGACTGGCCCATCATGCTACCTTAGACGCTGCCCTAGCCCATGCACTCGAGGTAGAAGCTGCAGGTCAAGACTACCAAACCTATAGGGTTCGCGAAGTAGTAACCGAAGTCAGACCTCGAAGGGGACCAACGTGCTATGGATGCGGTGAACAAGGGCATATCAGACTGAACTGCCCTACTCAAAAGAGGACCCGAGGGAAACAGGGTACAGTATCAACGGGTACCCAGGTGAACGCCGCAGAAGTGGGGCGGGAGCTGGCTGAATCCCGTAGAGCCCCCACTATCCACGTACTACAGACAAGTGATGGAAACAGTCTTGTTACTACAGGAGAAATAAATGGAAAATCATGCCGCTTCACAATTGACACAGGTGCATCGAGATCGATTGTGCGACCGGAGCTTTTGAAACCTACTAATGTGCGGGAAAGTTGGCGACCACTTTGCAAATTACAGACAGCTACGGGCCAGCCAGTGACCGTCCTCGGAGACACGGAAGTAGTGATTAAAATGGGCGACAGAATATACCGACACCCTGTCTTGGTGGCTAACATTACAGATGACTGCATCATCGGATTGGACTTTCTGCAATCACAACAATGTGTGGTAGACGTGCCCAGAGGGGTTTTGAGTTTTCCGGACCAAGAGGTATTTCTAGAGGGTGCTTCCTCAGCAGTTGTGTACAACTTGAAAAACGTGACATTGGCCCCAAAATCTGAAACCCTGATTAAAGTAAGATTGTCACCAAATGTGATTAAGGACAGATGCGTCATAATAGAGGATTGTGGAACCCACCCGGACTGGATCACGGCAAGGACACTGGTAATGACGCAACGTGATGCTTCAGTAAGAATCTTAAATCTTAGTGACTCGGAAATACACCTCAAGAAGGATGATGTTATCGGACAATGTGATGCTGTCAACTACCTCAGAAGGACACAAGTACATGACTGTGGATCCCGGTCAACAGATCATTTGGATTCTTTACTGGAAGCGTTGAGGGAAAATCTAAAAGGAGAAGAGCTTAAGGAAGCTGAAGAACTGCTGAAACGTTACAGTGAGCTTTTTACAAAGAGTGATGACGACCTTGGGAGAACCGGTCTTGTGAAGCATCGGATAGACACTGGCCTCACCCAACCCATCAAGCAGAGACCTAGACGTGTACCATTGGCGAAAGAAAAAGAGGTATCAGAAATGATCCAGGACATGGTACGCAATGAGGTTATTGAGCCGTCCAGCAGTCCATGGTCTTCACCTGTAGTGCTTGTGAAGAAGAAGGACGGTAGTACCAGGTTTTGCGTGGACTACAGGATGTTAAATAATGTGACGAAGAAAGACAGCTACCCTTTGCCCCGAATCGACGACACCCTAGACATGCTTGGAGGTATGAAATGGTTCTCTACTGTAGACTTGAAGAGTGGCTACTGGCAAGTGGAGCTTCACCCGGAAGATAAGGAGAAGACTGCTTTCACTACTGGTACTGGGAATGGCCTTTGGCAGTTCCGAGTGATGCCTTTCGGGCTGTGCAATGCACCAGCTACCTTCGAACGTCTTATGGAACGGGTGTTAGTGGGGCTTCTGGGAGACGCTTGCCTAGTATACCTGGATGACGTTATCGTCATGGGACGCAACTTCAAGGAGCATCTACAGAACTTAGAGAAGGTTTTCAAAAGGTTCCGAGAGTCTAATTTGAAACTAAATCCGAAGAAATGTGACTTTTTCAAGAAAGAAGTTTCGTTTTTGGGACACATCATATCGGACAAAGGTATTCAAACCGACCCAGATAAAATCAAGGCAGTGCAAGATTGGCCTGTTCCGAAGAACAAGACAGATGTAAGAGCTTTCCTCGGGCTATGTGCATACTACCGGCGTTTTGTTAAGAGCTTCTCCGAAATAGCAAAACCTTTACATCGACTCACAGAAGATAAAAGGAACTTTATTTGGGACCTGGATTGTGAACAATCATTTACAAAACTAAAGCAACTCCTTTGCTCCACTCCAATATTGGGTTACCCTAACAGAGAAGGAAGGTTCCTGGTAGACACAGATGCCAGTAATACAGGAATTGGAGGAGTCTTATCGCAGGAACAAAATGGTCAACAAGTAGTTATTGCTTATTTCAGCAAGTCATTATCGAAACCAGAGAGAAACTATTGTGTAACACGACGCGAACTGCTGGCTGTAGTTAAGACCTTACAGCATTTTAAGAAGTATCTACTGGGACGAGAATTTACTTTACGAACCGATCACGCTGCTCTTACATGGCTCCTGCAATTTAAAAATCCCGAAGGTCAAGTGGCAAGATGGATCGAACAACTTCAAGAGTTTAATTTTGTAATAGAACACCGGAGTGGAAAGTCTCACTCTAATGCAGACGCCCTGTCAAGAAGACCATATGTTCTAGATTGCCGTCACTGCTTAAAACAAAGGAAGAAATTAAATTACTGAGAACTCAAGGACTGGACGAATCTTGGAGCAAGGAAGAAGTAGCCAAGGCACAAAAAGAGGACACGGACTTGAAACTCATCTTGGAATGGAAAATCCAAGGACAAAGACCACGATGGAGTGATGTGTCTGCCACAAGCCCAACTACTAAGGCATATTGGGCTCAGTGGGATAGTCTTGTCTTGGAGGATGGAGTCCTGTACAGAAAATGGGAATCACCAAATGGCAAGGAACATACTCTGCAGATGTTGGTTCCTAGAAGCAAGGTAGCTCCTGTGTTAAGACAATTACACGACGGTACCTCTGGAGGACATCTCGGTGTGAAGAAAACCTTAGTGAAGGTACGAGAACGCTTCTACTGGGTACGCTGCCGTGAAGACGTCGAGGATTGGTGCAGAAAATGTTCTGCATGTGCCTCGGTGAAAGGACCTCGTAATCGATTAAAGGGAAAACTCCAGCTGTACAATGTGGGAGCTCCTTGGGAGAGAATCGCCATCGATGTTGCAGGACCGTTCCCGCAAACTGAAGATGGAAACCGATACATTGTAGTGGTACAGGATTATTTCAGCAAATGGCCAGAAGTATTTGCTACCCCGAACCAGGAGGCTAAGACCGTGGCCAAGAAGCTCATTCAAGAGGTTGTATGCCGGTTCGGAGTACCACTGGAGTTACACAGCGACCAAGGAAGAAACTTCGAGTCAGCTCTGTTCCAGGAAATGTGCCATCTGCTCGGGATACATAAGACTCGAACCACACCAGCGCATCCGCAGTCGGACGGCATGGTCGAGAGATTCAATCAGACATTGGAAAATCACTTGGCCAAGGTCGTGGAAGAACACCAGCGAGATTGGGATCAATACATCCCTTTATTTCTGATGTCGTATCGCTCGGCGGAACATGAAACCACAGGATTTACTCCCGCTAAGGTTAACTTCGGAAGGGAGATACGTCTACCAGTCGATTCACTTACTGGGACACCCCCCGATTCCCCAAAACGGACCGTCGACTATGTCGCAGACCTACAAAAACAGTTGGATGAGGTACATGAGCATGTTCGGGAACAGAGTCTAAAGACCAGTGAAAGAATGAAAACACGCTATGATCGGAATGCCAATACTTGTGGTTTCAAGGAAGGCGATTCTGTGTGGTTGCATAACCCTCTAAGAAGGAAGGGTAAATCTCCGAAATTACAAGCCCGGTGGGAAGGACCGTACAAAGTAGTCACCAGGATTAATGACGTAACCTACCGCATCAAACAAGGGGATAGGAAACGGCCGAAGATTGTCCATGTGGATCGCTTAGCACCATATCGAGGGACCAATGATGCTCGGGACGAGCACAACTAAGGAGGGGATGGTGTTACAAATGCGTATAACGCTCTCGAAGCTACGAAAGTACCTACACAGGTACATTCTATTGTTCTCGACAGCTTCGAGCACCTTCACTTGTTTATCGGGCCTGTGTAGGTACCTACCCATTTTTTTTGTTGTTTTGATCACTTCGAGGGTTGTTTACGTATTTGTAACTAACCAGAACGTTCGATTAGGCGGGGCCAATCGATATAAAAAGAGCAGCCCTAGCGACCTGGGAGTCAGTTGAGTGTTACAAGCGATCGAAGCGAGAACAAATGCGAAGCGAAGTTCGAAGGCGATTGTATTGTTCCTATTTGAAGTCAATCAGTGTGAATAAACGTTCTTGTACGGAGACTGGCATTTTAAATCGAACCCTAACACGTAACAATATATTAGAAACTGAAACTTGTTTGTAAATTCAGTTATATCCTGTACTTGAACAACAAATACTAAAATGAGATAAATATTATAAAGAAACGAGATTATTTAACTTGTAAGTGGAGATTTAATTTGAGCTAGATGTCAAAAACTATAATATATTAGAAACTGAAACTTGTTTGTAAATTCAGTTATATCCTGTACTTGAACAACAAATACTAAAATTAGAAAAATATTATAAAAGAGCGAAATTATTTAACTTTTAATGCTAATAGATTCTATAGCTTCACAATAGACGCTAATAGATGGCGCTGTATTTGCCATCGGTAAAACAGAATTATGGGATACCGCGAGGTCTCAGTTCGGGGCGAACCACTAGTATAAAATATATTTTGATTTAATGTTACATTTTAACTTACGAATTTAGTCTTTAATCTCTAGAATGCGAATACGATCAATCTTATTAAATCTTATATTTTAATCAGACTGTATTTGCATTTTGAGATGACGTTGGTTTCAGATTTCCAAAGTTAACAGCCGTGTTTCAAGGCTATGGTATGACGGAGTGTAGCCTGGCAGCCCGGGATACGTACCTCGATGCCCGGATGACCAGGGTCGGAGGGGTCGGCCGCGTGGTCCCGGACACTGTTATCAAGGTTAGAAAGAAAGAAAGAAAATACGTTTATTTGCAAAGTACACACACATGGATACAAAAAAAAATTACACACTACACAATTTTTATTAACAGGCCAAGAGGCGCAAATATGAAAATCTTGATGGTAGTTTCGTATTTGTGCCTTTTGGGGTGGAGACCTTGGGGCCGTGGGGCCCGGGGGCTCGAGCTCTTTTTGGAGAGCTATGTAAAAAGATCATCGAGTCCACCGGGGATCCAAGAGCTGGCAGCTACCTTGGCCAAAGAATTAGTTTGGCCATTCAAAGGGGCAATGCTGCCAGCATCTTGGGTACTATGCCGCGCTGCGGTGACATCGATGAGGTTTTAGGTTTATATTAGTTTTAATTTTAGAAATAATTATTATTATTAATAGTTTTAATTTTAGAAATAGTTGTAGTATAATATTATTATAATTTAGAGTTTAATTTTATATTATTTTAAGTTTGTTGATTGTTTATTTGAAATGCTTATAGACCATTTCAAAGATTTTGGATATTGATGCCTCTTCAATCTTTACCAGTTATTTATAATTTTTATTTATTTTTATTTTTTAAGTACATATAAATATTTACAAAAGAACATATATTAGAAGAAGTGAACATAACATAGGTGAAACTTATCTATAAATAAGAAATTTCTTCCAGCTTCCCTTGAAAGTGAGTAAGTTGAAATTATAGTGGTATAGGTCAAAAATGTACATCACTACATATACTATAATACCTACTATATAATATAAATAAATAATAAACTACATAAACACGAAGATAGGTACATAAATACATATGAATACATAAACACACATAATACATAAATAATATAATACATACCTACATAAATATACATAACTAAGTAACACATAACGACAGATAATGCTGCTTCACTCTAAATTTGAATGTGAAACAACAACAATCTAAATATATAAAAGGAAAAGGTGACTGACTGACTGACAACGCACAGCTCAAACCACTAGATGGATCGCATTGAAAATTGGCATACAGATAGATAGCTATTAGCACGTAGGCACCGCTAAGAAAGGATTTTTAAAAGGAGATCCTCCACGATTCATACATTTTTGGGCTTAATCTGAAAGTGCCGGCCAAAAAAAAATTTTGCTGTATTTCGTTAGAACTTGTCCCCCTAAACATTTTTTATTATGACACCAAAGCTGTAGAACCATTGACCTTGGTTTTATTTAAGTTTAAAAATCTGTATTTTTTCGAATATATGAAGAGTTTCTAAGGCAATTTTTTTACTTTTTTGGAGTTTTGTTAAGTGCTACCTATCCGATCCTGACCACACACCTAAAAATACCACATTGTGCATCTTGGCTGGAACTACTACGGAACCCCAGATGGTGGAATGGATGAAACACCATCTCAGATGGTGATTAAGGCTGACTGGGATCAACCCATTTGCAGAAATGATGATTGGGATGGTTTCAGTGGACTCCACTTGCCACATGCCGGAAACCTCGTGAGCCAGATCTCAATATTTTCGTTTTTCTCTGTCTCCACTCTCACGAGGTTTTCGCCATGTTCAATGGTGATGGCCACTAAGAACACCCTTGACTGTGCGCGATCCATCAGCATGATATCAAGCTTATTAACCAGAATCATCCTGTCCGTGATGATAGACCGGTCCCAGTAGAGCCGTACCCCATCACGCTTAAGTTTTGGCACCGGTGTGTACATAGTCTTTCATCCAGGAAACCGTACTTCAGAGCTTCAAGCTCTTGGTGAAGGATTTTGGCTGCTTGGTTGTGCCTGTGGAAATATTCAGTGTTAGTAAGAGCCGAAAATCCCGATTGCACATGCCTGAGTGACTCACACAGGCGACAAGCTCAACAAATGTTGATCGTGCCATCCTTTAGGATGTACTTTCGGTAGTTCCGCGTCTTAATTACCTGATCTTGTACCTTCGGTTTCCCTAAAGAGGTCAACGAAATGCAACCATTGCACGGAAGCTTCTTTATCCACGTGAGGCTCATTAATAGAGACAAAACCATAGTAAACTCAGACAATCGCCCTGGAAGATACCCCGCCGTATCCTTATCCGATCATCGGCAGCTGTCAACCGCTCATCGTGAAGACAAAGGAACGTGCTCCATTGCCCCATACCCTCTCCGAGGAAGTTTCGAACTGTACTATCGACTTTGTACAGCTCAAGGACCCTCAAGAACCATGAATGGGGCACCGAGTCGAATGCCTTCATGCATTGTTAATCCAGGCTGTGGGGAAATTCCGGCAAGTTAGTTTGACCAGTTGGTTCGCGATGGAGTCGATGAGAAGGTGCTTCTTAGTACCACGACTATTGTACAGACATTATACTCTTCTCGCCATGACGGGAAATCTTAAGGCTCAAAACGGATGTCAATGTCTTATAGATGCTAGTAAGATATGTGATGGGGCGGTACTTGTCAGCGGCATCGGTGGACTTTGGAGCTAAATGAGTGATTCCGGTGGTGAAAAGGCTTGGGAGTGCCCTTTGCTCGAGAGCTTCTTGGAATTGTTTAGCCAGATAGCATGGCAGAACGAAAAACCAGAAGTGATGCAGTCCATTGCATCCAGGACTTTTCCAGTTCGCGGCCCGGCGCACTGCACCAAGTACATCCTCTGGAGAGATGGCGACTGGGTTCATCGGCTTTATTGAGGCACATGCTTCCTCTACCGCCGCAATCCAAGAACCCTCCTCAAGCATCCATCCATTCATCTCTCATCTTCCATCTCTCTTGACCACACTCTTCGCCAAAAAGCGATGAGGTCAGCCGGGCTCGGCTGCTGAGAGGTAGAACAGACTGCTGGGCACTCTAGTTTTTATTATTATTATTAGAAAGATTTCATTTGGTAGGAAAAAATACAGATTTTTAAACTTAAATAAAACCAAGGTCAATGGTTCTACAGCTTGGGTGTCATAATAAAAAATGTTTAGGGGGACAAGTTCTAACGAAATACAGCAAAATTTTTTTTTGGCCGGCACTTTCAGATTAAGCCCAAAATGGATGATGTCCTTTGAGAGTTCCCTCGATTGCTCCAGGATTCGTCAGATCCTGACCTGATAACAATGGGTCCACCTGGAAAGTACACCCTTTCAAACAAAAAAGAATTTTCCAAATCGGTCCAGTTCAAGTAATCGGGGAACATACAAAAAAAAAGATTCCGACGTAGGAGGTTCTCACCTCCTCCTTTTTTGGAAGTCGGTTAAAAAGCAAAATAAGTTGGAATTGGCTTTTGCACCCATATATCGCATTAGCAAAAACGCGTGTAGAAACAGAGTCGGGGTATGGGTACACTACCATACCCCTTCCAAGTTAGCCCGCTACCATCTTAGACTAGCAGTCAAGGACTATTTTGTCACCGAATTAAAAAAATCTAAATATATAAAAGGCAAAGGTGACTGACTGACTGACTGACTGATCTATCAACGCACAGCTCTAACCACTGGACCGATTGAGCTGAAATTTGGCATACAGGACACAGGTAGCTGTTAGGACGTAGACATCCGCTAAGAAAGGATTTTGGAAAATTTCAACCCCAAGAGGGTTAAATAGGGGGTTAAAAAAACCAACCTTACGTGAGCGAAGCCGCGGGAATAAGCTTGTATATATATAAAAACGATTTTTTCGCAGATAGTTGACATAGAAACAGGAAAAATCTTAGGTCCAAACCAACCTGGAGAAATCTGCCTGAAAAGTCCCAAGATCATGAAAGGATACGTCGGTCACGACAGAACAGACTTCTTTGACGAAGAAGGTTTCTTCAGAACTGGTGATATCGGCTATTATGACGAAGACAAGTACTTCTTTATTATCGATCGGTTAAAGGAGCTCATCAAGTATAAAGGATATCAGGTAATCGTCTAAATATCTATCTATATACTTATAATAAAACGGGACGAATTCTGTACATTAAATATATTTTGAAAATTGTAATCGCTTTGTTGTATTTGCTATTGTTATTTGTAATTGTTAATGCTTTATTATTGATACTGAGCCAAAAAATTTTTTTTTTTTTGAATTTTTTGTCTGTCTGTCTGTCTATGCGCGCATCACGCAAACACTACTGAACGGATTTGAATGAAATTTGGTATAATTGTAGCTGATACTCCGGGTCAATATATAAGATACTTTTTATCCTGATGAACAATAAGGTTTATCCGGGATAGGGGATGAAAGTTTTTGTTGATTGTGCTCCATAACTTCGTCAAAACTTTGGTTTTTTGATAATTCTTTTTTTATTATAAATTGTGCATTATTAGAAATTTTTGTCCAATTTTGGTGAAGATCTACTAAATATTATCGGAGATAGAGGACATAACTTCTCGCGGATAGTAGCAAGTCACTTTAAACTTTTTCCACGCGGACGAAGTCGCGGGAATCAGCTAGTGTAAATATAAAATGAATAGAAAATTTGCTTTTAGTAAATAAATAAATTCTTCCAGGTGGCACCAGCAGAAGTAGAGGCAGTGTTACTCCAGCACCCGGGTGTAAGAGACGCCGGGGTAGTGGGGGTGCCACATGAAACTGGGGGGGAGGTGCCGCGGGCGTTCGTGGTGCCACAACCTGGCGGTAAACTAAGTGAAGAGGAGATTAAGGCTTTTGTTGCTGAAAAGGTAATCTCTATTATTAGCAAGAAAAGGTTACAGTTATTTTGCTATAATCCGCCAACAGAAAAAATATGTATGGTCAAACATGCAGTTACAAGCTAAGCACCGCTTACCTCCCCAACCAAGCAAGAGAGCCAAGTTCCCAAGCAAGCAATGCCACCACCACTCACATGCACCACCACACAACACTTGTATACTACTCTCGACGCACGTTTCGCCCCGACACCGGAGCATCCTCAGGAGATGTCGACCTTACAATGCTGTATTGTCTTGTATATAGTGTATTTATTTTGTATTTCAGCTTTCAAATCCTAAACATTTACGTGGAGGCGTGAAGTTTGTGGCGGAAATACCGAAGACGCCTAGCGGGAAAATCATGCGGAAATTGTTACGCGATATGGCCAAAATTAACAGCAAGTTGTGATATTGCAACGATAAAAGTATTAAAATTAATTTTATTTATTTAACGTTTTTCATTTTATTTACGTCTAATGGGTATGTAACTACTAATGTTATGAATGAATGAATGAATGACTATACTTTTATTGTACACCACACATATTATAAGAACAGACACAAATAGCTTAATAAAAAGCATACAATTTGGCGGCCTTATCGCTACATAGCGATCTCTTCCAGGCAACCAATGGTGTTAAAGGACATAGCTACAGATACTAAGAGGTAGATTGTGCAAATAATATAATATACAAACTATATACATGTAATAATATCATAAATATATATAATACATACATATAATATAATACATACATATATATGTATTAATATTATAATTAATGTGAAAGTTTGTTGCTCTTTCACGAGGGGCAAATTTGGGAATTTATAATTTCTGAATTGTCTCTGGTCTGGTCTGGTGGGAGGCTTTCGTGGCTAGTTACCACCCTACGGTCAAAAACGTGCCGCCAAGCGATTTAGCATACCGGTACGATGGTGTGTAGCAAAATATTAGGGGTATGGGTTAAATATGTACATCGTCACTTACCATCAGGGGAGATCCCAGTCAAGGACGATAAAAAAAACCTATAGTAGTGTAGTAGATAGTAAGTAAATGATGGGTACATTGTATTAACAGCGTAATAACTAGACTGCGTACATAATGACATGATATTACTAGATGATAACATGTAGAACAATTTTCACTTTAACTCATAAATAAGTAGGTCGAGTGAAAGAAAATGATACGACCATTTTAGCCAAATTGATCCGTAATTATTTTGTCGATAAATTGTTATCCCTGCACTTAGAAACTAAGTGATAACCCACTTTTATGAAACTCCTCCTACTTACTACTACTCACTTATGTGTCATTTTTAAGCTATAGCATAGCTTCTATCGCGGGCCAGCGTGGAGACCGAATCCAGAAATTCCGTAACGAAAATAACCTGACACGGGACTCCTCTACGGTGAGCCGCTAGATGGCGTTGATAAAAAATGCTATGCAATAGCTTTACCGCGGCAGTCCCCGAGTGCCACACGTCTTTTATTACTTTTTCTTTTTAATCCCCGACGCAAAAACGATGGGGGGGGGGTGTGTGTGTCTGTCTCTGGGATCACAACAGCTGATTTTTTTTTGGTTGAAGGGTAAATAAATTAGTTCGGAGTGTACTTAGCTCTGTTTGATGAAAATAGGTCCAAGATGGCCGCCGCCACAAAATGGCGGATTACATATTTTTATTATATCACGTCGATCCGTTGCTCCGTTGCGGCGTGATTGAAGGACAAACCAACATATAAACACACTTTCGCATTTATAATATTGTTATAGTAAGGATAACTCCCTGTCTAGTGGTTAGCATGTTCCACTGCGGATGACAAGGTCCAGGGTTCGATATCTGGGTGGGAACAAAAAAGTTTATTGGATTTTTCTGTCAAGAAATTGTCAGTACGAGTACAAGTCCGGAGTTAGGGATTAACGACTTTACGTGCTATCCGGTGACTCGGAGAGCACGTAAAGCCGTCGGTAATGCATCTGATCACTTTCTGGCTGTGTCGGATTTCCGTCGTTCGTAATAAGAATAGAATAGAATATCGCAATAAGTTACTAATAATGTCCTCCCGACCGAATCCGGCCACGGCGGCCAATCTCGACAGTGATCAGCCGTCTGCGCGGAAGATATTATAGTGCACAAGTGTGTGGGCAAATACAGGTGCACTCTCTATTCCCTCACTCTCATAGTCCGATGAGACGGAAAATCCGAGTTAGGATGTCAGGGGTGACTCACCAGCGACTTCCTAACTCCGGACTAGTACCTACTGAAAATTTCTTAACAGAAAGAATAGAATAGAAATATTTTTTATTCAAATAAACTTTTACAAGTACTTTTGAACTGTCGATGAATCTCCCACTGGTTCGGAATGCCCTTCCTGCCGAGAAGAGCCAGCAATAAACTCGGCGGTTGCTCTTTTCTAAAAAAAAAAAATTTACAATAGGTAACAAAACTATGCTTTGTATACAGTGTTTCCACAATTAAGTTTCAAAAATGCAAAACAATCCAATACATTGTAAGACAGGCAGACAAAAGCAGACCCATTCCCGCATGATCCAGCCATTGCTTCGCTCAACCATATTTTGGCCCGACCCGGGAATCGAACCCGGGAGCTCATCATCCGTAGTCGAACTCGCTAACCACTAGACCAACGAGGCAGTTATTAATAAGCTAATTTTATAGTCTAAAGTCTAAACTATTAACGCGGCCTATAACAGTTATTATGTAAGCGTCATTTCTCCAAACTTGTCTCAGAGGATCGATTTTTCGTCATAACCGAGTTGTCTTGACGTAGAGACGGACTTTCGCTTTTTGTTAAAATAAACGGTTAAAGTTGAAAAAACTTTTAGTGGTTCAAACTGGCTTTGAGTGAAGTGTTGAAGTGTTACGAGTCATGTACTCAGAACTCGGCTGTATTTGTGACTTACTAACTTACTAATTTATTAATTAAAAACAGTATTTTGGTGCAATTATAATCTGATTGGTAGAGTAGCATTTTTTTTTGGAGATTATTAATAAGTTTTTGTTTTTAACTTATCAAAATACTTAAGTTTATTTAATTCTGAGGTAGTTAATTTTTTAAGTGATTAAAATCATTAATTAATAGATTATAATATTAAAATTGTTGTTTTGTATCGTAATCTTAATAAACGAAGTGATATTTTGAAAAATAAAATCGTTTCCCGTACAGAAATTATTAATGGTGTGTTAAAATAATAACTTAGTGCCAAAAGAAGCGAAATAAGACTTAAACTTTTCCTAGATTCACTAAAAAACAAGGATAGATAGATAGATAAAAACTTTATTGCACACAAGAAAGAAACGAAATTTAATACATCTTAAAACTACGCATGCAAAGGCGGCCTTATTGCTACAGAGCAATCTCTACCAGGCAACCATTGGTGATAGGAGTGAAAAAGGACTTAAAATAACAAATCCCAGGACTAATATGTGTAATAAAATAATATTATTTGTGATAATATCAATAACAATAAGAAACACGAATGTAATATGTATCGAAGACGAAGAATTAGCGAACGAAGATCTGTTCAAAACCAAAAATTTGATAGGTGACAACAAAAACTTTGGTTACTTAAGACTTTTGAACGATAACCAATTCAATAAACAAGTACTCAAGACTTTCGGTAAAGATATTGATGTGGTAAATGCTTATGAAGATATAATTGTACTAGATGAAGATGGTGAACTAAAACATTTGAAACACAAGTCTGCGAAACCAAAAGTTCCGGTGAAATTTCAAAATCTGGTGAAAAATAGTGACAAGTTTGGTGAAAATGACAATAACGGTGAAGGACATGCAGGTGATAAGAATGGCGTTGCGCTGAATGGACCGAAATCGAAGTTTTTCGATGAAATTGGGTGTAAGTACCTATATATTTTTATATTCTATTATATATTAGTTTCTATCCTATTATTAGTCATCTAATTTTAAGTTTATTTAGTATCATTAGCTGTTGGGTTTCCAAAATAAATGAAATAAAATATTCCCTCCTTTTCTCGTTGATTGCCTCGTTAATTTAGTGGTTAGGATATTTAACTGCAAATTACGACGTCCCGGATTCGATTCCCGCTTCGGGCAAAAAAATGTATTGGGTTTTTGTGACAAGAAATTCTCAGCCCGGAGTTAGGAAGTTGGCGGTGTGTCACACATGTGCTTCGGAGAGCACGTAAAGCCGTCGGTCCTGCGCCTAACGTCTCTCCGGTCTTGTCGGTTTTTCTGTCCCACCGGACTATGAGAGTGAGGGAACAGAGTGTGTACCTGTGTTTGCGCACACGCTTGTGCACTATAACATCTCCCGCGCAGATGGCTAACGTCTGAGGAAGTTGGCCGCCGTGACTGTATTAGGTCAGGAGGACATACTTTTCTATTTACTTCCTGGCTACTAGTAAGTACTGAGAACCAGAAGGGTTAATAGTAGGGTTGCCAGATTTTTTTTCAGCCTATAAGGGACAAATGGTTAAATGGTTAAACATTGTCATTCTGACACTAACACTGTTGTTGGTCGATGCGGGCGGCAAGTGCAAGTTACTTCACACTACACAGTCGCTCGAGCCGAGGCGAGTCACACAATTGTAAACCGTACGTTTTACGAACGTTGCGTGTGTGAATACTTAGATCGATTTCATAATGAAAAACGAAGTACGGTTCAAATACGGGACAGAGTCAGTCCCGCCGGGACATTTTAAACTATGCTTAAAATACGGGATGTCCCGGGAAATACGGGACGTCTGGCAACGCTAGTTAATAGCCCAACGGTTAAAAGTGAGGATTGAAAACTGAACAGTCGCAGGTTTGAACCCCACCCATTCCACTATGGTCGTACCCACTCGCACAAGCTTTCCGCTTATTTAGAGGGGATAGGCGAATATTAGTCAACTTCAGCTTGGCTAACATTCTTTAAAAAAAAAAAAAGAAATCTTGATCAAAAAACCCCAATAAAATTTTTCCGACCCGGGGATGTACCCGGGACCTTGGCATCTGCAGTCCAACATGCTAACCACTACACTAACGCAAGACAGTTAAATGTAAGTATAACAAGTTGAGAACAGTGTTGTAACATTACGACACCGGAGAAAGCGGAATCCGGCTCGCTCGCTGTTGCCGGGGTGAGAATATATTATTATAACTAGCTGACGATGTACATTTTTGACCTATACCACTCTATAATTTCACCTTACTCACTTTCAAGGGAAGCTGGAAGAAATTTCTGTTTTTTTGGAGATAAGCTTCACCTATGTCTACTTCTTCTAAAATACATATGTTTTCTTGTAAATTCTTATATGTACATAATAAATAAAAATAAATTCCCGCGACATCGCCCGTGTGGAAAACGTTTAGAGTGACTTGCTACTATCCGTGAGAAGTTATGTCCTCTATCTCCGATAACATTAAGTAGATCTTCACCAAAATTGGACAAAATATTTCTAATAGTATACACAATCTGTTTTTATAAGAAAACTGTAACGGGACGAGTTCTGTACATTAAATATATTCGGAAAATTTTAATCGGAGGATGCTTCATAATCGATACTGAGCCCAAAACAATTTCTTTTGAATTTTTTGTCCGTCTGTCTGTACGCGCATCACGTGAAAACTACTAAACAATAGTGGTAGCTAATACTCCGGCTCAATATATAAAATTATTTTTATCCTGATAAACAATAAGGTTTATCCGGGATAGAGGATGAAAGTTTTTGTTGATTTTGCTCCATAACTTCGTCATATCTAAACCGAATTTGATAATTCTTTCTTCATTATAAATTGTGAAAAGTGAAAAGGTGGTAAGTACTTACATAAACCATCGATTGATTTGAAAAAAAAAATCGGTCCACCTTATGAGCGGTCTACCAATACTGCAATGTTTTTTTTTTTAAAAAAAGAATAGTAGTCAAGCTGAACTTGACTTATATCCTCCTCTCCCATCCAAATAAGCGAAAAAATTGTGCTAGGAGTGGGTACGACAATAGTGCAACGGGTGAGGCTCGAACCTGTGATCTTTCAGTTTTCAGTCCGCACCTTCAACCATTGGGTTATTGAGGCTTTGTCGTGTGGTGTCACCACTTCAGCACCATGGGATTCTAACGACCTAGTTACCTAGCTCGAAAATTACACTACCTATTTAATATCTAGGTATATTTTCAAATGTAAAACCAGTAGCTTTTAAACCGCTCTCTCCCTAGCGCCGGCAGGGGTTAGAAACCAGTGGTTCGATTTTCTAATCACAGTTCTTATTCATTTATAGATTACTTTTCCTTTTTTTATTTATATTTATTAAAAAAAATTTAGTTTATGTTTCTTATAATGACTGTTATATTAAGTAATAACTGATTGTGCATATGTTGTTTTGGTTTTTTTTTTATAAAAGAACTAGCTTTTGCCCGCGCTTCCCTCACGTTAAGTTCGATTTTCATACCCCTTTTTTTCTTAATTTATTTTTATTTATTTTTATTTATTTAAAAAATAAAATTCAAAAATTTTTTTTTAGCGGATGCCTACATTCTAATAACTATCTGCATGCCAAATTTCAACCTGATCCGGTCAGTGGTTTCAGCTATGTATTTAGCCAGTCAGTCAGTCAGTCACGTTTGTCTTTTATATATTTAGATATTAGCTGAGCTAAACTTAACTAATATTCTACTTTCCGCTACAAATTTTTGAAAAGCGGAGAAAACGTCTATTACAACATACTTTTTAAAATGCTTCGTTGATCGCATGCAACTATTATATTATTATTATATAATAATTTATATTATATAATTTAAATTATTATTAGTAGCTTTTATAGTAAAAGTTGTCTGCGGCTTTGCTCACGTTCAGTTCGATTTTTCAAACCCCTATTTTATCCTCTTAGGGGTTTAATTTTCAAAAATAGCTATCTGTATGCCAAATTATTTTTATAAAATAAAAATTCAGCCTGATCCATCCAGTGGTTTGAGCTGTCCATTGATAAATCAGTCAGTCAACCAGTCGCCTTTTTCTTTTATATATTTAGAAGATATGGTTTATTTAATGCACTAAACAAATCTGCTTTGCAACGAAACCTTTAGATTTAATGTATTAAAACCGAGATCCTATTACTAAGGGTAAGGATGTATTGTACATAATTATTCCTTTATTGCTCTTTCCCCAACGCAGCCTACCCCTACAAAGTCCCGACTTTGTAGGGGGAAACTGATTACAAAAACTTTTCACCTTTGGTTGGGCATTGTAATGAAAATGATGACAGTGAAAATGTTCACCAACTCTGCGCTATTTAGTGTGTATAGCGTTATGATAGTAGTGCAACAGATAGACGCAAATATACACGCGTTTACTTATATAGTGTTTGTTACATATATAAATACATAAAATAAATAATATGTGAAAAAATGTGATAGCTCAAAGAAAATAATTAAAAATATATCATTTATTTTTTAAGTTAAAATTAAACATCTTAATTGGTAAGTTTTCAGCTTATTGGACTTATAAATAAAAAAGAAAACTAAAACAAGAGTTTAAATAGTTATATAATGATAATTAAGTCGTTGTACCTACTATTAAGAAAATAAAAACCTGATAAAACATTTTTACAAAACGTACATAAAAAAAACTTCATTTACTTAATAGGTACCTATATTAATATATGTATAAGCATATATAATAATATTTTACTTACCCATTACAAACAAAAAAATGCATTGAATCATTACAACAAACTTTATTTTATCATGTCTTACTTATGAAACGAATAAATAATAATTAACGTAAAGCTTCTTGTAATATATATAGTAAAAAAAACTATAAATATAAAAACATTAAAGACTTTTGAGGAAACTTTGGTTGACAATTAAACTTAAAAATAGGATTTGACTGCGATCTCACCTGATGATAAGTGACGATGCAGTCTAATATGGTAGATGAGGTGGTATTCTACATATTTCTGAAGACCTTCTATTAATTAATCATCTTCTAAATTTAAAAAAGGAAAAGGTGACTGACTGACTAACTGACTGACTGTCTGATCTATCAACGTACAGCTCAAACCATTGGACGGATCGGGCTGGGCTTAGATAGCTATTAAGAAATAGGCATCCGCTAAGAAAGGTTTCTTTCAAGAAGGCAGAAAGGATTGAATTCAACCCCTTAGGGGGTAACCCCTAAGGTTTGAAAAATCGAAGTTAACGTGAGCGAAGTCGTGGGCAAAATCTAGTATTATTATTATTTGCTGTTATAGCGGCAATAGAAATACACATTCTGTGAAAATTTCAAGTATCTACATAGGTAGACTAGCTTTTGCTCGCGGCCTTGCTCACGTTAAGTTTGATTTTTCAAACCCCTGTTTTACCCCCTTAGGGGTTGAATTTTCAAAAATCCTTCCTTAGTGTGCGCCTACGTCATAAAAGGAACCAACTGTAAAAATTTCAAGTTTCTAACTTCAGTAGTTTAGGCTGTGCGTTGATATCTCAGTCAGTCAGTCAGGACTTTGAATTTTATATATATAGATATACTGGCTGTATCGCATGACTATTCATGTGATACAGCCCGCTGAAAGACGGACAGACATCCTAACCGACGAACGGCTTAATAACAGGGTCCCGTTGACACCGTTTGGATACGGAACCCTAAAAACAATTTTTAGCTTTCTAATTAACAAAAAATAACGTTAATAATAATAATCATTTATTTAGCAAAAAGTAAAATTAAACACACTAATACTTAACAATTTTATATGGGCGGGGCATCCCTTTAATTTAATGTTTAATTTACACATAAATATAGCTTCTGAAGCTAAACTAGGTAGCCCTGTGCTTCAGCTTCAGTGCCGAACTCCCCTGAACATTTATATATAAAGACAAGCATAATAAGAACAAAATTATTATTTTTAAGACGTTGTAAAATTACAACGTCTTAAAAATTAAAAATGTCTTTGGAAGATGAAACATGGACGAATAATGACAGCCTCACGATTCGAACGTTAGGCGCAGTTATAATTTTCAAATTTCCGTACACTGTCACAAAGTTAACTAGAACGTGACGCTCACTTTATGCATATGTAAGTATCTTTGTATGTCTTTTCGTTTTCGTAACGGCGTTGCCGCAAAACTGAGAGTTAAGTGGTACCTAGTAACTACCGACCGGAAATGACGTAGGGTATTGTGCGAGACCCAAAGAGATTGATCCAAAGAAGCGTACTTCCGGTTGAATTTGTCAAGTTTTGACTTTATCGCAACTTTTTATCTGTGAAATGGAAGGAAACTTTGCGGCACAAAGATTTTGTATATTTTTGTTATTGACTAGCTGATTCCCGCGACTTCGTCCGCGTGGAAAAAGTTTAGAGTGACTTGCTACTATCCGCGAGAAGTTATGTCCTCTATCGCCGATAATATTTAGTAGATCTTTAAGAAGAAAGATTCTTTATTTACAGACATTATGACATAGTGTTATGGCGGCTTCCGTTTCACATATTTGTAGCATAGATAAAATATTAAATATTTTTGAAATCTTCTAAATATATAAAAGGCAAAGGTGACTGACTGACTGACTGATCTATCAACGCACAGCTCTAACCACTGGACCGATCGAGCTGAAATTTGGCATACAGGTAGCTGTTAGGACGTAGACATCCGCTAACAAAGGATTTTGGAAAATTTCAACCCCAAGAGGGTTAAATAGGGGGTTAAAAAACTAACCTAACGTGAGCGAAGCCGCGGGTTAAAGCTAGTAAAATATAAAATTTATTTTAGAATTTCGTGTACTAAAACTAACACTTCCCGATTTTTAATTACCTAAACTATCTAATTTATATATTTTTAGATTATTTCTAAAAACCCAATTCTGGTCATGTTTAAGCTAAAAATTAAACTCTGGTTCGATATTAACTGAATATTTAAATTTATCGATACTTTAAATTAATTATACTTTAACTAAGTCATTATTTAAAGGTAGGTACAATTTTAGTACCTACGAAAAAGCGTGGAGTTTCAAAATGGTGACCGTCCTCTCTGAATAATCCATTTAAGGTAAACAAGCGAAAATAACGTGCCTTGTATTAAAATAGGCCTATTTGGCAGGCCGATCCTATCGCACTGTATCTTGGCACGAATTTCCGGTAGGTACCAATACCACAACTTGGCAAGCATTTCTATGCACTTAAAAGGTAATTCTACCATTAGGTACTTGGAATACGTGTTGTTCTATTTGAACGCGTTGATGTCTTTTGTTGGGAACATTCTCACATTAGAGAATGTTGAAAAACTAAAACTTTTAATTACCCCTTTTTATAATATTATGTAATTTGCATATTTTAATTTAATGTACAAGTTTTGGAAGCTTTCTGCTTATTTGGAGGGGATAGGAGGATATTAGTCAACTTCAGGTTGGCTAATATTCTTTACTAAAAAAAACGATTTTTTTTTATTCTATGACAAGATAGCCCTTGACTGCGATCTCACCTGATGGTAAGTGACGATGCAGTCTAAGATGGTAGCGGACTAACTTGGAAGGGGTATAGCAGTGTAAATTAAACCCATACCCCTAATCGGTTTCTACACGCCATCGTGCCGGAACGCTAAATCACTTGGCGGCACGTTTTTGACGGTAGGGTGGTAACTAGACACGGCCAAAGCCTCCCACCAGACCAGACCAGAGACAATTTAGAAATAATAAATTACTAAATTGCCCCCGCCGGGAATCGAACCCGAGACCTCCCAGTTATAAGACCACAGCGCTCACCACTGCGCCAGGGAGGTCGTCAATAACACATACAAGTATTCCCAAGTACCGAAAGCAGGATACTAACGATATCAAGTAATAACAACTTACAACTTAGAACCATTAACCTTAACAGAAATCATCAAAGAAAGCAGTCTTGACTCTTGAGCCTACGGAACAACTAATTGCAAACCAATTTAAACTCAACCACCAAAACATTAAAGTTCAGTATTGCATTTCACTTAACTACTTGTTAATGTATCATTATTAGGCGTCAAGAGAATTTCAATCTTAACACGTGTGTTTTAAAGTGTATATTTAATTGTGGGTTGTTACTACTTAGGACGTTTTGGAGTCAATTGAAACTGTCTTTTGGAAAGCTAAAGCGAAAGTAGAGGCTGTCCGAAGTGTGACCACGTAGTCTTGATACTTATCGTAATTGTTATTTTGTTTGCTTTTATCCCAGCCATATTTATTTTTTTATTTTATATCTTATTACGCACGTATGACATCTCCTATTATCTTATTGTAACGATATATAGATAATTATCTATATACCTAAGAAATTCACTACAACTACTAGTATAACATTATAATCTTACTAGTTGATTCTTCTCTCTCTCAGTTGAGACTCGCGCGGATTTAGTTTTTGAAAATCCCGCGGGAACTCTTTGATTTTCCGGGATAGCCGATGTCACTCTCCCGGTCCTCAACTATACTTGGCAAAAAATTACGTCAATCCATTGCTTTGTTGCAGCGTGATTGAAGGACAAACCAAAAACAAACTTGAACTCTGACAAAAGACCCAGACGTTAGTATTAATAACGTCCGCTTGGAAAAAGTTTTTCAATTTCCGCGGGAACCCCTTAATTTTCCGGGATAAAATGTAGCCTATGTGTTAATCCTGGGTACGAACTATCCTGATTCCAAATTTCAGTCAAATCAGTTCATTTGTTGTGGCGTGAAAGAGTAACAAACATACACACACACAAATACAAACTCTCGCCTTTACAAAATTAATAATGTGATGTTATTAAGCATTAATCTCTATTATAATTATTGCCGTGATTATCCAAAAAATTAAGTCAATACTTTTTTAGTCTTGACTGCGATCTCACCTGATGGTAAGTGACGATGCAGTCTAAGATGGTAGCGGGCTAACTCGCAAGGGATATGGCAGTATACCCATACCCCTAATCAGAACGTTGTTCTATTTATGCGTAAAAGTACATACTTACAAACAAACACACTTTCATATTTATTGGCAAGGAAATACAAATTACCATCAAGACTATCTAGACTAGGTACAGAGTACGTCATAAATATAGTAATTTAATATATACCAGTAGCTACCGTTTAATAAACGATTTGAATCTCTAGGCTTTTAATACTGCGCCTCAATGGTATGTTGTGAATGGTATCGATTGGAAAATCGCAGATTCGATTATCTGTTATGCCTTGTTAGGCTACTGTGCTATGGCGGTATCGCTCCGGTACAGAGGTTGAAGACTCTCAGGTTCATTTCCCGATCATTACAAAAAAGTATGAACCTAGCTTCTTCCTCTAAACTTACACCAGGCTTTTTTTGCTAAGTCTCTTCCACTTTTTTTTTTAAATATTAACTAAGCTGAAATTGACTAATAACCTCCTATCCCCTCTAAATAAGCGAAAAGTTTATGTTAGGAGTGGGTACGACAATAGTGCAATGAGTGGGATTCGAACCTGCGACCTTTCAGTTTTGAGTTCGCACCTTTAACCGTTGGGCTATTGAAGCTTCTCTTATTTTAAAATGTAATCTAATACTTAAATAATTTATGATTGAATTTAAATCTAAATTAATAAATTAAATTTAATATAAAGGTAAAAATTCTTTTTATTACAAAACCGACTTCAAACGCCACTAAAAAGTATAGAAATTGTGCCTATAAAGTTGAAGAGTTCCCTTGATTTCTCCAGGATCCTATTATCAGATCCTGACCTGATGACAATGGGACCACCGGAGAAGAATACACTTTCAAACAAAAAAAGAATTTTTCAAATCGGTCCAGGCGTTTTCGAGCCGTAGCGTAGAAGTCGATTAGGAGTAGGGGTTTCATTAAAACTGGAGGAGGTATGGACCTCCTCGTAAGTCCATTACCACCTTACTGCATCGTCACTTACCATGAGGTGATTTCGCAGTCATGGGCTATCTTGTCATTATTAAATAAATAATATCTATTTTTCTTTTAGCAACTTATCAAGCTATTTCTACAATTTGCAAGAGTATGCTGAATTTGAAATGTAGGTATTTATGTTAAAATTATGCGGGCTTGGACTAAAAAATAATCTTTAAAAAATTTACTCTCCGCATATTTTAGATTATAAAATAGAGCAGATATTATTGTAATTTTATGTAACAATAGTACAAGAAAGTTTAGCTTTACCATAAATATTAATTGTGTAATATTAAAATCAGTAACATCTTATAAATCCGCCAAAAATAAGTTAGGAAATAATATAAATAAATAAGAAAATTATGTCATCCACTAATGTATGTATTTAGTACATACTTATTAATAAATAAGCATAAATAACTAAACTAAACAACAAAAAAAAAACTTTAAGTAGAGGATTACGAAATCTGACATCACTTACCTACATTAAAAATGTGTTCGATACGTCGTAACTAATTAACATAACTAAATATATGTTTATTTTCACAGCCTCAACCACGTAACCTTAGTGAAAATGTTATAACAACGAAAGTGAAAAGGAACGCGGTCTGCGTTCGACGCTTACTTCCGATTTCATACTTCCCGCGCGCACACGTCGTGGATTCAGATTAAAAAAACAACAAAGGGTTGACCATTGCCATAAAATTAAAAAAAAAAACAGCGCGTTTGAGGGATCTCATGAAAAAAGCAAAAGGGAATCATTGCTACGCAAAAATAAATCGTTGTAACTAAAAAATCAACAAAAATAAATAAACTCAATTCGGAAAATTAAAATAAAAAAATAATAACAGTGACACAGATAATAATTTCAAAAAACAAAACAAAACACGCGTCGTGGATACAGATTACAAAAACAACAAAGGATTGACCATTGCCATAAAATTAAAAAAAAAAAAGAAACCAGTGCATTTGAGAGAAATCATAAAAAAACAAAAGGAAATCATTGCTACGCAAGAAAAATTGTGATAAATAGAAAATCAACAAAAATAAATAAATTAAAAATACTAGTGCTTCGCAAAATTAAAATATAAAAATAATAACAGTGACACGGACAATAATTTCCAAAAAGACAAAACAAAACAAAAATGTGCAACAAAAAGTGACATGAGCGTGTTACCGAACGTTTTAAACAAGATGGCGGGAAAGAATTTCAAAATTCGAAGAAGAATGTGCGTTGTATTTTTTTTGATCGCGCTAAACTTTTGTGCGTGTTCGGATATCGAAAATGACGTGTTGACTCTACAAGATGATTTGGATTTGAGTGATGATTCGGCTTCAGATAGACGGAGGCCAGTGAATGGCCAGGAAAAGGACATTTTGTTGTTAGAAGCCCTAGCAACCAGGAAGGTTCCATATCAAACTGGGTACAGCACTACGCAAGAAGACGAGTCTATAATGGATTTGTTAGGAAAAAGTAAGTATTGTCTATTGTATTAAGAAACTTAATTATCTTAATTTTTTCGCTTCTCAATTTTATCCGACTGCCAAATTAGAGTAGCATTTTTCGAGCGTCCACAGTTTTTTTAATTCGATGACAAGATAACCCTTGACTGCGATCTCACCTGATGGTAAGTGACGATGTAGTCTAAGATAGTAGCGGGCTAACTTGGAAGGGGTATAGCAGAGTAAATTCAACCCATACCCCTAATCGGTTTCTACACGCCATCGTGCTGGAACGCTGAATCGCTTGGCGGCACGTCTTTGACGGTAGGGTGGTAACTAGTCACGGCCAACGCCTCCCACCAGACCAGAGACAATATAGAAATTATGAATTTCTAAATTGCCACCGCCAGGAATCGAACCCGAGACCTCCCAGTTATAAGACCACAGCGCTCACCACTGCGCCAGGGAGTTCGTTTTTCGAATAAATTTGAATTTTCAGTAAATATACATATTTTTGCGCAATCAGAGACTTAAATTTTTTCGTAGAGCTCTACGAGTTACCTCTACGTACGTAGCGATTGTGCTAATTCTATTACACTAGGGTTATAAATAAGGTTAAGGTAGGGTAGGGTAAGGGTAAGGTTAGGGGTTTTTTCTTATATAAATAGGGGGCAAACCAGCTGGCGGGTCACCTAATGTAAAGTGATTACCGCCGCCCATGAACACTTGTAGAACCAGAGGCACCATCGATGCGTTTCCTGCTTTTCAGGAACTTATTGGTCCGCCCCTTGAATAACCCCATTATTGTAATTAAGTGGGAACACTGTCGAAGGGAGATGATTCCTAAATTTAGTAGTAAGTGGAAAAAAAGATCTGGAGCAACGGATGGTCGAAGTGCTCCAGGCACCCAGGCGGTGAGGGTGAAATTGCGTTCGGTAACGTGCGGTGCGGTTGTAGAAGTTAGAGGGCGGAAAAATTAAATTAAACTAAGGTTTTTATTATTATGACATTATGGACAACTCGCAAGCGCGCAGGTTTGCTCGCCGTGATATATTTTTGTTTAAATTGATTTTTGACGACCTCCCTGGCGTAGTGGTGAGCGCTGTGGTCTTACATTTCGGAGGTTTTGGTGTCGATTCCCGGCGTAGGCAATTTGGTAATTTATAATTTCTGAATTGACTCTGGTCTGGTGGCAGGATTTGGCCGTTGCTAGTTACCACCCTACCGTCAGACTTGCCGCCAATCGATTTAGCGTTCCGGCATGATGTCATGTAGAAACAAATTAGTGGTTTGCCTTGAATGTACACCGCCATACCCCTTCCGAGTTAGCCCGCTACCATCTTAGACAGAATCGTCACTTACCGTCAGGTGAGATCGCAGTCATAACTTGTCATCGAATAAAAAAAAATGCACATAATTCCGAAAAGTCGATCCCGCGATCCCCTAAATAGAGACCGCAGTCTTAACAACATAATATGTAGACTATAGTCCTAACTATACATTAATATTGTAATACATATTTTGTTATGAAAAGAGCAACTGCTGAGTTTCTTGCCGGCTCTTCTCAGCAGAATCTACGTTCCGAACCGGTGCTAGAGTCATGACGTGTCATAAGAGATACAAGTTGGCCTACATGAAATAAATAATTTAGAATTTTTTTCAATCACTACGCAATCACAATGAATTATTTAAGGGGCGGACCAACAAATTCCTAAAAAGCCGGCAACGTATTGGTGGTGCCTCAGGTGCTACAAATGTTCATGGGCGGCGGTTATCACTTAACATCAGGTGACCCGCCTGCTCGTTTGCTCGCTAAAAATATCTAAAAAAAATACTGCTAGCTATACCTACTTACTATTATTTCAAGTGTAGTTAGGTTAACAACCGGCAGAACAAAATGTCAAGCTTATTACGTGGTGTATGAGAAGCTTTCTCTTGCCAATCATCTCAGAGGATTTGTGAAAGGTAATGGGATGAACAGATTGCTTCCTGGCTGTGTAATAAACTAATAATACTTAGCGATAATATTGTTGTCTGGTGGGAGGCTTTGGCCGTGGCTAGTTACCACCCTACCAAAATCAAAAAAATCAAAATCAAAATTTATTTATTTCATGTAGACCAACTTGTAGCTCTTGTGACACATCATAAATCTACCACCGGTTCGGAATGCAGATTCTGCTGAGAAGAGCCGGCAATAAACTCAGCAGTTGCTCTTTTCAACGTCCGTCTGTCCGTCCAGTCAACGACCTACCTTCCACCAGACCAGACCAAGGTCAATTTAGAAATTATAAATTCCAAAATTGCCCCCGCCGGGAATCGAACCCGCGACCTCCCAGTTATAAGATCACAGCACTCACCACTGCGCCAGGGAGATCGCTAGTCGTTTTATAAGAACATACATAAAAAAAAAGACGTGTGGCACTCGGGGACTGCCACGGTAAAGCTATTGCATAGCATTTTTTATCAACGCCATCTAGCGGCTCACCGTAGAGGAGTCCCGCGTCAGGTTATTTTCGTTACGGAATTTCTGGATTCGGTCTCCACGCTGGCCCGCGATAGAAGCTATGCAATAGCTTAAAAATAAAAATTCAAAAGATTCCGACGAATTGAGAACATTTATTTATACGTCGCTACAGCTAATGTGTTGAACTTTTAATTAGAATTATCGTCTTTTGTAACACACACTATGCAAATAAAGAATTTATATTTCCTCCTTTTTTGAAGTCAGTTAAAATCTGAGATTTGAAAAGGGATTATATTTAGGGGCTACCTACATAAAGAGGCTCCTACTTAGGGGATAATTGGTTAGTGAAAACGGGTTTTGTGTGATAAGAGGCTTTGGCCATAGCTAGTGACCACCCTACCGTCAAACACGTACCGCCAAGCGATTTAGCGTTCTGTCACGATGGCGTGTAGAAACAGATTAGGGGTATGGGTTGAATTTACACTGCTATACCACCAAGTTAGGCCGCTACCATCTTAGACTGCATCGTCACTACCATCAGGTGAGATCGCAGTCAAGGGCTATCTTGTCATCGTATTAAAAAAAAGTTTAGCATTTGCTTGCATAAATTATTGAGGAATTGGGTACTCACAGACTACTTGAGGCTGCAGTATCAGCTCAAGGTTACCGTGCGTTGGAAATAATCCGAAGTAACAGTACCTACCCAGGAATCGAATTCGGGCATAGGTCTTTTGATAGTCAATTCCAGCCAGCTCGTTACGCGGTGTCACAACTGTGCCAGCACGCGTTCTAACATCGCTATCGTATCACTGGATCAATGTAAACCAGCCGTTATGAGTAAAAGATGTCAGCTGCTCAATGACGTCACAGCTCACGATGAGCGATGATCACGAATTCCCGCGTTACATAAACATTGTAACACGCGACGTGATCGATAGTATGGGCGGTGAATGACCGAGATTTACTTGAGAATCGGTTTCACTGCACTTTTACTGTGAATCAAACGCTTTTACACCATGCGATGTTGATACGACATTTTTTAAATAAAATAATAATTAATTATATATCCAACGAGGAAATAGCGGCAGTGTTTTGCCCATAAACGGCCATTTGGACGGCGTGTATTTATTGTAAATATAATTAGTAGTAGTGTTGAATCACTAGAAAAAACTTTAATTAATTTTCACTCACCGCACACCGAGTTGGTTCGAATTCGCCATTTTTTCTTCTGAGTCGCTCGGCCAATCAGCGTTGCGTTGACGGTGGCGCCACCGCGCGGTACGCGGACCGAGCGCGAGTTAATTTCTCGCGGATCGACCAATCGGGTCGATCTTTGGCGAATAGTGGCGGGCGGCGGGAGATTTAAAACCCAACATTTCCCCCCACCGAAATCCGACAGGATTTCACCAGTTACGATACCAATTGAAAATATTGAATAGTTAGTACATAACTGTTAGTAAATATTTGAATACTTTAGTTCTGAGCATGTGGACTGTATTAATATAAATTATTATATATAGATAATTAGATTGAATATAATATAAGAAATTAATAAAAATGAAAATATTGAAGCTAAATTGAAAGAATAATAAACTAAAATACTACTAGGGAACAACATGGCTAAGCTGAATCCTGCTCCAAAGGTAGAGGACTGAGCTTAACTATGGGTCGTGTAAATTCCGAGTTTTTAGTTCGAACACTGGCCACACGAACTATACCATCAGGGCCAGGATAAACTTTGGTGACCCGAGTGAGACTCCATTCCAGAGGTGCAAGGTTATGAGAATTTAACAGAACAAGATCACCTACTTTAATATTAGTCTGAGTTTTGTCAAACCACTTTTGACGCTGCTGAAGCAAATGCAAGTAATCTTGCTTCCATCTTTTCCAAAATTGTTGGGAAATCTGTTGGACAAGTTGCCAACGATTTAAACGATTGTTTGAAATTTCGGTAACATCATATTCTGGTGCAGATAGTAACTCACGACCTATCAAAAAATGCGCTGGGGTCAACATTTCAAATTCATTAGGATCACTAGATAAGGCACATAATGGCCTTGAATTGAGCACTGCTTCTACACGCGTAAAGACAGTAATAAGTTCTTCAAATGTTAAAGCTCGTGTGCCAACTGCCCTTTTTAAATGTAATTTAGCCATTTTAATAGCAGCCTCGTAGATGCCACCAAAATGGCTTCCTGCTGGAGGGTTAAATTTCCATTGAATATTACGCTTAGCAAATTCATTTGATAAATCTTTGAAATTTGACTTCCAAAACTCTGACACTTCAGCGATGTGTCTACTAGCAGACACGAAATTCGTTCCTTGATCTGAGATCACCGAAGAACACAAACCGCGCCGGGCCGTGAAGCGGTCAAAACAATTTAAAAAACTTTCTGTATTCAAGGACGAAACTACTTCTAAATGCACTGCTCGAGTTGCACAGCAAACAAAAAGACACAAATATGCCTTAGAAATACGAGCGTTTTTACGTGTAGACTCTTTGATGTAAAATGGTCCACCCATATCTACGCCGACCGTATGAAAAACATGAATGTCTTGTAATCGATATTTAGGGAGCTCACCCATAACAGGTTGCCTAGTCGATGGTGTAACCCGAAAACAAGCGATACATTTAGTAGTACGCGAGCGTATGGCTCTGCGGGCCGAAATGATCCAGTACTTTTGGCTGAGAATACTTTGTAGTGTACGTGGACCTACATGCAGGTGCAATTTATGATAATGATCAATTAAGACTTTAGTAAAGTTAGACTTCTTAGGAAGCAGTAAAGGATGTTTTTTGTCGAAAGGTAAGTCTGATTGAGACAGCCTACCCCCCACCCTGAGGAAATTATCTGAATCAATAAAAGGATTCAGCTTCCGAAGGGTTGAACTACATTTCTCACCTTTGGACAAGGCAGCAATATCATCTGAGAAATGTTGTTGTTGAACACTTTTGATTATTAAATCATGAGCTTTTCGCATTTCTACAACAGAGAGATCCTTTCGTTTATTAGGCTCAGATTTACAGTTATCTAGAAATAGGTAGCAGCGAGCCACGATATTAATTATTTTAGAATAACTAGAAAACTTTTCTGTTAATTCATAAATGAAATTAGACTCAGGAGTTTGAGTCGTTATTAGACTGGGAGCTGGAACAGGTTTGAGTTCTGGTGGAGTCTCATCCCTGAACTCCTCGATTGATTTAATGGGCCAGGTGGATCTGTCACCGTAAAGCCACTGAGGTCCATGCAACCATTCTGGCGTCTCAAGGATGGTTGATGGCAAAGCACCCCGAGAACACACATCAGCTGGATTGCATTCACCTGAGACGTGATTCCAGCATGAGCTGGGCACCGCGTCATTAATTTTGGCAACACGAGTGGCCACAAAAGTTTTAAGTATGTGACTAGGCGTGTTGAGCCAATTAAGGACCACTGATGAGTCTGTAAACAGAAGCAATTCAGACACTTGCTGTCTGTCTGCCACAATCTTGTATACATAATTAACTAATTTCGATAATAAGTGCGCAGCCATTAGCTCCAGACGTGGAATGGACACTGTCTTCAAAGGAGCGACCTTTGACTTAGCAATCAGCAGACTAACTTTTGTGTCAGTCTTCTCAGTACGTAAATAGACTACTGCAGCATAGCCTTTAGAAGAAGCGTCACAAAATCCTACAACTTGAAGTTGAGTAGGATTTTTAATAACAGCATGTCGATCATGCTTGAAATCAGATAGTAGATGTAGCTCATTCACATAAGTTTGCCACTGAGCCTCAAGATCAGCAGGCAAGCTCTCGTCCCAACCTAGCTGTAATGACCAAAGCTTCTGCATTAAACACTTAGCATAGAAGATACAGGGGGCTGCAAACCCGAGTGGATCAAATTGACGACCAATTTGAGATAATATAGTTCTCTTTGTCACCACTGGGTTTGGAGGCACTGTTGAAAATGTGAAAGAATCAGAAGCTGGTAACCACTGCAGACCCAGAACCTTGATGGCAAAACTCTTTTCATCATCGAACGCTAGTGGAGTTTCTCTATGGTCGTCTGGTAGATGCTCGAGAACTGGCAACGAGTTACTAGACCACTTGCGCAATAGAAACCCACCAAGCTTTAATAGTGCAATCAAGTCACCCTGAAGATGAATAGCTTCTTCAACGGTATCTACAGACCACAAAAAATCATCCATGAAGAATGCTGTTTTGAGTATCTCGGCTGCTTGGGGATATGTTTCAACTTCATCATCCGCTAAAGTGTGCAGAACTTTAATAGCTAAATACGGGCTACTGGCAACACCATATGTGACTGTGTTGAGTTCAAAAACTTGAATAGGTTGATCAAGAGAAGAACGCCATAGAATATGTTGATACGGCCGTTGATCTTTCTCTATTTCTATCTGTCTGTACATTTTACAAATGTCAGCAGACAAGCAAATTTCTTTAAGTCTAAAATTTATAATCAGCTGATTGAGGTCAGCTTGAAGTTTAGGACCTGGCAAAACAATCGAATTGAGAGAATTAGAATTTGAGGTCCGACAAGACGCATCGAACACCACTCGATGAGCTGTGGTCGTACTTGAAGGCTTGACAATACAAAAATGCGGGATGATATATTTCGAATCCACATCTTGTACTGAACCTAGACAAGTCATGTGTCCGAGCGACTCATATTCGCGCATAAATTTATGGTATTCAGCTTTGAGATCCTTTTCGCGCTCGAGTCTCGACTCCAAATTGATAAGCCGGCGAGTAGCAATTTGACGCGAGTCGCCAAGCTGAGAGCCCGGACGCATGGGGTACTTGACTATATACCCACCGCTACTATCACGTCTATGTTCTTGAGCGAACAGCTGTTCCGCTAAGACATCATCGGGATCTTGAGGTATCTCAATGGGTATATTTTCAATGTCCCAAAAGGAACTCATTATTTGATCTAAGCTAGAGGAAATACCACAAAATGCACTAAGAGTGCTTTGCTGATTAGGAGGTTGAACGAAAGAGGGTGCAGACTGATTCGAATGTTGAGATAGCACAGTCTGGCCCGCTATGACGTACCCGAAAATCGAGCGCAAAGCAACTGGCATACCACTTTCTTGTGGTAGAATTCTTTCACCGTCGTATATATAGGGGAATAAATCGCCCGCTATTAAAATGTCGATAGGACCCGGTTTATAGAAAGAGGGATCGGCTAGACAAAGATTTTTGAAATTTTTAACAACCTTATCAGATAAAGGCATGGTAGGCATGGCACCAGTTATCTTCGAAACAATGACTGTGTCAGTCGACAAGATAGGACCGACTTGATTTGTGGGCTTGACTGTACACGTGGCTAACCCGAAATCTTGAACCGCATTGCCACCTAACCCTAGTGGTTGAAAATGACATTTACGTCGAGCTAAGCCTAACCGGGAGGCTAATTCTTGAGTAATGTAGCCAGTCATAGCCCCACTGTCAATTAGACAACGTACAGAGTGGTACTTGCCCCAACGATCTGCGACGTGAATTATAGCAGTACCAAGCAAAACAGTCAACGACGCTGAACACGTTAACGCAACGGTACTGTTCGCAGCATCCTTGTCCGATGCAGGGTGCAAAGTCACGTGATGCATTTGTTTACAGATAATACACCTGATAGTCGAGCTGCAGCTAGAATTTTTTTTCATGCGAACGGAGACAATTTACGCACAGCTGCAACTTCTTAATTGCATCTAAACGTTGAGCTGGTGAGAGTTCAAAATATTCTGGACACCGATAAATAGAATGCAATTTTTTACAATACAAACAGTCCCTTGATTTAGACTGTGTGTGGTCACCCTTAGTTGTACTAGTACTTGAAACTTCGGATGAAAGGGTAGGCTTCATCAGTTTTAATTTATTAAAATTATTATTTTGTTTTGAAAAAATATTTGACGATTGACTAATTTTCTTTGGACCCTGTTTATCCACAGAAACCGGTTTTGATTTAATTTGAGATTCAGACCTCTCAATTACTCGTATATGATTTTCGAGAAAAGAAATTAATTCATTAAAAGTTGGTACTATATTCTGTGATATTGATTGTTCAAACTCCCGACGAGTACAAGGGTCAAGGTTTCGAATCCCGATATAAAACAAAATAAATTGGGCTAAGTCGCTTATATTTAATAACTGAAGCGCTTTAACACTTTCTTGAAATGTTTGTAAAAATATATTTAGGCCGGCCGCAGACTCATTTTGCAAAGGTTTAAAGTTAAATAATTTTTCTAAATAATTAGTAGCTAATGCCCGTTTATTCTCGTACCGCTTATACAACGCGCTCCATACAATAGCATAATTTTCAGAAGTGACAGGCATCGACTTCACGATAGTTAAGGCTGGACCACTCACCGATGACAACAAATAATAAAATTTCTCTATATCAGTTAAATCGCTATTGTGTCCTATCAAGGTGGTAAACGTATCGCGAAACGTAGGCCAATTTTCTAACTCGCTATCAAAATGGAAAATTTCTAACTTAGGCAACTTTGCTTTCGAGCATGCAGATTTCGATTTCACAGGTTGACTCTGAATGTCACTATTTGATATCTTTAAAGATGACGCAATCGCTTTGATCGAGTAAAACAAAGTGTCAAAGTTTTGAAATTCACTATATGTAGGTACATACTCGGGATCAAATTTTTTATTCAAAGTATAAATTTCATGAACCGCCTCTTCAAACAATGCTTTCCATGTTTCAACATCTTTATACTTTGAAATAAACAATTCTTTCGACTCGGGATTATCATACACTTCCTTTGCTAAATCATGCAAGGAATTTATACGCATAAAATATAATTCCTTGGTAATAACATGCGGTTGTAATAACCTAAATAAATCTTGTTCCGTTTTAGGATTCTTAGACATATTGAAAAATGATTAATTACTAATTAACTTTGCAATGCAAAATAATAATTATTACAGCTAACACCAATGGAAAATGGCGTCGTCACCGGCGCCCTTTTGTTTGAAACTCTCAACGTTGTGAAATAGGTATCTTACGTTACGAACTTGAAAACTTGAATATCTTTTTGATTATTGAATAATATGTTGAAATAATTGTTACACAGTTAGTTTTATTGAATAAATACTTGAAATTAATGTGTAACACGTGTGTACAGTGAGTATATAAAAAGGGAAAATACACTTTGAAATTACGTAAATTGAAGTAAATTGAAAATATACGTGAAATACAAAGTAAATATGATAATTATTGATATCGTACCTGGATAATCCGTGATCGAATGGACCAAAAATATGTTGAATCACTAGAAAAAACTTTAATTAATTTTCACTCACCGCACACCGAGTTGGTTCGAATTCGCCATTTTTTCTTCTGAGTCGCTCGGCCAATCAGCGTTGCGTTGACGGTGGCGCCACCGCGCGGTACGCGGACCGAGCGCGAGTTAATTTCTCGCGGATCGACCAATCGGGTCGATCTTTGGCGAATAGTGGCGGGCGGCGGGAGATTTAAAACCCAACAAGTAGTTTTAATTTATTTAAGCTAGGAGTGGGAATGACAATATCAGTAAAATCTTTATTGGCAGCGATAAACACCCAAAAGTACAAAATAAATCAAGATTTAAAAAATACAGCTACGATAGGCATTAGATATCGTTACTTTGTACAGCAGTGCAACGCTACCAAGAGGCTAGTCACTCAGCTTGTCTTCGGACTCCTAGTCCCACAGACTTAGAACTGGCGATGTCACCAAGTTTCGCATCTGTGGGTGCCAATAGTGCAACGGGTGGGATTGGAACCTGCGACCTTTCAGTTTTCAGGCCCATTCATTCATTCATTTCAACCTTCGCACGTATGTTGAAATCGGGATAGCATCGCGCATCGGTTTCGTTTTTTCCATTCACCCCCACCCAAAAGTTTGAACTTCAATCGCCACTTCAAACTTTGAAGTCGGTTTTTAAAAAGAATTTTTATTTATTTTTATTCTTGTCTTTTGTATCAAATCGTATCGTTCACGTGAGGTTTAAAAGTTTTGTGCATATGAACATGCACGTTCAATATTTAGCATAGTTTATTTACATTCTGTTATATTATTTACGGCAGTGATATGCAATGAGATTTAAATTATGCGCAAACGTTAAGATTAAAGTGCGTTTTCCTATCATATTGATTAATTGTGTAGAAAAACTGGTCACGTTATTTGGTCATCAATCTTCCAGTACATCATTGGATTCATTGTGAACAATCCCAAATTAACCAGCTCGCTGGAAAGCTTGGAACACCGCAGAGACGTAAGCTCTCTTTGCGTGTTCTATCGGCTATATAACGGGGAGGGTTCTGAAGAGCTGTTTGATTTTATTCCACCCTCTAACTTTTAAAACCGCACCGCTCGCCACCGAACGCAATTTCACCCTCACCACCTGGGTGCCTGTAGCACTTCGACCATCCGTTGCTCCACATATTTTTTCCATGTATGTACTACCAAACTATGGAATCATCTCCCATCGACGGAGTTCGCACTTAATTTCAACATGGGGTTATTTCAAGGGGCGGACCAACAAAAGCCGGCAACGCATTGGTGGTGCCTCTGGTACTACAAGTGTTCATGGGCGGCGGTAATCACGTAACATCAGGTGACCCACCAGCACATTTGCCCGCTATTCATATAAAAAACTTGCACGTATTGCTACTACCTCTATAGCGCATACCATATAAACTAATTTTTAGTCACGTGCGTGTAAAGCTCATATAAATGGCTTGACCCATATAATTTTTTTTTGTTTTGTTCGCCTTTATGCCAAAACCTAAACATACGAGTGTACATGTGTTTTTTTAAACCTATATATACGAGTGTACATGTGTATTTTTATAAACAAACTAATAGATACATTGTAATTTATGGCTCAGACCATTCCTATTTAGCCTAATTTTGCTTGCAATAATTTGCTTCAACTGACGTTCGATTGGAAACCTTTTTCGCGTTTTGGATTTTTTTGGGTTCGGACAATTTTTAGGGCTGAACCGAAGTCCAGTATTATTATGTTAAAGATGTTTTCCTTGTTCTTCCAGTGATACCGCAGTCCTGCCGCTACCGCGGCGCGCGGTTCTCTTGCGGGCTGAGCATCTCGTGCGTCCTGAACGGCGGCAAGCCGATGGACCTGTGTTCTGGCGGCATGATCTGGGCCTGCTGCATCGTCAAGGACACCACCGAACGACCCTCGGAGATCGCGCCGCTCGTCCACAACGCTAGTGAGTTGAGACTCTTATTATTCTCTTCTCTCTTCTTCTCCTGGGTATCTTCTCCGCAATTAGGCGTCGAGTCGCCCGTTTTGCGTGGTTCCGCTGGTACGACTCCCCGCTGGATCACTCCAGCCAGCCGAGCTCCCTCCAGAATCCGAGCAGGCCACCCAGGTCGGCGAGGACTTCAGGCAGTGTAGCTGGAGAGCCAATGTATTCGTGCCGTTGGTTGGATACACCCCTGCATTTAAGCAGTACGTGTTCCGGTGTCTCGTCAGTCGTCGCCCTCCATGCACGCTCTGCACAGAGGGCTGTCGGTAATACCTAGAATGTAAAGATGTTTGTTAAGCGAACAGTGTCCTGTTATTGTACCTACAACTACCTTATTGTTATTTTTATTTACTATCGTTATAAAATACTAGCGGACGCCTGCGACTTCGTCCGCTTCTTCAATTCACAATCAGCAATTCCTAAATCCCCGGTTTAGTTGGGCAGAACCCTTGCAGCATCAGGATTGAGGAGTTGGTACCTGGAATTCAACGATGTAGTCTTTACTAGGTACCTACAATAACTATTCATAATAATCGACAGTTCCTAAATCTCCACAGTTTAGGGGGGCAGTACCCCTGCAGCATCAGGATTGAGGAGTTGGGTCCTGGAATTCAACGATGTAGTCTTTACTAGGTACCTACAATAACTATTCATAATAAATAATCGACAGTTTCTAAACCTCCACAGTTTAGGGGGGCAGTACCCCTGCAGCATCAGGATTGAGGAGTTGGGTCTAAGAATTCAACGATGTAGTCTTTACTTAGTATCTACGTCCTACAATAACTATTAATTAATACTAAACAGCAAAAGTGTTTAATACTTTTTGTCGATATCCTTCAAGTTTTTAGACAGTATTTAAAAACGTACATTCTAACACACAATACAAAATTTAACTTAAAAGCAAAACATTAATGCTGAGATCTATAGAGCGAGCTCTGACTCAGCTCAAACTCAAGGTAGACTCAAAACGAGACAGATTTATGTCAGAGCATATTTGTGTCTCGTTTTAACTCTATCTTGAGTCTGAGCTAAGTTACAGCACGCTCTATAGATCTCAACATAGTAGAGATCTCAAAAATATCGTCACAAAAAATTTCAAAAGAGTCCCCAAGAAATCATAATCTGTGACCAAAATGCGAAATATTTCAAGCGACCCAAATTATTATATTGCGCGACGAAACAAAAGGTTTGCAATGTTTATTCATAAGACATTGGATTATGAAATGCAGTTATGTATGAAGACAATAGACTCTCTCTCACATTCTAGTATGGTCCAAGTCACGAGCGAGTATTAAAACTCGGCAAACTTGAGTCATGGACGCTGCTAATTGTCAGCCATTAAATTGAAATAAAGAAAAAAATATATATTATAGAATAGAATACACTATAGTATCAGAACCAAAAATCATGGTTTCAATATTGGTATATCATTACGGTACTTCTTTGTATTTGATGAAGATTATTTTAGGAAAAAGAAAGTTTTACAATTCTTTTCCCTACTGATATATCGTTATAAATGCAAAAATGTGCTTCCTTTTTCGTTTGTTGATTTGTCCTTCAATAACGCATCGTGACGTGATTTCCATGAGGATAGGTGGAGGTGGGCGCCTAGAAAGTGACATAGGTTATTTTATTTCTCCGCAAAACGGCGAGTTTTAAAAACCTAACTCCAACGCTGTCCGCCCAAGGAAAAACTTGTTTTTTTTCCTGATTCTGAGCACCAAAATGGTGCTCAATGCAATTAAAATCTAGTCTACTAATTGTTATTCTATTACTTTTGTCTATTATAATAACTTACAGCTGTTTTCAGAATTTAAAAAAAATACTAATCTATCTAAAAACTTGTTTATTATATTTTTTTTACTATATTGTTAGGTTACATATGCTACAGTTTATAATAATTATGTTTATCATATTCATACACACGCTTCGGTTTACAACTTAAGCCACTCAGATCTACCAAGTTTACCCGCCAATTATTCGAACTAAGCTATAAAGTAATTAATCACTTAATTCCGGAATCGTATAGATAACATAATTAATGTTCACCCAATTTTCTTCTTCAATCGATTTCGCAATGATTTTATTATGACTTTGCACTTTCACGCAAAAAGCAATTGTATTGTTATGTAACACGGATTGGAATGGCCGACCCGGTTTTTGCGAGTTATATAATTAATGGAAACCGGGTCTTTGGAAAAAAGGAGAACGATTCTCTTCATTGTGAATTAAATTAGCATCTCTTTGAGATGATTTTTATTGCTTCTGTTAGCTGGTGTGTTTTTAGCTGCTATGAAACGAAACGGATACGATACGACTGACTACGATGTCTTTTTAAAAAAAAAAGAATATCAGCCAAGCCGAACTTGACTGATGTTCTCCTCTCCCCTCCAAATAAGTGAAAACTTGTGTTAGGAGTGGGTACGACAATAGTAGAACGGATGGGATTCGAACCTGCGATCTTTCAGTTTTCAGTCCATACCTTTAACCGTTGGGCTATAGGCTTTAAATTCTCTTTTTCTTAATTCTTTTCTTTCTTCTCTCTCTTCTCAGGTCTTTTTTAATTCGTTTTTAATTCGTTTGGGGGTGTAAACCCTCAAACTGTCCAACATCGTATGATATGGTGGTCGAAGACCTTTTTATCCGACTGCGGCACGCAAAAGAGGGTAACGTGTTTATCAATCTATGTATGTATGTATGGTCGCGGACAGAAAATGTTTATCAGTTTTCAAAGTAGATTCTATATCAAATTGCGTGCAGTAAGGTCTATATCGCTATAGAATATTGAAAGCATATCGACTCTCAGGCATAGACGTGTGCATGTAATTATGAATCTTGAGGTGGTAAACATTTTCTGTCCGCGACCGTATGTGGCGCTCTAGGGACCAAACGCGTGGGCCGATTTTGATGATTCTTACATGTTAATCTTGGCAACCGAGGCGGGGCCAAGCAAGCCAAACGGGGTGTTTACAAACTTGTGTTTGTGGACGCTTGTCGAGACTTGCCAAGCGTGTAAATGTAGCATTAGAGGTTCAATAAGAGGTACTCACGTGTGCTATAACAGTGGAAATAATTACATATATTAGTGCACTTTCCAACCTCGGATGCCCCTCCCCGGATGTGCAATTAAGGTTTTTTTCATGTCGTATTTCGTATTGTGTTAACGCTCGACTAGTTACACTCCATACTTTCACTGGATTTCTCTTAAATCGAGATTTAACTTGGCCATTAGATAATTTTGTACCTAATCACTTTCTCGTGGATAATTTGCGATCTTATTTCGTCGCTAATCGAGCGAGTTTAACGTTAGCTTATGTAATTAAATGCCCGTTAATACTAGCAAACCGACAGACAAACACATTTACGCTTTTATATATTAGTAGGTAGGTAGTAGGCAGTGTAATTAATGACTGGTATAATCAAAGAAATACAGAATTCGCACTCTTAGGGCCGACTTTACCAGCGAAAAAATTATTAAATTCGGTTTAGATTTGAGGAAGTTATGGAGCAAATTCAACAAAAACTTTCATACCCTATCCCGGGTAAACAATAAGGTATCAGCTACTACTATACCAAATTTCATTCAAATCCGTTCCGTAGTTTTCGCATGAAGTGCGCACAGACAGACAGACAAAAAATTCAAAAAAAATATTGTTTTAGGCTCAGTATCGATAATAAAGCATCCTTCGATTAAAATTTTCAAAATATATTTAATGTACAGAATTCGTCCCGTTGCAGTTTCATTATAAGTATAAATAGACGTCGATTTCTATAAGTTTATACAATTTATACAATTTCCATGAAAATGGCATAAACTTTCAGAAATCGACGAAAAACTACATAATATTTACTAGCTGAAATAATTTTTTATTAGAAGTACGAATTATTTAACACTATTTATTCCTGTGAAACTAAAACAACGGATGTTCTTTAAAGGACAAACCAACGGACCAATTAACTAACACACTTTCGTATTTATATATTAGTAGAATAGGATTGTAATTAATGATTTGTATAATCAATGAAATATACAATGATGTATGTATTAAGTACATACTACATTCTTGTATAACAAAAAAAGGATGTTACATTGGAGAGTGAAATAACCAATAGCATAAGAAGTTGCATAACAAATTATGAATACAGGAAATGATGATACAATCATCACAATCATTAGCAAGTCCGATGATTTAATATCTCAATCAATTAAAGTTACTCAGCGAATCGATTGAAGAAAAATTTGGCACGGTGGCGCTTTGTTTTTACTAGGTAAATTTTAATATCCGGTTTTCGTGATACGAAACGAATTGTTAATGAATGACAGGCATTTTTATATAAACAAACGTGCGGGTCACCTGATGTTAAGTGATTACCGCCGCCCATGAACTTTTGGAGTACCAAGGGTACCGCCAAAGCGTTGCCGACTTTTCAGGAATTTTCAGGTCCGCTCCTTGACTAACCCCATGTTGTAATTATGTGTTAGTTATGGGTTTAGTTTTAATATCCGGTTGTCCATGATATGAATAATATTATATGTTTAACAATGTTTATATCTTTTAATTATATTATTTGTTTTATTAACGGGTTTGTTTTTAATTTACTTACAATATTCTTTGCAATTCGTAACTATTTATTTTACGTTGTCAATGTGGCTTCTATGGTAACTCAAAACTCATGTATTTTTTTATATATTTTATTATTTATATTATTACCAATAGCGAGAGGGTTCAAGTCAATGATTGCGATATTCAACTTGCAGTAATCATTAAAAGATAATCCCGCAGCTAGTGTGTCACTTTTTCAAAAATTACACTGAGTAACACACAACTATCTTACACTGACAGGTGACCTTATCGAATTGATCGGCTCCCTGCCCCACGAAACATTCGACTACCAAACAAACACACCGTACGACGGACCCATCATCATCTACACCGAGCCAAACCGCCCGAAACCGCACTACAACCGCCCGAAACCGGTCACAAACCAGCACAATCCAGATCAAACCGGTTCGAACCACCCCAAACCGGATTGGAGTACTTACAATCAGAACAACTACTACCACGTCAAACCCTCGTATCACGAGACTTCAACACACACGCCTGATGACTTTTACACGGATAACGTAGGTGTTAATAAACCGGAGGGGAATGATGATTATGTTCCGGTTCACACGACCAGTCATAAGCCGCAGCGGCCTAGTTACCCGGGTGAGATGCATTTTGTAAATCGGGTATATTTTGTTTTTTTTTTCTTTATGTGGTGAGGACACTCGAGAACTATCTCTGCGTCGCCGTCTCGCATATTTGAAGCAGAGTCATTAGTATAATGCGATTCAAATGACAGTAGAAATGAGAAGCTGCCATTTTCTGTTTCTATCTCACTCAGTGTATACCTCATATGAGTAGGACAGAAATATAAAATGGCTGCTTGACAGTTCGATTCTCATTTGAATCGCATTGTAAGAAGAAATTAATGGTATTACTCTAAAGATGATTCAAGATGGCGTTACCTGCTAGGGCTTCTAGTTATATTTCATTTTTGAAATATTTTTATGTTCCATTTTATCCAAGATATTACCAAAATTATATTTGGTAAATATAAAGCTACTTACTTGATTCACACGTCCATGCCAGTGTTTCGATGTTTATGTTGATTTTTTATAAAATTATATTTAATAGTAGCTTTTTAGAATGTTTTAATGTTCTTCGCGTACTTGTATTGAACTACAATGTCGCTTAGAAACTTTTTGTTTTTTAATATAATATAGTTTAGTGCTTGACTGCAATCTCACCTGATTACACCCTATAGGGGTGTGGATACTTTTTTCAACCCCCTTCAATCTAAGATCGCAGTCAGGGCTATCTTATCGTCGAATAAAATAAAGCAAATGAGATCGCAATTCCAAAAAAAACATTTTTTTCAATTATTATTTTTTTTAAATTGATCTCTTTTGAGTTCAATTTTAATTAGGTATGTATATATAGATAGGGCAGATTCGTAGTTTTTTTAGAGTTAGAGTAAAAAGTTCTTGAGTGCTCTCTACACATACAACTTTGGTCCGTCTGTTGTGTCTCTTCCGCTTTTTAATACCGCACAGCGTTTTCATAATCATCATGCACCTTTCTGTTTGTTTATCTAGATAAAGGCCGGTATATATAAATAACGTATCTGATCCAAAATCTAAAGATTGAAGGTTGAAATTTTAATCCAGATAGATAGAATCATGTAAGGTGTAACAGAAGGGAGGTATCAACCCTGAAGGAGGTGAATGTGCTCATGAAACTGAACAACTTTCCCCAAGGAACATAGGTCGAAATATGAAAAAAAAAATTGTACCTCCCGTACAAAATCGACGATCCGCTGATTGATTTATCTACTATGGGAGGTCCAAAATGTCAATCTGAAGATTTTGGGTTAGATATGTTATTAAGGTATACAGGCAAGTATTACGTAGCACATGCTTTTTGTACGGCTTTCCTCACAAGCGTGAAAGTAGCTTTGGTACCTAGGGTGAATTGTAAGATGCTTTAAAAATAAAGCATGCAATAATTTTGAATACATACTGTTGATTTATCACTCCGAATATATTTAAGTACCTATCACGTAACAGAACTGCCTTGTTGGTCTAGTGCTTATCAAGTTCGACTGCGGAAGTCGAGGTCGCGGGTTCGATTCCCGGGTCGGGCCAAACAATGTATGTATTGGGTTTTTCTGTCAACTAACTCTCAGTACTAGCCTGGAGTTAGGAAGTTGGCGGTGAGTCACCCCCGTGCCTCGGAGAGCATGTAAAGCCGTCGGTCCTGCGCCTGATCTCCCTCCAGTCGTGTCGAATTTTCCGTCCCATCGGATTATTAGAGTGAGGGAATAGAGAGTCCACTATAATATCTTCCGCGCAGATGGTTAATCTCTGTGGACATTGGCTGCCGTGGCCGGAATCAGTCGGGAGGACATTATTTATTGTTTTATTATGTAACAAAATGTAAATGTGTAAATGAGTATTTTAAAATATTTTTTTTATTTTTGGAAAAAAAAGTTGTATAGCCAGGTACTCGTATTTTAGGGATACGTAACAGTCCTTTATTGCATCATAATCGTAAAATAAGAAAGTCACTTTCAATTTTTATTGTAGTTTCTTTATTAAACTGCAAGTAATTATTATTTACATAACATTTTATAGTTATGACTTATGACGATTGTAACTTCTACGTTATTTATAAGGTACCAAATTACCGACTGATATAGTTCTTAATGTTATTATAATTCACGAGGGCGCATGAGCTTTACTTGTGGTTACATCGTGTATATGCACATTGCGTAAGTGTGCGTGCCTGTCAGGAGCCTAGGTGGGAGCTGTCAGGAGCGAGCAAGCTCTTGCTCCCACTTATATAGATACGACTGATATATTTTATTCAATTGTAAAAAATCATCGCCTTAAGATCATAAACCATGAAGAAAACAGGCGAGAGCGTTTGTATGGAGAAAAGACCACCCGCATTTCCTCTTAGAGATAAATCGCTAGGTAAGCGACATGTGATTTTTCACCTCACTAGCTCAAAAAGAGCGCCTTTTCTATCTAAAATCAGTGAGCAAAAGTCATTTTTGCTCACTCATTGAGAAAAAGTGTTGTCTCCAGAAAAGTTCAACATTTCACTGAGTGAGCAAAAATGACTGTTGCTCACTGGGTATAGATAGCAAAGGTGCCCTTTTTGAACTATATATTTATTTATTACTAGTTAGATGAAAAATTGTATGTATCACACGATAGCAAATTTTTTGTTTCTTGTGCCTATGAATCCCTCACTACACTCAGGATTCGAACTTAGAATCCTTCGCCCGCTCGGGGTTCAAACAAGGCACTCGCAACAAAAATGAACTTTGCTATCTTGTTGAACAAATAACTATATACCGAATCGACCCGCAGCTGATATATAAGTCATGTTCTAAATTTAATTCCTCACTAACTTCAGGTTGCGGGGAACACTACACCAGGTCAAACCGCATAGTGGGGGGTCACTCCACCGGGTTCGGTTCCCATCCGTGGCAGGCTGCCCTCATCAAGTCGGGCTTCCTCAGCAAGAAGCTGGCGTGCGGTGGGGCGCTGATATCCGACAGATGGGTGGTCACAGCCGCGCATTGCGTTGCGACGTGAGTATCAAGTTCAAAATTATTTATTTTAAACTCAAACTCAAAATTATTTTTCACCTCACTAGTTCAAAAACGGCCGTCTAAACCAGTGAGCAAAAAGGACTTTTGCTACTAGTGAGGCGAAAAGTTGTATATATCACACGATAGCAAAGTTTTTGTTTCTTGTTGAACAAACAACTTATCATATAGGCCAGCTTTTGGCTCTTATGACAAGTTGAGAATCTACTATCGGTTCGGGATTTTTCTGAGAAGAGCCGGCAGGAAACTCAGCAGTTGCTCTTTTCAAAACAATTTTTTTTTACAATATACATCATCTATCTTGTGGGCAGCTGAAGCAGAATTCCAAGCAACTTTGTCATTAAGGAATTCATTAACTGTGTAATAACCTTTTCTGTGTTATTCTCAGCACGCCTAACTCCCAACTCCGCGTGCGCCTGGGCGAGTGGGACGTGCGCGACGCGGGCGAGCGCTACTCGCACGAGGAGTACGCCGTGCAGCGCAAGGAGGTGCACCCCTCCTACGAGCCCTCCGACTTCAGGAACGACGTGGCCTTGGTGCAGCTCGACAGGGACGTGGTGTTCAAGCAGCACATTCTGCCGGTAAGCTCGGTCTAGTGGAACACGCGCGACGCGGGCGAGCGCTACTCGCACGAGGAGTACGCCGTGCAGCGCAAGGAGGTGCACCCCTCCTACGAGCCCTCCGACTTCAGGAACGACGTGGCCTTGGTGCAGCTCGACAGGGACGTGGTGTTCAAGCAGCACATTCTGCCGGTAAGCTCGGTCTAGTGGAACACGCGCGACGCGGGCGAGCGCTACTCGCACGAGGAGTACGCCGTGCAGCGCAAGGAGGTGCACCCCTCCTACGAGCCCTCCGACTTCAGGAACGACGTGGCCTTGGTGCAGCTCGACAGGGACGTGGTGTTCAAGCAGCACATTCTGCCGGTAAGCTCGGTCTAGTGGAACACGCGCGACGCGGGCGAGCGCTACTCGCACGAGGAGTACGCCGTGCAGCGCAAGGAGGTGCACCCCTCCTACGAGCCCTCCGACTTCAGGAACGACGTGGCCTTGGTGCAGCTCGACAGGGACGTGGTGTTCAAGCAGCACATTCTGCCGGTAAGCTCGGTCTAGTGGAACACGCGCGACGCGGGCGAGCGCTACTCGCACGAGGAGTACGCCGTGCAGCGCAAGGAGGTGCACCCCTCCTACGAGCCCTCCGACTTCAGGAACGACGTGGCCTTGGTGCAGCTCGACAGGGACGTGGTGTTCAAGCAGCACATTCTGCCGGTAAGCTCGGTCTAGTGGAACACGCGCGACGCGGGCGAGCGCTACTCGCACGAGGAGTACGCCGTGCAGCGCAAGGAGGTGCACCCCTCCTACGAGCCCTCCGACTTCAGGAACGACGTGGCCTTGGTGCAGCTCGACAGGGACGTGGTGTTCAAGCAGCACATTCTGCCGGTAAGCTCGGTCTAGTGGAACACGCGTGACGCGGGCGAGCGCTACTCGCACGAGGAGTACGCCGTGCAGCGCAAATATAAAAATGCATTATTGAAAATTACCTTTCCCTGCCGCTGCCGTCTACAATAATAAGAATTTTTTATTATTCCGATGAATGACTATTAAATATGTCGTGGTTGATCTAGGTTTGTCCTAGATCAACCATGACATATTTAAGAACTTAAGTATTCTATAAAATCGTATAACTTTATACTTTTCAGGTTTGCCTTCCGCAAAAACAAATGAAACTAGCCGGTAAAATGGCGACCGTTGCGGGTTGGGGACGGACACGTCACGGACAGAGCACGGTACCTTCAGTATTACAGGTAAATTATGATTAATTTTTACGATCAATATCAGAAGATTTGATATGCGTCTACATATCAAATCTTGTACTGTGGAGTGCGCAAAATTCGTGAACAGCAGAAATGCTGTCGCCATCATAGCGGGTAGGTTTCCCCAAACGAAGAACAGATCCACTATTTGAATGATGAGCTAGGTCCTTGAAACATTAAAAAGGTCCTCCAATGATGGTCAAATAATAAAATAGGTTTATATGTTTACAGGAAGTGGATGTAGAGGTGATACCGAACGAACGCTGTCAGCGATGGTTCCGAGCTGCCGGAAGACGGGAAACGATACATGACGTGTTTCTCTGTGCGGGATATAAGGAGGTAAAAACTGTAATATATTCAAATGTTTTTTTTAATTATATTCTAGCGGTGATGGTACAGCCTAAGATAGAGCGCGCTTGCTTAGAAGATGCCTAATTAATCTTTACATTACTAGTTTAAACCATTTATAAACGAAAATTACCTGCTAAAAGGTGGTTAGTATGAAAATTAGTGGCAACGTAGTTTACAATAAAAATTAAGAATTTTTTCACTAAAACACACTGTAGAAGCATTGCAATTGATTAAATTTTTCACCTTCAATATGTAGATTTTGAATTAGATAAGTTATTAATGCCAATTATTCACAATTTCAGGGTGGCCGAGACTCCTGTCAAGGTGATTCAGGAGGACCACTTACGCTGAAGTACCAGGGGCGAAGCACCCTTATTGGGCTAGTTTCATGGGGCATCGGCTGTGGTAGAGAACATTTGCCAGGAGTATATACAAATATACAGAAATTTGTACCCTGGATTGATAAGCTCGTCACTACATAGTTATTAAAATAGTTGTGTAACAATGTTTAATTTTTTTTATCAGTGAAAATTACCTTTACCTGTCGATATGAAACGATTCTTCGAGGATATACGATAATTTTTTTAAACCGAATAGATCCAAATGCTTATATATTTATTATTTTTTGTTAAAACTACAATTACCTGTAATTATAAAAGTTACATAATATTTCCGTTTGTATACGGCATTAACATGTATTTCAGAAGGTCCCCTAACATAGTATCAGGAACGAAACACTCTCCAAGGCTAGCTTTTATTGCTAACTTATTTTGTAAATAACTTTAATTCCTTGTGTTTTTAATTAAATTAAGATATTTAATAAAATTAGTAACCCGTAAGAGAATATGGGTTTGACACAATAATATTATTTTTCTTTCACGTCTTTATGTTTGAGGTAAATTTAATTTATTAATAAAAATTACCCGCTAGAACAGGTAAATAATATTTTACCTTCTGTGATAATGATAAGGAAACTGTTAAAATAAAGGAAGAATTGTATTTTTGTAAATCATTAATTTTTTGTATTAATTTAATTGCATCATTAGATCTCTATAACTTAAAAGTTTTGTAAATAAATAAAATTTAAGAGGTGCTATACGTAGAACAAATTAATAAAAATAATTTATTAATTTATACACTAACTAACAATACTTTTAATATTTCTGTACATTTCACAATTAGATAGTTTTTCGAAAACGAATTCATAGAATACGATTTGTTATTAAAATAATATTAATGATATTCGTAGCTATTTTTCATTATTTTTACCATAGCTTTTAATTTTGTACCTTAATAGATAAATAGTTACTTAACTGAAATCCTAAATTAGGATGCAAGACTATGTGGTCTATTTAGAGTTAATTTTTTTATGAGGTAATATACCTACTTATTTATTGTTGTTAATTTGCGAAATGTGTCTTTTCCAAGTTTTAATTAAACATTGTTTTAATTATAATTTATTTTATTTTCCTCTATGAAAACTAAATGAGTCACTAAGTACGTAGTATATGAAGAACAAAGAATCGAAAAGTTGATTAAGGTAAAAATAAATGACCTATTTCCTCTTAAATACTAAACTCAAATTCAAATTAAACATTATTTATTTCATGTAAGCAAACTTGTAGCTCTTATGACACGTCATAAATCTACCACTGAAAATTCAGATTCTGCTGAAAAGAGCCAACAAGAAACTCAGCAGTTGCTCTTTTCATAACAAAATATTACAATATTAATGTATAGCTACATAATATTACAATGTAATAACTTATTACACTATCTTGTGTGTAGCTTGATGCCAAGCAAATTGATTCCATGCAATTTTTTTCGCAGTATTAAATCAGTCTTCTTCGTTTGCTATTTGAGAGGCAACCACGGAATTACCAATTAGTTACTATAACACAACCAAGGTTAAGTAGATTTTACCCCTTCCAAGTTAGCCCGCTACCATCTTAGACTGCATTGTCACTTACCATCAGGTGAGATCGCATTCATGGGCTATCTTGTCATCGAATAAAAAAAAAGGTGGACTTCACGAAATATAACAACTGCAATATAGTTACTTTTTATTACAGAGAAGACATGTAATCGTTGCAGAGTGCCATCTGTTGGAGAACGCAAAGACTATTTCATATTGAAGATATAAACGTAGTGTGTGCCGCACATAGCATCTCTATAATGTAAGATCAATTATTTGTTATTGTCGCATCGAACTTAACAACAGATAGCGTTACAGTACAGTTACATACTTACATTGGCATTTTATAAGTTACTAGCTTTTGCCCCCGCGACTTCGTCCGCGTGGATTTAGGTTTTGGGGTGGAATTTTCAAAAACTGTGACACACGTACTTCTTTATTTTTAACTGAAAGCTCAAATATCAACTTTGATGGAAACAGCTTGAAAAATGACGGAGTTTCATATAAACTTCCATCCCCTATTTAAACCCATTAGGGGTGGAATTTCGAATAATCCTTTCTTAGTGTGCGCCTACGTTATAAAAGGAACCAACTGTAAAAATTTCAAGTTTCTAACGTCAGTAGTTTAGACTGTGCGTTGATATCTCAGTCAGTCAGTCAGTCAGTCAGTCAGTCAGTCAGTCAGTCAGTCAGTCAGTCAGTCAGTCAGTCAGTCAGTCAGGACTTTGAATTTTATATATATAGATTGAAATGTCAATAACTTGACCTATGTCTACTTCTTCTAATATATGTTGTCTTGTAATTCCTTATATTATGTACATAAAAAATAAATTGTAATCAATACGACTTTTTCACTGGTTTCACTAGCGAATAAAAAATATTTATAAGATTTTCATCAAAATAAAGAGGTTTTCCAGCAGGACAAATCATGCATGGGAAGCTTCTCATTATCGGACGAGATCCAACACCTCATTTTCAAGCAAGCTATATCTGCGTCAAAGTTAAACCTCAATAGTGCAACAGTTAAAGGTGCGGAATGCGGACTGAAAGTTCACAGGTTCGAGCCTCACCCATTGCGCTATTGTCGTACCCACATCTAGCACAAGCTTTTCGCTTATTTTTAGGGGAGAGGAGAATATAAGTCAAGTTCAGCTTGGCTAATATTCTTTAAAAAAAATTATTCAGTTGTTGAAAATATAACAAAATACAGAGAACTGAGTTACTTTAGCATGTAAAATATTAGTGTAGATGATATTTTCTATTGTATACCTATTTTCCTCTTTAAAACTTTCTCGCAGCTGACATCGCGTTGAACTCTTTTATTCCCTCAGATTCTTCGACTCAATTGGGTGTTCGACCAAAATACAGATACATCGCATCTAGCCAGTGTATTTAGGTCCTTTCAGTATTTTTGCAAGTTCTTTGACCTCTTTTAAAAAAATTAAGGCTGTAACTTCATTATATTATATTTAGCATAGCATCCCTGTCCCTGTAACACCCTTTATTAAATGATCGCATTATTTTTTTTATTTTCATTAAGTACTATTATTAACTTATGTCAATATTGTAGGTATTTTCGCTTCTGTATGTAATTAGCTTTCATTTTTCTGTATTGTGTGCTGTGGTCATTTTCAGAAAGTTGCAATTATAGGACGTATTTTGTGTAACTTAGTATTTGCTTTTTGTATATTTATAAAAATATTGAACGATAGATTACATATTGCAAGAATATGGGTAACATTAGATCTTAAAAAAACTAAAGATTAAAGTTTATTTTCTATAAAATCATTACACATTATAAACAAATGATATATATACTAGAATAATAGCATCTTGGGTACTATGCCGCGCTGCGGTGACATCGATGAGGTTTTAGGTTTATATTAGTTTTAATTTTAGAAATAATTATTATTATTAATAGTTTTAATTTTAGAAATAGTTGTAGTATAATATTATTATAATTTAGAATTTAATTTTATATTGAATAAACTTCTTTTTGATATTACTAGAATAAAATATGAACTTAAAACTAAAAACCTTAAAAAATATAATATAATAAATTAAATATATATTATTAAAAGGAGTCCCTTTAGGCAAGGTTCCGAAGATACTGGCAGCGTTCCCCCTTTGGATAGCTAGACTAATTCTCTGTCCGAGGTAGCTACCAGCTCTTCGGTCAAAATCAAAATCAAAATCAAAATTTATTTATTTCATGTAGGCCAACTTGTAGCGCCTATGAAACGTCACAAATCTACCACCGGTTCGGAATGCAGATTCTGCTGAGAAGAGCCGGCAAGAAACTCAGCAGTTGCTCTTTTCAAAAAAAATTTTTTTTTTTTTTTTTACAATTGTTAAAAAAACTAGGCTATGCACACAATGTTTCCACACAGAAGTTTCAAAAATGCACTGTCACCTGTGATGTCGACTAACCTTTTTGATATATCTTTAAAAAGCCTTATAGCGCTTTTGTGTAACTTGTTATGATACATATAAAATTGTGAACCAGTTTAATGATCCAAGTAAAAAAAAATAAAAAAAAAATTTAGTTCTACCGAGTATACATAGAGCCCTATTCCGCCCTTTATTAACATATCTGGCGGTTGGTATCGCGTTTCGCAAACCACGTCAGACTGGTTACGTCAGTTTCCCGGGAGGCGAAGTTATTCCTGGAAGATGCGACGGGCTGTTTCCCAGTCGACTTTCAATTTTTAGCTACACTGTTATTGGCACTGTAAACTTCTGATATTATAAATGAAAATATGTTTTATTTGCAATCACGCAGTAAAGAAGTAAGGGATAGACTTGCTTTGTGCATGCATATGTATAATATTTGAGGATCTTTAGGGCTAGTATGTGCACCACAAGAGATATATTCAAAAAAACGAGAAAATTTTGTCTAGCCGTTTACTTGTGAATTTGTATGAGATTTTATGAATAAATGGGCAAACAAAGTTTTCTCGTGGCGCGCATGTTAGTCCTACTGGAAAGTGACATAGTATGAATACTTTTTATTGCAAAAAAAAACAGAGGGTTCTTACGGGACTTGTAGACGAAGACAAGAACAAAAAGATAGTACTTAAAGTAATTTGCAAATAATACGGTAATCGTTTGTTTTAACAATCATTGCTTAGTAAATAAAATGATAGAGTATACGAAGTTTCGTCAGCTGAGAAATATCTTTTCGCAACACACTGCAAATTTTCTAAATGCAAAAATGCAAAGCACTTTTCCTTGCTAGTTTGAGCGTGCTTTACAAATGAGTGAAGTTTGATCAATGTTATGTTAATGTCAAAATGTGAAATTAAAAAAAAATATGTAATTCGCCATTTTGTAGTGGCGGCCATCTTAAATTTGAAATTTATCATAGCGTATAATATTCTACTAGTCAAGCCCTTTCATTTGATACCCATATTGAGGGAGTTGTAAAAAAATTTTGTGACGGCGGCCATCTTGGACTGATTTTCATCAAACATAGCGAAGCGTCTAATTCACCTTTCAAACAAAAATAAACAAAATCAAAATCCATTCGGCTGCTAAGATGCCACAGACAGACACACACACACACACATACACACACACACACACACACACACACACACACACACACACACACATCAAACTTATAACATCCCGTCGGTTTTGCATCGGGGGTTAAAAAATAAAACGTTGACTTACAAAGTAAAACGTTCGTCTGAAAAATCGCATGACCTTATAATATACTCTAAGAAAGAAAAGCGAGTATGGCAGATACCGCAGCGTTCTTTGCATTAATCGTATTTGTCTTTTTCTCAAGTTTAATAATTAATACAATACCTTATGGATGGGTTCCATTTTTCGTACAATTTTAAACCCTATTACATTAGAGACATGTAGCATTTTACTTTAAATCCATTATGCAAATATTGATTTGTTCTTGTATGCTAACTTTTGTTTTGTAAGGTCTAAAGTACGGAGTTGTTTAAGCGATTATAAACCTTATATTTGTAGGAACAGAATAAAGTTTCGTATGAAATTAAATTTGTTATATTATTTTATGTAATACGTTGGTTAAAACCTGATTTTCCAGCAGTAAAAATGTGGGTATCTTAATATGCAGTGCAAAAAGCTTTCAAGGTTTGCCAAAAGATGATTATTTTTAAACTGAGTACTTTATATCGTTTTTATCTGGTGGGAGGCTTTGGCCGTGGCTAGTTACCACCCTACTGTCAAAGACGTGCCGCCAAGCAATTCAGCGTTCCGGCACGATGGCGTGTAGAAACCGATTAGGGGTATGGGTTCAATATACACTGCCATACCCCTTACAAGTTAGTGCGCTACTATGTTAGACTGCATCGTCACTGACCATCAGATGAGATCGCAGTCAAGGAATCAATCAAGGAATCATCGAATAAAAAACATACTTAAAATCCTTAGGAATGGTTCATATTGCAGCACAATTATATTAGTTTATATCAATGTTTGGTATCTAGACGCTAAAACGATCTTGACGATTTTTATAAAGAGTTGGGCATTATTCGAGTAAATTGTTATCTAGATAATCATTCGAATAATATTTATTCGCAATAAATTCGTTGATAAATTGCCGACAAATAAATTATTCGTAATACATATTAAATAGTCATTTGTTATAGGATGAACTTCGTATTACTTTCCGGATAGATGGCAGGAGCGAAGTTACGTGTAAAAGCTTGTAATATATGGGTGATTCTACGATAAGAGGTCCTAAGTCCATAGAGAATACGGCTACGGAGAAAAGTAGCTGTTTTTTCATTAAACACTTATATTACGATTTTTGTCCTATTTATTTATCTTTTCACGTAAGGGCAAGTCACTTTATGCATATTTTATTAAAAAATCAAAAAAATCAAAAAAGTCAAAAAATTCAAAAAATTCAAAAAATTCAAAAAAAGTCAAAAAAGACTTTTTTGACATTTTTGACGGTTTTTGACTTTTTGACTTTTTTTGACTTTTTTTTTACTTTTTTGACTTTTTTTGACTTTTTGTCTTTGTTGACTTTGTTGACTTTATTGACTTTGTTTGTTTGCACTAACCTTATCTCCCCTGGTCAACAAGTTTCTCTCCTGACATTTATCTTGCCAGGTGAAATATGGCAGGTGAGAGACGTTTTCATGATAAATTGTATTGTTTTAATTGACATAAGAAGTTTTTCGGTACATTATGTATCACACTTTCACTAGTCCATCATTATTAAATTAGACCAGTAAATGCAAATAAATTGAATGAATAATATAACTTTTATGACTTGCCAGGTGAGAGACACAATGACCTCGCGAAACGACTACTTCGAATCAACGGTCGCAACAACTAATAAATGACGGCGCTCTTAACGGCTCACGTGTTTTGCATTACTAACTTCACGTCCGTAGATGACTTTGAGCAATTTTTGGAATATGGCCGTTTTATATTAGTGTTTGTAGTAGCGGAATGAAATTTTCTAGAGTAGATGCCCAAAAACAGTGGGACAAAAGTAAAGTGTAAAATATATTGCAAATAAATAAATATTTTTCTATTTTTCCTTAACAATACTTAAATACATTTATTGAAATTTGTGTTTAACATACTTTAGTTTAATAACTGATACAAAAAAAATATGTATCGTTTCAAATTAAACTGAAAACGACAGAGGGACAGGCCAGGTTAGAGACTTTTTTAGGCTTTATAAGGAATTTCAGAAAAATATACTTTAATTAGGCATTGAATCGTGATGTTATTTAATAAAGTACATTTAGGTGATGTGTTTCATTGCAAAAAATAACAACATATAAAGTAAAATTTTTATTTTAAACTGATTGCCGCACAAGTTACCTCTTATCGTAGAACTACCCATATACAAACACTAGTAGGGCGCGTGGGTGCGCGGCTCGCTAAAGCGAACCGCGGTTTTTCTGTCCACCAAGTAGACCTTCGGGTCTTGATCATCTTTTTCCAAGGAAGCACTCTTCCATCTTTTATAGTCTCTTAAATAAACACCGACGAAATTTGTATGGCCGCCATCTTGGATCCGCCATTTCGGAGGTTTTTTTCAGCTCTCTGCCAATTGGATGAGGTTTCGAGTGACTTTTGTTTGAACACCCTCCACCTATCTTCAATATCCTGACCGTGCTCCTCACCCGTCTCCGAAATCCTCAATCATCAGCTCTCTCCATATTTTTCCTCCAAATAAATTTTTGTCCTCTATACGAAACCATCAGAAATTTTGAAAAGGCGCCGCATAAAGTCTTGCATATATTTTGTATGGAAAAAATTAATTCCGCCATCTTGAATTTTTTTTCTATTCATCAAGTAGACCTTTGAGTCCTGATCATCCTTTGCCAAGAAACCACTCTTCCATCTTTTATAGTTTTCGAGATAGACACCGACGAAGTTTGTATGGCCGCCATCTTGAATCCGCCATTTTGGGTTTTTTTTTTTCGGCTCTCTGCCAATTGGATGAGGTTTCGAGTGACTTTTGTTTGAACACCCTCCACCTATCTTCAATATCCTGACCGTGCTCTTCATCCGTCACCGAAATCCTCAATCATCAGCTCTCTCCATATTTTTTCTGTGAATGAATTTTTATCCTCCATACAAAATCAACATAAGTTTTGTTTTAGTCTTGCATATATTTTGTATGGAAAAAATTTTGTTCCGCCATCTTGAATTTTTTTTCTATTCATCAAGTAGACCTTTGGGTCCTGATCATCTTTTTCCAAGAAACCACTCTTCCATCTTTTATAGTTTCCGAGATAGACACCGACGAAATTTGTATGGCCGCCATCTTGAATCTGCCATTTAGGAGTTTTTTTTCGGCTCTCTGCCAATTGGATGAAGTTTCGAGTGACATTTGGTTGAACACCCCCCACCTATCTTCGATATCCTGGCCGTGCTCCTCACCCGTCTCCGAAATCCTCAACCATCAGGTCTCTCCATATTTTTTCTCCAAATGAATTTTTGTTCTCTATACGAAATCATCAGAAATTTTGAAAAAGAATCGTATTAAAGTCTTGCATATTTTTGTATGAAAAAATAAAAAATCCGCCATATTGAATTTTTTTTCTATTCATCAAGTAGACCTTCGGGTCCTGATCATCTTTTTCCAAGAAACCACTCTTCCATCTCTTATAGTCTCCGAGATAGACACCGACGAAATTTGTATGGCCGCCATCTTGAATCCGCCATTTTGGAATTTTTTTTCGGCTCTCTGCCAATTGGATGAAGTTTCGAGTGACATTTGGTTGAACACCCCCCACCTATCTCCAATACCCTGGCCGGTGCTCCTCACCCGTCTCCGAAATCCTCAATCATCAGCTCTCTCCATATTTTTCCTCCGAATGAATTTTTCTCCTATATACGAAACCGTGAGTGAAAAAAAATTTTTCCATACAAAATTTTACAGGAGAGGTGATCAATGAGTCAGTGAGTGAGTGAGTGAGTGAGTGAATCAGTGAATCAGCACGAGTAGCTATATATATATTAATGGGTATACTTGAGACGTGTTGTACTAATTAGGTGATTAATTACTTGTCGGGACACGAACTTGCGTCATACGATGATGCCATTCTGTTGCAACCACTCAACTTATGCGGGTCACTTGCGTTTAAATCTTTTGATTCTTTTTATCTATGTCGCTGTAATTTTACAAAGATTTCCGTACTTATGTATTATTTGACTATGCCCACGATATGCCCACGATTTCGTCCGCGTGGATTTAGGTTTTTGATTTCCGCGGGAACTTTTTAATTTTCCGGGATAAAAAGTAGCCTATTTGTTGTTTCAGGGTATAGTCTATCTTCTTTCCAAATTTCAGCCAAATCCGTCCCGTAGTGTTTGCGTGAAAGAGTAACAAACATACACACACATACACACACAAATTTTCACCTTTATTATATTATAGTGTGACTACATGATGCTCGCGGCTTTGTCCGCTTGGATTAAGGTTTTTAAGTCCCGCGGGAACAATTTAATTTTCTGGGTCAAAATTGGGGCAGGAAACACGTATCCCGGAAGAGTATTTCACACCTACTACTACTAATAATTAGAACTTCTTTTCATATTTTTTTCGTAATTTTTTGACCAATAAAGTGCCCAAAAAAATAGTTTGATATGATGTTGATTATCTATATATATAAAATTCAAAGTCCTGACTGACTGACTGACTGACTGAGATATCAACGCACAGCCTAAACTACTGAAGTTCGAAACTTGAAATTTTTATAGTTGGTTCCTTTTATGACGTAGGCGCACAATAAGAAAGGATTATTGGAAATTCCACCCCTAAGGGGTTTAAATAGGGGATGGAAGTTTATATGAAACTCCGTCATTTTTCAAGCTGTTTCCATCAAAGTTGGTATTTGAGCTTTCAGTTAAAAATAAAAAAGTACGTGTGTCACAGTTTTTGAAAATTCCACCCCAAAATCGAATTCCACGCGGACGAAGTCGCGGGGGCAAAAGCTAGTAGATTATTATTACCAAAAATAAACCTTTAATCTTTAATGGTATATCATTTGTGTAAATGCATTAAACAAGATTAGAGTTTAATAACCTTCACTAATGACATCAATTTGGGTCAAGCATTATCTAACTGGATTTTGTCGTTATGAACTGTGGATGTGATATGTAACGGTCTTGACAAGAACATAAATTTTCCTTTCTAGACTCATGTCTAGACTAAACATTATTTGTTAGAAATTAAACTAAAAAAAATCAACTATGCAAGAGATCTATGATGTCTATACTTATAATAAAACTGTAACGGGACGAGTTCTGTATTTAAAATTTTACTAACGATACCGAGCCCAATCATTTATTTAAGCTATTGCATAGCTTCTATAGCGGGCCAGCGTGGAGACCGAATCCAGAAATTCCGTAACGAAAATAACCTGACACGGGACTCCTCTACGGTGAGCCGCTAGATGGCGTTGATAAAAAATGCTATGCAATAGCTTTACCGTGGCAGTCCACGGGTGCCACACGTCTTTTTCTTTCTGTCTGTCTGTCTGTCTGTCTGTCTGTCTGTGCACGCATCACACAAAACTACTGAACGGATTTGAATGAAAGGTACAGTAGTAGTTGACACTTCGGATCAATATATAGGATAGCTTTTATCCTGATAAACAATAAAGTGTATCCGGAATAGGGGATGAAAGTTTTTGTTTTTGCTCCTTAACTTCGTCAAATCTAAACCGAAGTTGATAATTCTTTTTTTATTATTTAAATTATGTACTATTAGAAATATTTTCTTTAATTTTGGTGAAGATCTACTAAATATTATTGGAGATAGAGGACATAACTTCTCGCGGATAATAGCAAGTCACTCTAAATTTTTTCCAAGTGGACAAAATTGCGGGAATCAGCTAGTCCTTACTATAACTACCTAATATTATAAATGTGAAAGTGTGTTTGTTTGTTGGTTGGTCGTTCAATCACGCCGTAATAGATCGACGTGACTTTTTGCGTGGCTATAGTTGAGGACCTGGAGAGTGACATAGGCTACATTTTATCCCGAAAAACCAAAGAGATCCCGCGGGATTTTTAAAACTAAATAAACGCGAACGAAGTCGCAGACATCAGCTAGTATGAAAAAAAAAAATTTGAATTTGAATTTTTGTGCTTATAATGAGGCGCGTACCTAGATTCGAACTCCAGACCCCAGAAAAAGAGTCTGAAGTCCTTAACCACTATACTATTACTGTGAGAATTTAATTAAAAACTTTTAAATGATTCTTCTGAGATGCCTTTAGCCTCGGACACCGCATAAGATATTCCCGTTATGGCAGCAACGAGTTTTTAAATCCTTTTACTGACATCACCTCCTCGAATCGATTTTCGTTCGGCAAAAAATCGATTGCATACGACCTTTTTGCTGGAACAGAACCGGTTGAAGGCACACGTCCAATAACCAGCCACTCAGCCAGTACCTAACTTGAATTCCGAACGCGCGGTCGCCATGCGATACGTTCAAACGATTTTAAACGAAAACGAAATTCCAAATTCAAATTGAAACCTTATTCGATTCGAATAGGCAATTTTTTTATCACATTCTAATGTTTACGTCGAGTTTGGAAATAGTGATTAATATTTTGAAAAAGGAACGCGACTGTTAGCATATGGCCAGTCCAAGGATGTGAATTTTTTTTTTTCTTTATGAGTGCTCCAAAGGAATGTGGTATTTGTGTAGATGCACATAAGGACGTGTGTTCCGTGATCTGTGCGTGAAGGTGCCTTTGCAAGTTTAAGTTTTGTTTAAAAATAAGTTTTAAAAGGTGAGAGCTTTTGTTTCTTATTGTACTTTTAAGCGAGTTTCTTGACCATCTACATTCTACATAAACAGTTTTGGTTTGCTTTTCTTTGTATTTAAAGAGGTAGCGGCTTTTGCACTTCATGAAGTAATAATCCGGCAAGGGGTAACTCCCTACTCTACTAGCTTATTTAGCTATCTACGCGGGAGATATTACAGTGCACAAATGTGTGCGCAAACACAGGAGCACTCTATATTCCCTCACTCTCATAGTCCGATGAGAGAGAAATCCTATACGACCTGAGACAGATCAGGCACAGGACTGACGGCTTTACGTGCTCTCCGAGGCACGGGGGTGACACACCGCCTACTTCCTTACTCCAAGCTAATAAGTATGTAGGTACTTACTGAGAATTTCTTGACGGAAAACCCCAATATATTTTTTGCCTCAACTCGGGAATCGAAGCCGGGACCTCCGCAGTCGAACAGGCTAACAACGAAGAAGCTAAAATTCAAACTAGCTACTTATACTACCTTCTAAGTATCACTAACCATGTGAGATACTGACAGTCAAGGTTGAATATCGGATTAAAAAAAAAAATTTTCTTCAGGGATAGGTAAGTATCCCGATCTGTAAAAGTGAACGCGGAACGTAGAACGCAGAACTCTCAGAACTCTAGAACTCCTTTTAAAGTTTAGTTAACTCCTCATATAGAAGCAAGTAGGTACCAGGCAATCATAACTCCAAAGAGTATGTTCTAATTCTCTCTCTACCTATGGCAAATATCTACTTGCGCAAGGACAGGGGCCCAAGTCTGCTATTGCAATTGTAGTTCAATTGTCTATCAATGACATGACAATTGTTATTTTTAGCAATTGTCATGTCATTGATAGACAATTGAACCACTGGGCCCCAAGTCAAATTGCTAAAAGTAGCAATTGGGATGTCATTGATAGACAATGTAACTACAACTGCAATAGCAGACTTGGGCCCCTGGTATAATTTGTACAGATTACATTACGTCAGAATTATGAGTAAGTAGCGAAAGGTAGGTAACTTAATGGTAAAGTGATTCGTAACTTAAGGTTAAGCAACAACGCTTGTGATAGGAAATAGATTGTTAAGCCATGATAACCCAGTTATAAACTAGTGAGAAAAAAAGGCACCGTCCGAATTGAGAAGCTCCTCCTATTTTGAAAGACAGTTAGTGATTTTTTTAATTAAGCAATTAATTGATAAATTGACCCCAATTGACATTATCAACAAAAATGAATGAAAATATTGATTTCTGATTACTTTTTAATTAATTATTATTAAACAATCAATGAATTAAAAACTCTTTAATAATATTATGTATTAATTTTACTAGATTTTGCCCACAGCTTCGCTCACATTAAGTTGGATTTCCTAAACCCCTATTTTATCCCCTTAGGGGTTGAATTTGCAGGTCCTTAGCGGATGCCTACATCATAATAGGTATCTATGACAAACAGCTCCATCCGTCCAGTGATTTGAGTTGTGCCTTGATAGATCAGTCAGTCAGTCAGTCAATCACTCATCTTTTCCTTTTATATGTTTGTTTTATTTATGTATGTTCCCCGATTACTCGAAGAAGCTTGGAAAGATTTGGAAAATTCTTTTCTTTAAAAGGGTGGTCCCATAGTCATCAGGTCAGGATCTGATGATGGGATCCTGGAGAAATCGAGGGAACTCTTCAAATTTTATAGGAACAATTGATATACCTACCTACTTTGTAGTGGCGTTTGAAGTCGGTTTTGTAAAAAGAATTTTTAACGTTTAAATTATTCTTTTAGTACTATCATGGAATTCCACAAAGTAACGCTTGCTTCTATACCTACAATATTAGAAATACTTGGGTATTAAAAACCTACAATTAAAATATAATAAAGTCAAGGTTGAGTCGCCTACCGTCATCCCACGCTGTGACGTCACGCCGAAGCCGGAACTTGAATAGCAACAATATATAAATTGTTTAACAAACTCGCAAAAAATCAGCACCTATTTGCCACAGAATCAAAAACAAATCAAAATCAAAATTTATTTATTTCATGTAGGCCAACTTGTAGCTCTTATGACACGTCATAAATCTACCACCGGTTCGGAATGCAGATTCTGCTGAGAAGAGTGGCAAGTAACTCAGCAGTTGCTCTTTTCAAAAAAAAGAAAATTTTTACAATAGGTAACAAAACTATGTTATGTATACAGTGCTTCCACAATGAGGTTTAGTAAGTCCTACATACAATCCAATACATATTAATACGAGTAGACAGAAAGCAGACCCATTCCCGTTGGTGGCACCCGTTCACGAGCATGACGCATGATCCAGCCGTTGCTTCGCTCAACCATATTTGAAAATCACAAAAAATCACAGGCAAACTATTTAATTATTTTCTTAGCACACGTAAATGCACACTTAACTCGCATACTTGAACTGATTCCAAGATAGCTATGATGTATTGACGGACACCTGCCTTCATTGGGCAGGTGACCTCATGGCAAATAAGGAGGATTGCTTAACTCTGTAATCCAAATAAAGTCGGCCGCTTAGCTACCTAAGAACGACGAACTTACTTTTAAAAGTTTTATTCTATATATATGTAAAATACTTTTTTAAAGGTTCTATTCTTATAATCTAAATATATAAAAGGATAAGGTGACTGACTGACTGATTGACTGACTGACTGATCTATCAACGCATAGCTCAAGCCACTGGACGGATCAGGCTGTTTGGCATACAGATAGCTTTTATGACGTAGGCATCCGCTAAGAAAAGATTTTTGAAAGTTCAACCCCGAATGGGGTAAAAAGGGGCTTGAAAAATCTTTGACGTAAGCGAAACCACGGGCAAAAGCTATAATAAGCTATAATATAAATTGTTAAGCTATTACATAGCTTCTATCGCGGGCCTTGAGCGTGGAGACCGAATCCAGAAATTCCGTAACGAAAATAACCTGACACGGGACTCCTCTCACCGCTAGATGGCGTTGATAAAAAATGCTATGCAATAGCTTTACCGCGGCAGTCCCCGAGTGCCACACGTCTTTTTCAAAAAAAAAAAAAAAAAAAACAGACTTCAAACGCTACTACAAAATATAAAAAACTTTTGCTGAAGGGAACCACAAACCAATCCAAAAACCTGCGCTATTCTATTCTATTGAATAGAATAGAATAATTTTTTATTCAAATAAACTTTTACAAAGTGCTTTCCAGAGAGACGTTAATGGGTTACTCACGATGAAGGAAAATAGATTTAGGTACCACAATTCTTTGCGATCTCAGATAGAAATGAATGTTTTATGATTTTATCCTCTTCAATCCGATCCGTAGGTTTATCCAAGGTTGTATGCCACGCCGTCACATCGTCATAGCGACATATACACCCGCGCTCGCCCTTGCCTGTATTCCTGACCTCTCTATAATAGTCGAGTAATTATTTGTATTGTGCAATATGACATGACGCTCGCTTCTACATTGCCCAGCAGGGTTAGCATGGGGAGGAGATAAAAATTTTATCCCCCGATTTTATCCACTGACAAGGGATAAAACTATCCTTTCCCTATGCTAAAGCATGGCGACAGGGGAAAGGAAAAGTATATTCCTATAAGAATATCCACTGTGGATATTATTTTCACGGTTTTGCTCATGCTCGACAGGTGGGTAAAACTGAGCGAGGGGATAAACGTTTTATCCTTTCCCCGGGGATAAAATTTCTCCCGCCCATGCTAGTTATGCAGAAGCACATACACAGGATACACTGATCTCTCTATTTAATGTATGATTAACACTCGATTTAATGACCCTATACAAATCGTCAGGGATAGTGCAAAACCGCGTAAGTACCATTGGTAAAAACCGCGGATCTACACTAGTCATAGTTTTGCAGGGAAGGGTATAAACTTCTTATTTCGCTCATTTGCGACAAGAGTGACATAATTCAAAATCGACGATGAGAGAGTTCTCTCGTTAGAGAGTAATATGTTTTGTGGATGCTGCGGTGTCGATACAACAAAGCGACAGGGCATTAAGTCACAATCTTTCTCGCTTTTATTTTTTTGTGCTTAGCGTAATGTTCTTTTTATAGCAAAAAGTATAAATTTTCGACACTAAATATCGTTAATGAGCGATTTCTACGGCTATTGGGCTAATTTTTACACAGAGAGTATTAATTCATGTGTTCTATGTATTGATAAAAATAGATATCTTTTAAAGTGATTAATTTAGTCACTACTACACTTACGCGGTTTTGATTTGACCATAAACGTATGAAAATGGATTTTAAGGTACTAATGCTAGTTACGCGGATTTGCACTATCCCCGACGAAATGACAGCTTAATTATGGGTCAATTTGAAGCGCCACATTTGACATACGATTGACTGTCTTTGGTACTAATAATATTACAAATGACGCACCAGTCTCTACATATAATGAATCTATGATTTCATATCATATGAAATCACAGATTAAATAAAGAGGTTGGTTATGAAATCATAGATAAATTATAGAGGTCGGTGTGCTATTTGCAAATATTAACTTTCCAAGTCAAGTTGACCGCTAGCTCGCCCCGCGCTTCCCCGCACCGCACCTCAAGTCAGACCCGCGTAGTACAGATAGCGATACAGCTTGCGATTGTCACTACCAAATTTTTGCAAAGCTTTGTTATTGTTAACTTTAAATTAGTTTTTACAGGAATCGAACCCAAAGCAAAGCTTTGTTATTGTTAACTTTAAATTAGTTATTACAGGGAGCTCGTCATCCTTAATCGAACATGCAACATGAATGAACATGAACCTGGAGTACCGCAGAGATGTTAGCTCTTTTTGCGTATTCTATCGGCTATATAATGGGGAGTGTTCTGAAGAGCTATTTGACCTTATTCCACCGTCTCTCTTCTACAACCGCACCGCTCGCCACCGAACACAATTTCACCCTCACCACCTGGGTGCCTGGAGCACTTCGACCATCCGATGTTCCAGATCCTTTTTCTCACGTACTTTGAAACTGTGGAACCAACTTCCTGCGACGGTGTTTCCACTGAATTACAACATGGGGTTATTAAAGGGGCGGACCAACAAATTCCTGAAAGGCCGGCAACGCATTGGTGGTGCCTCAGGTGCTACAAGTGTTCATGGGTAGCGGCAATCACTTAACATCAGGTGACCCACCAGCTCGTTTGCTCGCTAAAAATATTTAAAAAAAAAAATGCAAACTATGCACTAGACCAACCTAGTTTTGTAATAAAGGATTCAGAGAAAACATATCGCTGGTGTCAGTATTTCGCAATCATTTTATACCATTTATTTATTAAAATAAACAAATATTACCCAATACGACGAAATCACCAAATCCGTTCTCGGATTTGGTGGTAAAATCAATTCGGTATGCTAATGTGTGAATCACGTGTTGCGACAACACCGCAGTCTTGCTGCATTTGGTAGGCTGTGGGAAGATTCGGGGGCGTATGAAAAGGCGCCTTTAAATTATATTTACACACTTTTTTGTTAAATATTGTATAATCTTTGAAAGAAGGATGGGTTAGAATGGACCCAGACACTAAAGCTGAAATCTATAATCTACACTAATATTATAAAGCTGAAGAGTTTGTTTGTTTGAACGCGCTAATCTCAGGAACTACTGGTTCGAATTAAAAAATTCTTTTTGTGTTGCATAGTCCATTTATCGAGGAAGGCTTTAGGTTATATAACATCACGCTGCGACCAATAGGAGCGAAGCATCAGTGAAAAATGTTGCAAAAACGGGGAAAATTATCCATATTTAAATAAAATATATTCTTTTAAAAACTTCTTAATCGCGATCATTATAACAGAAATTGACGCGGACGAAGTCGCAGGCAACAGCCTGTGTTTGTTTGAACGTGCTAATCTCTGGAACTATTAGTCGGATGTGAAAAATTATTTTTGTGTCTGATAGCCCAATTCTTGAGGAAGATTATAGGCTGTTCAACAACTCGGTACGGCTCTTAGAAGCCGAGCAAAAAGAAATAATAGCACGGGCGAACAATGCGATGCGGTGAGTCGGTGGTCGAGGGCGGTCACCCGACGAGAACCGAACAAGAAACGAACCGAAGACTATTTATTAATCCGGAAGATCAAAGCGTAACCACGGGATTATTAAAAAGTAAATCCACTCGGACGAAGTCGCGGGCAACAGCTAGTACAATATATAGACCGCACTTTCAATATAGAAAAAAAATATAAATGACAGTCTTTGTCATTTGTCAAGGTCTGAATGAATAAGACCAGTGGAATGCAGCCATCTTTATTTACTGGGAGTTTTTAGTACCTCATTAACTTCATATATTTCCTTATTTATTTATCAATTTACATATTTATGATGTACTAATTCCATAAAGTCAAATACCTATTGGATTGGTCTTAGGCTGTTTATAGACTGCACTCTCACTCGGCTCTGACTTAAGGTAGAGTTAAAACGAGACAGGTTTATTTGAGAACATATTCGTGTCTCGTTACCTCTATCCCTTATTTAAAACTCCCTCTAAACTTATTTCTTTTACCGCCCCCTTTGAAAATCATTTATTTTTCAGCGCCCCCAATTTTTTATACACTACTAAAACTTAAAAACCATAGTTTAATTACTTTAATTAATTTAGTTATGATCGGTTATTACTCGGTTCTGGTGTTTAAACTTCAACGTTACATTCTCAAGATTTATGCAACTCTATAATATTAAGAATATATTTTAATCAAATTAAAAGAAACAATAGAGATAAATCTTCTATTATAGGTATTGATATTTATTTATATTTAAACAAATATATAGATACATACACACATCCATTTGCTAACAGAAAATAATTTTATGTATGTTCCCCGATTACCTACCTACTCGAAGTCGCTTGGATCGATTTGGAAAATTCTGTTTTGTTTGAAAGGGGTCATCAGGTCAGGATCTGATGATGGGATCCTGGAGAAATCGAGAGAACTCGTCAAATTTTAAAGGCACAATTGGTATACTTTGTAGCGGCGTTTGAAGTCGGTTTTGTAAAAGAATTTTTACGTTTATATTATTTAAGATTTCCATACACAAAAACAATAGAAAAAAAAACCCGTAATGATTCCGCGGTGCTTAACTAAATAACACATTATTTTGTGTTTGTGTGTAAAAAACAAATGAATTAATAACGAATAACGACTTTCAGTCTAAATTAAGTCTTATTGCACTTGTTTAAGAGCTTATTTTCGATGTAAACCGTGGACACTATGCATCATCGATTTACAAAGTATGTTGATGATAAAATTTAATGGAAAATATGCCATCGTGTCTTATTGATAAGGCACATATGAATTGCAAATTTATGTTTGTTTACGCGTCCTCGACGCGAGGTCGGTTGTAATCACCTGTAACTTCTGCTTTGTAAAGCTTCGTTCACATAATTGTTCACGTAATTATTCACTCAGTGCGTTTTTTGTTAAAAAAAAGTTCAAAAATAAAGTTGTCATAAGCTCATAAGAGCTTCCTGTAAACGTAAGGTTAGAGCTGTGTGTTGATAGATCAGTCAGTCAGTCAATCAGTCAGTCAGTCACCTTTGCCTTTTATTATATTTAGATTAGATAACTGATTCAAGAAGCAGATAATAATTTCAATAACAGTAGTTATAGCTTAAGTACCAATAACAAATTACACATGACGTGTAAATTGAAAATTTAAAACACCCCCGAGTTTTGGTGGCCATATTGGATTTGAAATTTATCATAGTGTATAGCTATTTTACTAGTCAAGCCCTTTCATTTGATACCCATATTAAGGGAGTTGTGAAAAAATAGGTAATCCGCCATTTTGTGGCGGCGGCCATCTTGCACCGATTTTCATCAAACATACCTAAGAACACTCCTGACTAATTCATCTTTTAAACAAAAAAAGCGAAACCAAAATCCGTTCGGCTGCTACCATGGCACAGACAGACACACACACACACAAACACACACACGATATACTTACAAAATTTTCTTTCTAAAAAAAATAACATCCCATCGTTTTTGAGTCGGGAGTTAAAAATACAAATTAAAATTAAAAAGATCAAATGTTTTATATACCAATAAAGTTAGCGCATACTGATTAATAAATAGCGAAGTATGAAACGAAACAATGACTTCCTTTATTGTTAAACATCATTATTGGTTAAAGGCCAGAACGGCCTTGTAAAGCGCTCAAAGTCACGGGCGTACAAGCACAATTTAATTTTATAATGATTCTTTAATTATTTAAGAGTCAATTGTTCAAAAGCAAAAGAAAAATAGTGTGCGGGATACAAGTTATCTATAGTTCTTGCATTTCACGAGGGTGCGTGGCTTATGGTTGTGTGAAAAAATAGTAAGTAACTTATATTCTATTGATTCCTACCAGTAAATAATTGGTAGAGTCTGTTATCGTTAGAAAGAAAGAAAGAAAGAAAGAAAAAGCATTTATTTGAGACACACAGCATAGTTAATAACAAAAAGAGATACAAAACAAAAAATAAATAAATATGTGTGGTCCCAAAATGGACTCCACTCAGCATATGCCATCCCTGTGGGAAAAGCACAGGCATAGCGCAGGTCTTCCGTGGATCCAAAGGTTTCGGATGACTGTTAGTCACGATAAATAGTACTATATGTAGCAAATTGTTAACATAATAAATAATAAAAATAAAGAAATAGAGGTGCATGGGAAATAATTACCTAATATAATAAATAGTAGTACGTAGAAAATAGTTAATATAATAAGTTAGTATATAGCTATGATAAAATGTTCCAAAATAAATACATATAACTAATTATTATTATATACCTCGGAGCGCCTAAGTAACCTCACCCTTTTGCTGGCACAGTAACATTTTTTTTAAATGAGTTTTGAACCAGTTTTTTGATTTTCTAACGTCCCGCATGGGAGGAGGCAAGTTGTTCCAGCATTTCGTAGCAGCATATTTAAAACTACCACGAAATGCTGCAGTTGCGTGGTGAGGAGTTCTCAAGGTCCAGACCCTATTAGGCCGAGTATTAGTCTTTTTTGCCCATTCAAGTTTGTTGAAGAGATATTGGGGCTTTTGTGACTGAATCACGCCAAACAACAATAAGGCCAAGTGCAGCTTCCTTCTACTTTCCATATTAAGCAGGTTTCCCTTGTTAATGTATGGAGAGATATGGGATCTTGGAGGAACATTATAACAGAAGCTATCAAATCTATATATATAAACTATCAAATCTATATATATAAAGTTCTAAGTCCTGACTGACTGACTGACTGACTGAAATATCAACGCACAGCCTAAACTACTGAAGTGAGAAACTTGAAATTTTTACAGTTGGTTCCTTTTATGACGTAGGCGCACACTAAGAAATGATTATTGGAAATTCTACCCCTAAGGGGTTTAAATAGGGGATGGAAGTTTATAAGAAACTCCGTCATTTTTCAAGCTGTTTCCATCAAAAATGGTATTTGAGCTTTCAGTTAAAAATAAAGAAGTATGTGTGTCACAATTTTTGAAAATTCTACCCCAAAACCTAATTCCACGCGGACGAAGTCGCGGGGGCAAAACCTAGTATTATAATATAAATAAATGAAAAAAAGTTAACATAAATATACATTTGTAATATATATTTTTTTCTCCTTTGTAACCTAAGCTTAGTAAGTATAGGCTCAACAATATGATGTCACAGATGTGGGCTTCAATCAACTTTGTGCGTATGTGGGTAGATATCGACACGTAACTTTAACACAAAGGTAAAATAAAATATAAGGTAATTATTTTATTACCTTACGCACTAAGTTAATGATGATTATTATATCTATAATTAATAAAGTACCTATAAACTAGACAAAATGTAGCGCGTTCTGATTGCGTTTAACCTATTAAAATGTAGGTAAAAACTTGCGATGAAGTATGCATCATTTCAGAACAAGTTTTTACCTGCACTGCAGTGTGCCTCACTTCAGAGTAAGTTTTTACCTACTCTGAAGTTTGCCTCACTTCAGAACAAGATTTTGCCTGATCTGAAGTGTGCCTCACTTCAGAGCAAGTTTTTACCACAAACAAATTTTTACCTGCTATGAAGTGTGCGTATCCCTTCAGAGCAAGATTTTACCAGCTCTGAAGTATGCCTCACTTCAGTGCAAGTTTTTACCAGCTCTGAAGTGTGCCTCACTTCAGTGCAAGTTTTTACCAGCTCTGAAGTGTGCCTCACTTCAGAGCAAGTTTTTACTTTACACCCACAGAGCCACAAATCCATCGTAGCCGCTGGGCTACGTCATTATCTGATATTTTTATAATGACATCACTTCTCTTAATAATCTTAAGGAAACACAAGTAGAAAAACGTGATTATAAAATCATGAATTCTTCATTGAAAAATAAGTTTATGAATAACCGGGTTTTAACCTTCAATGGACTTGTTATGCAAAATTGTTTACTTGAGAATTGCAAACTTTATTAATACACATTTTATTTATTTGGTGTTAATAATAAACTATTAATGGACAATTTTTTTATAATAATAAACACTAACCGTAATAATTTTTTAACTAATAAGTTAAAAAGTTATTACGGTTTTATGGGAAAAAGATCGAAGAAGAATTTGACCCGTTATTTTTAACTGATTTAACGGCTATGAAGTCTAGCTCTTTTAAGCTTACATTATAATTTATTTATACACCTACCTACTCTATAATCGGTTTTTCGCTTTTTTTGTCTGCTAATTACTATTGCACATAATTTAGCAATAATAACAAACCATTTTATCTTTATATGAATCTAAAAGTAGATGACGCAAACTATTATGTACAATTTTTAAGAAAAAATTACAAGATCGTAGAAAGTCCATTGGTCTGCAAAAAATATTTGTGTTAAAGGTGTTTTCTAAAGAGTAACTAACCACAAAAAAAATCTTACCGGATTTCGGTGGACTTTTTGTTCCGAACTAATGGTAAAAAAAATGGTAAAATTGCTCTATTATGCAAATGCTCTTACCTAAAAAGCATCCAATATAATTTGAACTATATAATATAAAGCTATTCGAACATTAGCACGTGTCTTCCACAAATGGACATTACAACTAAACTAGATAACCAATATAAAATGGTCTCTACATCAAAGCATATTCTTCCGTAACACGTCTCTATTAATAAAGGTTGGTTCACGTAACAAATCGGATGCAGCTATAGCCTATCACCACTTCAAAATGGTCTTTGTATTCAAATAATTTATTTCATAGGACGGGTCAAGAAATAATAGCTATTTCACTTGAAAGATGCATAGGACATCTACACCAATGTAAATTGGTCTATGTAGTCTAACAACCTCTATCTTAGAGCGGGTCAAACATAAATTGACGTATAGACCTTTAGAAATAGCCTTCATAGGTATACGACCTTAGTAGGTATGTGTCAATTGTTATATAAGTGTGCTTATGTAATGCTTAGCGAATGGTTATGAAGTTATATTTTCAGGCTTAAAGGAAGGAAATTGCCTTTTGTTCCTTGTATTTTGCTGCTTGGTGAGGTCAATAGCCCAATAGCCCAACGGTTAAAGGTGCGGACTGAAAATTGAAAGGTCGCAGATTCGAACCCCACCCGTTGCTCTATTGTCGTACACACTACTAGCACAAGCTTTTCGCTTACTTGGAGGGGAGAGGAGAATGTTAGTCAAGTTAATCTTGGCTAATATTTTTAAAAAAATAAATAAAACTTTAACCCCCTTGGGGTGGAATTTCAAAAAATCTTTTCTAATATGTTCCTAGGTTCCTATGTCATAAAAAAAACCTACTTTCGAGTTTCTAGCTCCAGTAATTTAGCCTGAGTATTGATAGATCAGTCAGTAAATCAGTCAGGATTTTTTACCTGACTGCGCGATGCAAAGGAGGGTATTGCATTTATCATTATAAATATGTAAATATAGACTAGCTAAATTAACGCGATTTCGTCCGCGTGGAAAAATTTAGAGTGACTTGCTACTAACCGCGAGAAGTTATGTCCACTATCTCCGATAATATTTAGTAGATCTGCACCAAAATTGAACAAAATATTTTTAATAGTACACAATTTATAATGAAGAAAGAATTATCAAAATCAGTTTAGATTTGACTGATTTATGGAGTAAAATGCACAAAAATTTTCATCCCATATTCTGGAAGAACCTTATTGTTTCTAAGGATAAAAACTATCCTACATATTGACCCGGAGTATCTGCTACCATCATACGAAATTGCATTTAAATCCGTTCAGTAATTTTCACGTGATGCGCGCACAGACAGACAAAAAAATCAGCATTAATAAAAGATTAAAGATAGTGTTCTGTCGCTCATATCATCAGATACAAGTTAAATTTATGTAACGATCTTGTAACACCATAGCGCATAGTCGCAGACTCTACTCTGCACGCCTTACAAAACATGGCAACTCCAATTTCACAATGTTCCCACTAGACAAAGGCCTATGCAAACGAAACGTTTTCGCAAAGTTCACGAAGGCTATACGACCGGAGGCAACAAAAAACTAGTATATGCGAATAAATGTAGGCAGTAAGTAAGCATTTGCATATTAATATGGAACTTAGCTAATCGATTTAACTATCTAACGCCTAAACTTATTTCTATGATTTTTCAAATTAATTTTCCACGACTTTTTCCGCTTAGAGATGAAAAATTTGTTGGGAAACCTTTGTTTTTTCTCTAAAAAGTATCACGTTGATACGTTGCTCCGTTTCTACATAATTGAAGGGCAAACCAACAATCAAATTACACCCTTTTCCATTTTGAAGGGCAAACCAACAATTAAATTACACCCTTTCCCATTTTGAAGGGCAAACCAATAATAATCAAATTATACCCTTACGCATTTTTGAAGGAAAAACCAACAATAAATTTACACCCTTTCCCATTTTGAAGGGCAAACCAACAATCAAATTACACCCTTTCTCATTTTTAAAGGGCAAAATAAATAGTATAATTTCATTGCATACGTATTATGTGTGTTTTAAAGCAATTAAATATCACTTGCTTTAATGTTGAAGGAGAACATTGTCAGGAATTCTGAAAGCCTGAGAGTTCTTTATAATATTCTCAAGGGTGTGTGAAGTCTGCCAATCCATATAACTGGCCAGCTAGTTTACTATATCTAAACCCTTCTGATTTACCTTTTTTAAGTTTAAATTAGTAAATGTGTAATTATGTACTTAGGTATGACTTACGTTAGCTGAGGTGATGAAGTAATTTATTAAGCGATTACTTTCATAAAACCAACCTTGGAATGAAACTGTAATGCAGAACGTGACTCAAACGCTCTACACCTCGTCTAGGACACCTTCATAAAAGCATACAATAAGTCTGTGCATAAAAGTTACAATGTTGACAAGTATTTTTAAGCTATTGCATAGCTTCTATCGCGGACCTTGAGCGTGGAGACCGAATCCAGAAATTACGTAACGAAAATAACCTGACACGGGACTCCTCTCACCGCTAGATGGCGTTGATAAAAAATGCTATGCAATAGCTTTACCGCGGCAGTCCCCGAGTACCACACGTCCTTTTTTTAGCAAGAAAAGGTTAGAATTATTTTGCTATAATCCGCCAACAGAAAAATCTGTATGGTCAATCATGCAGTAAGTGACGCTTGTTGTAACTTGCTTGCTTGCTTGCTTGGGGAGCCAAGCAAGCAAGGAAGCCAAGTTCCCAAGCAAGCAATACCACCACCACTCACATGCACCACCACACAACACTTGTATACTACTCTCAACGCACGTTTCGCCCCGACACCGGAACATCCTCAGGATTTTTTTTTTCTTTTTTTTATTCGATGACAAGGTAGCCCTTGACCGCGATCTCACCTGATGGTAAGTGACGATGCAGTCTAAGATGGTAGCGGGCTAACTTGGAAGGGATATAGCAGTGTAAACGCAACCCATACCCCTAATCGGTTTCTACGCGCCACCGTGCCGGAACGCTAAATCGCTTGGCGGCACGTCTTTGACGGTAGGGTGGTAACTAGCCACGGCCAAAGCCTCCCACCAGACCAGACCAGAGACAATTTAGAAATTATAAATTCCCAAATTGCCCCCGCCGGGAATCGAACCCGAGACCTCCCAGTTATAAGACCACAGTGCTCACCACTGCGCCAGGGAGATGTCGACTTTACAACAATACAGCATTGTAAAATCGACATTTCCTGAGGACAAAACCAATATTGACCGCGCTGTACCAGCGATTTGGTTACATAACCCGCTCAGATTGTTCATGTACACGCACAATACCGATGCATATCGGTATTGACCTTGTTTCCAGCACGACAAGTTTACTATTAATTGCATATCTGTCGTCTTTCGAGGGCAATCCAATTTAGTTTATGTAACAAGAAAAAATTTTAAAACTGCAACCTAGTACCTCCTTCACCTTTTTACCACAGAACTGCGAGAAGTCGTGATCGTCGACGACGGCCAACTTGACGTAAACGAATAGTATATCTCTGTGTGACCCCGCATATGTATTAAAATTCAAAGCTTGTTGTATTACATCACGGAGTATGTGAATGCCAAGCTAACTACTTTATTACCAAGTCAAATGCCTATCATCACCCAATATAAATCTTGTAACTTATTTAGAACAGCGCTTTTAAATCTAAATGCCAATTTTTGCTATAGTTCTTTCAATTCACGAGGGCGCGTAGCTCATGATTGTGTGCGTGTCGTATCTGTATAAGTGTGAGCGAGAGCTTGCTGGCCCCTGACCGCTCCCATCTAGGCTCCTGACGGGCCAAAAAATGTACAGGGTTTTTCAATTATCTTATTTGGTCTGAGCCTTTAACATTTAAAATCGAGCAATTTCGAAAAGCGAAGGGCAGTGTTGGCAGACCCCCCACTAGGTGGACCGACGACATCAAACGAGTCGCAGGGAGCCGCTGGACTCAGGCGGCGCAAGACCGAGGCTTGGAGGTTCATGCAAGAGACCTACGTCCAGCAGTGGACATCGAAAAGTTGATAAAGAAGAAGAAGAAGAATTTCGAAAAGCCCGGCACCGAACCGGGGACCTCCCGAATAGGAGAACGCAGTCCTAGCTACCAGGCTATCATCGCTTTAAGGAGGTGTTACTGTACTGTAATGTGGCCAGTAACGTGGTCATCGCTTCTAACGGAACGCTAAACTGATAGCGACAGCGCGTGGCCGAAAACAGGCGCGTGACGTCACTCCAACCTTGCGCAACCGGCTGCGAACCGGTACAGTCGCCACCAACGCTGCTATCTATAGGGTTAATTGTAATTTACCAACAACTACTGTGGTCGCAGTGCCGACTTTACCTGTGGTGCAGGGTGTGCAACGCACACGGGCGCAGGGTCTTTGGAGGCGCCGCGCTGAGCCGCCCTTGCTTACTTCCCGACATCATTTAAAATTGCACCTTTTTTTGCACCTGAATTTCCTTTCATTGGTGAAAATATAACTGTAAGTCAAACGGTATTCTTGTATTGTAAGTATTCCATTTTGTCGCGCGCCTTCTAGAGGGCGCCAAGATATTGATTGCACACGGGCGCTACATGGGCTAGAGCCGCCTCTGTGTGGTCGTCTAATAAAGTGATTAAAACAGTAAAACGACTTTTCACATAACTCAATAAATTCTCAAAAGAAAAATCTGTCATTTTTTAACTCTAATGTAATGCCTCTTCCACACCTGCGTGAAGCGTCGACTACTAACCGCGCAACAATTAACGTCCGAATTAATCGATGTTCATGTATGATTTATGTATTACTATAATACACATCACAAATGCTTTGTGATGTGTATTACTAACATCGGACTGAGCTATCGTCTGCGGGTCAATAATTTCGTCCTACTACAGTATTTCCTTTTATATATTTGTTTATTTTTAAAAATCCGATGGGAACCTTGCTTTTCTGGGATTAAAAGTACCCTATGTCACTCTCCCGGTCCCCAACTATACCCATGCAAAATTGCTTTGTTGCGGCGTGATTGAAGGACAAACCAATAAACAAACACACTTTCGCATTTATAATATTAGTAAGGAAGTAAGGGTAGTAAGGATGAAGCAGATTTATTTCAACACTTTAATTTTAATTTATTTTTATGGATAAACCTTGTATTTCCGACTGTACGGGTTATACCAATACTGGGCGAATGGTACAATGTCTTTCTGCTATACTGGAACTACCAGACGATCCGATCGCGTACGGCCGGACCGAATACATCGAACCGAACTGCAGATCGGACCCTGCGGTGGTCGGTGGTCACTAGGGTTGCCAGACGTCCCGTATTTTCCGGGACATCCCGGATTTTAGGCATAGTTTAAAATGTCCCGGCGGGACTGACTCTGTCCCGTATTTGAACCGTTCTTCGTTTTTCATCATGAAATCGACCTAAGTATTCACACACGCAACGTTCGTAAAACGTAAAGATCATGAAGTAACTTGCACTTGCCGCCCGCATCGACCAACGACAGTGTTAGTGTCAGAATGACAATATTAAAACTGACTCGATCCTCGGAAAAATATAAAAATAAAATAAAAATGACACTAAGTAATTTTGTTTTGTATTTTTCCCGGGTAAAACACGGAAATCCCGCATTTTTTTGCCCATTTAACCATTTGTCCCTTATTGGCTGAAAAAAAATCTGGCAACCCTATAGACTGGTCACTGTTGGACTTATTGTGGGATCCTTACTAATATTATAAATACCTTTATATATATATATAGTGTGTTGGTTTCTTGGTTTGTCCTTCAATAACGCTGCAACAGAGCTACGGATCGACGTTATAGTAGACTAAGAATAGTAAGGATGTAGTTGCATTTCTGCATACTGAAATATAGATTGCGTACTACGCCTGTATAATTATCATACGGGCTAGCGAATAACCCTGATGAAAACCGTAAACGTGATCATACAGAATATTAGGCATGCCGTACCAAATTCACTGGTCTGATAGGACTATTACATGCTGGTAGAATTCAGCCTGCAAACCATAACCATGACATAAAGATATCTTCATCTTTATCTTCATAATTTCCTGGTAATCTTCTCCGTAATTAGGCGTCGATTCGCCCGTTTTGCGTGGTTCAGAAATCCGAGCAGGCCACCCAGGTCGGCGAGGACTTCAGGAAGTGTAGCTGGAGAGCCAATGTATTCGTGCCGTTGGTTGGATACACCCCTGCATTTAAGCAGTACGTGTTCCGGTGTCTCGTCGCCCTCCATGCACGCTCTGCACAGAGGGCTGTCGGTAATACCTAGAATGTAAAGATGTTTGTTAAGCGAACAGTGTCCTGTTATTGTACCTACAACTACCTTTAGCTTGACGCGGGACAGTTGTATTAGTTTTTCTGTTAGTCGTTGATTTAGGCAGGGAATAAAGATATAATATACCCACCGTACCGAATCCGCTCGTCTGATACCACTATTAGGTACTATTACTTGCGGGCGCGTTTGGCATTGGCTGGACTTTCCTATTTATATTTATTGTACTTATTATGAAATTATTGGTCAACTAGCTGATTCCCGCGACTTCGTCCGCGTGGAAAAGGTTTAGAGTGACTTGCTACTATCCGCGAGAAGTTATGTCCTCTATCTCCGAAAATATTTAGTTATTTTTTGGGTAACTTGAATCGTTTATGCAGCGCACGCAACGGAAGCCCTCAAATATGGATAATTTTCCCCGTTTTTGCAACATTTTTCACTGATGCTTCGCTCCTATTGGTCGCAGCGTGATGTTATATAGCCTAAAGCCTTCCTCGATAAATGGACTATCCAACACAAAAATAATTTTTCAATTCGAACCAGTAATTCCTGAGATTAGCGCGTTCAATCAAACAAACTCTTCAGCTTTATAACATTAGTATAGATAGATATAAGTAGACCTAGAAGTTCGAAGTAAGATAAAATCAACAAAAAATTTAAGTAAAAATAAGTTTTCGGCGTCTTCAAATGGCGTTAATAATAGCATATATAATAGTTAATCTAGTGTTAATGTGTTGTTAAAAAAAATTATATGTATGTGTGAATATATAACTATAAACTTCACGGTCATGAGTTTATTGCTATATCACGACAAGCAACTAGCAATCTTAGTACATTACAGTAAAATATAATGCTTCTATGTACTGACACAAGTATTATAGGTACGTATCATAATATCATAAGAGGTTGGTCGTATAGGAACGTCTTTTTAGAATAGGGTTGTCTATGTTTTATTTTGTTTTATAATTTTAACCCCTGATGAAAGAACAAGTCTTGCAAGTTTGACGTGTGTATTTGTATATCTTTTATTTATTTATTTTTTTATTCGAAGATGAGTTAGGTCCTTGACTGCGATCTCACCTGATATACATATAGTACCTAAGTGGCGATGCAGTCTAAGATGATAGCCGGCTAACTTGGAAGGGGTACGGCAGTGTCCATTCAACCCTAATCTGATCTATGTGTCTGTGTAACTGTGTATCTGTTTGTATGTACCCTCGTAACTCCCCGACTAATGGACCAATTTTGATCTGATATTTTCTGTTTAAAAGATGGCTCTTACTTAGCTATAAATATATTAAAAAAAGACGTGTGGCACTCGGGGACTGCCGCGGTAAAGCTATTGCATAGCATTTTTTATCAACGCCATCTAGCGGCTCACCGTAGAGGAGTCTCGTGTCAGGTTATTTTCGTTACGGAATATCTGGATTCGGTCTCCACGCTCAAGGCCCGCGATAGAAGCTATGCAATAGCTTAAAAACTTTAGCATTATTATGTTTTAGTTATTACATCCAAGTTTCTGTCGAGTTAGTTTTAAAACTATTTTTTTTGTCTTATCTCTCATCAAGTGCGATCTCACTTGATGGTAAGTGACGATGCAGTCTAAGATTGTAGCGGGCTAACTTGGAAGGGGTATGGCAGTGTACAATCAACCTATACCTCTAATTGGTTTCTACTCGCCATCGTGCCGGAACGCTAAATCGCTTGGTGGCACGTCTCTGACGGTAGAGTGGTAACTAGCCACGGCTAAAGCCTCCCACCAGACAAAAACTATTTTCTTACTATTTTTGTGAGCATTGGATATTGGAAAGAATCAGGCGTTACTTTGCGGAAGTTCATGATTAGCAAGAAAAGGTTAGAGTTATTTTGCTATAATCCGCCAACAGAAAAAATCTGTATGGTCAAGCTAAGGAAGGTAAGCGGTGCTTAGCTTTTAACTGCATGTTTGACCATACAGATTTTTTTCTGTTGGCGGACTATAGCAAAATAACTCTAACCTTTTCTTGCAAATTTTTGTGAGCTTTGGCTTTGCAATAGTGGCAGCCCTAGCTTAAACCCGGAAGAGGTCAAGGTACGCCGAGCATGACATGCTGCTAAGAAATTATGGATGAGTCAAAATAATTACGTTGCCAACAGGATGTACCTACACGGTACCTGGGGCCCAAGTCTGCTATTGCAATTGTAGTTCAATTGTCTATCCATGACATCCCAATTGCTACTTTTAGCAATTTTGGTAGTCTACTAATTCAATGGCGCCCCAATTGTTTTCCGATGGTTTGCCACTGACACATCTAGCTTTGAATCTAGCTTAAATAAACGTTTTTAATATGTAGTTTTTTTTGAAACTCATTTCGGCAAACGCTTTTTAAGCTAATGCCAATATCGAGGTATCATTGAATTACAATCCAATTATAAGAAATCGAACGACCATTGTGAATTTAGTAGACTACGAAATTTTGGACCAATGATAATTGAATTGTAATTGTATTGCGGTTCAATGACAATGACATGTAAAATAGCAGACTTGGGGCCCTGTACGTACACAGATAATATCTTAGTTTTTACTGAACCACACGAAGTGAGGTTTCAGTCTACTTGGTTACACTGTAGACCTCTTTACACAACGTGTAAAGAGGTCACAAGTATTTACACATTTTACACAGTGAGTTTTAAAGTCCGTCTCTCTGAGTGTGTCAAAGTATTACATCTCAATTAATAAATATAGCTAACCGTACACGACGTGAGTTTAACACTTACCCGTCTTTATTTGTTTCAGAGCCTTATACGAGTTCTAGCTAATACCCGCGACTTCGTTCGCGTGGATTGATATTTCTCTTATTTTCCGGGATTAAAATAGCCCATGTCATATTTCAGTCCATAATCTATCTCTGTGCTAAATAGCCAAATCGGTTCAGTCGTTGCGACGTAATTGAGTAAAAAACATCCACACTTTCGCATTTATAATATTAATAGGATTAGTAGAAAGTAGGATTGTGTAGTTTGAGTATGCGTCAAAGCCTGCAATGGTGGTGCCTCTGGTGCTCCAAATGTTGATAGGTGGCGATAATCACTTGTTATCAGGTGGCCCTCCTGCTCGTTTGCTCGCAATTCATATAAAAAAGGAGTAAGTCCTACAAAATTTAAAAGTAGATCCTACAGAATTGTTATAAAGTAATGAGATGCAACCTCACAAAGTAATAACTAAATGCGTGGAATCCGTACCATCTGTCGACACACTTGAAACACGATTTAAATAAATGAGTGTAGTTACGACATTTTTGTAATAACTGAAAGCGAGTAGGTACATTTACCGAGAACAAGTATGACCCACATAATATTATAAACAAAATCGATAAAATATGGCGTAGGCATGCCTACCAACACTTTAATATAACAATAATTATAACAAACGAGTATAATAGTTTTTAAAAAAAAACCCGTCTGCGTAAAAATTTAATATTAAATAAAAACTGAAAAGAAAAATTTCAACTTCAAATTGTCATAGATCGTAAATGGTTATTCGAAATTAAAAATGATAAGAGAAACCACAGAGAAACCTAAAAAGGTTTTTAAATACCTATTCAATGACACCCCACATAATAAAGTTCGTTGACTTTCATTTTTTCTTTTTCACAATATGGCATCTGGTGGTCGCCATGTTGAATTTTGAATACTATCATGCCTTTAGTGACATTCGCAAGATTAACAGAAATTGATTGACGTAAGAATCATCAAAATCGGTCCACGCGTTTGGTCTAACGTTTGGATGTATGGATGGATGGATCGATGTTTGTTTGTTGTTCAATGACTGAACCGTTTTGGCTAAAATTTGGCACAGATTATAGTCTGGAATAATATATACAGGCTTTTTATCCCGGAAAATAAGTGAGTTCCAGCGGTAATCAAATAACCTCAATCCAAGCGAAAGAAATCGCGGGCATCAGCTAGTATAATATATTCCCTATCTATATCTAAATATATAAAAGGCAAAGGTGACTGACTGACTGATTGACTGACTGACTGATCTATCAACGCACAGCTCTAACCACTGGACCGATCGAGCTGAAATTTGGCATACAGGTAGCTGTTAGGACGTAGGCATCCGCTAAGAAAGAATTTTTGAAAATTTCAACCCCAAGAGGGTTAAATAGGGGTTTAAAAAATCGAACCTAACGTGAGCGAAGCCGCGGGTTAAAGCTTGTCTCATATATTTATTATATGAAAGGATTGAAAGTAGTACACACCTGAGTACATATTGCGTAACATAGTAAATACCTACATACAATTCACTCGTATTTAGTTCATTATAAAGTAGTGGTTTGCTCCCACTGACCTCTACAGTTTATCTATGCCATCTATGGTATATCTATGGGATTGGCACTGGCTGCCCTCAATTTTTTTTGGATCAATTTGATTGATGCCTTTTTACTCCCCTAAAATTTATTTTTATCCCGGAAAATAAGTTCCCGCGGAAATTAAAAACGTTAATCCACGCGAACAAAGTCGCGGGCATCAACTAGTTATAAGCTGTTTTATTGCGACTGTATCCGTCTCTTTCTAAAACGAAATTTTGTATGAAGAGCGTGTGGAGTTATTGAATCGTGACGTCATGTTGCAATAGCGCTCTCTAAGCGCTCTCTTTTTCTTTCTAACAGGAAACTTAAAATCTTCGAGACTAGATAAGATTAAAAAAGAAAAATTTTAACATTAGTTAAAAACCTTTATATTGAGTAACTATATAAAAAAAAATAGACAAATAACCAATTGTTCCTTGTTGCAGACTGAAAAATGTGGAGCCTACTGGTGGTAGCGGCGCTGTTCGCGGCCGCGCGTTCCAAGCAGATACCCTCCCATACCGGTAAGAACTTAATTACGCCTCAACAAAGTCCGAAAGTCAATTGTTGGAATGGGGGTGGTGTTTAAAATATAATTCCATAGTCAGTTTTAGACTTTTTGTAAAGGTATATTTGAAGATTTGGAGAATGACATATAGGCTATCTTTTATTCGGAAAGAAAAATCTGTCGAAACGATAAAAACCCGGAAGAGGGTTCCCGCGGGATTTTTAACCCACTTCCAAAAAGGAGGGGGTTCTCAATTCGTCGGGAATCGGGTTCTAATTTTTTTTATGTATATTCCCCGATTACTCGAAGACGCCTGGACCGATTTAGAAAATTCTTTTTTTATTTGAAAGGGTACACTTCCCAGGTAGTCCCATTGTTATCAGGTCATGATCTGATCATGGGATCCTGGAGAAATCGAGGGAACTCTTCAAATTTTATAAATATTGATATATTTTGTAGTGGCGTTTGAAGAGGGTTTTGTAAAAAGAATTTTTACGTTTAAATTACGATCAATAACCTTTTTGACGACCGCCTTGGCACAGTTCACAGTGGTGCGGGTTGTTACGTTCCCTCAAATATGGTTGAGCGAAGCAACGGCTGGATCATGCGTCGTGCTCGTGAACGGGTGCCACCAACGGGAATGGGTCTGCTTTTGCCTGCCTGTCTTAACATGTATTGGATTGTTTTGCATTTTTGAAACTTCATTGTGGAAACACTGTATACATAGCTAGTTTTGTTACGTATTGTAAAAAAAATTTCTTACCGGCTCTTCTCAGCAGAATCTGCATTCCGAATCGGTGGTAAATTTATGACGCGTCATAAGAGCTACAAGTTAGCCTACATGAAATAAATAAATTTTGAATTTGAATTTGAAACAGTGGTAAGTGTAATTTAATTAAGGCTTTAGTTTAGAAATTATTGTAATCTGTTTGAATTGCTTAAAAAGAAATAAATATTATAAGCAATCTCAAGTATACTTGCAAGGATGCGGCCGGCGCCGTCTGGGCGGCGCGGCGATCGGTCGTCTACCCTACAATCCACATTGTTATGCATAGACGTACCCTAAATACATAATGCGTGAGCTTATTATATGTGTTCGTATTCGTTCGGACGTATTCGACGCCCGTACCCCCACTGGCTTCACGGCCAGCAGCTATGACCCCACTGCGAAATAATTTGTTGATTATACGACTGCCTGAAAAAAGGAGTATATTGTTTTTTTCAGGGTTCTTGTATGTATGTATGTGAGTTTCTATATTCCGCCATAACTTCTACACGCCTGAACCGATTTTGATGAGTAAGGTGTCGTTAGAATCCTTAGCTTATTCCGGGTGACGTAGGCTAGTAAAATTTAAAAAAAATTGATTGGGTGACCATGGTCCCGCATTAAAGGCTAAAGTTGAAAAAAAATTACTAGGGAATTTATAATAGCGAATTATAATAGCAAGTAAAAAATAAAAAAATTATAAGGTTTTACGTCACTGACGGTTCTCAAAGTAACACTCTGTATTTACGAATACTAACTGTATTCCATACTAGCTGTGCCCGCGACTTCATTCGCGTGGAATAGTGACTTTTCGGGCAGCATATTTTGAATTACATATACCGTCGACGCTCAGGCGCGAGGCGTGTAGTACGTACTCTGTACGTTAAAAATGTTCGCCGTGATTCTTTAAATTGACATAACTTTTTTATTTATGAACCGATTGACATGAAATAAACACTAAATGTTAAGTGAAGCTTACTACAATATATTAGTGAAAACCGTATAAGCCGTTTCTGATATCAGCGTGCACAAACACACAGACAAACAGACAAAAAAAATATTAATTACAATTTCGGGTTCGGCATCGATATAATAACAATCCCTGCTACTTTTTTTTTATATATTTCCATTGTACAGACACCACTTTTCTACAATTTTGTTATATGTAAGTATAGATTTACTGTATTAAAATTACTACGTGTATTTACCGGAGGTACCCACGAGTTATTCCCTTACGTATTATTTCATTACATCTTCACTAATCACATAATAACTCACGTAACTGATACCAAGTTACAACTTACGGAACAGTGTGCTTGGATGCGGAACTTAAGTTATTGCCTGCCGTAACTAATGAGTTAAATGTATCTAGAAGGTACTGCGCTTCCTTTAACAGTTTGTCTAAAGCTGAGATCTATAGATAGATAGATAGAAAAACTTTATTCACTACACACACACACACACTAGCTTTTGCCCTCGCGACTTCGTCCGCGTGGAATTAGATTTTGGGGTGGAATTTTCAAAAACTGTGACACACGTACTTCTTTATTTTTAACTGAAAGCTCAAATACCAACTTTGACGGAAACAGCTTGAAAAATGACGGAGCTTCATATAAACTTCCATCCCCTATTTAAACCCCTTAGGGGTGGAATTTCCAATAATCCTTTCTTAGTGTGCGCCTACGTCATAAAAGGAACCAACTGTAAAAATTTCAAGTTTCTAACTTCAGTAGTTTAGGCTATGCGTTGATATCTCAGTCAGTCAGTCAGGACTTTGAATTTTATATATATAGATAGATAGATAGAAAAACTTTATTGCACATAAGATAGAACTAAAATATTATAAGTACATTAGGGTGTTCCTTATTTTTTGACTTTCTTAATTTTCATCGGGGCACTTTGTCATTCGATTCAATTTGTTCTGCTTTCACAAATCATTCTCTATCAGAGAGGAGAGAATGATTTGTGAAAGCAGAAGTAGACGATGCCCGCGACTTCGTCCGCGTGGATTAAAGTTTTTCAATTATCGCGGAAACTCTTTCATTTTCCGAAATAAATTGTAGGTAGGTATATGTGTTACTTATGTTATACGTGTTGTACTCAGGATGAGTATAAGCTATCTCCATTCCAAATTTCAGCCAAATCGGTTTATTCATCGTGGCGTGAAGGAGTAACAAACACACACACACACACACACACACACACACACACACACACACACACTCACACACTCACACACTCACACACACACACTCACACACACACACACACACACACACACACACACACACACACACACACACACACACAAACACACAAACACACAAACACAGACAAACTTTCGCTTTTATAATATTAGTGTGGAGTGACGAGACATCCTCTTTTTTTTCTTTATTTATGAACCGATAGAGGTCCACTGTTGAACAAAGGTCTAAATGTCGTTGGTCCACCTAGTGGGGGGTCTGCCAACACTGCGCTTCCCGGTGCGGGGTCGCCACTCCAGCACCTTGGGACCCCATCGACCATTAGCTCTTCGAACTATGTGTCCCGCCCATTTCCACTTCAGTTTCGCGAATCGCTGAGCTATAGGGGACTTTAGTTCTCTCTGATTTAATCTCGCAGGGATACTCCGAGCAAAGCCTGATGCCGGAAGGTCCAATTTCCCGAATGTCCAATATGTCTGTTAGGTAGGTCTTATGCTGAGATCTATAGAGCTCAGACTGAGGGTAGATGTTAAAACGAGATAGTATCTATAGATTTCAGCCTACCTTCAATTTGTCCACAGATCTAGCTACGACAGCAGTAGCGACGGCCACGGAGGCGGTCACAGACTGGCCCGGAGCCCTGGCTCCGCTCGACACGCTCGCCGTCGCGTGCGAGAAGGACAACATGCACGTCACCGTCTCGCTCGCGCACACGCTCACACACCCCAACAGGTATAGTTCTTTCGTTTCACGAGGGCTCGTGGCTCATGGTTGTGTGCGTGTCTCCTCCTCCTGATAGGCACGCACACTTACGCAATGTGCATGTACACGACGTAACCACAAGTAAAGCTCCCGTAACTTCGTAAGATAAACGTACCTACTATACCTATGTTGTAACTTGTCAATTCTAATAACTAAATATCATTTTTAATTTTTTATTGAAGTCTTAACCTACACTTAAAGGAAATAACCTAATAGGTTTATAAATACATACATGTAATATGTCGCTAACAGTTGCTATAAAACTGATTGAAAAAGTAGATACATATCACTAATTTCGTGGCTGACGTGTGGTTCGGCCGTGGTGTAACGGTTAACACACTCGGGCACGATTCCCAAAGAGATGTGGGTTCGAATCCCGCCGGCCTTGGAATTTTTGATATGTATTTATAAACCTATTTAATATAATTTATTCAGCTTAAAACATAAATATAAAATTGACTAAGACTAAATCTATAACACATATTGATGACACACACGCACAATTTTACACACAACCTCGCATTTAGAGCTGTCAAATGTCATCAATCATGTTATCATCAAAATCATCAAAATATAATTTTAAAAAATTAGGGGCATGGGTTGAATTTACACTGCCATACCCTTTCCAAGTTAGCCCGCTACCATCTTAGATTGCATCGTCACTTACCATCAGGTAAGATCGCAGTGAAGGACTATCTTGTCAACGAATAAAAAGATCCTACATGCTGTTCAATAACGTGCTCTATTTCCAGTATACAAGATACGTTCAACGGGATCGTGTACCCGGCCGGGCTGGGCACTAACTCCACTTGCCTGCGGGAGTACGTATCCGCGAGGGGCGACCTGCAGTACACGCTGCCCCTAAGGGGTTGCAATACCATGTCCACCGACAACGTGAGTATATACTGCCATGCTAAAGCCAGTTTCGTTAAGTCCTTAAGAAGCGTGAATAAGTTTGACGGCAAATTTACATAGCGACGGAGCAGGCACGCTCGCGCAGATTTAGGTGAATTTCGGGATAAAATTACTTTACTCGAATGTAATCTAAATATATAAAAGGCAAAGGTGACTGACTGACTAACTGACTGACTGACTGATTTATCAACGCACAGCTCTAACCACTGGACCGATCGAGCTGAAATTTGGTATACAGGTAGCTGTTAGGACGTAGACATCCGCTAAGAAAGGATTTTGGAAAATTTCAACCCCAAGAGGGTTAAATAGGGGGTTAAAAAATCTAACCTAACGTAAGCGAAGCCGCGGGTTAAGGCTAGTACGGAATAAAAATAAAACTCTCAAGTAAAAATATTACTATTTTCAAGACCTTTTTTGTGTGCAAGAATTAATTAAAAAGCTTGTGTCGTTTTGGAGAACATTTGCAAATTATGGCAAAAATAGCTACTCTTTGGTGATTTTTTTCACAAGAGATGGTTTTTAAAAATACAATTTTGTTGCAATAAAAACATTTATTGAACCTTTATCTTTAATTTTGTATTTTTTCTGTACGGCTCAAATCAAGCATTCTGTTCACAATTTGATTTAAATATCCATAAATTTAGGCATTTCACACCTCTTAGCGCCTTAAGAACCAAAACCATATTTCGAACTACGAGTATGATCCAAAAAGCGACAATTTATAAAGAAATATATATAAATAATAATCTCGTATGGTGGGAGGCTTTGGCCGTGGCCGGTAGTTACCCTACTGACGGTAGGGTGGTAACAAGCAATCTGTTTCTTACTTATATCTATATATATAAAAAAAAATCTATATATATAAAATTCAAAGTCCTGACTGACTGACTGACTGAGATATCAACACACAGCCTAAACTACTGAAGTTAGAAACTTGAAATTTTTACAGTTGGTTCCTTTTATGACGTAGGTGCACACTAAGAAAGGATTATTGCAAATTCCACCCCTAAGGGGTTTAAATAAGGGATGGAAGTTTGTATGAAAGTCCGTCATTTTTCAAGTTATATCCATGAAACTTTGTATTTAGGCTTTCAAATAAAAATAAAGAAACACGTGTTTCGCAGATTTTGAAAAATCCACCCCCAAACGGAATAAATAGGGGATGAATGTTTGTATGAAAGTCCGTCATTTTATGAAAATCTGTATTTTGCCTTTCAATTAAAAATAAAGAAGGACGTGTATCACAGTTTTTGAAAATTCCACCCCAAAACCTAATTCCACGCGGACGAAGTCGCGGGCGCCCTCTAGTACGTGTATAAGCTCCATTCTTCCAATAGGTTTATTTATCTTGCTACAAAAGATATTGCGTGGGTGACGATGTCGGCATATAACGTGGGTATGCATTTACATAAACAAACGAAATTACGACTGGCGCAGTGGTGAGCGCTGTGGTCTCGGGTTTGATTCCCGGCGGAGGCAATTTGGGAATTTATAATTTCTGAATTGTTTCTAGTCTGATCTGGTGGGTGGCTATTTCCCACCCTACCGTCAAAAACGTGCCGCCAAGCGATTTAGCGTTCCAGCACGATGGTGTGTGGAAACAAATTAGGGGTATGGGTTGAATGGTATGATCGTAATATTGACTTTTTTAACAATAACATAAATATCTTTAGAAAACAAATTCATCATCGACTTTTCTCTCCATCATCAACTATGTAGTTTGCATGTTTTTCTTTGTAATAGTTTTCATAATTGCTTTCACTATTGGTGTTTGATTGTATAAGTTATTTTATTACCTACTTACGTTATTTTCTTATTTTTTATTCTTTATTTTTATTTTTCTATTCTACCACAATATGGACCACGTCAATATTTTATGTCATTCATTTAGGTACTAATTTTATGTTATAATTTTCTGACTCGTTAATTAATTTACTCAATCATGCTGTGTACACATATTATGGGTTGTTACTTGGTTCTCGATAAGTTGTATGTATTTATATTTTGTGTAATTTTTAGTCTCAACCTGTTTTGTGTGCCTCTTTAATAAATAAATAAATAAATAAATAAATAAATAAATAAATGGACACTGCCGTACCCCGTCCAAGTTAGCCCGCTTCCATCAGACTGCATCGTCACTTACCATCAGGTGTGATCGCAGTCAAGGGCAATCTTGTCATCGAATAGAAAAAAAAACTTTGACGCAATACTAGCGTTGATGTAACTTTACCCACTTTAAAAAAAAGCAAATATTTGTACAAAGCTTTCGGAATTTCGAACGCAATACAATTAACAAGCTCCTTAAACACACATTCGTCTATTGTTTGTGTGGGTGTAAGTAAAGGTGCTTATACATTATACATTTTTTTTAAATATTAGTTAAGCTGAATTCTCCCCTCCATTTCAAATAGGCAGAACGCTGGTGTTAGGAGTGGGTACGACAATAGGGCAACGTATGGAGATCTAAACGTCGACCTTTCAGTTTTCAGACCTTTTATCTGAAGCAATAAACTCAGTTTTAAGATTCGTTAAAGTCAGAACCTGGGTATACAGGCCACTTAAAGGTCTGAAAACAAAAAGGTCGACGGATTCTAATTAAAAAAAATATTACATGTTAAGGATCGAACCCTTCTCAAGAGAGTGTTAAGATTAAAATTTTAATTTTATAAAAAAAAATGTATTCAGATCGCAATTCTCGTGAAAGACGTTTACGTTTTTTACGCTTTTGAGTGAGATTGGGTGTCCAAAAATATTTATCAAAAACTTTTATAGGCAATGTATAAAAAATACCACTAATATAAATAGTTTGTATTTTACTGTATTCAGTAAAATACAAACTCAGTGTTAATACTCTACGCTAACAGCGTTGCAGTAATATTTTAAGGAATACAAACTAAACTGTTTAATTTGAGCTATAGGCGGGTTGTGACTTGATATTATATAGGCTATGGGCTGAGATACCTGACAGGTCTGTTTATTTATTTATTTTATTTATTTTTATTTTTTATGTACATATAAGGAATTACAAGACAACATTTTTATTTATTTATTAAAGAGGCACACAAAACAGGTTAAAACTAAAAAGTGCACAAAGTATAAATACATACAGCTTATCAAGAACCAAGTAACAACCCTTAATATGTGTACACAGCATTATTGAATAAATTAACTAACGAGTCAGAAAATTATAATATAAAATTAGTACCTAAATGAATGACATAAAATAGTGACGTGGTCCATATTGAAAGATATGCGTGGTATATATTAGAAGTAGACATAGGTGAAGCTTATCTCTAAAAAAAGAAATTTATATAATTATAGGCATAATATTATGTCTGTGTTGTGAATATTATGTCTGTGTTGTGAATAATCATCTTTACATCAAGCATAGACGAACAGTTTGCGCAAGCGCACGCAAGAGGAAACGCGTGATAGGAATCGACGCATGCGACTGCAATACACACATCTTTACTCTATCTATCAGATCAGGGTTGCTGTAAACATAAACAGATCAAACAACAGTTTTTAACCCTCGATGGAAATGTATCTATATATATGGAAATATTCCCTCGCAACACCCTAACGAACAGACCAATTGTGATGCGGTTTTTTCTGTTTAAAGGACTTCACACACGGCAGCTATCATGTATATTAATGTAGGTACATTACATCCCGGGATGTATAGCTTTACATTATCTTAACCTATCACACACGGAGCAGGTAATGTAATATGTCTTTCCCTTATTCCATTGGTATACGTCTCAAAATGATTTGTATCGAAATATAAATGTATATTTTCGTATCGCTCTATATCTTAAGATACGAAGATGTAAAAATATACATTATAGCTGTCGTGTGTGATCTCCTGACGATTTATATGGAAAGATGTAATGAGATGTATCGTGCTATAATATACATCTTTACATTATAGCTGCCGTGTATGAAGTCCTTAAAAGCTAACATAATCGAGGTGGGTCTGAACTATAATTTATGAATATCTGCTCAGGTGTTCGAAAATCATCAGCTCATTTTCTACTTGATTAAAGGGCTTTACCCTACCGATTTGGAAAATACTTTTTTTATTTAAAAGAGTTATATACTATATATACTCCCCAGGTAGTCGCATAGTTATCAGATCAGGATCTGATGATGGAATCCTGGAGAAATCGAGGGAACTCTTCAAATTTTATAGGCACAATTAACTATACTTTGTAATTGCGTTGGAAGTCGGTTTTGTAAAAAGAATTTTTACCTTTATACACGGTGAAATTTTATTAATGTGCTCATGAAACTGAACAACTTTCCCCAAGGAACATAGGTCGAAATATGAAAAAAAAAAATTGGACACTCCATACAAAATTGACGATTAGCTGATTGATCTACTCTATGGGAGGTCCAAATTTTTTTTTTCATATTTCGACCTATGTTCCTTGGGGAAAGTTGTTCAGTTTCATGAGCACATTCACCTCCTTCAGGATTTACGGGGAATTAAATTTCACCGTGTATTATTTAACCATCTTCATTTAAAACTCTAAACTCAAAAGTTTATTTCAACTTTTCGATTCTATTCGATATAAATTATATCTACATACTTACATATAATTTATATCGTAAGTGCGCCTTATTTGTGCAAACAGATGGCAAGTAGCCCCTATAGTTAGTAACAAGGAAGCACACGTCAGTTGCGTCTGTTTAACGGAGCGTGGCATTGTGATGCCAGTCTGCTGGTTAAGTCCGCCAACGTACATGAGGTGATTCATCAAAACGGGCTCAGTAAATACCATAAAAGGAATAAACAGTGGTATTATTTCACCAGTGCCGTAAATAGTGCGGTGCCACCGGTGCCCAGGCACAGGGCGCAGACTCTGGGGCGCGCAAGAATGGCCAGACCAGGCAGGACTATTATTTTTTCGGTTTGCTCCTGATAAGTTCCCGCTGCGCCCCTAGTGCTCGTTTGCCCAAGTTCTAGTTCTTTAAAAAAATAGATTTTTCTTCCAAAATATTAGATGATTTGTCCACCAACACCCAAGGTCCTTGTGCTTTATTTTATCACCCTGAATGAAATAAAGTAGGGGCCTATACATAGCATTGCTCTAGCTAGGGTACCTATAATATCTAAAAAAAAAACAAGGGCGCAGTTATAGAAGCTCGCACAGGGCGCAGTTATAGAAACTCGCACAGGGCGCAGAAAAAGCTATTTACGGCATTGTATAGCACCATACCATATGAGTTGGGACCTTTTTTCCGGGTTGTGCAACACGTGACTTAGTTGTTCCGGCGCTTCTTCTGCTTGACACCTTTTTTCTTTAATGCTCAAGTGGTGGAGGTGCCGGGACAACCTAATCTAGATAACCTAATTTAGGTATACCTAGTTGACGATGTGTGGCACAATTCATAAAATAAACGTTTCTTTCTTTCTTTCTATATTAAAGTATGAAGTAGGTAGGGGAAACTATTTCTGACACTTTATGCTATACCAGGGGCCATACAATAGGGGGTATGGGTTGAAGTACACTGCCATACCCGTTCCAAGTTAGCCCGCTACCATCTTAGACTGCATCGTCACTTACCATCAGGTGAGATCGCAGTCAAGGTCTACCTTATTATTGCATAAAAAAACACTATAGTAACGTCTCTTGGGTAGGGGGACTAGTCTCTAGTAGTATAGGTACCTATCCTATTGTAAATTCGATCGGGAGCACATTATTTTTTTTTACTTACACGCTTAATTGAGGGTCATGACTCATGAGTCACGACTCACGTAAGTCATGTCATGACTTCGACGATTTACATAATATATTTCACTCTATACTCCATACAACCTGTTTGCTTACGTCACCTCTCACTTGTATGAACTATGAGGTAATAATATCACGATATTTTGTTAATAAGAAATATGTGATTGTGTAGACTTCACCCACGTTAAATGTTGGGTTTTTTGCTCAACTGGTTCTTTATTTATAAACTAGCTTTTACCCGCGTCTTCGCTCACGTTATTTTCTTTTTTCCAAACCAGTGCCATGTGGAGTTTGTTTTTTCAGGATAATAAATATGTCACTCTCCGGATCTTCAACTATCTAGCCATGAAAAAAATCCCGTTTTCCATCAGTTGCTCCATTGCTGCGTGATTGAAGGATAAACCAACAAATAAATACATTTTTGCATTAACAATATTTATTACGTAACTTTAACAAAGTGCTTTTAAATCGTCAAATGAATCTACCACTGGTTCGGAATGCCGTTCCAGCCGAGAAGAACCAGCAAGAAACTCGGCGGTTGCTCTTTTAAAAATAAAATATTATGTAATAACAATATTATGTTGTGTACAATCTATTATCTATAAAACCATTATCAGCTTCAGTTTTCGAATTTGAGACCTATGCTTGAAAATGTTAAATATCTATGACTAAGAGATCAACTTAAAGTGTTTTTTCGTTTTGAAAAAAGTTTAACCAAAATGTCGATCCTAAACATACCTGTTTGATAAAGCTTTAGTGAATCCTACACAAACAACATGACAGGAAAACAAATATTTAAACATTTATTATGTGTTTTATTTACTCTCTTAACATCTACTAGCTGTTGCGCGCGACTTCGTCCGCGTCAATTTCGATCGCGATTAAGAAGCTTTTAAAAGAATATATTTTAAATATGGATAATTTTCCCCGGTTTTGCAACATTTTTCACTGATGCTTCGCTCCTATTGGTCGCAGCGTGATGTTATATAGCCTAAAGCCTTCCTCGATGAATGGACTATCCAACACAAAAATAATTTTTCAATTCGAACCAGTGGTTCCTGAGATTAGCGCGTTCTAACAAACAAACTCTTCAGCTTTATATATTAAGTATAACTATAGATAAGTGAGTGAAAAACATAACTGAATGATAGTATTTTGTTTAAATTACTGAATGTAATTTTTTTATATAGTTTGTTAAATTTATAAAAAACTAAATCCAAGTATCTAACGGAATTTTTCAAAAATAAGGACGCGAACCACCTATTTTTAAATCGATTAAAAATAACAACGCTTCGCATCGCAACGTGATGGGTAACTTTGTTTTCTTTTTATTTGATGACAAGATAGTCCTTGACTAGAAATTATAAATTACCAAATTACCTCCGCCGGGAATCGAACCCGAGATCTCCCAACTATAAGACCACAGCGCTCACCACTACGCCAGGGAGGTCGTCAAAAATCACTTTATACCTACTAATTCAAATTCAAATTCAAAATTTGTTATTTTTATTGAAGTGTTAACCTACACTTAAAGGAAATATCCTAAGAGATTTATAAATACATATCAAAAATTCCGAGGCCGGCGGGATTCGAACCCACATCTCTCTGTGAATCGCGCCCTGAGTGTTATAAATCTATTCAAATTCAAAATTATTAATTTCATGTAAATTAAAACTACTACTAGTTATATTTACAAAACTAGCTGTGCCCGCGACTTCGTTCGCGTGGAATAGTGACTTTTCGGGGCGCGGCTCTCAGCGCGCTTTATATAGCCACGGACGCTCAGGCGCGAGGCGTGTAGTACGTACTCTGTACGTTAAAAATGTTCGCCGTGATTCTTTAAATTGACATAACTTTTTTATTTATGAACCGATTGACATGAAATAAACACTAAATGTTAAGTGAAGCTTACTACAATATATTAGTGAAAACCGTATCTAAATCGAATAAGCCGTTTCTGATATTAGCGTGCACAAACACACAGACAAACAGACAAAAAAAAATTAATTACAATTTCGGGTTCGGCATCGATATAATAACAACCCCTGCTACTTTTTTTTATATATTTCCAGTGTACAGACACCACTTTTCTACAATTTTATTATATGTATAGAAAAATTCACGCCGTCCAAGTGGTCGTTTATGGGCATGGTGCCCAAAACACTGGCGCTATTCCCTCGTTTTTATTTAAGTTTTATTTTGTTGTATGTTCTTATAAATAAACTATTTCATGTGGGCCAACCTGTAGCTCTTATGACGTCATGACTGCCACCCGTTCGCCACTACTTATACCTATAATTTCCGCAGTATAGAACCTACACTCAACTTTTAAAATCTTTGCAAACATACAAATAAGGATCTTATCTTTTCCATTGTTCGCAAATCTAGCTCCCAGATAATTGCAGTGTTCAGTCAGCTCACCTTATTTAACCCAGGTAATAGATAGAGATCTAAATTGTTGACCCTGTTGCGTCTATTGGGTATGTGACTGTTAGAGATGCCAGATTTTTTTGCAGCCTATACCTAAGGGACGAATGGTTAAATGGGCAAAAAAATATGGGATTTCAGTTTTTTACCCGGGACAAATAAAAAACAAAATTATTTAGTGTCATTTTTTATTATTTTTTATATTTTTCCGAGGATCTAGTCAGTTTTAACATTGTCATTCTGACACTAATATGGTCGATGCGGGCTGCGAGTGCAATTAGTTACTTCACACTCCACAGTCGCTCGAGACGAGCCGAGTCAGACAATGTAGGTAAACCGTACGTTTTACGAACGTTGCGTGTGTCGAACTTAGATCGATTTCATAATGAGAAACGAAGTTCGGTTCAAATACGGGACAGAGTCAGTCCCGCCGGGACATTTTAAACTATGCCTAAAATACGGGATGTCCCGGGAAATACGGGATGTCTGGCAACGCTAGTGACTGTTGTCGAAATGTGGATTCATTAATTACAATCGAAAATGTAACATGTAAGAATAACATTTGTTAAAACAGAAAAAAATCGGTCAAAAAGCAATAAGTTATAAGCTGTTTTATTATTTTATTTTATTAGAATAGAATAGAAATATTTTTTATTCAAATAAACTTTTACAAGTGCTTTTGAATCGTCGATGAATCTACCACTGGTTCGGAATGCCCTTCCTGCCGAGAAGAGCCAGCAATAAACTCGGCGGTTGCTCTTTTCAAAAAATGTTTTTTACAATAGGTAACAAAACTATGCTATGTATACAGTGTTTCCACAATGAATGAATGAATTAAGCCTCAATAGCCCAACGGTTAAAGGTGCGGACTGAAAACTAAAAGGTTGCAAGTTCGAATCCCACCCGTTGCACTATTGTCGTACCCACTCCTAACACAAGTTTTCACTTATTTGGAGGGGAGAGGAGAACACCAGTCAAGTTCAGCTTGGCTGATATTCTTTTTAAAAGAAAAAATAAAAGAAAAATAAATGAAGTTTAAAAAATGCAAAACAATCCAATACATGTTAAGACAGGCAGACAAAGCAGACCCATTCCCGTTGGTGGCACCCGTTCACGAGCATGACGCATGATCCAGCCATTGCTTCGCTCAACCATATTTGAGGGAACGTAACAACCCGCACCACACGGTACCACCACAGAAATGTTTAAAGAGAGCATGACATACTTAGGCATGACATGATTTTAATAAATAGTATACAATTTATATTACAATTATTATATTATATTAATAGTTTACAATTTTAATGAATAAATATTTCGCAAGACCAGTTTATTCAAGTTATATAAGGTGACAGACAGAAGGACAGTCCAACAGGCGACCTTTCGTTAGCCTTGCTGCTTATATGTAGCGACGTGTAGGCGTTACCTATGAATACTAATAACCGGCCAAGTGCGAGTCGGATCCGTACAAGAAGGGTCCCGTATCATCGTACTAGATTTATAGTCCGTGTGTTATTTTATTTTTAAATCCTACTATCCTAATCACACTTCACACTAATATTATAAAGGCGAAAGTTTGTATGTGTGTGTGTGTGTGTGTGTGTTTGTTAATCTTTCATCGTCTTCTATTCGTTGTTGAATCTTAATCCATGCGCACGATGTCGCGGGCATCATCCAGTAGTATTATAAATGCGAAAGTTTAGATTAATGGATGGATGGATGGATGTTCGTAAGTCAATCACTTTATTTGACTGAAATTTGGCACAGAGATAGGTTATAATTCAGAATTAGACATAGGCTACTTTGTATCCTGGAAAACAGAGAGTTTCTGCGGGACTCAACCAAAAAAAGAATTTTCCAAATCGGTCCGGGCGTCTTCGAGATAATCGGGGAACATACTCACATAAAAAAATAAAAAAAAGATTCCGATGAATTGAGAACCTCTTTTTTTTTGAAGTCGGTTAATGAAATATAAAATTTTCGATTGTAGCGGGCGCAATATCACATCAATAGTGAATCATCAGAATTCGAAAAAATCAATCGAAGTCCAACTTACAAATTCACAGCACTCTCGCCCATTTCCTGTGGGTGCCGGGGGAAACCGGATATGACGTCACCCAACACCCACCCGTTCCGATCGCCGATCAATACTAATGATCCATAATAATAAATAATTGTCTACTGAATAATATGTGCAGTAAGAAATATTTCTATCTGTGTAATTTTTTTAAATAAATGAATTATGAAATCTGCCCTGGTAGCATGGGCGGGAGAAATTTTATCCCCGGGAAAAGGGTAAAACGTTTATCCCCTCGCTTAGCTTTATCCACCCGTCGAACATGGGCACAGCGGTGGAAATAACACTCAGTGGATATACTTATAGAAATATACATCGCCTTCTCCTCTGTCGCCATGCTTTAGCATAGGGAAAAGATACTTTTATCCCCTGTCAGTGGATAAAATCGGGGGATAAAACTTTTATCTCCTGCCCATAGTACCAGTGCTGATAAAGTTATGTTTTGAAAGTGTTTCAAAATCCATTTAAGTAAACGTTTTTGACAACTTAGGCTAAAACATAGAAAGTATTAATATATTCTTGGCATATTATATCGGCACCGGTATTATGTAATACTATGTTATGGTCAGCACAGGTCGACTACTTTTATTATTTTGAGAGCGTCAATTAAGTCTGCTACCTCTCTCATGCTACTGTTCCACCTGCGCCTTAACGCGTAAATTAACACGATAATAAAGGCATTACGCAGATGGGGCCAATATTTTAATGCGGGAATGTGTTGTAGCATTACTAATGACGTTAGACACTAAGCGATAACTCGGATGGTGGTTTTTTTGACACATCATAGAATTTTAACGCGTTGAATAACGCACCAAACTTTGTTGGCTACATCAGCGCTGTCTTTTTCTTTTTTTTTTTTAGAATAGAATAGAATAGAATTCTTTATTTGCATAATGTGTGTGTTTCTGTGCAGCGCAAGCTGTGAGGACGTGGGAACTACTTCTATCTCCATTTTGAATGTGATTTTGAATACGGACGACAGAACAGAACACTATTACTCCAGTTAACGCACTAATTCATGAAAAATTACTTTTGGCAGCATCTTTTCTGTGAATGTAGCCACCTGTTTAACGCGTTATTTTTTAATGCCCTAATTAAGGCGATTTGAGCGCAGCCGTTAACACTAATATTAATGCAGGATATTGTTGGTTTGTCTAATAAAGTAAAGTAATTTCTTTTTTTAGAGATAAGCTTCACCTATGTCTACTTCTTCTAATATAGTTATGAAACTCAATTTTATTTTAGGTCGCATTTCACGACATCATTTATGACATAAAATAAAATTAAGTTTCATAACTTTGCTAACAAAAGATTCAGAAAGACTTTTTTTTCGTTTAGGGAACAGAAACCTTTTTTGAGTTGTGTGACTATTGATCTGGGGGTGCGATACATTGTCTTATAAATTCTTATATGTACATGAAAAATAAAAATAAATAAATAAATAAAAAATAAAAATAAACGTCTTATCATCGAGTAAAAATTTTTTTTTTAATTCCAGGAGGATGGCACGGTGGAGTACTACAACAACATAATAGTGCAGCCACACCTGCGCCTGGTGACGGGGCAGGGGCGCGGCTACCACGTGCGCTGCCGCTACCGCCGCCGCGACCTCGCGCTGTACCACGTGACGCGCCCGCGCGCCGACCGCCTCACCGCCGGCAACGGGATCGACAAGTAAGCCGACACCGTAGAATAAGTATCCTCTAGAATCCTACCAAACGTGTCGCCGAAAGGGATTGTATAACACTGTGAAATACTTAGGCTACGACATAAAATACGACATATGTTATGGTCAGCACAGGTCGACTACTTTTATTAGTTTGAGAGCGTCAATCCAGGCTGCTACCACTCTCATGCCACTGCTCCACCTGCGCCTTAATGCGTAAATTAACACGATAATAAAGACATGCAGATGGGGCCAATATTTTAATGCGGAAATGTGTTGTAGCATTACAAATGACGCTAGACACTAATGGCGGTTTTTTTGACACATCATAGGATTTTAACGCGTTGAATAACGCACCGTAGAATAAGTATCCTCTAGTATCCTACCAAGCGTGTCGCCGAAAGGGGTAGTATAACACTGTGAAATACCTACTCTTGTACGTCTTGTTGCTCACAATCACCTCACTATGTATTGTGAGCAACAACTCAAAACGTGGCACGCAGTGAGGGACGGATATAGACATAGCTGTGTCTCATTCTATCTTGTTTGAAATCGCTATACTGCATCTCTTTCGTGTAGGAGTGAAAAGGAGATATCATTAAGTCTATAGTACTTCTCTGTCTACGGCTGACACCTTCTCCAGAAGGGGTGAATTCGTCGCGAATCCTCTAATCCGTACGTTGAGTCCAGAAAGAATGACCATAAACAATGCCGTGTAAAAATTTTACAATTCTATTCTCTAGTATCTCGACTCGTGTGGATCTCTACCTCTATATCTAGTATCTCGACCCACACAAGTCGAGATACTAACGCGCCTTGTACGCTTAGCAAAGGAGTTGTCTTATTTCCTCTCCCATCCAAAAAAGTGTTGTATTATTCTTTAAAAAGAATTTTTTTTAAAGGTTTTTATTTAAAGTAAAAAAATTACTCCGAAAATTCAGATTTTCGTGCCTTGGATTCGAACCCCAAACCCACGATAAGCCGAAGTCCTAACCACTACACTGTCACTGCGATAATATTATTTGCGTCGGCTCTAAAATTCATCTACACAAGTCAACTTATAGAATACCAAATCTGTTGAGATATTATAAAAATACCGTTATCTTTCACGACTTGCTTTTAGTTTTAAAAGGGAAAAAAGACATAAAAAAAGTAATTAATAAAATTATACGCCCATACGAGCGGGTTATACCCAATGCTGCTATTAGGTACCATATAAATGTCTAGACAAGATTATCGAATATCTCTTTTGGTTAAGTTTTGGTAAGCCATATTGGTAAGTCGATTTCGATGCGACAAATCGTAGGTCTATTAATTTTTTTTTTGTTTGTAATTTTTTTTTCATTTGTTACCAATTTTAGTAAGGCACATATTATTATTTTTAAGCTATTGTATAGCTTCTATCGCGGGCCTTGAGCGTGGAGACCGAATCCAGAAATTCCGTAATGAAAATAACTTGACACGGGAGGAGTCCCGTCTCTACGGTGAGCCGCTAGATGGCGTTGATAAAAAATGCTATGCAATAGCTTTACCGCGGCAGTCCCCGAGTGCCACACGTCTTTTTTTTGTATTTTTTTCATTGGTTACAGACCATTGGGTTTGAAATAAATAGTTGTGTAGAGTGAGTAATAGAGTGCCTAGTTTGAATCTTGAGCGTAGCGAGTGATTCTAACTTAGAATCCTGAATCTAGCGAGGGATTCAAAGCCACAAGAAACAAAAACTTTTCTAACGTGTGAGACATACACACAACTTTTCACTTCACTAGTTGAAAATCAGTGAGCAAAAGCAAAAACGACTTTTGCTTACTGGTTTTAGACAGCTAAGGCGCCCTTTTTGGACTAGTGAGGTGAAAAACTTATTTACATATTTATTTCTCTTATATGACACTTTTGTCCCCAGCGAGGAATACGACGAGGACTCGGGGCTGCTGCCGTCCGTCACGATGAAGATATTCAAGGGAGACCCCGAAGATAAGCAGGTGGGTAAGGCCGTAGATTTTGCCACTTTGTAACATAGACACTCCTATGTTACGGTAACGTAGAAGTAACGTGAAAGTAACACAGTGTTTGTAAGGCTGATTACATAACGTACTTATTTTAACCGACTTCAAAAAAGGAGGAGATTTTTGTAATAAACTTGTAAGTATAGCATTTTTTATAATCGCCGATCATTCAGAGATAAGAGAGAGAATTCAGTAATAGGAAAAATATATTTTTTTAAACTATCATCAATGGAATTTAGTAACCAAAACTCTCTGGCTGTTTATCAAATAAAGGTACATTATTCTGATTATTACGAAGATGAGTTTCAATTAACTCATCTTCTTTTAAACTCATTCTTTGTTCAATAGAACTATTTGAAAAATCCGCTCCTGGCAGAATGTGTACATTAACCTTTACAACACTTCAACGTTACTAAATAACAATCAACGTTACCAGTAACATAGAAGTCACATAAAAGTAACGTCGAAGCGTAATTTTAGAGGTTTTAAACAGGAATAATTACTAAATGCGAGACGATTTTAGTCAAATACACATTATCATGTTTTTATAAATCACTTTAGCTAAGTATAACACATACATGTGTGTAATAAAAACTGTTATTTACCTTTAAAATCACCAAAGTTCACAAAAAAAAGCTGCTGACGAAACACACTCGCACACCTTTGATAAAATTCCACAGGCTAGAAAATGGCGGTTTCTTTTTTTTTATTTCGTTGCCGGAATCTTTAGTGTGGCCAGTGCCATTATAAAATACTACCCTAAAGTTATTGAATATTTAGATGCCCAATTTTGGTAACATACAAAATAGTAACGTAATAAGTAAAAATAAGGAGACAACATTTTGAATTGCGATAAAACATTTAAAAACGCATATTTAAATACATGGAACCCAGGATGTAATTGCTTAATCTATTCACATTTCAGATATTCATAGTAATTTAGGACTTTAAATAGAAATAATGTAGTTATAACGAGCCAAATATTTGACTGGATCAAAAAGACAGCTTATTTTGGGCAAAATTTCGGGGTAAGGTCAGTTTTAAGTCATTGTATTTTTTTAAATATATGACATACATTCAATTTAAGAATGCACTATAGGAGTTTAAGAACTACCTAACCTAATTAGGATACTTGCATAACAATTTACGCAGTACTTCGATTTTTAATACGCATGTCAAGTTAAGGGACATTTTCTTTTTACAAAAAGTGGCAAAATCTACGGCCTTACCCAGGTACTACCCGTCCACGTCAAGTTGGCCGCTACCTCGCCCCGCGCTTCCCCGCACCGCACCTCAAGTCAGACCCGCTTAGTACAGATAGCAATGTACCGCTCGCGATTGTCGCAACCATATATTTTCAATGTTTTTGTTAACTTTAAATTAGATAATTATTTTTGTTATTGTCATGCACTGGTAAGCGAATAGTTTTGCTGTATGTACCTACTAAATGTCTGCACCAATTTGATCATTAAATTTTTGTTCAGCTACCTACTATTCGTTAGATGGTACTAGGTAAGTTTGATAAAGTTGGTGATTCAACAACTATTCGTTAGATGGCAATAGCTCCGTTTGATTATTTTATTTTTTAGCTTGCACAGTCACTCCACCACAGATAATGCGCAGAACTACAAGGTACGGGCGACTTTAATGCGCATTACAAGAGCTTTGATTCAATGTATGAAGTGGTGCGGGTTGTTGCGTTCCCTCAAATATGGTTGAGCGAAGCAACGGCTGGATCATGCGTCATGCTCGTGAACGGGTGCCACCAACGGGAATGGGTTTGCTTTGACTGCTCATCTTGACATGCGTTGGATTGGTGTACCTGCGTATGCATTTTTGCACTTTTGAAGCTTTATTGTGGAAGCACTATATACATAGCATAGCTTTGAAAAAAAAAATTTTTTTTGAAAAGAGCAACTGCTGAGTTTCTTACCGGCTCTTCTCAGCAGAATCTGCATTCCGAACCGATGGTAGATTTATGACGTGTCATAAGAGCTACAAGTTAGCCTACATGAAATAAATAAATTTTTAATTTTTGAATTTTGAACAATCTTTCCTTGTACTTACTTATTCATTTATCTATGCTATTGTAGGTGTATCATCTTCTACAACGAGTATAAAGGCGCAAACTATTAATTAATGATTATTTTTTAGGTGGCGTCAAACGTGAAGATCGGCGACAGCCTGACCCTGGTGGTGTCCCTGGAGAAGCAGCGGCAGTACGGGCTGCTGGTTTCCGAGTGTTCCGTCCGCGACGGACTCGGCTGGGCGGAGCAGAGCCTCATTGCTGACGACGGGTAACTGATTAGTCATCATTATCATCATTATCATCTCAATCCATCAGTCCACTGCTGGGTCTAACTGACATTATCATCATCATCGTTATCATCTCAACCTATCAGTTCATTGCTAGATTTGACTAGTGTCATCATCATTATCATCTCAACTTTTGCTAGGTTGACACATTTATGTCATCATCATTATCATTTCAATCCATCAGTCCACAGCTAGATCTGACTCGTGTCATCATTATTATCATCTCAACCTATCAGCCCACTGCTGGGTCTAACTGACATTATCATCATCATCGTTATCATCTCAACCCATCAGTCCACTGCTAGATCTAACTGACTCATGTCATAAGAACGATGTTCTTATCTCAAACTGTCAGTCTACAGCTAGTTCTGACTGACTCATGTCATCAATATCTCTCAACCTATCAGTCCACTGCTAGATCTAACTATCTATCATTTCATCATCATTATCTAAACTAATTTGTAGAAATTGCTATAATTTTTGTTACACTACTTAAAATAATCTGTATGCCCCTAAATCTTTTGTACATGCCAGTTATTGGTATTTTTGCAATGTGTCTTTTAGTTGTAAGTCTTTTTGTTGATATTTTTACATTTGTGCATGAATATTGTTGGTTTGTCAAATAAAATAAAATAAAAGAAAAATTATCATCTCAACCCGTCAGTCCACTGCTAGGTCTAACTGACTCATGTCATCAATATTATCAGACAGATAGACAGACAAAAAATTCAAAAAAAAAATTGTTTTGGGCTCAGTATCTATAATAAAGCATCCTCCGATTAAAATTTGCAAAATATATTTTATGTACAGAATTCTTAGCGTTACAGTTTTATTATAAGTATAGACTTATAATAAAGAATGATGGTTGCTCCTTGCTCGTGAACGGGAATGGGTCTGTTTTTGTCTGCCTGTCTTAACGTGTATTGGATTGTTTTGCATTTTTGAAACTTCATTGTGGAAACACTGTATACATAGCATAGTTTTGTTACCTATTGTAAAAAACAATTTTTTTACAACAACCGCCGAGTTTATTGCTGGCTCTTCTCGGCAGGGAGGGCATTCCGAACCAGTGGTAGATTCATCGACGATTCAAAAGCACTTGTAAAAGTTTATTCGAATAGAAAATATTTCTATTTCTTGTAGGTGCCCCCTGGACGGTGAGATCATGGGGCTGTTCCAGTACTCGGCGGAGCGGCAGGAGGCGCACGTGTCGTTCCCGGCGCACAAGTTCCCGTACACGGCCAGCGTGTACTACACGTGCGAGGTGAAGCTGTGCGACCTGAACCACCCCACGGACTGTGTGAGTGTGACGCCAGCTTTACCTATAGTGCAGGGTGTGCAACGCACACGGGGGCGGGTTGTAGGGGGCGCCGCGCCGAGCCGCGCTCGCGACACCTCCAAAGAGCATGCGTCGCCGTCGCTCGCAGCAATCTGTTTACTTAGTAGTTTTTGCGTGATGCGCGCACAGACAGACAGACAGACAAAAAATTTCAAAAAAAAATGTTTTCGGTTCAGTATCGATAATAAAGTATCCTCTGATTTAAAATTTTCAAAATATATTTTTCAACACAATCTATAATTATATAAAAAGGCTTGTCCTGACTGACTGACTGACTGACTGACTGACTGACTGACGATCAACGCACAGCCTAAACCACTGAAGTTAGAAACTTGAAATTTTGACAGTAGGTTCCTTTTATGACGTAGGCGAGCACTAAGAAAGGATATTTCGAAATTCGCCCCCCAAGGGGGTAAAAAGGGGGGTTAAAGTTTGTATGAAACTCCGTCATTTTTCGAGTTATACTCATGAAATTCGGTATTTAGGCTTTAAATTGAAAACAAAAAAGTACGTGTTTCACAGTTTTTAAAAATTCTACCCCCTAAGGGGTTAAATAGGGGTTGAATGTTTGTATAATAGTCCTTCGTTCTTCAAGTTATTTTTCAAGTTACGTTTATGAAACTTGATATTTTGGCTCTTGATTAAAAATAAAGAATTACATATTTTACATTTTTTTTAATTTCTCCCCCCAAGGGGGTAAAAAGGGGGGTTAAAGTTTGTATGAAATTCCGTCATTTTTCAAGCTATACCCATAAAATTCGGTATTTAGGCTTTAAATTGAAAACAAAAAAGTAAGTGTTTCACACTTTTAAAAAATTCTACCCCCTAAGGGGTTAAATAGGGGTTGAATGTTTGTATGATAGTCCTTCGTTCTTCAAGTTATTTTTCAAGTTATGTTTATGAAACTTGATATTTTGGCTCTTGATCAAAAATAAAGAATTACGTATTTTACATTTTTCGAAAATTCTCCCCCCAAAGGGGTAAAAAGGGGGGTTAAAGTTTGTATGAAACTCCGTTATTTTTCAAGCTATACCCATAAAATTCGGTACTTAGGCTTTAAATTGAAAATAAAAAAGGACGTGTTTCACGGTTTTCAAAAATTCTACTCCCAAAGGGGTTGAATGGGGGTTGAATGTTTGTATGAAAATCCATAATTTTTCAAGTTAATATCGAGCAACGGATCTACGTGATTCTTTGATGGGTATGGTTGCAGACAGTGTGTTATAGGTTACTTTTATTCGGACAAAATCAGGAGTCCGCACGGGATTTTCAAAGAACCTAATTCCACGCGGACGAAGTCGCGAGGGGACAGCTAGTTGCTCATAAAGTGGCTCGAATTTCACCGCAATTAGGCTCATAGTGACACCTATAATCAAACTGTGACTTTTTCATTACTATTATTCACAAGTGAGTTATAGAGTTTATTTTTTATATTTTATTGGTTAAGTTGCTCTGTTCTTAAAAAAGTTTCTATACAAAAAAGATCGCGTTCACAATCTATTATGTTAATTATATACTGTTCCTTTTTTATATGGGTATGAATCATATTCTAGTAGAGTTGTAAGTGGAGAAATTGAAATTTTAAGTTTAATTTCTTTGATTACTTGAAACAATGAGAATGTTAATGAGCTCCTTCTTTTCCTGTGCCCTTCAATTTGTACGTACTTAATAAATAAAACTTTTGTACGTGGATATTCGAGAAAAGCCAAAAAAAAAAAAAAGAAACCTCATTCTTTTAGTCTATTAAGGGTGCGCGCGCATTCCGGAAAACTGATTAATTTTTCTCATCATTGCGAAAACATTTTCACAACTCGTTTTCACTGTTTTGTACCATAATGTACTATTTTTAGTATTATTTTCTTCACAAGTGTGTTGAAAAACGTCGTATGATACACGTGTGTATTGATGATTACCACTTGTACCATAATGTACTATAATGTACAGAATTCGTCCCGTTACAGTTTTATTATAAGAATAGATTTATTTTTGTTTGGTTGATAAAATAAATCTGCTTTATGTTTCTAGGAGCCATGTTCTCACAAAAAGAACCGCGTTCGTCGAGATTCTGACGACGGCGCGCCGGCCACTGTGGAGGTGTTCTCAGGCCTGTGGGTCAACGAAGCGGACTCTGTCGAGAACGACGAGGTTACATCGGAAAAGGTACAGCATTTTAACATTTAACTAATCTCACCTGATGTAAGTGACGATGCAGTGTAAGATGGTAGCGGGCTAACTTGGAAGGGGTATGGCATTGTACATTCAACCCATACCCCCTAATCGGTTTCTACACGCCATCGTGCTGGAATGCTAAATCGCTTGGCGGCACGTCTTTGACGATAGGGTGGTAACTAGCCACAGCCAAAACCTCCCACCAGACAAACCATCAGTAGTATAGACATGAATAATAATTGGAGATCTTCTTTGAAAAAAAAAAATATGTTTTTTAAAAATATTAGCCAAGCTGAAGTTAACTAATATCCTCCTATCCCCTCCAAATAAGCGGAAAGCTTGTGCTAGGAGTGGGTACGACAATAGTGCAACGGGTGGGGTTCCAACCTGCGATCTTCCAGTTTTCAGTCCACACCTTTAACCGTTGGGCTATTTAGGCTTTTACATTTTTTTTTTTAATTATTTATTTCATGTTCACAAGCTGGCCTACATTAAATAAATAATTTTTAACTATCAATAACATGAAATTGAAGTGTGAAAGAAACCTCTAGAAATATATTTCGTCTCTTTAATTCCAGAAAGAAGATACCATCTGCATATCACAGCGTCACTTCGCGATCGCCATATGTATAGCCGGTGTCATCCTCATGATTTGCGTTATCGCCGCCATTGCGTTCATTCTCGCGCGAAGACGGAACCCTAAATCTTATTCAAGAACCGGCAGCTCCTTGTATAGCACACTTCCCTATACTAACACTGGTTACTCTCAAACTAGCTAAAAAACCCTATATAAATGTCCGTTAACGGGTACATTTACCCTAAACTGGGTTGATGTTAAATTTTTATGGACCAAGAAAAATCGGATTTTTCTTGGACAGGCCTAAACTAAATAAACAGTTAAGTAATCCAATTTTTATCGTACGGCACCCATTTTTTCGTGTCATAAAAATGGCGGACTCTCAATGTCATTATTGACATTAACAAGGTTATAAAATCCCGACAGAAAAACCTATTCTTTTAAAAAAAAACTTCTAATAATACCTACGTATTTAGCCATACATTTTTTTTTGGCTTCAAAGTATGATCACATAAAACTCGTGTGAGATAATATTTCGGTTCGTAAAAAGTAAAAACTTATAATTTCAACCCAGTTTTAGTCCAATTAAGGATATAAAATATGAAAAAGACAGAGAGGGAAGATAGGGTAGCGGGCCCTATTTGTGTCATTTAGATTTTAAGGTAATAGTGTGGAAAAGAATTCAAGTTGGTTTTCAGGTACAACGAAATTTCATTTTTTGAACGTTTTGCTGATTGTGTGTTATGCCATCATTATGTGTATGTGCGTGGGTGATTTTATTACGACTTAAATACAAAAAGTAACACAGTTTAAAAGGATTTATGAAATTCATAAATAAATTTATTTTTTATCTATAGCTAGTATTCATAATTTAACTAAATATATAGAATGTTGCGTTCTGAAACCGCGACAATTCAGTCATTATTTAGTTTAGGAACCGAATAATAATAAGTCATATTATTAAATAATTTTTGAATTTACATTTTTTGTGATAATAATAATATCCGTCCATGAACTATTTTTATTTTAAGTTTTTATTTTATTTTATTGGAAGGTAACCTTGCATTACGTAATATTGTATTATTGTAGGATGAATATTGTAGTCATTGACCTTCAAAATAATATTACCTAATTGACTCAATAGTTAGTATTTTTATGTGATTTTGAATTTAGTGTTACTTGAAAATGTAAACTTGCGATAACTATTCTTAATTTGTAACACAGATTGTGGTTATCTTCAAAGTATAAAACAATAGTTAAAGCTGGTATACTACACTATACTAGACTATAGACAATATTTTTTTTCGGTGGTGGGAACAACCTATTCTCTATGGTTTAAACATCCCTATAATATAGAAAAAATCTGTGATTTTATATTTTGAACAAAAATATTGTTTCTTATAATAGTTACATATCTACTTTAATATTCAGAATTAAAAGTAGTCATTTATATCCGTATGTAATGTATAATCTGACATTTACTAATTTCTTAAAATGGATGCCATATTGATTATAAATTCCTAATATCTAGTTTATAGCCGAGTTAATCCGTCCATTATAGGTGCTATTTTTTGATAATTAAGCTTATTGTATCGCTTATCTTCGGCACAGATTTAAAGAACAATTAAGATGGTGCTAGCTTCACTTTTAATGAATACCTCTTGGGTAAACTCCATCTGTATTTTTCTTTATTTCTGTGAATTTTGCTTCCTATAATGTTTTGTAACAACGAATTTTGACATGCGTTTCATACTTACCCCATTGTTTTTAGTTAACTGTATAATTACCTAGGTTTTTTTTGGTTCACAATGGGGTTCTGGAACCATATCGAAACGTTAAACCGTCAAAGGTTTTTACTGTGTACGAATTTTTAACAAATATACTGACTTAAAATACTTAGAGGTTTGTTTTTCTTATTTTTCTACCATTTAAACCCATTTTTTTTTAAATTTATACTCTGGTCTGTGTAGCATGGCGCGGTATAGACTACAGACTTATTTAATTTACTAATTATTAGGTACTAGCTGTTGCCCGCGTCAATTTCTGTTATTATGATCGCGATTAAGAAGCTTTTAAAAGAATATATTTTCAATATGGATCATTTTCCCCATTTTTACATTTTTCATTGATGCTTCGCTCCTATTGGTCGCAGCGTGATGTTATATAGCCTAAAGCCTTCCTCGATAATTGGACTATCCAACATAAAAATAATTTTTCAATTCGAACCAGTAGTTCCTGAGATTAGCGCGTCCAAACAAACAAACTCTTCAGCTTTATATCCATTCTTTATTATTATTCTGTATCCATCCGTATTTCACGACTATATTTAAGGGTGCAACTGCAATCCTTCTCGGGAACGGACAATAGTGAAGAGAAATGGTTCGTCTAAATTGTCACCTGCACCATCATTGTCTAATGTCTATGCCGCATGCTAAACCGCATAGATTGTAGACTAGTCTTATAACTGCCCCCGCCAGGAATCGAACCCGAGACCACCCAGTTATAGGGCCACAGCGCTCAGGGAGCTAGTTAGTAAATAAAATTTCATTTTATCATCGTCATAAAAAAATGTCTTTTATTGTACTTAAACACAGACAAAAATATGTAACAAATATTGATGATACAATTTATGATAGGTTTAGGTCATGGAAGTAGTATAATTCTTGCAAATCACGAGGGCACGTGAGCTTTACTTGTGGTTACGTCGTATTGCGTAAGTGTGCGTGCCTGTCAGGAGCCTAGGTGGGAGCGGTCAGGCGCGAGCAAGCTCTCGCTCCCACTTATATAGATACGACACACACACAACCATGAGTCACGCGCTCTTGTGAATTGCAAGAACTATACTAAAGTATGGAAGTAAGGTTGTCTATGTAATTTGTCACTAAAAGAAAAAAAAAAACTGGCAAGACAATATTATGCGACAAAATTAGGTCTGTGGAACGATAGGTGTCGTTTGGCCAGGAATATGGTATTTTAAATTTAGTGTCATTTGACAATTCGAACTTAATAACCAGTTGATAATCGAATAAACACAAACTGCGATGTTTTGTTTCACTCACACTTACGTGATTGTAATAAACAAGAATTGAATAAAATATAGGTGTACTCAGTTTTTATTTTAGTCAGGGTTCCATGCTTTATTCCTACTTCCATGATTTAGGTAGGTACATGTTAATTCGACAAAGCATCTCTGTTGCTAAATTGCAACACTAAATTGACAGGTATAAATCTAGTGCCATCTCTTTTATAATGTTCCATGCTGAAAGAGATAGCAATAGTTTTATACTTGTCAATTTAGTTTACAGATTAGAATTCGGCATATTACTACACTGTTTTAAGCCTGCTCCGGTTTTTTATATGGAAGGGTTAGTATAACATTTAATTCGTATTCGATGACATTCGCGTCAAAGCAAACTGAACCTTAACTATATTAGTTTAAAGTCGCAAATTCAGTACCACTGATTTTAATTCACAGCGTATCCGTATTCGTAAACGTATAATGCACACACGAAATTGAACTCTAATACAATGACGTTATGGTCCATTTTATATTGACATCGAATACGATCAATCCAATTAAATCTTATACTAACTCTACCGTCAATTTAGCTTACAGATTAGAATAAGGCACCACTACACTGTTTCAAGCTGCTCCGTTTTTTAACCCCCGACGCAAAAAGAGGGGTGTTATAAGTTTAATGTGTCTGTGTATCTATCTGTGGTATCGTAGCTCCCAAACAGATAAATCGACTTTCGTTTAGTTTTTTTTGTGTCATAGATAATTTCATCCCGAATGTTCTTAGCCATGTTTCATGAAAATCTGTTCAGCCGTTTGAAAACTATTTTAATTTCGGGGGTGTTTTCAATTTTCAATTGTTACTTGTTATACTTTGAAGTGTCCAATGCACCAGACTAGCAAACTACCGCAGGAGATATTACAGTACGGAGAGACAGATGCATTCTCCATTCCCTCACTCTCATAGTCCAACGGCGAAGGAATGATGTCACGGTGGTGTAATACCACCAGATTCCCATCTACAGGGTGCTATAGAGAATTACTTGACAGCAAAATCCCATTAAGTTATTAGCACATGTCCACGTCAAGTTGGCCGTTGATGACCGTTACAAAATGGCGTCATACAGTACCGTTGACAAGAAAATAATAATTGTAAATATGGTTGAGCGAAGCAATGGCTGGATCATGCGTCGTGCTCGTGAACGGGTGCCGCCAACGGGAATGTCCCATGTTGACATGTGTTGGATTATATGTATTGCATTTTTGAAGCTTCACTGTGGAAGCACTGTATACATAGCTTAGTTTGGTTACTTATTGTAAAATTATTTTATTTTTGAAAAGAGCAACTGCCGAGTTTCTTGCCGGTTCTTCTCAGCAGAATCTGCATTCCGAACCGGTGGTAGATTTATGACGTGTCATAAGAGCTACAAGGTAGCCTACATGAAATAAATAAAAATTTGAATTTGAATTTATTTTCATTGTAACCACGACTGTGACAGAAATTTTCTTCTCTGGCAATGCTTTTCATGGCAATGACATCTTGAAAGTCTAAAGGCGTAATTTTTAATTTTTTTATATTTTTCCGCTTGAAAAACCTCATTCATTAAAGTATTTAATAGTCTGCGCTATGCAAAACTTTTCCTTTTTTACTCATCGTAGAAGACGATACGCTAACAATATTAAGCAAACAAAAATAAGTAACTAATTTAAAGTTAACAAAAACATTAAAAACGTAACAATAACAAAACTTTGAAAAAATTCGGTAGTGACAATCGCGAGCGGTACGTTGCTATCTGTACTACGCGGGTCTGACTTGAGGTGCGGTGCGGGGAAGCGCGGGGCGAGGTAGCGGCCAACTTGACGTGAACGGGTAGTACATAGACAAATACACTTAAAATAATAAGTACATAAATACACTATTTAATATAAATAACTTTAAAAGTAATTACCGAGCAGTAAATATTACACATAGAGCCTCACACAGCCAGCCTCGGATTCGTAGAGCGTCGTCTCTGTCACTCATTACTATATGACGTTCGTAGAGCGTCGTCTCTGTTTGTTGTAGACCGTTATCGTTCTATAGCTTCATGCAACAAATACGACGCTCTACGATGCCAAAACTTGTAATATTTACTACCGGGTACCATACAATATTGTGATGCTTATTAATTAAATAATTATCTTACAAAATAAGACGAGGATATCACATAAGAAAAAGATATAAAAGTCAGTCTTAGTCTATACTAAATAAATTCATACAATACAGCTGTCCATTTATTATTGTTTTACATATAAGGCTCAAAACACAATGGCGCGAAGCGAAGCAACGCGTCGTTTCTGAAATGTTCCAAAATACTATGTGTATCAACATACAACCCTACCATACTAAAAATGCAATGTCAAACTTGACGCCACTTGTATTGAAATTCAAGGATTTTTCTATTTTTTGTAATTATATTATTGTTGAATTTTTCTAAGCAGTAAAATTTAATCAACCGAAAGACGTCCACAGCTGGACAAAGGTCTCTCGCATAGACTTTCACATGCCTCGGTCTTGCGCCCGTATCTAGTATCGTCTTGTCTGAAGGCATCAGCTAATTGTCTGTAAATGATTGCTCCAGTGTGTTCCTAATCCCCTCTGATTGGCTGAATTTACAGTGTTCAGTGGTAGAACAGTGAAGGAGGCACAGTTGTGAAGTTGGCCGCGGGTGTCAGTACGGCAGAGCGTCGTCCATCTGCAGGGTTAGCATGGGGAGGAGATAAAAGTTTCATCCCCCGATTTTATCCACTGACAAGGGATTAAATTAGATAAAACTATGCTAAAGCATGGCGACAGGGAAAAGGAAAAGTATATTCCTATAAGAATATCCACTGTGGATATTATTTCCACCGTTTTGCTCATGCTCGGCAGGTGGATAAAACTGAGCGAGGGGATAAACATTTTATCCTTTCCCCGGGGATAAAATGTCTCCCGCCCATGCTAGCTATGCTGGACGTCTTCAGGGTGTCACAAGTGTGATATTGGCGGCAGGTGTCAGTACGGCAGAGCGTCATCCATCTGAACCGTCATGAGGGAATCTTCAGGGTGTATCTCCAGCAGGGCTTCGGTGCCATCGTTGAAGGGGAAGGAGACACTGCCGTCCACTACCAGACCTGGTGATAGAATACGAAAAGAGGATATAAATACGCGCGTCGACGTTGCGCTAATGCGTCTTGAGCTCTAGTACGTTTATCTCACTAAGTTACGGGCGCTTTACTTGTGGTTACGTCGTGTACATGCACATTGCGTAAGTGTGCGTGCCTGTCAGGAGCCTGGGTGGGAGCGGTCAGGCGCGAGCAAGCTCTCGCTCCCACTTATACAAATACGACACACACACAACCATGAGCCACGCGCCCTCATAAAATGCAAATCTATATGAGTGATTATTCTCACCAGCGTCAGTGCAGTGTGACCGCACTCTAACAGCTCCTGCCCGGTCGCGAACTCTCAGGCCACGTGGCGTCGGCCATTCCTCAAACGTTATGTACTCTCTCACTGAATACGCCAGATATTCGGAATCTGAAACACCAAATAAATAAATAAATACAAATATATGATTTTTTTTCAACATGTATTTTTTATTTTATTTAAGAATACTAAAGTTATCGTGTACCAAAGAGATCCACTTTAAAACAGATAGTTAGGGTCACCCTACAAACGTAATCTATCAGCTGTTGATACATTAGGCGCGCTCGGCGGCCGTTGACCTCTGAGCACGTATTTTAATTTCGTCCAATAGTATGACCATGATTTGCTTATTCTATGGTCATATGTGGCAAAAAAAATTCAAAATTCAAAATTTATTTATTTCATATAGGCTAAATTGTAGCTCTCATGACACGTCATAAATCTACCACCGGTTCGGAATGCAAATTCTGCTGAGAAGAGCCGGCAAAAAACTCAGCAGTTGCTCTTTTCAAAAAAAAAATTTTTTTTTTACAAATCTATGCTGTGTATACAGTGCTTCCACAATAAAGCTTCAAAAATGCAAAAATGCATACGTAGGTACACCAATCCAACGCATGTCAAGACGGGCAGTCAAAGCAGACCCATTCCCGTTGGTGGCACCCGTTCACGAGCACGACGCATGATCCAGCCATTGCTTCGCTCAACCATATTTGAGGGAACGTAACAACCCGCACCACACGACACCACCACAGAAATGTTTAAAGAGAGCATGACTACTCAGGCTACCCATGTTGCGGCATCGAATTGAGTATTAATATTAAACTATTCATTTTCAAATATTTCAAAAAAGGTACAAAACTATTAATGGACTATGGATGGATAAGAATATCAACTTGAAAGTGCGTCAACTCACCGGCTGGGAACATCAACTTCTGGTTATACTTCTCGGTGACTTCTCTCGCCTTCTCCAGCGTCGTGTCCATCTTGATGTTGTAGTCTTCACCCAATATCTTCATCAGCTCCAGGACTGAGTGCGTCCGGAGGCAGTTAATACTGAAACAATGTTATTTGCTCATTTTTATCTGACTACCGCCAAGCCAAAAGGAAGAAAGAATTTTAGCAGTATTTGTAAGTGTATGTGTCTTTACGTATGTTCCACCTTAGCACCTAAATTACTAAGCCGTCTTTTTTATTTTCCGGGATATCTCTGATTTTCCGGGATGAAAAATATATTACTCTCCAGGTCCTTGACTATACCCAAGCAAAAAATCACGTCGATCCCATGCTGGGTTGCGGCGTGATTGAAGGACAAACCAACAAACCAACACACTTTCACATTTATAATGTTACTAATATTTTGTAAGTATAATATTAGCAAGGATTTGATTAAAAAAATGAATTTTTAAAAATGGATACTCAGATAACATGATACTTTTTATCTTTTCCGCTTCGAGAACTTTTTATATCGAAGCCTAAAAGATAACGAAATAAAACGAAAACATACAAATATAATGAAGCAGACTAGCAAAAGAACAGGGTTGGCATGCTTAAAACAAGTTGTTTTAAAACACATGTTTAAACTAGTATTTAAAACAATAAGAAATGTTTTTTTTTAATTAATTAAAAAAAATGTTTATATTTCCAACACTGCAAAAGAATGTGGCCAAATTTGCCCAAAAGACTGCCTTTCGTGAAAGATTGCGACGTTATGTGTCTTAAGCTTTTGGTGAAAGTATGGCAAAAGAAGTAGGGCGCTGGCGCGAAGCCAGCGGGGTTCGAACCCCAGAAATCGCGCCATGAGTATGTTGATCAGATTACACTACGGCCACGTCGAACTACACGTCAGCAACGGAAAAAAATGTTGCTGATGACGGTGTGTGTGCGTGTGTCACCTGTAATGCCAGGAGGTGCTGCCGGTGCCGGTGGTGACGCACAGGCCTGAGCTCTTCGTGTGGGTCCACTTGCCGTTGTCGATCTGCAGCCGCAGCAGCGACACGCGTGACGTCACGCTCTCGCCTATGAACACCTGCAACCGACAAAGTGTTCAATTTCTCTCTCTGCGTCGTGTTCCCCATTACTGAGGGTCGTGAACCCTTCCACCAAGGACTCTTTTTTAGATGATGTCGCGCCATGAGCCTCGGTTTTTTGCGACATACGTGGACTAAGGTCCACGAAGCCTTGCATGTCGCAAAAAACCGACCACTGTCGAGAGTGGTGCGGATGATATTAAATAGGATCAGCCACGCTGAAGTGGACTAATATTCTCCTATCCCCTCCAAATAAGTGGAAAAGCTTGTGCTAGGAGTAGGTATAACAATAGTTGCAACGGGTGGGATTCGAACCTGCAACATTTCTGTTTTCAGTCCGAAACTTTAACCGTTTGGCTATTGACCTTTGAGAACATTATGGAGAACTCTCAGACGTGCAGGTTTCCTCACGATATTCTTCTTCACTACATAGTATAAAACAAAGCCGCTTTCTCTGTCCCTATATCCCTATGTATGCTTAAATCTTTAAAACTACGCAATGGATTTTGATGCGGTTTTTTTTAATAGATAGAGTGATTGAAGAAGAAGGTTTATATGTATAAAAACATCCATTAAATAGTGGAGAAATACTGTTATTTTTGAGGTTTCTAATGTGATGTCGTAAATGATTTCATTTTTTCCGCTTACATTGCAAACGCAGGCTGGACCCTACGAGATTTATCAAAATAATGTACTAAGTATTGTACACATTGAAAAGGTCTACAGAAAACTCCGCTACGATATATGTCTATCTCTTATGGATATTCCGCAATAACATTCTTTTGTCATTTACTTTTTCCGACAAATAATGGCTAATGTTCGAAGCGATTATTTATTTATTTACCTCATTTAAGGCCAGGAACGGTAGTACTTTAGTAGCCAATGTGGAACTGTTGTCCTCTTTGTTGAAGCTGGTTGGGTTTGTCGGGGATGCTTCGGCACTGTCGAGTGGATTCTGTACTGGGGGATATCTGAAAGAAAAAAACGTTTATTTTATAAATTGTGCCACACATCAACCAATAGGTTAGCTTAGCTTATCCCACACGAAAGAGATTCAGTATAGCGATGTCAAACAAGATAGAATGAGACACAGCTATGTCTATAGTTTATATCTGTCCCTCACTGCGTGTCACGTTTTGAGTTGTTGCTCACAATACATGGTGAGGTGATTGTGAGCAACAAGACGTACAAGAGTAGGTATTTCACAGTGTTATGCTACCCCTTTTGGCGACACGCTTGGTAGGATACTAGAGGATACTTATTCTACGATTAAAGCCCTTGGAAGAGGTGCACTACTTGTAGCTCCTGCGGAGTGCGCCAGGCCTGGTATAACGCTTAGAACAGAAGTTTCTAACAAAGTTATCGAAACGTAAGCTCAAAATCAATGAATGTGTGCGTGCCGTGTAATTATTATTGTTCACGCACGAACATATGAGAGTTTCTTCGTAATATTTGTTATTTGCTTCACATTTGGTAATTGGTTTTTGATAAAACTGCGGTTCTTCAACAGCCATTAGTCCTCTTTATTCCCCCAAAGACAACAGAATAAAAAAGTGTAAAAATAGTGATGTGACATTTATGTTGCACCGGAATAGTGATGTATACAATAATATGTCACCGCCGCGCTGTAACAATTATTTTCTGTACTGGTAGTGACGTTTTTGGTTATTGTGATGTTTACTGCGGAGTGCGCCAGGCCTGACAACAGTCAAGTAACCAATTTTTCGTATAAAATGGGTAAGTACCTGCAATAATGTAGCGTGTGCAAGTCGACGGGTGTGATGGTTTCGAGCAGTTTGGGCTCGCACGTGATCGTGGTGCGTATCCGCGAACGACGCATCCATCTGAACCTGCCCTGAAATAAAAATTAAATTATTATAATAGTAATGTTAAAGCCTCAATAGCCCAACGGTTGAAGGTGAAAGTGAAGAAGACCGCTAACGGTTAACGGTCAAAACTGACAGGTCCCAGGTTCGAATCCCACCCGTTGCACTATTGTCGTACCCACTCCTAGCACAAGCTTTTCGCTTATTTGGAGGGGAGAGAAGAATATAAGTCAAGTTCAGTTTGGCTAATATTCTTTAAAAAAAAAAAATGTCCTCCCGACCGAATCCGGCGGCCAATCTCCACAGAGATTAGCCATCTGCGCGGGAGATATTATAGTGCACAAGTGAGTGCGCAAACACAGGTGCACTCTCTATTCCCTAAATCTCGTAGTCCGATGGGACGGAAATCCGACACGACCGGAGAGAGATCAGGCGCAGGACCGACGACTTTACGTGCTCTTCGAGGCACGGGGGTGACTCACCGCCAACTTCCTAAATAGCTAGTACTGAGAATTTCTTGACAGATAAACCTAATACATTGTATTGCCCGGCCCGGGAATCGAACCCGGGACCTCGTCATCTGCAGTCGAACTTGCTAACCAACGAGGCAGTTAAATTAAAGATTATTGATTTCATTATTATCGATTATGTACAGGCTTAAGGACAGCGGGCCTTAAGGCTGGCAAACTCACTAGATATCACCAAATCTGCTTATAGTCAATTGACCGATCGCAGAGTCAAACATTTAAAAAAAAATAGTATTTCATGTAGGCCTCTGACATTTAAGATAAGTCGAGAATCTACCACCGGTTTGGAAAACTGATTCTGGTGAGAAGAGCCGGCAAGAAACTCAGCAATTGTTTTTTTAACACTAAAATGTTATTATGTAGCTTATATCTATCTTGTGGACAGCTGAAGCAAAGTAGATTGTTTCCAAGCAACTTTGTCATTAAGAAATTCACTAGCTGTATAAAAAAACACACTGTTCAAGTGGTCGTTAATGCGCATGGTGCCCAAAACACAAGCGCTATTCCCTCGTTGGATAGCGAGGCTTAGCCGTTGGGCTAAATAAGCGCCAGCTCTTTGGTCACCTGACCAAAAGCATAATTAATTTTTAACATTAAATATAATATTATATTATGAAACCTCAATAGCCCAACGCTTAAAGGTGCGGACTGAAAACTGAAAGGTCGCAGGTTCGTGTCCCACCCGTTGCACTATTGTCGTATCCACTCCTGGCACAAGCTTTTCGCTTATTTGGAGGGGAGAGGAGAATATAAGTCAAGTTCAGCTTGGCTAATATTCTTTAAAAAAAATTACTGTAAACCTCTTGCAATCAAGCGCTAGTCTATTATTATATTTAAAAAACCAACATACCTCTTTCAATGCATGCAACGCACCCTTGACGTCGTTGGAACACCATGTTGGTAGACAAAGCCTGCCGACGGATTTGTGCGGTGCACTGTTGAACCCTATTACTGGTTTACTGGGAACAAAAAACACAAATATGTTATTATAGAGCATATGCATGGTTTTTTAATATTTATAATTAACTAGCTGATGCCTGCGACTTCGTTCGCGTGGATTGAGGGATTTTTATTCCCGCCTATGTGCTATTCCAGACTATAATCTATTTCTGTGCCAAATATCAGCCAAATCGGTTCAGTCGTTGCGACGTGATTGAGTAACAAACATCCAAACATCAACACTTTCACATTTGTAATATTAAGTAGGAAGTGGGATAGTAGGATTAGCTGATGCCTGCGACTGCGTCCGCGTGGATTCCGTTTTTTAATTCCCGCGGGAACTCTACGATTTTCTTGAATTTTTATCCCGGATATGTAGCGGTAGCCTATGTCACTCTCCCGGTCCTCAACTCCATGCAAAAAAATCATATCGATTCGTTGTTTTGTTGGGGCGTGATTGAAGGACAAACCAACAAACAAACACACTTTCGCATTTATAATATTAATAAGGATTAGCTGATGCCTGCGACTTCGTCGCATCTTGGACCGATTTTCATCAAACATAGCTAAGAACACTCTCGACTAATTGACCTTTCAAACAAAAAACCAAAATCAAAATTGATTCATACGTTCGGGAGCTACGATGCCACAGACAGACACAGACAGACACGTCAAACTTATAACACCACGTCGTTTTTGCGTCGAGGGTTGAAAACTTAAAAAAAATAAGTATAAAATAAAAAAAAAGTTAAAAATGAAAGAGGGTCCCCATCCAATAAACTTTTGTTTTGCTCAGGTGTTAAGGAACGCTTCGTGCGGGTCCAAGTCGAACTTTGGTTTTTAATTTTTTTGTCATCTGTCTGTTGTTTTGTTGTCTGTCTGTTTATACAGACTAAACTAACTTACTTGGCGTCTCTGACCCTGGAGGCCGCCAGGAGGAAAGTACCGTCACCACCCACTGGTACCACCACATCACACCAGTTTATCAGCTCATCGTTGTATGTTAATCTGTAACAAAGATGTTGCATCTTAAAAATACAGTTACTTTAACGTTTCTTTCTTTTAAGCTATTGCATAGCTTCTATCGCGGGCCTTGAGTGTGGAGAATCCAGAAATTCCGCAACGAAAATAACCTGACACGGGACTCCTCTCACCGCTAGATGGCGTTGTTAAAAAATGCTATGCAATATCTTTACCGCGGCAGTCCCCGAGTGGCACACGTCTTTTATTTTTTATTAAAATGTTACAATAAAAATAGCTAAACTAATCTAATTACGCGTGGAATGATACCAAGAATACTGGCTGCATTACGTTACTACAATATGCAAATATTGTGAAAACACACATTATTTATTTAATGTAATGAAATGAATTGAAAATTATTTATAAAAAATAGATAGACTTGTGTTTATAAAAGCATCAAGAATCTCGATTTAAGTTATGGATAACCTGTATCTCAAGAAACCGGCTCTTCCTCCGTCGCGTCATTTATGTTGGTGAGTATTTGTGCGCGTGCGTGCGTACGTGCGTGCGTGCGTGCGTGCGTGCGTGCGTACGTGCGTGCGTACGTACGTGGGTAAAATATAATGAAGGCCAAATTGTGGCTCTTATAACGAGTCGAGAACCTACTATCCTATCCCAATAAAGTGACACATAACGAAATAACACAAAATTTTACTTATTATCTTGATATCAAGTAGGTACTATTTTTTATGCAAAAACCATAGATTAGAGAAATCACCAAACGGTCTGTCAAGATTAAGCTTGACGAATGACCGGATTAGTATAATTCTGTTGTTGCAATCAATGCAAACGATTTCCTTATTTAAAATATTATTGCTGTTTTAAGCTATTACCATCAAGTAAGAAGTTTTGTCTCAATATTTCTAACTTATTTTTTTTTTACTGTATTAATTTTAAAGGGCTTTTATACTATGTAAAGTGTATGCCCTATCGTACTTTTATCACATATGTACTTTCAAATTTAAAAGAGTTATTCTCATTATAGTTCTTTATAGCCCAAAAGAAATGTGTTCGAGCAATTTGCGGAGTGTCACCGTTAACTTCCTGCAAACCTCTATTCAAAAAGTTAAATATCTTGACATTGACCAGTTTATTTATATATGAAATATCAGTTTTCATAAAGGAAAACGATAGTTTGTTCACTAAAGCTATTGAGATTTACCCGCGGTGCACGAGAAATACTGACAGACTTGTTTTGCATTGTCGGCCGAGGACGGAATTATATTTGAAAAATTGTGCAGCCATAAGTGTGAAGATTTATAATAAGTTGCCCATGGAATTAAAGCTGTTGCCAATAAAATTATTTAAAAATAAATTGCACAAATGGCTCATAGCATATAATTTTTACTCTTTAAATTTAAAAGATTACTTTAATTTAAAAAATTAAACATAAGTTAGATATTAATTGTGTAAATGTAACTTTTATCGTACTAACTACTAACTATGTTATAAGTTTCTTAAGTTTTGCACGCCAGTTATATGGCTGATTGTGAAGTCAATACGAATAATTTGTAATATCGTATATTTACAATCATGCAAATAAATCTATTCTATTCTATTCTATTCACGAGGGCGCGTGGCTCATGGTTGTGTTTGTGTCGTATCTGTACAAGTGGGAGCGAGAGCTTGCTCGCGCCTGACCGCTCCCACCTAGGCTCCTGACAGGCACGCACACCTACACTATGTGCATGTACACGACGTAACCACAAGTAAAGCGCCCGTAACTTCGTGAGATAAACGTACAATACAATCTTATAACAATTAACTACTCCAAAAATATCACTTGGTCATCTATTATTCACACTAATTATACTATAAAGATTATATACGAATTTTAGATGAAAAGGTATTCTGAACTTACGACTTTCATTTAAGATTAACTCTGATTAACTAAATTAAAACTTAACTAATGAAGCGCCATCTTTTGACTTTTCTATGTACTAAGCAAACTTAAAATTTAAAAACTAAGATATGCGTTCTCCCCTAAGTTGATTTTAATGAAATAAGAGTTGTTATCACACGTCTATAAAACAGAGAAATACGACGAGACGAGAAAATTAAATGGCATTAAAGGTATCAACTTGTTACCAAGTGCATTGTGTGATATCTTTGTTATTTTAACTTGTCAATGTTATTGTTTGAACACCTTTACAAACTGTAGGTGTTTAGTAATCTACTTTATTTGCACTAGTGTTTCTATCTGTAGAAGGTCATTTTATTTATACAAATAAAGAAAATTGAAATGCTTGGTATGAATAGCATCTGCTATAGCAGCGACTTATGAAAGGTATTAACGAAATATACGGTTGGGGACAGAAAATGTTTACCACTTTTCAAATTAGATTCTTCGTAACCCTGCGTTCAGTAAGGACTATAATGCTATATCAAAGCATTTGATACGTTATAAAAATTTCATGCATCGTTTTATCAAAAAAAAGTATTAATGACTTTTCTATACAAATATTTGTAATAAAACTCATTTCCTAAATTCAAATTTGACACATTAGCATCATTGCCCTTGTAAAAGTGACAATTAATTATCAAAAATATTATATTTATTATTTCAAATTTAAATATACAAAATAAATAGCAAGCTTAATGATAATTCTAATGGTGAAGTTCATATTGTGCATTGAATTATAATGATGCTGCTAGCATCCACAGTCAAAAACAGTCAAAAGGAGGTGGATGAGCTACCGTGATGCGTGGTGTTTCTGCAGCATTTTACATCGATGTTCTGCAACAAAATTCCGACAACCTAAGTTCAAGATAATGCGCCGAGCTACTATTCCATGGTTCAATCTGCAGCGTGGCAGTCATCTCGTTCAATAGCCCGCTCGATCTGCTGATTTGAAACTGAAAATTTATGGGGCTTAATGATTCAAAGCTGGGACTGTCAGAATCAAAGAAATGCTCAAACTCTTAGATCACATTGCACTGGGGTATGAGATGATATCACAGATGATATGAACTGACTTATCGCCTTGTCGCGTTTATGCGAGAGAGTCTACGTGTTGTCATAGCAGCGAACGGAAGCTAATTAAGCTAATTATTTATTTATACTAATATTGTTTAGTTTCTCAATAATAAAATTAAGAAATAAAGATTCTTTGAAATTTCATTAGATTATTACTTCCGTTTTCATATTTTGGTAACTCGTGTCCCGTGCTCGTGTCTATATGAGATAATATCTATTTATTAAAATTACTAGCTTTTGCCCGTGACTTCGTCCGCGTGACGTTAGGATTCTAAAATTTCCATGGGAACCTTCTATTTTTCCGGGATAAATGTCGCTATCCAAATCCTCAACTATATCCATGCAAAAAATCATGTGGATCTATTGCTCCGTAGCTGTGTGATGGAAGGACAAACCAACAACAAACAAACAAACACTCACATTATTTTATAACATTAGTAAGGATTTTTTGTTCCAAAAAAGGTTTTCTACATCTAACCTATTTAGCAGTCACCTACTAAAGAGACCGCTAAAGGACTGTCTAAGCACCGCTACATGTTAAAAAGTCTATGATCTATGGCTAATCAAATCACATATCGACTTTCTGACACAGATGTGTGCATGCAATTATGAATCTTAAGGTGGTAAACATTTTCTGTCCGCGACTGTATGTCGCGTGCCAACCTACAGCTAGCTCCATCTATTTTAACTTGCGACATTACGAATGATAGTATTATATCTATTAAAATTGGATTGTCTGTTTGTTGCCGCTAATGTCGGGAACGGCTGGACAGATTTTGACGGGTCTTTGACTGGTACATAGCTAATATTATCGGGAGTAACACAGGCAACGTTTTTAACCGACATTTGAAAAAGGAGGAGAAGAAATTTTGTTTTTCTATCAATGTATATCGATATCTCCGTGATTTCTAAAATAAATGATTTGATAAGATAAACAATTTTGACAGTTCACATCACCGACATGCTAAAATGTTAACAGATATAAACGAATAGACATTATGTAATAGCTTTGGGTCGGATTTGTTGTTCAACAAATACTGTCGAATCGAATGTGCCAACCCAAATAAGTGTTTAGCACACCTAAATGTTTATTTATTCATAGCATTTTTTATTGTTCATGTATTTCATCTAAATATTTAAAACGCAAAGGTGACTGACTTACTGACTGATCTATCAACGCACAGCTCAAATCACTGGACCGATCAGGTTGAAATTTGGCATACAGGTAGCTATTAGGCCGTAGGCATCCTCTAAGAAAGGATTTTTGAAAATTCGACCCCTAAGGGGGTACAACGGGTAAAATAGGGGTTTGAAGAATTTAACTTAACGTGAGCAAAGCCGTGGGCAAAAGCTATTGTTGCTTATTAAACTAGCTGTTTAATAAGCAATATGTCTTTTTTTTGTACATAACTGTGAAGTTTATCTTCTCAAACACCCTTGTTACCCAAAAAAATTGATAAACCATGATTATCAAATATTATTACAAATGCCATATTGTACCGCGCGCCGCTAGCGTGATTTTTCAAAAAAGCTATCTTTTAGTGGCCTAAAACTCGGTAATCATTAGGAATTCAAGAAAAATGTACATAATTATTATTGTTGCAAATTTAATAAGCTTTAATCATGTAGTAGTAAACTTTTACCTCCGACCAAAAGTTCTCGAGATATTAACAAAAAACCAAAAAAAGGGTCCTGTTTCCGCTAATTGCCGCTAGAGCTCGCCTCGCACGCATGAGGACTTTTGGTATCTTCATCCCTAGGTACCCATAATTCGATGTGCAAAGTTTCAAAACTTTCGCAATTTTCCAGAGGGTAAACCTTCTATTGACTGGACTATTATTTTAACACGAGGTTCATAAAGTGTGTAACAAGTTCAGGGTCACATGTTCAGCTAACGAACCACTATCACGGTCAAAACGTAACTGTCATTAAGATTAATTGTAAATATAGCGTTCGCAATAATTGATATCATGTAAACGTGTTCTGATAAAGCTAATAATAGCTAATTAAAGTAAATAATAATAATATGATGATTATGTCAGCTATAGGGATGTTGCCTCATCCGAAAATAAATTATTTCTTACAATATCATTTCTTACAATCGGGAGATTGAAGAAGTAGTGGTCGAACCCAATATTATTGGAGAATATAAATCGGCAAGACTCCGCTGGCTCGGGCACCTAGAGAGAATGACAGGGGATCGTGCTGTAAGGAGAGCATACTTGGGTCGCCCAATAGGAAAACGCCCCGTTGGACGACCCAGGTATCGCTGGGTAGACGAAGTGTCGAAGGACCTGCAAGCCCTCAATGCACCCAATTGGCGTGAAGCGGCGCAGGACAGGCATGAGTGGCAGCTTCTGGTGTCGGGGGCCAAGATCCTCTTTGGGTCACTGAGCCAGCGAAGTAAGTAAGTACATAAGTACAATATTAATTTTTATTTGAGTTTTTACCTTCATTTGATAAACAAGTGTAAATTGAAATTTAAAACATGACATGTGAAATTAAATAAAAATATGTAATCCGCCATTTTGTGGTGGCGGCCATCTTGATTTTGAAATTTATCATAGTGTAAAGTGTTCTACTAGTCGAGCCCTTTCATTCGATACCCATATTGAGGGAGTTGTGAAAAAATATGTAATCCGCCATTTTGTGGTGGCGGCCATCTTGGTTTTGAAATTTATCATAGTGTAAAGTATTCTACTAGTCGAGCCCTTTCATTCGATGCCCATATTGAGGGAGTTGTGAAAAAATATGTAATGCGCCATTTTGTGACGGCGGCCATCTTGGACCGATTTTCATAGCCTTGCCATTCATACCTGCTAGCCATTTCAACTTGCAGACCCATCTCCTTGAGACTCCTCGCCACTCCCTCCTCGAAGGACTTCTGCTCCCTGTGGTTGGAGATCATTGCGTCATAATCGGATCCTCTCTTCCTTAATATCTTCTCCAGGTCTGCATCTGCGATGTTGTCGTGACTGTGTCTGAAGGGAAAATGAATGAATTAATCTCTCTAATTGATTTATTTTCTCTCCCAATAATTGCTGTGCCCCAACGGGGTTCCAATGTAAAAATAATGATCTCTATGTAGTTATAAGAATCATTGTAAATGCATATTGGAATGCAATTAATAAATGAATATGAATGTTCTTTATGTTCTTTATTGTACAGCGAATAACAAAAACCACAAAAAATATTATGTATACAATTTGGCTATCTCTTAATCAAGGCAATCAATGGCGCGTGAGCTTTACTTGTGATAACGTCGTGCACATGCACATTGCGTAAGTGTGCGTGCCTGTCAGGAGCCTAGGTGGGAGCGGTCAGACGCGAGCAAGCTCTCGCTCACACTTATACACATACGACACGCACACACAATCATGAGCCACGCGCCCACGAATTGTAAGAACTATAAATAATAATTTATTATACTTACGTGTGTTTATGTACATAGACTACATTTTATTCAGGAAAATTAAAGAGAAATACAAAAATCTTAATCTTAACTTGCAAACAATGGACTGTCAAGTTTACTATTCAAATTCAAGTAAGATTAATTCCAACTTACTTTTCATACTCGTAGCGGGTAACTTTGGAGACGATGAGACACTTGTCTAACTTCAGTTTGGGCTCGTGGGAGGCATGCTGCCGTCGGCCAGACAGCCGGTCGCACAACTCTGAACTTTGACGGAGCCCTGTAACAACGAAAATATATAATTTTATTCATCACATCATTACCCACTTGGGTGTTTTACTGTTGTCGAAATGTGGATATTCACTGATTACAATCGAAAATGTAAGATGTAAGAATAACATTTGTAAAAACAGAAAATAAATCGGTCAAAAACAAACAAGTTATAAGCTGTTTTACTGCGACTGTATCCGTCTCTTTCTAAAACGATATTTTATATGGACAGTGTATGGAGCTACTGAATTTGTGACGCCACATGTCAGTAGCGCTCTCTGTCTAATAGGATACTTGAAAGCTCTATATTTTCGAGTCAGTTAAGATATTAATCAAAAACAAAAATGACATTATGTTTTAATATTAAAAAACTTTATTTTAAACTAGCTTTAACCCGCGGCTTCGCTCACGTTAGGTTCGATTTTTTAACCCCCTATTTAACCCTTTTGGGGTTGAAATTTTCCAAAATCCTTTCTTAGCGGATGTCTACGTCCTAACAGCTACCTGTATGCCAAATTTCAGCTCGATCGGTCCAGTGGTTAGAGCTGTGCGTTGATAGATCAGTCAGTCAGTCAGTCAGTCAGTCAGTCATCTTTGCCTTTTATATATTTAGATATATATAAAAAAATAATAAAATACCTAATTATACATTCTCGCAACTGGGCCACAAACTAAAATAACCAAATAATGCGCTTATAAAGACCGCTTTATCAAACGCCGTGAGATAAAGGCATTATTATAACCGCTTCAGTGAACTATCTTTTGCGATGCATTCCAAACATTTCCAGTGTTTATCACGCAACCTATGCCCTTATTTCTGTATTGGGATCACTAAACCGATTATATCCGGTGGTGTAAATATAGAATTATAGACCCCCAATGGAAAATTACGGCAGTGCGATAAGTGACGCGTTATTAGGTCGTTTGTAAGCTTGTTATCGTGAAATGGTTGGAAAACAATAATTTTGTTATCAGTTATTTTTTCGCGCACAAGTGACATCTATACTTATAATAAACCTGTAACGGGATGAATTCTGTACATAAAATACATTTTGAAAATTTTAATCGGAGGATGCTTTATTATCGATAATGAGCCCAAAACAATTTTTTTTTAATTTCTTGTCTGTCTGTGCGCTCATCACGCGAAAACTACTGAACGGATTTAAATGAAATTTGGTATAGTGCTAGCTGATACTCCGGGTCAATATATAGGATACTTTTTATCTTGATAAACAATAAGGTTTATCCGGGATAGGGGATGAAAGTTTTTGCTGATTTTGCTCCACAACTTCGTCGAATCTAAACCGAATTTGATAATTCTTTTTTTTTATTATAAATTGTGTACTATTAGAAATATTTGGTCCAGTTTTGGTGAAGATCTACTAAATATTATCGGAGATAGAGAACATGACTTCTCGCGATCATCAAGTCACTCTAAACTTTTTCCACGCAGACGACGTCGCGGGAATCAGCTAGTCGCCAATAAGATTGTTTCACTGTCATTCCTATCTACGTATTGACGTATTAGTAGAAGGTTCTCGAATGATCATCAATTCATCATTGTCAGTCATTAATCATTATGCATCGAATATGTAGAGATAATCCTCTTTGTTATTATTTTTTTCCGGTTTTTGCACTTACATCTTTGTTCTATTGCATGAGCGATTTGGATTACAAATTCCAAGCATAATATTGTCGTTGCAAGAAAATCTCTTAAGTGTCTTTTGGTCGAAAGGTGTTTTGTAAATAGTTGTGAATATTTTTACATATTTCAGTGACTTGTACGCACTTATTATTTAAAAATTAAAAAAAAAAATGAAACCATTTTTCAGTAAGATTTTTTTGTTTTTCCTATGATAAAGATAGATGCTTTTATCACATAGGAGATATTAAAACAACGATGATATAATAGCTCTTTACATTACACGCTGAACAATGTACGCGAACACGTAACTCCATAGATTCAATACAAGTTAATTTGCTCAATCAACCGCGCAGCCTTGATCTCGTTTTTACACAGTTACGCATATTATGTGTTTTAAAACACCCAGGCTGAAATCTATAGACAGCACTCTCACCCAGCTCAGACTCAAGACAGAGTTAAAACGAGACAGATTTATGTCAGATCATATTTGTGTCTCGTTTTCACCTCTATCTTGAGTCTGAGCTGAGTCAGAGCACGCTCTATAGATCTCAGCACCAGTGACGCGAAAAAAATCTATCTCAATCTCTGCGGTGCGCGGAAACGCGACGCGAGGTAGCGGCCAACTTGACGTGAACAGGTAGTAAGTGTGTCCTTGAATTAGCACCTTAAGTCCAATTCTTAATCAATAAACAACAATTCATGATAAGATTAGATTAGAATGCCCCCCCAGGCATTTTCGATGATCGATAAAATTGAAATTGCGTAGGCAATGCGCCCGAGAGACGGTGGGATTTCGGGCGTTTGTGAAAGAATCTACTATCGGAACCGGTGTTAGAGTTTTGATTTATCCAAGCCACCGTAATTATTTATAGCTTTATGCCGAACATTAAATGACGTTCCTCCGAAAAGACCAAGAATGCGGGTAGATAGATTCTACCCATGACAGCTTCAACTTGACTTCTCGCAATACCTTAGTCCCGTCGTGACCACGGTCCAGGCAATTGGATCGAAACATTGACAAATCCAGTCAAATTAACAGATCTCACACACATTAAAAATTCTCGGGCATTCTCAAAGTGTGAAGGTGTGTAAAGTTGCCAACTTGCATTGGGCCAGCGTGGTGAACTATGGCCTATAAATCCTTCTTCATCAGTGAGCTGATGATGATGTACCTAATAAATATTATGCCATCATTATCTGAATTGCGCATTGAACATTTCGCGATATTTCGTACAAGTATCGTTTGATACTATTGTGTTATGTAACGTCGTGAAATAAAACAGATGCGTATGCGCACACGTTTTTATCGCGTGGTTTACAAATCCTATTATCCTATATTATTATTATTATAAATACGAAAATTTGTATGTTTGTACTCAATCACGTCGCAACGACTGAACCGATTTGGCTGAAATTTGGCACAGAGATAGATTATAATCTGGAATAACACATAGGCTACTTTTTATCCCGGGAAATAAGAGAAGAAACCTTAATCCACGCTATAGAAGTCGCGGGAGTCATCTTTTTTTATTAGTTTTTTCTACTAAATCTTTAATTAAGCGGAAGAGTTTGTTTGTTTGTTTTTTAGAATGTCTAAAAATGCTTTTTACAGTGTGACGATCGCAATCACCTTTGATTGGCTGACTTTATGCAGGGCGAGCATGTGACGTGTGATGTGACGTATGGCGTGGCGTGTGGCGTGGTGTGGTGTGGGATAGCATGACGTGTTTGAGTGAAGTAGCATGCGGTGTTTTTGGATAGCATATGATAATGTTTTCTGCCATTTGACTTGACACGTGGGGTGTGGAGTGAAGTGGTAGCGTGGTGCGTGGCGTGGGGTGGTGTGGGATAGCATTTGTTTGAGTGAAGTAGCGTGCGGTGTTTTTGGATAGCATATGATGTTTTCTGCCATTTTACTTGATACATGAGGTATGGAGTGAAGAGGTGGCGTGGTGCGTGGCGTGGGGTGGTGTGGGATAGCATTTGTTTGAGTGAAGTAGCGTGCGGTGTTTTTGGATAGCGCATGACAAATGTTATTCTGCTATTTGACTCGATATGTGGGGTTTGGACTTGTGGGGTGAAGTGATGGCGTGGTGCGTGGCGTGGGGTGGTGGTGTGGGATAGCGTGTGGCGCGAGGTAGCGTGCAGTGATTTTGCATAGCGTATGACAAATATTTTTCTGCCATTTACAATTACTCATAATAACAGTGAACAAAACAAGTTGTTTATCAGTAAAAATTAGCTTTACTGACTTTGTTTGTTGAACTTTAATTGATTTTATAATATACGTATACAATTTCTATTAATAACTTGATATTAAACAAAGCTACTGTCTATCTTGATTTTATATCATAACAAACTAAATACCCCTTATCTTGTGACTTATTTGTTATTTTAACTTGTTATTATTAATGTATAAGTAAACTAAATAGATAAATAGATGCACTTGTCATATGACCTGGGTTTGCATGGGTGGTCGAATAAGTAAGTGGCTCAATGAGCAAGGAACACACTGAAATCTGAAAGGTTGATAGTTCAAACCCCACCTATTTGACAAATTGTAATGCCCGTTGTTTGTAAACATAACTTCAATTTATGGGGAATCTTGTTTTCTTAAACTCATCAAGATTTAACTGCACTGATTAATATTATTTAAAAAAAATAGTGGAGGCTGCATCTCGGCAAAGAGAGTTTAGGGCATCCTGCACACAGCGATGATATCCGGAAAGTACCAATATTATAAATTTATAAATTCGAAAGTGTGTTTGTTTGTTTGTCCTTCACTCTCGTTGCAAAAGAGCTACGGATCGACGTGATTTTTTGCATGGATATAGTTGGGGACCTGGAGAGTGACAAATGCTACTTTAGGTATATCCTGGAAAATCAAAGTTTCCACAGGATTTTAAAAACTACATCCACGCAGATATAATAGCATCAGCTAGTATTTTTATAAAGATCATTTGCGACAAGAGTAGGTAACATAATTCAAAATCGACGTCGAGAATTCTCTCGTTAGAGAGTAATGTTTTGTAGATGCTGGGGTCTCGAAACAACACAGCGGCCAACAAAGCGACAGAGCATTAAGTCACAATCTCTCTCGCTCTTATTTTTTTGTGCTTAGCATAATGTTGTTTTTATAGCAAAAAGTATAAATGTTCGACACTAAAATTGGTGAATTTTGAGTTGTGTCACCCTTGTCGCAAATGAGCGATGTGTATCAGCTGTGAAGGATTTTCTTTGAACTCCAAGCTAATCAGGTTTAGTTATTATCATAATATTATTATACTTGATAATTATTGCTGCCTCTCAGGCTATCTATTTGCAAGATGATAATATTATCATCTTGCAAATAGATACTTGAATATGCAATCATAAACAGGAAGAAATAATGTTATACTGTTGATTAAGGTATAAGTGCAGCTGATTAAGTGCGTAAGAACAGCTGATTAATTGCGAAACAGCTGCATCAACCAGCTGCATATAGGGTAGTAGGCATTAAGCAGGAAGATGATATAAAATGGAGAAAATCTCCAGTACGAGTTATAAAAACTTAAAGGTAGGCTTTTTATATTTTGTACAATGCCTACCCTTAAGTTTTTTATAACTTATACTGGAGATTTTTTTCATTTTATATCACCTGCCTACCCTGTTGTACATGCTGAGCACTCCACTGGCATCATTTATTATTGCTAGTCTCAATATTATATCATGATATGACTTCATTCGCATGGATTAAGGTTTTTAACTCCCACGGATACTCTCTTCTTTTTCAGGATAAATTAATAATTATTACGGACTATAATCTGGCACGAAGATCGTGCCAGATTTCAGCCAAATAGAAATAGAAATATTTTTTATTCAAATAAACTTTTACAAGCGCTTTTGAATCGTCAATGAATCTACCACTGGTTCGGAATGCCTTTACTGCTGAGAACAATCTCCACAGGGACCTTAAGATAGAGTTCGTAAACCAAATCATACAAAATTACGCTGAAGCTCATCAACATCGACTTCGTCATCATGTGAATCTGGAGGCTGTGAAGCTTCTCGATAACACGAACATTAAAAGGAGACTCAAAAGGACAAAACCGTTCGAGTTAGTGTTCAAAAGTGCATAAGTGCAGTGCCAGTGTAATAGTGCTTGTGTTACTTAACTAGGTCACAAGAACATAGTGAACTCATACTGAACTCGTTAGAAAAAACTAAGGACAGTTATTGGACTGTAAATTAGATATAGAAATTAATAATAAGTAGAAGTTTAAGATAGAATAATATTACTTATTAGCCTACAGGCTAGATGGTAGTTTAAAATAAAGCCATCATCACATTATGGTGCGCTTTATAGTAGGAAAAAAAAAAAAAACTGCTGAGAAGAGCCAACAATAAACTCGGCGGATGCTCTTTTCAAAAAAAAAAATTTTTACAATAGGTAATGAAACTATGCTATGTAGGTATACAGTGCTTCCACGATGAAGTCCAACACAATACAAATAAATACAATCCAATGCATGTTAAGATGTGTAGACAGAAAGCAAGCCTATTCCCATCGGTGGCACCTGTGAGCATGAGCCAAATTGGTTCAGTCATTGCGGAGTGATGAAAAACTAAAAACTAAAACCTATTTGTTAGTAAGAATACTGAAATTTAAACCTAACCTAAGATGGGACCGATTTGTCAGCATATGAACCATATTACAGTGGTTCAAATACTGACGATCAAACATGTCAGCAAATAATCTCAGGTCACTATTGGCACTGGCCCAGACTCTGCGCAACAAGGATGTGCACCTCTTTCGCATCGTGGTATAAAAACAATCTTCACCAGCATCAGCAAACATCTCTGATTTTATCAGAATCGGAGCAGCCCTAACAGCATCCTGAACGCATTATTGTACTGTACATTAAGTGTCACCAAATTGGGGAATTTATTTATTTATTCTTTGTTGCACCACAAACAGAAAAAAATAAAAGTAAGTAAAGTAAGAAATTATTGAAAATATAAATTGTAAGAATTTTACTAGACAGCCATCTAAAAACCTGTCTAATTATTGCAGAAAACCGGTTTTGCAGCAGCAGAAAGTTGTGCCTATTCAATATACCAAGTTTAAAGATTGGGGTTACAAAAATGTACATTATGTAAAAACTTGATAAATATAACGCGATCAGACCGTTATCACGACAGCATAGTGTGCTAAAAATTATTGCAAAAGTTTATCTAACAATGATAAACGGTTAACTCGTTCTGCAAGTTCTCACATATGCTAAAGAAATAAAGACGTATTTTACAGGTGAGATTTTTGAATGCATAGAAAAATCTGTATAGGTAATTTTTTAATTTTTTTTTTTAATATAATAATCGCTATTCTTACAACATTAGGTTTTTAAAATGTAACCTTTTTGAAAACATTTTAAGTTTTAACTTTATTATTATAAATGATAAAATATATACTCACGTCTTATTCCCTTGGCTATTGACACTGTGAAATTGTTTAGCACTGACATTTTACACACTTATCCTTAAAACAATCGTAAATAAATATAAATTCCTTATCAGTTATCACTATTCACAAAGTATCGAACGTTCACGCGACGCAAAGTCTATGAATGAACTGGAATAAAATTAATTTCTCATGTTACGTGTAGGTAGCAGAGGCGTGGCAGTGTAGATAACTGCTATAGAATGTTTTTTATCAAGAAACTACTGATAATTTCTCGTGTGAATGTATATAAAAGAAAAAGAAATGATTAAATTCATATCTTATTGAGTAGGTATTGACCTTGGATAGCAAATTTCCCTATGGTTATTATACTCTTTGATGCAAAATAAAAAAATCCTTTTTTCCAACCATAGACTATTAGACTAGTATTTTCCAGCTGTCACTTGATTTTAGTTAGGTACCTACCTTCCTACCTATGTAACTACCCTATATTCAATATGCACTACCTACTCCTGCCCTGGTAGCATGGGCGGGAGAAATTTTATCCCCGGGAAAAGGATGAAACGTTTATCCCCTCGCTTAGCTTTATCCACACGTCGAGCATGGGCACAGCGGCGGTGGAAATAAAACTCAGTGGATATACTTACAGAAATATACATCGCCTTCTCCTCTGTCGCCATGCTTAAGCATAGGGAAAAGATAATTTTATCCCCTGTCAGTGGATAAAATTGGGGGATAAAACTTTTATCTCCTGCCCATGCTACCAGTGCTGTACTTTTGCCTGTACTACTCCTACTACTAGGTATTGATGAATCTATTTATAGATGGTGATCACAGATTACTACAGATGTGGTGATTTTCAGGGTGCCGACTTCCGTTCGTCCGTCCGACGACCGTCGCCGTATTATACTTTTTGGTAGGTACATTGAATAAAGGGCTAACCAAGGGCTAACACTCAGGATTATTGCATTAGCGCCATCTAGCGAAATACGATGTCACTAAGCCAAGCAAATCTCGCGCTCCTCAGAATATTTTTTTTTTTAAATAAATCCTCAAAGTAATTTCCAAAAGTCAAATCATATTTTGATTAATTGATTTGGCTTTTGGAAATTACTTCGGAGACAATGGAAGTTAAAAGTTAAGTTATTTAGGAAAATAAAATAACTGTTTACTTATTATTTATTGTAAAAATTAAAAGCAGTAATTTTTATCATAATATTACCACCGTCCAAATCCTGTATCAACCTCTGTATGTTGACGATTTAGACGGTGTGTGTGTGTACCAATGTTTTTAAATTAATTTTATATTAGATGTCATGGGGTTTTTTAATGATAATTATATGTGATAAGATCTTGAATCTTTGAAAAAAATGACTAACTTATCGTCAGGGTAGGTTAAACAAGTTTTTCCTTTTTTTAATTCCCTTACTTTTAAAAAATCACCACTATTATTTGGGTTATGTAAGCATTGTTTGTTTAGATTATTTTTATCATGATACAAGAATATTACAAAAGTTGACAAATTAAAATATGGTTCCCCTTTGTGGCTATTTGACAAGGTTTCTTCTATTAATATGTTATAATTACCTCTAGAACTGGATGGCAATGCAGCATCAAATGAAACATTTTCAGACCTGCTTGGGATTTCAATCAGTGGTGCTCTAGCCATTTCAGAACCTGTGAGATAATAAAAACCAGATAAAAACTATATCTAAATATATAAAAGGAAAAGGTGACTGAATGACTGATCTATCAACGCACATTTCTAATCACTGGATGGATCGAGCTGAAATTTGAAATACAGTACATTGTATAGTATGTTTATTGGTAACTAAATCATGCCGCAAGGACTGAACCTATTTGGTTGAAATTTAGGTTATAGTCTGGAATAGCACATAGGCTACATTTCATCCCGAAAAATAAAACAGTTCCCGCAGTAATTAAATACATCAATCCACGCGAATGAAGTCGCGGGTATCAACTAGTTTTTAACCTATTGTATAGCTTCTATCGCGGGCCTTGAGCGTGGAGACCGAATTCAGAAATTCCGTAACGAAAATAATCTGACACGGGACTCCTCTCACCGCTAGATGGCGTTGATAAAAAATGCTATGCAATAGCTTTACCGCGGCAATCCCCGAGTGCCACACGTCTTTTTTTATATGTTCTGCTGGTGCATGAAAGGTGAATTGATTGATATTATGACATGACTGACCTGGCAGGAGCAAAGTTGGGACGGCTCCGGGGCTCAATCTTCTAGTCCATGTCAAAAATTTCAATTCAAAATGGGCATGGCACACTCGTCGGTTTCGATACACATAGTGGGGATCCAATGATGTATCAAGTCCAACAGCTTGAGTCCAAGCAAGATACCGATCCATCTCTGTGTCAGGATTAGGAAATGAATGCAGCACTGTATCATCTTTGCCTGAAAATATAGCAATTCGCACATACACCATGTATTTTTAATGGTTGTATTCTTGAAGCTAAACGATTAGCCCTGTGATACTTTCGAAAAATAAGAGTTAAAATCAAAAAAATCAAAATGTTTTTGTTTTGAAATAATTAAAAAAAATAATCAACTACTTACTCGAAAGTGTGAGAAACAATAGTAATGGACATAACATAATGTACGTACGTAATTGTGTTTCAGACAGCAGTTTTTGATTCTAATCACTTTTTAAATTTAAAAATCTATTGTAATACCATGATCAAATAATTTCGATTCGAGAATACAACCTAATGGTTTTACTTACGAGTTTTACCGCATTTCGGCACACAACATCCTCTCTCAGAAGCAGCCATAGTCACTCCAAATCGTTGGGCAAATCAGTATGCACATGTGCGCGTTAGTCTTATGAAAAAGGCCAAGTTTCGGAGTCCAGGGATCACCAGGGATCAAGTAAAGTCGTATGACAAACGAAGCACATTCACGGATCACAAAATGGAAACGAAAGTGACATTGACATTTGATGATAAATCAAAAATAGCGCCATCTACTGCAAAGTGGATGAACTTTTTTCTCTAAAAAAAAAATAATTGAGTGGACTGGTGCTTGTCAGCCAGTGTTGCCATATGATCGGATTTCTCCGTACTCGTACGGAATTTCAGCGTAGGCACCGTAAAAAAAAGCCTACGAAAATTTGTGCGGCATGTACGTAATGTAAGTTCTTAAATACGTTTATATTGTACTTACTAGTTACTAGCTAATGCCCACCTTAAATAGGTACTAATCTCAGGGCTATCCTAAATAAGATACTTTATTGATTTTTAGGCAATTTTCTCTCCTCAAGGACATTATTTGCTCTTTATATCATTTAAAAAAAATGTATTATATCTGTAAGCTTTTATAAAAACAGTAATCAGAGATTACACATTAACCAAAAAAGTTTCCCTGGGCCCCTTTAGTTCGGAGGCCTTAGACTTAGGAGAATCACGAGACATCTAAAATGAAGTTTAATTGAAATAATTGTTAAACGAACAAGAAACACAGTTTAAAACGACGACTTTTGAGATTAGGAAACTAAATAAAACACACATTAACTAGATACTTATTGTATATTAAGTTCCGTTATAAAACAGCTAATCAACGATACAAGCAATAAATAACAAATTCAACAACACTTTCCACTTGACTCGTTACTTATAGCTGAGGATTCTTGGAAAAATAAATTAATAATTAAAGTTTTTTTTAAACTGTTACAATAGTTCTTAACTTTCATCCGAATTAAGTTTCAAAACTTTCAAGAAAATTATTATTACAAAATTGTAATTCTACGGTTACAAACATATAAAAATGTAAGACATTCCGGAATACGCATACAACAATCAAAAATTATTTTTGTTAAGATGAAATGCAACTCACCAATTAATTTCTATCAGTTATATTAATATTGGAAGAAGCTTGAAAATAATGAAAATTACATAAATTCTGCGCAAATACATACTATTTTACTTTGAAATTGTGCTAAAAAGAAAGCCTCAAAATATTATCTTATGGGTATATAAAGTCCATCTAAGTAGTTTTGTTAGTCCCATATTTATAATGTCTAGCGAAAAATAGTAAAAATAATTTTATTTGGGAAAAAATGTCACTTGATTTTTTTAAAATTCTAACCTACATTTTACCGTTGCACGAATGTGGAATTTTTATTATGTGTTTGAAGTGATCAAATAAAGCATTCTACTCACGACACTGCCGAAGGACCGATTTAGGAGGCAGCTAGATTGAAGCAATCTAGGGTGGTCCCTACACATGGATCTGTCGCTCAGTGCATGCACGAACGTGTGAAGGAAATTTCGGAGGTGATCTAGGATCCGACTTAGAATAACCCTACACACGACATGTTTAGGAGGAAATCTAGGATTCTCCCCACTTTTTCACCAAAAATCGGCCCTGAGGCAATGTCGTGAGTAGAATGCTTAACACAGTACAATAAGAGTAAAAGGAATGTTAAAGGAAGCATTTTAAGGGATACAATAAAATAGTAACAACCAATAAATTATAAGATGATACATTTTAAAACTTAAAAAAAATTGAATTTGCCCCAGGTTGCTACATTTTTCGCACATAATGTGTTATAATAACAAATTGACTAGAAAAGATGTTGAGTATCATCATGGCTTAACACGTTATGCATTGAAAAAATGTTGTTCCAATAAATTATGTTTTCAAGTCCTTTTTACTTTCAAACAAATTATTAAAAGTTAATACAGAAATAATAGGAATAAAACAAATCCTACAGTAAGTTAAAATAGCTGTTTTATGTGATATACCCCTGCTCCACTTGCACCGTAACGCGTAAATTAACACGATAATAAAGGCATTACGCAGATGGGGCCATATTTTACCGCGTTAAATGTGTTGAAACATTACTAATGGCTTTAGACGCTAAGCGCTAATCCATTTAAGCGCAGCCGTTAACACTAACATTAATGCAGATGGAGCAGTAGCATTACAAACATGTCTGGAAAATGGCAAATAAGTGAAATTAAAAAGTAGTTTATGCAATGTGCAGTTTGAGGAAACGCTTGAGGACTTCTTAGTCCGATTATAGTAAATGAAATAATCGTGTTAATCGTTATCGTTATTGGTAGATACCTTAAAGCAGACTGCAAACCCGAAAGCAGTTAAAACGAGTAGTTCTTTCGTGGCGTTTCTGTAACAATAACATCATAAGTTTGCTTATAAATTTTAAAGTCCTCAAGCGTTGTTTTAAGATTGTAACTTAATTAAATTAAGTAGCCGGCCCAGAAACGCTGTAAGTAAAATTATTTTCTTTAATTCTAAAACTAGAACTAGGGAAGATTCGAAATAACTTATAGTAATAACTTGAATAAATTAGAGATGTTTAGGCTATTATAGAATTTAAAAAAAACGCAGAAAAATGTACTCGTTTTATTTCTAACCAGAATTCCAAAAATCGATATTTGTCTTTTTCAATGAAAAGAGAAAAAAAATATGCAACTATTCGGATATTGACGAAATGTATTGAAAATATTATAAATTATCTAAGGAAGGTCGTTAAAAACTAAATAATATGTACTATGAAAAAGATTATGGTACAAATTGCTGCACTTTTTTAATTCTATTTAAATTATGCATAAATAGTCAGTACATGATTAAACAAATTAGGTATGTTAAGCTCTATTTCCATAAATACCTTAAATAAACCTATCCCCCTGCCAAAAACATCCATTCCTAACATCGAGTATCAAAATAGGGTGGGGCAATAATTTTAAGCTTCATTAATCATTGTACATCATAACAAATTAGATGTAAGCGACATAGGCGTTAAAGGCCCCATGCCAAAGAGGCCTTTAATTTATAGGTCAACCGTAGACAGTTAATCAGCTGGTCGATTGCGGAAAAACTGAATGAATCAATTAATGAATTTTTCCTAGAATAATGCATTTTAGCCAATAACTAGAGAGTGTCAACTAATCACAGGAGGACTTTGTGGAATCAACGTTTTTAGGAATCACCTTCAAAATACAGTATTAAATAATGAAACTTATAATTAAACTAAATTTTTAATGTGAAATATTATAATAAACAGATTATTGTAATTTTATTTAAGAAAAAAATTAAAATAAATGGCCTCTTTTGCAAAGGGGTCTCGCCTCATAAGTCCACTCCCCGATATTATATAATGAAAAAATGTGGAGTCATTTTAAAATCTAGAATCGAAACTCGTGTAAAACAATATTAATCAAATTTTAACACCCAATTAAAATAAGTTAATAAAAGTTTTATATTACAATTAAATTACATTGCCAACCCTAATAACATATCAACATTTTCGATTGTACCTAGGTACTTTCTATATCCATGGAAAACCATTCGCCATTTTCTAACAATATGAACACTTCATTTAAAGCGAATGTTTATGAGCATAGTATTTTATTGCATGGATATTTGACTAAATTTTTTTTCACCTCACTAGCTCAAAAAGCGCGCCTTTGCTGTCTAAAACCAATGAGTAAAAGTCGTTTTTGCACACTTAGTGAGAAAAAGTGTATTGAATTTAGAACACTCTGGATAGGCATTTCTTCAATTCATCGTCTCAAGAAAAGTTCAGAAATCTTGTGTATGATATTTTACACCCCATCATTTTATTTCATAAACATTTTTTTACCCTCTATTTTATTATTTAAACTTTTGACTTTTAATTAATAAATATTTTTCTTATATTTTGTATTTTTTCGCTATTGAGGTGAAAAGTTGTATGTATCACACGATAGCAAAGTTTTTGCTTCTTGTGCCTTTGAATCCCTCACTACACTCAGGAATCAGGATTCTAACTTAGAATCACGAGTGCAGCGTGTATTATAGAATCCTTCGCCCGCTCGGGATTCAAACTGGGCACTCGCAACAAAAACGAACTTTGCTATCTTGTTGAACAAATAACTATTATATACTTAAGTACTTAAAGGTTTTTAACAATATAGCACAATGTCATTTTCTTTTTTTAAATATCTTAAGTCTCGAAAATCTACTTTTAAGTTTAGTGTTAGAAAAAGAGAGCGCTATTGCAACATGACGTCACGATTCAGTAGCGCCATACACTCCATACAAAATTTCGTTTTTCGAGACAGTTTATAACTTATTTGTTTTGTGACCGATTTATTTTCTGTTTTTACAAATCACTACATAGTATAAAACAAAGTCGCTTTCTCTGTCCCTATGTAGGCTTAAATCTTTAGAACTACGCAACGGATTTTGATGCGGTTTTTTTTTTAATAGAGTGATTGAAGAGGAAGGTTTATATGTATAATAACATCCATTAACAATGAATGACATAGGCTATATATTTTATACCCGTGCGAAGCCGGAGCGAGCCGCTAGTGTTATTGTATAATACATTTTGATAAGAATCAAATATCCAATTCTTTTAATAGACCTTCTGCTACCAAAGTTATGACCACAAAGACAACTAACCTTCAATCCTTACTAATATTATAAATGCGAAAGTGCGTTTGTTTGTTGGTTTGTCCCTCAATCACGCAACAACAAAGCAACGGATCTACGTGATATTTTGAGTGTTTAGTTGAGGACCCTGGAGAGTGGCATATACTTTTATCCAGAGAAATCAGTGTTCCCTGGGGATTTAAAAGCTTTACTCCAGCACTGGTAGCATGGGCAGGAGATAAACATTTTATCCCCCGATTTTATCCAGACAGGGGATACAATTGCCTTCTCCCTATGCTAGAGCATGGCGACAGGGGAAAGGAGAAGTATATCCCTATTTGACATCACAAGTGGAGTAACTTCCCCCGGCTAGAGCATGGGAACAAATGAAAGAGATAAACTTATCCTTTTTTGACTTTTGAAAGGGTCAAACGAAAACAAAAACCACAGACAAAAACCATCTATGAATAACCTATTAACTGTCAAAATCACGAGTATAGATAAAAATAATGACTTTTTGAGATCGAATTGACATAAATTGAAGTATTGTGACATTTGTACCTCCTACTTCCATGATTTTCTTATAATGGCAATAATTGCGGGGATAAATTTTCTCCCATTTTATCCACTGTCAATATTCTTCCACCGCTGTGCCCATGCTCGACGGGTGGATAAGGGGATAAACATTTTATTCTTTTCCCGGGGATAAAATTTCTCCCGCCCATGCTACCAGTGCAGACGAACGAAGTCGCGAGCATTAGCTATAGTGCGGTCGCGGAACAGAAAGAAATTCGTACATTCACCTGTTACTACCTGTCTCTGTCACTCCCGCTTTAAAATAATGCGTCACGCTCGCACAAATGCAATGACCGCCGTCCTCGGGGATTGTAAACCTTTTACTTGCGAACCTAAGGTTTGTTTTTGTTTGCTTGTGAATTGAATTTAGGTAGTCTAGATCATAATGTAGACAAAACTGTACATTATTTCGTTATAACTGTGACAAGCGAGACGTCGTCGGAAAGTAGTTACTCCGATACAGAGAAATTGGACTATGATTTTCGAATTTTCATTTTTTTATTTCTATGTAATAAGTTAATATAACTCTATTATAATAACTGTTTAAAAATAAATAATTTATTTAATAAGCTACTAATTTTTTTTCTCCTTCAAATATTTTATATAAACCGCACTTAATAGAAAAATGTTTGTGACCACTGTCAGTAGGCAAAGAGGTCATTGTACGAAATTCTTTCTGTTCCGCGACCGTACTTTAGTATATAATAAATAAATAATTATTCACTCACCATTATGCGTTTGTCATCTGTGTGGCAAAGTCATGGTCAAAAGCTAGTTAGTTGGCAATATTAAAACAATAATACATCAAAAATTGAGATTATTTCTTGTAGTTCTCACGAGGGTACGTGGCTCATGGTTGTGTGTGTATCGTATCTGTATAAGTGTGAGCGAGAGCTTGCTCGCGCCTGACCGCTCCTACCTAGGCTCCTGACAGGCACGCACACTTACGCAATGTGCATGTACACGACGTAACCACAAGTAAAGCTCACGCGCCCTCGTTATTGCAAACGATCCAACTGATTTGATAATTTTTTTAAGTATCCCGTAAAATTTAAGGTGTGCTTAAATTTTGAGAAACGTCTCTCTATCCCACTTTCTTTGTTCGTCGTACAGTCCGCGTGGCGTAAGGTCAGCTTTGTATTTGTATGGAAGATCACAAACAGATTCAAGTCTAACAATCGGTGACCGATTTTTTGTCGGTCAAAATGATACGTACAGGGCCCCAAGTCTGCTATTTTACATGTCATTGTCATTGAACCGCAATACAATTACAATTCAATTATCATTGGTCCAAAATTTCGTAGTCTACTAAATTCACAATGGTCGTTCGATTTCTTATAATTGGATTGTAATTCAATGATACCTCGGTATTGGCATTAGCTTAAAAAGCGTTTGCCGAAATGAGTTTCAAAAAAAAACTACATATTAAAAACGTTTATTTAAGCTAGATTCAAAGCTAGATGTGTCAGTGGCAAACCATCGGAAAACAATTGTGACGCCATTGAATTAGTAGACTACCAAAATTGCTAAAAGTAGCAATTGGGATGTCATTGATAGACAATTGAACTACAATTGCAATAGCAGACTTGGGCCCCAGATTGGAAGTATTGAAACCATATGCAAAAGCTTATGCCTCGCGGATTGTAACCTGTTCTTATTAATTTAATAATTATTTTTTATAGTTAGGTCTCTTGTGCACTGTTCCGATCGGACCCGACAGAAAATGGTCCGATATCGTGCGGATTCGGTTATACGCTCTCACGAAAAATAATGAGATACGAATACTATACATTTCAATTAAAAAGACGATTTTTGACGACCTCCCAGGCGCAAAAGTGATATAACAATACTTCCCGACAAGTAAAAACCTATAAGACCTATAGAGTTATTGACTTATCATAAAAACCACAAGTTGGCTTGCATGAAATGACCAATCAAGATTTTTTTCTCGCTGCTTATTTTTAAGCTATTGCATAGCTTCTATCGCGGGCCAGAGTGGAGACCGAATCCAGAAATTCCGTAACGAAAATAACCTGACACAGGACTCCTCTACGGTGAGCCGCTAGATGGCGCATTTTTTATCAACGCCATCTAGCGGCTCACCGCTAGATGGCGTTGATAAAAAATGCTATGCAATAGCTTTACCGCGGCAGTCCCCGAGTGCCACACGTCTTTTTTTTTCTGATTGCACATTTGACAGACTATATAGCTTGCGTTACCACCAGTCCTATTTGAAAGGCATAGTACAACTTCCCTCGACCCGCATCGTGTCGGATCCGACCGGGTCAGTGCACAAGCGTCATCAGTTTTATTGCAATAAATAACAAGTTTCACGTCAGTCTTCTTTTTTCTCTAGCTCGGTCTTCGGTTCCCCCTCCGCGGGAGTGGGGGGGCGATTCGGCTCGCCTTCTGGAAAAAAAAACCGGTCAAATGCGAGTCGGAAGCGCATACGAAGGGTTCCGTACAAAAAACGGCGAAAAAACATTTTTCTATTAGGGGAGGCCCCTACGAGAAAAGTGATAAAATTCTGCTGAGAAGAACCGGCAAGAAACTCAGCAGTTGCACTTTTCAAAAAAAAAAATTTTTTACAATGGGTAACAAAACTATGCTATGTTATTATGTATGTATGCTATTGCTCCCACAATGAAAAAAACTGCTTCAAAAATCCAAAGCATGTCAACACGGGCAGTCAAAGCAGACCCATTCCCGTTGTTGGCACCCGTTCACGAACATGACGCATGATCCAGCCGTTGCTTCGCTCAACCATATTTGAAGAGCGGAAGAGCACTTACCGCCATTCTCAATAATATCATCGTCATTTCTTTCACCTTCGCTGTCGCTGCCGGAGCTGGCCGTAAGGGAGTCATCACCGCCGCCTGTAACAAAAGAGACTGATTGAAGGACAAACCAACAAAGAAACGCACATTTTTTATTAATTCTAATTTCGATTAATTTTTTCTAGCACAAGCTTTTTCGCTTATTTGGAGGGGAAAGGAGTATTATAAGTCAAGTTCAGCTTTTAAAAAAAAATTATTACACATTTTACACACAAAGAAACCCCTAAACCCCATTTTTCATCCCCTTAGGGTTGAATTATCAAAAATTCTTTCTTAGCGGTTGCCTAAACCATAATAGTTAGCTAGCTGTATGCCACAGCCTGATCCGTCCAGTGGTTTGAGCTGTGCGTTGATAGATCAGTCAGTCAGTCACCTTTTCCTTTTATATAATTTATTAATAAAAAAAAATTGCCGGCTTCTAAAATAGTTATTGAATAAGTTTTAAGTTTTTTATAGTTGTCTCTTTCATACACCATAATACACCATAATACGCATTTTTGAAGCTTCATTGTGGAAGCACTGTATACATAGCATAGTTTTATACCTATTGTAAATTTTTTTCTTTTTTTTTTTTGAAAAGAGCAACTGCTGAGTTTCTTACCGGCTCTTCTCAGCAGAATCTGCATTCCGAACCGGTGGTAGATTTATGACGTGTCATAAGAGCTACAAGTTGGCCTACGTGAAATAAATGGATTTTGAATTTTGAATTTGAATTAGTTATCTGTATGCTACAGCCTGATCCGTCCTGTAGTTTGAGCTGTGCGTTGATAGGTCAGCCAGTCGGTCGGTCGGTCGGTCAGCCAGTCGGCCGGTTGGTCGGTCGGTCAGTCGGTAGGCGGTCAGCCAGTCGACCGGTTGGTCGGTCGGTCAGCCAGTCGGTCGGTCGGTCGGTCAGCCAGTCGGTCGGTCGGTCAGTCGGTCGGTCAGCCAGTCGGTCGGTCGTTCGGTCTGTCGGTGTCGGTCGGTCGGTCGATCGGTCTGTCGGTGTCGGTCGGTCGGTCGGTCGATCGGTCGGTCGGTCGGTCGGTAGTTACCGGCTAGTGGGCGGCGCGGCACGGGCGGCAGCGCGCGCACGGGCGTGATGGGCGGCGCGGCGGGCCGCTGCTTGCGCGCCGCGTTCATGTGGCCGCAGTACGCGCATATGTACGACACGTACTCGAACTCCTCCGCCATCGCCATACCTGTCAAACAGTTTTTAAGCTATTGAAAAGCTTCTATCGCGGGCCTTGAGCGTGGAGACCGAATCCAGAAATTCCGTAACGAAAATAACCTGACACGGGACTCCTCTCACCGCTAGAAGGCGTTGATAAAAAATGCTATGCAATAGCTTTACCGCGGCAGTCCCCGAATCTTTTTTTTTATACAACGTGTATTGAAACTCTGAAATAATACTGAAGGAGGTGAATGTGTTCATAAAACTGAACAACTTTCCCCAAGGAACCTAGGTCGAAATATAAAAAAAAAATTTCACCTCCCATAGTAAATCAATCAATCGTCAATTTTGTATGGGAGGTCCAAATTTTTTTCACATTTCGACCTATGGCACGTCTTTGACGGTAGGGTGGTAACTAGCCACGGCCAAAGCCTCCCACCAGACCAGACCAGAGACAATTTAGAAATTATAAATTCCTAAACTACCCCCGCCGGGAATCGAAGCCGAGACCTCCCAGTTATAAGACCACAGCGCTCACCACTGCGCCAGGGAGATCGTCAAAAAAAGGGTATTTTTTGAGACGAAAATTTTTCTCACCGAGAGTGAGCAAAAACGACTTTTGCTCACTGGTTTTAGACAGCAAAGGCGTTCTTTTTGAGCTAGTGAGGTGTAAATGTGTGTTTACGCACTTCACTCACCATTATGCGCATGGCATCCGGAACATATGAGCGCCATGCGGTGGTTGGGTCCGTCTTTCAGCAGGTAGTCGACGACCTTGTCCAGGGCGGAACGATTTCTGTCGGGCAAAGGCCGAGGAAGGTGCGCCGACTGAAAATATAGGTATAGGTTCTGAGGAAAATCTTATTTTATACAAATTTAGGTAAAGGTTCTGAGAAAAGACTTATCTATATATATAAAATTCAAAGTCCTGACTGACTGAATGACTGACTGAGATATCAACGTACAGCCTAAACTACTCAAGTTAGAAACTTGAAATTTTTACAGTTGGTTCCTTTTATGACGTAGGCGCACACTAAGGAAGGATTTTTGAAAATTCAACCCCTAAGGGGGTAAAATAGAGATTTGAAAACTCGAACTTAACGTGAGCAAAGCCGCGAGCAAAAGCTAGTTTTATATAAATATCAAGAAAAAAGTACAAAAACTTTAACCCGTCTACAGAAAATTGGATGTCACATCCGACATAATATGTATTGATTTTGTTTGTATAAAATGTAGCCGGACCATTATAATGAATTGATTGACTCCTCACTATTATTTATATTACACTATTTTGATATTTCTGATTGGATTTTCTGTAAAAATTTCAACTTAATACATTCAAAGTCTAAGTCGCTTCCAAGTTAGCCAGCTACCATCTTAGACTGCATCGTCACTTACCGATTGCGATTGCAGTCAAGGACTATCTAGTCATCAAATTTAAAAAAATCAAGCCGTTTCTGAGGAAAAAGGCCTAAGCGCACGGACAGACAGACGGACAACTGAGCGAGCCTATAAGGGTTCCTTTTTTAACCCTAAAAGTGAAATCAACTGACCGTTAGCCTGGGTCCCTTGTAGACGGGCACTGAGGAGTTGACAGGCACGATCATGTTGTTGTTAGATATCGGCGTCGAGGAATTCTGGATAGCCAGCCGCTGCCGAAGCTGCGGAGCGTGCACTGGAATAATATAAACGTAAAAATTATTTTTACAAAACCGACTTCAAACACCACTACAAAGTATATCAATTGTGCCTATAAAATTTGAAGAGTTCCCTCGATTTCTCCAGGATCCCATCATCAGACCCTGACCTGACCCTTTCAAATAAAAAAAAAGAATTTTTCAAATCGGTCCAGGCGTCTTCGAGTAATCGGGGAACATACAAAAAAAATAGAAAGAAAATAAATATAAAAAAAGAAAATAAGAAAAAACAAAAAATTTCGATGAATTGAGAACCTCCTCCTCTTTTGAAAGCCAGTCAAAAAAACAAAAAAAAAACAATTAATAATAAAAAAATTAGAATTAAAGATGGCGTAATGGTGAAGGAAAGCTTCGTGTGGAGTCTGCCGATCCGCACTTTGCCAGCATCTGGACTATGGACTATAGCCCGTCTCATTTGAGAGAAGACCTCTGCCCAGTATTTGACGAGCAATGGGTTAAGATAAATGAGGTAAAGATGAGCTACTTCAAAGTAGTAGCAGGTGATTGGTACTCTTAGGCCTCAATTGCACGTCCGGTTACAATATACATTCCACAATAGGTTACAAACCGAAATGCTTATGACTAAGAAATATACTATTAATTGCATTATACTATTTAATTGAACATTAAAAATGTAAAAGGACTAGACTAATGACAAATGACTTTTTTTTTATTCTCATTTTTAATAAGGGACTTTTGAAGGTGACCTTCATGTCAGCCCCATCGGTACTCACAAAATATTACAATTATAATAATACAATTCATATATAAAAAATGAACTACCTATATAACTATAATATCAATTTGAGAGAATCACTAACAAATCGTCGAATTACTCAAAGGATTGCTAAAAAACAAATGACTTAATATGACCATAAATAACTTGACTAACCATAGCTTATAAATACATATTGAATGACATATTGAACTAATTATTTTAATTTCACTAATTATTATTATTAAATTATTACTTGACGTCCAAATTTTGAACCATTAATGCATGTGTTTACAATTTTTTTTTATTATTTATTGTATTTTTTAATTATTGTATAAATATGATTTATTATAACTATTTAATGTAACTTGCAACGCCCTGACGGGGCTTCATGTAATCTTAGACATTAGACAAGAGGATTCATGAATGCAAATAAATAAATGAAATTAAATGATTACCCGGCGATCCAGACGAGTTTCCTTGGACGGAGAGTGGTGCGTACGGTTTGAGTGCTATAGATTGCTCGTCGGGACTGCCGTATTTGTCCAGGATTTCTTTCGCGACCTGTAATGAACATAAAAAATTGTTTCCGTGTATTCCTTACGTAAATATAGAATTTATGAGAACCTCCTTTGGTGTATTTATTAAAAAAAAAATATTTGTCGCCATCTTGGATTTCAAAATAGTCGTTATGAGGGCATCAATATTTTATGCAAAAGAAATCTTGAAGTGACTTCAGTTAAAGAAAGAAAGAAAGAACTGTTAAGGCCCAAGAGACGGGTCTGTCCGCGAAATTCAAATTTAATTTGGTTTTTCGCAATTTGTAAACTAATACGACGAAGTAGGCTTATGGTATTCAAATTGCGCCAATGGCAGTATCATCTTCACAGGTTTATATACTAATCTTAACGTGAAAGTATCCAGTTTAAGAAATTAGTCAAAATAATGAGTTTGACGTGAGCTACTCACAAATTAGTCATTATTTTGATTAATTTCTTAAACTGGATAATTTTACGTAAAGATTAGTATATAAACCTGTGAAGATGATACTGCCATTATCGCAATTTGAATACCATAAGCCTACTTTGTCGTATTCGTTTATAAATGGCGAAAAACCAATTAAATTTGAATTTCGCGGGCAGCTCCATGGCTTGGCCCTTAACAAAAATTCAAGTGAAAAGGTAAAGGCGTTGTTGTTGCATCAATGTATTTTTCACCTCACAAGCTCAAAAAGGGCGCCTTTGCTGTATAAAACCAGTGAGTAAAAGTAGTCTTTGCTCACTCAGTGAGAAAAAGTGTTGAATTTTTATTCAGACAACACTTTTGCTCACTGAGTGAGCAAAAACCACTCTGTTTGAGGTAAAAAGTTGTATGTATCACACGATAGCAAAGTTTTTGTTTCTTGTGCCTTTGAATCCCTCACTATACTCAGGATTCTAACTTAGAATCCTTCGCCCGCTCGGGGTTCAAACTAGACACTCGCAACAAAAATAAACTTTGCTAACTTGTTGAACTATTAACCAACAGTAAGAGAGAGCCGGCCAATCAGAAGTGATTGCAATTGTCTGTGGCATCCATTTTTAAACAATGCCACGGCAGACCTTACCTTGTACGTCTCAGTATTCATGACCTCTTCTAGAATCTTCTTTTTCTCCTCCCTCATCTTCTTCAGTTTCGCCCTGTCCTTGTTCAGCGACCAGTTATAGTACCACGATATCGCCGAGCGGAGGAATACAACACTGAAACAAAACTAACTTTGAATTTCATCACTGCTGTCTAATTCTTCTTCTTAAACAACTTATAGACGTCCACTGCTGGACATAGATCTCTTGCATGGACCTCCACAGGCTCGGTCTTTCGCCGCCTGAATCCAGCGGCTCCCTGCGACTCGTTTGGTGTTGTCGGTCCATTGAGTGGGGGGTCTGCCAACACTGCGCTTCCCGGCGCGGGGTCGCCACTCCAGCACCTTGGGACCCCATCGACCATCAGCTCTTCGAACTATGTGCCCCACCCATTTCCACTTCAGTTTCGCGACTCGCTGAGCTATGTCGGTGACTTTGGTTCTCCTACGGATCTCCTCATTTATCTAATTCTAGGAAATTTTAACCATTTCGGTTGGGCAGCGTTCGAGAAGTTTCCAGAAGTCTTCTCGTCCAAAATCTAGGAGGACAGACGACATCAGTTGAGTCGCAGAGGGTCACAACAATAATACGTAAAGGTCCAATTTCGAGAAAGAGATCAACCTTCGAATCCTACTCGGCTGGGCAACGTTCGGGAAGCTTCGAGATGTCTTTTCGTCCAAAATCCCTCAGTGCCTGAAGCCAAATCTTTTAACATTGGTGACTTCTGGATCTGGAATATGGTCGCTAACTATGGGCCTCATAGGAAGGCTCAGGGATCTCACAGGGATACTCCCTGTGAATGAAATCAGGAATGAGGAGATCTGTAGGAAAACCAGAGTTACCGATGTACATCGAGTTGCGAAGCTAAAGTGGCAATGGGCGGGATAAATAGTTCGAAGAACTGATGGTTGTTGGAGTGCCAAGGTGCTGGAGTGAGGACCTACCTCAATAATACGATATAGAGTTGTTCAAGGGATGAAAGAACGAATGTCGTAAGAGTTCTGTAATCAGTATGACGCCATAACGCGATTGTGCGTCGCCTCCTTCTTTGTTCCAGCCGCATCTGTCGCTAGTCGCTACACGTTAGAGACACACTCACAGCACTGGCAGGATGAGCAGCGGCGAGGCGTGCAGCAGCGCGTGCAGCCAGTGCTGGCTCCTGCCCGCGAACATGAAGTAGTACAGCACAGCGAACAGCAGGTACAGGGCCACGCTGTACGCCATGACGTAGCCGATGACGCGCTTGTGCGTCGCCTCCTCGTACCGGCCGTCCCGCTCGACGCATCTGTCGCTGGTCGCTACACGTTAGAGACACACTCACAGCACTGGCAGGATGAGCAGCGGCGAGGCGTGCAGCAGCGCGTGCAGCCAGTGCTGGCTCCTGCCCGCGAACATGAAGTAGTACAGCACAGCGAACAGCAGGTACAGGGCCACGCTGTACGCCATGACGTAGCCGATGACGCGCTTGTGCGTCGCCTCCTCGTACCGGCCGTCCCGCTCGACGCATCTGTCGCTAGTCGCTACACGTTAGAGACACACTCACAGCACTGGCAGGATGAGCAGCGGCGAGGCGTGCAGCAGCGCGTGCAGCCAGTGCTGGCTCCTGCCCGCGAACATGAAGTAGTACAGCACAGCGAACAGCAGGTACAGGGCCACGCTGTACGCCATGACGTAGCCGATGACGCGCTTGTGCGTCGCCTCCTCGTACCGGCCGTCCCGCTCGACGCATCTGTCGCTAGTCGCTACACGTTAGAGACACACTCACAGCACTGGCAGGATGAGCAGCGGCGAGGCGTGCAGCAGCGCGTGCAGCCAGTGCTGGCTCCTGCCCGCGAACATGAAGTAGTACAGCACAGCGAACAGCAGGTACAGGGCCACGCTGTACGCCATGACGTAGCCGATGACGCGCTTGTGCGTCGCCTCCTCGTACCGGCCGTCCCGCTCGACGCATCTGTCGCTAGTCGCTACACGTTAGAGACACACTCACAGCACTGGCAGGATGAGCAGCGGCGAGGCGTGCAGCAGCGCGTGCAGCCAGTGCTGGCTCCTGCCCGCGAACATGAAGTAGTACAGCACAGCGAACAGCAGGTACAGGGCCACGCTGTACGCCATGACGTAGCCGATGACGCGCTTGTGCGTCGCCTCCTTGTACTGGCCATCCTGTTCGATGCTCTTTATCTGAGTTTCAAGGTTTTCGAGTATGTCCGACGTTGTTTTCTTGCGCTGAAAATTGTTGTAATGGTTAGCTGTTGTGAGGTGAAAAAACAAATGTAAATTGACATTTTAAAACACCAACAATATGTGAAATTAAAAAAAATTTAATTCGCCATTTTGTGGTGGCAGCCATCTTGGATTTCAGATTTATCATAGTGTGGTGTTTATCGTTTTTTGCGTCAGAGGTTAAAATGGGCAGTGTTGCGTTAAAAAAAAAAAGCAGTTATACGGCAGGAACGGGGTAACAGATCCAGTTGATTTTTGCATGGACATCCTTCCTGATATCCTTCCTATATTATATATAAATACGAAAGTGTGTTTGTTTGTTGGTTTCTCCTTCAATCACGCTGCAACAGAGCTACGAATCGACGTAATTTTTTGCATGGGGATATAATAATTGAGGACCTGCAGAGTGACATAGACTACTTCTTGTCACGGAAAATCCCAGATTTAGAAACTAAATCCACGCGGACGAAGTCGCGGGCAATTTTGGAATTTACATTTTTTTTATCTAAATATATACAAGGCAAAGGTGACTGACTGACTGACTGATCTATCAACGCACAGCTGAAACCACTGGATGGATCAGGCTGAAATTTTGAGATTTTGTAGATAGCTATTATAACGTAGGTGTCTGCTAAGAAAAGATTTTTGAAAATTCAACCCCTAAAAGGATAAAATAGGGGTTGGAATAATCGAACTTAACATGAGCGAAGCCGCGGGGTAAAGCTAGTTTATATAATAAATAAAAAAATAAACGTGTGGCACTCGGGGACTGCCGCGGTAAAGCTATTGCATAGCATTTTTTATCAACGCCATCTAACGGCTCACCGTAGAGGAGTCCCGTGTCAGGTTATTTTCGTTACGGAATTTCTGGATTCGGTCTCCATACTGGCCCGCGATAGAAGCTATGCAATAGCTTAAAAAAATGTAAATTCCCAAATTGCCTCCGCCGGGAATCGAACCCGAGACCTCCAAGTTCTAAAACCACTGCGCTCACCACCATTGAATCTTAAACCTTAACTTCAGCATTGCATACTAATAATTGTAATCGAACACAGGCCTAAAAATTGCAATCGTATCGTATTTATAGTCGGTTATTTTTAAACCGACTCGGACGAATTATGATCTCATTTTGTGACGTTCGCTGTATCGGAAATAGCCGATCGGATTGAAGGTGATATCATGCGCTAAGGGTCGTTTCAGACGTGCCACATTTTCATCACAGCGGCAAAAATGTCGCCGAGGGAAAAATTGTATTATATCGCTCATTTGCGACAAGGGTGACATATCTGAAAATTCACCAATTTTAGTGTCGAAAATTTATACTTTACTATTACGCTAAGCACAAAAAAATAAGAGCGAGAGAGATTGTGACTTAATGCTCTGTCACTTTTTTGGCCGCTGTGTTGTTTCGAGACCGCAGCATCCACAAAACATTACTCTCTAACGAGAGAATTCTCTCATCGTCGATTTTGAACTATGTCACTCTTGTCGCAAATGAGCGATATCGCTTGAAGTGACATTGAAGAGAGCACTCTCTTGCTGAGATCAATAGAGCGTGCTCTGACTTGAGATAAGTTAAAACGAGACACAAATATACTCTTTTGTAATGTTCTTTTTGGTATAGTTCTTGGCGCGTGGCTCATGGTTATGTGTATGTCGTATCTGTATAAGTGTGAGTGAGAGCTTGCTCGTGCCTGACCGCTCCCATCTAGGCTCCTGACAGGCACACACTTACACAATGTGTGTGTACACGACGTAACCACAAGTAAAGCTCACGCACCCTCGTGAATTGCAAGAACTATAATAAACGCTAGGGTGGCAACCTATATTCCCATACAAAGCAGCGCCTCGCAAGACCTCCACTACATGGAATTTTTGCTGCCGTGATGTGGTCCGTCTAAACAGACAATATGACTGTACAGAAGTAAGGCTTAGGAAACATGATACCATGATATATTATATCCATCTAACCGTGGTTTTACAATACCGCGGATTATTTTTTGTCGTTACTTTACGCAATCATATTATGTGTATATGAAATAAGAGATTAACTTAAAAAGTAATACTCGACTACTAAGTACCTACTTTATTCAGTCACTAATTTTTGTTTTTCATTTCCGCCATATTGGATTTATCATGACGTCACAACCTGTTAAACGTGGAATGCGGAAGACGTAGCGCCACTTTATTTACTAAAATTTAAAGCTTTAGGCCTAAAGGTCCACGATACCGCTCCCCGATTTTAAAAGATTGCACATTCTTATATTTTCAATTATTAGAAAAATCTCAGTATCTTTTGACCTAAGTGGTTCATTACTATACTTGATACTAAAATTACGAATATTTTCGTCATTTTTTTTAAATCATTTTTTGATAGAGAAAAAAAGTGACAAAATTTACTAGTTGCTTTCGCCATTTTTTTAAATACAAACTAGGTACCGTAATTCTATTGCGTCATGCTCGTGAACACCAACGGGAATGGGTCTGCTTTCTGTCTACTCGTCTTAACATGCATTGGATTGTATTTATTTGTATTTGAATTGTATTTAGTTGTATTTGTATTGTACTGGACTTAGGAAACTTCATCGTGGAAGCACTGTAATTATATAGTTTGCAGTTTCATTAACGATTGTAAAAATTTTTTTTTTTTTGAAAAGAGCAACCGCCGAGTTTCTTGCTGGCTCTTCTCGGCAGGAAAGGCATTCCGAACCAGTGGTAGATTCATTGACGATTCAAAAGTGCTTGTAAAGTACACTGGCTCTTAATAATTATGTTTAAATTTTAAAATTATTATTTAATACATATTACACCAAGTTGTTCTTCACAAAATGTGCACCTACCCTTATTATGTAAACGTATATGTCTCCAAACTTATAGACAGCATACTTTCGACTTCAAATTGAAGCGTGACCTACTACAGAGCGCTTGAAAGTCCAGCGCGCGACCGCGGTAATTTGAACTCTATCACCGCGCAATAAGAGCTAACCACAAGTTCTATATAGAGTTAGTCACACTCTAATGCCTTTACTTTCATATCAAAGAAACAATACGCGTACCTTCTTACATTTTTAACCGACTACAAAAAAAGGAGGAGGTTCTCAATTCATCGGATTTTTTAATGTATGTTCCCTGATTACTATAGGAAACAGACAGACACACAGAGACACCCGTCAAACTTATAACACCCCTATTTTTCGTCGGGGTTAAAAAAACGTTAATGGAAGACGGTTAAAAATGCCAGTGGCATCAACAGCATACTAACTACATTAGTACTTATCTAATTGGGAAAAAAAACCAACTAGTCATCTACGATACGAATGGTAATAGCCATCGACTTTGGCCTCCAATTCGGGGAGTCCAGGGTTCGATCCTTTGATTTAATATCACTTGCTTTAACGGTAAAACTTTCTCGTTTGAGAGAAGATCTGTGGCCAGTAGTAGGCTAGCGATGGGTTGAGATAAATAGATTTTTGACGACCTCCCTGGGGCAGTGGTGAGCGCTGTGGTCTTATAACTGGGAGGTCTCGGGTTCGATTCCCGGCGGGGGCAATTTAGTAATTTATTATTTCTAAATTGTCTCTGGTCTGGTCTGGTGGGAGGCTTTGGCCGTGGCTAGTTACCACCCTACCGTCAAAAACGTGCCGCCAAGCGATTTAGCGTTCCGGCACGATGGCGTGTAGAAACCGATTAGGGGTATGGGTTGAATTTACACTGCTATACCCCTTCCAAGTTAGCCCGCTACCATCTTAGACTGCATCGTCACTTACCATCAGGTGAGATCGCAGTCAAGGGCAATCTTGTCATAGAATAAAAAAAAAAAAAAAAAAAAAAAAAAAAAAAAAAAAAAAAAAAAAAAGAAAAGAAAGATAAAAAAAAAGAATTTATAAAAGTTGTAAATAAATCATCTACAAGGCATTAAGTATTGCTGACATTCAATGTGTATTGTATTGTGTACAAACTAGCCGATGCCCGCGCCTTTGTCCGCACGGATATAGTTTTTGAAAACACGTGGGAACTCTTTAATTTTCCGGGATAAAATCCTATGTGTTAATCCTGGGTGTCAGCTATGTCCTTTCCAAATTTCAGCTATATCAGTTCATTCGTTGTGGCATGAAGGAGCAACAAACACACACACACGCACGCACGCACGCACGCACCAACTCACGTACGTACACACACATAGATAGAAAATAGCCTATGTCACTCTCCACATCCTCCTACTAATATAATAAATGTGAAAGGTTATAATGATTGATAATGGATGGATTGATCTTTGTTACTCCTTCACACCACAATGAATGTACCAATTTGGCTATTAGGAAGGGAGATGATAGCTCATAAGAACACATAATAAGCCTAACATATTATAGACTACATTTTATAGCAGGTAAAGAGCTTTCTCCGGAATTAACAACCTTAATCCATGCATACAAACGCCTACTTGCAGAGAAGATTCCCAGGAAACAAGCGCTAGGAACGAGCGCTAGTATAGACTAGCGCTTGTTCCATAAATCCAAAATAGAATAGAATTCTTTATTTGCATAATGTGTGTGTAACAAAAGAAAAAAAAAAAAAAAGACGAAGACCATGCATACAAAGTCACGGGCATGATACAGTTCATAATATACTAGCTTTTGCCCAGGACTTTGTTCAGGGAGTTTGTTTTTATAAATCCCACAAGAATCCTCTGTTTTTCAGCCATAAAAGGTGATTGTAAGACAAACCTACAAACAAACACACTTTCGCTTTTAGAGTATTACAGCAAAGATTGATAGTTCACGAAAAGGGGCATGGCCGGTTGAAACAATGGCCTTATTTCATAGTCTAGAATAAATATTACTGCTTTATTGAAGGATGTAGGGTGACAATACAAATGTAATCAAAATTTTAAAAAATAATTTTCCTAGCTAAGCTATTGCATAGCTTCTATCGCGGGCCAGCGTGGAGACCGTAACGAAAATAACCTGACAGGGGACTCCTCTACGGTGAGCCGCTAGATGGCGCATTAAAAATGTTATGCAATAGCTTTACCGCGGCAGTCCCCGAGTGCCACACGTCTTTTTTGTATTTATTTTTTCTTTTATCAAATCTGCGATGCGGCAATTTGAATTTTAATGAAAACAATAAGCTGTTCCGATGGCTGCTATCTGAATTGGGCTTGAGCTTAGAGCAAATTGTCCATTGACGCTTCACTCACATCGCATTCGGTTATTTTTATGAGGGGACATGTTGCGTAGGTGCCTATAGCACAGTGCTGGTTAAGCTACTTGGATCCAAGCCGATAACTAGATGGGTGACCGAATTTAGCAATCTGTTATTATTGAAATAAATAACAAATTGCTAAATGGCCTTGTGCACATGACAGATAAAGACATTTATCATAACTTTGAGATGTTAGTTATCTAGACTATTCTGAAAACTTTCCTGATATTCTTATCGATGTGTAGATCATATCAATAGATCACATCATTTTATCAATAGATTATAACTTTAATTGAATTTTAGCGCTGGAATATAAAGCTAGACTTTCACAGGGCAAACTGACACAATGAAAAATATGAAAGAAAATTAAATAAATCTGATTTCAATAAAGAGAATAAAAAAATAAGTTGTAGAAGATCCAACAAGCCTTTCTGGGCCACCATTAAGTTACAGGTAAGTTTGAGGGTTGTGGGCTGCCAAGACATCAATAACTTGTGGGAAAAAAAAAGAACTGGGATTATTCATCTGGCAAGGGCAGACATCCCCTCTTTAACACAGATTTTACCATGTTCTTTAATTTTTATTTGAATGCAGAAATTATGGTCAACCTACAGTAAATTATTTAATATGCAAATGAAATCAATTCACATTGCAATATGACTGTTATGACAAAAAATTTAAGTTTCACATTTAGTAAAATACTTAAAATAAAAAAAAAACCTTACAAGATTAGAAAGTGTTAAACCTGAATTGCAAAAAAGTTTTTGTTTCAAGCATTTATTAGGAACCCTAATTAAATTAAATATTATTTATAAACAAATATTATTATGCATTAAACATAAATTTTACAGACTATGGATAAAACTTGACAGAGTATATTATGTATGTCTCATATTATACATTAAAAACACTCATAACTCCCTACTTCATAGATTACTAAGCATACAAACATGAGGAAAAAGCATACATCAAACTAAGCCCTGCTAAATTAATAGCCAATATAATAAGAAGCATATTTTAATATCAAATTTTTAGGCTTGATTTTAAAATGAGTCAATGAGAGCCAGAGCTGCCTAACTGATTTTTTTTCATATTTGAGTTTATTTAATAAAATTGGTGTAAAAAGTGAAACTGATAGCGCCCACTAGCCTAAAATTAATAAATCATTGTTTCCTGAGATGGTGGTATACCATAGTGGTCTATTTGAATTTAAGGTCCTCTCATGTCCTCAAATATGCACCATAATGCTGCTTGGCTATCAATGAAGCATCAATAATGGTGGCAAAAGTCATAAACCTAAACCTTGAATGGTCCCAAAGAAACTTTTTATTCAAAAATGTTTATTATTTGCAGCTGTGTTTATCATGTTTATTTATGAGCTAGCTTTTGCAAGTGACTCCATCTGAGTGGAGTAATGTTTTAAGAATGCTGAACTTATTTATTTTAAAGGATAAAAGGTCTTTCTCACTCTCTAGGTCCCTAAATATACCTATGCAAAAATCACACCTGTTGTTCTGTTGCTTAGTGATTGAAGGACTAATGTAAACACTTTCACATTAATCATATTAGAAGAATATGATGCTGATTAGAAGCTTAATGAATGGAAAGTGATGTTATAAGATTGTTATCTGTTTTGTAATTGTATTTGCTACTCTATAGCCTTTTTTACTGCGATTCCCCAATCGCCTTCACAATATTGGATGGGTAGGAACATATTATAAAACTTCATAATCTCCAAAATTCATAATCTCTAATTACTGATGTAACAGCAGAATGTTACTTAATTAAATAATACCGCAGGTCATGGGTGACGATTTGAATTCGCGCCAGAAAGATTAATACATCCACTATAGAAATAGTCTTGGCTACGTTACAAAATAAGATTAATCGAATATATCAAAATGTACTCACTCGAAATCTAGATATAATCAGACCCATTTTCCTTTCCAGACACTTGTTGTTCTATTACCAGCGATGTATTATGAGCTAAAATCCCACTTAAAAACAGTCTTTCTTCCAGTGTAATTTGCCATACGTTACTTAAACATACATTTACAAACTATTTTAACCTAAGACGCCGAAATACGGAAGCATTTGTTAACTACGCTAGTAAAATGTAAATTAATCCACTAAATTGTTCTAAATCAGATCACATGTCCGTAAAAATTAATGGAGTGCCGATTGAGGCTTCGAGAGAGAAAATTCGAAATAAATAAGACGCGAAGTGAAAAACAATTTGACAAAATCACAAAATTGGACGACCGACGTTTTCGTAACGAGTTTGACGTTTGACGTTTCACTTTCTGAAATTTTATGATCGCTCCACACGATCATCTTCGAATGAGAACAATAGAATAAGGTACTCACTATGTAAGCGTAAAAGAGATGCAGCTATAACAAAATCTGAGAGTGGAGGCGAGATACACTCTATAATATTTTGTCCCTTACAGCGTACATGCGACATTTTTGTCTGCCACCCATTAATTTAAAACGTTGAAGAAATACTACAAAAGCTTAAAATAAGCAGAAGTTAATAGTTAATTTTTTCCCAGAGATGTCTTCGTTATAAGAAAGTTTGCCTCACTGTTGAGTGAACATGTTACTTTTAACGGCTGAACCAAGTACTCCGTGGACTGAACCAATTTTGAAGCAATTCGTCAAATTCAACCCAGAGCAACAGCCTGCATTCTGGAGGACATAGGATAAAATGTCGTAAAAAAACAACATTATTTTAAATTAAAGTTTTATTAAATAGAATTATTAGTAGAAACAAAGTTTTCTGCCAGATAATTTCTTAAATCAACAGTTTCTCCAGTCAGAAGTGTAACAACGCAGACTGGTAACGTCTGATGATTCTGCGCCAACTTGTCGGCCGTCCGCATCCACGCACCGACACAGTCCGCGCCGACATTGCACCGGTCTGAAGTTGCCGTTCTTGCAACAGCGCGGGGGCTCCGATGACGCGCTCATTAGACTTGCTGTTTTCGCACATTCTTTAATCAGAAAGATTAGCTATGTCTCAGAGAATTAAATTAAAAAATTAAATTAAAAAAGTAATTTATAAACTCTGGTTTAGTACGCTTTCACATTAGGTTGCTAGCAGCACGGCAGCAGCAAATGTCTTCTCATTACATCTATAGTCGCATGACGATATACTTTTAAGTGTAAAAGTTGCCGTTTCTGAACAGTGCGACAGTTGCACTGCAGACACGTAACTAGTGACCTAATGTGAAAGCGCACTAAGTCTGGTGGGAGGCTTTGGCCGTGGCTAGTTACCACTTACCACTCTGCGTCAAATCTTATCGACGTAGCGTTCCAGCACGACGCCGAAACTAGAAACCGATTAGGTGTATGGGTTTAATTAATATATCCCTTCCAAGTTAGCCCAATACCATCCTTGAGTGCATCGTGTGAAAGCAGTAAAGGACTATCTTGTGATAAAAAAAAATTGCAACTATGGTCTGAGCACATATCACAAAAATCGGATATATGTGAGGGGTTCCAAGGTGCTGGGAAGGAACCCTTCACATAGCCGAACGATTGAAAGCCAGCGGCACATATTATGATGTCCTCAGCTTTCAATGTTTCATTAATAAACTTACGTATCTCTTGTTATTGTCAATTAAGGTGTTAGGGCTAGGGCAGACACGATGCTTTTAGCAGCGGTGTTCAGCGGTTTTACGATTTGTAGTCGCTTTTCGAAAGCTCGATGCCGTGTTTGAACAAAAGTTTGAACGAAACAACGCTGCTAGAAGCATCGTATTTTCCCGGGCCTTAAGCAGGAAAAACTCAACACACGATGGTTTTTAGCAATCCCGCAGCTAATCTCTTTCAAGATTCTTCTAGTGACAGCTAACCTGACCGCTTTATTTTACGAAAAATATTCAATTTAGAATGAAACTTACTACAATCCATGTTGTTAAATTGTGGAGTGTTAGGTTTTGCTTCGTAGTCTCCTATTTGAACCCCGCGATCATTGATGCATATTTTCCTGAAAAAAAAAAATCTTAGTACACGTATGTTAAGGTTTTTCGTAATGGTGTCACCAAACGAACGGATTCTGTACAACCATAGTAACGGATTTAGTCCGCTCCGTACAGAGGGACTATTCTGTATAGCAAAGATCTCTCAGTGACAATGGAAAGTTGCCAATTAAGAACTGTCAAACCTGCATTTCATCATACAAAATGCGGGTTTGACAGCTATTCTTCGCAACTTGCGATGGCCACTAAGGTAGAGTATAGATCTACTTTTAGGTAACTACCCTTCGACTTTTACCTAAAGAATTTCCGATTTTTTGAAACACATATCGAAAACTGCTTGGCCAACAGGAATCAATCCCATATCACATCGCACATCGGCTCTGACAGGTAGTTGAACCATAGATGTAGGGTAAAATGGTCAACACAGTCAGGGCGCGACTCCCGAGCGATATGGGTTCGAAGTTTAGGTATCTTAGCAGCTATTAGGTAGCCTAAGTATATCATCCTATCTTTAAACATTTCTGTGGTGGTGTCGTGTGGTGCGGGTTGTTACGTTCCCTCAAATATGGTTGAGCGAAGCAACGGCTGGATCATGCGTCATGCTCGTGAACGGGTGCCACCAACGGGAATGGGTCTACTTTATGGCTGCCCGTCTTAACATGGATTGTAACATGCAAATGTAGGTCTTATGCATTTTTGAAACTTCATTGTGGAAGCACTGTATAGGTACATAGCATAGTTTTGTTACCTATTGTAAAAAAATTTTTTTTAAAAGAGCAACTGCTGAGTTTCTTGCCGGCTCTTCTCAGCAGAATCTGCATTCCGAACCGGTGGTAGAGTCATGACGTGTCATAAGAGCTACTGTTTGCTATGCTTTATACTTCTTCAATTACGATACTATATAGCAGTGGCGTAACCATACCGTTTGAGGCCCGTGGCAAATTCATCGGATGGGGCCCTCCCTCTCCCAATATAAAGAAGCTCAACCAATGAGATAGGCCCTTCAGGCTGGGGGCCCGTGGCATTTTGCCGTCTTGCCACCCTATAGTTACGCAACTGGATACTAGGTACTTACGATCCATTAGAGTTGATAGTTATCCTGCCAAAAGTGCCATCCGGCATACAAGAGACAGAGGTGAAAGTAGTGAAGAAGTCTACATTGTATCCCTCTTTTATACTTTGCTCTATGAGCTCTTTCTTGTCTATGATGCTATCGTAACAGGGGCTGGTGTAGTTGTAGGGAGGTTCCGCTGTGTCGTTTCTAATTGGAAAAAGATCTAGTTCTTCTACATCTGAAAATCAAATTGAAAAAAAAACCGATTTTAAATGCCACTGACACTAAAAATGTACTTAAAAGTTGGGCGGATAACAGCGAAACTTTTCCAAAAATAATGAAATGCTTTTCCTACTGCACTTCAATCGATCATGACATTACATATAACAAAAATGTAGGGTGTAACTTTGTAACTAAAATTGATATTTTAAAATAAGTGCACTGTAGTTAATTTTTGATTCAGGTAATTTTTTTTAATTAGAACAGTGTTACAAAAGTCAGTGAAAAATAAAATTGAAACATTTCGTCGGGGTTAGTGCAAAACCGCGAATGTACCATAGGTAAAAACCGCGGATCCACACTACTCCAAGTTTTACAGAGGAAGATTAAAACTATATGAATTTCTTATTTCTACGACTATTGGACTAATTTTTACAACGAGAGAGTTAATTCTTGTGTTCTATGTATTGATAACTAGTGGTTCGCCCCGAACTGAGACCTCGCGGTATCCCATAATTCCCAAAATATATTTTTAATTATATATTATTTATATATTATTATATTTTAGTAATAATTAACTTTTAACATTAGACGCAATAAAAAATAATAATAGTTGACGCAAAACTGTTTTACTGATACAGCGCCATCTATTAGCATTATTGTGAAGCTATTAGCATTAAAAATTAAATTATTTCGTTTCTTTATAATATTTATCTAATTTTAGTATTTGTTGTTCAAGTACAGGATATAACTGAATTTTCAACAAAGTTTCAGGTTCTAATATGCAATACTTTTTGACATATGGCTCAAATTAAATCTCCACTTAAAAGTTAAATAATTTCGTTTCTTTACAATATTTATCTAATTTTAGTATTTGTTGTTCAAGTACAAGATATAACTGAATTTACCACTAAGTTTCAAGTTCTAATATCTTGTCATTCTTGACATATGGCTCAAATTAAAATCTCCACTTTGAAAGCCCCCCATTTCGTCAATTTTAAGGGAAAAATTAAAAAAAATATATTTTTGTACTCTGTTCAAAGTCGTCTTTAAAAAGATATATCGCAAGTCTATGTAACGCAACAAACAAAATTTTACTTCAAATACGCTTCTATGAGAGCCCCCCTGAAATAAAGCTTTTTATATTTTTTTATACAATGTTCGGCTGAAAGCCATCAGTTTACATATTATATTTAAATTTGAAGTAATTACGTTCAGTAATTCAGAAGTTATAGGGCTCTGACAGACATTTGGATGTACACACTTCTCTGTCCAGTACCCTAGTTGACTCAGAGAACTTCGCTTCGCTCGTTCAAAAATAGATATTTAAGTCGCTACGACACTTACGCGGTTTTGATTTGACCACAAACGTATGAAAATGGATTTTAATGTACTAATGCTAGTTACGCGGATTTGCACTATCCCCGACGATTTCATGATCCGTAAACCTGTTTCAACTCTCGACGATAGATGTCACTGTCTTCTTTTAAGTCGCGCTAGCCACCCTCGTCTTGACCGAGTATAGGATTTGTCTGCATTGATTTATAGACATGACAAGTTAGCAAAAGATAGAAGCGCGCTAATCTGAATTTTTTGAAGCGCATTTTGAACGTTTGTTTGAAAGCGTTTTATAAACTTTTTATTTATCATGATTTAATTTAACAGATAACAGATTAACAGATGAGTTTCTATTCTAACGTTTTTGTTTATAGTGTAACTTCATTTCATCTAAAACGGAGTGATTACATAGAGGTGAGTCGGATTAGGTAAAAACGATACCTGTTCCACCTAAACCTAATATTTAAAAATACCTAATCCAAATACCTAATCCGAATATTTATGAAATATTTATGGCCGTTTCTTTTGGATTAGGTAGGTATAGTATTCGATTCGATACGAAGCACGAACGATACATTCCGTAATACGTTCCTGATACGTAACTACTTTATTTTGGTTTCGGAACGTTCCGTTTGGACTAGTGTAGATTTTTTTTAATCGTTTCGAGACGAGCAATCTATGGTAGGGTATTATTATCTTTAAACAAAAAGAAAAGGTAAAATAAAATTAAATGTGTTTAATTATTAGATAACCTAAACATAGAAAGGGGTTTGGGTAAAAGTGGCATGATTTTTTTTTCTTGCGGCCACTTATGAAAATTATTTTATTAGAAAGTACACAATAATACATACATTTTATTTTATTAAAGTTTCTTTCTAAAATGTATCGGAGCTGAGATATTTTAACATGAAAAATACATAAAATCATGTTGCCACTTAGGTACTTTGTGTCTATTTTATTTATTATATTTGATGGTTCCATGTTATTTTTCTTTTAGTCATAAACAACAACAAAGGAGCCTCTAATGAGCCCAAAAACTGAGCGTGATCGCCTCGACCAATCATAGCACAGGATTTGTTTACCTGAGCCGCGCATCAACTCCGGCGCACCGCGCACCTTCTGTTTCTATTGTTTTTAATCACATACCTCGCTTCCGCCTATAACACGCGAGAGCAGTTAGTCGTAGTATTTCTCGACATGGAGAAGGCGTTCGTTCGCGTCTGGTACGTGCCGGTCCACGACGCCACGAGGATGAACCCAGCATGTATTTTAATCACACGACTTAGCTTGCCTTACTGGACTTTGGTCGCAGGCGGTACGGTGGCGTGTAGCGCTGTCAGTGTTAGGATTAGTCATTTACAGTATTGGTTTGGATTCTGCATTTAGTGTCGTTGCCTATGTATGCCTTATGTAGTTAGAAAGGAGATTTGTTAGGGTCTTCTTTCGTGGTTGGTGACGGACGGCTATAAGGGGAGGTGGACACCGTAGCTAGGCTAGGCTAGTTAGCCTGGTTGTCTAGTTTAGGCATAGAAATGTTGGCTTCCACGTTAGTTCAGTGACAATTACGATGTACTCTCACTCCTACAAAGTAATCACTGGGACTAATGGTTTGTTTGGTCTTTAGTCTGTCCTTTCTCTCATCATATAGTATCTATAAGTATAAAAAAGTGATTTTAAATATTTTTGTTTATTTTTTAATATTCTATCCATAACGCTATAAATGGCTACCAGCAGAATAATAGGCAGATATCTAAGACAAAAACTCACGACCTTCGGAACTTTAATACCGAGTGCATTAAAGATACCATCGAGCGGAACCGAGGCTCCAAAGTGTTCGCGAGAGATCTGTCGATCGGACAGAGCCAGCTGACGCGACTGTAAACTGACGATGGTCGTCTCGTTTCTTCTCGAGCTGAGGTCTTGGTAGAGCTCGAGAAGTTCTATGGACAGTTATATACCAGAACACAGAAACCTGTTGAAGATTTGGCCAAAGACCCCAGAGCCATACTGACCCGACACTATACCGAAGATATTCCGGACGTCAGGCTATACGAGATTAGTATGGCTCTCAAACAACTCAAGAACAACAAGGCGCCAGGTGATGACGGAATCACAGCGGAACTCCTGAAAGCGGGTGGAAAACCGTTTCTAAAGACCTTTCAGAGTTTGTTCAATTCCGTCATTCACGAGGGTACAACGCCAAAAGCATGGCACAGGAGCGTGGTGGTTTTGTTCTTCAAAAAACACCTTTTTTAACAACACTTTGTTGAAGAATTATAGACCCATCTCGCTGCTGAGCCATGTTTATAAGTTGTTCTCGAGAGTCAATACGAATCGTCTCGCCCGTAGGTTCGACGACTTCCAGCCTCCCGAACAAGCCGGATTTCGAAGAGGCTTTAGCACCATAGACCAAATCATACAATGCGGCAGGTTATACAGAAGATAGAAGGATATAACAGGCCACTTTGTTTAGCATTTGTGGACTATGAAAAAGCCTTCGATTCGGTGGAAACTTGGGCTGTATTAAGGTCGCTGCAGAGATGCCGCATCAACTATTGGTACATTGAAGAGTTGAAGTGCTTGTACGAAAACGCCACTATGTCAGTACTTATACAGGACCAGACTACAAGGCCAATACATTGCAGCGTGGAGTGCGACAGGGAGATGTAATCTCCCCGAAGCTCTTTTCTGCTGCGTTGGAGGACGTCTTTAAGCTACTGGATTGGAATGGACTTGGCATCAACATAAACGACGAGTACATCACTTCGATTTGCCGATGACATAGTCATTATGGCAGAGACTCTCGGAGACCTTAATACAATGCTCAATGACCTCAGCAGAGTCTCTCAACAGGTGGGCCTGAAAATGAACATGAGCAAGATGAAAATGATGTCTAATGCTCATGTTCCGCTCCACCCAGTAATTGTTGAGAGCTCTGCACTCGAAATTGTAGACCTGGGACACACAGTCCAGCTAGGTAGATCCAATTTCGAGAAAGGGGTCACCCGCCGAATCCAACTCAGCTGGGCAGCGTTCGGGAAACTTCGAGATGTCTTCTCGTCCAAAATTCCTCAGTGCCTGAAGACTTAAGTCTTCGAACAGTGCGTGCTGCCAGTGATGACTTACGGATCCGAAACATGGTCGCTGACTATGGCCTCATAAGAAGGCTCAGGATCACTCAGCGGGCGATGAAGAAAACTATGCTCGGAGTAACCCTGTGAGATCAAATCAGAAATGAGGAGATCCATAGGAGAACCAAAGTCACCGACATAGCTATGCGAATTGCGAAACTGAAGTGAAAATGGGTGGGGTACATAGTTCGAAGAGCTGATGGTCGATGGGATCCGAAGGTGCTGGAGTGGCGACCCCGCACCGGGAAGTGCAGTGTTGGTAGACCCCCCACTAGGTGGACCGACGACATCAAACGAGTCGCAGGGAGCCGCTGGATTCAGGCGGCGCAAGACCGAGGCTTGTGGAGGTCCATGCAAGAGACCTACGTCCAGCAGTGGACATCGATAAGTTGATAAAGACGAAGAAAAAGAACGCTATAAATAGTTTTAACAATAAAATATATGATAGTTTACTTTAAATTGATGACAAAACTCTCATAATTCTACAACTTCAACATTAGATATCTCAGCTCCGATATCACTTACGGCAAAATTCTTTTTTGATCTGTTATTACTAGTTAATACCCGATATGTTAGCAACAATTAAATTAGTGGCCGCTAAGAAAAAAAATCATGCCACTGGTCCATACAAAGTTACCCAATCCCCTTTTCTGGAAAAAACTGGGGCGATGTTGATTACATGAGTAATACCATAGAGCAGGTTCTTAATTTTTAGTTAGTGAAATTGGTTGATGAGCTATGAAGTTATGAACCGCTTACGGAAGCGGTTCATAACGTTTTTATTGCAATGGCGATGCGTTTCGAGTTTCGACGCATTCCGTGTAGTCTAAATAGTACAATAGTAAGTGTGTGTTACGTAATGAATAAGGGAATACTTACTTACATATTTTTAAAATAATACTAGTAAGTATATTCAAAGGAAAAATTCAAAATTGTTTTTTCTAAATTGAGCCCTAAAGGGTTTGCAATAAGTCATATTTTATAATTTCACTTTGTATTGTAATAAGAATATTACGACAATACGCCATCTAGCGGAATTTGATATACATTACGACGCCGCTGCCCCGATGCGAGCCACGGTATTGATAAGTGGTCACAAATTAATGACCAAGTAGTATCCTAGGTGGCGCTGGATGTGATATAAACTTGTAAAATAAATATTGCTTGCTATTGGCTGAATATTTTTATTTTATATAATTTTATCGCGTAAGTGCTAAGACTTAAGGTTAGTATTTGCTTGTGGATAAATCAAATTTTATGCAATACCTAATCCTCAGTATCAAGGATTAGGTACGGACTGGTAACGAAAAATACCTAATCCACATACCTAATCCAATATTTATGCCTCACCTCTTTTACATTCTCTTTGCTATTATCTATGGTTTAATAAACATCCATAAACAAGCAAATAGTGGCCTTATTATTTTGATAAAAATAATTATAATCTAGTTGATGCCCGTAATTCCCGCGGAAACTCTCTTAATTACCGGGATAAAAACAGCGAATGAATTTTATTTTCAATCGCTGGATCGCTGGATTCCAGCGATTGAAAATAAAATTCGATAAAAAGCAGCCTATTCCAGACTATAATCTAACTGTGCAGCCAAATGTTTAGTCGCAGCGTGATTGAGTAACAAACATCCATACATCCATCCAAACTTTCGCATTTATAATATTATATAGGAATAATAGGAAAAATTTACATCAAAATAATGCCCCATAAGTAACTATGACTGTGTGAGAAATACTAACAGCATGGCAGTTGAGAAGGGCGCTGCTGGTCCAGATCGATGGTATCCGTTCCCACCACCTCCCCTGTGACGCTGTCCACGCAATAACAGACCCTATCTATACACTGCACAGGGTTGAAGTTCCCGTCGGACGTGCAGCGCAGCCCGGCCACCGGGTAGCGCAGACCCTCTGCTATGTACTTCTCGACTTTTTGTATCATGCGGGAACAACCTGAAAAATATAATTTAAACGCAAAAAATATTTTTACTAAACTGACTTCAAATTCAAACGCCACTACAAGTATGTCAATTGAGCCTATAAAAGACGAGTTCCCTCGATTTCTCCAGGATCCCATCATCAGATCCTGACCTGATGACAATAGGAAGTATACCCTTTTAAAAAAAAAAAGTATTTTCCAAATTGGTCCAGACGTATTCGAGTAATCGGGGAACATACATAAAAAAAAAGATTCCGATGAATTGAGAACCTCTTCCTTTTTTTTTGGTAGTCGGTTAAAATGAATTACTAGATGACGCTCAAAATTAAATAGGAATGCTCAGTTGCAAAGACAGCACACGTTAAACTTATAAATTAATTAATTAGTTGTTAAATTGTTGTACATAGTATTGTACAAGAAATTATAAAAGGTACTTACCGCATGGCATATCTTGATTTTTCCCCGTAAATAAAACCTCTCCGAACAGTCTTTCACCTTCTGCTGATTGGCAGAAACAACTGAAATACATTTTAAAATTCTCATTTAAAACTTCTTTCGGGATTTCTGTTCTTTTAGAGTTCCGCAACGCATAATGAAAACCAGAATGAGCGGGAAATGGCTAAGCGGTACGGACTCTGTGTAGACCACTGACCTTTATAATTAATGTATGATTAACACGTCTGGACAGTCTGCTGTCATATTTTTTTGGATCTACTTGATTGTCGCCATTTTGGCGCTGTAAACAGTTACGAGTATCCAAGGAACTAAAACTTGTGAGGACCTGCATTCCTAAGTTATTTATTAGTTACAGAAACACTCATACGTCAAATGTGGCTTCAAATTGATCCAAAATTTAAGCTGTCATTTGTATCGGGACAGCCGGTTTAATGTTAATCATAGATTAATTAAAGAGCTTTAGACAAAATAGGCTAATACTCGGCTGCCCCATTTCAAAACCCAAAAATATATTTGTGGTAGTCCTTCTGAACTCTGAACTCTTCAGTATATCTGTGGGTTAATTAATGTTTCGTAAATAAACTACGTGAAAGCTTTTATTGGATATATTTAGTACTTCGCTAAGCCATCAACAAAACATGTTTTTTTTGGTCTCCTGTAAAATTTTGTCAATTACACTTACTAGGTTTTGAAATGGGGCAGCCGTACTGGGGCTATTGTCAAAACTCATCGAGTGGAAGAGTAATTCGGTAATTCCCCTCAATGGGTTTTAACAGTAGCCCTAACGCAAGAAGAATATGAAGATGAGGGTAGTGCTATACTCACGTTTGTGACGGCACACAGTCGTAGGTAGCAAAGTCGCCTCTGACGTCACACTCTGGTCTCCTCTCCAACACTCCCGTTTCTCCTTTCGCGTGTCGCACATCGTAATCATCTTGGGCGTCGTGACACTTTGTACTCACTGGAAATATCAAGCAATAGAATATAAAAGTACCTACTACGTATGTACTAGATATGGCGTCCCGAGCATCCTTATTCAACTGATATGCATAGTCGACCGTGCATTAGTTAAAAAATAAATTAACAATAACAAAATTGTATTTATTGGATAGAATCAGGCGTTACTTTGCGGAAGTTCATGATTAGCAAGAAAAGGTTAGAATTATTTTGCTACAATGCTGTATTGTAAAGTCAACATCTCCTGAGGATGCTCCGGTGTCGGGGCGAAACGTGCGTCGAGAGTAGTAGAAAAGTGTTGTGTGGTGGTGCATGTGAGTGGTGGTGGCATTGCTTGCTTGGGAACTTGGCTTTCTTGCTTGGTTGGGGAGGTAAGCGGTGCTTAGCTTGTAACTGCATGTTTGACCATACAGATTTTTTCTGTTGGCGGATTATAGCAAAATAACTCTAACTTTTTCTAGCTAAAATTGGATTTATTTCTCCTGTTTGATCTTTTTAAATTGATTTTGTTCGTCTTACTTCTAACACAGGTCCTCGTGTCGTTGCTGCAAGTGAGCCCGTGGCCGCAGCGCCCGACCGTGATACCATCGCCTGGTCCACCGAGACTGCAGGGCATACCCTCACCTGAAAATACAATTAATCATGTACAATCAAGTGTCGACCGCCCTGGCGCAGTGGTGAACGCTGTGGTCTTATAACTGGGAGGTCTCGGGTTCGATTCCCGGCGGGGGCAATTTGGGAATTTATAATTTCTAAATTGTCTCTAGTCTGATCTGGTGGGAGGTTTTGGCCGTGGCTAGTTACCACCCTACCGTCAAAGACGTGCCGCCAAGCGATTTAGCGTTCCGGCGCGATGACGTGTAGAAACCGATTAGGGGTATGGGTCGAATTTACACTGCTATACCCCTTCCAAGTTAGCTCGCTACCATCTTAGACTGCATCGTCACTTACCACCAGGTGAGATCGCAGTCAAGGGCTATCTTGTCATCGAATAAAAAAAAATAAAAAAAAATTAGCACATTTCTCCCACGCAATGCTAGAATGCTAATCAATCATGCACATTTCTCCAGCGCAATGCTAGAGGAGAGTAGAGCCAAACTTGTCTCTGACATTGAAGCTTCCCTCGAGAAAGTGTCAGTATGGGTTTCACTTGTGCAATTCAACCCTTCAAAAACACAAGTTTGTGCGTTTATCGCCAAAAAGACCCCCTTCACCATACCCCTTCTCTTTCAGAACACTTCCCTCATTCCTTCCAACAGCATTGGGATTCTTGGTTTTAGCATTTCGAACGAAGTACAGTTCCGGGATCACTTGGATCACTAAATTAGCTTCGAAAAGTTTGGGGTGTCAACAGAGCAAAGCGGTACTTTGCGCCCGAGCACAGGCTCCTATTATATAAAGCGCAAGTCTGCCCACACATGGAATACTGCTCTCACCTTTGGGCTGGAGCACCTCAATATCAACTACTCCATTTGACCGGATTCAAAAGCGGGCAGTTCGGCTTGTGGACAATCCCAAATTAACCCGCTCACTAGAAAGCTTGGAACACCGCAGAGACGTAAGCTCTCTTTGCGTCCTCTATCGGTTATATAACGGGGAGTGTTCTGAAGAGCTGTTTGACCTCACTCCACCGTCTTTCTTTTACAACCGCACCGCTCGTCACCGAACGCAATTTCACCCTCACCACCTGGGTGCCTGGAGCATTTCGACCATCCGATGTGCCAGATCATTTTTTCCACGTACTTTGAAACTGTGGAACCAACTTCCTGCGACGGTGTTCCCACTGAATTACAACATGGGGTTATTCAAGGGGTGGACCAACAAATTCCTGAAAAGCCGGCAACGCATTGGTGATGCCTCTGGTACTACAAATGTTCATGGGCAGGCATCAGGTGACCTGCCTGCTCGCTGAAAATATTAAAAAATATAAGAGCTGGGTCTTACTGAACAGAGGCAGGCAGTACTCGCAGCAGTTGCAGATAGTGGGCGAGGGGAGTGACAAGCCGGAGTGGGTGGCATTGTTGATGGAACACTCGATCGCTGGCGTCGCGCATCCTGTCTCCTGTCTGTATTTCTGCCAAATGATACAAAGCAAGAAAAGGTTAGAATTATTTTGCTGTAATCTGTGGTGTCTAAAGTGTCCACAGAGATCGTACTGCTGGCTGGCTGGTTGATTGACTGGCTGGTTTTATCTCCTGTATTCGAAGGCGTTCGAATTTAGAATGGATGTTTGAATCTCGAATGTTATTGCGAATTGTAAGTTTGGACATGCGCTTTATATTAATTCATTTTTGTTTTATCCACCGCCCGAGCTGGTGGAAATACAGTTTTCCAGTATGTTCTAAGCTGCCGTCCACGCAAGACGTTCACAGCGCATGCTCATACAGTTTATCAGAGTTTTACTATCATTGTTCTTTAATTACTGGTTGAATACAAGTCTAACTGGTGCTTCATGATTTTTATTTAAATAGGGCTCAATTTCCCCTGTACCCCTAATCTGTTTCTACACGCCATCGTACCGTAACACTAAATCGCTTGAAGGCACGTCTTTGACGGTAGGGTGGTAACTAGCTACGGCATCCCACCAGACAATGGCTTGGCCCACAGATTAGAGACTAATCTGTGGTTTGGCCGAATATGGTATTGTTGGCTGAAGATTCGGTCGGGCACTAGTAATGGTAACTTTGTAACATTTGGATAGAAGCAGGCGTTACTTTGCGGAAGTTCATGATTAGCAAGAAAAGGTTTGAATTATTTTGCTATAATCCGCCAACAGAACAATCTGTATGGTCAAACATGCAGTTACAAGCTAAGCACCGCTTACCCCATATGGGTTGAATGTATACCGCGATACCCCTTCCAGTTAGCCCGCTACCATCTTAGACTGCAGGCAAGGACTATCTTGTCATTGAATTAACCTTTTCTGTGTGATCTACAGTTCTTCTAGATGACGCTAGTTATAAATTTTATGGTAACGGTTAAGTTATATACCTACTTACCGCGCAAAAGCCTTCCTCACACAACAGTGTACACTCCGCAATATACGGTAATGTCTGTAGAACACAAACAAACACTAATAATAACAATGCCCTGGCCGCCATTTTGTTACATCGATACCACATATACTCGATAAAGCCCAATCATTTGTAATTTAGCTACTCAATTGCAATATGTATTATCAAATGATAATGAACCATTGTTTTAATTTATCAACTAGTTCTTACTCGCGACTTCGCTCGATTGACGTTAAGTTTTTTGAAAATTCCGCGAGACCTTCCTGGCGGGCATGGGTGAGCGCTATGGTCTTATAACTAGGAGGTCTCGGGATCGATTCTCGGCGGAGGCAATTTCGGTAATTTATAATTTCTGAATTTACTCTGGTCTGGTCTGGTGGGAGGCTTCGGTCGTTGCTAGTTACCACCCTACCGTCAAAGGCGTGCCGCCAAGCGATTTAGCGTTCGGGCACGATGGCGTGTAGAAATACGGCGTATGGTTAGGGGTCTGGACTTTGGGTTAAATGTACACTACCGTCTACCATACCCCTTCCAAGTTTGAATCGTTTATTTTCTTATAGATTCTGAAGTTCCTTTCTGAAGCTGTCGTTTTGGATCTTTATGATTCTTAATTTCTGAGCCATTTCGATGTATTGAATTGGCAGTCTTTGAATATCAGCTCTTGGAGTTTGATTTGAAGGCGACTTGAAGTTAAGTTTTAGTGTTTTTCTGAAGGTTTTCTGTTTTCTAAATTGTAGAATCATCTCCCTTCGACAGTGTTCCCACTTAATTACAATATGGGGCTATTCAAGGGGCGAACCAATAAGTTCCTGAAAAGCCGGCAACGCATTGGTGGTGCCTTTGGTACTACAAGTGTTCATGGGCGGCGGTAATCACTTTACATCAGGTGACCCGCCAGCTCGTTTGCCCGCTATTCATATAAAAAAAAAGACGTGTGGCACTCGGGGACTGCCGCGGTAAAGCTATTGCATAGCATTTTTTATCAACGCCATCTAGCGGTGAGAGGAGTCCCGTGTCAGGTTATTTTCTTTTTAGGGATTCGGTCTCCACGCTCAAGGCCCGCGATAGAAGCTATGCAATAGCTTAAAAAGGTAGATAGCTTATGCCACCCTCCAAATCCTCAACTATACCCATGCAAAAAATCACGACGATCCGTTGCTTTGTAACTGTGTGATTGAAGGAGAAACCAACAAACAAACACATTTTCGCATTTATAATAATTACTTATTGCCATTACCATTACTGATTATGGTTGGTATAGTTCTTTCAATTCAAGAGGGCACGTGGCTAATGGTTGTGTGAGTGTCGTATCTGTATAGGTGTGAGCGAGAGCTTGCTCGTTCACACTTATACTTACTGAAAAATAGATGCGGGTTATAACGTTCCCTCAAATATAGTTGAGCGACGCAACGACTGGATCATGCGTCATGCTCGTGAACGGGTGCCACCAACGGGAATGGATCTGCTTTGTCTGCCCGTCTTAACATGCGTTGGATTGTATATACCTACGTATGCATTTTTGAAGCTTCATTGTGGAAGCACTGTATACATATAGTTTTGTTACCTATCGTAAAAATTTTTTTTTTTTTTTTGAAAAGAGCAACTGCTGAGTTCCTTGCCGGCTCTTCTCAGCAGAATCAGCATTCCGAACCGGTGGTAGATTTATGACGTGTCATAAGAGCTACAAGTTGGTCTACATGAAAAAAATAAATTTTGATTTGATTTGTATCAGAATTAAATTATACACCTTGATAACACAAGTTATCAAGGTCTATGTGCATCGCTTTTTCCACTCTATGACCTATTTTCGGCAGTTTACTTAATTCACAGTTGTTTATCTTTTTATCCCCGTACATACGGCTATCAGCGCTATCAACTTGCTGTAGCTCTCAGTGCTTCTTATCAGCTTATCACTGATAAGATGTGTAAACTGTTAATCTATTTCTACGCATATAAGCAACACTGTATACAGTTCTGAGATACTGTAAGATTCTTGAGATGGAAATACCTACTTGCTCTCTTTAAACATTTCTGTGGTGGTGTCGTGTGGTGCGGGTTGTTACGTTCCCTCAAATATGGTTGAGCGAAGCAACGGCTGGATCATGCGTCATGCTCGTGAACGGGTGCCACCAACGGGAATGGGTCTGCTTTGACTGCCCGTCTTGACATGCGTTGGATTGGTGTACCTACGTATGCATTTTTGCATTTTTGAAGCTTTATTGTGGAAGCACTGTATACATAGCATAGCTTTGTAAAAAAAAGTTTTTTTTTGAAAAGAGCAACTGCTGAGTTTCTTGCCGGCTCTTCTCAGCAGAATCTGCATTCCGAACCGGTGGTAGATTTATGACATGTCATAAGAGCTACAAGTTAGCCTATATGAAATAAATAAATTTTGAATTTTGAATTTTGAATTTTGGTAATAAGGAATACTTTGGAGAGTGCGCTCAGGAACTTTTTTTTTATTAAGAATATTAGCCAAGCTGAACTTGACTTATATTCTCTTCTCCCCTCCAAATAAGCGAAAAGCTTGTGCTAGGAGTACATATGCCCACGGCTGGGCATACGTCCACCGCCCAATAATATAAATATTCAGCGACATGAAAGAAAAAAAACGACTTTGTTGAAATTGACTCTATTTATTGTCTTTATTAACAGAAAGAAATAAAAGATTAAAACATAGATACAGGTCTAATTATTACAAAAAACGAGCAAATACAGAGAGCTGTTTTCTAAAAGCAAAGATGTTGGGTACTTTTGAGATTTCACGTGTCTTTCTAACGCTTTATACTACGAATAAATAATAAGTAAGGAAGTCTAACTGCGTTAAAAAAATGACCCCAACAAAAATTGTGCCGAAGTGGGTGGAGATTAAAATTAAGCCGTTAGAGGCGGGGATTAAAAACAAAAATAGCACGTCAACAGTTGGTAATTTTTCTTGCACGTCAAATTTTCATAACATCATCCAATGACTCAGCTGTCATAGCAAACATAGCAGCACGCTCGCGAACCAATCATAGCTTTCGTTCTGAATTTGAACCGATCACCAAGCATGTCTACCTGTAACCTCGGAAGTGATTCGTATGATTCATAATATCATACGTCGTTTTGATTTGAAGTAGGGCCATTTTTTGAGTGGATTTTGTTCTGAATTAGACTTCCTTACTTATTATTTATTCGTAGGCTTTATACTTTCTATCTTATAGTATAAAAAGATATACATAATATCTGTAGGAAAATATAATAACTGCGGTAAACTATGCTAAATACAGATATCATAATAATATAATCATATACATAGATAAGAATCAGAGCAAACTTTGATAGACAGTATCTATAGTTTTGCAGAAATATACAAATAAATCTTTATAATTATTCAAACAGTTAACATATACCTACTTAATATGAAAAGCTTAACATATTTACTTAATCTACAATGAAAGAAACGCATAAATTACTAAAACATTTAAACTATTGCATAACTTCTATCGCGATCCAGCGTGGAGACCGAATCCAGAAATTCCGTAACGAAAATAACCTGACATGGGACTCCTCTACGGTGAGCCGCTAGATGGCGCATTTTTTATCAACGCCATCTAGTGGTGAGCCGCTAGATGGCGTTGATAAAAAATACTATGCAATAGCTTTACCGCGGCAGTCCCCGAGTGCCACACGCCTTTTTTTATATTTTTAGCGAGCAAACGAGCAGGCGGGGTACCTGATGGTAAGTGATTACCGCCGCCCATGAATATTTTTGTAGCACCTGAGGCAACACCAATGCGTTGTCGGCTTTTCAGTTATTTTTTGGTCCGCCCCTTCCTGCGACGGTGTTCCCACTAAATTACAACATGGGGTTATTCAAGGGGCGGACCAACAAATTCCTGAAAAGCCGGCAACGCATTGGTGCTGCCTCAGGTGCTACAAATGTTCATGGGCGACGGTAATCACTTAACATCAGGTGACCCGCCTGTTCTTTTGCTCGCAAAAAATATATAAAAAAAAGACGTGTGGCACTCGGGGGCTGCCGCGGTAAAGCTATTGCATAGCATTTTTTATCAACGCCATCTAGCGGCTCACCGTAGAGGAGTCCCGTGTCAGGTTATTTTCGTTACGGAATTCGGTCTCCACGCTGCTGGCCCGCGATAGAAGCTATGCAATAGCTTAAAAAAAAATGCCATACATCCGCTAACGATCAAATTCAAAGGTTTACTATAGTTACACAATCATGCATAAATAAGAATTTTCTCTCTGCTTATGTTCTACTTTGTTTCTGCTAAATCTTCTCGTCTTTTTATTTTCATGTATTATTTTTCTGGGCGCCATTTTGTTTCCGGTTGGTACCTCGTTGAACCACATCCGTTCATAAAGAGAGCAACTCCATGACAGTGTTTAATATCAATACTGTCGACGGATAGCTCTCTTCATTAACAGATTATAGGTTTTTCTCTCTTCTCTCTCTTTCTTCTTCTCTCTCTGACTCCGATATCTGTAAAAATAAATAAGTATATAATATCAGGTTTTATAAATCGCAAAATAATAATTTAAAAGTAAAAATTATTTTTACAAAACCGGCTTCAAACGCCACTACAAAGTATATCAATTGTGGTGCCTTTAGAAGAGTTCCCTCGATTTCTCCAGGATCCCATCATCAGATCCTGACCTGATGAGTTGATGACTATGGAACCACCTGGGAAGTATACTTTTTTAACCTTAAACTTTCAATCAAAAAAAGAATTTTTCAAATCAGTCCAGGCGTCTTCGAGTAATCGGGGAACATACATAAAAAAAGGATGAATTGAGAACCTCTTCCTTTTTTTGGAAGTCGATTAAATAAAAGATAGTAAAGAGAGTACATTAGCGACTTCGTAAAAGGAATTTCCTAATTCAACCTATAGGTATGTACAAAATTTCGTTTTCGAGGAGTAAATAATAATAATTAATAGGGGGTATGGGGTGAACCTATACCCGTTCCAAGTTAGCCCGCTACCATCTTAGACTGCATCATCACTTACCATCAGGTGAGATCACAGTCAAGGACTATCTTGTCAACGAATATAAAAGTAGACTATGTCACTTTCCAGGTTTCTTTACCCATACCCATTCATTGCATACCCTTGCAAAGAACCACGCAGATCCGTTGCTTTGTTGCAGCGTGGTTGAAGGACCAACCAATAGATAAACACAATTTCTCTCTCAATTCTCTCTCTCTGAATTTCAAAATTAGTAAGAAAGTTTTAGCTTTGGTTTTACTCCTTCCAAGTTAACCTGCCACCATTTTAGACTGCATCGTCACTTACCATCAGGTGAAATCGCAGTCAAGGACTATCTTATCAACGAATATAAACGAAAGTCTGTAGTATAGTCTATCTACCGTAGTTTTCAATTTGCATAAACATGTAACATACTTAATAGCAACTATGTAACAATACAATATAGATAATATATATGTTATATGTTGTAAATATCGCATAGCGAATATGAATTACGGGGAAAAGACAATCGCGTATAAATTGTGCGCATAACTGCTTTGCCAACATTTATAGCTGTGGAGAAGGCAAACTGAAAGGTTTGTATCCGTTCGTTTAACGCTAGTTCATCCACTTAGATTTACCTATTATTATTTATTTATTTTTATTATACTATACTAGCTGATTCCTGCGACTTCGTCAGCGTGGAAAAAGTTTGGAATGACTTGCTACTATCCGCGAGGAGTTATGCGTTCTATCTCCGATAATATTTAGTAGATCTTCACCAAAATTGGACAAAACATTTCTAATAGTACACAATTTATAATTAAAAAAAAAATTATCAAATTCGGTTTAGATTTGACGAAGTTATGGAGCAAAATCAACAAAAACTTTCATCCCCTATCCCGGATAAATCTTATTGTTTATCAGGATAAAAAGTATCCTATGTGTTGACCTGTAGGGCTATTCACTAAAATATAACTCACTTCGAAAGCGAATTCACTCGTCAATTATGTCAAATTGATAACACAGAACAAGATGATTGAGAATGAATAGGCATTCGCTCTTATTTTGTATTAGAACGAGTGTCATAACTGTTCTAGTCTTTATACTATTCCGTGATTGACGAAGTGAGTTTGCTTTCGAAGTGAGTTTGTATTTTACTGAATAGCGCTGCTGGAGTATCAGCTCATTATACCCATTCAAATCCCTTCAGTAGTTTTCGCGTGATGCGCGCACAAACAAACAAAAGATTAAAAAAAAATTGACATCAATAATAATGATTACTGTAATTTTGCAGCCCATATTCGCGTTAACTGTTAATCACAAAGATAAATACATATATAAATTCCTAAAAATATAAACAACTGTGCGTATGGATGTCTTTTGACGCACTATTATTACACATAGCATATTGTCACCCGTTCATAACACTTTGTGCACACACGACGCGTACCCGTGTACCTAGTACCTACATTGTAAAGTAACGGGCGCAAGTGGGAGCCTTGTGTAACGCCGACAATCAAATTAGTGGCCGCTCGTGAGAGCACAGTTCACACTGTTAGATCTGTACCGATAATTGATGTGCACTGTGCTCTAACCTCGAGGCTCGAGGTGTATTGACATTGGCCGATTTTGTTTTCATTGGACCAAGATTTTCGGATGCTAGAGCGTGTAAAATGCTTCAGTGAAATCCATTAAGTACTGTTGTTAATATTATTGCTATGTTAGGTGTCAAGGTTCAGGTTGAAAGGATTCCCTTGGCTGGGTTGCAATATCATTGCATATTCACTCAAGGAATTTTTCCTCTTTTTACATCTTGAGGTATTTTTATACATAATAGGCACACGCTTGACCACTATCACACCTGATGGAAAGTGATGATGTGGTGTAACGCGTTTGCCTAGAAGATGCCTATTCACTCTTGTTTTAAAGATACCCAAATTGTACGTGTTAAGAAACACAGACCTTGGAAGAGCATTCCAGACCCTGGCTATACGGATCAGGAATGGAGACTTAAAGCGCTTAGTGCACGTAGATGGAATATCAATGACGTAGGGATGGAAGCTCTCCCTATGTCTTGCAGTGCGGTGGTAAAAAGGTGAAGGTCGTGGCTAATTGGGCTGAGCGTTAGTTGTAAGTTAGTCAGTCAGTCACGATGCTGTTTTATAGGTACAAATAGATAAAGTTCTAGAAAGTGTTACTAATAAAGAAGAAGCTGAACTAAATAATACAAAAAATTTAAAATGGATGGTGTAGGGTAGGTCTTATAATCCACACTGACCAAGTGTGGATTGACAGACTTAAAACATCTTTGAGAAAATTAAGACATGCTGGTTTCCTCACAATGCTTTCCAGTTTCTTTCACCATTAAAGCATGCAAAGACTTGAAATAAATGATGAATGAATGAATGATTTAAAATGTAAACTAAGCGGCTGTTCAACTGGCCAAGTGTAGATTGGCAGACCTTTGAGAACATTAAGCTGGATTCCTCACGATGCTTTCCAGTTTCCTCCACCACTAAAGCATGCAAAGACTGGCAGTGATTTGGGATGAATGATGAATGAACGAATGAAATGAATGATTTAAAATGAAACTAAGCGGACATCCCAACATAACTGAAACAACAAATCACAAAATGGGTCAAGAGTTGCATCACGACATACTCGTATGTACCTACGCGCGTCTAAGACAAATAGTTTGGACAACAATGGAGGACAAAACAGATGCTAATTCGTGTCCAGAACAATCTGTGAGACGTTCCGGATTTCTATGACATTTGCGTTTGAATAGCGCTAAAAACTCGCCTACTGTTGTGAGATGAGACCTAGTTGAAACTGTATTTTGTCATGTCTTCGTTTACTTAATCAATAGCCTTGAAGGCGTCACGATTATTTAAAACAAGTGGCATGTGCAATATGCATCCTTCTTACGGAATACCACCCCTTTTTTATACGTCACGACTGCCTGAAAAAAGGAGTATATTGTTTTCAGGGTTCATATTGTATGTATGTGAGTTTCTATATTCCATCATAACTTCTATACGTCTGAACCGATTTGGATGAATGAGGTATCGTTAGAATCCTTAGCTTATTCCGAGTGACATAAGCTAGTATGGGATGACCAATGACCATGGTCCCGCATTAAAGACTAAAGTTGAAAAAAAAATCGAAAATAAGATTAAGTGTATAAATCATCATCTAGAAAATGATGAGTAGATTCCAAAAATATATAACACTATAGTTCAATAACCAGTGATTCAAAAAAAAATATCATTTAAAAATGTGAATAAAATTCCAAAGGTGGTATTTAACTTTTTAGTTCGTTTTTGGCTGGGCAGTCATGTTTTTCAACATTTTTAATTATAGCTTGTTTTATTCAATGACAAGATAGTCCTTGACTGCGATCTCACCTGATGGTAAGTGACGATATAGTCTAAGATGGTAGCGGACTTAGAAGGCAGTGTAAATTCAACCCGTACCCTTAATCTGACTTCGCGCGCCTAAAGAAGTTTTGACTTCAAAATCAGGGCTAATATTCTTTAAAAAAGACGTGTGGCACTCGGGGACTGCCGCGGTAAAGCTATTGCATAGCATTTTTTATCAACGCCATCTAGCGGCTCACCGTAGAGGAGTCTCGTGTCAGGTTGTTTTCGTTACGGAATTTCTGGATTCGGTCTCCAAGCTGGCCCGCGATAGAAGCTATGCAATAGCTTAAAAATATAGGTATCCTAGTATATGTGGCAGTCATACATAATACATTGTATGTAAAGGATCACACAGTTCGTGACTGTCGGTGCATATAAACCGCATGCTTTTTCAGATTATGACAATGTCATTTTGTCTTCTATTCAAGGATACCAAATGACCTACTTCTGTAGACTTAGATACTAATTATATTTTTGACTGCCTCGTTGTTCTAGTCGTTAGCAAATTCGACTACGGATGAAAAGGTCCCGGGTTTGATTTCGTGATGTGTTTATTACTATTGCGTTCGTTGCAAAAACATGTCGTCGGCCGCTCATTCCGTTCAAAATTCAAAAATGTTTGAGAAGCTGTTGTCTTCGATAAGTCACGTGATCAATTTGTCGATCGGATATATGTATATACCTACGCCAATACAATTTTTTGAATTTCTATACTCTACTATAGAATCCGTCACTTCGCTCTGAATTCAAAATAACGCCCTCGGGGAACAAAAAATTTCTTTGGCCTCATATAACACAAAAATAACTTTTTCATCATACCTATTCGACAAACGAATATTGGCTTCAGAGGATAGGGGAGCAAAATTTAATTTTTAGTCCCATGGGAGTTTTCATTTCTCTCTTCTGATTGGTCCGCGTTCGTGCTTTAGTATGTGTTTATTACTACTGCGATCGTTGCAGAAATTCAAAAAACTCAAAATTCAAAAATGTTTAAGCAGCTGGTGTCTTCGATAAGTCACGTGATCATAGAAGGTTGATACTCCTAGCTTTTTCTCATAGGTAATGATGAAAAATAGTGTGTATCACTCGGGGCAAAATTTTTTGTTCTCGGGCGGCGTATATTGAATTCCTCGCTACGCTCAGGATTCTACTTTAGAATACTTCACTTCGCTCTGAATTCAAAATAGCGCCCTCGGGGAACAAAAATTTTCTTTGGCCCCATATATATATAACACAAATAACTATGAGACAATTCTACAGCCAGGTTTGGTCCCGTGAGTCACAAAGTGACACAAGACAAACATACAAGACGGTAGCTAGTCAGAAAAATTTCTTATTCATAGCTAGTTCAAAATCACCTGTACGTATGTACATAGACTGCCTTTTGAACTGACCTGAAATTACTCAGTGCACATCACTTTATACCTTATAGTCGAAGTTATAGGATAGATTTTGAAATAGATCTCGAATCAGCTGTGTAAATAAAAATTTAGTAGCAAGGACAAATAATGGAGAAAGAATCTTTTTGAACCAGGAACCTTTCTAGGATATATCTACATATTTGATAAATATTATTATGATATTAAGCGTATTCTAATAAAGAAGGCATATTATGCAATTGAATATTACATAAATGATAAAAAAGCGTGCACATAGCTTGCTCCAGCAATACATGAGTTATGTCTGGTGGGAGGCTTTGGCCGTGGCTAGTTACCACCCTACCGTCAAAGACATGCCGCCAAGCGATTTAGCGTTCTAGCACGATGGCGTGTAGAAACAGATTAGGGGTTTGGGTTGAATGTACACTGCCATTCCTCTTCCAAGTTAGCCCGCTACTATATTAGACTGCATCGTCACTTACCATCAAGTGAGAAAATTAAAAAAAATCGCCTATGAACGGTGAATGGTTGGTGTGAAGACGTTTAATTTTCGATGACTCATCGAAATTCGAAAATGAAAGCAAAAATCTCCAAAAATGAACCGTCTAATTTGGCCTTTAGAGGACAAGGGACCTTTATAAGGATGTTTTTAATCAGATAATCAAACCAACAACTCTATAAATGTCAAAATGCGCGCATAGTTTGGTCAAAGCTTGTATGCTGTAGTGAACTGTGACGTCAACATTACTGTCCCTTCGGATAATTTCCAAGGCATCAAGTAGTCTGCGGGATACCCAACTCCTCATCAACTTACAACAGATATAATGTGTTTGGGCTCATTTCAATCGTCAAATGAATCTACCATCTTAGACTGCATCGTCACTACCAACAGGTGAGACCGCAGTGAAGGACTATCTTGTCATCGAATAAAAAACTTTTCTCTTGTTAGACCTGCGAGTAATGAGATGAAATGAAAAATGAAATTTAATGAAGTAAGGTCATTAGTTCATCATTCCATCTTTTGTTAGATTGAGACAGTGCTGCCTAAGATAAGTTCAGATCTTAATAATATAGGCACCAGTTCTCTCCCCTTCTTCTAATCAACTAATGGACGTCCACTGCTGGACATAAGTCTTGCATGGACCTCCACAGGCCTCGGTCCATGCGACTCGTTTGATGTCGTCTGCCTCTCCCCTTAAATTATCCTTAGGGGGAAAGAACTGGTGCCTATATTACGAGTAGGTACCATAAGAAGTATAGTGGAGCTCGAGTCAACAGGTAAGCCCTACTTCTGTTATCAGTACATTGTACAGCCCATAATCTTTGATATCGCAGTGTTATTTGCTTACCACGAGCAATGTGCCGCTATAAGATATTCCTTGTACAAATATTTGTTCATTAAACGTTCAGATAATTAGGTTTTTTAGGTTGAGATAAAAAGTTTGCCTCGAAACTGAGGCAACTCTTTTGATAAACATATTTTGAGGCAAAGGTTGCCTCAAAGTAAATACCTAGGTACTCAAACTCTAAATTTATTTCATGTAGGCCAACTTGTGGCTCTTATGACAAGTCGAGAATCTACCGCCGGTTCGGAATGCTGATTCTGCTGAGAAGAGCCGGCAAGAAACTCGGCAGCAGCATATAACATCAGCAGCTTACCTACCTTTTTTCTTTTTTTTTATTGCGATTGGCTAAAAGCTTATGCTCGAAGTCGGGCTAGTGTCTCGCATCGGTTTCATCGTTTCATATAGGCCCGCCCATTTTCAACATACGTGTAGAAACTACGAAACTACAATTATTTATTTTATACTTTGCAGTGGCGTTTGAAGTCGTTTTTTTTTAAAGTATTTTTTATATTATTATCTCTTTGGTTTCATAGAGTTTGCAATTTTTGAATATAAAAAGAAAGTTATGTTAATTTCTTATCAATTAGCCTAATAAGTGTGACGTTCTAAATGCCTATGTTTATATAATAGTTTTCTAAAGTTGACTAGCTATAATTACTAAGTATTTAGATACGATAAGTACCTAGTATGTATGTATAACAATGTTAACTACGCATTTAATTTTAAATAATATCCCTAAAATGAATCCATAATTTTACAATATTTAAATGACTTTTTTGATGAGTAAGTAATAAATAAAAAGATTTTTCGAAAAAAAAAAATTTAAGAATATTTTGTCAAAATCTTTAAATTCTAGATTGATTACATATATTCATGATTCTATTTCAAAATCAGAAAAAAAGTTGGTTATAAGTATACTCAAAGGAAAAAAATGATGACAAAATATAATGATTGGAAATTATTTTCCAAATTAAGTTTCGAATTAACTCAATGTACTTACTAAAATAAAAAAGTCAGTTTTTAATTAAATAAGTACCTAATTAAAAGATTAAGTTAAAAATTCAGAACTTGAACTCTAACTGATAGTGAATAAAAAAGTACCTACTACCTACTTGCCTACCTACCTACGTAGGTTATTTAATGAAAAAAAAAAAGAATGCGACGAATTGAGAACCTTCTCCTTTTTTGAAAATCGATGAATAATTAAAAGATAAGACGCTTAAAAACTATTAAGTAAAAAAACAGCTAACTCTTACCGGTACAGCATCTTCACTCCAAGTTTTCCTATGAGTTATGAAACTGGGCGGCCATCTTGAAAACTTGAATCACATGTTTATCTCATTATTTCATTAGGATGGACGACCTGTCATGTGACCAATCAGAGAGAAGGATGACTAAAACTATGTACAGCCATAGATAGTATAACGTCCAATCAGATTCATCTGAATCTGAGCTAATTTTCCGATAAAAAATTCCCGCTCTTTGACACTTATTTATTAGATAATTTCACAGACATTTACCAGTTTTTTTTTTTTCAGTATAAATGTAAAACTGAACAATTTACTTAATTTAATTTAGTTACGTTTATCTAGAGTCATGATTATTGTATTTTAATTATGTTTAAGCTTAACTACTTTTTGTATTTTAATTATGTAGTATTTTTTGGTATTCAAATACCGATTAATTTGTCGATTGAAAAAAGATTTTCCCGCCTAAATCAGACATTTTCACTAATCAGTTGACTGTGACCATCGAATTATAACGCTTAGAACCGAAGTTCCATCCAAAGTTCCGCTGCAAACGTTTCAAAACAAACCATATGAATGTGTGAGTGTACTGTAGTTATTTTCTGTAGTGTTGCTGATAATTACGTTTTGGATGGTTATTGTGGTGAATTATGACACTCTTACACAGCACAGTATGACATACTGTCCTTACTAATATTATAAATTCGAAAGTGTGTTTGTTTGTTGGTTTGTCCTTCAATAAGGCTGCAACAGAGCTACGGATCGACGTGATTTTTTGCATGGGTATAATTGGGGACCTGGAGAGTGGCATAGGCTACTTTTATCCCGGAAAATCAAGGAGTTCCCGCGGGATTTTGAAAAACCAAATCCACGCGGACCAAGTCGCGGGCAACAGCTAGTTTTTTAATAATTTTCTGCGATCTCGTCGCACTAACGCGACGAGACCGTATAGTCGGCCTTTAAAGGCTAACTTAAAATGGCTTATCAAGATATCGCACCGCATACCGCATCGATTATATCGCTTCTTGCGTTATAGTTCGATGACTGTAATCACAGACTGTGATACCAACATAACAAAAACATTTAGGTAAACTTTTCCGATGTAAAAATTCGTTTTCTGCTGAAACCTTAAATCTTTGCACTTTTTTTTTAAAATATATAGACTAGCGCTTGGCTGCGATCACACCTGTGAAGATACAGCCTAATATGGAACGCGCTTGCCTAGAAGATGCGTATTCACTCTTGATTCGTCTTGTCAATGGGACACTTTGAAACCACGTACAAGTTTAACCAAAGTATCTAAGTTAGTTGCGTTTTCTGTTTGAAAAGAAGTACCTATTTATTTACACACAAATTTTCCGATGAAAGATATAATAATTTTCCAAACCCAAACCTGACATTTTCTTCGCACTAGTTTCATCTGACACTTAAATTAAAAAAAAAAAACAACAATTCGATATTTAAACCACGTATTAGTATGTATAACCAAAGTTAACAATACTTAGCTGCGTTTTCTATTTGAAACGAATTTTTATTGTAACACCAATAATTTTCCGATTAAACATATAATTTTCCGGCCGAACCTCAAATTTTCTTTACACTACTCAATTGTGACACAAAAAAAAATCGTCAATTCGAAATTTAAACCACGTAAGTATGACCAAAGTACATACGGTTTGTGTTAAATGAATTTTCGGTCAGACAGACTCACTAATGAGCGATAATTATGTAAAAAAATTCGAAAACACACGCGTTTTGGTGTGAGGTTAACTTTTAAATGGCGCCGGCGCATACAGGTGTGCAGTTTTATATGAGTACATGCCTGCTACGTCACGCGCATGGGACGCATGGTCCATATACAGGGTGCTGCTCAGTTGGTCTAGTGGTTAGCTGGTTCAACTGCGGATGACCAGGTCTCGGGTTCGATTCCCGGGACGGGCTATTCTTAGCCCGTCCTGGGAATGTATTGGGTTTTTATAAGATAAGACTTGTCCCAAGAGCCACAAGTTGGCCTACATGAAATAAATAATTTTGAATTTTGAATTTTTTTAACGTACGCCTATGTCCGAACTCCCAATAACTGACTCTATGCACAGCCCGATCCGTCCAGTGGTTAGGGCTGTGCGACGATAGATCAGTCAGTCAGTCATCTTTTCCTTTTATATATTTATAGATAGAAGACATAAGCACTCTTGCACTGCTCGGTCGAAATTCGAAATCGATTTAGAATACCCAATAAACCTATAGAGACTGGAGCTTCTGACATCATTAAAACACGAAATATTTTTTTAACATCTACTGACCTTGTTTTCATCATCTTCTGTGAAGTGTCGATATCTTCACACTATTTTGAGTACTAAATAAACACCCTGTAATTTTATTTCAAAATAGGAAAATAGATCGATAAATTATTTTTATTTTGTCCACGAGTAACTTCACACTTATATTAATTAGTATTTAAGTATGCAGTTATGAAGTTAATATATCATGGAGTTTAAGACCCCAATCTTAAGGTTCCGTACCCGAAGGTTAACCAACGGGAGCCTGTTATAGCGTCCGCTGTTCGTCCGTCCGTCCGTCCATCTGTCAGCGGACTGTATCTCATGATCCGTGATAGGTAGAGAGTTGAAATTTTCAGAGAATATGTATTTCTGTTGCCGCTATAACAACCAATAATAAATTAAAAATGAAAGGGAGCTCCCCTACTAGAAACGTGTTTATTTAGCGTTTTATGGTACGGAACCCTTCGTGTGCGAGTTCGACTCGCATTTGACCGGTTATTACTTTTTTTAACCGACTTCCAAAAAGGAGGAGGTTATCAATTCGGCCGGTATCTTTTTTTTTTTTTTTTTTTTTCTATGTATGTTTAAAGTTCGATAGAACAATCAATCGTTAGAACGATCTGTACAATTTAAGCCGTCGGGACCCACCCTTAGTTTATATATTATTTTTTTATGTCTTGTTTTTAAGCTATTGCATAGCTTCTATCGCGGGCCTTGAGCGTGGAGACCCAATCCAGAAATTCCGTAACGAAAATAACCTGACACGGGACTCCTCTCACCGCTAGATGGCGTTGATAAAAAATGCTATGCAATAGCTTTACCGCGGTAGTCCCCGAGTGCCACACGTATTTTTTTTTGTTTTTGACTTCAGACGTCCTGATAGACGTCCACTGCTGGACATAAGTCTCTTGCATGGACCTCCACAGGCCCCGGTCTTGCGCCGCCTGAATCCAGCAGCTCCCTGCGACTCGTTTGATGTCGTCGGTCCTCCTAGTGGGGGTCTGCCAACACTGCGCTTCCCGGTGCGGGGTCGCCACTCCAGCACCTTGGGACCCAATCGACCATCAGCTCTTCGAACTATGTGCCCCGCCCATTTCCACTTCAGTTTCGCGACTCGCTGAGCTATGTCGGTGACTTTGGTTCTCCTAAGGATCTCCTCATTTCTGATTTGATCTCGCAGGGATACTCCGAGCATAGCTCTCTCCATCGCCCGCTGAGTGATCCTGAGCCTTCTTATGAGGCCCATAGTTAGCGACCATGTTTCGGATCCATATTTATTTATGTCATGCTCTCTTTAAACATTTCTGTGGTGGTATCGTGTGGTGGGGGTTGTTACGTTCTCCCAAATATGGTTGAGCAACGGCTGGATCATGCGTCATGCTCGTGAACGGGTGCCATCGAGGGGAATGGATCTGCTTTCTGTCTGCCCATTTTAACATGTATTGGATTGTGTGTACCTATGTATGCATTTTTGAAGCTTCATTGTGGAAGCACTGTATACAAAGCATAGTTCTGTAACTTACTGTAAAAAAAAATTTTTTGAAAAGAGCAACTGCTGAAATTCTTGCCGGCTCTTCTCAGCAGAATCTGCTGGTGGTAGATTTATGACGTGTCGTAAGAGCTACAAGTTGGCCTACATGAAATTTATAAATTACTTACTAGCTTTTGCCCCCGCGACTTCGTCCGCGTGGAATTAGATTTTGGGGTGGAATTTTCAAAAACTGTGACATATGTACTTTTTTATTTTTAACTGAAAGCTCAAATACCAACTTTGATGGAAACAGCTTGAAAAATGACGGAGTTTCATATAAACTTCCATCCCATATTTAAACCCCTTAGGGGTGGAATTTCTAATAATCCTTTCTTAGTGTGCGCCTATGTCATAAAAGGAACCAACTGTAAAAATTTCAAGTTTCTAACTTCAGTAGTTTAGGCTGTGCGTTGATATCTCAGTCAGTCAGGACTTTGAATTTTATTTATAAACTAGCTTTAACCCGCGGCTTCGCTCACGTTAGGTTCGATTTTTTAACCCCCTATTTAACCCTCTTGGGGTTGAAATTTTCCAAAATCCTTTCTTAGCGGATGTCTACGTCCTAACAGCTACCTGTATATCAAATTTCAACTCGATCGGTCCAGTGGTTAGGGCTGTGCGTTGATAGATCAGTCAGTCTGTCAGTCAGTCAGTCAGTCAATCAGTCACCTTTGCCTTTTATATATTTAGAAGATTATGATTTGGATTTTTATTTTATTTAAATTACTGGACATGCTGTATAAGGATATTTTGTTATCGTTTTCAAACTAGAATGCGGGAAAATCGATCTTAGAGGCAGGAAGACTGCCGCTTTCGGTTTTCAACTATTGTTCAACTTTTACTACGCCCTGAGCCTACCAGAGTCGTCTATGCGGTTATGAATTGCCTAGACGTTTTATTGTTTTAGAAACTTTGAATAATTTTGTAATGTTATTACTTATTACATCTAAGCTTATTACTTACTAGCTGATTCCTGTGACTTCGTATGCGTGGAAAAAGTTTAAAGTGACTTGCTGCTATCCGCGAGAAGTTATGTCCTCTATCTCCGATAATATTAAGTAGATCTTCACCGAAATTGGATAAAAAAAGATGTGTGGCACTCGGGGACTGCCGCGGTAAAGCTATTGCATAGCATTTTTTATCAACGCCATCTAGCGGTGAGAGTCAGGTTATTTTCGTTACGGAATTTCTGGATTCGGTCTCCACGCTCAAGGCCCGCGATAGAAGCTATGCAATAGCTTAAAAAGAATTATCAAATTCGGTTGAGATTTGGAGAAGTTATGGAGCAAAATCAACAAAAACTTTCATCCAATATCCCGGATAAACCTTATTGTTTATCAGGATAAAAACTAACCTATCTACCTGGAGTATCAGCTACCATTAAACCAAACATTCTTTTTTTTTATAGGCACACCGCTTGACCACTACCACACCTAATGGAAAGTGATGATGCGGTCCAAGGTGTAATGCGTTTGCCTAGAAGATGCCTATTCACTCTTGTTTTAAAGATACCCAAATTGTACGTGTGTTAGTCATATCAGTAGTTTTCGCGTGATGTGCGCACAGACAGACAAAAAATTAAAAAAATTGTATTGGACTCAGTATCGATAAAAAAGCATCCTCCGATTAAAATTTTCAAAATAAGTATATTTAATTTACAGAATTCGTCCCGTTACAGTTTTATTATAAGACGTACAGATTTAATGTATAAATAACGTAATGTAATAAATTTCGTCATCCAATATCAAACACGGTTTGTGTGCTCGCACAGTTTGTTCGTGCTATCTCTGCCGTATCTCGAAAACGAGGACAATAAGATAGGTACCTACTGGCGAGATGAAACTTAAAATTGTACTTAGTCAAAATCATTAGCAACCCATCTCACTACAGGTCTCGTAATATAATTTATTAAACATCACTGTTTTATTTTGATTTAAGCAATTGACTTACTTTACTAGCGGACGCCTGCGACTTCGTCCGCGTTCCTAAATAACCACAATTTAGGTTGGCAGAACCCCTTCAGCATCAGGATCAGAACGTACTTTCCGAGCAGGTGTAGTATAAATATATTTATACTACACCTGCTCGGAAAGTACGTTCTGTATTGTGTCAAATCGCAAAAGAGCGAGAAAGAAAATACGTCATTACGTGGAAACAAATCTGCGGGCTGTCAAAATGTATGAAATTTCATTACTTACCTGCTTCAGCGGGCTGAAAACTGTATGAAAATCCATTACTAACGTGCTGTTTTTTTTTTTAATTTTTGGTCAAGTCAGTTCAGTAATAACTTGAAAAAAAAATGAAATCTATTTCGACCTTTTTCGACAAATAGACTGATTATTTTCAAAGTAGTAGGTAAATAAATAACGTACTAAAAATATAAAAATAGTAATAGTAACTAATTAATAACTAAATAATAATCTATTTAAGTAAATATAATAATTTCATTTCTTTGTTTAGGTCTAGTTATCTATGGTCTAAGGTTATTTACACATTCAAATTGTTTTAAAAAACAAATTATTGCTGGCCGCTTGCATTTTCTTTAGTGAGTACATTATTTGAAAAATTAAAAAAAAAATTCGCGCGATTCGCTTTCTTTTGTTTTATCTAAATTTTCAATTTATAAAATTACTTAAAACGCAAAATGTCTAGTAGCGACAGTGAAGATATTTTGATGATGCCGCCAGAATCAAAAACTATTAATTTGCCGAACAAAAATATCACCCTAAGTTTTAATAACTGTATGAATTTCAATATAAATTTCAATTAAATAATGTGTCTATTATTTTCCTCGTAGGTGTAGTATAAAGCACTATGTACTATTATTAATAGTCTTGAAAAAAAAAAAAAAGTTCTTTAAAAGTGTGTTAGGTACACAGAGCAGAAACGACCGGATATGGGTTGGAATGATGATGAGGCTGACGACTGAGAATACCGTTTTTTTTACAGAATTAGGGTGACCAACCCAATAGCTAGCACTGCACCAGTTTATTCGCACTTTGGCAAAAAAGATTAAAATATAAGTTTCTGATTGTGGTTTTTAATTTTCAGATTAAAAAATATTTAGGGGAATTCATATTTTTCACAATCGAAACCTTTCTTATCTAGTATCTGGAAAGTTTTAAAATGACGTCAGTATCGTAGTTGAAAGATATCGTTCTGGAGTTCCCGAAGTTTTTCGGCCATTTTGACTCATCGACGTTAAGGGTCGGTACTTACTTAATAATGATTTAACTGTGGTTTTATTTGAGTTTTAGTAATATAATTGTTTTCAATTGATTTTCTAAGTATTATTAGTTACTAATTCAAAAAGTAAATGAAACTTTCCCGTTATTTCATTGCAAAATAAGGGGTGTCAGTATCTGGTTACAAAATTTGGAGATTTTCCTGTTTATTAACACTCCGAAACGATTCGATTCCCGAGCAGACTGGGAGTCTGTAGACGATCTTAACAAGTGTGTGTAAACTGTCCATACTCTGGAGTCTAAATTCTTTAAGACATCCATCACATGAAAAGAACCAAGAAGTTCTCTGAACTTACTCTCAAACTGATGAAAGACAGACAAGAGATGAGACTTCAGTCGTCAGCAGACGCGGATGCCTACTGGTAGGTTAATAGGCAGATCTCTAAGAAAAGAACTCGCGACCTGCGGGCCTTGAATACCAAGTGTATTAAAGATACCATCTAGTGAAACAGAAGTTCCATTCCAAAGTGTCCGTGAGAGATCTATCTATCGGACAGAGCCAGCTGACGCGGCTGAAAACTGACGAAGGCTGTGACGTTTCTTCTCCACCTGAGGTATGGAGAGAGGTTGAGAAGTTCTATGGGCAGTTATTTATCACGAAACAATAATCATTCAGCGGACGATGGAGAGAGCTATGCTCGGAGTATCCCTGCGAGATCATATCAGAAATGAGGATATCTATAAGAGAATCAAAGTCACGGACATAGCTAAGCGAAACTGAAGTGGAAATGGGCGGGCATCAGTGTTGGCATTAATCGATTAATTTTTTAATCAATTAATTAATCTGATTAATTTTAATCAGATTAAATTAATCATGATTAAAATAATCATGATTAAAAAAGTAATCTTAATCATGATTAATGAATTTAATCATTAATCATTAATCGTTAATTGATTAACTTTTTTAACTTGATTAACTTGATTATAAACTAATACATCCATCAATGTTTTTACTATATATTTATAGCTACTCGTGCTGATTCGCTGACTGACTCGCTCACTGACTCATTGATCACCTCTCCTGTAAAATTTTGTATGAAAAAAAAAATTTTTCACTCATGGTTTCGTATGGAGGACAAAAATTCATTTGGTGCAAAAATATGTAGAGAGCTGATGATTGAGGATTTCGGAGACGGGTGAGGAGCACGGCCAGGGTATCGAAGATAGAGGGGGAGTATTCAAACAAAAGTCATTCGAAACCTCATCAAATTTGTAGGAAGCTGACAAAAAATTCAAAATGGTGGATTCAAGAGAGAAGCCAGCGGGCGTTAAACAGCGCGCGCGGCGTGGCGCGGCGGTGTGCCTCGCACCGCGCGCGCGCGCCCTCTACGGCACCGAACCGCTCAAAAAAATCGCTATCGCTCGGTCGTCGGCGAAGGCGGGCAGTGCGATTTCATCATCCCTACGCATCGATGTAAAGCGAAGTCCGCGCTCGGCGCGTATCATATTATGTACCTAAACAATTAGAATTGAATATAAGGTCAACTGGGGCTAATGCGCCACAATACTTTGAACGACATTTTTATCTGATTATAACAAACATATTCTATCTCATCATAAGATTTAACTCATGAAACAAGTTAGGAAATGTTATCTTATTTCATATTTTAATACCATTTAATGACATTTTGAATAACTTCTACGTGTAAATGACGTTTTTATGAAATCTGGGATTTTTAGACGCAATAACCCTCGGTGGGGCGAAAGCGTCTTTCACCGGTATAACGTAATTGGACGAGCTGATAGTAATTGAAATCGAGGTAAATGGAACAGTACCAGTGATATAGTTTATCATTATCTTGTATCTTAAATTCTAGGCTTAGTTTAGGGTTATTAGTGTAAAACAAATGTTTGGGGCTATGGCGTCTTATTGTACTTGTTTCTTGTAGTCGCATTCACCCCATCGTAGATTTCAGGGGAGCTAAACTTTTTTCCATTTGGTTCGCGTATTTAATTATTAAGAATGGAATCAAATCACAACTAAGAAATAACGAATAATTTATTGGAACAAAAGAGTCTAACGTAACATCTATCTTGTCTAACAATCATTACAAATAATGACAAAATATAAAGTGTACCACAAAATGCGCGAATCTTGTATTTAGTTAAACTTCTCTTTATTTCAACTTTAATTAACCTCGTAACATGTTTAAAAACATTAACATTGATATTAAGTACATGTAAATAATCAATTAATCAGTCTTTTTACAATATTAAATTGGTAGGACTTATTTTCCCTCGTTCATTGCTTTAAGGGTGACGCTGGTTCAAACGAACCATATAAAACAGACACGAATTCTCAACACTGTAGATTTAGATTGTGTAGTATAGCGATCAACATTTTATAAAAATAATACAATTTAAGTACATATTTTGCATTATTCCTGCATTAAAATATATAAATAGATTTACTACTTTAATTCTAAAATCAAAAAGTTTAGGACCTCTGACAATGGGGCTATTGCGTTACAATAGACGCAATCACCCCATCAGGATGGACGCAATAGCCCCAAAGCAAAAAACATAAGTTAAAATTTAAAATTGTAATTTGACTACAAATCTTAAGGTAATTATATGAAATAATTAAAACAACATGTATCGCAATAAAACAGCAATACTACTTACAGTTAAGAAGCATAGATATTCTCAAAGAACTGAGATTTATGCCGATTTAAATTCACCTGCTGGCGCACAAGAAGAATCCAAACGAAATGACAGATTTAAGTTGGCGGATTATTTACAGAAAATAGCTTTGTCACGCCATCTATTGATCAAATTTTGTAGTTTTAGTGCCAAAGACGTAAAAAAGATGGCGTGAGTAGTTCTAAAATACGCATTTCGTACGGTAATCGAAAAAGACGCCTAAGCCCCATAGACGAAATAGCCCCGGTTGACCTTACTTGACGTTAATTGCACCTACGACTAGTATTTCGCTTGAAAATTCATATTGTAGGTATCAAGCATAGACTACGTCATGGAGCTCTAGGTCCTGGCTCTTCAATCCTGATGCTGCAGGGTAGTGTCTACCTAAACTGTGAGGATTTAGAGACTGTCAGTTTAGAATTGATATTGTTGGTCTTAATAATCTTTACTTCCTTATCCTAAGTAATCCTTACTAATATTTTAAATTCGAACGTGTGTTTGTTTGTTGGTTTGTCCTTCAATCACGTAGCAACGGTACAACGGACTGGCGTGATTTTTGCAAGGGTATAGTTTAGGACCGGGAGAGTGACGTAGGCTACTTTTTATCCCGGAAAAACAAAGAGTTCCCGCGAGATTTTAAAAACTAAATCCACGCGGACGAAGTCGCGGGCATCAGCTAGTCACACTAATATTTGTAGGAACGCGAGCATCACCAATCTGCATCAGAAGTGAAACGGAAGAAGCGCCATCTAGTGACGGTAGTCTTGTAACGTTACAAGACTATCGCCATGAAACGTTACAAGACTACCGTCACTAGATGGCGCTTTGAACAAAAATCACTCTAATCCTACTCTCCTACATATTATAAAGCCGAAAGTTTGTGTGTATGTGTTTGTTAGTTTGTTTGTTTGTTTGTGTGTGTGTGTTTGTGTGTGTGTGTTTGTGTGTGTGTGTGTTTGTGTGTGTGTGTGTTTATTACTTCTTCACGCCGCAACGAATGAACCGATTTCGCTGAAATTTGGCATGGAGATAGCTCATACCCAGAAATAAAACATAGGCTCCATTTTATCCCGGAAAATTACAGAGTTCCCATGGGAATTGAAAAACCTTGATCCACGTGGACGAAGTCGCAGGCATCGTCTAGTAGATAATAAAATGATACTGGTTATATTGAAGTACTTAGTTTCTCACCTTTCTTTTCATCAAAATATATTCAAATTCAAATTCATAATTTATTTATTTAATGTAGGCTACCTTGTAGGTCTTATGACACGTCATAAATCTACCACCGGTTCGGAATGCAGATTCTGTTATATAAAGTGTTAATTTGGTTTGCTCAACTATTTCGTGTTCCTACGATCTTTTTTGACGACAGAATTTGCTTGCAACCGGAGCAGCTTCCACTCATAAAGGCGGTGAAACGCCGACTGATTGATATTTGAAATTTGAATTTTTAAATGATATCAAACCAGTGACCGAGTAAAATTAAAATAACCCTTATTGTATACTATTTTAAGATTCAGTTTAAACCAAAATATGTGAAAAAGTACACGCGATGCTATATTTTATTTTTTATACTATTTTTACTATTTTTTTCTTTGTGTTTTTTTTTATTCCATGACAAGATACCCCTTGACTGCGATCTCACCTGATGGTAAGTGATTAGTGACGATGCAGTCTAAGATGGTAGCGGGCTAAATTGGAAGGGGTATAGCAGTATCAATTCAACCCATACCCCTAATCGGTTTCAACACGCCATCGTGCCGGGACGCTAAATCGCTTGGCGGCACGTTTTTGACGGTAGGGTGGTAACTACCCACGGCCAAAGCCTCCCACCAGACCAGACCAGAGACAATTTAGAAATAGTAAATTACTAAATTGCCCCCGCCGGGAATCGAACCCGAGACCTCCCCGTTATAAGACCACAGCGCTCACCACTGCGCCAGGGAGGTCGTCAAAAATTGTGTTTGCAAATAGCTGTTTAATTTCGACGAAAAAGAAATGGCGAGAACGAGCAATGACCACAGGCAGAGAAAAATCCTTTATAATTCGAATACAATACCAATATGATATTGAGTATTGGGTGGTGACGAGTGGTGATGAGTGGTGATGAGTGGTGATGAGTGGTAATGAGTGGTGATGAGTGGTGATGAGTGGTGGTGAGTGGTGGTGAGTGGTGGTGATGAGTGGTGGTGATAGGTGGTGATGGATGGTGATGAGTGGGTGGTGATGAGTGGCGATGAGTGGTGATGAGTGGTGGTCAGTGGTGGTGAGTGGTGGTCAGTGGTGGTGAGTGAGCTGACTGCTTAGTGTGCTGAGTGCTGGTGAGTGGTGGTGAGTAGTGAGCGGTCAAAATTAACAATAAATTACTGCAAAATCGGAAAATAAATAAATAAGTAGTTAATAGATAGTTAATCAAAAATAATTAATCAGATTAACGATTAATGATTATGATTAATTAATCGTTAATCAAATTTTTGATTAATGATTAAATTAATCGTTAATCAAATTTTTGATTATGATTTTAATCATTAATTTTTAATCGTTAATCAGATTAACTTTGGGCCAACACTGGCGGGCATATAGTTCGAAGAGCTGATGGTCGATGGGATCCCATGGTGTTGGAGTAGCGATCCCGTATCGGGAAGCTAAGTGGACCGACGACATCAAACGAGTCGCAGAGAGCCGCTGAATTCAGGTAGCGTAAGACCGAGGCCTGTGGAAATCCATATAAGAGACCTTTGTCCAGCTGTGGACGTCTGTCGTTTGATAAAGACTATGTTTACGTTTTCTTATTAAATATGTAAGGGTGTTTGTTTTAAATATAATAAATATAAAAAAATTAAGTCACCTACAGTTACTATAAGAATTTGCGTATATTATTTCGTAATAAAATCTATATTTTAAAAGACTTTCGTAGGTAGCCTAGCGTTATATTTCCCTTAAACTCTATTAAAATCTGAGTGTTGATAATTGGATAATTTTGTGCCCATAACTGGTAACAAATGTGCGAATAATTGGGGACTGGGTCATTTTCCAATCTTATTTAAAATTCTAGTTGATTTAAACAAAAAAATTTCAACATCTTCTTTAATTATATATTTTACTAAACAAGTAACCTTATGAACACAGTGATTTATATAATTTGGTTAAATTTATACTTAAAAAACATATTTGAAATAAGATAAACTCTTAAAGTGCCCATAATTGGGTCTGCCACCCTATATAACAATAAAACGAGTCTTTGCGCGATTTCGTCCACGTAGAATTAGATTTTTAAAAATCCCGCGGGACCCAAGCGCGGGACCCAACAGTTTTCCGAGATTTATGGGCTATGTCCCTAGAGCTAGAGTATTCATTTATTAGGTACCTAAAAAATATTCTAAGCCTAATGCTATACGTGATTACAGATTCTATTACATACCTATTCTACATAACCTTTTTTGTTGTTTAGGTTGTATGCCCTGTTTCTAATAAAATAAAGTTGCCAAGTAAAAATATATCCAACGATTGTGGGTAATTAAGTTTATTAGAAGAGGATAAGATAAAAAATATTGAAAAATATCTAGAACATGCAAATATAAGATTTAAAATCATTAAAAATTAATCATCTGCAGATAAAGATTTAAAATAAAATAAAAGCTTTCCTCATAAAGGTTTTCGAAAAAAATATGTGAAAACAAAAAATGAAAGCCTTTTAGTGACAAATAGCATCTTTTTGGGAGTGATTCATTTTTGAATGCATCGAGTAATTATTTCTATAGTAAACTATTGATCTGATTCTTTCCAAATAAACAGAAACAAAAGTACCTAAAACACTCCTTCAGGTAATTTTTTAAAAATAGTTCAGACATTTAGTTACATAAGATTAATTTGGCATTAAATTGAAATTAATCATTAATAGGGAGATTACGTTATTTAAACCTGGTAGCACAAAGTTAAGGTTGACCAACATTCAAACAAGAAAATCGAGAAATCATAGAGCTAAAAATAGACAAACAGCAAAAGGGAAAACAAACGAGATTTTTCTTTCATTCGCAAATATCAGCGGGTGCATGTACGTAAATTTTTAAAAAATAATTTCTTGTTAATTAGCGTAAAGCATTAAGTTTGTGTTAACAATAATTGTTCCTATACTGAAAATGTTACGATTTCTCAATTAAAAAATTTCTTTAGAAGTCGAAAATCAAAATTCGCGAGTGACTCGATTTTGAAAGTTGACAAAGAGGTTATGTAAAATTAAAAAAAAAAGAGTGACTTTGACCGTGAATTTTGTAGGAATATTAGTGGTTTTTGGATTGTTTTACGTGTTTTTGAGAGTGGTATTTCTTTTGCAGCATACACATTTGGCTTCTGACATAATGAGAACGACGCAAATCCTTCCGTACGCTTTAAGACTCACATATTCGCAGGTAAGAAAGATTTTTTTAAGAATATAATGAGACATGGTGAACCTGACTAATATTCCCATCTCTCTAAATAAGCGTAAAGCTTGTGTTAGGAATGGATAGGTACGACAATAGTGCAGTATGCGGGGATTTAATCATTGCCCTATCAGTTTTTAGTCCACTTTCAATCCTTTAACGAATGGGCTATAGAGTTTAACAATGGGCGTAGATCTCTTATGGAGAAGTCCACACGCCACTGTCTTATGCTGCTGTATCCAGCGGCTTTTTGTGATATTTGTCCTTTATTGGAGGGGGGTTTGCCAAAACTGGTGTGAGGTCGCCATACCAGCTTTTTGGAACCCACAAATGTATTGGTACTCCAAACTATGTGCACTACTTAATGTTATTCTAGGCTTACAACCTGTTGGGTTATGCTAGTAATTCTTCTTGTTTTTCAATTGAATCTTCCTTGAAACCTTCTGAAACAAGGGCTCGGCTTTAAAGTAGTTTGCTGAACTGATGTTGATGAAATATTTCTCACATATTAAAGTTGAGTTGCTAGAGGAGAGATTTTTATTAATCTTGCTTTCTTGGCATGACTACATTGCAAACTTGTTAGAACGTAATAAGTGCAAATTTTATACATAATTCAATTCTAATTTATGTACCTACTACCTATTGCCTTACCTGCTTGTTGCATACTTGTTTTTTTTTTGCTCTAATTTCTATCCAGTGGCTACATAATAACATAATAACTTATTCCAAACTCAATATCAGTTTGGTTGTAAATGAAAAAAAAAACATGGTTGACTTTTGTTATTCTCCTATACAACAGTGGAATGCCCAAAGGCTGTCTGTCCTTCGAACTAAACATTTATCTATAACATTTTTAATGTATACCTATAAAAAGGTTTGTCCTAACTGACTGACTGATCTATCAACGTACAGCCTAAATAGAATAAGAAACTTGAAATTTTAACATACGGAACCTTCTGTCTTTTATGATGTAGGCAGCCACTAAGAACTGATTATGTCATTAGTATTTTTTTTTTTTTTCGGAAATAGGCTTTCGCTTGACTACAATCAATACTGGATAGCACTGTTGAGGTCTAGGTTGGAGCGTGCTTGACTACAATCAATACTGGATAGCACTGATGAGACCTAGGTTGGAGCGTGCTTGACTACAATCAATACAAGATAGCACTGATGAGATCTAGGTTGGAGCGCGCTTGCCTAGAAGTTACCTATTCACTCTTGCCTTGAAGGTACTCAAATTATAGGTGGCAGGAAACACAGAGGCTAGAAGAGTGTTCCACACCTTAGCGGTTCTTATCAGAAACGTTGAATTGAAGTGTTTCGTTCGAGTAGGTTGGATTTCTACCACATAAGGATGCCAACGCTCACGACTTCACGCAGTTCTGTGGTAAAAAGGTGAAGGAGGTACTAGGTTGTGAAGTTCCTGACTCCAATGTATATCCGATAGAAGACAGATAGACAGGCGACATTGCCTCCGTGCTGACTGACTGACTTTTTTTTTTTTTTCGATGACAAGATAGCCCTTGACTGCGATCTCACCTGATGGTAAGTGACAATGCAGTCTAAGATGGTAGCGGGTTAACTTGACTGAGCATTTTCGCCTGCGTTAGCTATTGACCACCTATAATACGGCAGTCATTACATAAAAACGTATTATAGGACTTAATGCTTAAGGTGACATTTCTACGGATATTGATAATTGTAGTTCAGTTTAAGGTCAAACTAATTTCTAAGCCGTTAAACATTAGATAAAAGTGAGCCTATTTTTAGTTAATCATTAATAATACGTTTATGCATTGATTGGGTACTAAGTAAATATACAACAAATTGATTTTTTTTTATTTTTTTTATTCGATGACAAGATAGCCCTTGACTGCGATCTCACCTGATGGTAATGCAGTCTGAGATGGTAGCGGGCTAACTTGGAAGGGGTATAGCAGTGTAAATTCAACCCATACCCCTTATCGGTTTCTACACGCCATCGTGCCGGAACACTAAATCGCTTGGCGGCACGTCTTTGACAGTAGGGTGGTAACTAGCCACGACCAAAGCCTCCCACCAAACAAAACCTTTTATGTAACATTATTTTTTCGTAAACAGTAATGTTAGTTATATTTTTTGCCCTTTCCCCCTTCAATTTCTCATTTTATAACAAACACATTCCAAACTTTATAATATTTTAAATACAAACATAAACTCTGTCTGTCTGTTTTTTATGCTTTCACCCCTAAACCGCCAAACCAATGTTGATGAATTTTGGTATAGAAATAAATTGAACCTTGGAGAAGGACATAGAGTATGAATGAAATAAGAATATTTATGCTACTACTAGCTGATGTCTGCGACTTCGCCCGCACGTATTATAAGAGATTTTGATTCCCGCGGGAATTTCACGGGTACGCGAAAATTATTTAATTTTCTATGTGCTATTCTGATGTATTGTGAAGTTCCATCGAAATCGGTCCAGTAATTTTTGCGTGAAAGAGTAACATACATTCGTCCATTCTCACAAACTTTCGCATTTATAATATAAGTAGGCCTCATAAGAAGGCTCAGGATCACTCAGAGGGCGATGGAGAGAGCTATGCTCGGAGTATCCCTGCGAGATCAAATCAGAATTGAGGAGATCCGTAGGAGAACCAAAATCACCGACATAGCTCAGCGAGTCGCGAAGCTGAAGTGGAAATGGGCGAGGCACATAGTTCGAAGAGCTGATGGTCGATGGGGTCCCAAGGTGCTGGAGTGGCGACCCCGCACCGGGAAGCGCAGTGTTGGCAGACCCCTCACTAGGTGGACAGACGACATCAAACGAGTCGCAGGGAGTCGCTGTATTCAGGCGGCGCAATACCGAGGTCTGTGGAGGTCCATGCAAGAGACTTATGTCCAGCAGTGGACGTCTATAAGTTGAAAAAGAAGAAAAGAAGTAAGACTACTCAGCTCAGACTCAAGACAGAGTTAAAACGAGACAGATGTATGTCAGAGCATATTTGTGTCTCGTTTTAACCTCTATCTTGAGTCTGAGCTGAGTCAGAGAGACGCTCTATAGATCTCAGCATATGAGTGACGAATCACGATTCTCATTACAAATGACTAGCTTTTGCCCCCGCGACTTCGTCCGCGTGGAATTAGATTTTGGGGTGGAATTTTCAAAAACTGTGACACACGTACTTCTTTATTTTTAACTGAAAGCTCAAATACCAACTTTGATGGAAACAGCTTGAAAAATGACGGAGTTTCATATAAACTTCCATCCCCTATTTAAGCCCCTTAGGGGTGGAATTTCCAATAATCCTTTCTTAGTGTGCGCCTACGTCATAAAAGGAACCAACTGTAAAAATTTCAAGTTTCTAACTTCGGTAGTTTAGGCTGTGCGTTGATATCTCAGTCAGTCAGTCAGTCAGTCAGGACTTTGAATTTTATATATATAGATAATAATTTTCGCAAACAACATTCAAATATTTGTCTTATCTATATGTAATCTCGCGAAATCCGGTTTTTGTCAGTCTATCCAATCGATCTAACTTGACTGGATAGGCATGTTATATTTACATATAAAGTTATCTCTATATATGTATATATTTTATATCTTATCTCAACGTTTTCTGCTTGTTACTACCCGGCCTTCTTCGGGTTTAAGATATTTATTGTTTCATAAAGAATTACATATTCACTTAAATGAAACTTACAGGCTAAGTTGCTTACACAAAAATAACATCTTAGAGCGCACAATAAGATTAACTAATGAAAATATGAAAAGATATTACATAAAAAGCTTACAATTCTAAAATAATATTTTTAAAATGTGACATTTTGTGCCAGCCTTCTTAGGCTGAACTCTCCCGGTCCTCAATATACCTATTTTTTTTAAATATATTTTTAGCGAGCAAATAAGCAGACGGGTCACCTGATGTTAAGTGATTACCGCCGCCCATGAACATTTGTAGCACCTGAGGCACCACCAATGCGTTGCCGCTTTTCAGGAATATGTTGGTCCGCCCCTTGAATAACCCCATGTTGTAATTTAGTGGGAACACCATCGTAGGAAGTTGGTTCCACAGCAAACAACCCCATGCCAATAATCACGTCGATCCGTAGCTCTCTTGCAGCGTGATTGAAGGACAAATAGACATAGTAAACACTTTCACCTCTTTTAATTTGAATAAAAAAAACTATTCTAATTATGGACGTTAATTTAGTTCAATCGACCTCGACGAGAATTCTTGCAAAATATAATACGCAAAAACCTTCGTGGTTCAGATGTTATCTTTGCTTATAAATATTATCGGGAAAGGTCATAGGTATATTACGTAATACGTGAGAAAGTTCATCTTCAAAAGATAATAATTTCTATTAATAAATAATCATTAATCACACTACCACAGATATCGGCTCTATTGGCATTTATGTCTGAACTATACAGTTCTTTCAATTCACGAGGGTACGCGGCTCGTGGTTGTGTGTGTGTAGTATCTGTATAAGTGGGAGCGAGAGCTTGCTAGCGCTTGACTGCTCCCACCTAGGCTCCTGATAGATATACACACTTACGCAATGTGCATGTACACGATGTAACCACAAGTAAAGCGCCCGTAACTTCGTGAGATAAACGATAATATATGGGATATTATATATGTACATGGCAGACATTACTGTAGTCATTTCATAATAAACTAAGCACATAAGTGTGTGATTATTGTTTATGCGTAAATTATTTATCTCCGTAGTTTGGCACGACGCCATCTTAGGCGACCTTTAGCGTATTTGCTAAAACAAAATTAGCATTTGACTATGAATTGCTCATTCATTATGAAACATCGAGAATCGATTAAAGTGTTATTTTGTTTTTTGACAGCGTTTTCAAAAAACAAAAAGAAATCACAGCAGCCATTCCTTTGCTAATCATAGTGTTAGAGGACGGTAGAATTTTAAACTTTTAGTCTCGCCTCGCTACTCGTTGATCCTATAAAACCCAACGAATATCGGCACTAGTGGTCATTCTGCTTCGAGTCGTCACGCCATTCACATTCCTACTAGTGTTTGTTTGAAATATTTAATGATTGAGTAATTGCCACCTGCTTAATTATTTAAGTGTAAGATTTCCTTACTATATGTAAGCAAAGTCTTTTTTTAGTAAAAATATCAGTGTCCGCTCATAATAGGTTAATTAAAGAGGTTACTGCTCTGAACCCTTAAAAAAGATGTGTGGCACTCAGGGACTGCTGCGGTAAAGCTATTGCATAGCATTTTTTATCAACGCCATCTAGTGGCTCACCGCTAGATGGCGTTGATAAACAATGCGCCATCTAGCGGCTCACCGTAGAGGAGTCCCGTGTCAGGTTATTTTCGTTACGGAATTTCTGGATTCGGTCTCCACGCTGGCCCGCGATAGAAGCTATGCAATAGCTTCTATGCAATAGCTTCTAAAAATTTAATCAAAAATTCCTAGACTATTATGTAACTTTAAAATAACCTGAATACAATAGATTACATCGTAATCAGTCAAACGAACGAGCAAAGAACAGTGTAATCTGCAATGTGTCAACGCATATCTTATTTCTGATATGCGTAGTAGAATGTTTATTAATAGGCTGTCTGTAATAGTTTACCTACTTGTCTACACGTGTTAAATGATACGTTTCTAATTGAGGCCCTAGTTGGGCGCCAAGTTTTTGTTTTTAATCTCGAACTACCGCGCGGCCCTGGCTTCGCACGGATTTTTTTTTTTATTCGATGACGAGATAGCCCTTGACTGCGATCTCACCTGATGGTAACTGACGATGCAGTCTAAGATGGTAGCGGCCTAACTTGGAAGGGGTATAGCAGTGTAAATTCAACCCATGCCTCTAATCGGTTTCTACACGCCATCGTGCCGGAACGCTAAATCGCTTGGCGGCACGTTTTTGACGCTAGAGTGGTAACTAGCCACGGCCAAACCCTCCCATCAAACCAGACCAGAGACAATTTAGAAATTATAAATTCCTAAATTCCTAATCGGACAGAGCCAGCTGACGCGGCTGAAAACTGACGACGGTCGTCTCGTTTCTTCTCGTCCTGAGGTTTTGGGAGTGGTCGAGAAGTTCTATGGACAGTTATATACCACGACACAGAAACCTGTTGAAGATTTGGCCAAAGACCCTAGAGCCAAACTGACCCGACACTATACCGAAGATATCCCGGACGTCAGCCTATACGAGATTAGTATGGCTCTCAAACAACACAAGAACAACAAGGCGCCAGGTGATGACGGAATCACGGCGGAACTCCTGAAAGCGGGTGGAAAACCGGTTTTAAAGATCTTTCAGCGATTGTTCAATTCCGTCATTCACGAGGGTACAACGCCGGAAGCATGGCACAGGAGCGTGGTGGTTCTGTTCTTCAAAAAAGGTGATAACACCTTGTTGAAGAATTATAGACCCATCTCGCTGCTGAGTCATGTTTATAAGTTGTTCTCGAGAGTCATTACGAATCGTCTCGCCCGTAGGTTCGACGACTTCCAGCCTCCCGAACAAGCCGGTTTCCGAAAAGGCTTTAGCACCATAGACCACATTCATACGCTGCGGCAGGTTATACAGAAGACGGAAGAGTATAACAGGCCACTTTGCTTAGCGTTTGTGGACTATGAGAAAGCCTTCGATTCGGTGGAAACCTGGGCTGTATTGAGGTCGCTGCAGAGATGCCGTATTGACTACCGGTACATTCAAGTGTTGAAGTGTTTGTACGAAAACGCCACTATGTCAGTACGTATACAGGACCAGACTACAAGGCCAATCCAATTGCAGCGTGGAGTGCGGCAGGGAGACGTAATCTCCCCGAAGCTCTTTACCGCTGCGTTGGAGGACGTCTTTAAGCTTCTGGATTGGAACGGACTTGGCATCAACATAAACGGCGAGTACATCACTCACCTTCGATTTGCCGATGACATAGTCATTATGGCAGAGACTCTGGGAGACCTCAATACAATGCTCAATGACCTCAGCAGGGTTTCTCAACAGGTGGGCCTTAAAATGAGCATGAGCAAGACGAAAATCATGTCTAATGCTCATGCTCCGCTCCACCCAGTAATCGTGGAGAACTCTGCACTCGAAATTGTAGACGAGTATATATACCTGGGACACACAGTCCAGCTAGGTAGGTCCAATTTCGAGAAAGAGATCAACCGCCGAATCCAACTCGGCTGGGCAGCGTTCGGGAAGCTTAGAGATGTCTTTTCGTCCAAAATTCCTCAGTGCCTGAAGACTAAAGTCTTCGAACAGTGCGTGTTGCCAGTGATTACTTACGGATCCGAAACATGGTCGCTAACTATGGGCCTCATAAGAAGGCTCAGGATCACTCAGCGGGCGATGGAGAGAGCTATGCTCGGAGTATCCCTGCAAGATCAAATCAGAAATGAGGAGATCCGTAGGAGAACCAAAGTCACCGACATAGCTCTGCGGGTTGCGAAACTGAAGTGGAAATGGGCGGGGCACATAGTTCGAAGAGCTGATGGTCGATGGGGTCCCAAGGTGCTGGAGTGGCGACCTCGCACCGGGAAGCGCAGTGTTGGCAGACCCCCCACTAGGTGGACAGACGACATCAAGCGAGTCGCAGGGAGCCGCTGGATTCAGGCGGCGCAAGACCGAGGCTTGTGGAGGTCCATGCAGGAGACTTATGTCCAGCAGTGGACGTCCATTAGTTGAAGAAGAAGAAGAAGAAGAAATTCCTAAATTGCCCCCGCCGGGAATCGAACCCGAGACTTCCCAGTTATAAGACCACAGCGCGCACCACTGCGCCAGGTAGGTCGTCAATACAATTTATTTATGTGATTTTCATACAAAAATACCATCTGTATAAATAAATCTATTCCGCCATACCATCAATATACGTTGTTTTGTTATATCTCATACAATTTAAACTTAAAAATTCTTTTTACAAAACCGACTTCAAACGCCACTACAATGTATATCAATTATGCCTATAAAATTTGGAGTTCCCTCGATTTCTCCAAGATTCCATCATCAGATCCTGACAATGACTATGGGACCACCTGAGAAGTATACCCTTTCAAAGAAAAAAAGATTTTTCCAAATCGGTCCTGGCGTCTTCGAGTAACCGGGGAACATACATAAAAAAAAAAAAAGATTCCGACGAATAGAGAACCTCCTCCTTTTTTGGAACCATCTACAAGTGCAGGTACTTTCGAGTGAACAATAACTCACCCAGGACTAGGGGTGCCAGATTTTTGTCAGCCTATAAGGGACAAATGGTTAAATGGGCAAAAAAATACGGGATTTCAGTTTTTTACCCGGGACAAATAAAAAACAAAATTATTTAGTGTAATTTTTTTTTTGTTTCATATATTTCCGAGGATCGAGTCAGTTTTAACATTGTCATTTTGACACTAACACTGTCATTGGTTGTAGCGGGCGGCAAGTGCAAGTTACTTCACACTACACAGTCGCTCGAGCCGAGGCGAGTCACAAATTTAAACTGTACGTTTTACGAACGTTGCGTGTGTGAACACTTGATCGATTTCATAATGAAAAATGAAGTTCGGTTCATATACGGGACAGATTTAGTCCCGCCGGGACATTTTAAACTATGCCTAAAATATGGGAAGTCCGGGGAAATACGGGACGTCTGGCAACGCTACCCAGAACATACATTGATTGATTGAAACTGCCTTGACAATAAATCTACGTCGCGTAACTGTAGTCAACATGCGCCGTATATATACGTAAGGCAGTACGTTTCATTTTCCCATCGCGATAATTTAAGCGGAACCGACTGGCGAGTTTGTCGCCAACAGGTAGTTAGGTGTAAATTGATATTCTACTTTAGTTACATTTTGCATTTACACGGAAGTCAACTTCTATGCGACTACATTATTCATACATACATTTTCACTTGTTTTGCAATTACACTTCCCAGGTGATCCCATTGTCATCAGGTCAAGTTCTGATGATGGGATCGTGGAGAAATCGAGGAAATCTTCAAATTTTATAGGCACAATTGATATAGGTAGATACTTTGTAGTGTCGTTTGAAGTCGGTTTTGTAAAAAGAATTTTTACGTTTATATTATAGTTGAATGTCACTTGTTGTTCGAAATCGCATGCGATTTACCGTCTGAACATTTCTACGGTTCCATAGAACAAAGTCTCATCTGCTAAATTCACAACTTGAAATTTGAGCCTTAAAAGTCACATCTGCAAGGCTCAAATCTCAAGTTATGAATTTAGCAGATGAGACTTTTTTCTACGGAACGGTCGATTTGTCTGAATCAAAACTCCCGAATCCGTCGGATGAAATCGCAGGCATCAGCTAAATTTTTTTTTAAGAATATTAGGCAAGATGAACTTGACTTTTATTCTCCTCTCCCCTCGGAAGCGGAAAGTTTGTGTTAAGAGTGGGTACGACAATAGTGCAACCGGCGGAGATCGAACCTGCGACCTTGTCAGTTTTCAGTCCGCTCCTTTAACCGTTGAGCTATTGAGGCTTAAATTAACTAACATACATATTATAATATACCGTAATAATTGGCTTAAAGTAATTTTAATTAATTGTATTAAGTAGGTACTTAGTCTTAATTTTCTTTGGTTTCACGTAACCTGAAACTCTTGTCACGTTATGTAATACATAAAACCTCAAAAACGTGCCGCTAAGCGATATAGCGTTCCGGCACGATGGCGTGTAGAAACAGATTAGGGGTATGGGTTGAATACACTGCCATACCCCTTCCAAGTTAGTCCACTACCCTCTTAGATTGCATCGTCACTTATCATCAGATGCGATCGCAGTCAAGGACTATCGTGTCATTGAATTAAAAAAATATATACCTTAGCAATTATTCAGACCATTTCCTTTATGCGTAGTTCAGTGACAATTGAATAGGTACCTACTAATGATGTGCATTGTTCTGAAGATTATTTTTCATTAAATATATCAGTAGGCAGGTAGGTACTTTGCCTCCGATGTCATGCTGTTTCAATTTATCCAATTGTACTTTGGATATTACTCCTTTTACATCTTAAAACAGGATGCATAGGTAATGCGTATTATAAGTACATAAGACTAGCTTTTGCCCCCGCGACTTCGTCCGCGTGGAATTAGGTTTCGGGGTGGAATTTTCAAAAACTGTGACACACGTCCTTTATTTTTAACTGAAAGCTCTAATACCAACTTTGATGGAAACAGCTTGAAAAATGACGGAGTTTCATATAAACTTCCATCCCCTATTTAAACCCCTTAGGGGTGGAATTTCCAATAATCCTTTCTTAGTGTGCGCCTACGTCATAAAAGGAACCAACTGTAAAAATTTCAAGTTTCTAACTTCAGTAGTTTAGGCTGTGCGTTGATATCTCAGTCAGTCAGTCAGGACTTTGAATTTTATATATATATATAGATAAATAAAAAAGCTGAAAGACGTGTCTACTTACAATAACACTAAAATATTATAAAGGCGACAGTTTGTAGTGTGTGTGCGTGCGTGTGTGTGTGTGTGTGTGTGTGTGTGTGTGTGTGTGTGTGTGTGTGTGTGTGTGTGTGTGTGTGTGTGTGTGTGTGTGTGTGTGTCTGTCTGTCTGTCTGTCTGTCTGTCTGTCTGTTGTTACTTACTCCTTCACTCCACAACACAGACAAGACAGAGACAGCTTATACCCAGGATTTTCTTGCCGGTTCTTCTCAGCAGAATCTGCATTCCGAACCGGTGGTAGATTTATGACGTGTCATAAGTGCTACGAGGTAGCCTACATGAAATAAATAAAATTTGAATTTGATTAACACATAGGCTACATTTTATCCCGGAAAATCAGAGTTCCCGCGGGAATTGAAAAACCTTAATCCACGCGGACGAAGTCGCGGGCATCATCTAGTATTATACTGCGAAGCCATCATGGATATACCAATCTCTTTAAACTTTTCACGAAGACATTCACTAATAGGTAATTTTAGCATAATCCGGTTTTAATACTGTGAATTAATCTATATGTATAAAATTCAAAGTCCTGACTGACTGACTGACTGAGATATCAACGCACAGCCTAAACTACTGAAGTTAGAAACTTGAAATTTTTACAGTTGGTTCCTTTTATGACATAGGCGCACACTAAGGAAGGATTATTGGAAATTCCACCCCTAAGGGGTTCAAATAGGGGATGGAAGTTTTTATGAAACTCCGTCATTTTTCAAGCTGTTTCCATCAAAGTTGGTATTTGAGCTTTCAGTTAAAAATAAAGAAGTACGTGTGTCACAGTTTTTGAAAATTCCACCCCAAAATCTAATTCCACGCGGACGAAGTCGCGGGGGCAAAAGCTAGTGAATGAATATACTTTTATTGTACACCACACATACTATAAGAATAGACACAATGAGCTTAATAAATAGTTTACAATTTGGCGGCCAATCTGTGTCAATTTTGATAAAATTATAATTCTGACGAGTGACTGTGTTTGACCTTCGATTTCCTTGTCAAAAAGTTATAAAAAATTAACATAAGACTTCAATAACTAATGTAGATATAATAAGTATAAGAAAATTGTTGCCCAACATTGCCAATTATTATGTAATGAGTCTTAGCAAAATTATATTTTCGGATAGTTGCCAATGTTTACTTGTTATCTACTCGCGCAATGCTAATGAACTCGTCCCGGATTTTCTTGTATTTCATGAATCATATTTATAAATTTGAAGGGCTGAATGAAACTATGTAATCTACAAACCTATTTTAAAGGTGATTCATTATTAATTATAGATTCAAAGTAACCTTTAAATTAACATTAGGTCTAACATCTGCAATCGGAAAAGACGGATGATCTATGCTTAACTTACGTTTATTTTTAACTAGCTTTTGCCTGCAGCTTCGTTTACGTTAAGTTAGAGACGTCCTCCCTGGGAGCTCTCGGGTTCAATTCCCGAGAAATTAAATTTGGGAATTTATAATTTCTAAATTGTCTCTGGTCTGGTCTGGAAGTCAGCCCGCTATCATCTTAGACTGCATCGTCACTTACCATCAGGTGAGATCGCAGTCAAGGACATTACCTCGTCAACGAATAAAAAAAAGGATTTTTCAAACCCCTATTTTATCCCCTTAGCGGTTGAATTTTCATAAAATCCTTTCTTAGCGGATGCCTATGTAATAATAGCTATCTGTAATATGCCAAATTTCAACCTGATCCGTCCATTGGTTTGAGCTGTGCGGTAATAGATCAGTCAGTCAGTCGGATTTCGGAGTCGCGGGAATTAAAAAACCTCAATCGACTCGAACGAAGTCGCGGGGCATCAGCTAGTAGATTATATTGCAAGCGAATTTTTTGCTTGTTTACTGCAAAGTCGAGATAGATGTCAAACATACTTGAATGGCCGCCAAAATGGCGTTAGGGACGGTAGTCTATAAATAGTCTGTTTAACAACAGGACAAATTCACATGACTACTGCCCACGTGGGCTTAAAACTATATTTAGGGAAATTGGCGCCTGAAATATGCGTCATTTTGCAGTAAATTCTATTGTCAAGGACTAGGTTTTTGAGATAAATTGCAATAGAGATACTCATTCGGTAATTCTTAATCCTTACTAATATTGAAGGATCAATAGCAAACCGGTTAAAGGTGTGGGCTGAAAACTGAAAGGTTGCAGGTTCGAGCCCCACCCGTTGCACTATTGTCGTACCCACCCCTAGCACAAGCTTGAAATATAATAATAATGCCTACTTCTTCTCTTGTAAAAACGCCTTATGAAACTTTGACTTACTCTATGAAAAACTGAATGTGTTCTCTTTTGTCCACAGCCTGCGAGTCGTGAAAAAATGATGACTAGGTCTGCGCTCGCCCTCGCGGCCATTGGTCTAGGTCTATCCACTTTCAGCGTCCGCCAGATGATTCTCAACCAGACCAGAAGAATCTAAATAATCCCTCAAAAAGTCACCAAGAAGGTTCTCCTATAAGCCCACCTATAAACAACATAGAACCACGCACCACGCCATGTTTGTTTATCTGTCAAAAACGTCAAGATGGCGGCAATTTTGAACGCACATATTGTATTTAAATAGAGGAAAAAAAAACATTTATGAAATGCGCGCTCATTTTTGTGCAATCAGTCTGTGATGTGTGACGAAAAAAAAATTGTAAAAGAGAATTATGTAAAAAAACGTAACTTATTTATTATTTTTTTTTTATTAACTGTGTATAGGCTTGTGTCAATTTTAAATTTTTAGTAATAAGGTTTTCTTTGAGTAATTGTTATTAAATGATGGGTGGTATATACTGTGTACGAATGACTGGTTGCTGCTTTGCGGTTTATTGTGATGCAAACCAAATAAACATAGACACTAAGTAGTTGTGCTTTTATTCATCTGTTCCCTGGCATGCGATATTGAAAAAACGTAACCATTTAAGGCCCAACACTATACTATTTATAGGACCCTATTTCGTACCATAGGTTATATTCTGTATAGATCATCATATATATTTCTAGGAATGATAATAATCTATGATACGAAATAGGATCCTATAGATAGTAGTGTAATATGGGCCTAAGAACCAGTTTACGTTTATCATCACCTCTCCCTCGCACATTATAAAAAGACGTGTGGCACTCGGGGACTGTCGCGGTAAAGCTATTGCATAGCATTTTTTATCAACGCCATCTAGCGGTGCGAGGAGTCCCGTGTCAGGTTATTTTCGTTACGGTATTTCTGGATTCGGTCTCCACGCTCAAGACCCGCGATAGAAGCTATGCAATAGCTTAATATTTTCAATTATTGTAAAATTCTCAGTATACTTTTTATGACCTAAGTGGTTCATTACTGTACTTGACAATAAAATTACGGGTATTTTCAACATATTTTTTTATCAAATACCTAGGTTTTGATAGAGAAAAATGGCGACAACTTTTACGAGTTGCTTTAAAATTTAAAAAACTGGCGAGACCCATGCCTAGAAACCTGGCATTTGGGACCCTTGACATTACCGGCTTGCACCACTGGTAGTGGTTGAGAGAGATGGTATATTAAATAAAACAAAATACAAGTAACTACATAATTATGTAATTTCAGTTTATTTATTAAAATTATGCTAAGAACAAAACTGGAGGGGTTTTTACAAAAAAATGCTAAGAAATACAAGGGCTTGTGTGGTAAGTATTAAGTAAATGCGTAACAAAGTAAAATTAGAAAATACCTTTAGGAAGACATTAACCTCCTATTATATCTAGTCCTAGGGCTCAATCCCTAAACAACGCTTTACACTAGCCGTAAAAATAAAGGCTGTTTATGTTATGCTACTGCTCCATATGCATTAAAGTTAGTGTTAACGGCTGCGCTCAAATGGCCTTAATTAGGGCATTAAAAATAACGCGTTAAACAGATAGCTACATTAAAAGAAAGGATGCTGCCAAAAGTAATTTTTCATGAATTAGTGCGTTAAGTGGAATAATAGTGTTCTGGTCTGTCGTTCGTGTTCAAAATCACATTCAAACGCATGCGCTGTACAGAATGAGACAGCGCTAATGTAGCCAACAAAGTTTGGTGCGTTATTCAACGCGTTAAAATCCTTAGATGTGTCAAAAAAATCGCTACAACACATACTACAAAAAAAATGCTCCAACAAAACGCATTAAAATATTGACCCTATCTGCGTAATGCCTTTATTATCGTGTTAATTTACGCGTTACGGCGCATATGGAGCAGTAGCATTTGACGCTAGCGCTACGTCTTAGCACCATCAAGCGTACACTCAATTGGTTCAGACTTGAGACAAACTCAAAACGAGATACAAATATGTCCTTACATTACTGATCTCTATGATTAAAACTGGATTTGCTGTCTTTAAATAAGTGACATCTTAAATTATTGATCAATTTGAGGCGCCACGTTTGACAAACGAGTGTCTCTGGAACTAACAATTCCAATTTACTTTAATGCATCCAATTAACAATCATGCTGTATAATGAATTCTCTGTTAAACTTTATATTTTTTTAATTCAAATAATGTAATCATTTTTGGCTTTATTTAAGAACTAAAATAATGTTGTAAAATTGTGTTGTAAATGCTGTTTACCAATAAATAAATAAAATTTATTTAACACAAGAAAGCAGGAACAGAAGAGCCAAAAAGTGTCAATTATTACCAGTTGTCAACTAGTGCCCTCGTCAATTTTAGTTCCTTTGACACTCGTAAGAGCTTACAGCGCCAAAATGGCGTCAATCAAGTAGATCCCAAAATGACAGCACCATATCCAGGTGCTAATCATAGAGGTCAGTGCTTTAAATACACCTGTCAGTTTTTACTGTCTTATGCTGAGATCTATAGAGCGAGCTCTGATTCAGCTCAGACTTAAGATAGAGGTTAAAACGAGACACAAATATGCTCTGATATAAATCTGTCTCGTTTTAACTTGTTCTTGAGTCTGAGCTTAGTGAAAGTGCGGTCTATATCTCAGTCTTAGAAGTCGTTCGTCCATTTTACGTGGTTCAGATATCCAGCTACTCGAAATCTATTGATTATGACATTGTTATATGACGTTTTATTTATGTTCTACTCTAACAAAATACAACAACACTCAAAAACGACTAAAACTTACTCTACAGCGCTAAGTTTCTTATAAGATTGCGGCCTTCGATGTCGTCAAAAGTCTAACACTATTTAATGTCTTCTAAAAAATAAATGCTCAAGATCATTCTACAATTGACTATGACTTACAGATTAACAAAAAAAAAGTGCTTTATGAAAAAAATTTTAGCAATTTCAAATTAAGCCAAGCCGCAATTACACACGTAAGTTTTAATCACGTAAGTCGCTTACACACTTACGAAATGTTTTGACAATGTCAGTTAAGTTACTTACGTAAAAACTTAAGAGCCGTGTAATTTTGGCCTGTACGTATGTATGTAAGGGTACGAATTATTTTAGACGAATATTATTATAGGTACGTAATTATTTTGAAAATATGTAAGTATCTTTAAAAAAAAGCGTTTTATATAATTAAAGATTAATTACATACCAAGTTATGTATAACAACATTTTAATGAGCAATTATTTACAAATTATTACATTGATGTACTTATATGAATTATTAAAATAAAAAGTCATACAAAGTTCACCTACTTAGCACTTAGGTATGCATATTGCATATTATGTATTATCCTTAAAATAAAATATGTACTTTATGCCCCAGATATGTTATTATGTTTGTAATAATTTTATCTTATTTATGTATTTGTGCTATACATACTTACAATTTTTTTAAGTGATACTTAAAATAATACCATGCAAACACATACTTTTTCATGTATACAAGACTAAAATACTGAAGCGCCTTTTATATTTGAAGGAACTTTATTGCTTTATTTATTCCATAGAATTACAAAATTTATGTTTTAATCGACGCGACGTAATAATAGGGTATTTTACTATTTGTGGGAAATAATCTAAAAACATATAAATGAAATAGTTTAGGGAACCAGGAAGTAAAATTTCAGTTCAAAGAATGTAGTACATTATATCATTTTACGAGCAGACACTTTTCATAAAAGATTGAAATACCCTATTATTATGTGTGAAGTCGGTTAACCCACACGTGGGCAATGTAGTGGACTATGGCCTAAACCTTTCTTATTCGAGAGGAAATCTGTGGGTGGAAGTGGGCCGGCAATGGATTGAAGCGAATGGATGAATGAATTTGTTTGTGTGATTTTTGCTTTACCTACTGTCCAGTATCCAGCACTGGTAGCATGGGCAGGAGATAAAAGTTTTATCCCCCGATTTTATCCACTGACAGGGGATGAAATTATCTTTTCACAATGCTAAAGCATGGCGACAGAAGAGAAGGCGATGTATATTTCTATAAGTATATCCACTGAATGTTATTTCCACCGCTGTGCCCATGCTCGACGGGTGGATAAAGGTAAGCGAGGGGATAAACGTTTTATCCTTTTCCCGGGGATAAAATTTCTCCCGCCGCTACCAGGGCCTGACCAGGGCAGGATACATATCACGGGTTTGAGAGAATATCGACGTAACTCAAAATTCCATCAAACTGAACTAAGTAAGCCAAACGCTCATAAATCTCTGATATTTTGTAGTGAATAGAAATTACAACACCGACATCAGTAAAGTCAAATAATAATAATATACTTCTTGAAGTATGCACAAAAATATTAATAAAAAACATTAATCAAGAAATTTCAAAACGCCATTCTCTAAAATCATTATTTTTTTAGTTCCGTCACTGTTTTCGCAAACCAGCGATATTATATAAGTCAGTATGACGAAACTTCATAAGTTTCCTTAATGACAAAGTTGCTTGGAACCATTCTGCTTTGCTTCAGCTGTCCACAAGATAGATAAGCTACATATTGTAACATTTTTTGTTTCGAAAAAAGCAACTGCCGAGTTTCTTGCCGGCTCTTCTCAGCAGAATCAGCATTCCGAACCGGTGGTAGATTCTCGACTTGTCATAAGAACCACAAGTTGGCGTACATGGAATAAATAATTTTCAGTTTGAGGTGTGCTACGAGTACGTTATAAAGGAAAGTTCAAGGACTCTGAAAGACAGTAGAGATGTCCTTGAAAACCTCGCGCTATGGCCGCTTGAAGTATTGCTCGTCGATCCGTTTGGCGAGCGCGACTAAAGTGTCGTGTCGCCGGACTGTATCGGCCAGCCTGCGACAAGGCAGTCGCGTCGTGATGATCGTGAACACGTGGCCGAATACTAACGCGTCCAGTTCTGTTGGCCTGCGAATTTTAATAGCAAATTTTGAAAAAAAAAAAAAAAATCAACATATTGTATAGAATCAGGCGTTACTTTGCGGAAGTTCATGATTAGCAAGAAAAGGTTAGAATTATTTTGCTATAATCCCCCAACTAGACTATAGAGAATACAGCATTGTAAAATCGACGTCTCCAGGGGATGCTCCGGTGTCGGGGCGAAACGTGCGTCGAGAGTAGTATACAAGTGTTGTGTGGTGGTGCATGTGAGTGGCGGTGGCATTGCTTGCTTGGGAACTTGGCTCTCTTGCTTGGTTGGGGAGGCAAGCGGTGCTTAGCTTGTAACTGCATGTTTGACCGTACTGATTTTTTCTATTGGCGGATTATAGCAAAATAATTCTACAGGCAATATAAATATAACTAGCTTTAACCCGCGGCTTCGCTCACGTTAGGTTGGATTTTTTAAACTCTTATTTTACCTCCTTCGGGGTTGAAATTTTCCAAAATCCTTTCTTAGCGGATGCCTACGTCCTAACAGCTACCTGTATGCCAAATTTCAGCTCGATCGGTCCAGTGGTTAGAGCTGTGCGTTGATAGATCAGTCAATCAGTCAGTCAGTCGCCCTTGCCTTTTATATATTTAGATGACAGGCATGCACACTTACGCAATGTGCATATACATGACTTAACCACAAGTAAAGCTCACGCGCCCTCGTGAAATGCAATAACTAACTACCATTCTGCATAAATAAAAAGACTCTCGTCAAAAAGTAAACATTCAATTTATTATTTATTCTTCATTAATTAATGATTTTTTTTTTAACATTGTTTAATCTGTTCATAAAACATAGACAACGTTTCAAAATATTTTTCTGCGTTTAATGAAAAAAAAAAAAAAACAAATGGGGTTGCCATGTGATTAAAATCTCCCCGATTTAATCCACCTCAGCGACTTGCACGTTATAAACAGCGTTGTATTTACGCAAGTGTTTCAAAAGTCTATCGACGCTTGTTTCTTCGTTGTCGCTTTGCATTTTTAACGTTGAGAATGATCCTGTAAGCGTTATAAAAGATAAACTCTCTATTCCTATGTCAAGTGATTTTTTGTGAGTGATTTTTTTTAAGCTATTGCATAGCTTCTATCGCGGGCCAGCGTGGAGACCGAATCCAGAAATTCCGTAACGAAAATAACCTGACATGGGACTCCTCTACGGTGAGCCGCTAAATGGCGCATTTTTTATCAACGCCATCTAGCGGTGAGCCGCTAGATGACGATGATAAAAAATGCTATGCAATAGCTTTACCGCGGCAGTCCCCGAGTGCCACACGTCTTTTTTTTTTAATTAAGGACTCATTTTATTGTTTCCTGCATTGTACATACTCATCAGTCGTTTGTGGGAATGGGCGTGACGTTCTATAATAAAATTCCACAGTCGATCTTAGACTTGCCTTTACACATGTTTAAGAAATCTATCAAGGGTATTCTAATAAAGAAGGCATATTATACAATTGCAAATTACATATATGATAAAAAAGCTTGGACATAACTCGCTCCAGCAATACATGAACATAATTAACTCGTAAATTGTACACAACATAATATTGCTATTACATATTATTTCATTTTTAAAAGAGCAACCGCCGAGTTTCTTGCTGGTTCTTCTCGGTTGGAACGGTATTCCGAACCAGTAATAGATTCATTTGACGATTCGAAAGCAGTTTGTAAAAGTTTATTTTAATAAAAAATTATTCTATTCTATGCTATCGTGTCCCAACTTCAATACAATAAATCAAAAGATACGCACCTACGCCATGAATTTATGCCATCTTCATAAGATTGAGAAAAAATAAAAATAAAAAAAAATTAAATTAAAAAAAATAACCTGAAGATAACCCAAGAGAGGATTTAGACTTGGACCTTCCTCGCGAAGACGCTTTATCATCGTCCAAAACTACGGTATTTTTTTCTGTTATTTCATTATCCTTTTCATCATTATTTTCTCTAAAATTAAGCAAATTAAGCAAATAGGTATCACTTCCAAAATTAATAATTAAATATTTTTTTTATATGTATATTCAACCCAAACCCCTGATCTGTATCTACCCGCCATCGTGTCGAAACGCTAAATGGCTTGGCGGCACGTCTTTGACGGTAGGGTGGTAACTAGCCACGGCCAAAGCCTCCCACCAGACCAGACCAGAGACAATTTAGAAATTATAAATTCCCAAATTGCCCCCACCGGGAATCGAACACGAGACCACAGCGCTTACTACTGCGCCAGGGAGGTCGTCAAAAGTGAGTAAGTCTATAGATTTCAGCCCTAGAGTTGTCCGTAGAAAATCAAAAAAATACCTAGTATCAACAAAAACATCCTTCTCGCACTCCGTATCGGTAGCTCCCGATTCGATACCGTTATCGGTAACCGTCGCATCACTATCGAGATCCCCCTCGATCATAGTATCGATTAAGCCATCGATGACTTTTATCTCTTCCTCCCCTACATCTAACCCAGTCACGTCTGTTCGCTCATCGATCGTTTCCAAATAATCGTTTATTTTCTTCTCGAAATTATCATTCGGATACGCGATTACTTCGAAATCGTGTTTGTCCCAATTATCGATTATTTCGTCCACTTTATCGATTATCTCGTTGACGATATCGATTACGAAGCCATTTTCTTCGTTGATCACACATTCGATTGGCGCATCGTATTGGCACGTGATTTTTCCTTCTTTGGACGTCATAATTATTATTTGCTTGGAGGCGAACGGTTTGAAACCTGTTTTTATTTTTATTAAAAAAATTATTAATTTTGGATTAAATATCAATTTAATTATTGCTACTACTAATGTTATTGCTACTACTACTAAACATTAAGAATGAAGATTCGCTTCGCATCGTCGTCCGCGTGGATTTAATTTTTAAAATCCCGCGGGAACTCTTTGATTTTCCGGGATAAAAAGTAGCCTACGTCACTCTCCAGGTCCTCAACTATACCTAAGCAAAAAAATCACGTCGATCCGTAGCGCTGTTGCAGCGTTATTGATGGACAATACAGTGGCGTGCACAGGATGTACTACAGGGTAGGCACATGATACAAAATGGAAAAAATCTTCGGTGCGAATTAAAAAAAACTTAAGGGTAGGCATTGTACAAATTATAAAAGCCTACCCTTAAGTTTTTATAACTCGTACTGGCGATTTTCTCCATTTTATATCATTTTTCCGCATTATGCCTACCCTGTGTGCACGCCACCACGCAACCAATAAACAAACACTTTCGCATTTATAATATTAGTAAGGGGATATTGACACCCGAAATTGGAAAGTAGTTTTTCCAAAATTGGGATCTAAAAAGCACTTTGTAAAAGTTTAATAAAAAAGATCTATTCTATTCTACCAGCTATTCCTGGCAATATTATTGTAACATTAAGGTAGTCTTGACTTGTCATAAGAGGCGCAGGTTGGCCTACATAAAATAATTTTTGATTTTCTATTTTATTCTAATCTAAAATAATAATTATTAAAAACGTTGGAAAATTGTCGAAATAAAAAATTCATTTTCTCATACGTTTTGTATTGAACGCGTTTTTCGATGGCAAGGAAAGTGACCTTTTACCCCGGAAAAACAGTAACCGAAGTGACGCGAACGAAGTCGCGGGCAAAAGCTAGTAATTCTAAAAGAACATATTAACCAAAAACATCCTTATTAAACGCAACGTTCTCTCCGCTAATACTTCTGACGCAAAGTTTGGATCTTCTCTGTCGAGAGAGATTTCGATCTGGGGAAATTCGTCGACACCAAATCTGGCAACCCTGCGATACTAGGTATTCTTCTTGAGGCTAGCAAAATAAGGCCACGTTATAAACTTATAGAAACAATGATCAGAATAAAAATTTCTTTGCAAAATACTAAATAAATAAATAATAAATAATTAATAGCTAATGCCCGTTTTCACTAACCAGACCTACGTATCTAATCTACGATACTATGTATCGAACTACTATGATGTACGATACTATGTATTGAACATGGTTCTCTACACACTGCTGCCAAAGCGGTATACTGTAATTAAATTAATATCTTATATGCCCATTCAAATACCAAAGTATTACTTACTAAAGTCTGATTTTTAATTGCGTGGAATTCTGACGTATCTTAATGTTACCAGAGATTAAAAAATCCCACAAAAAAGATAATAAATTGAAACTTATACAAATAAAAATCGAACTAAAGGTGGTAATACTGTTTTTCATACAAATAACGCGCTCTATTTATAAAATGACAACTGTCAGAATTCCACCGAATTAAAAATCAGACTATAGACGATGCCCGCGGCTTCTTCCGCGTGGATTAAGTTTTACAATTCCCGCGGGAACTCCTTAATTTTCCGGGATAAAATGCATGAGCTATTTCCATTTCAAATTTCAGCTAAATCGATTTATTTGTTGTAGCATGAAGTGAAACATACACACACACACACACACACCACACACACAAACTTTCGCCTTTTATCCTTGTTTACCTTTTAAGTCAGCTAAAAAAACCTAGATTATAGTTATACATTAGATTGCTGTATGATTTTCCCAACACTATGCTTTATCTATCATACTATCACATCACACTATCACACTAATATTATAAATCCGAATGTTTGTATGTGTGTGTGTATGTTAGTTACTCTTTCACGCAAAAACTACTGGACCGATTTGGCTGAAATTTAAAATGGAGATAGATTATAGCTTGGATTTAAACATAGGCTACTTTTTATCCCGGAAAATCAAAGAGTTCCAGCGGGATTTTAAAAACTAAATTCACGCGGACGAAGTCGCGGGCATCAGCTAGTGTCTAATATACGCTGATATTATCTTTAAGATACAAGTAACGTACAGTCAGCTTCATTTGCGTCAAATTAGAGATCCGCAGCAAGTGACGCAGCAGCGCGCTGGTGAGCGGTTTAATCATCAGGGCCGCTTTGGGCCCCGTGGCGGACAGCAGCGCTCTGACGTGGCCGTAGATTAACGCATCCAAGGGGGTGGGCCTACGTAACGCAAACTCTATTCTGAAAGCGGTAGGCCATACCGGTACGTAATACCGCTATTATACCGGTATGTACTACCGCTGGTGAGCGGTTTAATCATCAGGGCCGCTTTGGGCCACGTGGCGGACAGCAACGCTCTGACATGGCCGTAGATTAACGCATCCAAAGGGGTGGGCCTACGTAACGCAAACTCTATTCTGAAAGCGGTAGGCCATACCGGTACGTAATACCGCTATTATACCGGTATGTACTACCGCTGGTGAGCGGTTTAATCATCAGGGCCGCTTTGGGCCACGTGGCGGACAGCAACGCTCTGACATGGCCGTAGATTAACGCATCCAAAGGGGTGGGCCTACGTAACGCAAACTCTATTCTGAAAGCGGTAGGCCATACCGGTACGTAATACCGCTATCATACCGGTACGTACTACCGCTATCATACCGGTACGTACTACCGCTATCATACCGGTACGTACTACCGCTATCATACCGGTACGTACTACCGCTGGTGAGCGGTTTAATCATCAGGGCCGCTTTGGGCCCCGTGGCGGACAGCAACGCTCTGACGTGGCCGTAGATTAACGCATCCAAAGGGGTGGGCCTACGTAACGCAAACTCTATTCTGAAAGCGGTAGGCCATACCGGTACGTAATACCGCTATCATACCGGTATGTACTACCGCTATCATACCGGTATGTACTACCGTTATCATACCGGTACGTACTGCCGCTATCATACCGGTACGTACTTTTACCTCAGGGACAGCATATGCTGAGTGGAGTCCATTTTGGGACCACACATATTTATTTATTTTTTTGTTTTGTATGTCTGAAATAAATGCTTTTTCTTTCTTTCTTTCTATCATACCGGTATGTATACTACAGCAGTTATCATACCGGTACGTACTACCGCTGTCATACCGGTACGTACTACCGCTGTCATACCGGTACGTACTACCGCTATCATACCGGTACAAAATTTATACCTTTACAAGAAAAACCCTTTATTTAATCGGTATAGAATGAAAACTGTATGGCGAGGGAGGTATGTATTCTCACTTTGCTCGGTCGAAAATTATGTTTTCGTAAGAATCTACGATTTATAAATAAGTATTTTAATTATTTTTTATGCAGAATGGTAGTTAACTAAATAAATCCCATTAAAGACAATATTTTTTATTCTAATGGAATTTATTAATTTTTATTATAACAAAAAAGGAAAAAATACTTTGCAAACTGTATGAAAATATGCAAAGTATACGTTCAGAGTAACTTACGTGCCAAAGAAGTAATCTCTATCGCCCAGCCTTTGACTCAAGGAATTACAGCATTGCTCCACCTAGAAACATTAATAAAGCACGTTGAGACCAAACTAACTAACTGACTAATTAATTACCAATAAAAGGCACCATTCTAGAGGCAGAAACTATTCTAAAACTAACCAAAACTTAAAAGTACGCAACTTTTAAAACACAAGAACTACATTTTCTTAATAAGAAAATATAAATTGTAATAAATTGTTAATATTAAGTTTAGTTAAGGGTAGACTGATGAATTTTGCACCCAAGTATTACTCAGTGTAACGTCCAAGTTACACTAATACTTACATCAGCCAAAACCTGGTCATTCAGTCACTTGACGACGCTGGAGCGCTTGGATCTGATTTGTAGCTATCCTAACGGCCAAGGGTACACAGAGGAATTCCATACCCGAGGAGCGCTAACGTCCAAGTTACACTGAGAAATACTCACATCAGCCAAAACCTGGTCCAGTGTCTTGTCGTGCCAATGCAGCGCTTTCAGCCGCTTGACGACGCTGGATCGCTTGGACCTTGTCTGCAGCCATCCTAACGGCCAAGGGTAAACAGAGGAATTCCGTACCCGAGTCACCGCATTAAACGTATCTTGATCCACCCATGATATGTACAGCTGAAAAGAAACAAGGACAAAAGTTTAAAAACTGCCTTCGAAGTCTCTTTTTTCCACATTGCATTTGCAACTGTGGAACCAACTTCCTACGTCAGTGTTCCCACTAAATTACAACATGAGGTTATTCAAACGGCGGACTAACAAATTCCTAAAAAGCCGGCAACGCATTGGTGGTGCCTCTGGTGCTACAAATCGACCGTTCCGTAGAACAAAGTCTCATCTGCTAACTTCACAACTTGAAATTTGAGCCTTAAAAGTCACATCTGCAAGGCTTAAATCTCAAGTTATGAATTGAGCAGATGAGACTTTGTTCTACGGAACGGTCGAAATTTTCATGGGCGGCGGTAATCACTTAACACCAGGTGAACCGCCTGCTTGTTTGCTCGCTAAAAATATAAAAAAAACATTGCAAGACTAACTTCTTAAGATTGTCACTTTTTTAGGCCTATTTAGGCCACATTATCGTAAAAAATCCGTGGATGCACTGAAGGCACATGTCATAGAAGCTGCACTATGCTATAGAACAGGTATGGGCAACCTTTGGAACGTGGCGGGCTAAACTTGTGGGTGAAATAGAAGTCGCGGGCCATAGAAATAAATAATTTTTTATCTGGTTGTGAAAAAAGATTAGTTCAAAAGATTTGTTGTTATTTACCCGGACTTTCAACATGTTTGTTATTCATTGCATTAGTTTACTTAAACTTTTAATTCAAAACGCATTGAACTGTATGTCACAATTTTTGTATTAGTATCAAATTTCAAAGATTAAAATTCCTTTTTTCTGGCTTTTTGTTCAGAAAAAGCGCTAGTGACATACTAACCAAAAATGACATTTTAGCGAGCGAAGCGAGCGCGAAATTTTTTATTGCGAAATTGTATTCTGTCACTACTCCACTAGTTCTTATACTTGAAACTTAACTACCTGCAATACCAATCCACAACCGATATTTTCTAAATCCTGACCATTTAGGTGGGCCTTACCAAGCACATCAGAATTGAGAAGTTGGTACCTGAAGTTCAATGATGTATTTATTCCAAACTTGTTACTTTAATACCAATCCACAACCGAAAATGTTGCGAGCGAAGCGAGTGAGTAATTTTTTATGTTTGCATTACGATCCTTAGTAGTCCATTCTTGGCACCTACAACAGCAACGTAAAAGCGACGTTTTCGCGAGCGAAGCGAGCGCGAAATTTTTTATGGTTGCATTACGGCATTTAGTAGTCCATACTTAGCACCTACAATAGAAACGTAAAAGTGACATTTTCGCGAGCGAAGCGAGCGCGAAATTTCTGTAAGACAAATAAAAATTTTGGCCCCAAATTTGCTGCGCCTAAAATCTGCTGTCCTAGGCTCCAGTCAACTGGTAAATCCGCCACTGTGCGTAACCTTTCTTGTCCCAAATAATTTAGTTTACATAAATTTTAATTTTGAAAATGATCGCTCGGCACTAGCCGTATTCACATGATTGGCTATAAATGTTAGGATCATCTTGTGCTTCTGGCCCACTCTGACCGGGGGCCTCTTCAGGCTGGGGGCCCGTGGCATTTTGCCGTCTTGCCACCCTATTGTTACGCTACTGTACACACTGCAATCTTATCCGTGAAATATGCTCAAAACAAGCAGTGGAAATTTTTGAAATAATCCATAATTAATATTTAGAACTCTTTTCTTGGCGTTGGCGTATGTGTAGGTAAATGTAGCGTGAATAAGAATTTTTTTTCGCGCCTAATTTCAAAATGCTCCGCGGGCCGCATCTAAACATGAGGCGGGCCGCATGCGGCCCGCGGGCCGGGGGTTGCCCATATATGCTATAGAAATTAGTGTAGTAACAAGTAAATACTTCGGCATAGACCAGCATGTAGTGATCAGGCTCATTTAAGCCCTCATCTCACATTGTTATAAGGGATCCTTGGATCCACTGAAGGCACGTGTCACAGAAGCTGTACTCTGCCGGCCACAAGCTATAATACCGTTGGCTAACTACCAAGACCATATTTCCTAATATAAACCCAAAAGCATTTAAATTAGGAGGGTTTATATTAGGAAATATGGTTTTGGTAGTTAACGGCATTATAGCTTGTGGACGGCAGTACTATGCTATAGAAATTAATATAGTAACAAGTAAATACCTCTGCGTTAACCAGCACGTTGGTGATCAGGCTCATGTAAGCTCTCATCTCTGCGCGCTCCTCAGTGCTCAGCCGCGCACACAGCGACACGTTCTTGTTGGCCGCGAACTGCACGATCGGCTCCAGCTCGGATACCACAAAGGCACCACACTTGATGAACGGCACACGCCCGGAGGGTGACATGAACTCGGCGTTCCAACGCATCTCCACTTCGAAGGGTAGGTTGCACATCTGTGAGGATTATCCAAATTATTTTTTTAATCGACTTCAATAAAGGAAAATTTTAATTTGTCTGAATCTTTTTTTTATACAACTGCCTGAAAAAAAGGAGTATATTGTTTTTTTTCATTTTTGGGGTTCATGTATCTGTGTATGTATATATGTGAATCAGGTATCGTTACAATCCTTAGTTTATTCCGGGTGACATAGGCTAGTGAAATTTAAAAAAAAATTGATGGGGTGACCATGGTCTCACATTAAAGACAAAAGTTGAAAAAAAAAATCGAAAATAAGATTAAGTCTATAATCATCATCTAGAAAATGATGAGTAGATTCTAAAAATATATAACACTATAGTTCATTATCCAGTGATTCACAAAAAAATATCATTTAAAAATGTGAATAAGATTCCAAAGATAATGACTATAATATTTAACTTTTTAGTTCGTATTTTGGCTGGGCAGTCGTGTTTTTTAATTATAGCTTGTTATGTATGTTCCCTGACTACTCAAAGATTTTAAGTTATTAATTTCTGACCTTTAAAAAAGCCTGAACAGCCAAGCAGCTAGCATTATCCGGCAGCAGAATTTGCTCCACTTCATATGGTTGAAACAACTTCACATTTTCCGGCCATGGCTCTTGTGCTATAAATAAAGGACATCTTTAGGGTGCCTGCCAGATCACTGACTGATTAATGATTTCATCACATCATAAACAATTCCTTTCTGCCTGGTTCTGTCTATCAGAGCCTTAGAATTTCTGAATTAATGAACATATTGTTCTAGAAACTATGGCCCAAAATCGAAAATTTTTATTTCAGGAGGTAGACATACAGCAAGTAGAAGGGAGTCCAAATTATTTTTTAGCAGCTGATTTCCGCGACTTCGTCTGCGTGGATTTAGTTATTAAAATCCCGCAGGAACTCTTTGATTTGTATTTTCTGTTTATCTATGTTTACGGGGATAAAAAGTAGCCTATGCCACTCTCTAAGTCCTACTATACACATGCAAAAAATCACATCGATCTGTAGCTCTGTTGCAGCATTATTGAAGGACAAACCAAAAAACTAATTTATATTACACTTTCGTATTTATAATATTAGTAAGGATGCGTTAATGTTATGGGTTATGGTTGAAAAGGATTTTTAAGAAAACAGAAAGACTAATTATTTTATTTCTGATAGACCATTTAAGGGACTAAAAAGTGCCAGTTTTCACATCTCACCAGAAATGTCTGAAATAGAGAGTATGGCAGCTGTGTGTGTCAAACATAAAAATGTGTGTTCGACAGTTTTAGTCAGCAGCTGAACAACAACCATTAAGACAGAGGATAGCCCCCTAGATCTATCAAAAATGGTAAATGATGAAAAATTAAATATAACAAACCAATAATTTACAAAAATTTAATTATATTTTTATCAAACACATGCAACATATACGTTTAACAGTTAAATAAGTAAATAATTAACATTGCAGTATATGATTTTAAAATTTAAATTAAAATCGTAGACAAACATATATAACTAAATAGGTAGGTTAAAAAATTGTGCTGTCATTTTCTACTAAGAACATTGTAAAAATGATGACACTATTTTTAGACCTTAATTTTACTCAGTTTGATATTTGTGTACACCAGAATGTTCATCAATGTTCCATTTACACCAAAAGAAGTAAAACTTTCCCCTGCCATCTATTCATTCAGATTTCAGAATTAATGTCTTTTTTGTAGAACATTCTTGGTAATTTATTAACACACATTGTTAAACACAAATAAAACTTAAAAGTTCTACACCTAAGCACTCAAAAACTAAAAAAAACTTAATACTGTTTATACCAAATACAAAATCATCTTCCTTCATTTTAAAAATCAAATAGACAACAACGTGATGTAAGTCGGAAAAATCACTTCGAAGATTTAGGGCATCCGGTATCTATAATTAAATAATAGTGTCAACCATTTAAATATAACTGAAAACAAAAATTATGTAATGGTTGACATCATGTAAATAAAGATTTTAACATCAAAATGTACTCACCGTTTAGAGATGTGATTATGGTGTCTTTAAGGGATACCTCTGGCATGATTTTATGTTATCCGCAAGTTTCAGCTATTAGTAAATATCGTGTATTTTGCATCAATTCAAAAAAGTAAAATCAATGCACATTGCAAAAACACCGATGATTTTCCTTTAATAAATTTTTGACAGTGACATATTACAAACCAATTCATCAATTTGACACATATGACTTTGACATTTGAAGGACGTTCAGGAAACTAGCTAAGAAAATTAATGATTAAACGAACTTACCTGTACGTGAAGTTCTATCATAATTATACGAAGGCTTTGTCCGAAGAGATTAGCATCAGATTACATTGTAGTAAACACACGAGCCCGCCAGCCACACACTGTTAATTGAGATTCTTTTTTTTTTTTTTTTGCCGGTGGTATCACTGTTTCGTAGGTACCTGCAATCTTCATTTAGTTTAGAGCATCTAGCAATTCTTTGTCAATGTTGATATTTGAATGTATAGGTACTGAAATACAAATAGTTAATCGGATTTATATACTATAGTATACTATAGTACCTATGTATATCGTTAAATATACTCATTATTCGGGAAATGCTAAATGGGGTGGGTGGGTTGCTAATCTCTTCGGACAAAGCCTTCGTATAATTATGATAGAACTTCACGTACAGGTAAGTTCGTTTAATCATTAATTATACTTCATGCTTTGTCCTCGAGATTAGCATCAGATTACATTGTAGATGTTGAGAGTGAAAATATCAACTTTCAAAGAAACAGTATCTACTGTAATGTATCTACATTTAGGTACTTGGCAACAAATGAATCATCATATTTAGCTTTTAAGCACATTCAAATAAATTTTTAACCGACTTCCAAAAAGGAGGAGGTTATCATAACATAAAAACATTAATGAACCACTCATAATAATATCTCTTGCGAAAGAGTTCTCTAACATGATTAGCATTAAGTTATAATTCTATTATGCCAAAAAATGCTTGGGAGCTACTGCTCCTTCTTGAAGTTTGTTCTGATATAATCTAAAATAACAACCAGCTTATGAGCTTTAAAGGAAGAAGCATGTTGTGAACTAGATGGGCGGTAAAAATTGATACATCTATGCCACAATTACTGGACTTGTTTCAATCCATCTGTCAAAGTCTGAGATGTGATGGACTAACAAGGTTTCCATACTTATAAAAAATTATCTTCACTACTTAAAGATTGGGTTACATTTAGATGGTTAGAAGTACAATGTAACAACAGGATATTGCTTCCACTCATGAAAAGTAGGCAGAATCAACACTGACTTCCCTGTCTCAGGACGGGAGGATTTTATCAAGTCTGGGATTTACGCAGTAATGTAATAAGACTATGGTTTTTTATGCTAATCTTATTTTGCAGAAATTTTGTATTTTTTATACTCCTAAGATTTTAGGAATTGTTTGTACTTTATTTGCTAGCGCGTGTCTTTTCGCGAGCAAAGTTATTAATTTTTATTATTATTTTTTCTAAAAACGTTTTGTTAGGGTATTAGTGCCCTACTCATTTCATTTCATCAGTAATCATTTCGTTAGAGAAATGAGTTGCTAAAAAATTGAGTACAATCCATGTATCTCATATGGTGTTATAGTTGGATAACAGTGGACGCAATTTAAACATCCCCTTAAAGAAACACTTGATATGATAATCATCGGTTAATTCCTGGCCAGATATAAGAGGAAAAAATTGACCTACAACTATAAAAAGTTCAATATTTAGCAACAAACGCATACAATTGCGTTAAAATTATTAACATTACGATATAGATATAATATAGTATAATGTTTTGTATAAATTCCTATTAATGAATTGATTTTATTAGAAAATATGAACCCGGTAACCAGGGTAATCTTTCAATGCACATTTCGATTGCTCGAATAGGATATAATAATTAAACAACTTGTCAGAGGGCTTTAAGACCAACTGATTAGAAATTGATAGATTCTTGAATAAACCAGAGTAACCACCCCAGGGTGGGTTTCTTTATTTGGTCAAGCAACCAGTTGTGTGGACCAAAATAAGAATACCATGATTGAATACAAATGACGAATGGTTTTCGATTAGAAATAAAGATCTGGCCACGGAATTGCAAATGCATCTAGTAGGTATAAAAGCATCTGGGTCTCTATGCCCTGATAGCCTACTGATACTTCAGCCTACTAGCAAATACGTCAAATTTCAGCATCTACAAGACGTTGCACAATTTTTCCCGTTCAATCTGGAAGGACGTTGCAATTCTGTATTCGCAACGTTATTTTCGACTGAGCTAATTTTTTGATGCGAAGACGTCTAGATTTCATGCTTCACACCACTGCCAGAATTACCTGGTAATGTTTGTGATATGCGAGAACTTGAGCTTCCCATACGGTTTATATTTATAAAATTAACCATGAAAGTATCAGACAGATACTTGATAAAATTTTGAAATCAAAAAGACAGCTAAGAGATTGTACAATGTACATAATTAATATGTCGAGAACTTTCACTGTCCATGACCCACGAGCACGTTCCCTACTACAGGCAGCTCAGTCATCCCTTAGTTGAGGCATCACTATCTTTATTTTGCTGCATTGCATGCGCTTGACGACAATCAATGACTGAAATTATTGATTAGAGCGCTGGTCTAGGTAATGGTCTAGAAAAATATTCACTTTACCATAAAGATACTCAAATTATACGTGGCATCAACAGACGCTGAAAGGAAACAACTGGACGCTGGATATATCAAAAAAGATATGCGTCTTTTAGAGCTCAGTAGCTCCAGCTGAGTACAATTACTCAAAAAACAGTTTCTATAAGATTATAGAAACAAGTTATACTCTTAAGGCCGTTTGCAAATCAAGGTTGCAACGATGAATTCAAGCTTTAAGTAAGAAGTATCAATCTTATTTAATAGTTAAGTAGTTCATAATAAACTACTGAAAATATTTTCCATTAGGTTTCTGTAAGAACTAATAATATAGTAGACAGAAATCAACCTTTGTAAGGTTGAAATTCCGTAACAGCACCAATCTTTAACCAACTTTTTAAATAATCCTGAATAGGAGGTTCGTATCTAATTTTATTCCGTGGCAGAAAACATTCTGGTCACAAGCAGGTTTGTTGTTTCACAGGACGGGAAAAAGGTATTTTATATCCCTTTATCCACTAAATCCACTAAAGAAATAATATGTCACTCGTTATGAGTGACTATTAATCACAAAAGTATAAAAGCCTATCGGCATACCTCACCCCGTTAGCGGCGGTTGCGGCTGTAACTCTGGACACGACGTCGGCTTCGATGAGCTAGCAGGCTGGAGGCGATCCTTGTATTTAATCTTTCAGCAAAATCCTCGTTAAAAAACAGGTTTTGATTGGCAGAGTGAGAGCTTCAGCAACACAATGACATATTGTGGAAGGACGCCTGAGCTTTAATCTTTTAACCCAGCCTCCATGACAGCAGCTATTACTTTCGAATTGAAAATGTATCTTTCAAATTAAAATGCTGTTTGCAGACAGTAAACAGGTACTATTGACCTATCTGCGAGCTCCTTACGGAGCAAGTAAGGCAAGTCCGTCTTATCTATATGCTGAAGACGAAAGGCAATGTCTGATTGAATTTGTTCACCATATGACTTGCCTAGACTTGCCACAACTGGACCGCATCGCCACTTATTAATACGTCAATTATAGTGAAAGTCCCACAGACTGTCCGCATCACTATATTGCAACGTAAATGAACAACCGCCATATCAACAAAGTGATATCCATGGTGGATACTCGCAGTATTGATTTAAGTGAATATATAGGTAGGTATATAAAAATTTCATCTACCTCAAAGTTCATGTAAATGAACAAACACCATATCAATAAAGTGATAGCCCTGGTGGATACCCGCAGTATTGATTTAAATGAATATGTGGGTAGGTATATACAATTTCATCTACCACAATGTGGACGTAAATGAACAAACGTCATATCAATAAAGTGATATCCATGGTGGATACTCGCAGTATTGATTTAATTGAAAATATAGGTAGGTATATAAAATTTCATCTACCTCAATGTTCATGTAAATGAACAAACGCCATATCAATAAAGTGATAGCCCTGGTGGATACCCGCAGTATTGATTTAAGTGAATATGTGGGTAGGTATATACAATTTCGTCTACCAAAATGTGGACGTAAATGAACAAACGCCATATCAATAAAGTGATATCCATGGTGGATACTCGCAGTATTGATTTAAGTGAATATATAGGTAGGTATATAAAATTTCATCTACCTCAAAGTTCATGTAAATGAACAAACGCCATATCAATAAAGTGATAGCCCTGGTGGAGACCCGCATTATTGATTTAAGCGAATATGTGGGTAGGCATATAATATTTCCTCTACCTTAAAGTTCATGTAAATGAACGAACGCCATATCAATAAAGTGATAGCCCTGGTGGATACCCGCAGTATTGATTTAAGCGAATATCTTGGTAGGTATATAACATTTCATCTACCCCAAGGTTCATGTAAATGAACAAACGCTATATCAATAAAGTGATAGCCCTGGTGGATACCCGCAGTATTGATTTAAGCGAATATCTGGGTAGGTATATAACATTTCATCTACCTCAAGGTTCATGTAAATGAACAAACACCATATCAATAAAGTGATAGCCCTGGTGGATACCCGCAGTATTGATTTAAGTGAATATCTGGGTAGGTATATAACATTTCATGCCTCTGGCCGCAACTCTGAAGCGGAACTTGTGCGTGGTGATGATCTTGATCTCTCCGATGATAACATCCTTGTTGACCTCTCTTCGTTTTTCTCTGCATCGTGTGCGCATCAGTTTTCCAACTTTCTAATTTTATTAACTATAGATCCATAGTACTCGGAAACGGTGCGAGAACATTTCCGTTAATATTATATTGTAATTGTAATAATTCTATGGATATTTATCTGAAAATAAATTATTTATTGTATTTATTTTTTGTAAAGGAACACTAAAATGCGCATCACGAACAAACGCGTGCGGACTGGCGGAGCACTGAATGTGTAATGAAGATTGCAGGTACCTACGAAACAGTGATACCACCGGCAAAAAAAAAAAAAAAAAAGAATCTCAATTAACAGTGTGTGGCTGGCGGGCTCGTGTGTTTACTACAATGTAATCTGATGCTAATCTCGAGGACAAAGCATGAAGTATAATTTCTTTTCTGCAAATTGTAGCTGCAAATATAATAATTATTGTTTCAAGGACCACGAGTTTTTTTATCAAGACTTCGAACGCAGTTGATACAAAGCGCACCTACTGCTAAGAGCTACAATAAACTATTCTGCTGCATTTAAGCAATGTTGACCCCTGTGCCCTATGCTACAGGCAAGGCCAACCCAGGTTTAGTATTCCAACTGCAGGGCAACTAACCTTAGAGAAATCGAATTAGGTAACTCATAATTTAAAATAGCTTCCTATTATCACATTTAGCTTGTAAAATAGGTATACCTACCGAAAAAGTAAAAGGTATTCGGTATTCCTTAGAAGAAGATTATGAAAATGGCATGAAAGAGAATTACTAACACATTTGAATGAGCTTAGTTATATTTTCGCCGACGCAAGCTACATTATTTTGTAATAGATTAATTCCAAACGCAAATTCTTCATCGTCAAAAAAGTCGAAAGGCTTTTCCAATGGCTCTATTAATTGCTTCGCATCTGTTGTCATGTTTGTTTTGGAATTTATAAGTTCATTGTACTTGTTGAATATGGCTTCACCGGCTTTGCTTGAAGGAGGAGGTGAAAATGATCGAGGGCTGGATCGAGGAGATATTTTAAAGGTCCATTCGGAGGATATTGAGGTTTTTAAGTTTGGATCGTGTATGTCATCCTTATCCCATTTATCGCACACACTCATGTTGAATTTTGAAGAATATAAAATAAAGGAAAAAGAAAAATCCTAAAAATTTAACTCAAAAGATTTTGATGGTTTTTGGCAGATAAATTAAAAGGTGGTTGACTGTTGTTTGCTTGACAAACAGAAAGTCAGAACTCAGAAGAGAAGTAGAGCAATGAGCAGGTAGGTAGTTATTTTAATACAGAAAACATAAAAATGAATTATATAACTGTTGGTAACTTCTTTTTTGTGCTAACTACTTTTAAGTAGGTACATGTCAAGATTGTAAGTCGGAATCTCTGCGATTTTCACGATTTTCATAAACGTGCCTCCTTCGATCGGTCTCCTCCATTCCACACGTCAATTGGTTGGCGAAGTTAACCGCGCTTTGGGCTGCAACTAAACGTCGTAACTATAAATTGAATCGAACTCCTTTTTGTGGTCTGTGACGATTGTTGATTGTCAATGTCAAACAATCATCAATCAAACACTTGTCAAAAAAAGCGTTGTTTGCGGGTTATCGAATTGTTAATTTTTTATTTTAAAAGCTGTATCATCCCAAAAATAATAATATTTTTTAATTTCTTTAATACTTTTTGGAGTTAATAGATAATTTAACAGCTCAAGAACAATGGCGGATGTTCTAGATATTGAGAATTCAGAGGAATTCGAAGTGGATGAGGACGGTGAACGTAAGTGTTTTATTATTGTTTGTTATTCATTTTAAATACTCTTATATTACGGAATACTCGTAATTTTTGTTTAAAGGAACTATAAATCTTTATAGAAGCATAAAATATAACTTTGCCGCCAGTATTTTTTATTAATACAAAAAGTAGGTTATGTATTTATTTTATAGGTATACAAATACCGTTTCGCTTTCCAATTTCCTATCTGATTGGAACATTCACTATTGTCGTTAGTAAAAGTATTGCAGCTCTGAAATCTGACTCCTTATACTTAAGTAACCTCTGAGGACTTTGCATACGGCAGAGTTTTACCAAACCCATAGTTTAGGAGATAATTTGATCTGCTGGGAGACATTCAACCCTAATGAGTGTTTATAAGGGTTACCTCCTACTGTAGACTTCTACTGGGTCTATATTTTGTGTTCAAACACTGTGTTGTAAAGTCATGTAGCTTAAAGTCATGTTTAATTTTTGTTTTTTTTCCCCAGAGGGCATTGCTCGGCTGAAAGAGAAGGCACGTAAGCGCAAAGGTCGGGGTTTCGGAAACGAAACAGGTGGTGGTGGTACAGAGAGAGGCAACAGAGGAAGGTATTGGGTTTATTTCTGTTAATTTTTTTTTATTTTTTTAACAAGTAAAAAGTAAAACAATATATTTACAAATATTCCAATATGTTGTTTGACTTTGAAAAACCAAAGAGGTTTTACCTCAATACTGTCTGAACCCAGCACTTCACTTAATTACACTTCTTCTTTATGAACCTACAGACGTCCAGTGCTGGACAAAGGTCTCTTGCATGGACTTCCACAGGTCTCGGTCTTTCGCCGCCTGAATCCAGCGGCTCCCAGCAACTCGTTTGATGTCGTTGATTCACTTGCCCAAATTGTACATCAAATATATCAACTTGTTTAAACATGTTACAGATATGACAGCCTAGCACCAGAAGGTGACGGCAACACACCAGGGCCGCAGAGGTCTGTAGAAGGCTGGATCTTGTTTGTGAGCAATGTACATGAAGAAGCCCAAGAGGAAGACATACAGGTATATTCCCCTCTTGATTTGAACAGCATTCCAAACCAGTAGTAAATTCACTTGACAATACAAAAGCACTTTTTAAAAATTTTTTTTTTAATTCTATGACAAGATAGTTCTTGACTGCGATCTCACGTGATGGTAAGTGACGACGTAGTCTAAGATGGTAGCGGGTTAATTTGGAAAGGGCATACCCCTAATCAGTGTCTACACGCCATCATTCTGGAATGCTAAATCAATTGGCGGCACGTGTTTCACAATAGGGTGGTAACTAACTACGCCCAAAGCCTCCCACCAGACCAGAGCAGAGACAATTCAGAAATTAGAAATTCCTAAATTGCCTATATTAAATTAATTTTTTTTTTTTTCTGAGCGAATATCATGCGATCAGCCATCCGGCTATGAGCAGATGTGTCGAAATAGTGAAATTGCCTATATTAAATTAAAAATAAATTAAATATTTTTAAAAAGGTTATATTTGATAGTTTTTGAATGTTGTCATGTTCCAGAACCAATTCTCGGAGTTTGGCGAGATCAAGAACATTCATTTGAATCTGGACCGGCGCACCGGCTTCCTGAAGGGCTATGCTTTGGTGGAGTACGAGACGTACAAGCAAGCAGCGGTAAGTACTGTAGGTAAACCACTGTGAGCGCTACCGCCTACCCTCCTGATGGTATGTGTGGCGTGAGGCCAGAGCGCGCTTAACCAATGTGGTAATTAATCTGCCGCTGTCCGCCGGCAGTGACTGACGTGAAAGCTGGTCTGCGCGTGATATTTGCCTAGCGACTGCTCCACACTGTATTTTATTATTATTTTTGAACGATCGCAATATACATCATAGGCATGCACTTGTTGCTAAGCACACATCTCACTTTTTTCATTAGTAAATTGCACCCAAGCAAAGTCAGGGTGGGTCGCTAAAATATGGCTTTACTAGCTTTTGTAACATTAGTAAGGATTAATATAATTTTAGCGGCTATTCAAGGGTTTATGTTCTCTGTATGCCAAATTTCAACCCAATCCATCCAGCGGTTAGAGCTGTGCGTTGATAGATCAGTCTATCAGTCTATCAGTCACCTTTTCCTTTTATATATTCAATTAACTTTTCTTTTCTTTCTGCAGAGCGCCAGGGAAGCACTAGATGGTACAGACATCCTGGGGCAGGCCATCTCAGTGGACTGGTGCTTTGTCAAGGGTCCCACCAAGACTCACAAGAAACGACGATAACCTTAGTCCGACGATCCTGTATACAATATGTATTGCACTTTTGGTTTCTATTTCATGTAACGGCTGGGTTGCAGGGCCGTAAATACTCATTGAGTTGAATTTAAGGCAGGGTAAAGCAGGGTAGGGTAGTTATGAGTAGGGAGGAAGTAAAAATTTTATTTGATCAGCCGCCATATTCTCTATTTTTGACATTTTAATTTTAAATGACAAAATAGGACTATCTTGTCATTGAATAAAAAAAAAATTGCGATCAAACTTGGAACTACGACGGAATAACTTGGAAGGGACATGGCAGTGTTCAACCCATACCCCTAATCGGTTTCTACACGCCATCGTGCCGGAACGCTAAATCGCTTGGCGGCACGTCTTCAACAGTAAGGTAGTAACTAGCCATGGCCAGACTTCCACCAGAGCAGACCAGACCAGAGACAATTCAGAAATTATAAATTCCCAAATTGCCCCCGTCGGGAATCCAACCCGAGACCTTCCACTTAGAAGACCACAGCGCCAGGGAGGATAATTAAAAGGTTTGTCTGGTATCAAACCCCGGATCCCCTGAAAAAGGCATCTTAACCACTCTGCTATTATCACTTTTTTTTATACAGCATCTACTATTTTCATGTGGGAAGTTATTTATAACCTCTTAACTAAATTAACAGGTCTTAAAATATCGGTATCTCTGTTTAATTATGCCTGCAGAAAAGGGATAGCTTTACATTTAAAATGCCAACTTAAAAGTGCTCTGCATAAATACATTATCTAAATTAAGACTAATGTATATTTTAATTAAGAAACTGAAATAAAATCTGTACCAAACCTATTTTGTATTATTTATTTGTTATTAATTGATGCCGGCTTGGATTTAGTTTTTAAAATCCCGCGGGAACTCGTTGATTTTCCGGGATAAAAAGTCAAAAAGTATGCCACTCTCCCGGTCCTCTACTGTACCCATGCAAAAATTCACGTCGATCCGTTGCGGCGTGATTAAAAGATCAACCAACAAACAAACACACTTGAGGTAATAGACAGTACTCATTTGTGTAGACACTTGTGCACTATAAGATCTCCCGACAGCATACTGTTGGTTTAGGTATGTATAGTGTAAATTAAGCCTCAATAGCCCAATGGTTATAGGTGTGAACTGAAAACTTACAGGTCGCAAGTTCGATCCCCATTACACGTTGCACTATTGTCGTATCCACCCCTAACACAAGTTTTCACTTATTTGGAGGGGAGAGGAGAACATCAGTGAAGTTTGCTGATATTCTTTTTAAAATAAATTCTATTATCCTATTATTATTCTAAATGCGAAAGTACAAACTTTGTTGCGACGTGTTTGTTACTCAATCACAAATTCAAAATTTATTTATTTCGTGTAGGCCACCTTGTAGCTCTTATGACACGTCATAAATCTACCACCGGTTCGGAATGCAGATTCTGCTGTGAAGAACCGGCAAGAAACTCAGCAGTTGCTCTTTTCTAAAAATAATACGTCACGTCGCAACGACTGAACCGATTTGACTGAAATTTGACTCAGCGATAGATTACCTACACTTAGTCTGGAATAGCACATAGGTTACCTTTTATCCCGAGAAATAAGTTCCCGCGGGAATCAAAAACCTTAATCCTCGCGAACAAAGTCGCGGGCATCAACCAGTTAATATTATAAATGCGAAAGTTTGTGTTTGTTACTCAATCACATCGCAACGACTGAATAGATTTGGGTGAAATTTGGCACAGAGATAGATTAGTCTGGAATAGGGTATAGGCTGTTTTTTATCCCGGGAAATTAGAGTTCCCGCGGGAATAAAAAACCTAAATCCACGCGAATGAAGTCGCGGGTAGTTTGAATTTGAAAAAAAAAAGTGTAAAATAAAACGCATATATTTCCTTAGCCGTATATTATCTCTAAGCTATCGAGCTCGCGTTGGACGCGATACGCGGCCACAGGTCGGCGCACTCCTTGGCGACGGGGCCAGTGATGGCTGAACCCTTCATCTCGCCCTTGTTGTTGACTATCACGCCCGCATTGTCCTCGAAGTATATGAACACCCCGTCCCGCCTCCTGAACGGTTTCCGCTGCCTGATCACCACTGCTGGCATTACCTGGGGCAAAATATAATCACTTTCAGGGACAAAGTATAATCTCTCAGAGACAAATATACTTTCAGGGACAAAATATAATCACTTTCAGGGACAAAATATAATCACTTTGGGGACAAAATATAATCGCTTTCAGGGACAAACTATAATCACTTTCAGGGACAAAAATTTAAAAATTAGCTTTTAATAAAATTGCAAAAACCAAACATAGATGTGATAATACTTTTTTCTTTTTTTTTAATTCAAAATAGGCTTGCGCTTGACGACAATCAATACTGGATAGCACTAATGAGGTCTAGCTTGCCTAGATGCCTCTTCACTCTTGCCTTGAAGGTACTCAAATTATAAGTGGCAGGAAACACATTTCTATTCTACATCGCGTCTATTATGTCGCAGCCATGCTTAAAAAAATAAAGCTCTGCTTTTAAAAAAGTATGTCACAAACTTCAAATTAGATACATTAATTTAGGAGCTTAGTTAGGTTAAAAGATTTATATTTTATTTTTCCCTTTTTAGTTCCTTCCATCGTCGGTTCAATTTTTTGCACCAAGTAATTATTACTAAGATTAATTGAATATTGACATAGCAGTATTAATTTATAATGATTGTAAAATTGCACAAAAAACACTGTTAGTTTGCTCAGTCAGCCAAGGCATAACATCACACTGTTTTCAAAACAGTTCAGACTGTATTTAGCGAAACCATGGCATTTCATCACAGCAGGTAAATCTGTACCTTAGAGGCATAGTTTTTTTTTTTTTTTTTTTTTCAACTTTTCAGGAGAGCCCAAAAGCAATTTTTTCAATCTTAAACATTGAAGAATATCTATAAAAAAATAATATGATATAGAATTTCATAAATTCTGTTTCTATTATGCTTTTATTTTGTTACTAGCTGATGCCTGCGACTTCGTCTGTGTGGATTGTTTTTAAAATCCCACGGGAATTCTTTAATTTTCCGGGATAAAAAGTAGCCTATGTCACTCTCCAGGACTCCAACTATACCTATGCAAAAAACCACGTCGATCTGTAGCTGTTGCAGTGTGATTGAAGGACAAACAAACACACTTTCGCATTTATAAGTAAGGATGTTTATGTCATTTATGTTAAATGGTAACATTCTGAAAGCAAAATTTAAAATGATAGGAAACAACAATATATAGGTTATGACATTAAATGACTTTGTGGATCATCAAAAAAGCAATAATTTTGAAAAAACAAAAATGTATTTCAGACCGTATGCCTCTGAGGTACAGAAATAAAGTGCAGAATGTATTGAAAATCTGGGAGAAATTAAGAAAGTATACCTTTTTCCTTAGTTCAGGTTTGCCTTTCTTTACTGTGGCAACTATCATGTCTCCAGATCCAGCTGCAGGCAGTCTGTTCAGGCGACCCTTGATACCCTGCACGGCTATCACATACAGGTTCTTTGCCCCTTGAAATGAACAATATGGGTAGATAAAATCAGAATGCCGGATTAATAATAATTTCTCTCTGATTCATTATTTCAGTCTATGTGTACAAGTTATTGAAAACTAATTGGAAAATCTCTTTTAATTCTAATTTGTATTTATTAATTTTTAGTACAAATCTAGCCAAAATAGCACTGATTACAATTTATGAAAGTTAACATGCTCTCAGACATGGAGGGATAAATTTAATACAGTTCACTCAATGTTACAGTTACAGCATTGATAAACGTTGCTTTAACACCGAAATTAAGGTTTATATTAAACTTAAGAAACTTGCTCACACAATCCTTAACAGTCGATCAACTAACCAAACAAATCATGTTTGTCATTGAGGTTATGTTTTGAAACATTGAACTGGAAGTCTTCAGACACAGCCAAGGAAAACATCATCATAAATCACAACAACTTTATAGTTGCGAATAAAATATCATCACTAGAATCCAGTTCACATGCCAAAAACATTTAAATAAGGTTATGGGAAACAACAATGTTTTTATACCTGTGTTATCTGCGCAGTTTATCACGGCTCCCACTGGGAGACCCAGCGAGATGCGGAACTTCGCTCCCGCGGAACCACCACGTCCTTAAAAACATTAAAAATGCACTTTTTATTCATCTTTCACAAATCATAACACATGACAACTACGTGAACGTTGTGTGGAAATAAACATGCATTCACATTGAAAATTGTAAAGAAGTAACTTTACACATCTTATGAACACGATTTAGCTGCAATTTTACGTGATTTAAACGGATATTTTATATTTCACGAACCTCTCTTAGACATTTTCTTGTGTCAATTTTTTGAAGAGGAAATTGAAAGAACCTCAACATGAATGTAGCAACGTATTGCGGTTTACATTCGTTCGGAAATAAAATTCAATATGACAAGATATTGACATGAATGAACATAATTCCTGAATTAAAATTTGCAGACGGGCTTTCAATCAAGCAAAAAGACCGGAAAAATTAAGTTTTATTAAAAATATTTATAAATAATACTCAAATATAACATTTAAATAATATACAGTTTTTTTAATTTGAAGTATGAACAATATAAAATGTTACTTTCTGGACGAAATTTTACGTTCCTTTCCTCACACAAATTATTCTTTGTTAATGTGACGTTTTTATATAATTTGGTCCTAAACCAAGCCATTCCCTTATTATTAATAAATTCTCAGTTTTTTTTAATTTATTCTTACTTAACAATATTTATAATTCTCTATTAGCACAATACCTATTTGCAATTTCCATTTTTATACATATTTACAAATAGAGTGTAATGAAAATTGGAATCCAAACGACAATGACAAATCAAAATGTGCTTGTCACTGTCAATTTCACAAAACAAAATAGAAAATTCGTTGCATTGTCATCCTAATTAAAAATAAGTAATTGTAATTTTTAATAAATTCATCTAATATTTGATATTAAAAATGTCGTTTATGGGTGATCTGATGAATCCGGCACCGTTGTGGCACAACGGCCCTTCACCGGGTGCATTTTATAGTTTTCCAGCAACTTCAAGATCTTTGGGACCTGCAACTAGCACAGTCCATGATATTAGATCTCAGTAAGTAAAATAATATATACGAGAGTTTTTACCATATAACATGGTCATAACACAGACAAGCACATTTTCATATAAGTATCCCCATAACTGTCAAACTTACATCCATATAAATGGTGTGGTTTACTCCACTCACGTTTTAGATAACAGATCCACTAGTGTGTTAACTCCACTCGTTAACTTGAGATGGGATTTCTCCCATTTTCAGTATGCCATTACCACAACAAGCCAGTTCCCTATTTTTGCATAACAGTAACTATTTGCGGTTAATTCCACTCATGTTGTGGAATGCTCCACCCATGGTTGTGGAAAGCACCACTCAAGTAGTTACAACTTAACTCTTCTTGTTCACAGCTCAGCAACACCAATCACTACAACAACCACAGTAATAGGCCTCAAGTTTGACAAGGGTTGTGTGATAGCAGCAGACACACTCGGTTCATACGGATCACTGGCGCGTTTCCGTGACTGTCCACGTGTGTTGAAGGTCAATGACCTTACACTGCTTGGCTCCGGCGGTGACTATGCAGATTTTCAGTATTTGAAGGACATTATTGAACAGAAAATGTAAGCCATATTTACATATTTTACTTTGTATTTAAACAGGTTTTAATCTTGAATAATTCCATAATAATATGTGATTCCATCATTACCAACCAAAAAATCACGTCTATCCGTAGATCTGTTTCAGCGTTATTGAAAGTCAAACCAACAAACAAACACTCTTTTGTATTTGTAATATTTGACTTTTTTTTAATGTAACGATGAGCTAGACCTTCAGAAATATTATCCCTTGTTTGGTGCACCTAGTCTGTTTTAAATAGAAATCTGCAAATAGCTACAAAGATATTTAAAAATAAATGTGAGATCGTATTCCTGCAAATGTAATGCCTCAGTCATGTCCATACTATGATGTTTGTATGATAATGTTTGAAGTCATTGATCCCAAATTGCACTACCTACGATCACTGGTAATAAAACAGATTTGTTTCAGAATTGATGAGCAATGCATTGGCGATGGTCTCCAACTGAAGCCTAAATCCCTTCACTGCTGGCTCACCAGGGTCCTCTACAACAAGAGGAGCAAGATGGATCCCCTGTGGAACAACTATGTTGTTGCTGGAATTCAGGTATTCTTGATCATGGAGGTTCACTAACATTTTTTTTTTTTACCCCAGTTTGCCGATTTTGCCCTTGAAGAAAGTGACTTTAAATTTTTTTCTTCTGGCGTTAAGTTAACGTATTTATTTTAATTTTTATTTACTAAAAATAATTAGATATCGTACCCTTATTGCAAAAACCGATTATCTGCACCAAAATTTGAGCGAAAAGTTTTTGAGTTATAAGCATTTGAAACTTTAACGACTTAAAAATTAGTTATAATGATGTCCATTTTTAAACAATAATAATTTTTATAAACAAGAAACTATTCAAGAAATGTTAAGTAGGTTAATAATTGAAAAAAACTTACTATTTTTTCAACAAAAAGAAGAAAATAACCGGTAAGGAGCTCACTTAGTTAGTTTTTCCTGAATGTAGAAAAACTACCAAATTTTCAAATTTACCGTTCTGGTAGCTCTAATGGCATTTTTTATTTAATCACTTGTTTTGAATAGTAATAATCATCAAGACAAAAATCGTTTTAGTTCAACTTTAGCCAGTACAGGTGTAAAATAAATATCTTTAGTCGCTTTTGGCTGAAGGTAAAGTAGATTTCATTTAACTTTGTACGTACTAACTGCAGCGCCCTATGGTTTTACCCGAGGAGTTCCCGTTCCCGTGGGAAATGGGCAAGCCTACATTATTTCTTATAATCTCAGCTATCTTTAAAAGAAAGTTTCGTTGAAATCGGTCCAGCCGTTCTAGAGATTAGCTCATTTAAATTATTTCGTTTTATTATATTAGAATAACTAGCTGTGCCTTGCGGTTTCACCTACATTTGTCCCGTTCCCGTAGGAATTTAGGGAAACACTATAACTGTAAACTTTCCTCTCGAATCCCTCTATCTACTGATGAAAACTGAATTAAAATCCGTTGCGTAGTTTAAAAGATCTACGCGTACATAAAGAGGGCCAGACAGCGGGAATCGATTTTGTTTTATATTATGTAAAGATAACATATACAGCAGAGCTAAGTTTGCCCGCAAGCGTTGCTATATGGGTGCCCCATTGTAGCTTTGAATCCAGGGTTAATCCCAAGAACACTTTGGAGTCCTCAGTTTTCAAAGGTTCATTATTTATCTTTAAATTTTTACTGACAGTTCTCGGGTTAGGTAATAAAAACTCAACACACTTTGTTTTTTTAGTATTTAAAAGTAGATTATTTGCCGTAAACCATTCAGAAACTTGAGATAATGCATTATTTACATCGTCAAAATTGTCTTTTATCCTATCGACTTTAAAATTCAAAGACGTATCATCAGCAAATAGTACAATATCGCAAGTATTGTGGACAAAATGTGGTAAATCATTTATGTAGACCAAAAACATGAATGGACCTAGAATAGAACCCTGGGGTACACCCATTACTGAGGCTGATCCGGATGATTTTACATCATTGACACATACTCTTTGGACTCGTTCACTGAGATAAGACGCAATGAGACTAAGTGCAAAATCTTTAATGCCATAGTGGCTCAGTTTAAGCAAAAGTGTCTCGTGATCAACGCAGTCGAATGCCTTTGACGACAAATCACAGAAAATACCAATGGCACTCTGTGAGTTCTCCCATGCATCGAATATGTGTTGTAACAGCCTTGCGGCTGCATCGGTTGTTGATCGACCCTTTGTAAAACCATACTGCTCAGTGTGTAGGATTTTATTTAAATTAAAGTGTAAAAGCAGTTGGTTGAGCATTATTTTTCCGAATATCTTGCTGAGAGTTGGCAAAATTGAAATTGGCCTGTAGTTATTCGGGTCACTCTTGCTTCCCGATTTAAAAAGCGGTATTAGCTTACTACATTTCATAAGGTCTGGAAAAGATCCAGAATCTACTGATTTATTAAAAATTAAAGCAAGATATGGCGCAATAATATCAATTATGTTATGAATTATTTTAACTGATATCCCCCATAGATCTGCTGTTTTCTTATTTTGTAAAGATTTAAATGTTTTGACTATGTCATATGGGGTAACGTGTTCAAACCTAAATAACTTATTGCACTCAGAGACATTGCTCCTTAGAAGACGATAGACTTCTGCTGGCGAGGAATTCAGAGAACTGGTTGTAGTAATTGGAATATTTTTGAAAAAGTTCTCAAATGTATTTACAATTACTGTATCGGAGTTAATTACATGATTATCACTTTTAAGCTCCAATTTATTATTATTATGTACCTTATGTTTACTCATTTCATCGCCGATGATGTCCCATGCTGTTTTAATTTTATTATCAGAATTGACAATTTTTTGTTTTATGTGAAGTGACTTTGCTTGTATGCACACATTTTCAAACAATTTAGAATAGTTTCTTACATATTCAATAAATTTTTCTGCATATAAGTCAAACAGCTTATTTCTACTTTTATAGATTCCGGCAGTTGGCCAGTTACTAAACTTAAGATCTTTAGACAGTCTTTTCTCTATCACCTTAAAGATAGAGTTATATTGTGAGCTTAACAAATCAAAAAACTTTTGATTTGTGAAGATGTTCAAAAACCCTCGTAGCCCAGTTATACAGTAAAAGTGAACTTAAGTTCTTTTACCTGCAATAATTTTAACAAAATATTGAGTTCATTATTCTGCAAAAAGCAACTAATGTTGTTTAGTTCGTTTTTCTTTTTAGATACATCAGCAATTTCTAGTATATTAATAAAAGCTGAAACCTGTTAACGCAGGTTAACATGTATTAACATAATAATATTGACATAATGATAAATCAAGCAACTACATCTGAAAAGTATTATAATACAATACATTGTTTTTGTGGTATAGATTTATAAATCTAAATTATTTAAATGAGTTTAGTTCTTTTTTTAAGAAGGTAATTAAATCATACCTGTAGGTAGTTGCTTTTAACTCTAGCTATCTCCGTAAAAAAGCGTCGTAGCAGATCATGGGTTTGACCTACAGCTTCGCCGTGAGTTGAGGAGTCGATTGATATATTTAACCTAATTTTGGTACAAAAATGCAGATAATCGGTTTTTGCAATAAGGGTACGAATATAGTATAATGAAAAAAAAAAAAAAACGGTTATGTGTACATTTTGAGGTCAATTTTCTTAAGTTTTACAGTGGGGACTAAAAGAGGTTCCGCAAAATTTTCAAAAAACTAAATATTTGTGGTGGAATTTGTAGGCATCGTCTTATTTTATTTTTTTTGGAAAACCAACAGCTAATCATACACTTAAAATTAGGTGACTAATAGCTAATAATAGTTTTTCACAAATAGCCTTAATAACCCAACGGTTAAAGGTGCGGACTGAAAACTGTAAGGTTGCAGGTTCGAACCCCACCCGTTGCACTATTGTCGTACCCACTCCTAACACAAGCTTTCCGCTTATTTGGAGGGGATAAGAGGACATTAGTCAACTTCAGGTTGCCTAATATTCTTAAAAAAAAAACTAAACGAACATGAGTACCTGAGTGCACATTAAAGTTTTGTTTAAAATTAAAAACTGTGACATAATTTCTCTAATATTATCAACTTGTTTTCTGGTCTTCAGGATGGAGAGCCTTTCCTGGGCACCGTGGATAAATTAGGCACCGCTTATGAAGACAACACCATTGCGACTGGTCTGGGCGCTTACATGGCAACCCCGCTATTACGTGACGCCACTGACAAGGGACTCTTAGACGAGGAATCTGCTAAGTATGTATAATTGTATAATTAGTAATTAAAACCCATGCACACCACATCCACATTTAGTTAATTTAGTGTAACCAGATATATCGACGGTTAACAGCCAAGATCTTCTTCATCATCATCTAACTCAAAATTTCAAAAGTTTACACAAGGCACAAAAATCATTTAAACTTTTTTAAGTTCTTTTTTCTGTTTTATTTTTGTCACAAAAAAAAATGTGCTCAATCCATCATGTAGTTTCTAAATGAAACTACACCTCCTTTGTGTGGAAGGGCAGGCTTAGAGGAGATTTTGGGAGATTTCTAATAATTTTTTAAGTTTCCGTACCCAAAGAGTACCCAATAGGACCATAAGCCCAGGCTGCACGTCCGTCCATCAGTCCGTCCAAGCTGTATCTCATGATCTTTATAGTTGAAATTTTCCACTATAACAAATTAATAAAAATCAATTAAAAATTAAAGGAGACTTCTCTACTAGAAACGTGTTTTTTCGCTCTTTTGGTACGGAACCCTTCGATGCGAGTCCGACTCGCGTTTTACCGGTTATTTTTTAATTTTAGGGCTTTAGTCCGCAAATGTATGGAGGTGCTGTTTTACCGCGACGCGAGGTCTTTCCCGCGCTACCAGCTAGGTGTGGTGACCTCTGCCGGCGTCACTGTGGAGGAGCCAGTGGAGCTCAAACACGACTGGTCACTGGCGCACATGATTCATATGAAGTGATCGTTCTGCGCATAATTATACTATACTTACTTCAATCTTTTAATAAAAATAAATAAACTTAAAATGTCTTTTTTTTCTTCAATTCTTTGTACAGACCTGGCAAAAGATTCTTTGTTCCCTAAAATCTTGTTTGATTAAAACTTTCTCACTCAGTGCCTTGTTTTTAGACTTTTCAGCAAAAAACAAAGAAATTAATTCTTATTTCTTACTTTGTTACGTGAAATTTTTTGCTTTATAGTAGTTTGCAGGCCCAAAATGAGTGCGAAAATTAAAAAGAACGTGAGTTGCGTTTTTCGTTTACAGAACATGTTTTGCATAACAGCGCCATCTGTAACGTTTGTCGTTAAATAGTTAACGACAGTGAACATAGGTTCACTGCAGCATGATAGTTTTTTCACGTCATTATAGATGGCGCGCACAATTTAAAAAATTATTTATAGGGAATCTACATCGCGATATTGAAATTTTGTAGCATTTGGGATATAAGTAACGTTCATATTACCTTAACAAATGTACTCGCTTCGGCAGTACATATACTAAAATTGGAACGATACAGAGAAGATTAGCATGGCCCCTGCGCAAGGATGACACGCAAAATCGTGAAGCGTTCCACATTTTTTGACCTTTCTTAAGTTGATCGTAATTCGTATGAACTTTAGAGTAAATAGTACTTCTGGCAAACCACTTTCGATACAGAGAAGATTAGCATGGCCCCTGCACAAGGATGACACGCAAAATCGTGAAGCGTTCCACATTTTTTGACCTTTCTTAAGTTGATCGTAATTCGTATGAACTTTAGAGTAAATAGTACTTCTGGCAAACCACTTTTTTGACCACCGACAAAAAGAGGGTTGCTATAAGTTTGACGTGTGTGTCTGTGTGTCCGTCTGCTCCCGCGTAGCTACCCAAGAAATGGACCGATTTTAATGCGATTTTTAAGTAATTGAGGTGGATCTTATAGCTGTAATTTATGAAAATCTGCTCAAGCTCATTGCTCAGCTCAATTCCTACTTGATTAAAGGGCTCAAGTCATACTTGCGTCCAATTTATAACACCTCTCTTTTTGTCGGTGGTCAAAAAGTTGGTGTGCCATAAGTACCATTTACTTAAGTTCATACGATCAACTCATGAAAGATCAAAAAATGTGGAACGCTTCACGATTTTGCGTGTCATCCTTGCGCAGGGGCCATGCTAATCTTCTCTGTATCGTTCCAATTTTAGTATATGTACTGCCGAAGCGAGTACATTTGTTAAGGTAATATGAACACTACTTATATACCAAATGCTACAAAACTTCAATATCGCGATGTAGAATCCGTACAATTTAAATTTAAAACTGACTGCGCCATCTACACTGGTGTATAGAAACTAGAACGGTTCTAGAACTCTCAACACGCTAGTGAATATTGTTCGCGATCGTATCATGACGAAGGCGAACAACTGCTACCCCTGTTTTGTAATTTTTACCTAGATGTCGTAAGTGTCGTTTAAAAAATAATCAAGTATTTTTGCTTAGTCAGGCGCGTAAAAAAAAAAAGTATATAAACTAATTAAAGCGCTAATTTTAAGGTACGTTATTTTTTTGATTCCGTCATAAATTTTATGGATTGAACAAACTATAGTTCATAATTATTTTGAACCTATTATTATTATTGGATGGGTATATCCTTAAATAAAAAATATTTATTATAATCAAGATTGTTTTATTTTATTTTTCATCACTTATTCATTAATACAAAAAAAAATTTGTTTTTTCATTCTACTATATTATGTAGCAAAATCTTGAAGCATTTAGAGCAAAATTACATTAATTAATCAAATGCAGCATTACATTACATTTTCGATTGTAATAAATGAATATCATATTTTGACTACAGAAAAATACCAAATTTTGACTTTTTTTTAATTCAATCAGAGGCGATTGCGATTTTCACGCTCTATAGCAAACAGTTTTAGACAATCCCAGAGCGAGTAGATCTTCACTCAATGTATTTTTTTTTAAGCCACTGGGAAATGCATTCACTCAATGTATTTGTCTATCCAATGCACGAATGTCTCTACGTCAGTGAACACTACGTATTGGTCGGGATCACATATGGGCCCATCTTGGCGGGACAGCGTGTTGGATACGATGCCCTTGACGTGCCACGTGCCGGACTCTTTTGGCACGTCGCCGTCGGGAATGAAGACCTAGAACACAACATACAGCTTGTACTACTCGTTCACGTCATGTTGGCCGCTACCTCGCCTCAAGCTACGCTAGCTATAGCAACTTACTGCTTGTAATTGTTACTACCAAATTTTTCCAAAGTTTTGTTATTGTTACGTATTGAATGTTTTTTGTTAACTTTAAATTATATATTTTATTTTTGTTTGAAAGCCTTTCCTCACAATATTTACCTGGAAAGCACTGCCACTGTCACCATTGCATGCTGATGTTCCTGAAAAATAGGTTAAGAGGCTACACGATCCTGGTTTTTTTTATACTAAGTAGATACACAAATATGTAGGGTGTACGTGAAGATGTACGATTATGTATTATTATATTTTAATGTATTAGTTTAAAAGCTATCGTCTCAGAAGCAGGAATTATTTCTCTCAAACTAACCAAGTCTTAAAGAACGCATCATTTGAAACGCAAAAATGAATTAAATTGCAAAAATTAATGTTATGATAACCGGCGCAAATGTTACCATTATGATAGTCGGCGAAAAATTTACCATACGATAGCCGGCGCAAATGTTACCATTACGATAGCCGGCGTAAAAGTTACCATCATGATTCATGATAGCCGGCTCAAAAGTTACCACTATGACAGCCGACACAAAAGTTACCATGTGACAGCCGGCGCAAAAGTTACCATTACGATAGCCTGCGTAAAAGTTACCATCATAATTCATGATAGCCGGCTCAAAAGTTACCACTATGACAGCCGACACAAAAGTTACCATGTGACAGCCGGCGCAAAAGTTACCATTATGATAGCCGGCGTAAAAGTTACTAGAGCTTGTCTAGACTGAAATGACGCGCCCCACTACCGCATTTACGCACACAAGACACTATATTGTACTGTCACAACTAATTATGTAGTGGGACGCGTCGTTTCAACTTAAGCAAGCTAGAGCTTGCATGGTAGACCATGACAGCTCGCGTAAAAGTTACCATTATGATAGCCGGCGCAAAAGCTATTATCGTGCAGCACTTCCACGTAGTAACCCGGACTGGACTTCAAACATGTGGCCTCGGACACTATGGGCATGCTCGCTTGACGAAGGGTTCGCGACAACGTATCGTTGCTGTCGAAACCCCACCCCACTATCTGTGAAACGAGATACAAATATCATCATCATCAGCAAAGCTTTTCCACGTACTTCGAAGCTGTGGAACTAACTTCCTGCGATGGTGTTCCCACTAAATTACAACACAACTTTCGCATACTTACTAAAAATTAAAATTATTAATTGAGTTGAGGACCTGGAGAATGACATATGTAAGTATAGACTCACAGTTCCCAGCATTTGATCCGTCGACATCTTGCTTTTGTCGTCAGGACGAAACAAGCACGCTGGTTGGATGAAGTCGTTGAACACCACCTCAGTTGTCAGCTTTAAGAGTGCTATGTCGTTGTGCAGGCGTTTGAATTCGAACTGCTCGTGTATTATTATTTGAGAGACCTGGAATTTTAATAATAACCTAATAGCAGTAATGTGAGCGCGATGCGATGTTATGTGCACTGATGTATGATTAAATGAAAAGCGTATTTATAATAATGCGTGAATGATGACTGGGCGAATTGTACGGTTTCGACATAGCCCGTAGAAGGATAATAGGATTAAAATAGGATTCCTATACATATTACTAAGAGACGATACAGCCATTTAAAAAAAAATATCTTACGAGTTATTAGAAGAAGAAGAGCTTTGGCCATGCCCATGTACTAGACAGATGCTAGCGGAATAAGCATTCCGCTAGCATCTGTCGCGTTTCGCACGAGTCTTAAGACACCTTAGCTGGATATACTTATTCTGACAAACAATAAACTTACATCCTTTTCCACAGATTCCTCGTCGTCACCAAACAGCGTGTACTTCCCGAGCACAACGTTGACGTGGTCCGCTGAATATGTGGAGCCGCGGTAAGACACACAGTGTGCCGCTGGGAAAATATATTATCACTACATAGTATAAAACAAAGTCACTTTCTCTCTCCCCATATCCCCATGTACGCTTAAATCTTTAAAACTACGCAACGGATTTTGATGCGTTTTTTTTAATAGATAGAGTGGTTGAAGAGGAAGGTTTATATTATGTATAATAACATCCATTAAATAGTGGAGAAATACTGTTATTTTTGAGGTTTCTAATGTGATGTCGTAAATAATTACATTTTTTCCGCTTACATTGCAAACGCAGGCTGAACCCTACGAGATTTATTAAAAAAATGTACTAAGTATTGTACACATTGAAAAGTTCTACAGAAAACTCCGCGATGGTATATGTCCATCATCATTTTTTTGTCATTTACTTTTTACGACAAATAATGGCTAATTTTCGAAGCGATTTTAACCAATACAGCATTAATCCTTATCTAATTGATTTAATATAGATCTATATGGCCCTTTACAGCATATGATTTAAATTAATATTTTCGAAGATATTACAGATTTAAAAATTGCGGGACATAGCGTTTGCGGCGGTTCCGGCCGGCCGGGGCGGCGGGAGCGTGCCTATAAATTGTTTTTTCTCTTTTAACGCGTGCGGGCCACGGGCAGTAATGAATAAATCAAAACTACTGGATCGATTTTAATCATTTTTTCAGTGAATGGCATAGGCTATATATTTTATATCCGTGCGAAGCCGGAGCGGGCCGCTAGTAATTTTATAAAATGTTTTTTAATTAAAAGTGCCGCATTTTGCTGGCCTGCCGTCTGCCGCTGCGCGAATATGGTTCCGTGGGTATCTCTTGTGATACAATGTACTAAATGTATATTTTATACCCTAAACTCACCCCCGTGGGCCGTGGTTCCCGCCGCCGCTATACCGCCGGTACCGCGATGTCCGCCACACAACACACCACTTTTTCCGCTTTTCAGTTTATTTAGTATATCTGTAGCTACCCAACTAGCAAAGTTGACTTATAATATGACCAGCACTGGTAGCATGGGCAGGAGATTAAAGTTTTATCCCCCGATTTTATCGACTGACAGGAGATAAAATTATCTTTTCCCTATGCTAAAGCATGGCGACAGAGGAGAAGGCGATGTATATTTCTATGAGTATATTCACTGATTGTTATTTCCACCGCTGTACCCATGCTCGACGGATGGATAAAGCTAAGCGAGGGGATAAACGTTTTAGCCTTTTCCCGGGGATAAAATTTCTCCCAGGGCAGACCTCTTATAATCGTTATAAAATAGTATTGAATACTACAATTTTTCATATTTCGAGCTATGTTCCTTGGGGAAAGTTGTACAGTTTCATGAGCACATTCACCTCCTTCAGGGTTATTTCACACTTTTGTTACACGTTATAGAGGTCAGTGTCTTTACCCGTCAACACGAAGAGCTTGGACACGAGCGTGCCGCCGCAGCTGTACTGCTTGGTGACGCCGGTCAGCCTGTACACGGCGGCGTGCCACGGCCAGTCCCCGGGCTTGGTGGGTGCGCCGCTCACGATCAGCTCGGAATGTTCCACTCTCCGGCGGCCGCAACTTATCTTGGGCTTGACTACCTTATGTGCTGCAAATTGTTCCAGAAAGTTCTGGAAAGACAGCAATCGGTTTTCTACCATACATAGTAGGCTAGGTTAACTCAGCGATGGAGAGAGCTATGCTCGGAGTAAACCAGCGTATTCAAATCAGAAATGAGGAGATTAGTAGAAGAACCAAAGTCACCGACGTAGCTCAGCGAGTCGCGAAACTGAAGAGGAAATGGGCGAGGCTCATAATTCGGATTGGCAGACTTCAAGTACCTTCGAGAACATTCAGGTATACGAAGGGTATGCAGATTTCTTCGCGATTTTTTCCTTCACCGTTAAACAACAGTTAAAACCGTACCACTTTTGGATCCTCGCAGTAGTCCTCGCCATTGACGGAAAAACCCTGCAGGTACGGGATGACCCCTAGCTCGGTGCCCTTCACGATGAAGCTGAGCCCAACTCTAATACAACAGCGCGTTAATACAAAGAACTTGGGCACAAGCTTGCAAGCATTACTGGGCATAGGTCTCCTCTCCAATGAGATGGGTTAGGCCATAGTACACCACGCTGGCCCAATGCAGATTGGCAGACTTCACACACCTTTCTAGAACACTCAGGTATGCAGGTCTCCTCGCGAAGATTTTCCTAGAATAGTTAAAACCCTACCACTTTTGGATCCTCGCAGAACTCCTCGCCGTTGACGGAAAAGCCCTGCAGGTACGGGATGACCCCTGGCTCTGTGCCCTTGACGATGAAGCTGAGTCCAGCCATCGGTGCGAAGAAGTGGAGTCGGAACGTGCTGCCATTCTTCATTGATAACCTTGCGTAATAACTATTATCCTAGAATGATGGCAAAATATTTTTTTTTCTTTTCCGATATATTTAGCCTAAATGTGTGTCGGAAATCTAAAGACCGCACTCTCGCTCTGCTCAGACTCAAGACGGAGGTAAAACGAGACAGATTTATGTCACAGCATATTTGTGTCTCATTTAAACTCTATCTTAAGTCCGAGCTAAGTCAGAGCATGCTTTATAGATCCTACTTACGAAGACATACTTAGTATGTCTTTTTTAAACTCAGACAAAAATAGAGTCTGTCTGTTCCTTCATAGCACCCCAACGAATGGACCGATTTTGATATGGTTTCTTTTTGTGGGTAAATTTTCAGAGCGGCCTTTTTTCCGTCATTTAGGTGGCTAATTTTTTTTCTCACATTTCACCCAATCCAAATGCGTTAGATTATAGATTAAGATGCTGTGAATCTAATAATTTGTGAGGCGCCCTTTAAAACACAGTACTTTCGGAGAAATATTTTTTGCGCCACCGTAATGACGATAAAAGCCATAGAAATCTAATGAATTAAGTAAGCAAATTTTCTTAAATATAAATACAAAATATACTTAGACTATACACTGTATACACTGTCCTCTAGCTCCAAACTAAATCACATATCCATAATTGTGTTTTAGGAGACAATAAATATTAAATATTGAAACTGAGCTCTCTGAGTCCTACATAGGCCTAATTACCTACGTACATACTTACCTTCTTATAAAAATAAAACTTATTAAGTTATTATTGAAAATAATAATGTATTTTAAGTATATATCGTATGGATTATACAGGCATTCATCATTTCGGTGGCCCACTGTGCCACCGCAATGACGCCACCATGATGACGACAAAAGGGGTTTTTCATGATAATTACTCAACTACCTAATTAATTTAGTAGATATTTACAGGTCGTAATATCAAGGCAATTATCTATAACATCCTAACTTGACGATACAATAAATCACTCTGTTCATTAGCTAAAACTTGCCACCGAACTGACCGCTCACGGTGACCAAAACATATTTTATGAAAAACTTACCTCGGGAACATTATAAAACCTACGTATTGGACATCCTCTCTACAAACAAGTTGGGGCCAGACTAATGCTCAGGTGGACCGATAAAAAAAATTGGCGTGAAATCGCTTAACTAATAAGAAATAAGTAGTCGACTGCGAGCATCGAAAGTGCAGTTTTACGCGGGACAAAGACATATTGGCGTCTCAGATTTTTAATTTAATAGTTAGTAAAGTTTTTGTGTGTTAAAATGTGAAATGGAGTAAATACCTTTAAAATGAGATATTTTGATAAGAGATAAGTTAAAATTTCGTGTAATAGTGAGTAGTTTGGTGAGCGCAATTTGAAGTGGGACAAGCCTCCCAGCGGTAGACCACCCATACAAGTCGGATATTAAACGTGGAATTTCTTGTATGTTTTTAATATTAATTCTAATCTGGTTTTATATACAGTTAAGCTATGAGGTATATTTTCAAAATAACATGTGTTTAGTCTATTTTAAATGATAGTTTCTATGAAAAGGTCATAGGACGCCTAAAAAAGTACGCTCGAAAATTTACCCTTGTTTGAAAGATGACGTGATCGCGATGGATTTTAGCTGTATTTTATGAAGATATTACGGTTAGGTAATGAGGTTCCGGGTTCAATTCCCGGGTCGGGCCAATAAATGTTTCGAGTCTTCCCGATCGAATTCGGTTCGAACTTCGGTTATTAATTATAGTGATTTCACCCATAAAACAAGACTACTTCCTCATCTGATGACCTCCTGGCGCAGTGGTCTCATAACTGGGAGGTCTTGGGTTCGATTGCCGGCGGGGGCAATTTGGGAGTTTATAATTTCTGAATTGTCTCATCTAATCTGGTGAGAGGTTTTGGCCGTGGCTAGTTACCACCCTACCGTCAAAGACTTGCTCCCAAGCGATTTAACTTTCCGGCACGATGGCGCATAGAAACCGATTAGGGGTATGGGTTGAATGTACACTGCCTTACCTATCTTAGACTGCATAGTCACTTACCATCAGGTGAAACGCAGACTAAGACTTCAATCTTGTCATTTATAGTCTTGTCATCGAAATAAATTAAAATTAAAAGTAGTATTTTTAATTTATTTTTTTAATATTAGATGTGAATCATAAAAATAAAAGTCACGTGAACCTCATTAAAAAAAACCTACTCACCTGTTTTACGATGAACGTAATTTTCACCGAGGAATCGAAACCTACGTACACTTTGCTGTCCTCTGGAATGGCTCTGTTCACGAACACGTAGTAACGGTTCCGGTCCTTCAGGGAAGCCCCGGGTTCGAACCAGATCACTATATCCCGGGTGTCCCCACAAGGGTACGCTTGGTACAGCGGTGTGACTATGGGGACTTCACTAGCCTCTTTTGCTGACACCGATATCGTTATCGCGACGCATAGCAGCAAAGTTGCCTTCATTTTCACTTCTGAACAAGCAATTAAATAAAAGAGAATAAAAAACCCGACTAACAACTAACAACTTTAATTTGTCATAAACCGTAAATGGTCATTCAAAATGATTAAAGAAATCTAACAATGATTTTGAAATACCTATTCAATGATACCCCACCTAATATAGGAACCAGATCACTATATCCTGGGTGTCCCCACAAGGGTACGCTTGGTACAGCGGTGCGACTATGGGGACTTCACTAGTCTCCTTTGCTGACACCGATATCGATATCGCGACGCATATCAGCAAAATTGCCTTCATTTTCAGTTCTAAACAAGCAATTAAAAAAAATAAGCATTACTTAATTGCTTACAAATTTTAATGTTCATGGGCGGAGATAAACATCGGTTACCCGCCTGCTCGTTTGCTTGCAAAAAATGTATAAAAAAAACTATGAGCTGTTTTTTTAAGTATGGCTGCGAGATAGCTTTTAAAAAATTTTGTCGCCGACTTATTAGTTACTTACACAGCTAGTGTTACTTACATACATTAGTTTAGGAGCTTACTTAGTAAGAGTAAAAAAGTTTATACTTATTTTATTTTTCCCTTTTTAGTTGGTTCTATCGTCGGTTCAGTTTTTTGTAAAAAGTATGTAATTATTTTTTTAATTTTGAGAGGCAAATTTTTAATTAAGGCAAGGCAATATAGATTTAAGTATATTTCAAAATTTAGTTTTAATTTAGGTGCATTTAATTTTATAATATAGATCACTATTTTTATTATCACCAAAAAATGCACTCGAAAACTAATGTTGTTATACCTACTTATAGGAATAAATATTTACCGATATTTACTTATTGAATAGAACATTTGAAATGTAGCTGTTTTACATTTTATATACTCGTACCTAGGTATTAACTAAATGGAATAAGTTTTTAGCATCGAAGACACGACTTCAATCAGACAGAATGTTCTTTTTTTATAAAGAATACTAGCGGACGCCCGCGACTTCGTCCGCGTTCTTAAATTGTTGAAATTTTTCCTGAATTTTCTTCGCATTAAACCTCACGGAGCCCGAGACCTTTCCAACGAATGCAAAACCGTGGAAATCGGTTCGTGCGTTCTGGAGTTATAGCGTCAGGAAGAAAAACCCGACTTATTTTTATATAATAGATTAGCCAAACTGAAGTTGACTAATATCCTCCTATACCCTACAAATAAGCAGAAAGCTTGTGCTAGGAGTGGGCACGGCAGTACAGACAGTAGTGCAACGGGTAGGATTCGAACTTGCGACCTTTCAGTTTTGAGGGCTAATATATTAGGCCTTCTCCATCAACGTGACACTGGCAACGTTGGCGTGAAACAATCTGTGCCCAGTTGGCACGCCTAAAGTACTCTGTAGCACGCCTGAAAACCACTGATTGGGAATTGAATTGAATTATAATTTTATTAGCTATTGTCATCTGTCACTGTGATAGTTACTTAAACTACCTACTCAGTGTGTTTACTGTCGAGATGACGTCATCTAGCGTTTTCGTCAATTTACGCGCGAAAAATTTTAATGCATTGTTTTGGTACTCATCAATTGAATAAAATTTTAATAAATTTTTTAGTGGTAAATTATCACCCTAGGATTAAATTGAGACACTTTTCAAAAAAGAGTAAAATACCCTGTTATCATATGAAATCATAGATTAAAGATAGAGCTCAGTGGTCGTGTCGAAAGACTATTTAAGCACATACGTGTAAATAGCTTGGGCTTTTCCTGTAAATGTTGCTGTAAACAACGAAGATTAAAACAATTAGTAAAGCCGGCGATAAAGAAACCACAGAACATGACCTCACATCAATTAATTGAACCATTATGAACTATTAATAGATTTATAAAGTTTTAGATTGTCCAATGTCCATACGTAATTATGGACCATGATTTTAATTAGGGCCAATCTACACCGGAATGGCAGTGGCCGGCAAGGGCGCGTTTCAGTGTGAAATAATTTTAAACTTTATCTCTATTATCGCTAAAAACCAGTACTTATCGCATAAAACACGTCTCCGCGCGACCGCGTGACCTTTTTGAGCTTTTCAAGATTGATTACACTGCGCAACAAATTTCGGAAAAAATTGAGTACCCATTTCAATTTTTCCTGTTTATGTATTCATACACATTGCTTAATAAGAATGCATACTTAGTTTTTCTCTATCACGTCTTGTTTTTTAGGTACATGGTAATAAACAATTTACTAGTACTGAAATTAAAAATTAAATACATATACACATTTTATTATTAAATCATCAATAATTCGAGTAAAATTTATTCTTAATATATTTGCACACATTAAAATATAAAATAGATGACAAAAAGTATTATATTATACACAAAAAATGAAAAATATTTAACTTTTCGCTTTATGTTAGGAAGTATTTTCTTGCGTTAAACGTCAGCAGTCATCTCCTAACATAGATGTAACCTAATGACCTTGAAACTATTCTTTAAGCCTCCTTACATCCTGGGTAAGCCGATCCACTGGTTCAACACCCACAAATTCAAGATTTATGGAATAAAAAGAGAAATGGATATGGAAAAAATGAATTTTAACCCGGCGCCAATGACGCTGGGTCATATTGACCCGAGGTGTGTTTTAAACCTCCGGAAAAATGTTTTAACACTCGCGGTATAATTGACCTTTCGTGTAGCTGGAGATATACCCCCCCCCCCCCTACCTGTAGCAGTGTGGTACTCAGGGCGACGCCACCTGCGCAGCGAGATATACTTGTGTTGTGGCAATACGGGTCAATATGACCCAGCGTCATTGTTGGTGTGGTGTTTTCGTAACATGTTTTAATTTCTTTATTTTAAGTTATTGTTAACTTTTCTTACGTATTTTTAGATTTTTGAGAAAAATAGCGTTAAGGGATCATCCAGAGAGAATATTGGTGATATTGGAAGAATCGGACTCCGATGAAAATTATCATGATCCATATTATGCAGATTCAGACGTGGAAGTGGATGACCATGTATCTGAACGTAGCGATACTGAACAGGATGCAAACAATACAAATATGGACTTGGAGTAGAGTAAAATTGTTAATTATTTATAATTTTTAGGTTTAATTAAAAAAAATAACATAATATGCAAGTTATGTTTTTCAGGTTGATTTTGCAAGCGTTTTTTTAAAAGTCAATAAATATTTAATTTATTAACTTTAATACATTTTTTATTATTCTGTCGTTTACCCAAAAAACCTCAATTTCTAAAATGGTTACTAAAAAATGTCAGTTCATTTAATGATACTGTAAATTTACTGTCTAAAGTTCGGGTCAAGATGACCCGACGTCATTGGCCGTGTAATATTTTTCACGTCATTGGCGCCGGGTTAATATCATCCAGCAACCAATCTTTTTATATTTTTTTAACAAATAATTCACCAAGAGTTTCACGTTTTCAGCTTTGAGAGTACCTTAACAACCTTCCTGTGCAACCTTCTATCACAGCTTTTAATTATTTCCATGTACATAAATCTTTGTCATTTGGTTTTTTAATCGTAAAGTTTGTTTTACGTTAATGGATGCATTTGTGCCCTTATTTTTATATATTATAATATTGCGTAACTTAATTTCAAAGAAAATAAGTTACGCAATATTTAAATATAAAAAATCCTTCGCTTTTCATCCATTTCCTTCAAAAATTCTTTTTTCTTGAGACTTAAGAATGTGATGTAACCACACACGCTACCAATACTTGTTTTTTTAATTTCTGCGCTGGCGGTGACTACTTTTTCCAGTATTTATTTTAAAAATCATACGATTACACTCTTAACCAATTAATTACAAAGGTACCAATGTGAAATGAACATATTTTGTCAATAACGGTAAAGTTAACTTGTATGGGAAAAATGAGGGTATGAAAAAATTTAACGGTGTGTACCTCAAAAACTAGACGTGATAGAAACAAAAGATATGCACTGTCTACATACTATGACTAATAGAAAACTAAAATAGCAATCAGTTTTTCGGGTACTGAAACCGTGTCACGCAGTGTTATTATTATTGAGCCCTTTAATCAAGTAGAAATTGAGCTGAGCAATGAGCTTGAGCAGATTTTCATAAATTACAGCTATAAGATCCACCTCGATTACTTAAAAATCGCATTAAAATCGGTCCATTTCTTGGATAGCTACGCGGGAACAGACGAACACACAGACACACACGTCAAACTTATAACAACCCTCTTTTTGTCGGTAATCAAAAATGTGGTTTGCCAGAAGTACTATTTACTCTAAAGTTCATACGATCAACTTAAGAGAGGTCAAAAAATGTGGAACGCTTCACGATTTTGCGTGTCATCCTTGCGCAGGGGCCATGCTAATCTTCTCTGTATCGTTCCAATTTTAGTATATGTACTGCCGAAGCGAGTACATTTGTTAAGGGAATATGAACATTACTTATATACCAAATGCTACAAAATTTCAATATCGTGATGTAGAATCCGTACAATTTAAATTTAAAACTGACTGCGCCATCTACACTGGTGTATAGAAACTAGAACGGTTCTAGAACTCTCAACACGCTAGTGAATATTGTTCGCGATCGTATCATGACGAAGGCGAACAACTGCTACCCCTGTTTTGTAATTTTTACCTAGATGTCGTAAGTGTCGTTTAAAAATAATCAAAGCAATTTTGCATAGTCAGGCGCGTAAAAAAAATATATTTAAAGCAATAAAGTAAGCGCTATTTTTTTTAAAGTACGTACGTGTTTTTGGATTTCGTCCGGTCACGAAATATAGTCTCGGGCACGTTTTCGTGTTTAAACCTGCATAGCTAGCATGGGCGGGAGAAATTTTATCCACGGGGAAAGGATAAAATGTTTATCCCCTCGCTCAGTTTTATCTACCTGTCGAGCATGAGCAAAACGGTGGAAATAATATCCACAGTGGATATTCTTATAGGAATATACTTTTCCTTTCCCCTGTCGCCATGCTTTAGCATAGGGAGAAGATAATTTTATCCCTTGTCAGTGGATAAAATCGGGGGATAAAACTTTTATCTCCTCCTCATGCTAACCCTGCTGGCGTTCTAATTTTATGGATTGAATAAACTATAGTTCATTATTATTTTGTGTGGATAGTTGATGGGTATATCTACTTAAATAAAAAATATTTTTTATAATCAAGATTGTTTTATTTTATTTTCCATCACTTATTCATTAATACAAAAAAAATTTTTTTTTTTTTTTTTTCATTCTACTATAAGTAGCAAAATCTTGGAGCATTTAGAGCAAAATTACATTAATTAATTAAAAGCAGCATTACATTACATTTTCGATTGTAATAAATGAATATCATATTTTGACAACAGACAAAATAAATACCCAATTTTGACTTTTTTTTAATTCAATCAGAGGCGACAATCCCAGAGCGAGTAGATCTTCACTCAATGTATTTTTTTTTTTTTTTTGTTTTTTAAGCCACTGGGAAATGCATTCACTCAATGTATTTGTCTATCCAATGCACGAATGTCTCTACGTCAGTGAACACTACGTATTGGTCGGGATCACATTTGGGCTCATCTGGGAGGGACATCTTGTTGGATACGATGCCCTTGACGTGCCACGTGCCGGACTCTTTTGGCACGTCGCCGCCGTCGGGAATGAAGACCTGGAACGAAAGATACACCTTGTACCTATATAGTATACGTATAAAAAGAAGTGGATATGTTACAAGCGTGCGGTAAATGAAGCGCGTGATGGCAGATATTTGTCGTAATTTGTCATGTCAACTCTATTATAGGTACTCTCCGTCGTTCGGCACAATTTTTTCGCTTGTTTTGTGAGTATATAACTCATCTAGTATTAATAGTAGTAATTGTTTGTATTACCCGTTCACGTCAAGTTGGCCGCTACCTCGCGTCGCGCTTCCCCGCATTTCAAGTCAGACCCGCAGACAGAGAGCAAAAAATTTTTTTATTGTTACGTTTTACGTAGGTATTTCAAGACAATTGCATTACAAGATTGGCTAAAAATGCGATATCTTTCACTCTGCTGAAACCAAAGGGTTTCGTGACGTAAATAAAGAGACGTAAAAAAGAAAGCATTTCTTCACAATATTTACCTGGAAAGCACTGCCACTGTCACCACTGCATCCTGATGTTCCTGAAAAATAAGTTAAGAGGCTACACGATCCTGGTTTTTTTATACTAAGTACATAAATATGTAGGTAGATATGTACATGAAGATTTACGATTATGTATTATTATATTTTAATGTATTAGTATTGTAGTGTATTATTATATTTTAACCTACTTTAAAAGCTATCGTTTCAGAAGCAGGAATTATTTCTCTCAATCTAACCAAGTCTTAAAGAATGCATCTTTCAAAACGCAAAAATTACCGGCTATTATAATAATAGCAATAATAATAATATAATGGTAGCAAAAGCTACCATTATAATAGCCGGCACAAAAATTACCATTATGTTAGCCATTGCAAACGTTACCATTATGATCGCCGCGGCGCAAAAGTTACCATTATGATCGCCGCGGCGCTAAAGTTACCATTATGATAGCCGGCACAAAAGTTACCATTGTGATAGCCGGCACAAAAATTACCATTATGTTAGCCAGCGCAAAAGTTACCATTATGATCGCCGCGGCGCTAAAGTTACCATTATGATAGCCGGCACAAAAGCTACCATTATAATAGACGGCACAAAAATTACCATTATGTTAGCCATTGCAAACGTTACCATTATGATCGCCGCGGCGCAAAAGTTACCATTATGATCGCCGCGGCGCTAAAGTTACCATTATGATAGCCGGCACAAAAGTTACCATTGTGATAGCCGGCACAAAAATTACCATTATGTTAGCCAGCGCAAAAGTTACCATTATGATCGCTGCGGCGCAAAAGTTCGCTGGTGATATCACATCAACCAACACAGTAAGAAGAACACAGAAATAATAGTTGCGAGACCAATTCGCTCAGCGGTTCTCGCTATGCATCTATTCAGATAAAGCAGTATCTCCACAGTTACATAGCAAGTGGGTAACACACCATATACCCGATGGATTTCTGAGTATACACGGACTCCATAAGTTACCATTATGATCCCCGCGGCGCAAAAGTTACCACTATGATCGCCGCGGCGCAAAAGTTACCATTATGATCACCGCGGCGCAAAAGTTACCATTATGATCGCCGCGGCGCAAAAATTACCATTACGATACCCGGCGCAAAAGCTATTATTGTGCAGCACTTCCATGTAATAGAGCGGATTGGACCTCAAACACGTGCCCTCGGACACTATGGGCATGCTCGCTTGACGAAGGGTTCGCGACAACGTATCGTGGCTGTCGAAATCCCACCCCACTATCTGTGAAACGAGATACAAACATCAATATCATCAGCAACTCATCAACGACTCAGCTTTAGGAGAGCTGACAACGTGTCGTTACGTGTTGTGGAGGTGACGGAAGTTGAACCGCTCGTATATTATAATGATTTATTTATTTTATTTATTTAATAACCATTAACAAATTTTTTATACACTTTTACATAATGCACATCGTAAAAACCGCAGAGATTTGTTCTCGATGCCACTCTACAAGCTACAACATAACGTTTAAAATGTGAATATACGAGACAATACAATATTATACAACGTGTATTGAAACTCCGAAATAATACTGAAGGAGGTGAATCAGCTCATGAAACTGAACAACTTTCCCCAAGGAACATAGGTCGAAATATGAAAAAAAAATTTTTACCTCCCATAGTAAATCAATCAGCTGATCGTCAATTTTGTATGGGAGATCCACATTTTTTTCACATTTCGACCTATGTTCCTTGGGGAAAGTTGTTCAGTTTCATGAGCACATTCACCTCCTTCAGTATTATTTCGGAGTTTCAATACACGTTGTATAACTGTACATGCGGTTACATTCATTCAAATAGGTATAACACATTTGCTAATGCATTACCTTAGAAGAAATAAAGAAACAGGTTAATAAATGTAAGGAAAATGAGGTACGTACCTACGCAATAAGTAAATAATAAACACCAATCAACCATCTAAGAAGTAATCTTTTAGTTTCTGCTTAATATTTTTGTAAATAAATAAATGAATGCGAAACTGTGTTTGTTTCTTAGTTTCTTGGTTTGTCCTTCAATCACGTAGATCCGCAGCTCTGTTTCAGCGTGATTGAAATAAACATACTTACTAATATTATTATAGTACCTATGTACCTAAATGTGAAAGCATAGTTTTTGTTGGCTTATCCTTCAATCTGGCAGCAACGGATCGGCGTGATTTTTGGCATGGATTTAGTTGAAGACCTGGATAATGACAATTATTGTAAGCATATACTCACAGTTCCCAGCATTTGATCCGTCGACAGCTTGCTTTTGTCGTCAGGACGAAACAAGCACGCTGGTCGGATGAAGTCGCTGAACAGCACCTCAGTTGTCAACTTTAGAAGTGCTATGTTGTTTTGCAGACGCCGGTATTCGAACTGCTCGTGTATTATTATTTGAGAGACCTGGAATTTTAAGAGCGCGTGTTAGATGCAGATTTGATTTTTACAGCAGTAGATCAAATAGTTATCTAGCTGATACCCGCAAAACTTCACAAAACGCAAGATTGAAGTTTTTTTGGAGTCCCGCGGGAACTCTTATTTTTCGGGATAAAAAGTAGCCTATGTGCTATTCCAGTCTATAGTCTAACTCTGTGTCTTTCAGCCAAATCGGTTTAGTATTTGCGGCGTGATTGAGTAGCAAACATCCATACATCCAAAACTCGCATTTATAATATTAATAGGATAATAGGATTACAATAAGATTCCTATATATATTACTAAGAGACAATACAGCCATTTAGAAAAAATATATCTTACGAGTTATAGATATACATGATGATTGATGTATTTAGCGCTTTGGCGCTTATACGCTAGCATCTGTCGCGTTTCGCACGAGTCTTAAGACACCTTAGCTGGAAATACTTATTCGGAAAGACAACCTCCCTGGCGCAGTGGTGAGCGCTGTGGTCTTATAACTGGGAGGTCTCGGGTTCGATTCCCGGCGGGGGCAGTTTAGGAATTTATAATTTCTAAATTGTCTCTGGTCTGGTCTGGTGGGAGGCTTTGGCTGTGGCTAGTTACCACCCTACCGTCAAAGACGTGCCGCCAAGCGATTTAGCGTTCCGGCATGATGGCGTGTAGAAACCGATAAGGGGTATGGGTTGAATTTACACTGCTATACCCCTTCCAAGTTAGCCCGCTACCATCTTAGACTGCATCGTCACTTACCATCAGGTGAGATCGCAGTCAAGGGCTATCTTGTCATCGAATAAAAAAAAAAAAAAAAGACAATAAACTTACACTCTTTTCTACAGATTCCTCGTCCTCACCAAACAGTGTGTGCCTCCCGAGTACAACGTTGAAGTGGTCCGCTGAATATGTGAAGCCGTGGTAGGACACACAGTGTGCCGCTGGGAAAATATATTATTAATTTTATAAAATGTTTTTTAATTAAAAGTGCCGCATTTTGCTGGCCTGCCGTCTGCCGCTGCGCGAATATGGTTCCGTGGGTATCTCTTGTGATACAATGTACTAAATGTATATTTTATACCCTAAACTCACCCCCGTGGTTCCCGCCGCCGCTATACCGCCGGTACCGCGATGTCAGCCACACAACACACCACTTTTTCCGCTTTTCAGTTTATTTAATTTTGTGAATGTGAACCGCCCCGACCGCAATATATTACATTTTATAAAGCATACCTATTGACATCTCAAGCAATTACACAAACACACGCCCGTAAACAATATATTGGTTCACGTCACCAACATAATATTGCTAATGTAACAGTACATCTGTAGCTATGAATACCTATGCCTCCCAGCATCCCTAGGTATATTATTAGTTCTAGAGACATTCGTACGTCAAATGTGGCGCTGTCATTTGTATAGAGACAGCCAATCCAGCCTGTCGATTCTCTAAAAATGATTGCATCAGTGTAACGATCGCAATGACCTCCGATTGGCTGGTACCCTCGCGCTATTGGTTAAAATGCACTGATGCAGCAAGAACGCCACAAATTCAGCCAATCAGAGGCCATTGCGATCGTGACACTGATGCAATCATTTTTAAAGAGTCGACACGCTGTAGTGTTACAACGTGTAAAAAAAATTGTGAAATAACCCTGAAGGAGGTGAATGTGCTCATGAAACTGAACAACTTTCCCCAAGGAACATAGATCGAAATGTGAAAAAAGAAATGTGCACCTCCCTTACAAAATTGACGATCAGCTGATTGATTTACTATGGGAGGTAAAAATATTTTTTCATATTTCGACCTATGTTCCTTGGGGAAAGTTGTACAGTTTCATGAGCACATTCACCTCCTTCAGGGTTATTTCACACTTTTGTTACACGTTATAAAGGTCAGTGTCTTTACCCGTCAACACGAAGAGCTTGGACACGAGCGTGCCGCCGCAGCTGTACCGCTTGGTGACGCCGGTCAGCCTGTACACGGCGGCGTGCCACGGCCAGTCCCCGGGCTTAATGGGTGCGCCGCTCACGACCAGCTCGGAATGTTCCACGCTCCGGCGGCCGCAACGTATCTTGGGTTTGACTACCTTTTGTGCTGCGAATTGTTCCAGAAAGTTCTGGAAAGACAGCAATCGGTTTTCTACCGTACATAGTAGGTTAGGTTAACTCAGCGATGGAGAGAGCTATGCTCGGAGTAAACCTGCGTATTCAAATCAGAAATGAGGAGATTAGTAGGAGAACCAGTCACCGACGTAGCTCAGCGAGTTGCGAAACTGAAGAGGAAATGGGCGGGACACATCTCCTAAGATATTTTCTCGAATAGTTAAAACCGTACCACTTTTGGATCCTTACAGCACTCCTCGCCATTGACGGAAAAGCCCTGCCGGTACGGGATGAGCCCTGGCTCTGTGCCCTTCACGATGGAAGCTGCGCCCACTTCTAAGACAACAGCGCGTTAATACGAATAACTTGGTCACAGGTCTCCTCTACGATGAGAAGGATTTAGGCAATAGTCCACCACGCTGGCCAAGTACAAATTGGCAGACATCACACACCTTTCTAGGATACGAAGGGTATGCAGATTTCTTCGCGATTTTTTCCTTCACCGTTAAACAACAGTTAAAACCGTACCACTTTAGGATCCTCGCAGAACTTCTCGCCATTGACGGAAAAGCCCTGCAGGTACGGGATGACCTCTAGCTCGGTACCCTTCACGATGAAGCTGAGCTCATTTCTAAGACAACAGCGTGTTAATACGAAGAACTTGGGCACAAGCTTTCAAGCATTACTGGGCATAGGTCTCCTCTCCAATGCGAAGGGCTTAGACTGGCCAAGTACAGATTAGCAGACTTCACACACCTTTTTAGAATGCTCAGGTATGCAATTCTCTTCGCGATAATTTTCCCAGAACAGTTAAAATCGTACCACTTGTGGATCCTCGCAGAACTCCTCGCCGTTGACGGAAAAGCCCTTCAGGTACGGGATGACCCCTGGCTCTGTGCCCTTCACGATGAAGCTGAGTCCAGCCATCGGCGCGAAGAAGTGGAGTCGGAACATGCTGGCATTCTTCATTGATAACCTTGCGTAATAACTATTATCCTAGAATGATGGCAAAATATATTTTTTCTTTTCCAATATATTTAGCCTAAATGTATGTCGAAAACTTAAAGACCGCACTCTCGCTCTGCTCAGACTCAAGACGGAGGTAAAACGAGACAGATTTATGTAACAGCATATTTGTGTCTCATTTAAACTCTATCGAAACTACTTACGAAGACATAAGTACGTCTTTTTTAAACTCTGACAAAAACAGAGGGTGTTATAAGCATGGTTATAAGTTTGACATATGTTTCTATGTATCTGTTTGTTTCATGGAGGAATCAAATTTTTTGTAAACTTCAAGGTTTGTTCCCTCACAGCACCCCAACGAATGGACCGATTTTGATACGGCTTTTTTCTGTTTGAAAGTTGTCGGGCCAATAATGTCCTCCCGACCGGATTTATAAATAAATAAATAAATAATAAATAATCATTTAATTCAGAATAAAATTCAGATTTGGTCAGGACTTATTAATTACCTATATAGAGTGATTTCACCCATAAAACAAAACTACTCCCACAACTGACGACCTCCCTGGCGCAATGGTAAGCACTGTGGTCTTATAACTGGGAGGTTTTGGGGTCGATTCCCGGCGGGGGCAATTTGGGAGTTTATAATTTCTGAGTTGTCTCTGGTCTGGTCTGGTGAAAGGCTTGGCCGTGGCTAGTTACCACCCTACCGTCAAAGACGTGCCACCAACCGATTAAACGTTCCGGCACGATGGCGTGTAGAAAGTAGAAACAGATTTTAGAGGTATGGGTTGAATGTATACTGCCTTACCTCTCTTACCTATCTTAGACTGCATAGTCACTTACCAACAGGTAAGATTGCAGTCAAGGACTATCCCATTATCGATAAAAAATAAACAAAAAATAGTTACCTGTTTTACGATGAACGTAATTTTCACCGAGGAATCGAAACCTAAGTATACTTTGCTGTCCTCTGGAATGGCTCTGTTCACGAACACGTAGTAACGGTTCCGGTCCGTCAGGGGAGCCCCGGGTTCGAACCAGATCACTATATCCCGGGTGTCCCCACACGGGTACGCTTGGAACAGCGGTGTGACTACGAGGACTTCACTAGCCTCCTTTGCTGACACCGATATCGATATCGCGACACATAGCAGCAATGTTGCCTTCATTTTCACTTCAGGGGGCCGATTCTGTAACTCAGTGCCTATCAAAAAATGAAAGCCACTGACATATATTTTTTATCCATTGAAGGTTTACTATGAAATAGTAAATGACATTTCTCTTCAAACCTTCAATGGATAAAAAATGCCTATCGTCGGTGATAGGCACTGAGTCACAGAATCAGGGGGCTGAACATGCAATTGAAAGAAAATAAGCACTTTGGTTATCTACGAGATGTTTTTTAAAAATGGCTGCGAGATAGCTTTTAAAAAAGTTTGTCGCCGACTTAAAATTAACTTACGACATTAGTTTAGGAGCTTAATTAGTAAGAGTAACAAGATTTATATTTTATTTTTCCCTTTTTATTAGTTGCTTCTATCGTCGGTTCATTTTTTTGTAAAATATATGTAAGTAATTATTTTTTTAATTTTGAGAGACTAATTTTTTTTTTGAGGTAAGTATAATTTTATTCAATAAAAAAATTAGAGCTCTTTGTATATTTCAAAATTTAGTTTTAATTTATATTTAATTTTATAATATAGATCACTATTTTTATTACCACAAAAATACACTAAAACCAATGTTGTTATACTTATTTCGGAATAAATATTAACAGATATTTACCTATTGAATAGAACATTTGAAATGTTACATTTTATATACTTAGGTATTAAATGGAATAAGTTTTTAGTATCGAAGACACGACTTCAATCAGACAGAATGTTCTTTTTTTATAAAGAATATTAGCCAAACTGAAGTTGACTAATATCCTCCTATACCCTACAAATAAGCAGAAAGCTTGTGCTAGGAGTGGGCACGGCAGTACAGACAGTAGTGCAACGGGTAGGATTCGAACTTGCGACCTTTCAGTTTTGAGGGCTAATATATTAGGCCTTCTCCATCAACGTGACACTGGCAACGTTGGCGTGAAACAATCTGTGCCCAGTTGGCACGCCTAAAGTACTCTGTAGCACGCCTGAAAACCACTGATTGGGAATTGAATTGAATTAATTTTATTAGCTATTGTCATCTTTCACTGTGATAGGTACTTCTTTCTTTCTTCTTTCCTTTGGTGAATTAAACTACCTACACAGTGTGTTTACTATCGAGATGACGTCATCTAGCGTTTTCGTCAATTTACGCGCGAAAAATTTTAATGCATTGTTTTTGTACTCATCGATGTAATAAAATTTTAATAAATTTTTTAGTGGTAAGTTATCACCTCAGGATTAAATTGAGACACTTTTCAAAAAAGAGTAAAATACCCTGTTATCATATGAAATCATAGATTAAAGATAGAGCTCAGTGGTCGTGTCGAAAGACTATTTAAGCACAAACGTGTAAATAGCTTGGGCTTTTCCTATGTTGCTGTAAACACAGAAGATTAAATCAATTAGTAAAGCCGGTGATAAAGAAACCACAGAACATTACCTCACATGACATTGAACCATTATGAACTAAAGGGTTTTCCAATAAGGACGGGTCGATATTGAAATGGAATAAAACAAGATGTGTGCGAGGTATTAACGAAATTCTTTTTTTATTTGAAAGGCCCATGTATGCCATTATGTACTGAATATGACAACGTTCAAATGTCCGCCGCGGCTTCGTACGGTGGCACGGATTCGAGAGGTCCAATTTTTAATGACTCTCGCGCATAGATCTGGCTGAATTTGAGCTATGGCTTTGGTTATGTCATCGATATATAGGTTATGTTGACATTGAGCGCATGAGTCGATTGTGGCTTATTGGCATAGACCTGCGACTTCAGAAAACCCCACAAAAAATAGTCTAGTGGCGACAAATCGCAAGACCTTGGTGGCAAGAATATCCATTGTGGCATTCGCTGTGTGGCACGTAGCTCCGTCCTACTGAAACCACATGTTTTACATGTCCATATCATTCAATTAAGACCAAAAGAAATTGGTTATCATTGATCTGTAGCGCTCGCCATTGACGGTGATGGCCTCGCCAAAGTCATATTCATAAAAGGACCAATGCCGCCACCGGCCCAAAATCCGCACCAAATCATTTGAACGTGCTGTTCACTCGTGTAACTTGTCATGGTGATTTGGCATCAGTGACTGAATAATAAACAATAGATTTGACAGATGCCGCCAAAACAACATGGCCGCCACAGAATGCCAAAATCGACCCGTCCCTATTGGAAAACCCTTTATTAATAGATTCATAAAGTTTTAGATTGGCCAATGTCCATACGTAATTATGGACCATAATTTAATAATTTCAACATAAACATTAGGGCCAATCTACACCGGAATGGCAGTGGCCGGCAAGGGCGCGTTTCAGTGTGAAATAATTTTAAACTTTATCTCTATTATCGCTAAAGACCAGTTTCGCTTGAAGCGCGTCTCCGCGCGACCGCGTGACCTTTTTGAGCTTTTCAAGATTGATTATTATTATTGAGCCCTTTAATCAAGTAGGAATTGAGCTGAGCATGTAAATGGTACTTATGGCACACCAACTTTTTGACCACCGACAAAAAGAGAGGTGTTATAAATTTGACGCAAGTATGACTTGCAAAATCGTGAAGCGTTCCACATTTTTTGTCAACCACTTGTTTTTGTACAATGAAAGTGTCAAATTTTTAGCCAACTTCCAAAAATGGATGAGGTTCCCAATTGAGCCAGTATCAGTTTTTAGTAAATTAAAATTTAAATCGACTCAACAACGTTTTCATACTAATGTTTAAAAGAAAATTAAAATAAAGTCTATTTAAAAAATAGTTTTTATTCAATGTATTCGTTAAAACAATCAGGGATTCTTAAATTTATGGCTTATTTATTTATAAATAAAATTAATAAATGCTCGAATTAATAAAGTATGTACCTATTTACAATATGATTTATTTATTACAATTAAAAAAACTGGGACGGACAATAACGTTAATTAATATAAAATACTTATTAAATTCGGCAGTTCTATTCACTAACTATAATTAATATTATTTATTTATTAACTATTACATTATATAATCTAAATATTATAATGGAAAAATACTTTATATCTATTTAAGTTACGTATCAAAAATAAATATTTATTATTTAACAAGAATACCTATAGAATTATCTAAATTATAAATTCGAGGAATTAATTAATATTTTGGCCGCCAAAATATCAAAATTTATTTAAATGAACTAGTTTTTCGATGTAGCATTAATTATTCATAAATAATATATGAAAAATAACTTTAATTGAGTTATAAAAGTACATCTTAAATTATTATCATACTTCTCTCTTTTCATTTCGTTAAAATCGTAAATTATCACAAAAAATTCATCCTCAAAAAATGTTTTGCTCTGAGATTATATTATTTTGACTTGATTTCCTGTCTCTATGCGAAAATATCGGAAAAATTACAAGCGAGTCACACAAAAGATCATGACTTTTTTGTTACATTAAAAAACAAAAAGAAAATGTTCTTTTTTTCTACTTATCTACATTTTTCTTAAATTTTCGGCGTAAGTATTTAAGAAAGCATACAAACATTTATAATGCTTATGTAAATTGCAATTTTTTTTAAGTTTTTGCACTAGAATGACTTGCTTAAAATTTTTTACTTATACTTTAATTGTGCGAAAATATCGTTTTCAATTATTACAAGCAAAGTTTGAAAATCAAAAAAAAAATCACACTCATATATTTTTCGCTGAAAAACCGTAAAAGTTTATACGTGAAATCGTTAATGAGATTAATGTCATGAAACTAATTTCGCGGTGTAAATTCTGCTTTAGGGTTTTGGTAGTTAACGACACTAGTTTTAGGACGGCCGTCTGCCCGGGCCATAAACCTTTAGCCGGCTAAAACTGCAATATCTGGTTGATCCAGTCCCTGAACTCCGAGATGCGCGTGTAGACGCCGGGCTGGTTGGGCTCCGCGCACCCGATGCCCCACGAGATGACGCCGCTCAGCACGAAGCGGCTGTCCCGCTCCCTCTGCACCACCATGGGGCCGCCGCTGTCACCTGCCGATACAATACTTTGAGTTAGGATGTGTGGTGCGGGTTGTTACGTTCCTTCAAATATGGTTAAGCAAAGCAACGGCTGGAACATGCGTCGTGCTCGTGAACGGGTGCCACCAACGGGAACGGGTCTGCTTTGTCTGCCCGTCTTGACATGCGTTGGATTATACAAGGTGTTAGTTAATGTCCCTATCCTACCGAAACCCATAAGTTGGGGTCGGTGTATAGATACATGAAAAAATATCATGAGACGTGTAGCTCATATCCTGGCCAAGTTATGAGGACTTCAAAAATTCACCATAAATGTTTAGGTGGCAACCTTTAAAACAGCTGATTCAATGGCAATGAACTGCCAACGATAAAACTATGAATGGATGTTTGTAGGCCTACAACGTACTACTTGCTATGCTATAACGTTGCGATAAAATATTCCAGATGCGATACCTAACCATTAATCGGCATGCAATTAAATCTGTAAACCTGTAGTATTGTTCAGTAGAGTGAAAACCGATTAGAAATCTCGTATTTTTGCAAGAATATTCCCGACTACTTTCGGACTCCATAAGTTAAAGTCCGTACCTACGTAATCCATAAAGTGACTGCCGCCTCTTTATTTGCAGGTAATTAATATCTCGCGTCGTGGTTTTGATTAACAATGACTGTATGTGAATGAACGAATGAATGTGTGTGATATTTTTAATAATAAATCAATTGCAAAACGATACAATAATTATTATTATCGCTTGCAGTACAGTGCAAGCATATTACTAGCATTTGTAGTCGAAAGCGAGCGGTGTCCGGCGTAGTGATTTGCACCGGCGCACTATGGGACGAAACCGTATAAACCGTCTCGTAAATCGATAACTTTTTTGTTTCTTGACATTTTGGTTTGAAAATTTGTACACGTATTATTGAATGTATATGCTACCAGAAAAATGAAACGCCATTATTTTAAAAATAATATTTACTTCGTGAGAGCATGTCAAAAATCAAATTATGTAATTTTCCATACTAAAAAATTAATTCTAATACTTAAAATTATTTCATTACTAATAATAATTATTGTTATTTGAGTTATTTCATTAATAATAAGTATTAGTTAAATAATAAGAATGATCTTATTTACATAATAAAAAATATAAAAAAATAAATACCAAAATTTATATCCTATTCATCATTTGTCATTACCAAGAGCTCTTTAGCTTCGTCAAGTAAATCTTTTGATATAAGAAAACTGGGTCTATTTAAGCTAGATATATATGGATCAGATGTATACAAAAAAATGTGCAAAACGTCTTCATTTGTGGCTGCACGGGAACACTTCCGAGCGTGATGTAGCCTATATTTCTTATAATCTTTGTTTCGGGCTTCCTGAGCATCTTCAGACAATTGGCCTATAGGCAAAATTGCATAATGCTCTATTATTTTGGCACCATGTATAAGTATTTTATGGACTGAAGACGGCATATAGTACCAGTTATATTTACTCACATAAAACTGTGCAGTTCCCAGTGCATATTGACCAAATTTTTCTGCATTTAAAGATAATCCCGATGACATTGTTTGCAGAATTACGTATAATCTCTTGATTAATTCTTCATCAACACCCGTGATTTCTGCAGAACATTGGTAATTTTGAAAGAATCTCCTTGCCGTGTTTCCATCGTTGCTGTTGCCGGAACCTTGACGAGGTTTATCAATGTGTAAACCAAGCAACTCACGGAAACGAGTTTGGACGTATTTCTTTTTATCTTCTTTAATTTTTTTGTTTTCTGGAGTCGTTGCAGCCCATTTTTCGAAACTTAAATTGTACGAAATATGAAGTATCATTTCCATACATCTTATCCATGCATGTAAGGTAGATAATCCATATTTAAAAGCATCTTCATTTTCAACTCTCGCTTGTACTTTATCGAGATCGTTCATTTGTCTAGGATTTGCTCCACAAATCGTACATGTGGCACTGGATGATGTCTGTGTCAACACTTGAGAAACTTTCCCATCAATCATGGTCATAAATAGCTCATGTCTTACTTGTATAACTTTATGGTCTATTGCTACAAGCGTTGGGATTAATTGGTTTATTTTAACTTCTAGATCACCAACAACTGCTGCAGTTTTTTGGGGTGTTTCTTTTGCAAATTCTAGAGAAATGGGTCTACAATATCTAACTGAGGAGCAAGCTGGATTTTGCCATACAACTGTGTTAGTTTCCTCATCTACTAATTTCAATGGTACAAGTGAAACTATAAACAAATTTGCGTCCGATATTTGTTCATTTTCTTCGGGTAAAACTTGTTTATATTCACTTTGTCCAGAAGATCCATCGCAACCCCATTTGCTAAATAGCTTGACACGGCTGAAATTTGCTGATACCGATTTTATCTTCATAATACGACAGGCAGTATGATCTAAGAGATCTTGAAGATTTACTTTGGCACTGATATTCGTTACGGTCATGCTAGATGCAGGAGGATAGCAAGCTGTTTTTGCTTCTCCCAAAGTTTGGTATGAAGGAAATAGAGAAGTCAAGTTCTTGTCAGTAAGTCTTTGCCTTAAGTATGCATATTGAGCTTTAGATAAATTAGTTTCAATATACATACTCAAAGCCTCTTCTTTGGTAAAGAAAACTACAGCTCCTGGATTATATAAAATATTTTCTAAGATGCCTTTTTTCTCCTCTTTTTCTTTATTTCTCACGTTACTCACGATTGAAGCTTCGTCATTTTCCCCTATGGATCGTAATCCTTGCACATAAGCATTATGAACATGCTCCATTCCATATTCCTGGATCAGTTCCATATTTTTGCGTTTTTTCGTCTTTTCGGAAGATTCTTCGTATTGTTTTGTCGGTCTACCACGATCTTCAGTTGTATTGAAGTCAGAATTTTCAGCTGTTGAGGTACTGCAAGTGTTCAATGGTACTCTAAACTCACCATTTAACCAATTTGCATTTTGACTCTCAAAGCGATCTTGTTTTCTTTGAGCTTTCTCCCATTTCTGGTTACAACTCGAAACCAAATTTTTTTGAATATTGTTTATTACAGTATTTATGTCTGCTGCTGATAATTGGAAATTGACCGCCAAATATTTTTCAATTTCTGAAGTATTTTTCCCGCTTATTATTAGAGTACATAGATCGCGTCGAACACAAACGAATTCACTCATTTTTTATTCTTTTTTTCTGTTACTGAACTATTACTTAAGTGAAGTCTCTGAAAACTTTGACGGAAATGCTGAAAGCACGGGTATTTAAAGGACCGAAGTTTTCATTATTTTGTGCAAATTTATGAGACTATTGATTAAAACAGTTCTCAAGAAAATAAAGTAGGTAACCTATATTGATAAGAATTACCACAATAGATAAAAAATATTTTTATTTTTTTCTTTATGCAGTATTATTTTTATCATACACGTACCTGTGGTTAAAAGATGACCACAAACATAGAAGTCAGATAGAGAGTCATTACGAAAATATATTTTCAAAAATAAAATAAGTGAATATTAATTCTAAATTGCGTTTAGGCCTTGCAAATTTTAAACAGTATATAAAAAAGTACTTAATTTTATCCAAAAATAAAATTAATGGACAGAAATAAGGAGAGTCATAATTTGTAGAAAATTTATTTTTTCGCCCTCGTTGGACAATTTTCCTTCTAGATCAAAATGGCGCTATAATGACGCAGGTTTTTTTTATTTCCTTGTATAACTGAATAGTTTAGGGACCCTAAGGAGTGATTATCTCGACACCGGCAGCTTTCGGCAACAAGGAAACATCCAGTTGAAACATAAAAAGATGGAAAATTTTCTTAAGTCACTTAAAAATTAAAAAAAAAATACACATTTCTTTTTTAAATAAAATAGTAACGTTTTTATAAAGTATAGATTCTAAGCATTCCAGAAATATATAACACTCAACTACTTTCATGTAAAAACTTAAAAATAATCTAAGTTAAACTTTCATTATGGGCTATTTGACTGGATCTATTTATCGAAGTCCAAAGTTTGAGAATAATTTTATATACCTAGAACTAAAATATTTTTATTTTTTAACATTATTCATAAAGGTCCTATTATCTGAGAATATTAATCTATGGAAAAATCTTTGGAATCAGAACATTCGTCCCAACCATTTATGAGACGGTTTATATGGTTTCGTCCCATAGTGCGGCGGCGCGGAGAAGTGATTTTTCACCGGAGAATCACCGGTGACTCTCCGGTGAAAGTAATCGGTGTTTAACCGATTATTATTGAATCATAACTCAAGTAATTTAATTTAAATAAAAAGAAGTTTGTTGAGGAACATTGTTAATTATTAACTTAATAACATTTATTCAAATACAATTACTTTATCATTATTTCCTACCTCCTTAAATAATAATTATCATAATAAAGTAAAATATTTTTTTTCTTAATATTTTTTTTATTTAAAACCTTTACAATACATCTAATATCATTTTGAGTTCACACAATATCGATGCGCTTAAAATTCCTGTGCATTGTACTAGAACATTAACAGTCAATAACATTTTAATTGATGCTAAATCTGTATTCGAATTCACCGGAGATCTCCGATGAATCTTCGGAGAATGGCAAATCACCGGTGATTTTCACCGGTGCTCGAAATTCCCCGCTCTAGTTCCGGCCCCTTCCAAAGCCGCGTACGTGCTTTGAATATTAAATAGGTACGTCGAACACCGTAAGGGCGAGCCCTCACTGGAGTGCGACATCGCGTTGTAAAAATCATAGACGTAGCGACCACAACGCACCGTGGAAATGTCCGCTGTGCACCGTAAAAACGGATGATTGATTAATTGATCAAGATGATTAATTACGATATCGATTATCTGATTTACTTGATTCAGGATTGTCCTGTCCTTTGGGAGAAACCAACGGAAGATTGATGCGTCTTAAGCCAAGCAGAAGTAGTACTTAGTGCGGTCCATGTCTCATTAGAAACTAAACTAATGGACAGAGTTTTCTCGTACTATGTCCTATGCGATGTAATTTTTCGTTGCGCAAACGCAACCGCAAGTCTTGCTTGTAGCCTCGCCTTTACCTCGAGCGGCGCGGTCAAAGTCATTCTTGGAATTACTACTACGGAAAGGGATTTATGTGGCGTATTGTTATTATGTCTTCAGTTAGGGTTTCCAAAATGTTTTTTTGTTAATTACGAGGGGAGGTCCAAAAGTTCGTGGAATGGAGGGGATGGAGTGGGGATAGGTGCGCTCGCTTAGTGTCATACTAATTGGGGACTCATCATTAGTATATAAATTGAGTTTCAGCATTATTGCGTCGTTCGTTTGCGAACACTCGCCTGCTAAACAAGTAAATCCGGAAGAAAACTAAAACTATGGAAAAAATATTGAACACCGTGTTGTGATAAAATTCCTTACCAAGCAAGGAAAGAACGCTCAGACCATTTTGAATGAAATGGAAACCGTTTATGGGTAACAGTGACCTGGTAAATCAATGATTTACAAGTGGCATGGTCTTTTCAAACATGGTCGGGAGTCGATTGAAGACGACCCTCGCTCAGAAAGTTGATGGCTACTGTTTTTTGGGATTGTGAGGGGATAATACTGATTAATTACAAGGAAAAGGGTAGGACTATAACCGGAGAATACTACGCAACGATACTACACAAATTAAAGGAGGCTATCAAGGGAAAATCGTCGAGGAAAATTGACCAAAGGTGTGTCGCTCTTGCAAGACAACGTGCCGGTTCACAAGAGCAAAGTTGCAATGGCTGCTCTGCACACGCATGGCTTCGAATCACTAGTCCACCCACCCTACAGTCCAGATCTGGTCCTAAGTGATTTTTATTTCTTCCCCAATTCAAAAAAAGACTTAAGGGGAAGGAAATTTTCCGACAACAATGAGGTAAAGGAGGCAATTTTTGCTCATTTTGAGGCAAAAGATAAAAAATATTTTTACGATGGTTTAGAAAAACTAATTCATAGATCTAATAAATGTATTCAGCTTAAGGGTGATTATATTAAAAAGGAAAAATAGATTTGCTGTTTCATTTTACTTAAAACCCTTTCATTCCACGAACTTTTGGACCTCCCCTCGTAATTAATTAATTTTGTATGAAAGTTTTTGATAATTAATTTTCACTTTTTACCACCGCCATTGTGTTTATGGGGTCAAAGTGCATGGGTGGTTGCTGGTAAGTTATACACATTAACAAACACCTTGTATATTGCATATTATGCGTTGGATTATGTATTGCATTTTTGAAGCTTCACTGTTGAAGCACTGAATACATAGTATAGTTTGGTTACTTATTGTTAAATTATGTTATTTTTTCTATTTTTTGAAAAGAGCAACTGCTGGGTTTCTTGCCGGTTCTTCTCAGCAGAATCTGCATTCCGAACCGGTGGTAGATTTATGACGTGTCATAAGAGCTACAAGTTAGCCTACATGAAATAAATGAATTTTGAATTTGAATTTGAATTTATGGCATAGTGTTACCTTCGCAGCTGTCAAAGCCGCCCTGCTTCCATCCAGCGCATATGAAGATGTTGGGAATGTGCTCGTTGTAGCCGGCAGCCAAGTACATGGCTTCACACGCGGTGTTGTTGATGACGGGAACCTCGACCTCCTGCAACACGCTGGGCAGTGGACCCTCTGCGAACGACAATAACCAAGATTAAGGACTTGACAAATCGTAATACGTATAATGCGATTCAAATAAGAACAGGATTGTCAAACAGCCATTTTATATTTCTGTCCTGCTCATTCTTTAAAAAAAAAAAGACGTGTGGCACTCGGGGACTGCCGCAGTAAAGCTATTGCATAGCATTTTTTATCAACGCCATCTAGCGGCTCACCGTAGAGGAGTCCCGTGTCAGGTTATTTTCGTTACAGAATTTCTGGATTCAGTCTCCACGCTGGCCCGCGATAGAAGCTATGCAATAGCTTAAAAATATGGTAACCTTGACCTGATGCTGTAACCAGGGCAGTTTTCGAACTCCTGAACTACCTTAATGCAAATTTATCATGCTTAGGCTCAATGGTTTCTTCTTGATGAGTATCATAGCTATGTTGCTGAGCTCGGACCTTTTTTCAGGTTGTGCCACACATTTATTTATTTATTTATTTGTTTATTATTAGTACGGAAACCTCCAATTACACTAATTAAAACAACTAAAAACAGACATGACAAAAATAATATAAAAATACCCTCAAAAAATTAAACAAAAATTAAATTAAACAAAAACCAAAGTCAAATATTTACATTTTTTAAGTCAGGTGCATGGTCATATGACCATAGGTTAACCGGCGCTTCTATTGCTTGGGTTTTTTGGTAAAATGCTTGAGAGATGGAAGTGTCGGGATAATGTACCTTAGCGTATCATAATGTGTGGCACAATTTCTTAAATAAATGCTTTTTCTTTTTTCTTCTTTCTTATAGGCAGTGTTCAGGATCTGATGATGAAGCCGGTATAGCCTCTTTTTCCTGAGCTATCTTAAGGAAGCAACGCCTTGAAGCCCGGTACCCCTGGCTTCACGGCTAGAGGAGAAGACCCTCACTCCATCTGATGAACTCGCCCGGTGAGTTGAGTTGTACAATATACTATCTGTGTGAGTGTGGAGTGTGTGTGCTTTTTCGACCATCCGGGTCGCGCGAACCTATACAGGAGCTAAGTAATTGCTAGTCTGTTGCAATATATGACGTAGATATAGGTTACTTCAATATTTTTAATTAAGTGCCTTAATTTATTTTATTTTTGTTAAAGTAGGCAGTGCTTTTTTGCCTCTAAGAACTGCACGCCACTGACTCACCGTCATACAGTCGTCCCCAGCCGGTGACGTAGGCGGTCCTGCCAACATAGTTGTCGTCATCATCTGGCACGCAGACTGGCAGGATATTTGGCTGGAACGTGACTGGCTCGTAGAACCTGAAAGAATTATTTAAAAAAACATTTATTTTGACCATGATATCATATAATTTATTAGTAAGGAAAACACACATCTTAAACTAATGTTAGTAATCTTAAAAACGATCTAATCCTAAAACTATATCTAAGACAGGCTTGATTAGTCAGCACGTGCACCATATGACAATGGTTCAAGTACTGACAATCAAACCTGTCAGCAAATGCCCTCAGGATGCTATTGGAACTAGCCCGCACCCTGCGCACCAGGGATGTGCACCATTTACGCATGGTGGTGTAGAAACAATCTAGCACCCGTTATGTCATACAAACGAATTAAAGAGACAGCTAATCTATACCGACCGACGGTTTGACGACCTCCCTTGCGCCGTGGTGAGCGTTGTGGTCTTATAACTGGGAGGCCTCGGGTTAGATTAACAGCGGGATCAATTTGGGAAGTCATATTGTAATTTCTGAATTGTTTTTGGTCTGGTCTGGTGGGAGGCTTTGGCTAGTTACCGTCACAGACGTGCCGCCAAGCAATTAAGCGTTCCGACACGATGGCGTGTAGAAACAGATTAAGGGTATGGGTATGGAATGTACACTGCTATATCCCTTCTAAGTTAGTCCGCTACCATCTTAGACTGCATCATTATAAGGTAACCCCAACTTACCTCAGCAAAGCCAAGTCATATTCAAAGGTGGCAGGATCGAAGTGTGGATGGCTGGCGACTATCTGGACCCTCCTCTCCGCGAAGCCGTAAGGCTCATCCTCGTTCGCCAGGTCGTACTCTCCCAGACGTACCAGTAATTCTGATGGTGGCACCCTGGAAAATTGGGACTTAGTTTTAATCCATAGATGGGTTAAGTGACCATGCATGGTATAGTCTGTTCCATGCCACAGTTGAATGCGAGCAGCGATCCTGTGGCTTCCCTATAAAAGCGAGGACGGGCCCGTTGGGTTTTAGTGGGTATTTTGGCAGTGCCAACGAATCCCACATACCCGCCTGTTGTCATAGATGGGCGGGATGCGTAAAGGCATTTCCCAACGTTAAAAAAAAATGATACAGGCTGTTCCGTCTATACTAACTATTATTTTCCTAACTTTTTTTTATATTTTTAGCGAGTAAACGAGCAGGCGGGACACCTGATGTTAAGTGATTACCGACGCCCATGAACATTTGTAGCACCAGAGGCACCACCAATGCGTTGCCGGCTTTTTAGGAGTTTGTTGGTCCGCCCCTTGAATAACCCCATGTTGTAATTTAGTGGGAACACCGTCGCAGGAAGTTGCTTCCCCAGTTTCAAAGTACGTGGAAAAAAAGATCTGGGACATACATGGTCGAAGTACTCCAGGCACCCAGGTGGTAAGGGTGAAATTGCGTTCGGTGGCGAGCGGTGCGGTTGTAGAAGAAAGAAAGTGGAACAAGGTCAAATAGCTCTTCACAACACTCCCCGTTGTATAGCCGTTAAATTAATTTTAATAATAACATCTTATAACTATAATATTGGAGAACATAATGGATTTATGTGTCAAGAAATACACTTTTTGACCTAACCCGGGAATCGAATCCGAGACTCTCTCACGTACGATCACGTGATAATGAAGAGGAGAACTCAAAAGCTATATTTTGTCGATTAATAAAAAATTAAAAAACAAACAGTCATCAGGTCCGTACTCGAGTAAGGTCAATGCTATACATATCGAGATGAGCCAACGAGCGCAATTAAAGTGGTTTTCCTTAATAATTACGACTTATTATAATATTTCCTTGTACCCGGTTTAAAAACTCAGTATCTCAGCTATTCAGACCTGAAAGATTAAAGGTTTAAATCCAACTATTTCCCTATTAGTACCTTTAATATTTTGGGAAAATCTTTTCTTGTCGAAGTTCGTTAAACCCACAAAGCCAGACTTCGCTCCACCAACGTTTCTGGCTTGGAATAAAATAATCCTGTGAGTATCAGATCTTCGCGTACGATGCTGAAGATTAGAAGTTTGAGGAACTAAAGTGTTGTTAATGGCATACCAAATATTGAGTTAAACTCACCTTTCCACGCAACGTGTGGAGGTATTGGGAGGTATAAGAACTTATACCTAATACATGGAGATATGTTGAAATTCAATATTGCGCAAGCAAGCTTTGCCAAAGCCAGACTTCGCTCCACATATGATTCTGGCTTGGGATTAAATGATTTTACCGTACTTTTGCTTACTATGACGCTAAAGATTAGAGATTTGAAGGACTAAAGTGCTGTTAAAGTATTTTGAAACTGTGGAACTAACTTCCTGCGACGGTGTTCCCACTAAATTACAACATAGGGTTATTCAAGGGGCGGACTAACAAATTCCCGAAAAGCCGGCAACGCATTGGAGGCAATACAAATGTTCATGGGTGGCAGTAATCACTTAAATCAGGTGACCCGCCTTCTCGTTTGCTCGCTAAAAATATCTAAAAATAAATAAAAAAAAGTCAAATATTGCGTCAAACTCACCTTTCCACGCAATGTGCAGCAGTAATAGCCCAGTTTTCATTCAGTAAGGCAGCGCCACACTTGTGCAAGTATGTCGAAGTCCGATACTGCCGCAATGAAATCTGCCAGGGCCACTGTCCGAAGCCAGACTTCGCTCCACCGACGATTCTGGCTTGAGGCCACATACGCCTGCCACACACTGCCAGCAACATGAGCGTAGAGTTTATTATCATTTTTGTCAACCAAAAAAGTTTATATCACTAAAGAGTTCGATTACACAAAACTTGTAAAACATTTGAGTGGTGACACTCCGTTCAACGTTTCTTTCGTTTGAAATGAGACATTTACTTATTTTATTTTTATTTTTATCGTGTTATTATTATATTAATAGTAATTTTTTATGTTACTTGTAACGTCCACGTCGTTCACTCGTTGACACAAAATTGTCTTCTCAGAAAAAAGTTCGTTAACGTTTTTTTAATTAAAACACTACAATAGAACTTATATGTTTATCCAATTATTTACTGTCCTAATCATGTTTGAGTGCAATGGTGCCGAGAATACAAAAAAAAAATTTGAAACTTTTTTTCACTGAACTTTCAAATTTTTTTTAGATAAATAAACAAGTTTCAGATGCAGAACTTTTGAAAGCTTTATCAAAAGTGATAAAAGTGTCACCAATTTACAGTACAATACAATAAAAATTATTTTGTACGGAATTTTTAGTTTTTTAACACTAAAAATTACGACGACGAATTTGCTGTAATCGAAAATGATTTCTACGGTTTTCACTTAAAGAATACTTTTGTGTAGATTTAAAATGACGTATAATTGTTTTTTTTTTTTCTTACTAAAATATCACATGCGTATGCGAAATTATAAGAGTGATAAGATTTTTTGAATATTTCACTTCACTTCACTTCAGTTATGATTTTCATTTAAATGTCATGGTAGATTGTCGTGATCCGGAAATTCATAATTGTCTCTAGTCTATATTTAAGCTTTATGAATTTTTTATATTTCAATTTTCAAGTGCAATGCACGTATGAAAGCCGTGGCATAGCACTTAAAATGTAGAGTTACTAAGCACTTGCGCAGGTTAACACTAAACTGGGTTTTCCAGTTATAATATGGGTACTTATTTACAATAGATAGATATAATTAGCGAACACAATTAATGCATAAGTTTTTATCTCGTAATTAATAAATTAACTCTAACAAAACTATTTAAATCTAATCTTCAAATTAACTAAACAATTGCGCACAATTTTTTTTAATAAAACCTCTAAACACTTTTGCATTCGATGCAATATTTTGAAATTCCTACATTGAACCTATATCATTTGCATACAATATATTTTTCAGTCACTTTTTGTTACCAAAGTTACACTAAAAACATGATGAACCATTTAAGTATAAAGCCTCTATGGTAAACAACAATCACTGGCAACTAATAAAATTTTAAATTTCGAACGCGAAACGCTTCACTCGCTTTTTAAATAAAATGTATTTTTAAAACGTTCAGGAACGCGACGTCCTTGCGCCTTGGCCGTGTGATAGCATCGCGAGACAAACTCTTTGTTTGTACATTTGTTGAACGAGCGAGGTTATTTTTTTTTTTGTTGTTTATACAAAAAGAGCCTGGTACACAATTATACATACGTATCAGGTGCTAGGTAGTTCTTTGACCTGACTGCGGGGCGATTGTGGTTCGACAATCGCGATCGAGATCATCAATTTTCATATACAAAACACAAGCATTCGATCGCAATTTGAGTTAACGATTGTATTAGCATTCATTCTTAGCGTTCCATGCTGGTTTTTTGGTAACACATTTCGTTTTTGTTATCAGATGGAATGTAATGGCAGTTTTACACGCGATTGAAATAAATTCATTACACGTTCCTTATTTACCTTTTATTTAACAATTCGGAACTTTAACCCTTACGTTCTTATCGTCTTTCTGAAGCTACTAAGTCGTTAAGGGGTAGTTTAATGTGAAAAGTGACAGGTTCGATTTTTTAAGCTATTGCATAGCTTCTATCGCGGGCCAGCGTGGAGATCGAATCCAGAAATTCCGTAACGAAAATAACCTGACACGGGACTCCTCTCACCGCTAGATGACGTTGATAAAAAATGCTATGCAATAGCTTTACCGCGGCAGTTCCCAAGTGCCATACGTCTTTTTTCTACCTGAACATAAAATACGAAATAAAACAAATAGTAGGAAACAATTATTCTAATGTATCTGTAACTAATTTTAAACGTGACTGACATTGCAGCTATATACAAATTATATATTATTATTACAAAAGATAATAGTACAGTAGACCACAAGCCGCAAACAAGCCGCAAACCTATTACCTAATATTAAAAAATCTATTTAAAAAATAAGAATGACTTATATTACCTACTAAAGTCATCAAAGACATCGATGTACAAAAAATATTTAAATAAAACCGGCCAAGTGTGAGTCGGACACGCACACCAGGTAAGGTTCCGTACCATTTATACAAAATCTAACACTAGCTATGTGTTATTGAGATCGAGCAAAAACAAAAATTTATTGCATGGAGACCCTCGCTAAGTTTTAACTTTATTTTTTTTATTATTTGTTGTTATAGCTGCAATATAAATAATTATTATTTTGTGTAAATTTCAAGTATTTATCTATTAAGGTTCATGAGATATTCAAGTATTTACCTATTACGGTCCCGATTTTGCGTACGGAATCCTAAAAAGAAACTAACGATTTTTGCTGTAAAAAATAGTTAGATATTTTTTGTACATATTTTAATAAAAAACTGATAAAAGGAAAATGACACAGAGATTTATAAAATATCAGCAAAAAACCATCTCATTGTCATAAAAAAAATAATGACCATTACGGATAAAGGTGATCGCATATAGGAGTATTTATCTATCACATGCCGTACGCACCGCAATTTTATGTAGTCGACGCATACTAATTGGATGATGACTTTCACCGGTAGAGTTGTCACTTAAAACTTTAGTTTTAAATAAAATAAATGTTAAAAAAGGCAATGTTTACGGTTCCGAATAAAAACGGAACCCTTATATGCTCGCTCGGTTGTTCGTCTGTCTGTCTGTGTGACTTTTTATATTTTATATGTATCAAGAAACGTTTTGACTTGTCTGGCTTAATGATTTTAATCTTCAATGAGCTCAAGCACAGCTAAAATAAGAATAAACGTAAGAAAAATGATATTTGTAAAGTTTCAGGTCGATCAAGAAACTTAAAAGTGGACGACCAACTAACTTAGATGCTAATAAATTTAATTTATTCTTTCAATATGGACTCTGTCTGAAATAAATGATTATTATTTATTTATAAATCCGACAAACCCATTGCCAGTTACGAGAGAAACACTCGGAAAAGCTTGTAAAATTTTGTATTTAGGAGCTCCAATATTATAATATTTAATATAAATAATAATTATTACTCCAATATTTAATATCCAATACTCCAATATTTAATATCCAATAACACGATACCAAAAGATATAAATCGATTTCGTAGAACAAGTCATGTGATTTTATCACTTGGCATTTCTAAATAGGAATGCGTATTGCTTCGTAGTTAGTGTAAAAAAATAGTAAATTGATTTTTAACGACAAGAAAGAAAGAAAACAGAATTATCACCACTCAAAAATTCACTGTAATAAAGTATGGTATGATAAGCATCAAGACACATTGCGGCAGAGATGAAACCAACTGACGCGTCTTTTTTTTACAAACTATGATACGGCCAAATTCTAGTAACATAATACAACAGACGCGTCACTTCGCTCTCCAGCAATTTGCGTTGAGCCTAGGTTTAGGCTATTTATAGCCTCAATAGCTCAACGGTTACAGGTGCGGACTGAAAACTGAAAAGTCGCAGATTCGATCCCCACCCATTACAATACTGTTGTACCCAGTTTTAACACAAGCTTTCTGCTTGTTTGGAGGGGAGAGGTAATATTCTCTAAAACAAAAAAAAAATGAAAATCTACCAACCTTCTTTATAATTGGACATATTGTAAGATTCAGTGGTGGTAGATCCTGTCGAGGTAGAGACAGTGGTGGGGGGTTCCGTAGAGGTCACATTAGTGGATGAAGTGGTTTGTTCTTCTGAAAAAATAAGTAAATTGATCCGATAAAAGGACTGTTGAATTCCAATCTTCCTACGCAATTCAGGCCCCTGATTCTGTAACTCAGTGCATATCAAGGAATGAAAGCCACTGACATATATTTTTTGTCCACAAATGTGGACCTCCCATACAAAATTGACGATGAGCTGATTGATGTACTATGGCAGGTAAACTTTTTTTTTTTTTCATATGTTCCTTGGGGAAAGTTGTTCAGTTTCATGAGCGCATTCACCTCCTTCAGGGTCATTTCACACTTTTGTTACACGTTGTTTGTAACTGCATGTTTGAACATACAGATTTTTCCTGTTGGCGGATTATAGCAAAATAATTCTAAACTTTTCTTGCTGATCATGAACTTCCGCGAAGTAACGCCTGATTCTATCCAATATCTTATAAGTACAAGTAAGCTTAAAATCTAAGTAAACTCACCAATTCCAGGAGATGAGACGGATGAACTTTCATTCTTATTGGACGCTTCAGTTACATTGCTATATGAAACCGAAGCGAAAGTAGTTAAACCAACACTGGTAGTCGAAGTAGGAACTGTTGGCGACAATGTTACGTTCACTGTGAACTCTAATACTGGTGCTTCTGTTATTGGCGACGGCTGTGTTGTTGAGATTGTTGTCGGCCGTTCCGTCAGTACTGAGGTTGAGATTTTAGTTGTTGTTTCAACTGATGACGTTTCTGCTATTGTTGTTGTTGGTTCCGTTGTTGTTGTGGTAGTTGTTGTGGATTGTGTCGTTGTTGTCGGCTGTTTCGTTGTTGTTGTTGACTGTTCCGTTGTTGTTGTTGAAGTGGTTTCGGGTTTCGGTTGTATTGTTGATATTAAAACCCATCCCTCTGGTGGCGTTATTGGTGACCATACATCTGTGAAGTTTACAAAAAAAGTTAGTCTATGTAAATAAAATATACTAATAATAAGTAGTATAAATGTCATAATTGTTATAAAATACTACGAGTATGTACCATGCAATTGAATCGAAATATCGACAATCCCAACTAAAATAACTAGTGGTTCGCCCCGAACTGAGACCTCGCGATATCCCATAATTCCCAAAAGTTTTAATTATATATTGTAATAATTAACTTTTAACATTAGACGCAATAAAAAAAATAATAGTTGACATAAAACTGTTTTACTGACACAGCGCCATCTATAGTGAAGCATTATAGTGAAGCTATTAGCTTCACAATAATGCTAATAGATGGCGCATTAAAATTAAATAATTTCGTTTCTTTATAACATTTATCTAATTTTAGTATTTGTTGTTCAAGTACAGGATATAACTGAATTTTCAACCAAGTTTCACGTTCTAATATTCAGTAATTCTTGACATATGGCTCAAATTAAAATCTCCACTTTGAAACCCCCCCATTTGGTCAATTTTTAGGGAAAAATTAAAAAAAATATATTTTTGTACTCTGTTCAAAGTCGTCTTTAAAAAGATATATCGCAAGTCTATGTAGAGCAACAAACAAGATTTTACTTCAAATACGCTTCTATGAGAGCCCCCCTGAAATAAAGCTTTTTATATTTTTTTATACAATGTTCGGCTGAAGGCCATCAGTTTACATATTATATTTAAATTTGAAGTAATTACGTTCAGTAATTCAGAAGTTATAGGGCTCTGACAGACATTTAGACGAACACACTTCTCTGTCTAGTAGGCAAGCGCCCTAGTTGACTCAGAGAACTTCGCTTCGCTCGTTCAATTATCGTGGTACGAACTCGTAATATTTTATAACAGTTATGTCATTAAACCACGAATCAAGTCTACAATCTTTATAGTATTTTTTATTCCGGAAAAACGAAAGGTTCCCGAGGGATTTCAAAAACCTAGTATAAAAACAAAAGGTAAAAGCTAGTCTGCTTATAGTTTAAATCGAATTAGATACTTGGTTGAAAAAAGAGCAAAAAATAAAAGTTTTTTTACTTTACTTCGCGTGGCAGAATAGAGAAAGACGAAAGTGCTGTAGAGTGGCGTGCCCAACTGAAAATTGTCTAACAACGTACTCCCATCACGTATCTAGGTCGAACACGAGCAAAGCCGGGTCAATGTTGTATGTATTTATTGTTTGGGTGAAATTCTGCACACTTTCGACTACCGATAGTAACAGTTATTATAATCAACCTTTATAACATGAATTCGAGTCAATCGAGTTGTCATTATGGAGGCAATTCCGTTTTTTATATTGTCTTCTTTAATCGAATTTATTATTTATTATGATTGATTCTTGATTGAAAGTGATTTGTAAAGCTAGAGGCACATCAAGTGGAATTCCGCAAGCGGAATGTGCACGGACTTGCGTTCCGTCAATGGGTCAATGAATGCAGATAGATTTTTCAAAGATAGCTTGCTTGACAAATGTTTTAAGAGGAATCGTAGAAGACGTTCGAAAGAGACCGTGTGTGCATATAAACGTTTCGCATTCTTCTGTTTTCCGTGTTTAATAACAATAGAGAGCATATTTTTAAGCTATTGCATAGCTTCTATCGCGGGCCAGCGTGGAGACCGAATCCAGAAATTCCGTAACGAAAATAACATGACACGGGACTCCTCTACGGGTAGCCGCTAGATGGCGCATTTTTTATCAACGCCATCTAGCGGCTCACCGCTAGATGGCGTTGATAAAAAATGCTATGTAATAGCTTTACCGCGGCAGTCCCGAGTGCCACACGTCGTTTTTTTGTTGTACAAATCCATATTTATCTTCTAAATATATAAAAGGAAAAGGTGACTGACTGACTGATTGACTGACTGACTGACTGATCTATCAACGCACAGCTCTAACCACTGGACCGATCGAGCTGAAATTTGGTATACAGGTAGCTGTTAGGACGTAGACATCCGCTAAGAAAGGATTTTGGAAAATTTCAACCCCAAGAGGGTTCAATAGGGGGTCAAAAATTCGAACCTAACGTGAGCGAAGCCGCGGGTTAAAGCTAGTATTATTATAAGAATAAGGAATCTTCAAAAATAACAGAAATGGTTCACTTTTAGCGCCATTATCAGACATACCGTTAACACTGACGATTAAGCCGAATTTGTACTGTGAAATTAGTGGCATGAAATTAGTTTCATAACATTAATTTCATCAACAGTTTCACGTGTAAACTTCTAATTTCATGCATGAAATTAATGCATGCATCATGAAATTAGATGAATTTATTCCGCAATGTAAATTCGGCTTTATAAATTGTTAATAACTTATTCTTTGAATTTCTTGGTGCCCGCGTTCCGTCTTCAATGAGTCAAAACTTTCCAAGTATTCGGAACAGATGACTAATCTTTATGTTAGATAAAGATACAGGGCAGATTATACGTTTCAAAGCCAGTGGAATGGCCAGTCATTGATCTTTGCGTGGGTGATGCGAAATTAAAAAATAAAAGGCGGTCAAACTTCGTAGGTAGTTGTACTAGGTATAATAATAAAATTGATAGGTATTGTATGTTCAACTAGCTTTTTCCCGCCTTCTTCATGGAATAAGGTTTTAAAAACAAATGGCAGCCTTATCGCCAAGAAGAGTGTAGGTTTATGATTTGAAGAAGATTGTAGAAAAATCTATTTTGGCATATTTCTCCTCTGGAATAACTTCACAGTTAGCTATTTCGTACAAATTTCCAAATTATACTCGCGTTTTGAGGTTTGATTAGTTGGCATTATCTGTACTAAACAAGATACTGTTATGGATAAAGCTTTACAAACGAAAAGCGATCGTCTGCGTTTGGATTTATTCGAAGTATTTCATAAATAATACCTACCTATAAATGCCTACTTTCCATTTTGTTCATTAATATAATAAAAAGAGAAAGTGATTCATTTTCATCAAACTATTATTGCCATCATATAAGTCAATTTAATATCAATTTACAATATTTATATTTTCGCTCATTTCTAAAAGTTAAGTTTTGAACGTTGAATTAATTTCATCAGGTGAGATAGTCAAGACAGGATTGTCTTGACTCTTGACTCTCTCATTATAGGTATATAGCTACAAGTACCCGGACTTAGCCCGTCCCGACGGGCCAGCTCAATGGTCTAACGTAGTGCGATGGATAAGAGTTACGTGATAGAAAGAGAGGCAGCTTCTAGGTTAATAACTGTAGGTAATTTTTGCGTTGCGCGACCTGAACTGCACTTTATTGTGTGGTAGCAAGAGTCGCTATTTATTTAAATCATTTTGCGCAGTGAATCTTTTGTATCTTATACTATTACTAGCTTTTGCTCGCGGCTTTGCTCACGTTAAGTTCGATTTTTCAAACCCCTATTTTACCCCCTTAGCGGTTAAATTTTCAAAAATCCTTTCTTAGTGTGCGCCTAAGTCATAAAAGGAACCAACTGTAAAAATTTCAAGTTTCTCACTTCAGTAGTTTAGGCTGTGCGTTGATATCTCAGTCAGTCAGTCAGGATTTTGAATTTTATATATATATAGATATACTATTATGTATTCTATAAACCTATTATCTATTTAATAACGTTAATTATACGGTTGCTAAACGCAGGAAAACAGTCTTAGCACTCAAACAATTCAAGATGTTTATCTTTATTATTTCAAGTATGTATTAAGTCGATATAATTAGAAGTTTTTTGACCCGTTTCTTATGTGTGCGATGAATTTAAAACCAAAATATTCATATATTTAACTTGCAAGTTTAAGCTTTCGGCATACCAAATAAGTTAAGGGGAATATTTTGTTACATTTATAAATTAATGTACTTAGGTACTGTTATTAATGTACTTATGTATACTTGACGATTTTCAGAAACCACACCTTTTATTTGATACTAGCTTTTGCCCGCGACTTCGTCCGCGTGACTTAGGTTACTGTTTTTCCGGGGTAAAAGGTCACTTTCTTTGCCATCAAAAAACCCGTTCAACACAAAATGTATGAGAAAATGAAATTTTTTCATAATTTTTCCCGAATTTGTTCTAATGTTAGTTACATACCTACGACATAGTTATCGGAAACTTTATAACTACTAACTTTAGTTTAACACGGCTTTCTTTTTTTGATTCTACTTGTCTGGGAGACATTATAATGTCTCCCAAACAGGTATAGTGCACAAGTGTCTGCGCAAATAGAGGTCTACTCTCTATTCTCTCACTCTCATATTCCGATGGGACGGGAATCCAACACAACCGGAAAGAAATCAGGCTTAGGGCCACTTTTCGTTTTCGTTTTTATAACTACTATAACTTTAGTTTAACACGGCTTTCTTTTTTTGTCTCTACCTGCGTGGGAGATATTATAGTGCACAAGTGTGTGCGTAAACATAGGTGCACTCTCTATTCCCTCACTCTCATAGTCCGATCCGACACAAACAGAAACAAGTCAGGCTTGAGACCGACGGCTTTACGTGCTCTTCAAGGCATGGGGTTGACACACCGCCAACTTCCTAACTTCGGGCTTGGTGTTACTTAGTCCAGCAGTGGACGTCTATTGGTTGGACAAGAAGAACAAGAGATGAAGAAAGAAAGAAGAAAGAAAGAAGAAAAAAGAAGAAAGAAAGAAGAAAGAAAATACAATTATTCTTGTTTAGTAAGTAGTAGCAGTAGTTTGGTAGTAGAATAAGTAACTTACCCTCGGGAGTTGGCGTCGTAGTGGTAGGAACTTTGGAATTTTCCACTGCGTTAGTCCATGTCATAAAAGGCGGGAAATCTGTAGACGATGAAGGTTTTGTTGTTTCGGGAATTTCAATTTCTGTCACTGGTCTTAAGGTCTCTTTTTCCGTGACCTCTTCTTGTAAAGTAACGCCTTCTGTTGTGGGTTCTTGTGTTACATCTTTTTCAGTGGCGATTTCTTTAGTTGGTTCTGGTTCTGTAGGTTCTGTTGTGGTTATTATTTTATCTTTTACTGTTGTTGTTGTTATTACTTTATCTTTTACAGTAGTTGTTGTTACTATATCTTTAATTGTGGTTGTTAATTTATCATTTAATGTTACTGATGTAGTTTTATCTATAACTGTAGTTGGTGTAGCTTTTTCGGTAATGATTTCTGTTGAGGGTGGTGATATTGGTAATGAGGTTTCTGTGACAATACTTTCTGTTGTTTCCGTCACAGTTTCTGTTGTTGTTATTGGCATTTGTGTGGTTGTTGTTGTCGTTGTCGTAGACAGTGTTGTCGGACTAGTTGGTAACATTGTTGTTACTGTCGTAGATATAGTTGTTGAAGGTGTTTCTTCAGGTTTGGATGATGTTGTATTAATATAAGTTATTGTGGACACAGATGGTCGTGTGAAAAGTGGTCCAGAAATAGTAGATTGTGGTAAAACTGTAATATTTAATCTAGGTGGTACAGGCAAAGGTTTTTTCGTAGACGGCCTTCGTGGAGGTAATCTGTATGGAGGTTTTCGTGTTGTATTATACGTTAAAGGAGGTTTCGTAGGCCTAGGTTTGATAGTTACTGGTGTTGGTCTCGTGAAATTATTTGGTCTGTATGTAGGTCTAGGTTTGTAAGTAGGTTTGATTGGTTTTCTCGTAGGTTTTATAGGTTTTTCTGTGGTTAAATTTTCAGTGGTCTTTATAGATTCCGTGATCGGTTTTGGAGGATCTGATTTTTCTGTTGCTGAACTACCAATATCGTTAGACACCGTTTGGAAAGTGGATAATTTGATTGAGATTTCAGTAGCCTCATTTAATTTTATTGGTTGGGTTGTTAAAGTTTCTTTTGTGAAAGTTGTGTCCGTTTGCGTTTTGAGATCATCGTTTTCGTTCACTATTTTGTTGCTAAGCGTAGTTAGTTCTGATTTAATTTCCATAATATTTGGCTCTGTACGCTGTTCGACAGTCACTGTTTTATCTGTTGGCATCACCTCTGTGGCCGGTTTGCTGTCAACATTACTAGTCACTTTATCATTATACGATACCGTTACTTTATTCCGATCAGTATCATGTTTGTTAGGGTACACAGCATCGGGAATTTTAGTGACAGTGCTGTGAACTTTGTCTTCTGTTAGAGGATGGACGAAATTAGCGCTGTCTATCGAGTTATCTTCTATATTGTTACCGATAATCTGTGGTAGCGCGGTTTTGTCGGACATTTGGCAGCAGGAGCCGAAATAGAACCTGTCTATACATGTTCCGAGATGAGTCCCGTTGGTTTTCAGGCAGTCTATCGCGAACATACAAAGCCCCTCTTGGCCTGTACTCCTTGATATGCAGGGCAAGTGTCTTATATTCCTAGCTAGGGGTACTGGACCTGTAACAAAAGAAATATATATTAATAACATGGAAGTGGTTTAGATTTCCTTTAAAAAAAAAAATATCACCCGAGCCGAAGTTTATTTATATCCTCCTCTATCCCCCCCAAATAAGCGGAAAGCTTGTGCTAGGAGTGGTAATGACAATAAAGCAACGGGTGGGGCTTGAACCTGCGACCTTTCAGTTTTCAGTCCGCACCTTTAACCGTTGGACTATTGAGGATTAAAGAATAAAGTTAACTTTTCACTTTTTTTTTGTATGGGTTGAATCGTTATTGCGTATCTGCGTCCAATTAATTATGTTTGTTTTGATAAAATAATAAACAAAGTGTGAAAAAAAGCAAGTTCTATCCCAAGATACTAAATTAAGGTGGAAAATTGAAATAGCAATCCACACAAATGATAGGTACTAATGTATTGGAGCGACATCTATTTTGGTATTAATGAAACTGGATAAATCAATCGACTCATAATAGATGGCGTTAGGTTAGGAAACAATCAACTGCTTCAGTACCTAGATTTATTTGACATTCTGTCGAATAGACAGAAAATTCATATATATTTATTTAGTTTAATGAATGATATTACTTATAAAAAAAATTCACAAAAAACTGAATAAAATAATATTATAGTAACGCCGCGCTCGTTTAAATCTTTAATATGGCTTTCATACACTTGCATACAAAAGAATTCAACGCGTCATAATATAAAAATTTATTTTGTATAAGAATTTTCTGAAATTATTATATAATATAAATATAAATGCGAATATGTTTGTTTGTTTATTGGTTTGTCGTTTAAGTAATTATGCAGCAACGGGGTAAAGGATCGACGTGATTTTTTGCATGGGTATAGTTGAGGACCTGGAAAGTGACATAGAAAAATCAAAAAGTTCCCGCGGGATTTTAAAAATAAAATACACGCTGACGAAGTTGCGTGCATCAGCTAGTTCTAAGCTATGAAGCGATGATAGCCTAAATAGTAAAATGAAATTTAATAATTTTTTTGGCCGATGAAGTGTCCTTTAAATTCCCAAATTTAAAGGACACTTGAATTTTATTTATTTGCTTCGAATGTAGTTAGTGTGAGCTACCACAACTGAGCACAGACTTCCCTCCAATTGTTCCACTTCTCTTTGTTTTGTCATTTGTGCTTCCGTGGGCCACTTAACTGATTTATTCAATTCATAGCTAATAAACACACACTTGCATAAATTCATTTATTTATGAATAGATTTTTTATATAAATCAAAATTTATTTATTTCATGTAGGCCAACTTGTAGCTCTTATGACACGTCATAAATCTACCACCGGTTCGGAATGCAGATTCTGCTGAGAAGAGCTGGCAAGAAACTCAGCAGTTGCTCTTTTCAAAAATTTTTTTTTACAATGGTTAACAAAACTATGCTATGCACACAGTGTTTCCACAAAGAAGTTTCAAAAATGCACACCTACCACAACCTAACACATGTTAAGATGGGTAGACACAAAGCAGACCCATTCCCTATATCTATGATAAATCTTGAAAATTAATGTGGCGTGAGTCATTTGGTTATTATGTATTCTTTTTATACATATAAAATATCATAGTATGTATGCCAATGTCTTGAGCTGACGCAGAATGGTTTTCTCCAGTGTTATGTAAAAAATATCTTCAAAGTATTACTCATATCTACTCGTAACAGTTCTAGGTGTGTCCAAATTTATCAGAAGAGAAATGAGATTTTATATTGTTGTGGTTAAGATTACTTTTTTTTTTTTTTAATTTACTGATCAAGATCTGTACACAATACATTACTTACACTTTTACATTTTACATACTGCTGCTGAGTTTCTTACCGGCTCTTCTCAGCAGAATCTGCATTCCGAACCGGTGGTAAATTTATGACGTGTCATAAGAGCTACAGGTTAGCCTACATGAAATAAATAAATTTTGAATTTGAATTTGAATTTGACATACACTTTTTTAAAGTCCATGTTTTTTAAGGAAGCCTTTATTTTTTTATTCGATAACAAGATAGCCCTTGACTGCGATCTCACCTTCTTTCATCTTATGATAAATGACAATGCCGTCTAAGATGGTAGCGGGTTAACTTGGAAGGGGTATAGTAGTGTAAATTCAACCCCTAATTGGTTTCTACACGCCATCGTGCCGGAACGCTAAATCGCTTGGTGGCACGTCGTTAACGGTAGGGTGGTAACCAGCCACGGCCAAAGCCTCCCACCAGACCAGACCAGAGACAATTTAGAGATTATAAATTCCTAACTTGCCTCCTCCGGAAATCGAACCCGAGACTTCCCAGTTATAAGACCACAGCGCTCACCACTGCGCCAGGGAGGTCATCAAAAAAGCCTACGAAAGAAATTAGAGGCAAGGCTAATCACGCGACCAACATCGTGTCTTCCACAGGTGACACACACGACCCCGTTTTGCCGCGGAAAGGAAGTGAAAGTGGGGAAACACAGATGCGTCCGCAGAAAGACGATACAGGTAAAGCAAGTCGAACTAATTTTTATTTTTTTATTTCGTTTTTAAAATTCAAAATTCGAATTCTTGAACGGCGTTGTTTAGTAAGACCTTTAAGACGGTTGCGCTGTTATCTGATTTTTAATACGGTGGAATTCTGACAGTTGTCATTTTATAAATAGAGCGAGTTATTTGTATGAAAAACAGTATTACCACCCGTAGTTCGATTTTACCCCAAACTATCTGTCAGGCATTTGTCATATTAAGATACGTCAGAATTCCACGCAATTAAAAATCAGACATTAGTTGCCTATGACACATACCTACATATTAGTACGTACAAAATGTCAAAACGTTTTCACTTTTACCAATTTTACCCGTTCGTATTGCAATGGGCTGATTGGTTCCACCTTTTTGGTTGCTACCATATTGAGAATTACTTACACTTCAGTTGAATATTATATTGCTAATAACGACCCAGAGTTCGTTATTAGTAATATAAATTATAATATTCAACATAATATTCATCAGAGATGATGCAGCGGTATGTTTTACGAAGTGTGCTTGGTAGAGCATACCGGCAAGTATTTACAAACTATTTATATTATAATGTAAACTTGGCGCCACCCGAATCAGGTTCCTAGCTGAAAATCAGAGCTCTATGCTCTTGTGCATGCACAAAGCATACAGCATTTTGCTGAGTTGGGACCTTTTTTCCGGGTTGTGGCACACATGACTTAGTTTTTCCTTCGATTCTTCTGCTTGACGCCTTTTATCTTTAATGCTCAAGTGGTGGAGGTGCCGGGACAACCTAATCTAGGTATAACTATTGGGTGATGTGTGACACAATGCATAAAATAAACGTTTCTTTCTTTCTTTCTAAAAATTCTTTTTACAAAACTGACTTCAAACGCCACTACAAAGTATATCAATTGTGCCTATAAAATTTGAAGAGTTCCCTCGATTTCTCCACGATCCCATCATCAGATCCTGACTTGATGATATTGGGATCACCCTAAGGAAGTATACCCTTTCAAACAAAAAAAGAATTTTCCAAATCGGTCCAGGTGTCTTCGAGTAATCGGGGAACATACATAAAAAAAAGATTCCGATGAATTGAGAACTGATGAGAGATGATTGAAGATTGAGATAATAGAAAAATTACCATGTAAGTAATCCAGGCTCAATATTACAGGAGTTGCTGTCACCAAACTTAGCAGCACTTGTATTAATATAAATAGAAACGTTTGGCGCAATCCCACTACAGCACGACAGTTGTCCCTACATATTCTCTTTCTTATACCTTCCTGACTTTTGATAGCCTTTGACGGCGATATCATCTGATGGCAAGTGACGATGCAGTCTAGGTTGTTAGCGGGCTAATTTATAGAAAGAAATGCATAATAGTTAAAAAATTACCTTGTAAGTAATCCAGGCTCAATATAACAGGACTTGCTGTCACCAAACTTAGCAGCACTTGTATTAATATAAATAGAAACGTATGACGCAATCCCACTACTGCACGACAGTTGTCCACTATGTGGACTAGGAAACACTTATCACTCAACACTTTAGTATCTCTCTGTGGACTGGTCGGCCATGTTGAAATGGGGGGCCCCATGTTTGTGTGTCTGTTTCCGCGTTCGCTATGACCTCCGGTGCATTGTTTCGGTTTCTGTAACAAAAGAGAGTAACTTTTTAATATTATGAATAACTTAACAGTTAGTGAATTCCTTAATGACAAAGTTGCTTGGAAGCAATCTGCTTTGCCCCAGTGTCCACAAGACAGAGAAGCTACATATTGTAACATTACATACTGATTGATCTAACAACGCACAGCTCAAACCACTAGATACTAGACGAATCGGGCTGAAAGGCATACAGATAAGGATATAGGCATCCACAGAGGTTTGAAAAATCCAACTTAACGTGAACGAAGTAGTGAGCAAAAGCTAGTCATCTCATAGTCATTAAAACTTTACTCTAATAGATAACTATAACTAACTAGTGGTTCGCCCCGAACTGAGACCTCGCGATATCCCATAATTCCCAAAAGTTTTAATTATATATTGTAATAATTAACTTTTAACATTAGACGCAATAAAAAAAAATAGTTGACATAAAACTGTTTTACTGACACAGCGCCATCTATTAGCATTATAGTGAAGCTATTAGCTTCACAATAATGCTAATAGATGGCGCATTAATATTAAATAATTTCGTTTCTTTATAACATTTATCTAATTTTAGTATTTGTTGTTCAAGTACAGGATATAACTGAATTTTCAACCAAGTTTCACGTTCTAATATTCAGTAATTCATAAGTTATAGGGCTCTGACAGACATTTAGACGGACACACTTCTCTGTCTAGTAGGCAAGCGCCCTAGTTGACTCAGAGAACTTCGCTTCGCTCGTTCAATAAGTAATTTTCTACCTTACCACTAAATAGTTACCTAAAATTAGCGAAATAAACAGTTAAGTTGGCGAGTTATAATGGGATAGACGAACCTACAATTATTATAACTGTGCCAGAGATAACCTTCCGCAATCCGGCGGCTTAACATCTTAACGGTCATCTCATTTCCCTAACGCTAGCGGTACATGTAAGGGCAGTTTTACATAGCTCCTTCACAGCTAAAGCTGCAGGCCATCCCATTTTTAGGGTTCCGTAGCCAAATGGCAAAACCCTTATATAAAAAATGGAACCCTTATAGATTCATCATGTCTGTCTGTCTGTCTGACCGTCCGTATGTCACAGCCACTTTTTTCCGAAACTATAAGAACTATCCTGTTGAAACTTGGTAAGTAGATGTATTCTTGGTGACCGATTAATTCACAAAAAACAAATAACAAAGTGTCATTCCACAAACAACGTTTAGCAAAATTATGAATCATTTATTGATCATTATAAAACTTCTGGTTTCACAAATAATTCGCTTGACAAAACAAATTACTAGACAAATTGTGATTTCATAAAATAATATTTGACAAACTATTGATTTCTTAATTGTGTTAATTAGTAAAACAACATGTAGCATATTTTTTTTGATAAAATGAACTGTTCAAGGCTGTGGCGGGAGCTGCGCTTCGCTATATATTAAATGGGCTACGCCAAAACCGAAATGGCCAACCCCGACTCCACGTAGTCTTGTCTGCCCTACCCCTAGAGTGTTTTTATGAAGCGCGAAGCCAGAAGCTCGCGAAGGAGGTCCTGAATGAAGCGAGCCTACGAGGCCGAGTGGAGCGAAGGGGGGAGGTGGCGAGCGAAGCGAGCCGGCGACCTCCGTAGCGAACGAAGGTCGAGTAGGTGAAGCTGAATGAAGGGGCGACGGAGCGAGTCTTCTGGCGTAGCCCATTGCATTTCAAAACGGCCCTGTTTTTGTTAACAGCTAGCCGTAATGTAATACGGCGGATTATACAATCCGACTGCGACAGGTAAATAATAATAAACTTTTTCCTATCGCTTTTCGTATTGATTTGTTATTAGTTCTTTTTATCAAATAATAAATAATTTACCATCTACTATTTTGTAAAATTGCGAATTTGGAAAAAGAATTATTTGGTGAAATAATACATTTTAAAATGATATTTTAACATCCAGCACATTTGCAAAATCAAACATTTACGAATAGAATATTTGTAAAATGATCTTTTGTAAAATGATTAGTTTGTGGAATACGACGTTTGTGATTTGATTAGCTTTTTAAACGTTTTTTGTGAAATGATCATTTGTTTAACGTTTTTTGTTAATCATTAGTGAACCGTATTCTGTGAACCGCATTAAGATTTTGATACAAGAATAGAAAAAAAAAAACAATAAATTTTGGGGTTCCTCATACATCTCCTCATCCTCTTCAGAACTGAAACTCAAAAATTTTTTTTTCATCAAACCCATTCGTGTGGGGTATCTTTGGATAGGTCTTCAAAAATGATATTGAGGTTTCTAATATCATTTTTTTCTAAACTGAATAGTTTGCGCGAGAGACACTTCCAAAGTGGTAAAATGTGTGTCCCCCCTGTTACTTCTAAAATAAGAGAATGATAAAACTAAAAAAAATATATGATGTACATTACCATGAGATCTAGTAAGTAGTTTTTTTTTAATAGGTCATAAATCGTAAACCGCAATTGCTGCTACGGAACCCTTCATGGGCGAGTCCGACTCGCACTTGGCCGCTTTTTTATTTTTTATTCGATGACAAGTTAGTCCTTGACTGCGATCTCACTTGATGGTAAGTGACGATGCAGTCTAAGATGGTAGCGGTCTAACTTGGAAGGGGTGTGGCATTGTATTTTCAATCCAAACCACTAAGCTGTTTCTACACGCCATCGTGCCGGAACGCTAAATCGCTTGGCGGCACGTCTTTGAAGGTAGGGTGGTAACTAGCAACGGCCAAAGCGAAACCTAGGAATTACGATTAATCAGTAACGTAAATTCCGTCGTTTAGTGATGGTGGAATACGTAATCGGCGATAATTTGTAATTTGGTCGGCGTATGTGTGTCACACTACCGTTAGAGCGCGGCTGGACGTGTGAAAGTTACGTCTCGGGCTGTGGCCCGCCTCGTGGTCACCGCTTGCCGCGAGAGGATTGCGTCTCAAACTCAAAGTCTCAAACTCAAACCGTCTCATCAAAATCAAAAATCAAAATCAAAATTTATTTATTTCATGTAGGCCAACTTGTAGCTCTTATGACACGTAATAAATCTACCACCGCACCGGTTCGGAATGCAGATTCTGCTGAGAAGAGCCGGCAGGAAACTCAGCAGTTGCTCTTTTCAAAAAAAATTTTTTTTTTTACAATTGTTAAAAAAACTAGGCTATGCACACAATGTTTCCACACAAAAGTTTCAAAAATGCACACCTACCCCAACCTAACACATGTTAACATGGGTAGACACAAAGCAGACCCATTCCCGTTGGCGGCACCCGTTCACGAGCATGACACATCCAGCCATTGCTTCGCTCAACCATATGTCATCGAGTATGAGACGGTACGGTTGTTACGTTCCCTCAAATATGGTTGAGCGAAGCAATGGCTGGATCATGCGTCGTGCTCGTGAACGGGTGCCACCAACGGGAATGGGTCTGCTTTGTGTCTACCCATCTTAACATGTGTTAGGTTGTGGTAGGTGAAACTTCTTTGTGGAAACACTGTGTGCATAGCATAGTTTTGTTAACCATTGTAAAAAATTTTTTTGAAAAGAGCAACTGCTGAGTCACTTGCCGGCTCTTCGCAGCAGAATCTGCATTCCGAACCGGTGGTAGATTTATGACGTGTCATAAGAGCCACAAGTTGGCCTACATGAAATAAATAAATTTTGAATTTTGAATTTTTTTGAATTTTGGATTTAGTTTTTAATAATCCCGTGGGAACGCTTTGATTTTCCGGATTAATAAATAGCCTTCGGTTCGGTTCTTGTTCGGTTCTCGTCGGGTGATCGCCCTCGACCACCGACTTACCGCATCATATTGTTCGCCCGCGCTATTTTTTCTTTTTGCTCGGCTTCTAAGAGTCGTACCAAGATATTGAATAGCCTATAACCTTCCTCAAGAATTGGGCTATCAGATACAAAAAGAATTTTTCAAATCCGACATCAGTCGGATTTGAAAAATTCAATTCTGGAACTATCAAGTTCCAGAGATTAGCGCGTTCAAACAAACAAACTCTTGCACTTTATTATATTAGTATGGATTAGGAGTGTGATAGTAGAACTACTTACAACGGAAAATATAACTCTGTTCTTAGCTGATTTATTAGACCAGAAGCGCTGATATTATCTGTGGCGTGACATTTAATTATGGTTTAATAATAATCTGTGATGACATTTAAACGCGCTCAGCGCCGTTAGCGTTACAAGCGGTAATCGGGTTAGATATTAATTTTAACTTTTTTAGCTTTTGACGACCTCCCTGGCGCAGTGGTGAGCGCTGTGGTCTTATAACTGGGAGGTCTCGGGTTCGATTCCCGGCGGGGGTAATTTAGGAATTTATTATTTCTAAATTGTCTCTGGTCTGGTCTGGTGGGAGGCTTTGGCCGTGGCTAGTTACCACCCTACAGTCAAAGACGTGCCGCCAAGCGATTTAGTGTTCCAGCACGATGGCGTGTAGAAACCGATTAGAGGTATGGGTTGAATTTACACTGCTATACCCCTTCCAAGTTAGCCCGCTACCATCTTAGACTGTATCACTTACCATCAGGTGAGATCGCAGTTAAGGGTTATCTTGTCATCGAATAAAAAAAAACTGTAGTTTTTAGGGTTACGTACCCGAAAGGTAACCAATATGCTATTAATTTTTATCCCGGAAGAACAAAAATTTCTCGAGGGATTTTTAAAAAGCTTCACGCGGATAAAGCGGAGAAAAACTAGTATGAAAACATAATGGCAATGGTAGGTCATAGGCAGTAGATATACCAGTTATACATGTATGAGAGGAGATAAAATGAGTCGAACAATCTCTCTCGGAAGGCGCCAACAACTGTGGGGTTAGTATAAGATTTAATTTGTGTCAAAGTAAAATGAACTTTAAAGGTATTGACTTAAAGTCACAAATTCAGTACAACCGATGTTAGTTTGGAGCGCATCCGTATACGTAAAAGTATAAGAATGCATGCACGAAATTGAGCTCTAATTCAATGTTATTATGGTTCATTTTACTTTGACGCTAATGTCATAGTATACGAATACGATCAATCGAATTAAATCTTATACTAACCCCATGGTCAGTATAGATTCCTCGTGCCATATACGTCTGTTATCCTAACGGTACCACTAATGTGGCTTAATTAATTTGACTCAACCTCTCACATGTTATGATGTCCTAGTACTTGTTAATGGAATCCGCTTTCACTTGTATCGAAAATAAACATGATGAAAATAAAAATAAGGCAAGTGCGAGTCAAGCTTATACACCAAGGATTCCGTACCTTCAAAAAATCAAAATCAAAATCAAAATTAATTTATTTCATGTAGGCCAACTTGTAGCTCTTATGACACGTCATAAATCTACCACCGGTTCGGAATGCAGATTCTGCTGAGAAGAGCCGGCAAGAAACTCAGCAGTTGCTCTTTTCAAAAAAATTTTTTTACAATGGTTAACAAAACTATGCTATGCACACAGTGTTTCCACAAAGAAGTTTCAAAATTATTTTGAATACTTTGGAAGGAATATTATAAAGTAGGTAGCGTTTGAAGTTAAGTTTTCGAAAATCATCTGTTTTATCGGAATAAATGGTGGGCTTAGGTCCAAGTCCTCGACTATATCTAATATCTATGTAAAAATCACCTCAATCAGTTAATCTGTTGCTGCGTGATTAAAGGATAAACGAACAAATAAACAAACTTTTAATGTTAATAAGAATTAGTAAGGGGGGAAACTGGGGGGGTCCGAGGGGAGTTCGGGGGGTAGTGGGCGGGGAACAGTAGTGGGGATTAAAATAGTATATAATACCGCGCATTTCACACAAACTTCACTAGACAATACAGCATTGTAAAGTCGATATCTCCTGAGGATGCTCCGGTGTCGGGGCGAAACGTGCGTCGGGAGTAGTATAAAAGTCTCGTGTGGTGGTGCATGTGAGTGGTGGTGGCATTGCTTGCTTGGGAACCTTGCTTTATTGCTTGGTTGGGGAGGTAAGCGGTGCTTAGCTTATAATTGCATGTTTGACCATACAGATTTTTTCTGTTGGCGGATTACAGCAAAATAATTCTAACATTTTTTGTTAATCATGAACTTCCGCAAAGTAACGCCTGATTCTATCCAAGAATTAGTAAGGTTTATGGCATGATACCGTACTTCCTACTTAGACCTCCCTATTTGACCTCCTTTACAATGTAAATGAAAATATTTTAACTAATTATTCCTAACTCCTAGTCGATTATATTATCGAAGTTATTAAAAAAGACGTGTGGCACTCGGGGACTGCCGCGGTAAAGCTATTGCATAGCATTTTTTATCAACGCCATCTAGCGGCTCACCGTAGAGGAGTCCCGTGTCAGGTTATTTTCGTTACGGAATTTCTGGATTCGGTCTCCACTCTGGCCTGCGATAGAAGCTATGCAATAGCTTAATTATCAAATTCTGACAGATAGACAGACTGACATGTTTGTCAGACGTCGCACCACGATTCCTTGAACGCAAAATAAGTGGGTATCGCCTACTTGCAGAGACAATGCCCAGGATGAAGAGACGGTTTCCTTATTAATAAATTCGGTACGGAACCCTAAAAATCGTGAACGTTTATAGGTTCCTCGTGGGTTCTTTTCAAAGTCTGCTGGTTGGAAACCTGTAACTTTGAGTGTGTTATAAAAACAAGCATTGAAGTCTCTACTTAACATAAATCTTAATCCTAAACCTAAAAAGATTAGTAATTTTCTCAACCGGCTTGCGTTCTAGTTTAACTACAACGTGCCTACGGTACTTTTAAGTTGTAGCGAATCGAGTTTAGCTTCAACTTACCTACTTTGAAGTTGTAACAAAACGAGTCCTTGAGAAAGCTTGTATTGAATAAAGCTTTGTAACATCTTTAAATTATCAAGTAGGCAGGTAAAATAACGATAATATTATATTTAGTCTATATATATAAAAAGCAAAGGTGACTGACTGACTGACTGACTGACTGACTGACCGACTGACTGATCTATCAACGCACAGCTCTAACCACTGGACCGATCGAGCTGAAATTTGGCATACAGGTAGCTGTTAGGACGTAGACATCCGCTAAGAAAGGATTTTGGAAAGTTTCAACCCCAAGAGGGTTAAATAGGGCGTTAAAAAATCGAACCTAACGTGAGCGAAGCCGCGGGTTAAAGCTAGTATTGAATAAAGCTTTGTAACATCTTTTACGAAATGCGCATGTAAAATATCAAGTAGGCGGGTAAAATAACGATAATCTTATCATCTTTAGTTGTATCATAAAGTTCCACGTATTATGTTGAACTTTATGATACGACTAGCTTTTTCCCGCGGCTGGTGGTGCATCAAGTGCTCGTTTGCTCGCTAAAAATATATTTAAAAAAAAGACGTGTGGCACTCGGGGATTGCCGCAGCATAGCATTTTTTATCAACGCCATCTAGCGGTGAGAGGAGTCCCGTGTCAGGTTATTTTCGTTTCGGAATTTCTGGATTCGGTCTCCACGCTCAAGGCCCGCGATAGAAGCTATGCAATAGCTTAAAAGTCTGGAACTCATGATCCCCTGCAGCCTACTGGACTTCGGAGAGAAAATACGCCGAAGGAGTTTTTTATACGTCGAGGTGTGTAAAGATAAAGACAGACACATGAGTTTATTACACAGTCAATGAATTCCTTAATGACAAAATTGCTTGGAACCAATCTGCTTTGCTTCAGCTGTCCACAAGATAGATAAGCTACATATTGTAACATTTTTTGTCTTAAAAAAAGCAACTGCTGAGTTTCTTGCCGGCTATTCTCAGCAGAATCAGCATTCCGAACCGGTGGTAGATTCTCGACTTGTCATAAGAGCCACAAGTTGGCCTACATGAAATAAATAATTTTGAATTTGAGTTTGAGGGAGTTTTTTATACGTCGAGGGAGTTTTTTATAGGCCGAAGAAGGTTTTTTTTATATTTTTTACCTACTCATTTTATTAGATGCCTTCTTTTTTCCGCCAAGAACAAAAATTACTAATTCTACGCCATTTTGTTTCCTAAACACAAACTTCCGCACTTGTTACATCCGATTTGACTTTGTAACGTGGTACGAATATGTAAAATCGTAAATAGTCCCAGAGACAACATAAAAAATATTCTAAAAAAATAATATTTTAATTCTTTTAGTAAAGAAATACCTACATAATACTAGGATCTATACTTATAATAAAACTGTAACCGGACCAATTCTGTACTTTAAAATTTATTTTGAAAATTTTAGTCGGAACTATAGGTACCTACCATTCAGTAGCGTTCGCAAGATGCGCACACAGACAGACAGAAAAATAAAATAAAAAGACGTGTGGTACTCGGGGACTGCCGCGGTAAAGCTATTGCATAGCATTTTTTATCAACGCCATCTAGCGGCTCACCGTAGAGGAGTCCCGTGTCAGGTTATTTTCGTTACGGAATTTCTGGATTCGGTCTCCACGCTGGCCCGCGATAGAAGCCATGTAATAGCTTAAAATTGTTTTAGACTCAGTATGGACAATAAAGCATCCCTGGATTAAAATTTTCAGAATATATTTAATGTACAGAATTCGTTCCGTTACAGTTTTATTATAAGTTTAAATATACACCTGTTAAACGAAGCTTAGGTCATTGCATTCAGCATTGTATTAAGGTCTCACATTATTTTAAGTGTAATGGCAAATCTTACGCCCGGCTCCCGGCTCAATAAGATTTTTCTGTTCATTGTATGTTAATATCGCGTTTTTATATTCGCACTACAGTTAGATTTTATCTGAGTTCTCGCTGTGAGACGCTTCATTATTGCATTTTGAAAACAATTTGCTTGTTCAGGTATTAATTTGTTTTATTTTTAAGCTATTGCATAGCTTCTATCGTGGGCCAGCGTGGAGACCGAATCCAGAAATTCCGTAACGAAAATAACCTGACACGGGACTCCTCTACGGTGAGCCGCTAGATGGCGTTGATAAAAAAAGCTATGCAATAGCTTTACCGCGGCAGTTCTCGAGTGCCACACGTCTTTTTTTTAACAGACTTCATTAACTATAAGGAAAACTTCCTTAATAAAAAAGATTTTTTACGTATTAGTTGTATGTGTAATTTGTTTATATATGTATGTTCCCCGATTTTATTTGAACTTTGAAGACGCCCGAATGAACCGATTTGGACACAGTGTTACACTGATGCAGTTTTATCGAAACTTTTTAATATTATGATGTATCTTTTTGTAGACGTGCCGCCAAGCGATTTAGCGTTCCGGCACGACGGCGTGTAGAAACCGATTAGAGGTATGAATGCACTGCATCATCACTTACCATCAGGTGAGATCGCAGTCAAGGACTATCTTGTCATCTAATAAATAAAATAAATCTTTTTGTATGATAATAAATCTTATAAATCTTAAAAAAACTTTTTTTGTTTGAAAGGGTATCTATAATTCTCAGGTTGTCCCATTGTAGTCAAGTCAGGATCTGATGATGGGACCCTGGAGAAATCGAGAGAACTCTTCAAAATTTTATGGGCACAATTGATATATTTTGCAGTGGCGTTTGAAGTCGGTTTTGTAAAAAGAATTTTTACGTTTACATTATTATCTCTTTATATTTTAATCCGAGTTCAAATAAATTAGACTAATTTTATGTTTGTGTATAATATTTTCTCTATATTTAAATGCGAAAAATAATAATCCTTTCCCATTTAAATATGGAGAGAATATTTCACCTCGAGAGTGATTTATTAGTGTTAAAGATCAGGTGTTAATTGAATTCAATCAACACCTATTAAATGACTTTGAAATTGGTTTTTAAGAAAGAATTTTTATAAAGCTTTTATATATTTTCTTTATCGATTCCATCTCTGCTATTTCAGAGTTATGGGTGTTTTAAGCAATTGGGTATTTTACTGTTGTCGAAATATGGATATTCATTAATTACAATCGAAAATCTAACATGTAAGAGTTAAGATTAACATTTGTAAAAGCAGAAAATAAATCGGTCAAAAAACTAATCTAAATATATAAAAGGCAAAGGCGACTGACTGACTGATCTATCAACGCACAGCTCAAACCACTAGACGGATCGGGCTGAAATTCGGCATACGGATAGCTATTATGACGTAGGTATCCGCTAAGAAAGGATTTTTGAAAATTCAACCCCCAAGGGGGTAAAATAGGGAATTGAAAAATCAAACTTAACGTGAGCGAAGCCGCGGGCAAAAGCTTGTAAGTTATAAGCTGTTTTTCTACAACTGTATCTATCTCTTCTGAAAACGAAATTTTCTGTGGAGTATAATATGGTGTTACTCGTTTGTGACGTCATCATCGAGTAGCGCGCTCTTTGTCTAACCTAAAAGAAAATTTTTCTTTATTTAAAACGAAATGTATGATTTTCAGCGCCATATAAGAGATTTTTTATGTTTTGTAACACAGAGTTTAGGATTCATTTCTGGTGATTTGTTTTAATCAAAAAAAGTTGTTAATAAGATTTAAAAAAAAATATTATAAGATTTAATACTCATTTGACTATTTATTGGAGTTTTTAAATGGCCTACATATATAGTCCACGCGACAATTCACGTAACTTTTTGGAACTTAAAGCTCTACATTTTCGAGACTATTCAAGATATTAAAATAAGAAAAATGCCATTGTGTTATAAAATTAAAAACCTTTATTTTAAATAAATATAGATACAAAAAATATTAGTCAAATACTCAATTAAATAGTTTTTCATAACAAATAGAGGTGTTAAATATTGCGAAAAAAGAGAAAATCCTATAGGTAAATAATTTAAATTATACAAGTGCTATCAATATACCAATTGGTTTCCATTAGGCGATGATTTCACAACCCTGCAACAGATGCGGGCGCGTTACAAAATTAGTATGTATTTGCATTTTGCGTTATCTAATTTCCATTTGTGCATTTCCTGAAAAATTGTATGATTTTTTTTTAATTCGATGTCAAATTAGTCCTTTACTGCGATCTCGCCTGATGGTAAGTGACGACGCAGTCTAAGATGATAGCGGGCTTGGAAGGGGTATGGCAGTGTACAATATACATTCAACCCAAACCACTAATCTGTTTCTACACGCCATCGTACCGGAACGCTAAATTGCTTGACGGCACGTCTTTGATGGTAAGGTGGTAACTAGCCACGGCCAAAGCCTCCCACTAGACAAATCTTTTTTCATATCCTTTACATTTTTAACTTTTAATACATAAATGTACAAGCACAAAAAACTAAGCTTAGTTTTTTTTTTAAAAAGAATATTAGCCAAGCCGAACTTGACTTATATTCTCCTCTCCCCTCCAAATAAGCGAAAAGCTTGTGCTAGGAGTGGGTAAGACAATAGTGCAACGGGCAGGGTTTGAACCTGCGACCTTTCAGTTTTCATTCCGCACTTTTAACCGTTGGGCTATTGAGTTAGTAAGACAAAAAAGATTTATATATATTTTATTTTTCCTTTTTTAGTTCCTTCTATCGTCGGTTAATTTTTTTGTAACAAGTAATTATAGTTATTACTAGCTTTTGCCCCCGCGACTTCGTCCGTGTGGAATTAGATTTTGGGGTGGAATTTTCAAAAACTGTGACACACGACTTTTTTATTTTTAACTGAAAGCTCAAATACCAACTTTGATGGAAACAGCTTGAAAAATGACGGAGTTTCATATAAACTTCCATCCCATATTTAAACCCCTTAGGGGTGGAATTTCCAATAATCCTTTCTTAGTGTGCGCTTACGTCATAAAAGGAACCAACTGTAAAAATTTCAAGTTTCTAACTTCAGTAGTTTAGGCTGTGCGTTGATATCTCAGTCAGTCAGGACTTTGAATTTTATATATATAGATAAGACTACTTTGCTAGTAGGATTCTATTTAAAAGAAAACATGTAGTAGATACGTTTCATACTACATTAATACGTAATGAGGTCGTGATTTGAGTTTCTAATGCTTGTTTGATAGTTACTTATTAACTTTCAAAGCCCATGTCTTAACAAGTAGGTATCATAACACGATAAATTGATTCAAACAGGCGCCATTTCTTTGAATGGAATACCATGGGTGGAATAAAATGATTTTTTTATTTTTATTTAGTAAGAAGATAGCCCTTGACTGCGATCTCAACTGATGGTAAGTGACGATGTAGTCTAAGATGGTGGCGGGGTAATATGGAAGGGGTATAGCAGTGTAAATTCAACTCATACTCCTAATCGATTTCTACACGCCATCGTGTCGGAACGCTAAATCGCTTGGCAGCACGTCTTTGACGGTAGGGTGGTAACTAGCCACGGCCAAAGCCTCCCACCAGACCAGACCAGAGAGAATCTAGAAATTATAAATTCCCAAATTGTCCCCGCTGGGAATCGAACCCGAGACCTCCCAGTTATAATACCACAGCGCTCGACACTGCGCCAGGGAGGTTGTCAAATTAATGAGTATCTTACTTCTTACTAATATTATAAGGTAGACAATGCGCGCGCTTTCGTCCGCGTGGATTAAGGATTTTCAATCCCGCGGGAACTCTTTAATTCTCCGGGATAAAATGTAGCCTACGGGTTAATCCTGGGTGTGAGGAATAAACATGCATACAAACATACAAACTTTCGCCTTTATAATATTACTTAATGTGATAATGTGATGGTATGCGAAAGTATGTGTGTTTGATGGTTTGTTTGTTTGTCCTTCAATCACGCTGCAACAAAACTACAGATTGACGTGTTTTTTTTTGCATGGTAGTTGAAAACCTGGAGAGTGATATGGACTAATGTTATATTATAAAACATAGAAAATCAAAGAGTTCGCGAGGGATTTTAAAAACTAAATCCACGCGAACGAAGTCGCGGACATCAGCTAGTAAGTGGGCAATGTTAGCCCAGTGGTGAAGGTTCCTTTTCGCGGACTCTGGGGTTCGATTCCAATCAAGCACCTCTAATTTTTCGGACTTGTGTGTTCTGAGCAATTTAATTATCACGAATAAAATGTAGCCTATATCACCCGGATCACAATAACGATTGACACCTCATCAAAATCGGCACAGTAGTTTAAGTGCTTACCTGCATACAACGTAAATAGTAACATACATTCCTACATACTACTAAAATCATAACCCTTCTGTTTGGCTTTACTGAGTCGGACAAAACGACCGATATCATTTTATAGAAGTTTTATAGTGACTAAAAAATTAACGATCGAAAGATTAGGCTGACAGCATACAAAAAAAGAAGGACACTATGTCAAAGACACAGGCTTTCAACGCAACGTCTAAATAACGGCAGTGGCCATACTTTCCTTACCCAGCTAAGACGATGTTAATGACCTCAGAACCTGCTTATCTCAGCTTATCTCAAAAGTAAGTCAATTGAAATGTAAGTAAAATTCTTGCGATACAAAGGTAATTTAGTATCTTACTGTCATATTGGCTGTATAGTTGTTGACCTTAGCCGAATTTAAAGCCTTTAGCTTTTTAAATTTCTGAACGAAAAAGCTCTTTGTTATAAAAAAGCCATAAAAGAGCTTTTTATGGCTCCTTTACTTATAAAAATATGTATTGTTATTTTTTATTTGTATTAAAATGATATTTAAATAACTATACCTAATAAAATGAACGTTATTATTTTACAATCCCTTTATGCCCTTTATACATGACCATGTATATTCCTTTACCGCGTAGATTGCAAAAAAAAAAGAATTCAGCCGGGTTTTTAAAAGGTCAACTGTATGATTTGCAAAAAATAAAATATTATTATGGTACCTACTAGGCAAATAAATTGTAACGATTTTGCAGACCCTTTTTACATGCTTTAGTATGTATCTATCTACCACATTCCTTTGTCTATTACATTTAAAAAAAAAAATTCAGTAGTGGTCAAGGTCGATATTACGATTTGCAAAAAAAAAAAATTTTGTATACAGAAAATAAAAGAATGTATGTCATGTCGGTGCGACAAAAATCGGCCGCGGTCGGTCCGGGTCGGATTCCATACGGGACCGTGTTTCGTTCATTTCACTGACCTACATTTACACAACGGAACGCGACCGACTCAAACTCACGACCGGCCGCACTTTTTACAACTTTTTAGTTGCAAATTGAGTTATATTTATGAGACGTTCGGAAATTTGGTTGACTTTTTTTTAACTAATAGAATATTATATTTTATTGCAAGTGGATTGGAACGACAAAAACATTTATAATAATAATAATTAATAGTAAACGATTACAATAAAAAATATTTTTTTGCTGAACTTTACTTAGGAACTTGATAATTTTAATGTAAAAAATTCTTCATTATTTTTTGTTTGCATTGTAAATGAGAAATATAAATGTAAATGGGGTCGAATTTTTACGAAATTATAGTGTTTTTTTTAATTGTTATTAATTAATTTCCAACAAAAAGAAATTTCGAAGAACTCTACATTTTCGTGTCGTAAAATTAAAATGTTCTTAAATCTCGGATACGTAGTTATTTGAGCTTATTAGTGATAATAAATTCGCTCGTTTAAGAAACTAAGTGGCTAGGGTTTAAAGGCTTAGTAGCTTTCCTTCAATAAACATTCTGGTTTTATTTCTGTAGTGCGGCCAGTAGGAAGAGCAACAACCTATGATTGCAGGGCCGTTATTCCCGATCGTCTCGGCTGAGCACTGATAAAGCTATAAAAAACGGGCTCTTTCATCCATGTCTCAGTACTTTTGTAATTTTAAGCATTAAAATTAAGACAAGATTAAGGATTTCTAAACGTCTCTAGCATATATATTTTTTTTTCGAAACGAACGCTTCCAAAATCATCGCATTAAAAAAATAAAAAATATATTGTCTATGACCGTGACATATAAAAAACCTTGTAATAAAATAAATAATTTACTTGTAGTAAAAAAATAATAATTTTATTCACCTGTTTAACGGACTTCACTACACACAATCACGAACTCATTATCCACGGCCACATAAACAGTTATTCGTACTATTTAAATACAATTAACGTAAAATAGACAAGCTTTTGTGTAAAAAAAAAAGAAAAGTTTTTTAATTGTCGAGGGAAATAGAGTGAAATGACGTTGACAGTTCCGCGCGCGCTTTTATTTAACTTTTTTAAATTCCGCGCTAGGCTCCAGCCTTGACCGCTAGGCGGCTCCGGTCATACTGCGAGACTTGACTTGTACGTATACAGTATACTGCCTTCTCAGGTCATGTATACTTTCCTACAGTTACTTTTCGCTTCGCTGCACTGATTACGGTCGCCTTTTTTCAGTTCGCGAAGGAAAGGCTTTATCGCGAACAAGCTTTTAGAGAGATATGCGATGTTTTCTTAGTTGAATAGTCTTAGCTTTTAACATTCCTGGGCCCCAAGTCTGCTATTTTACATGTCATTGTCATTGATCCGCAATACAATTACAATACAATTATCATTGGTCCAAAATTTCGTAGTCTACTAAATTCACAATGGTCGTTCGATTTCTTATAATTAGATTGTAATTTAATGATACCTCGGTATTGGAATTAGCTTAAAAAGCATTTCCCGAAATGAGTTTCAAAAAAAAACTACATATTAAAAACGTTTATTTAAGCTAGATTTAAAGCTAGATGTGTCAGTGGCAAACCATCGGTAAACAATTGTGACGCCATTGAATTAGTAGACTACCAAAATTGCTAAAAGTAGCAATTGGGATGTCATTGATAGGCAATGTAACTACAATTGCAATAGCAGACTTGGGCCCCTGGACGTGTGACTTCATCGCTGGGACAGGCTATACAGATACCGAGGTTTTTAAACAAAGGAACAGGATTCTATGTCGTTGAACCAGTATGGGTCTAGGATAAAAAAGCTTTCAGCTAGATCTATGGTTCGATTTCCGGCTAAATCAAAATTTATTGTTGTCACTTCAATTCCCTCTCTCTCTGCATCGTATCTCTGCAGTTTACAATTATTTTCTGGTACTGGTACTGATAATTAAGTTTTTGATTGAACGCTGTCTGGTGGGAGGCTTTGGCTGTAGCTAGTTACCTACCACCCTACCGTCACACACGTGCCGCCAAGCGATTTAGCGTTTCGGCACGATGGCGTGTAGAAACAGATTAGGGGTATGGGTTTTTACATGCCATACCCATTGCAAGTTAGTCCACTACCATATTAGACTGCATCGTCACTTACCATTAGGTGAAATCGCAGGCAAGGACTGTCTTGTCATTGAATAAAAAAAACGCGACGATACTGCTTAGTCGGCCTAAAAATGACTTGTCACCTTAACGACTATTGCGCTTCTTAGCACTATAGTTCGATGATTATAGACAAGCTTTTGCCCGCGACTTCGTCCCCTTGGGGTTAGGTTTTAAATATCGAAAACACTCTGTTTTTGCAGGATGCTCGTTGCTGCGTGATTGAAGGACAAAGCAACAAAAAATAAAGTAATAAAGTGTTTTTTTTTTATTCGGTGATAAGATGGCCCTTGTCTGCGATCTCACCCTGATGGTAAATCACGATGCAGTCTAAGATGGTAGCGGGCTAACTTAGAAGGGGTATACCAGTGTAAATTCAACCCATACTCCTAATCGGTTTCGACACGCCATCGTGCGGGAACGCTAAATTGCTCGGCGGTACGTCTTTGACGGTAGGGTGGTAACTAGCCACGGCCAAAGCCTCCCACCAGACAAATCAGTTTACAGTTTATATCATCTGTAAAAATCACGATCCATATGGATAAATACTTAAGTCTCGGGGCCCAAGTCTGCTATTGACATTGTAGTTTTATTGTCTATCAATGACATGACAATTGTTATTTTTAGCAATTGTCATGTCATTGATAGACAATTGAACCCCTGGGCCCCAAGTTAAATTGCTAAAAGTAGCAATTGGGATGTCATTGATAGACAATTGAACTATAATTACAATAGCATTGCAATAGCAGACTTGGGCCCCTGGCTGAGACAAAGCATGCTCTATAGACCTCAGCATTAGAGTATATCACGGAAGAAGGGAGACTTCGTTGGTTTGTATTCATAACACGCTCATTATGTACAAAATTATTCATATTACTCGGCGGATGCAATAAAGTTTTAAAATAAAAAAAAACAAAATCTCGTCGGCGATCTTTTATTTGAAAATGGACGTCATTTCCTTATCGGCAAAACCGCCCCGTGTCGTGTAGTACTTATTAAGTATAGTTTAGTTAGTTATTTTAAATATATTATGCATAGAAGGTATATGTATTGTATAGTATGGCCGACGATGTTTTGAAATGCTTTGAAACCCCGCCAGTTTTTTGAAAAAAAAAAAAAAAATACAGTTTTTCTTGTAATTCTTTATTATTACACCTAATCTGTTTCTATACGCTATTCGGCACAGATCTCGTCAAGTCGTCACAAATGAGAAGGGTTTAAAGGGTTTACCTTAGTCCACTTCTAGACTTGACACATCTTTCTATTACATAGGTACTATAAGTACGATGTTCATGCGATGTGTGTCAAGCAAGTTAGGCAAACTACAGAGTCTTGGTCACCGCCGAAAAGTTGCCGGCTTGTCGGTGTTTTATAGGATTTCTGTCGGTGAGTGTGCTCAGGAGCTTTTATCCCCCCCTTCACCTTTTTACCACTGCACTGCAAGACATAGGGAGAGCTTCCATCCCTACGTCATTGATATTCCACCTACGCGCACCAAGCGCTTTAAGTCTTCATTCCTGATTCGCACGGCTAGGGTCTGGAATGCTCTTCCAAGATCTGTGTTTCCTAACACGTAAAATTTGGGTATCTTTAAAATAAGAGCGAATAGGCATCTGGACAAACGCGTTACACCTTAGACCACATCGTCACTTTCCATCAGGTGTGATAGCGGTCAAGCGTGTGCCTAGGTATAATGTATTTAAAAAAAAGTAAGTGATATTTAATTGCGTAAAATGCGCATAACTTCGTAAACTCCGAACGCCAAATTCCAGAAGTTCCCCATCCCATTCAAATCCTATAAAATTCAAAATTACCTACCTTTTGCTGGTTCTCGCAATAATTACTGTAAATACCATAATAAAGCATGTGGGAAAACCTGTAAATCTATCAGGATTTGCATTCCTTAAAGGGCGTTCCTTTCACGGTAACTTTCTACCTAGTTACCAGACTGCTTACCACGACGAGGTTGCAAATTGTATTCCTAGTTAGTTATATCTTGAGTGATCCATATTGTTTAAAATGAACTTAAAACCATTTCTTTTAAGGTCTAGCATAGTTTGTTTCAGGTAGTATTGAAGGGGTGTGTTTGGTTTTATGGAAGAATTCGAGTAATTATCTTTAAAAAAGATTCATAAAAGGAAAAAGTTTATCAATCATTGCTGCACAAAGCGCGCATAGTTATGGAGCTTTTGTAAATAGTGAACTATGACGTCATAAAAATTTCAAGCACTTTTAGTAGTTTACCTAACTACTCAATAATTTCAAATGGTTTACTAACTTAAAAACGAACAGCGAATATTGTGTATTTTACTTATTTTAGAAAAGCTACGCAGGTGCGATTCTATTACATACTTATTCTATCCGATTCTATCGTATTATGTGAGCAAAGTTCCTTCAGAAAAAATATAATTTTGACATTGACATTTGATTGACAATTGACAATTGACAATACAAATTCAAAACCAAAAAATATTTTGAACTTACAGCTCAAATATATCACGCAATAAATTAAATTAAAACCTTTCTTTATATTATCTGAGTAAACTTAAGATTACATTTAATTTTCATTTTATTTAATACAAAGATAACTTTTTACGCCGCATCACCGCATCTCATAACCTAAGAATTTCACATGGCGAAAGCAAGGTAAGAAAACATTAAATTAGAAAACATTTATAAGTCTTGTATTGTTTCGAAAGAAAGAATCAAGTAATATATACCTAATCACGTCAAAAGCAATCAATAACTAATAGAAAACCAAATAATAATATTTATTATGAACTAAGATAGGTAAGGCTGTTATTTTGAAATCACAGACAGAATTTTTATTAGATGTTATAAATGTAATTAAAAATGTTATTGTTAAAATTGTTTGAACTGTTTCTGTGTTTTATATGTATTGTGTAAATATTTAGCATGGTTTTAGTAGCTGGGTTAAAGAATATATTTATTATTATAAATAAATTAGTACCAGTATCAACATTTTCAATTAATTTTTCAGAGGGGCCAAATCAGTGAAGGCAGCTGTTGCAAAGAAACACAAGCGTAAATCTAAACTCATTAAAAAGAAATCTAAAAATAACATTTTGAAAGTCAAACCTTTGCATCTGTCTGATGTGAAACCACCTTTAGACACATCAGAAGTTAAACCTGAAGCTGAAAATGAAACCAAAGCTCCTAGTGAAGATAAAAAGGTAATTGACATGTTGATGAAAACTTTGTAAGGAAAGTATTTGTAATTTTGTTATGAAAGCTTCTAACGAAATTTTTGAAGCTTTATTGTGGAAACACTGTATAAATAGCATAGTTTTGTTACCTAGGGGCCGTTCAAGTATTACGTAAACAGATTTATTACAATTATTTACCCCCCCATTCCCCTTGTCAGCAAAAGTAAGCAAAGCTCTTACCCCCTCCCCCCATGCTTACGATTCCGAAGTGTGGCGAAATTTATAATTGGTGAGGGTTGGTTGCATTATCTAGACTCCCCTACCCCCCATGTCATCCAAAATAAGCAAAACACCCCCCCCCCCTCAACCTTTTGTTTTTGAAAAGAGCAACCGCCGAGTTTATTGCTGGCTCTTCTCAGCAGGAAGGGAATTACGAAACAGTGATAGATTCATCAACAAATCAAATTATATTCTAAAAGTCCCAGAGAAACATTTTCTTTAAACTTTTGTCAAATTTGTTTTAGGTTACACCAAAATTGTCTACGGATCAATTTGCTGAAAGATTCCCGGTGTTCAAAGATGATGGACTCGTCAAAAAGTTCCTTGGTGTCACCATGACCAATAATCAGAAAGGTAATATACGACATGCCTGTGTGTGGGGACTTTTTACCTAACATATTTGTGTATTTCATACTTTTTTTTGAATAATAATAATAAATGTTTCTCGCTCCAAGAAAATTATAAGTGAATTTCTGCATTTTACAATGAAAAATCTTAATATTCTAGTTTTAGTTACAATAACTTTCATACTTTTATTTGATATCATTGGTTTGTCCTTCAATCAGTCAGAAATGGAGCAATAGAACAAAGTATGAACTTAAAAGTGTTTAATGTCATCATTTGTTGTTTTTTAAATAAAATTAAAATGAAAAATTCCATCACTGTGCAACTCAAAATCATGTACTGACTCTCCTAACACCTTGTACATTATGCATCTTAGAAGTAAAAAAAATTTCAGGCAGAATCCGTCAGACTCTAAGAGACAGCCTCAAGGGTACCTCAGATCAGCTACTACCTGATATTATCCACAACCGTGTACAATCTATAGTCAAGGAGACCACCACTCTAACAGATGCAGAGTTACGAAAAATACGAATACTCTACAACATGCTTAAAACTACAGTCGAAACAAAAGCCACTGAAGGGAAAGTCAAGAAAAATAAAAAAGGAAAAAATAAAAAAAGGAAAAACAAAGGAAACCAAAGTGAAGGGGACGAGAAAAGTGTAACAGAAGTGAAAAGTGAAACGGAAGTGAAAAGTGAAACAGAAGTGAAAGATGAAACAACAGAAAATGTAGAAATTAAAGATATTGTGGAGAAACCAGCAGGAGATGAAAAAGATGCAAATTTAGAAAAAAATAGGAAACAAGAGAAAGCCAATAATAGTATAAAAGGCCCCAAAAGATATGTCGTGTTTGTCGGGAATTTACCTTTAGATATTGACAAAGAAAGAGTGAGTGAGAATTTTTATACATTTTTTTTTTTAAATATTTTTAGGGAGCAAACGAGCAGGCAGGTCACCTGATGTTAAGTGATTACCGCCGCCCATGAACATTTGTAGCACCTGAGGCACCACCAATGCGTTGCCAGCTTTTCAGGATTTTGTTGGTCCGCCCCTTGAATAACCTCATTTTGTAATTTAGTGGGGACACAGTCGCAAGAAGTTGTTTCCACAGTTTTTTTTTTCTGGTGGATTAATAATATTAATTAGAGTGAATTAATTACTTTCAGATAATGCAACATTTTAAGGATTTCAAAGATTACATTGTGGATGTAAGAATCCCAAAGCAGAAGCCAAACAAGAAATCTGGTATTGCTTATGTGGAGCTCAAGAATGAACTGTGTTATGAGGTAAAGTTTACCCAACTGCCAAAGAATTCCTGCCTGATTTTAAATAAAAAAGTCTCCGTTCTTTAGGAGATATATTTTCAAAAATCCTCATATAGATACCTCCTCATAATAGCAATCTGTATGCTAAAAATTCATTAAATTAACATTAAGTCAAAACTTGACTAAGCATCGAACTAAAATAAACCTAATTATATTAAAGTCCTGTATCGAATTAAAGTCACAAAATCAGTACGACCAATTTTAATTTGCCCATCATCATAGATTTTTTTTTATTTTATTCGATGACAAGATAGCCCTTGACTGCGATCTCACCTGATGGTAAGTGACGATGCAGTCTAAGATGGTAGCGGGCTAACTTGGAAGGGGTACAGCAGTGTAAATTCAACCCATACCCCTAATCGATTTCTACATGCCATCGTGCCGGAACGCTAAATCGCTTGGCGGCACGTCTTTGACGGTAGAGTGGTAACTAGCCACGGCCAAAGCCTCCCACCAGACAACTAGATGTATAAAAATTCATGCATGAAATTGAGTTCTAATTCAATGCTGTTATGGTTCACTTTACTTTGACACTAATGCCATCGTATTCTTATACGATAAATCGAAGTAAAACAAGCATACTCTTGTTGTTTTCAGTTGGCGTTGTCCAAACACCACACGATGTTGGAAAATAAAAGGATAAATGTGCTCTACACCACTCAGAAGGACAGCAAGATTAGCAAAACTGAGGCCAAGGTGATTATCAGATAAAATAAATAAATGGTTAAAGGTACAGACTGAAAACTGAAAGGTCGCAGGTTCGAATCCCACTCGTTGGACTATTGTCGTACCCACTTTTTTTTTTTTTTTCTACTAAAGCTAACTTCACTTCTAGCTAAAGCTTTCCGCTTATTTGGAGGGGAGGGAAGGGTATTACTCAAATACCTTATTCCACCATCTCTCTTCTACAACCGCACCGCTCGTCACCGAACACAATTTCACCCTCACCACCTGGGTGCCTGGAGCACTTCCACCATCCGATGTTCCAGATCCTTTTTTCCACGTACTTTGAAACTGTGGAACCAACTTCCTGCGACGGTGTTCCCACTGAATTACAACATGGGGTTATTCAAGGGCCGGACCAACAAACTGAAAGGCTGGTTATGCATTGGTGGTGCCTCTGGTGCTACAAGTGTTCATGGGCGGCGGTAGTCACTTAACATCAGACTCGCCTGCTCGTTTGCTCGCTAAAAATATAAAAAAAAAAAAAAAAAACTGGATGAACTTGTGGAGTCTCCATGCAGGTTTCCTTCATCATTGAAGCATGTGCTATTTAATTTAACGCACAATAACTTCAAAAAGCCCGCGTGTGCCCGCGATCGAACCTGTGACCACCTGATTAGAAGACCGCAATTTTCACCACTAGGCTATAACTGCTTTTTGTTGTTATCAATCTTTATTCTTACTAATATATACACGGAGTTATTTTATTCCCCGTAAACCCTGAAGTAGGCGAATGTGCTCATGACACTGAACAACTTTCCCCAGGGAACATAGGTCGAAATATGAAAAAAAATTTTGAACCTCCCATAGTAAATCAATCAGCTAATCGTCAATTTTGTATGGAGGGTCCAATTTTTTTTTTTCACATTTCGACCTATGTTCCTTGGGGAAAGTTGTTCAGTTTCATGAGCACATTCACCTCCTTCAGGGTTTACGGGGAATAAAATAACACCGTGTATATAAATGCGAAAGTGGGTTTGTTGGTTTGTCTTTCAATAACGCTGCAACAGAGCTACGGAACGTGATTATTGCTTGAGTATAGTTGAGGACCTGGAGAGTGACATAGGCTACTTTTTATCCCGGAAAATCAAAGAGTTCGCTCGGGATTTTAAAAACTAAATCCACGCGAGCGAAGCCTAGTTTTTTTTTTTAATTTACATTTTTATCAATAGAATGAAATTTCTTGCAAATTGTTACAGAGATGCTATAGATATCTTCTGTGATAATATATCGTCTATTAAAAGGAAATTAAGCACACTTAAGTTTAGTTAGGATTTATTTGCAGTTTTTGTTTATCTGTTGTTTCTTTTTTTTTTGTTACTGTATGTACCCTCTATCACGCATGTCACGTCCACATCGAATAGACTCAATTGCGGAAGATGTACATTCATAAACTTGCCTCATTAATAAAAAAAAAAAAAAGAAGCATGATAGTGATGAATTCATTTGTAGGGCAAGGCAGCGAAACTGGTAGCGCTGCAGAAGTCCGGCAAACTGGCCGGCAGCATCCCGCTCAATAGGAAGAGGAGCCAGCGCCGGCTGAAGGCGAAGCTGGCGCGGGCCAAGCTCGAAGCGGAGGCTTGAATATACTTTTCACCTCACTAGCTCAAAAAGAGCGCCTTTGCTGTCTGAAACCAGTGAGCAAAAGTCGTTTTTGCTCACTCAGTGTGAGAAAGTCAAGAAAAGTTCAACACTTTTTCTCACTACACGTAAAAACGATTTTTGCTCACTGGTTTTAGACAGCAAGGGCGCCCTTTTTGAACTATTTATTTATTCTTTACATTGTAATCTTAAAAACTAACTACTACTACTAGTGAGCGCGATAGCAAAGTTTTTGTTTCTTGTGCATTTGAATACCTCACTACACTCAGTATTCTAAGATATAATTATAGGATATTAGGAATCCTTCGCCCTCTCGGGGCTCAAACTAGGCACTCGCAACAAAAATGAACTTTGCTACCTTGTTGGACAAATAACTATTACCTTGTTCAAAATGGACGTGGAAAATAATTACCAACTTTATTTGCGGCAAATTCACACCATCCATATAATTGCGGAAGCGACGCAACAGCAAAAACTTGGTATATAAAGTCTGTTCAGTAAGATAGTGACGCAAATAAATTTTTACACGTTGAATTTTGAACATACACAACAGAAAACATAGAAATTTTAAAGAGATGGCTTTTAATTCTGTAAACAATATAAGTTTAATTAAAATATAAGTGTTAATTTTACGGTAGTTCTGTTTCATTTTTTGACCCATAATGTACAAAATATGCAGCCGAAGGTTGTGGCGACAACCGATTAATCGGTTTCGGCTAGAAATCGACTTCGGTTGTACTGCCACTGCATCCCAGCTTAGTATTGACTGGCCTGGCGCACTCCACAGTAAACGGAGTAAATGCGTACCTCTTCGAAAGGCCTTAATTCAGAGAGTGTGAAGGGATAAGAGTTATGTGATAGAAAGAGAAAAGTCTAGGTGAATAAGACGGTAGGTAAGTAGCGATGTGTCAACCTGAATTGCACTTTATTGTGTCAACAAGAGTCGCTATTTACTTAAATCATTTTGCAAATTGAATCTTCTGTACCTTTAGGTATTATTAGGTATTGAGTAGCTTTTCCTATACTACTTATGCAAGATTTGTAGGGCTAAAATGCGCGCCTTAATTTCTATAGATTCACGACAGCCCTCTTGGTCTATGAGCTAACTAAAGTATAATATAGTCAGATAGTAGTAGTAGGGATACAACTTTGTGTCGTAATTATTTGGTAGGTATTTATTATGTATGGTAAGTAAAGAAAACAAAGACAGAGTGCTTCAAAAATTATTTATTTATCCGTATATATAATTTATATATCCATTTTATAGTTAAAATCAACCAATTCACACAACATAAACCTATAGTAAGTTCTCGTACACACCAAAATATGTTTTGCGTTCAAACATCGACCTTATGTGTGTGGCAGTAGAGTTGAGGTTACAAAAAACATATCTTGGCAAAATTACAGACTAAAAAAACTAGATATACAATAATTTAAAGAGTCCTGTCTATTTCGTAGATAGTCTGTGTTGCACAGATTCAAATTAATTTTATTTTCACCTGTGTCACAGCACAGTGTCTAATTATTATTTTAAAATAGTTTTTATATTATTTTAAAATTATTATCAATATTAATAGCTGCATTAATTAAGTAAAAACAATTTTTAATACTTTAAAATACTCGAGTAAAAAACACATTTTGTGCTTAGGAATGACGCTATATGCTAGTATAATATAAAATAATAATATAAAACTATATATAATATAGTGTCAAACGTGCTGTTTTATACAGACAGACAAGCAAGCATACACATTAATCAATGTTAATTTTACATACAATTTTGTACCAAAATCTATTTACGAAAAACGTTAAGTAATTTACACGTAAAATCACCTAATATGTGAATTTAATGTTGTTGTGATAACATCTCTTTATAAAAGATCTTGAAAAAAAAAAAAAAAATTAAGTTTCAGAAACTTCTAAAGTAAACTAAAAATCACTCCTGCCACATAAAATAAAATTTTACAATAACACATCCTGATATTAAAATAGAAAATAAATTAAAAGCGAAATAAAATTTTGAAAAATTCCACTCTGCTTTTGTCCATGTCATTACAAAATTCGATAATTAATGTGTACGCTTGATTTTCAAAAACATAACTTAAATATCACTTCTTTAAAACATACAGAGTTATCGACTGGTTTCTCTACAAACCAAAAAAATATATATACATATACATGTTTCACACAAAATTGCTTGCAAAATTATTTATTTATTTTATTTTATTACTTTGCAAATCAAATCTCAAAATCAATGAAATGTGGAAAATAAAATCGAATATACTGATTAAAATCAAATGGATCTACACAAGTATTTACTGAAGATAGCTTTTGTTATTTGTCGTATGGTAGTTTCTGCCTTTGCTAAATCCCTTTCGTTTCGTTGAAAGACTTTCGTACAGGTGTGTTAACAGCCTAAAAGTTTAGCAAGAAAATGTTAGAATTATTTTGCTATAATCCGCCAAGAGAAAAAATCTGTATCGTCAAACATGCAATTACAAGCTAAGCACCGCTTACCTCCCCAACCAAGCAAGAAAGCATGTTATGCCACCACTCAGTGGTGGTGGCATTGCTTGCTTGGGAACTTGGCTCTCTTGCTTGGTTGGGGAGGTAAGCGGTGCTTAGCTTGTAACTGCATGTTTGACTACATAGATTTTTTCTGTTGGCGGATTATAGCAAAATAATTCTAACCTTCTCTTGCTAACTGCAAAGTAATGCCTGCTTCTATCCAATAGACTGAAAGGATTTTAAAATGTAAAAAGTTCGTACGTGTGTAGATTAGAAAATGACAAATTGAAAAACCTTTTGCACTCCTTTCGTGCAATAATGTTTTATCTCGAAAACTAGTGATTTTAATAAGTTATGTAGAAAAAAAATCGCCTTTTCATGTTCTATGAAATCTACATTAAAAGTTGAAAAGTAAACTTTCACAAAAAAAAAAAAAGTATAAAACTAAGATATCACACCCATTTGAAACTTTTAGAAACATTTTTTTTAAAGATTTAGACACATTTTCTTAATTTTTTTTTAAAGATAAAACAGTGTTACAACAAAGGGTGTTTTGTTTTCATTTATAGGTTGATTCCAATACAAAATGAAGCATTTTTCTACTAGCCAGAAAAATTCAACCTTCTGGACTTTTAACGTAAGTACTAGTGTATTTATTAATTCCGATCGTAGAAAATAAATAAACCTTAAAATTATTCAACTAAATTTCATTTTGTTAATTAATTAATTAATTATTATTAATATTACTTATACTTTTTTTTATTTTACAAGCGTATTGCCAGTGTGTTTAGCGATTGAAATTGGTAATACTACGAAAAAAAATAATTAGGTACAAATCTAATTATTGTAGACAACGTTGTCGAAATTTTGTTAAAATATGCCGCGTTTGGAAAAAAAATTTAAAGATTCAATTCAACATTAAATTCGGTGTGGGATTTAACGATTTTTTTTTCTAAAAGTACCTACACATTTTTTAAAAATCTATTTATAAGTAGTATTTTTAAAATCTATTTAAAGTATATTGTACCTGAATTCATAAGCTTATTAACGTAGATCAAACGCGGCATAGATATTATCAAAATTGGAGACATTTATTTCCAATGTTAAAGGAAAATACAGAATACAGTGTAATTTTAACATAAAAAAAAAATACTGAAAGTATTCCATTTTTACACAGTAATGTATTTTAATGACTGAAATTTTTACACAGTTAATTATTTATTTTCACCAACATTCATATTATTTTAACAACCCGCATTGCATTTGACAAATTTAGGCCTAAACTACTCTTATTCGTTTGATTTATACTATATTTTTACGAAGTATAGCAGGTTCTGACCTTTGCTCTGAACATAATTAATATTGCAAACCTAACATTTCACTAACTTCACTTGCAAATATAATAATGTCGCTAACATAAAAAACTTGTGAGTGAAGTTAGGTGTAGGCTTAAAATCACGACTGTTTGCATTTGAAAAGGGCTATAGAAGACCAATCGCTGATATATTTAGTCGCACGAAGGAGGTGGGTTGATAAGGCCCAATTTCCGCCCCTCATACACTCGAAAAAAAAAGTTCCAGATTCCGGCAAATTGTAAATGTATTTATATACTTGAAGATATAAACTTTATTTTAATATAAAGTTTAGGTGATAAAAAAAATAGTAAGTCCCAGAAAATATTAGCCAAAAAGAGAGTGTTTCGGCTTTTTCATACATTTTAGTCGTTTTTTTAAGCTTTGATTTAATATTTTAGAATGAAGCGTTCACGGAACCAAAATTAATTAATACTCATATAAAAGCTTATAAAAAGGAGCATAATTATCAGTAACGTTTACCATGGTTCATGGAAGCAAGTCAGAACCGTTCCTACTGTTGCTATACTCCATCTACGGATGTTACAGTTTCAATCCAATTTGTAAGAATTCATTACAATTAATTGTTTTCGTGTGTTATCGACATTAGAAATTAGTGTTCGTGTGTAATCGACATTAGAACATTAAGATGACAATGACAGATGACTAAAATGATTTTTTCAAGAAATCTTACGTCGGAATAGGCTGTATGGTTATAGATCTTTGCCTGTTCCGAAGAGGGTCGAATGAAGAACAACATAATTATATTTAAAAAATTACAATTTCACAATGATTTGTGTAATTGTAATTTTTCAACAACTACTTAACTGTTGTAACTGACATCTAAGAATTCTAAAAAAAAAAAAGAAAAAAGAAAAGAATTTATTAACAATCTGTTTGGTCTTCGTAGCACATTGTTACTTCGATTCTCGTCAGTGGATAGACACCTTTATAAGACCACAATGCTCATTGTTATGCCAGAAAGGTTCACTTTAAAGTTATATATGAAACAAATTGGATTGAAACGAATTCACGAACAATTTTGAAGTAATACAATATTATATTATATTTTTTTTTACACCCAAAATACATTTGGGTCGTTCTACTTTTCTACCGACAATAGTCTGTCTTTCTTCTTATTATGGCATCTCGTTGGAGTATTAATATAAACGGTTTTTTATTCGGTTCGAATAAACGTCCATATTTTTCTTATCTATTAATATTATGTCATTTTTCATGTTCTCTAACCAGCATATTTTATACGTTCGTTTTCCGTATAATGCCGTGACAGAGTGGTAAACTGAAATGTTGTCTCCACAGAAAAAGGCCACTCTGTCACATTATTTTTTCAAAAACTAACATTAAAAAAGAATCAATATTAGCTAGGAAGGAAACTTTAATTAGTACTAATGAAAACACAGATACAGTTTTTTTTAAATCCCACACATAAAACACAATTATAAATAGTTCAAAAACCAAAAAAACAGAAAAACGTCGTTTCATTGTCGGTAGAAAAGTAGAACGACCCATTTACAGATCGACTAAACTTACAACTGGCCAATTCAGTTATTCAAAAATGCAGAGAGAGTTCCATCTTAATTTTCTTATGCCCCATTCACATGGAGATAGTGCTCCGACAGCGCGCGATACTCGCCTGAAACCGGTGCAACTCTCTACATGTAAAGGCGGCTTAACACTTTCGCATTCGTTGCTAAGCAAAACTTATATAGAAAAAATAATAATATTCGAAAAAACATGACATCGACGCGAAATTCTCTATACTTAAAAATATTTATATCCACCTAAAGCCGATCGCAGCAGCACCTGCCGAACGCAACGCACTTTTCAGTACCAAAAAGCCGCCAGTACAAATGATACGACGCGTTCGATGCTGACGATTCTTGCTTTACGTATTTCCAGTACAAAAAATGCGTTGCGTTTCTTGCAGATATGCGACCAGCTTAATACTTTTAAAACCTCAGTTTAACCACTAATATGTACAGTTGGCTACATTAAATACAAATTACATTCAACATGTGCGTCACCACTTCTAGATTATATCCCAGTCGAATAGAAATATCCAATCAATGACAGCGTGTTAAAAATCAGCTACACTGACAGCGTAGTTAATTTATTTCATTACACTAATTTGAACCGTATGCATAAGTAAATAAAGCTGAGTTTATGTTGTTATTGTTACCATTAATAAAAATTTCAACTCAGTTAAAAATGCCCAAACCATTTGTTATACATGTCTTCTATTGAACAAGGGGTTGTTAATTTTATTGTATTGTTCACAAACCCTTGCGCATTAAACAGTTCCATTAAATTCTAATGAACAAGGAAAAATTAATATGCAATCTGGAAATTACCGTTAAATGATGTTTCCACATCGTACCGGAACGCTATTTCGCTTAGCGGTACGTAGTTCCGATTTCAATATCCGAGAATTCTGTCACAGGCTAAGTAAGATTTTGCCTTTTGCTCAGCTAAGTTAAGTAGAAGCAAAGTTATTTTAGTACACTCAATAAATCACAGTCATAGTCTATGTCATAGAAGACCCTGTATTAATTGAAAAAGTAAGTAAAATAATTTTTTTATTTAAAATGCAAATTAATTCTAGCGATAAGCCTATTGTTTGCAAGGTGTATGTACAATAAAGAATATTTCATTCACATTTCATTCATTCAAATGAATGATATTTCTCTTGACGTGCTTGGACACTTCTATGCGACCGGTGCTTACATACAATCACATATATTTTTACATGAGATTCCCCAATATACAATCTGTCTAAGCCAAATATTCTCGTCACCATATTTTAGTTGTTTAAATTTTCATTCAGGAATGTATCAAGTCATATTCTTATATAATTCGAATGAGTAGTTTCGTATAGTTAATCAATGACTCTTAATAATTAATCTTTCCTTAGGGGTCCATTAGGTTACTAAACCTTTAAAGTAAGTACCCTTAGTACGAGTTTGCACTATCGAAAACGTTGACTGAATTTCTCGAATCGACAAAAAATAATGTCAGACTGAAATGAACTTAACGGTTCTTGTATTAAAGTCGTATATTCAGTGTATGTACCACCAAGTGTGAACTGGGTGGCGCTGGCTTTAAATGAGATAAAATTTAACCTTAAAATAAGTCTATTAAGGTCTATTATACTTTGATGTTCGAAGAGATGGTCGTTGGGGTCCCAAAGTGCTGGAGTGGCGACTCTGGACCCCCGACGAGATCAGACGAGTCGCAGGGAGGTGCTGGATACATGCGGCGCAAGACCGGGAGCTGTGGTCCATGCAGGAGAGCTTTTTTGCCTGATAAAGTACGCTGGCAATCTTGCATTTATTCTGTCTAGACGGTTCTGTTGGGCAACTGTATAGTTCTCTAGATTGTGGTATAAGGATGGGAGATATTTACGTCAGCTTGGTTGTCTGTAATGTTCTTTAGATCGTGGTATAAGTACGAGCGATAGTACCATGTCAGCGCTCCTCAAAGAACTGCCTCTAGTTTGTGGTATAAGTATGATACGTAGTGGTATATCAGTCGAGAAGCCAAAGCTTAAAGAACAGCCTCTTGTTTGTGGTATGATACGTAGTGGTATATCAGCCTAGAAGCTAGCGCTCCTTAAAGAACTGCCTCTAGTTTGTGGTATAAGTATCATAGGTTATGGTATATCAGCCGAGAAGCCAGCGCGGCTCAAAGTACTGCCTCTAGTTTGTGGTATGATAGGTAGTGGTATATCAGCCGAGAAGCCAGCGCGGCTCAAAGAACTGCCTCTAGTTTGTTGTATGATAGGTAGTGGTATATCAGCCGAGAAGCCAGCGCTTCTCAAAGAACTGCCTCTAGTTTGTGGTATAAGTATGACAGGTAGTGGAATATCAGCCGAGAAGCCAGCGCGGCTCAAAATACTGCCTCTAGTTTGTGGTATAAGTATGAAAGGTAGTATAATATCAGTCGAGAAGCAAGCGCTCTTCAAAGAACTGCCTCTAGTTTGTGGTATAAGTATGACAGGTAGTGGTATATCAGCCGAGAAGCCAGCGCTCCTTAAAGAACTGCCTCTAGTTTGTGGTATAAGTATCATAGGTTGTGGTATATCAGCCGAGAAGCCAGCGTGGCTCAAAGTACTGCCTCTAGTTTGTGGTATGATAGGTAGTGGTATATCAGCCGAGAAGGCAGTGCTCCTCAAAAAACCGCTTCTAGTTTGTGGTATAAGTATCATAGGTTGTGGTATATCAGCCGAGAAGCCAGCGCTCCTCAAAGAACTGCCTCATGAAGTGGCCGGCTCTTCCCACGGGGCTGTAGTCTTCATTGAACACCTCACAGTTGCTGAAGATCAGACGTACGTCTGACGCGAATTCTTCTTTGCATTTGTATCTGAAAGAAGAAAGGAGGACGGGTAAGAGTGGATCCAGACACAAAGTTAACAGTTTTTGTACGGTCTATGTCGAAACCGTACAATTCGCCCAGCCATCATTTACGCATTATTATAAATACGCTTTTCATTTATTACATCAGTGCACATAACATCGCATCGCGCTCACACTACTGCAATTAGGTTATTATTAGCTTAAGTAGGGGCCAATAAACTTAAGACTTCTACTCAAGCAGTTTCATTACTGTACATATGGTCCTTCGAGCCGGTTGTAATCATCCATCATTATTGAGCTGCCAGTCAAAGTCTCGTCAAAATCAGCCCAGCCGTTCCCGAGATTAGCCGGAACAAATAGACAGACAACATTTTAAATTTTTTTTATCCTGATCCTTCCCTATTCTGTTTGGACCTGGAGTGACATAGACTACTTTTTATCCTGGAAAATCAAAGAGCTTTCGCGGGAAAATTACATCCACACGGACGATATCACGGGCGTCCGCTAGTTTTAAAATAAAAATTGCTGTACCCAGAATCGTTGAGCTTTCGCTTGATGGTAGACAGGTCCATCGGGCACTTGATGACCTTTCTGTATTGCGGGAACTGTTTCGTGTTGACTGGGACCAGGAACGGCCAAGCGTGCTCGTGGCACTCCATTTCGTTAAGGAGGTTCCTGGAAAAGGGTTCTATTTTAACAGACTTCCAAAAAAGGTTCTCAATTCATCGGAATCTTTTTTTTTTTATGTATGTTCCGCGATTACTCGAAGACGCCTGGACCGATTTGGATTTTTTTTTGTTTGAAAGGGTATACTTCCCAGGTGGTCGCAGTGTCATCAGGTCAGGATCTGATGTTGAGATCCTGGAGAAATCGAGGGAACTCTTCAAATTTTATAGGCACAATTGATATACTTTGTGGTGGCGTTTGAAGTCAGTTTTGTATTATTTTTATAATAAACTAGCTTTAACCCGCGGCTTCGCTCACGTTAGGTTCGATTTTTTAACCCCCTATTTAATCCTCTTGGGGTTGAAATTTTCCAAAATCCTTTCTTAGCGGATGTCTACGTCCTAACAGCTACCTGTATACCAAATTTCAGCTCGATCGGTCCAGTGGTTAGAGCTGTGCGTTGATAGATCAGTCAGTCAGTCAGTCAGTGAGTCAGTCAGTCAGTCAGTGAGTCAGTCAGTCAGTCAGTGAGTCAGTCAGTCAGTCACCTTTGCCTTTTATATATTTAGATATCAGCCAAGCTGAAGTTGACTAATATCCTTCTGACCCCTCCAAATAATCGGAAAGCTTCTGCTAGGAGTGGGTACGACAATAGTGCAACGGGTAGGGTTCGAACCTGTGAGCTTTCAATTTATATTTAAAAGAACCTGACTGCATCTATATGCTGTGTACAGATCGACCGTTCCTTAGAACAAAGTCTCATCTGCTAAATTCACAATTCACTTGAAATTTGAACCTTAAAGTCACATCTGCAAGGCTCAAATCTCAAGTTATGAATTTAGCAGATGGGACTTTGTTCTACGGAACGGTCGAGATAAGAGTCAACTTACTTGCAGAACTGCATGTCTTTGAGTTGTTTTTTGGCACTGTTTTTCTCTTTTTTGGCACGGGATAGCAGTGGCAGATTTTCCGACTCGGGTTCTTCTACTGCAAACAAGATAGGGTATTTTACCACTACTAAGAAGAAATCTAAAAATATATAAATTAGATAGCTTAGTTAATTACAAATCGGGAAGTGTTAGTTTCAGTACACAAAATTTTAAAATAAATTTTATATTTTATTTCAAAGTTTTCACTTTTTTTTATTTGCGGCAAGTGCGGTACTTATAACAAAAACAATTTTAAAATTTTTTGTTTGTTTGTCTGTTTGTTTGTTGCCGCTAATCTCGGGAACGGCTGGACCGATTTTGACGGGACTTTCACTGGTAGATAGCTGATGTTATCGGGAGTAACATAGGCGACTTTCAAAAGAGGAAGAGAAGGAGTTGTGTTTTCTACCTATATATATCGATATCTCCGTGATTTCTAAACCGATTTGCGTAAATCTTTTTTATTTTGATTTAGTTTTTAATAATCCCGTGGGAACGCTTTGATCTTCCGGATTAATAAATAGCCTTCGGTTCAGTTCTTGTTCGGTTCTCGTCGGGCGACCGACTTACCGCATCGCATTGTTCGCCCGCGCTATTTTTTCTTTTTGCTCGGCTTCTAAGTCGTACCGAGATATTGAATAGCCTATAACCTTCCTCAAGAATTGGGCTATCAGATACAAAAAGAATTTTTCAAATCCGACTGATAGTTCCATAGATTAGCGCGTTCAAACAAACAAACTCTTCCACTTTATTATATTAGTACAGATAAATTAAAAAAAAAATTAAAGTTAGGTTTTTTTAAAGCTTGAACTTATTGCATTAAAACTGACCGGGACCGTCGACTAGGTCACTGTCATCGTGCTGTAGGGCTCCGTTGCCGGCCACGAACTGTAGGGCTCTGCGCTTCTCCGCCGGTGGGCCTTCATCTGCCGGTATTTCTGGTACCACTGAAAAAAAAAAAAAATAGTGCCTTAAACATTCCTACAACATAAGTTACTTAAATTTAGTTAGGTATATCAAAAAAAAAAATTTAGATCAGAACTTTAATAAAAATTAAATACAATTGGGCCGAGGATATATTTTGGACAGCCCTAGCACAGGCTACGGTCTAATTGGGCTGCCAGTTGCAATCACCAGTCACAAGTTTTAGTCTAATGCTTTGTTTGGTCTATAAATTATGGTGTAAATTGTGTTCACCCTTTTTTTGTCTTTAAATAAATAAAATAAATAAATAAATAAAAATAACATTCGTAGCAGCTAACCTATAACAGCTAATTTCGGATGTAGATGTAGTGTATCGATTATATTATAGAATATAACTAGTTACATGTGGAAAAGTCGCATGCGTTCTGTCTCTTGTCACTGTTACACTATAACTCTTGTAAATCGAACAGATTACAAGAATAAACACAAATATAATATAATGAATGAGACTGAAAGGTCGCAGGTTCGAATCCCACCCGTTGCACTATTGTCGTACCCACTCCTAACACAAGTTTTCACTTATTTGGAGGGGAGAGGAGAACATCAGTCAAGTTCATCTTGGCTGATATTCTTTTTTAAAAAAGAAAAAAGAAAAGAAAAGAAAGAATGAATATTACGAATTACCTCTATATCGAAGGAATGTGTCAAAAAAAAAAACAGCTAATTTCTGTGCTGATTCCAAGTGCAGCACTGTACTAGACCTATCTAGTACCTTTTTCTTTATACAACAATTACAACCGGGGTATACCTAATCGGTTTCTACTCGCCATCGTGCCGGAACGCTAAATCGCTTGGCGGCACGTCTTCGGCACGTCTTTGACGGTAGGGTGGTAACTAGCCACGGCCAATTCTTCCCACCAGACCGGTGAATTAGTCGGGAGTGTTGTTAGCTATGTTTGATAAAAATCGGTCCAAGATGGCCGCCGTTACAAAATGGCGGATTACATATTTTTTCACAACTCCCTCAATATGGATATCAAATGAAAGGGCTTGACTAGTAGAATACTTGCTTGCTTTTTTCATGAGAATACTTTCAATCAATCTCTTAAACTTGTGTAAAGTCTAGAAACGACTGAAATTTTATTATGGAACGTCACGCCCATTCCCACAAACGATTTTCGGACTTTCTTGAGGCGCAGTCGAGGTATCACGAGCCAGTATAACTACGGTGGTGTCTCACCAGTGTGATGGTTGATCCCGTTCTCGGGCTCGGCGGCCTGCGCGGGTGGCGCGGGCTCGGCGAGCGGCTCGTCGAGCTTGTCGTGCTCCTTGTCCGGGGTGTGCGCGCGCGGCGGCTCTTCCGCCGTCGTCGACGTGGACGCGTGGGAGGCCGCTGGACTGGAGAAATATACATTTTATACAATGTGTAACAAAAGTGTGAAATAACCCTGAACGAGGTGAATGTGCTCATGAAACTGAACAACTTTCCCCAAGGAACATAGGTCGAAATGTGAAAAAAAAATGTGGACCTCCCATACAAAATTAACGATCTGCTGATTGATTTACTATGGGAGGTAAAAATTTTCTTTTCATTTCATTTCCTTCAGGGTTATTTCACACTTGTTACACGTTGTATAATCGGAATGAATCTAAGGCTGAAATGTATAAAGCGAACTCTCTCTCTGCTCATACTCAAGACAGGGTTAAAACAAGACAGATTATGTCAGAACATATTTGTTACTCGTTTCACCTCTAACTTAAGTCCGAGCTGAGCCAGAGCACGCTCTAGAGATCTCAGCATTAATGTGTAAAAGGAAAAGGTGACTGACTGTCTGACTGATTTATCAACGTACAGTTCATATCGCTGGACAGATCGGGTTGAAATTTGCGCCTCAGCGGCGCTATTGAGTGAGTGAACCAATGTTACACACTTGTACCATAATATACTATTTTTAACTTTATACAAACGATAGTAATTGCTGTAACTAGGCTTGCCAGGTCTTCAAACCGAAAAGTCGGACAGGCCAGCCAGTTTAGCCGGACATTTGTGTAAAAAGACCGGACACCCTTATTTTTTAGACCTAGTACAAAATGGCAATTTTTTTTAAAAGCCCGCTTGCGCAAGCGCAGCGGTACAAGGTGAGGCGAGTGCAGCGGAAACCAACACATGACAAATATGTAAAAAAATAGTTAAACTTAAAAAGCTTAACAAAAGTCAGATAGGCCGGACACCTTCTAATTTGGCCGGACACTCAACCAAAAAGCCTGACTGTGTCCGGCTTTATCCGGACGCCTGGCAACGCTAGCTGTAACTGTACCTGGGCACCATGCCGGCGTCGATGTCGGCGCTGTCGCGGCTGGTGTCGGCGCTCTTCTTGTCGCGCTTGGTGTTCTTGCGCGGCTTCTTGGGCGGCGCGCGAGAGATGCACTGCGAGCAGTACCACTTGCCGCGCGGCATCTGTCCACATCGTTTATTTTCACATCACTAGCTCAAAAAGGGCCCCTTTGCTGTCTAAAACCAGTGAGCAAAAGTCGTTTTTGCTCACTCAGTGAGAAAAAGTGTTGTCTCAAGAAAAGTTCAACAGTTTTTCTCACTGAGTGAGCAAAACCGACTTTTGTTTACTGGTTTTAGACAGCAAAGGCACCCTTTTTGAACTATTTATTCATTCCGTACTCTTAAAAACTAACTGCTACTACTAGTGAGGTGAAAAATTGTATGTATCCCACAATAGCAAAGTTTCTGTTTCTTGTGCCTTTGAATTCCTCACTACACTCAGGATTCTGTTATAGAATCCTTCACCCGCTCGGGGTTCAAACTAGAACTTGCAATAAAAATGAACTTTGCTATCTTGTTGAACAAATAATTATTATTTATTGCTTGCTGGTGGTGAAAAAAGTATTTCGATGCTGTTGAATAATAATGTAACATTTTTATTGTACTTATTTAATATGTGTCATATTGTGACTATCTATGTCGGGTCTATAGTCTCTGGTTCCGCCTTCTTGTTAAAAACGCTCTCGGTGCTATGTGTAGGTACTGCTCTAATAAAAACCTTGTTAAGAGGGTACTCTAGTGGGCCTTTCTCCATACAAACGTATTCTGCTGTTTTCTTCGTGGATAATGCCTCTAGAGCAATGATTTTTTTCCAAAAAATCTAGATTTAATTAATACGTGCCTCTATGTTTTTCTTTTTTCCAAAACATTATTATTAAAAAAAATATGACAATCCAAAAACCCGAAAAAAACCCTCGATTTTACCGCCATGTTCAAACGACTATCAGACAAATTTGATAAGTTATTAACAAAAAAGAAAAACATAGAAGCATAGATGTACTCTTCCTCTAAATTTTGATATAAGAATATTTGAGATTTGTCCAGTTTTGAAGAAGGAAACAGCAGAATACGAAACGTCTTTTGGTCAAGGTTTTTGTAGGTAAAATCAGCCCGAGCTGCAGTCGTCCCTTTCGTACTTTACGGGGGTAGGGTGGAGGTGAGGGAGGGTAAGGCTTACATTGTACACTAATAGGGAAGTGACAATTGTCGATATTTTTATCGATACTCTAGTGATGTACTCTGATGTCGATATTTACACTACACAATGATTATTTTATTTATTACTAGCGGACACCCGTGACTTCGTCCGCGTTCCTAAATCACCACAGTTTAGATTGGCAGAACCCCTTCAGCATCAGGATTGAGGAGTTGGATCCTGGAATTTAACGATGTCTTTACTTGGTCCCTACAATAACTATTCATAATAATCAACAATTCCTAAATCCCCACAGCTTAGGGAAGCAGTACCCCTGCCACATCAGGATTGAAGAGTTGGAACCCGAAGTTTTTATGGGACCATCTCGCAAAGTTTTTGTGTCGATTAAAAAAAGATTCACGTAAATCGGTTAAGAAATCACGGAGATATCGATATACAGAGGTAGAAAAACACAACAACTCCTCCTTTTAGCCTATACGATGCCCGATAATATCTACCAGTGAAAGTCCCGTCAAAATCGGTTCAGCCATTCCCGAGAATAGTGGCAACAAACAGACAGACAGACAAAAATTTTAAAATTGTTGTCTTGGTATAAGTACCGTATTTACTTTCGTATACAGTTAGTAAAAAGCGGCCAAGTGCGAGTCGGACTCGCCCATGAAGGGTTCCGTAGCAGCAATTGCAGTTTACGATTTATGACGTATTAAAAAAAACTACTTACTAGATCTCGTTCAATCTAATTGTCGGTGGAAGTTTGTATGGTAATGTACATCATATATATTTTTTTAATTTTATCATTCTCTTATTTTAGAAGTTACTGGGGGGGGGACACATTTTACCACTTTGGAAGTGTCTCTCGCGCAAAATGATATCAGAAACCTCAATATCATTTTTGAAGACCTATCCAAAGATACTCCAGACGAATAGGTTTGATGAAAAAAACATTTTTGAGTTTCTGTTCTAAGTATGGGGAACCCCAAAATTTATTGTTTTTTTTTTTCTATTCTTGTGTGGAAATCTTAATGCGGTTAACAGAACACATCTACTTACCAAGTTTCAACAGTATAGTTCTTATAGTTTCGGAGAAAAGTGACTGTGACATACGGACGGACAGACAGACAGACAGACAGACATGACGAATCTATAAGGGTTCCGTTTTTTGCAATTTGGCTACGGAACCCTAAAAAGTTTTTTAGTGTAGCTTGTTCTTGCAGCTTGCTCTCTTTCTCCCCTTCTAAATCCCTACAATTTAGGTCGGCAGTACCCTACAGGATTGAGGAGGACCTGCACCTGACCTGGAGCTCTATGATCTAGTAGCAAGCATCCAAATTCGTAAACGACAGTTCCTAAAGCTTTTAGGGAGAAAGTACCCCTGCAAACCTGTTGCTGCAGGTACCTTACCTTACCTTGCTCTTTACCTTCAACTGAAGGTAAAAATTTTTAAGGGCCCATTAAAACAAAATCGCGTGAATCGGTCCAGAAACCCCGGAGTAATCGGTGGACATACCTACATAGAAAAAAAAAGATACCGACCGAATTGATAAACTCCTTCTTTTTGAAGGTCGGTTAAAAATAGGGCTATCCATTATGGTTTACGATAGTGTGTTATGCCAGCTTAAGATGAGCCGTACATTCAAAGTTTCCTGTACGTAACGGGGTTCAAGTTATTTGGACCTAGTACTGAGCATTGTGAAGTCTATAATTTCTGAACTACTAAACTGACGACCTTGAAATAATTACAGAACAATCATTGCAGTACGTTCTTTCTAATAAAAAATGAATGAATGAAATCGGAGTACACGTTAATGAATTACAATGAAATACACATTTTGACTTTCATCCCCTCTCCCAAGGGAACCGTGCTGAATTTCGGGATAAAAAGTATCCTATATTTTACCATGTAGTATGAACTTAAATCATGTTACGTTTCATTTAAATCCGTCCAGTAGTTTCAGTGTGATGCGCGGCCAAGATACAGACAGACGAAAAATTAAAAAAAAAATTGTTTTGGGCTCAGTATCAATAGTAAAGCATCATCCGATTCAAATTTTCAAAATATATTTATTCACCCGCAGGCGGCCGGCGCGGCGGGTGAATGTTACGGGCATGGGAGGGGCGAGGGCTCGCGCACACAAATACACTACTCATACACATACACATAGATAACTCCTGTCGGTCGGGCGCAGCGCGACGGCGATATTTTCTTCAAATACCTATTTTTCAAATTCCTTGGGACTAGAGTACCGTCTTAATAAGTTTCCTTGCCAAGTACATTTATATAAACACATTTTCTGGTGTTTTACTTCACCACGGACCCCAAACAACAGATACGTGACGGTTTTTTTTATTTGACGACTTAAAAATCCAGTTAAGTAAATTAAGATCATAACGGGCTAATTCGGAAGGTGTTACCGCAGTTGTTAAACAAATCATAGATGATACCTTGTGTAGCGGCGGATAGTGGCAGTCGAGATGGAAGGCGCGCACGCACAGCGCGCACGGCAGCGCGCGGCCCCGCGCCGCGCCGCCGCACACGATGCACACGCGCTCGCGCCCGCCGCCGCGCGCTTTGTTCACGCACTCCCAGCAGTACCTGCAGGATAGAGCATATAAGTATTTATTTATTTGAAAAACTTCTCAGCAGAATCTGCATTCCGAACCGGTGGTAGATTTGTGACGTGTCATAAGAGCTACAAGTTAGCCTACATGAAATAAATTAATTTTGAATTTGAAAATTTGAATTTGAACTGGACTCAATTTACACCATTATTAAAGACCAAAATACTGAAACTGGTGACGGCAACTGGCAGTCCAATTGAAATAAAGGTTTTTAATATTATAACACAATGTCATTTCTCTTTTGTTAATATTGTAACTAGTCTAGACAATATAGTTTTTAAGTTTCCATACAAAGTTTCGTTTTAGAAAGAGGCGGACACAGTCGGAGTAAAACAGCTTATAACTTATTTGTTTTGTGACAGATTTATTTTTTGTTTTAAAAATTTTATTCTTACATGTTACATTTTCGATTGTAATTAATGAATCCACATTTTGACAACAGGAATGGTCACTTTTTGCTTTTACGTAGATATATACATAGTATAGCATTCAAACTCTCAGCTTATTCAGAACAGGGTCGGTCTGGTCAGCTAGTTTTAATTAATACATATTTTTCACCTCACTAGCTCAAAATAGGGCGCCTTTGTTGTCTAAAACCAGTGAGCAAAAGTCGTTTTTGCACACTCAGTGAGAAAAAAGTGTTGTCTCAAAAAAAGACAAACACTTTTTCTCACAGAGTGAGCAAAAACGACTTTTGTTCACTGGTTTTAAACAACAAAGGTGCCCTTTTCGAACTAGTGAGGTGAAAAGTTGTACGTATCACACGATAGCAAAGTTTTGGTTTCTTGTGCCTTTGAATCCCTCACTACACTCAGGATTCTAACTTAGAATCCTTCGCCCGCTCAGGGTTCAAACTAGGCACCCGCAACAAAAATGAACTTTGCCATCTTGTTGAACAAATAACTATTTTTATTTTCTTACCAATCCCCTTCTGGTATCTTCTCCATCCTTGGCTTGAAGCAGTACGTGTGGTACCCTTTGTCGCATCCATCGCACAGAAGCAACTGGTCCTCGTTGTCGCCGCACAGGCAGAACTGGCAGTTCTGTGTACAACACGCACAAGATTGGTCTTCAACATTCTTACGAGACTTATATTGGAGCTAATTTTTTTTTTTTTTTTGTGGTATTTAGTACAAAGGGGTATTAGAGACTCATAGTATTGTGCTACTAGTCCGATCAAATAAGACATTGTAGGTAACAAAAAAACCCTATAAGAGCTAAAAATTGGTATGAATGTTCAGAATACTATTTTTTTTTTTTTTTTTTTATTCTATGACAAGATAGCCCTTGACTGCGATCTCACCTGATGGTAAGTGACGATGCAGTCTAAGATGGTAGCGGGCTAACTTGGAAGGGGTATAGCAGTGTAAATTCAACCCATACCCCTAATCGGTTTCTACACGCCATCGTGCCGGAACGCTAAATCGCTTGGCGGCACGTTTTTGACGGTAGGGTGGTAACTAGCCACGGCCAAAGCCTCCCACCAGACCAGACCAGAGACAATTTAGAAATAATAAATTACTAAATTGCCCCCGCCGGGAATCGAACCCGAGACCTCCCAGTTATAAGACCACAGCGCTCACCACTGCGCCAGGGAGGTCGTCAAAGGTCGGGAGGTTATAAATGAATTGTAAAATGTCTCCATCGATCCCCTTTATGCAAAAAATTTTTCACCTCTCTAGCTCAAAAAGGGCGCCTTTGTTGTCTAAAACCAGTGAACAAAAGTTGATTTTGCTCACTCAGTGAGAAAAGTGTGATCTCAAGAAAAGTTCAACACTTTTTCTCAATAAGTGAGCAAAAACGACTTTTGCTCACTGGTTTTAGACAGCGAAAGCGCCCTTTTTGAGCTAGTGAGGTGAAAATTATTCTATTCTAAGAACACATCTCAAGCCGGCGCCGAATGGGTCCATCAACTTACAGCTTTCATGATGCTCTTGTCCCAGGCGATGGCTGACTCCAGCGCCTGCAGCAGCATGGCGAGCTGCGCTGACGTGTTGCAGCGCGACACGGCCTCGCGCCACGTCGCCAGCCCGCGGGCTATGCCCTTGTTGTCGTCTGAGAACGAGCCAACAAATTATTAAGAACTAGATGATACCCGCGGTTGTTACGTTCCCTCAAATATGGTTGAGCGAAGCAACGGCTGGATCATGCTCGTGAACGGGTGCCACCAACGGGAACGGGTCTGCTTTCTGTCTGCCCGTCTTGACATGCATCGGATTGTGTGTGCATTTTTGAAGCTTCATTGTGGAAGCACTGTATACATAGCATAGTTTTGTTACCTATTGTAAACTTTTTTTTTTTTTTTGAAAAGAGCAACTGCTGAGTTTCTTGCCGGCTCTTCTCAGCATCTGCGTTCCGAACTGGTGGTAGATTTATGACGTGTCATAAGAGCTAGAAGTTGGCCTACATGAAATAAATAAATTTTGAATTTGAATTTGACTTCGTTCGCGTGGATTGAGGTTTTTTATTCCCGCGGGAACTCTCTTATTTTTTATTTTTTTAAAAGTATTAAGCCAAGCTAAGTTAGCTATTCCAGTCTATAATCTACTGCCAAATCGGTTGAGTCTTGCGGCGTGATTGAGTAACAAACATACATCCAAACTTTTGCATTTATAAAAAAAAAAAAAAAAGATTCCGACGAATTGAAGAACTCCTTTTTTGAAAGTCGGTTAAAAAAGTGATCAAGACTCACTCTTAGTCTCGGCGGGTGCGTCGTGATGCGGCGAGGTGGGGGGCGCGTTGCCGTGCTCCCCCTGCAGCACAGCACCGAGCGTCGCCTCTGTCGTGCTGCAGAACACCATTTCATTAGTCAACAAAAAAAAAAACAGTTAAAATGCTAGTATTATACTAGCAGTAGCCTAAGCATGAACATTTTAACTTTCGAATAATAAAAGAATAGTCAACGCCGGTAAGAAATTTTGTATGAAAATGACAGGAGAGCTTCTGTCATTTTCATATATTGACTTATCTCATATAGTGAGGAGATTAAAACGGACAAAACCATTTGAGTTGGTGTATAGTGTATAATAGTGATAGTGTAGTGAAAGTGCTGCCTAAAAGAACACATGAACAAAGTGTATCTAAAGACAAAGAAAGACTAAGATGCGTCATTGGACAATCTCTTAGTATATAAGATAGTAATTAAGAAGTTTAGGTTAAATTAAAATGACTAATTAGTCAACTAAGTTAGGCTAGATTGTAATTGTACTGAGCACCACTTTGGTACTCAGAATCAACAGAAAAAAAAAAAATATATATATATATATTGACTTTAACTTTACTGTTCGAAAGCTAAAAAGTTCGTGATTGAGCTTAGGTTCAGGTAGAACAACACATATGGTGAAACATATGGAAAACATCCATATTTTTTTGTGAGGGTAGTTTGACATTTTTTTTATTCGACGACAGTTGAATAAAAAAAATGTCAGACTCTCTATGCCTTAACCAAAATCATTCACAAATAAATATGATAATCACACCACCCTCTACCAATATAAGACATTATACAATATCATAATATACTATGTACATATATGTATGATAAAAAATATATATGGAGTCGGATTTTGCGTGCAACTAATCAACCCTCTTAAAATACTGTCCTAAATTCCTAATAATATAATATATTAAATTCCTAGTTATATATTATAAGTATAATATACATATTTTTTCAATAACACAAACACAACATATCGCCTAAGCTTTGCCTACATCTGAGCGACCAAAGCAACAGAAAAATCAAATAAAAATATACAAAAAAATATATATAATATACATATGTATATAAAAAAGTATATAATACTCAAAACACAATATTTTTGCCTAAACCTTGAAAAAGTAGTGTTATACAAAAAGAAAGATACGATAAGAATTTTTCTATTGTGTGTTGGAGATAATTCTGTTGTATACAATCTTTAAATTTAACTGACGGTTCTAAAAATAGTGCTATCTTTTTCACAGCTGTCAATTTATATTAGGTTTGAAATTTTGTGCAGAATAATTAGCACCATTATGAAATTTACTTCATTTTGTCCTTATCTAAGACTGATTCTGAATTTTATTAAAAAAAAACCACTCTGTACTTTTTTTTTTTATTATGAGATAGTCTTCGGCTTGACGACAATCAATGATGGCAAGCATTGATGAGGTCTTGGTTCGAGCGCACTTGCCTAGAAAACGCCTATTCCCTCTTATCTTGAAGGTACTCAGATTACACGTGACCGGTTTTTATTCTAATATGTCTACTTCGGAAGCAAAATAACACAAATACACTTTGGTCTCGCAGTTGTACGCTAAGCTTTACCTTTGTGTACTAGGGTCTTCCAATATAGGTGTCCTACTATTGAATCTGAAAATAAAATACAGATCAGAACGTGCTGAAGGTCGAATCATGTCGGGGTCACCATTTTTGGGGGTTGAGCCCCGGTCCTAACATAGGGAATCAAACAAAGAAACTAAGTTGGAGTTCAAATCTTGTATTTAAAATCGCTATGCAACATATACGCTGAAATTTTGAGGTTGTTTTCCCGTGGCAAAACAATCGAAACATAAAAAAACCATCGAAAATTAAAAAAAAAAGTTTATGTTTTGAAATATTATTCATCAACCCGAAAACGTGAGAAACAATAGTAATTCACTGTAGACATACTGTAGGTACTACTTGTATCTAACGCGCTGCCGATAAAGTGAAGAGCAATTCATAAATGTTCAGGGAAAAATATAAAAATTTTACCTTGAAATAAAATTTGTATTATGTTTCCTAAGACTTCCGAAGTCCATTATATGAAGAGTACATCGCCTTTTCCACGTCTCGTCGCGCTAGATGTCGCTAAATTCCGTCACGTTTCCGGTGCCACCCGCGCCGCCAACGGCCGCTCTGTGAACTAAACAATATAAAAGCCGCGAGAGCCACCGCGTTTCGCCATTGTTCGATTCATATAATAATATGTTAATGAAAATTAGTAGCACCAGGAAGACATTATCTGGACTTCGGAAGTCTTAGGAAACATAATACAAATTTTATTTCAAGGTAAAATTTTTATATTATGTGTTCCGTTTGACTTCCGAAGTCCATTATATGAAGAGATCTGTTTGTTATCTCCTGGTGGCTTGTGGCTTGTAGACAAGAAAATGCAACAATGTGATAGATACATTTTACTTGATTTAAATAGTAAATTGTGAAATTTAATTAATAGAAATATCCAATTAAATCAACTATAACCATACGATAGGTTGGTGGATAGGTCTATTACTAATAATAGAAATAATTAAAAATTTAAGTTTATCGATTGGGCAATCAATTAATATGGGCAGGTACATTGTAGTAAATAGCTAGAAAAAAGCGCGCCCGAACTACATGTTCACAGATCTACCAAAAATCCAATGGCAGCCATAGCTTAGCAACCTCCCAGAAACCTTTCATTATTTCTGGAAAAGAAAAGTGTTTTTAAGAAAAAATCATAACAATGAGTCGACACTATTTTGTTAGAATGGAAGGGGCGGCCCATAATCAGCAAAAGTATATAGTATAGCATATAAGTCAATGAGTTGGTACCGAAACAATTCAGAACAGGAATTCTGAACGGTGAAAATAATATTTGACCAAATTCGGCCACGGTATCCTACATCTACAACGATTAAATCATCTGCGATCTTGACTCGCTCGCGTGTCACGCAGCATGGGACGACCCAACATCAACCTCCCGATTTCGAGCTGGCGCTGAGATTTTTAATAATCTAACTCAGGAGCTCACATCCGCTAATGAATATACTACACTAATATGAATAAGGTATCGCAAATTTTGAGGTTACTTGAGAATTAAAAATACCTTCCATAGGTTATAAGGAGTACTTAATGAGAACTTGAAATGCATGTCGCATTTCAAGAATATTTAGGAAGCAACAGTCTAGCTAAAGGCACTGCGTTTAGATTCGAGACTTATATCGCAGTCCTACGATATACTGCAAAACTTGTCTAACGAGACCGCTCAGGACATTTATTCATAATTTGATGAAATTCTAGTAATAATTGAAATTTTGCTCACACTTATTAAAAACTACACTGATAGCTAGTATATAAATGTAAGTACGTATGGTATAGTAAATTTAGCCATACGAAGCTTTCATTTTTTACATGCTGCTAAAAATCACACTATTTTTAGCTAGATTATCAAGTAAAAGAGGGCAAAAATCAATGTTACTTAAGCGCCACTTTCTCCAAAGTAGGGAAATATGTCTAAAGACTAAAAAGCTTAGGATAGCCATGCCATCCAACCTGAAACAGACAAAGGATATGTGAAAAGATCCCTGTCAAAGAGTAAAGCTTTCAATAGCATGGGTTATTGAACACCCGAACGCAAGTTTGTGGACGCGCGTCGAGTTTGTATATTGACAATATCTCGTAACTTGACATGACGCATTATGCGCGCATAAGCTCTTCAGATACAGGCGCCAAAAAGGTTTCATTCATTCGGATGCTTATATGTATTATGTACATTTCTACTGCTGAGCTTAGGTGTTGCAGGGCTCGGGAAGATAGACCAGGTGGTCGCGGTGGTGAACTTCCCGACATATTCATACGTATATTCACACGTTTGCTGAGCTCGTAAAAACATTCCTTCAAGATGGGCAAGTCGAGAAAGAATAACTCTGAACCAGATGAACCCTTTGAAATGCAAACAGAACTTGGGTATATCTATCCTGTGTTCCTTGTTAACTTGAACATGAACATAAATCCTTCTAGTAGATGCTACGATGCACGATAGGATCTTGGCTTCGGTATTGTTCACTCTCGGAAAAAGGTGAAAAGGAGTGCAATATTTTGGCTGTCCGACCAAAGTTCCTTTCCCAAAAAAAATTTAACACTTTCTTCGCTCTACAAAACCACTGTTCAGTTCTTAAATATTAGGCCTTAGTTGAGATGGTGGCAATCACAGTGTATCTTTTATGATGCAGTATAATTTACTCAACTGTTAAATTCATTGGAGCTTTCCATTGCATCTGATGAACACTGAAAAACTGATACTATCTGTGTCATGGTTCTTCTTACCATCATTCTCTTGTTTAGTCACACACCTCTTTTGACAGAAGTTCGGTGCAATACTGACGAAGATTATTGCTGAGAAACTGAATCGTCCGGCAATGCAACCTTCCCCGATGAGTCATGAAGGTTGAAAAATTTTGATACCCGAACGGGCTGTGCACCTGTTTTAGGGGCCAACTGTTCTCTCTATGAAAAAACACAACAAACTAGTAATCTTTCGACGCGTGCGGTGGCGGCAGCGCGTCGTCCCGCGTGTGCACGCTCACGCACGTTACGCGCACACGACGGAGATCGAAGCCACTCGCGTGCGCTCCGGCTGACCGGAGCGACGTGGGCCTGGCAATGCAACCTTCCCCGGAGGGTGATGAAGGTTGCAAAATTGGAACACCCTAAAAGGCGTTGCGCCGTTTTAGGGTCCAACTGCCGATCTCCATGAGGAACAACAGACTGGTAATCTTTCGCCAATGCAACGGCAATGTAGACTTCCCCGGGGGGTGACAAAGTTTGCAAAATCGAAATACCCTAAAAGGCGTTGCGCCGTAATTAAGGGTTCAACTGTCGGTTGCTAGGCGAGACACAGTCTGACGAACTTTTCTTATTTTATACCTGGGAGTAGGTAGAGACTTGATGTTGTGGTGTATGTCCCTTTTCACTCCCAAATACTCGAGCGTAGTGATCCCTTGGCTGTGTGATCGAATGCCCGAAAATGAGCCACCAACCTGGGCTAGTTAAGAATTTGTTAGCCAGTAAGACGTGAGCTCTTACAATTTTATTAGACTGGGCCGATGGACGGATGGGTAGTGGTGAAAGTCATCCTAATACAATAGCTCTTGGATTTGTCATCAAGATTCTTACTGCGGCTCCAGAAGATGCTAGTCAAGTTATTTGTAGTCTGAACTTTATAACTGACATGTAAAATTAAGTGAAGTTTGATCATCCAGTTGTGAGGTTGCAATAGCCTTGGAAGTGACAAAAACTTCGTTCCGAACTTAGAATTTTCCCGTGTTAGGTGTTATGAAAATTGGGGAAATAAATTATACGGATGGCTGAGCCGATCCTAAAACCTGATTTTGAATCATCCGCCGAAATTCGTTCGGCGTTCGATACTCTGTTAGAGCATCGAAAGAACTTATGGAGATTGACTGAGAGCAATTAAGTCACATGATATTTAGCTTAAATCGTTTGTGACCGAAATATTTTTAAAATAACGAAACACGGTTTCCTTTTTGCACCCCCCTTTTTATCAGAGGAGAAATAATCTTAGTTCGTTGAGAAAAGAAGTCGCTTTCCAGAAATTCGATCTCCAGGGATTTAAAAAGGCTGGAATGCCTGCTAAATGCAATACCTTGGAGGTAGGTAAATTTATTTATAAGTATTATGACAAATTCTAAGAATTGAAAATAAATATTGAAAAGAGGGTGTTTTTCTAAATATTCATTTAGCAACACGTGTTGAGCACGGAAAGTTTTTAACAAATAAACAACATCATTACATTTGGAACAAACTAACTGGATTAAAGGGAATTAGGAGTCACTCGCAGCTGCATCCTTGTTGTATCATACGCCGACTATGTAACTACGGGACTGGGAATGGTTATTCTACGAAACGCTTTTACTTCCCATTCTTTTAACTCGGTGAAAACCAAAGATTTTATTAACATGAACTGATGTAAATAGGCTTGCGCTTGATGCCAACCAATATCGGAAAGAACCGACAAGGATAATGTTGGAGCGCCTCCGCGCAGTAAACGCCTATATGCACGGCTGCCGTGAAGGCACTCGAATTACACGTGGCAGGAAATCCGGACGCCGAAAGGGCGCTCCATACCTTAGCGGTTCATTCTAAGGGATTTCGTGCACGGTTATGTACAAATAGTTGATTTTACGAAATGGAACCGAACACTAATAGTTTCCTCAGTTTTATAAATTCAGTTCTGGAATTGGCAACTGAGCACATAAAGTAGTTAAAATGACTCACCGATGGCTGAAGTCTCAACCTTTGTTCCAAATCGCTGCGTGTTGACTTTCCAGGGTCAATCCTCTTCTGACGAATCGTAATCACCCCTCCGTGTGCACTTCCTTGGACTTTGCCCCGCCGTCACGGAGGCGGCAGCGCGTCGTCCTGCGTGTACACGCCACGCACGTTTCGCGCACACGACGGAGATGAAGCGACTCGCGTGCGCTCCGGCTGACCGGAGCGACGCGGTACCTGGCAGTGCAACCTTCCCCGGAGGATGATGAAGGTTGCAAAATTGGAATACCCTAAAAGGCATTGCGCCGTTTGTAGGGTCCAACTGCCGACCTCCAAGAGGGTTCTCCTAGGGCACCGGAATCGCGAAAACACGGAATAATCACTTTGTAAAAAACAAAAGTAGATATCTACTATTTTACTATTTTTTTATAAAACTTTTTACTTCTATCTCAAAAGTTTTTAAAAAAAATCTAACGGACCTGCGTGGTCGAAAGACAACGCAACAATGGCGAAACGCGGTGGCTCTCGCGGCTTTTATATTGTTTAGTTCACAGAGCGGCCGTTGGCGGCGCGGGTGGCACCGGAAACGTGACGGAATTTAGCGACATCTAGCGCGACGAGACGTGGAAAAGGCGATGTACTCTTCATATAATGGACTTCGGAAGTCAAACGGAACACATAATAACCTCTCGTGCGAAGTGATACAGCAGAAAATAGCCTGCATGCGCTAAGTATTACGCTATAGCGAGGTACAATTACTATTGGTTCAACATCGCTCTTGAGGTTTGTTTTTCAGTTATGAATCTGCCATTTTTTTTTATAAATAGATTGTATTACTATTTAATGATTGTAAAATCATTTCGCTGCGGGAAACTAACCATTATCAGCATGTTTAATTAAAAGTGCATTAATGGAACTGTGCATTTATAATTATCGATTTTTACGTGATATAGACAAGACAATTTTGAAAAAAGGACATCCTCATGGAAGACCCTTTCCATGTCTTTGTTAAGAACAGAAATAGAGTAAAAAAGAAATAGAATGATAACTCTTGGTATAAATCAAATTACGCTAAAAATTATCCTAAGAATTGACGTTACTAGGACTGCAAGTTATATTTAGAAATACGTGGACTATTCAGAATCATAATGGACTATTCAGTCATTCATTATAATAACTAAGCGAAGTAATCTTATGCCTAATTTAGATCACTTTTCTATTCTATTTGTTTTTATGTTTGAAAATTATTGCAGTGCACATTGTTAGGACGCGTACTGCGCTATTTCTTTCACTGACATATTTCTGTGCCCCGGATTATTCAGACTTTTGGACTATTCACTTTAACTGAAATCTGCATACGTTACCTATTACCTTAAGACGTGGTTAATACTTGGGACTATTCAGAAATATTGGACTGTTAATTCTAACTTAAATCTGCAAACGTTAGCTATTTACCTTTACACGTGGTTAATACTTGGGACTATTCAGAAACATATGGACTATTCAGAAATAACGGACTATTCAGTATAATACACATACCTCTGCACTAGCGGCGGTTTGAGGTACCTCCTCTCGATATGCGCCTCGAGGGAAGCCAGCTTGTGCCTGGCTCGGGCCACTATTTCAGCGCCAGTGGCGGATGAGGGCAGAACGAGGCGCGTCGGTCGCCAACCCTTGACTTGAATGGACGCCGCTGCTACGCGCTCTTCTAATGCTTCCACCTAAGAAAATGGGATATATTATACACTAGCTGTGCCCGCGACTTCGTTCGCGTGGAATAGCGACTTTTCGGGCAGCATATTTTGAACTAGCTGTGCCGCGACTTCGTTCGCGTGGAATAGTGACTTTTCGGGGCGCGGCTCTCAGTGCGCTTTATATAGCCACGGACGCTCAGGCGCGAGGCGTGTAGTACGTACTCTGTACGTTAAAAATGTTCGCCGTGATTCTTTAAATTGACATAACTTTTTTATTTATGAACCGATTGACATGAAATAAACACTAAATGTTAAGTGAAGCTTACTACAATATATTAGTGAAAACCGTATCTAAATCGAATAAGCCGTTTCTGATATTAGCGTGTACAAACACACAGACAAACAGACAAACAGACAAAAAAAAATTTTATTACAATTTCGGGTTCGGCATCGATATAATAACAACCCCTGCTACTTTTTTTTTATATATTTCCATTGTACAGACACCACTTTTCTACAATTTTATTATATGTATAGATGTATTTTTACTAATATTACAAATGCCAGTGTTTTTTATTGGTTTGTCCTTCAATCACCTAGCGGCAGAGCAACAAATCTAGTTGATTTGATTGATTTTATAAATCCTTTATTCACTTTAAACATTCTTAAATCAAACGTAGGTGAAACAATTATGTACATTATCTTGAATTGTTAACTAACTTACAGGATAAATTACAGGTGCCTACTAAAATTTACTTGCAGAAAAACTATTACATTTTTAACATAAATTGACCATCAATATTGTAATTGTAATATTATAATACGACACACTGTCGATTAGATTTGTTAAATCTAAAGATTTTTGGCATGTTCAGGATTCGGAGACTAATATAGAATCTATATTTCATTTCATTTCATTACCTTTCATCCCAAAAATCAATTACTCCGAATCTGACAAATTGATATTAAACAAAGTACTCTCCCCCTATTGTTACAATGTTATATAGTACGTAGTATTTGTCTGGTGGGAGGCTTTGGCAGTGGCTAGTTACCACCCTACTGTCAAAAACGTACCGCCAAGCGATTTAGCGTTCCGGCAGGATGGCGTGTAGAAACAGATTAGGGGTATGGGTTGAATTGACACTGACATTGACTATACCCCTTCCAAGTCAGCCCGCTACCATCTTAGAATGCATCGTCACTTAACTTCAGGTGAGATCGCAGTCAAGGGCTATCTTGTGATCGAATAAAAAAATTCAAAAAAAAAACGTAGTACGTACAATTTTTTATTATTATACTTTTAATTCCTGCTTCTATTTAATTTGTAGCAACTTTTGGTTATAATTTTTTAAAAAAAACATTAGTCAAGCTGAACTTGACTTATATTCTCCTGTCCCCTCCAAATAAGCGAAAAGCTTGTACTAGGTAGTGGGTACGTACCATAGCCAACAGTTGCATGTCAACCCGTCTCGCGGTCACCGCGCAGAACGTGTTGGGCTCGTCGGGCGTTGGACAGCCGCCTTTCTGCGCCAACACTCGCTCCACAGGTGTTGCTGGCAATTGGCTGGCGCTGTCCCCGTGGTCTATGTACAACTATAGAAATAGAATATACTTGTATTCAAATAAACTTTATATTTTATCTACATTATCTACACTACTATTATAAAGAGGAAAGATTTGTATTTTTGTGTGTATGTTTGTAATGAATAAACTCAAAAACTACTGGACCGATTTGGCTGAAATTTAAAATGAAGATAAATTATACCTTGGATTAAAACATAGGCTACTTTTATCCCGAAAAAAATTATAGTTCTCGCGGGATCTTGAAAACTAATTCCACGCGAACGAAGTCGCGAGCATCAGCTAGTTATTTATAGTTTTTGTACAGATGCACTTACTAAGCAGAAGTTATTACACAGTTAATGAATTCCTTAATGACAGTTGCTTGGAACCAATCTGCTTTGCTTCAGCTGATAGATAAGCTACATATTGTAACTTTTTTTTTTTTTTTGAAAAGAGCAACTGCTAAAATTCTTGCCGGCTAACAACAGTAATGAAACAAAAATAAATAACTAATTTAAAGTTAACAAAAACCATTCAAAACTTAACAATAACAAAACTTTGAAAAAATTCGATAGTGACAATCGCGAGCGGTACGTTGCTATCTGTACTGAGCGCGGGTCCGACTTGAGGTGCGGTGCGGGGAAGCGCGGGGCGAGGTAGCGGCCATCTTGACGTGGCGGGTGTAGTTCAACTCATCTTGGCGCGCGTCGTTATGTGTGCGTGTGCTTTGTAAACATGCATTTTTAATTTGTGTGGCAATGACGCGGCGGCCGCCTATTCGTCCTTCTGTCACGCACACACAGTTACTGACTTTACACAGGCTTTACGAGGGGAGGTCCAAAAGTTCGTGGAATGGAAGGGTTGTAAGTAAAATGAAACGACAAATCTATTTTTCCTTTTTAATATAATCACCCTTAAGCTGAATACATTTATTAGATCTATGAATTAATTTTTCTAAACCATCGTAAAAATATTTTTTATCTTTTGCCTCAAAATGAGCCAAAATTGCCTCCTTTACCTCATTGTCGTCGGAAAATTTTCTTCCCCTTAAGTCTTTTTTTGGATTGGGGAACAAATAAAAATTACTTGGGGCCAGATGTGGACTGTAGGGTGGGTGGACTAATGTTCCGAAGCCATGCGGGTGCAGAGCAGCCATTGCAACTTTGTTCTTGTGAACCGGCACGTTGTCTTGCAAGAGCAACACACCTTTGGGCAATTTTCCTAGACGTTTTTCCCTCGATAGCCTCCTTTAATTTATGTAATATCGTTGCGTAGTATTCTCCGGTTATGGTCCTACCCTTTTCCTTGTAATCAATCAGTATTATCCCCTCACAATTCCAAAAAACAGTAACCATCAACTTTCTGAGCGAGGGTCGTCTTCACCCGACTCCCGACCTTGTTTGAAAAGACCATGCCAATTGTAAATCATTGATTTACTAGGGCACTGTTACCCATAAACGGTTTCCATTTCATTCAAAATGGTCTGAGCGTTCTTTCCTTGCTTGGTAAGGAATTTTATCACAGCACGGTGTTCAATATTTTTTCCATAGTTTCAGTTCGCTTCCGGATTTACTTGTTTAGCAGGCGAGTGTTCGCAAACGAACGACGCAATAATGCTGAAACTCAATTTATATACTAATGATGAGTCCCCAATTAGTATGACACTAAATGAGCGCACCTATCCCCACTCCATCCCCTCCATTCCACGAACTTTTGGACCTCCCCTCGTACGTACACATGGCGCCGCGCGCCAAGATGTGTTGAACTACTTTTTTTTGGAACGAAGTTCCTTATCGCGCGTTGTGAAAGGGGGCTAGACGGAAAAAATTCTTACGAAAAGTTGTCACGACACTTTTTGCTATCGGCGTCGCATGTTTCTCTGTCTGTCTCTCTCTCTCTTATAGAAAGCAAGCCAGATTTTTTCATTTCTATTTCGCATTGAACTTCGTTCCATCCGGGTGTCCCTTGACACCTCTCAAGTTTTTTTTTTTTTTTTTTATTCTAAATTTTTTAAAGGGTCTTTGAATCTCTAACAGTAAATGAGATTATAGTACCTTGTTGTTGAGCGTGGGTAGATGGTGTATGAAGGAAGCGTGCAGCTCGCGCTCGCGCACGCCGCGCGGGTGCAGCGCGTCCAGCAGGTGCTTGAGCTGCTCCTCCTCCGTTATACGCCACCAGCCGTGCCTGGGGGTACACAAGAATCCTATTATAATATTACTAGCTTTACCCCGCGGCTTCGCTCACGTTAAGTTCGATTATTCCAACCCCTATTTTATCCCTTTAGGGGTTGAATTTTCAAAAATCCTTTCTTAGCGGACACCTACATTATAATAGCTATCTACATGCAAAATTTCAGCCTGATCCATCCAGTGGTTTCAGCTGTGCGTTGATAGATCAGTCAGTCAGTCAGTCAGTCAACTTTACCTTTTATATATTTAGATTAATCCTATTATCCTACTTCCTACTTAATATTATAAGTGTGAAAGTGTGGATGTTTGTTACTCAATCACGTCACAACGACTGAACCGATTTGGCTGAAATTTGGCACAGAGATAGATTATAGTCTGGAATAGCATATACTTTTGATACCGGGAAATAACAGAGTTCCCGCGGGAATAAAAAACCTTAATCCACGCGAACGAAGTCGCGGGCATCAGCTAGTAATATTATAAATGCGAAAGTTTGTATGTTTGTTACTCAATCACGTCACAACGACTGAACTGATTTGGCTGAAATTTGGCACAGAGGTAGATTATAGTCTGGAATAGCATATACTTTTGATACGGGGACATAACAGAGTTCCCGCGGGAATAAAAAACCTTAATCCACGCGAACGAAGTCGGGGGCATCAGCTAGTAATATTATAAATGCGAAAGTTTGTATGTTTGTTACTCAATCACGTCACAACGACTGAACTGATTTGGCTGAAATTTGGCACAGAGGTAGATTATAGTCTGGAATAGCATATACTTTTGATACCGGGAAATAACAGAGTTCCCGCGGGAATAAAAAAACTTTAATCCACGCGAACGAAGTCGCGGGCATCAGCTAGTTATATATTATAAATGCGAAAGTTTGTATGTTTGTTACTCAATCACGTCACAACGACTGAACTGATTTGGCTGAGATTTGGCACAGAGATAAATTATAGTCTGGAATAGCATATACTTTTGATACCGGCAAATAACAGAGTTCAGGCGGGAATAAAAAACCTTAATCCACGCGAACGAAGTCACGGGTATCATCTAGTTTAAATATAAAGGAATACATATTTGATTATAGAGATTAATCTATCATGTGGGATATTTTAAGTAAAACAAGATTTTTTTTATTTTTTATTCGATAACAAGATAGCCCTCGACTGCAGTCTCACCTGATGGTAAGTGACGATGCAGTCTAAGATGGTATCGGACTAACTTGGAAGGGGTATAGCAGTGTAAATTCAACCCGAATTCGGTGGACCGAGGACATTAGGCATCGGTGACCACAAGTTCCAAACCTTAATGGGTTATTGACATGACCAATTCTGGATACAAGTCCAAAAGTCCAAGAAATGACTCACCGTAACTCCTTAGGCACATAGTTCCCCTCGATCTTCACAGGCATGCCGTGTATCTTGCAGTGCTCCAGCTGCTCCAACTCCTCAGGGGACATCTGTATGGGCGGGGGACTGTCACACGTCACGTAAGTTGACAGCGCGTTGAAGTTGAGAAGGCCTAGGCTTGACAGGTTGGACGCTTTGGCTTTCTGAAGGGCTAGCTCTTTGGCTGCGTCGGCTTGGAGCTCCTTTTCTAGATCATTTTCCTGAAAAAAAAAAGGAAATCGGTTATTTCTTCCGTACAATTCGCTCATATGCTTTGATGGAAGGAAGGTAACGGGTGCCATCAACGGGAATGGGTCTACTTTCTTTCTGCCCATCTTAACATGTATTGGATTGTATGTAGGTATGCATTTTTGAAACTTCATTGTGGAAACACTGTATACATAGCATAGTTTTGTTACCTATTGTAAAAAAAATTTTTTAAAGATCAACCGCCGAGTTTATTGCTGGCTCTTCTCGGCAGGAAGCGCATTCCGAACCAGTTGTAGATTCATCGACGATTCAAAAGCACTTGTAAAAGTTTATTTGAATAAAAAATATTTCTATTCTATTCTATTCTAAAAACTAGAAACGGCCAAAGCCTCCCTCCAGACCGGACCAGAGACAATTCAGAAATTATAAATTCGCAAATTGTCCCCGCCGGGAATCGAACCCGAGACCTCCCAGTTATAAGACCACAGCGCTCACCACCGCACCAGGGAGGTCGTCAAAAATTGTCATAAATTAATGAAATTACAACAGTGTCATTCCAAAGTGAAGGAAATAAACATACCTTGAACTTGTTTAATTCATTCATCATTCTTTAATATTCCTTTTTTTTTAATATGGCAATAAATCATTCTAATCAGTCTATCTCACTCCTTTATAGAGCCCAATGAGTGCGAGCGAGATAGACTAATTAGAAACATAATGGATATTTATGGCCCGACGACTCAGTTTAAAATGAGTCGGCTATAGTTTAAGTGGCACTTGTTAATTGGACAAAAAATAAATAAATACCTGTTCTTTACATTCTTCTTCCACTTCAGCATCCTGAACCCCATCCTTAGCCACACTAGAGTCCAACATATCCTGATCCAAACCAGACATGGTCAAACTAGAGTCCGTATACACATTATTTGAGGGTACTTGCACACTGGTTACCATAGAGTTTAACGTGAACAAACTCGGGTCATTCAACAGGTGCAAGTTATTCGAAACATCCCATTTGTGACCTTGACAGTTAATCACTTCAGTGCAAGTGTGCTCGTTGTCACAGAAAATGGGTATATCCGAAGTCTTCTCCTCGTTGATACTGGTTAGGAACGAGTTCTCATGACGTAGTATCGAGAACCATTTCCCTTCTAACATCTTCGTGTATAGAAAGGAGTGTGCGGAGTCGGTGTCCATTATCTCCGTTTTGACTTCTGGTTCGGTTTTGACATTCTTCGCTTCGTTCTCCAATTTCTCCGATTCGGCCTTTTTGGCTGCGTCCAGTTGGGAGGACACAGCTTCCGCCATTTTGCGTAGTTCCTCTAGATTGTTCACTAAATTGTCTTTGTTTTCCTCTGTCTCCTGTTCTTCGGTTTTGACCACGTTCTCCACTTTGATGATTTCCTGGGGCTTGTCCATTGGCTCGGCTTGAGTGGCGAACATTGGCTTGTGCGTTGGCTTCTGGACCAAGAACGCGGTCGGGATGGAGTCCTCGATGTCCAACATGTCTTCTTCTTCGTGGCTCTGCTGCTGCTGGATGTACTTCTCCTCCATTTTTATTGAACCTGCAGTGGAAAATTATTTATCTATACACTATAGTTCGATAAATTATTGTCATGTACTTTTAAGTCACTACATTTTTAGTCGTATCATACCAGTTTCTTGAACAGATGAACAGTGTCTGGAATAAATATTTTACAATTTGCCATATTTTGAAAATAGTGGCCAGATTCAAATGTAAAACTCGATTATAGTTTTTGAAATTCACGAGGGCGCGTGGCACATGGTTGTGTGTGTGTCGTATTTGTACAAGTGTGAGCGAGAGCTTGCTCGCGCCTGACCGCTCCCACCTAGGCTCCTGCCAGGCACGCACACTTACGCAATGTGCATGTACACGACATAACCACAGGTAAAGCTCACGCGCCCTCGTGAACTGCAAGAAGTATACAATGGAAATTACAAATGTCAAAATTATAAAAAAGGAATATATTTTGTACTAAAAATATACTTTTATTTCGATTCGTTGTTTCTACTCCTCAGTTCTAGAGTCTGCGCCTCTTAGTCCATTTCCTCAAAACTCGGCTCAAGTTCCTCTAGGTCCACTAAGGGTCAACTTTGCATGCACCATGGGTGACGTAAGACTCCTACTTGATGATGTGAGTCTGGTCACTTTCTGGTGACCAGACTCACCAGGTGGTTCATTCTGCTCTTTATCCACTTCCTCACAACTAGATCAGGTTCCTCTGATTTCGGTACAACACTAACCTTCAACTTTGCACGCGCCGTGAGTGACGTTGGGCTCGTACTTGATGATCTGCGTCCGGTCGCTGAGGTTCAGCTCGTTCTTTATGCTCCTCAGCTCTAGTGCCTGAGCTTCCTCATCCACTTCCTCACGACTCGGTTCGGGTTCCTCAGGTTCCGGTTCGGACTCGGTTTTTTCTTTCACTTTTGAAGAAAAAACAGTGGGATAAAGCTTTGATCAATAAGTTAATAGATAAAAACTGTCTGACGTTGACAATGTCTGAGAAAAGTTCACGATTGGGAACTTATTTTCTTCAGTTTGCTAATTGTCTGCGCACAGTGGCGTACGGGACGGCAGAGGATTTTAAAATTATCAATTGAAATTAATATAAATTTTAAACCGTCCGATAACTTATTTGTCGATCGATTCGGTTCGTTAACATATATTTCGCTCGCTCTGAATCCACACGACAAAAAGAGATAGATATCTAACCGTACCGACACGGTATGTTATCGAACAGGTCTGAATCGCCCTGCAGGCAACCTTGGGAATAGGAAATCTTATGGAAAAATTAACTGCAGGTGGTCATTTCCTATAACATACGTACATAATTATATGGGGGACATAATTATATGGTTAAGAAGCATAAGTGATGCAATAATAGGCACTTTTGCGCCATTTTCACTTAAAATCCCCTGCAGTCCAGTCTGCCAGAGTGGGCATTCTATACTGGTTCTATTGTACGCCTAAATTTAAACTGACCTTTCTTCATCTTGGGCGCGGGGTCGGTGGCGGCCTCCTCGAGCTTGGCCTGGTAGTCCAGGATCTCCGGCTGAGCTGACTCCATCGCCTCCACGAACACGCCGCCGCACTTGCCCAGGGACCAGTACCGACGCCAGTACCTGATCACATTCAATTGTTAATATGCATGATTCAACCATTTAGCCAGGACTTGGCAAGCGCACATATTCCCCTCTGCCGAAGTACATGTACAAACGTACGTGTCAGCTTGTAACTGTGACAGCTTTTGAGTTAGTGTGCGTTCATAGAGGCATTAAGTTTTTTACAAGAGTGTGCGGAAGTGAGTAAATGTGTGCTGTACGTAGGCTGTACGTGATTACCTCACCTCCCGCAGAAAGTGGCAGAATATATTCAGTACTAAATCTGCGTAAAGGCTCGTCCCGGCTAAATGGTCGAAGTATGTGATGTTGAAGCCTCAATAGCCCAACGGTTAAAGGTGCGGAGTGAAAACTGAAAGGTCGTAGGTTCGAATCCCACCCGTTGCACTATTGTCGTACCCGCTGCTGGCACAAGCTTGCTGCTTATTTGGAGGGGATAGGAGGATATTAGTCAACTTCAGTTAGGCTAATATTCTTTAAAAAAAACTTGTTTGCGCGCACACTTGTGCACTATAATATCTCCCGCGCAGATGGCTAACCTCTGCGGAGATTGACCGCCGTGACCAGATTCGGTCGGGAGGACATCATTTATTTTCACACACATTTACATTATACTATTTTTAAAAAATTAAAAAACATGTTATTAGTATTATGTGCATAATCGAAAGGGGTTACGACCCTCAGCATTCCAAGTTGCTGCATTCGAGGCAGAGTGTATGGCAGATAGAGAGAAAAAGGGAGATAATGAGAGAGAGAGTAAGAGTGAGAGAATGAGAGAGAGAGAGAGAAAAAGAGTAAACACCTGTCTTGCCCGTAGCAAGTGGCCCGAAGCGCGTGCGAGCCGGCCGCCAGCGCTATGAGCTGCTGTTCCGACTGACGCACCAGCTTCTCCAGCTTCCGGGACAGCTCCTCTGACGACAGGTTCTTGTCTTCATCCTGAACAATGTTGGAAATGTAAACATTTTATTTGCACCAAAACAACAACAAAGAAATAATACATATCGGCGCAACAACTCTTCAATATTAAAACTAAAATTAATCATAAGTTAATCTTCATGAAGATTAAGTTAAATTATAATTACAATTGATTACTTTAAGTTAAAAATGATTAATTAATTATTACAAATAAGTTTCTTGCATGTAAAAACGTTTTTATAAACAAATCTCCTATTCTTGATTTTGTTATAAATACGAGTGTTTATTGTTGCTCGATTCATTCCGGCGTGAGTAGCCGTACAGTGCGGAGCTCTGTGTTATTATTGTGAATCACCTCAATTCCAATAAGAGGATCAAAGAGAATGTAATCACTCCGTTTTATATTAAAAGAGACAAAAGGTATGACACAAAAGGCGGCCTTATCGCTTAGTAGCGATCTCTACCAGGCAACAAATTATCAGGAAAATCGGGAGAAAAATCGGCACAAAAACTAGATTAGCGCAGTAAATTTTGATATTTAATTGACATTCGACATTAAAATTAAAAAAAATAAACCTTTGGATGCCGTTCATTTGAATTTTTTCGTATTAATTTTTTCTCATTTTGACCATTTTCTGACAGCTTTTCGCAAATTCACAAAACGTTCGCAAATATTGGAATTTGGACAGGGCGGCTGTCGGGTCAGCTAGTCCTTAATCTAAATATATAAAAGGCAAAGGTGAGTGACTGACTGACTGATCTATCAACGCACAGCTCTAACCACTGGACCGATCGAGCTGAAATTTGGCATACAGGTAGCTGTTAGGACGTAGACATCCGCTAAGAAAGGATTTTGGAAAATTTCAACCCCAAGAGGGTTAAATAGGGGGTTAAAAAATCGAACCTAACGTGAGCGAAGCCGCGGGTTAAAGCTACTAATATTATAAATGTCAAAGTGTGTTTGTTTGTGTGTCCTTCAATCACGCGATATCGATCGGATCAACGTGCATGCATGCATGCATGAGTATAGTTGAGGACTTGAAGTGGCATAAGGCTACCTCTCTAATCCCGGTAAAGGACGAAGTCACGAACAAAAGGTAATTAATAATAAAATTCACCTCCTCTGGTTGCGTTCCCTCACTCTCGGGTTCGCTTAGGCCGGCGTCGCAATCACCCATAACGCTATCAGTCTTCGCGTGCGGGGAACACGCGTCCTTATTGTTATTCAGCATCTCCTTGTCCCCCATACTGCTGGGCAGATCCTTTAAGGGCGATAATTCCTTGTCGCTCTCGTCCGGGATGTCTTTGTACGGGGAGGGAGTGCTGGGTTTGTCGTCTGAGTGCGGGGACGATTCTTTGTCTCTTTTCTTCGGCGTCTCGCTCTTTTCAGTATCTATTAGAGGATAAAAGGATAAATAAAATAAAAAGACGTGTGGCACTCGGGGACTGCCGCGGTAAAGCTATTGCATATCATTTTTTATCAACGCCATCTAGCGGCTCACCGTAGAGGAGTCCCGTGTCAGGTTATTTTCGTTACGGAATTTCTGGATTCGGTCTCCACGCTGGCCCGCGATAGAAGCTATGCAATAGCTTAATAAATAATTAAGAAGTTTATTACTTTTAATATCTATACTTATAATTCTGCACGTTAAATGTATTTTGAAAATTTTAATCGGAGGATCCTTTATTAAAAATACTGAGCCCAAAACAATTTTTTTTGAATTTTTTGTCTGTCTGTCTGTGCGCGCATCACGCGAAAATTAAAGGATGGATTTGAATTTGGTATAGTGGTAGCTGATACTCCGGGTATTGACCCACGACAAGAGGTAAAATTATCTTCTCCCTATGCTTTAGCATGGCGACAGGTGAAAGGAGAAGTATATTCCTATAATTTTTAATTTTTTATTGAAGTGTTAAGCTACACTTAAAGGAAATAACCTAATAGATTTTTATATAAATACATATCAAAAATGCCGGGGCGGGCGGGATTCGAACCCACATCTCTCTGGGAATCGCGCCCGAGTGTGTTAACCGTTACACCACGGCCGAACTACACGTCAGCCACGAAATTAGTGATATGTATCTACTTTTTTTTTTCAATCAGTTTTATAGCAACTGTTAGCGACATCTATTTTTGATATGTATTTATAAATCTATTAGATATTCCTATAAGTATATATCCACTGTGGATTTATTTCCACCGTTTTGCCCATGCTCGACGGGTGGATAAAATTGAGCTAGATGATAAACATATCCTCTACCCGTGGATAATATGTCCCCTGCCCGCCAACCTCTCGGTAACAAAAACAACTTAAGCTACCTGTGCTCGCGTGGTGCGACGAGTCGTCGACCAGCCTGTGCATGCGCTCCAGAGCAAGTGCCTGCTGCTTCTCCGTCGCCTCCGCGCGTGCCTTGCGCTGCACGAGCACGCGGACTCTGCGAACAAAGGGAACTGTCACTGCCAATGCCCACCGACATATTTAATCTATGATTAACACTGCACTGGCTGATCCTATATCGCGATAGCGACAAAATTATGTCATACGATTCAAATTTCAACTTTAAGAGACAGAGGGAGAGAGAAAGAGATTTTGACTTTAAATCACTTGCGTATCTTGAGAGTAGAAAGATAGAGAAACTTGACTTTGATTTACATAAGATTTTATTTATTTATTTATTTATTTATTTATTTATTGGTAATCAACAGCGTTTACAACACAATTTTACAAGATTATTATAGTCCTTAAATAAAGCCAAAAATGATTACATTATTTGAATTTAAATATATATGTATATAAAGTATAACCGAGAATTCGTAATACAGTATGATTGTTGAATAAGAGTAGTTTTCAGAATTGAGAGTAAAAGTAAAAACAATTAGAATATTCACAATGTGTGTTCGCGTGGATGCGTGTGCGTGTCTGTGGGTGCGTGTGTTAGTGATTGTGTGTGTGTTAGTGATTGTGTGTGTGTTTGTTTGTGTGTCTTTTTTGTGCGATGTAAGCTAATGATCCCTTTTTGAAAAAGAGGTTTAGATAGGTGAAATATGTCAAGATGCGAGTACTGAGTATTGTATGTTTGAGCGCAGTATGATCGAATTTCGGGCGTAGTTTGTATTACATTTGGGTACATACAGTACACACACTTTTACACTTGATTCGTGGTTTACTAACATAATTGTAATAGAATTATACGAGTATGTACCACGGTGATTGTTCAGTTGAAATTGTCGATATTTCGATTCAGTTGCATGGACCGCTTTGAGACCGCTTGATTGAGAGAGAGGGAGAGGGAGAGAGAGAGAGAGAGAGAGAGAGAGAGAGAGAGAGAGAGAGAGAGAGAGAGAGAGAGATTTATGACTTGGACTGACTTGCGTATCTTGGTGTCGAGCAGGAACCGGTCCCGGCGCAGCTGCGCGAGGTGGTCGAGCGACGCGTCCAGCTGGCGCAGCACGGCGCGGCTCTGCAGCAGCTCGTCGCACACGCGCGCCAGGATCCGCGCCTTGCTCGACGGGTTCAGCGCCACGAACGGCTTGTCGCGGAGTAATTCTGTCAACAAATAGCTTGATTAGTGACTAGTGCATAGTGATTAGTGATAGTGTAGTATAAAATCTGCCTCAAAGAACACAAGAACAAAGTGTCTTCAATCGATAAAGAAAGACTAGGTTACGTCAGTGGACTAATTCTTAGTGTAAAGGCGAAACTTAAACTGACGAATAAATTTGACGTTTTGACAGATTTCCCATACAAAAACTGTCAAAATGTCATTTTTATTCGTCGGTTAAAGTTTACTTGAAGGTGGTGAAATAAGCCCTTAGTATATAAGATATTTTATATGTTTAGGTTAAAGTAAAATTGCTCAATAGCCATATTATTCGGCTAGATTGTAATATTAGTGAGTATACATTGTAGTGTATACTTACATAACTGAAAAAAAAAAATAGCTTAAACAATTCAAAATAACCACAAAAACGCCAATAAAACACGTTTTTCGTGGGGAAATTATCGAATAAATCAAATATGGTCGAGCGAAGCAACGGCTGGATCATGCGTCGTGCTCGTGAACGGGTGCCACCAACGGAAATGGGTCTGCATCAAATTCATCCATCTCATTAGATTAGTTTTAAAACTAAAATTGACTACCTATCTATCTTGTTTCTTTTAATTTGATTAAAATATATTCTTAATATTATAAAGTTAAATCTTGAGGATGTAAAGTTGAAGTAAGATTTAAAATTGAAGTAAGTTTAAACACCAGAATCGACTAACAACAGACCATAACTAAATTAATTAAAGTAATTATATTGTGGTTTTTAAGTTTTAGGAGTGTGTTTTGAAGACCTCCCTGGCGCAATGGTGAGCGCTGTGGTCTTATAACTGGAGGTCTCGGGTTCGATTCCCGGCGGGGGCAATTTATTAATTTATTATTTCTAAATTGTCTCTGGTCTGGTCTGGTGGGAGGTTTGGCCGTGGCTAGTTACCACCCTACCGTCAAAAACGTGCCGCCAAGCGATTTAGCGTTCCGGCACGATGGCGTGTAGAAACCGATTAGGGGTATGGGTTGAATTTACACTGCTATACCCCTTCCAAGTTAGCCCGCTACCATCTAAGACTCCATCGTCACTTACCATCAGGTGGGATTGCAGTCAAGGACTATCTTGTCATCCAATAAAAAAAACATAGGGTCCAAAATACCTTGTACCTAAACTGTATACTATTTGAGCGAATGAACTATAAACTACCGACATGATGACGTACTGTAATGACGGGATACCGTTTCGAGCGTTTCACACATTTGTAGCACATAAAAAAAATAAAAAAAAAAATTTATTTTATACTTTTGTGAACATCACTTCCCGATTTCTTAATGTCTAATCTATCGCGTTTAGGGGCCGTTCAAGTATTACGTAAGCACTACGGGGCGGTAGGGGGTCTTTGTTTTGCTTATTTTGGATGACATGGGGGGTAGGGGAGTCTAGATGATGATTACGTCATCGGTAGCTATTTACTTTTTTACACGAATGGCAACCCTCACATTGTCTATGCTTGAAAACACTTCGGAATTTTAAAAATTATAACATTACAATTATATTATAAAAAATACATTTATAATTGAAAAATGTTTACATAAGCATGGGGGGAGGGGGTAATAGCTTTGCTTACTTTTGCCGACAAGGGGGATGTGGGGGCAAATAATTGTAATAAATCTGCTTACGTCATACTTGAACGGGCCCTTACATATTTTTAGATTTTCTCTCACTAGTAGTGAAATACCCTATTCTGACTGTGGCCTCGGTATTTACCTGATAGTTTATATGTGGCGTTGTTGTACAGATGCTCGTAATAGCTGCCGTTCTTGGTGGACGCGCACGTCAGCTGCATCTCCGCGTCGGTCTGGTGGTGGTCCGCCACCTTCCGGTCCCGCTCCCGCTCCACGGTCAGACCTGCGCCGATACAAGGTCTACAATCACTGCTAGGGATGAGTTGTTTGCTCACAAAACAAGCGAAAAAATTGTTCCGAACGACGAAGAGTATAATAGAGTACTTCATTGTTAAATGACAAGACAAATTACGACAAATATCTGCAATTAGGCGCTTCATTTACCGCACGCTTGTAGCATATCCACCTGTTTGTGACTTGGATGATTCGATTATGTATGAATGTGAAGACTAAGCGTGGTCGCCTCGCCGCGGCGCTGGACCTGCCCCCCGATTCAGACCCTTCCGATAACTTATTTATCGATCGATTCGGTTTGTTACCGTACGATAACATTATATGATCAAACGAACTTACCAAGTGAAGTTCGATCGATATTATATGAGTACGCTTCATTCGAAGATATACTTAAATTCGTAAATGCTCTTGTAATCGAATGTATCTTGTCGATGTCGATAACGTAGTCGATACCGAATCGTATCCTCAAACCAAATGCTTTGAATCACACGACAATTTTTTTTTATACGAGATCGATATCTAACCGTATCGACACGGTATGTATTATCGAACAGGTCTGAATCGCCCCCCAGTTTCGGTAAAAGCCGGAACAACCTCGTTTTGTACAAGGACTATATCATAGGATACTGTAGAATACAAAAGGTAGTCTGAATATTGGAGGAAACACGTTATAAATACAGGCGCCATTCAGTCATTAGTCAGTCGCGCTAGGACCACGGGTCGAACAGCACGCGGTTTTTTTTTTTTTTTTTTAAAAAACGAACATTAGCCAAATAAGCGGAAAGCTTGTGCTAGGAGTGGGTGCGACAATAGTGCAACGGGTGGGATTCAAACCTGCGACCTTTCAGTTTTCAGTCCGCACCTTTAACCGTTGGGCTATTGAGGCTCATAAATCATGTGTGCCTGAAGTGTGCATTGGTATATACAAACTATACTTGACTACTATACTGGGTGACTTTTTCCTGCGTCTTGAAAAATTTAGATCATACTATGTAAGTGGAGTATAAGATATACATGGTATTATTAGATTAATATCTCTTGTTTTATTATAGTTCATCATATCCAACATACTACGTAAACGTAAGACATACTACTCAACCAGACGCGCGAAAAATGAATGAAAATAGGTAGGCGGCGTCGGCGGCGGCGCCGTGCGATGGCAATATGCTCGTAGCCTGAGTGAGTGAGACGGAAGAGCGCTGTTTTCGCGCATTGTTTTACGTAACAGGACTTCGTAGGTATCTACTCAAAATTATTATTTTGATGATTTCGATTTTTCCTTCATACTTATACGGGCTTAGGACCTTAGTAAAGAAGGTAAGGAGTTCAGCATACCTACAAGTTAAACTTTTGTTTTACAAAACTCGTAAATTGCAAAGAAAAAAGTTTTTAGGTATGAATTTTAGGTAGATTTGTTCTGCCAATCATAAACTAGAATCTACAGCATCCTAGGCGTATTTAAAAAATCGAAATCAACTTCTTTACATCCCTACTGATTAATAAAAGTATACTTACATAATAAAAAAATCCTTCCTAATGATATCGTAATAATTGTTCAAAATGTCCGGCGCATGTAAAGCTTGCACGCGGGTGAATGATATGGATGCATGCTAGACATGTTTAGCAACTTCCATACATGCATGGTCAAGCTACCTTTGATACTCGTATGTTCTCAAGATCAATGCCGTGCTTGGAACTCGCAATGCCTGTAAATTGTTTGGATCTGCGTACATTCTTCGCGCACCATCTAAACTTTCACCTGACTGAATGTAAAATCTCACCATCGCTAAATACTCGGTATTAGAATATTCGTATGCCATATTGTACACTTATTTTATTTACAAAGTATTTACACTTCAACGCGACGTCACACGTGACACGACCGTAAATAATCGAAATTCGCATCCGACTAGTGTCCTTATTCCTAGGACCTTAAACAAAAACTGATCTGCGCGGGTTGCGGGGAGAGCGCATCGCGCAGAAATAGTGTAGCGCGGGTGCGCGGGGGCGGTAAAAGCAGGCTCGCCGCCTAGAGCAGTGCGACTGTCGGCGGGCGCGCCGCGCCGACAAAGGGCGCCGACAGAGGTTGCCGACAGCCTTCCCGCCGACAGCCGGCTACGAAAACCACGCGGAAAATTGTTCGCGTATTTGTTAGGGTGACTATGATTTACAATTTTTGTAATTTAACTCTTTTTTTTTAATTCTTATTTTTTATGTTATAATATGAAAAAAATACTTTACATGATTAGTATTTATTGATAGAATAAAGATCATAATAAGTTAGTAAAACCAAAAAAAAAAAAAATGTAACGATGCCATGAGCTTCTATTGCATTTACTTATCAACCCCTAATTTTTTCAAGACGCTGAAAAAAGTCACCCAGTATACGTGAGTGTTTGAGTATAGTTCAGATGCGTACCCGTAAGTGCCTTGACCTCGGCCGTGGCGTTAGCGTACAGGTATATGCGTAGGACTTCGCTGAGGGTATCCGGCGTCAGCTCGGCCAATCGCAGCGCGTGGCCCAGCAGGGTGGTGTGGCGACCCGGGTGTGGGATACCCGGCTCCTCTGTGGACAACACCACAATTAGTACCGTGCAATCCCATTATCCTATTAGTCCTATTAATATTATAAATGCGTATGCATACGTGTGGATGCGGATGTATGTTTGTTACTCAATCACGCCGCAACGTCTGAATCGATTTAGCTGAAATTTGGCACATAGATAGATTATAGATTTTATCTCGAAATCTAAGAGAGTTCCCGCGGGAATCCAAAAAAAACTCAATCCACGCGAACGCGAAAGTCGCGGGCATCGTCTAGTAATTCATAAAATACAAAATAAATAGTCTTATTATAAATAATCACATCACACTATCACATCACACTTCACACTATCACACTTCACATCACATCACACTATCACATCACACTAATATTATAAAGCCGAAAGTTTGTATGTGTATGTGTGTGTGTGTGTGTGTGTGTGTGTGTATGTTTGTTACTCCTTCACGCCACAACGAATGAACCGATTTGGGTGAAATTTGAAATGGAGATAGCTCATACCCAGGATTAAAACATAGGCTACATTTTATCCCGGAAAATTACAGAGTTCCCATGGGAATTGAAAAACCTTGATCCACGCGGACGAAGTCGCGGGCATCGTCTTGTAATACATATTAGTGTGATTAGATTAATTATTTATTTATTTAATGATAAGTGATATTATAGTCTTATTATAAATAATCACATATATGAAGTTATCAAGACTAATAACTACCGGAGACACATTATGAAAGATGGTACTCTTGACATATGTCGAGCATGCCATCGTCCTGGGGAGTCCCTCAGGCATGTCGTCTCCGGTTGTTCTTATCTTGCTAACGGCGAGTACTGGCACAGACATAACCAAGTAGCCAGGATAATCCATCAACAACTTGCTCTTCAATACGGTCTTGTAGCAGATGAAATGCCATACTATAGGTATGACCCAGTGTCAGTTCTCGAGAATAGTAGTGCCCTGCTCTACTGGGATCGGTCAATTATCACTGATAGGTATATTGTAGCCAATAGACCTGATATAGTGCTAGTTGACCGATCAGCGCGTCGAGCGATAATTGTCGATATCACAATTCCACATGATGATAATCTGGTGAAGGCGGAAAAAGAAAAATTGTCAAAATATTTAGACCTTGCCCACGAGATTACCGCCATGTGGAATGTTGATTCAACGATTATAGTGCCGATGGTCGTTTCGGTCAATGGTCTCATAGCGAAAAGTTTCGATCAACATCTTAAGAAACTTTCGCTTAATACTTGGATCAAGAGCAGGATACAGAAGGCGGTACTCCTTGAGACGGTACGCATTGTGAGGAGGTTCCTCACTCTGGAGCCCTGACCACTGGCTGCTTGGGTCCCTATCCCGCAGCAAGTGGGACCCATTCGTTTTATTGTTTTTAATGATGTTTTTATATTTATATTTGTATATGTATATTTGTAAACATTTTTAAAAATAATAGGATGAATGTGTATGAAAATAAATGAGAGAATCAGTGATATTAGGTAGATACCGTAGTGATACTAAGTACCTACCTATCCACGAATATGTAATGCATTGAGCTGCAGACTTCTAAATATTTAAATTAGGTTAACTAGGCATATTTTTCCACCTGAAATAAATAGTATTTTATCCAAAAATACAATAGTATTCTTGAATAAAAGACTTATTTTATGCCCAAACAAGTTTAAACAAGTAAAAACACATTTTGGGTTTCGTATCCATAGGGTGCCAATGGGACTCTATTGCTGAGCCTCCGCTTTTCGTCCGTCTGTTTGTCAGTCATTGGTCGATGACATAAGTACTTCCCTTTTTTGAAGTCGGTTTTGTCACACGTCACTCACCAATAGCAATAGAAAGTAGCCTGGACAGAACACTCAAGAGGTCGTCTTCCGCCTCCTGACTGCAGGTTGGTATGAGACCCATTTGTAGAGAACTTAGAGTCGGTAAGGTCTCCACTTCTGTAAAAAAAAAAATAAGTTTCAAAACCATAGCCCGACTATGGAAAATTGGCCTTAAATTCAAAATTATTTATTATACAACTGCCTGAAAGGAGTATATTGTTTTCAGGGTTCATGTATGTATGTGAGTTTCTATATTCCACCATAACTTCTATACGCCTGAACCGATTTTGATGAATGAGGTATCCTTAGAATATTTAGCTTATTCCGAGTGACATAGGCTAGTAAAATTAAAAAAAAAAAATGATAGGGTTACCATGGTCCCGCATTAAAGACAAAAGTTGAAAAAAAATTTTCGAAAATATAAAATGAAAAATAGATTCCACAAAAATATATAACATTATAGTTCAATGTCCAGTGATTCACAAAAAAATATTATTTAATAAAAATGTGAATAAGTTTCCAAAGGTAACTGTGGTATTTAATTTTTTAATTTGTTTTTTGGCTGAGCAGTCGTGTTTTTTAATTTTTACGGGAACGGTGCCACCAACGGGAACGGGAATTGTCTGCTTTCTGTCTACTCGTCTTAACATTCATTGGATTGTATTTATTTGTATTTGTATTGTATTGTACTCAGGAAACTTCATCGTGGAAGCACTGTATACATAGCATAGTTTCATTAACTATTGTAAAAATATTTTTTTTTTAAAAGAGCAACCGCCGAGTTTCTTGCTGGCTTTTCTCGGCAGGAAAGGCATTCTGAACCAGTGGTAGATTCATTGACGATTCAAAAGTGCTTGTAAAAGTTTATTTGAATAAAAAATATTTCTATTTCTATTTAATTGTAGCTTGTTTCATGTAGGCCAAGTTGGGTATTCAGTATTAGTAAGGATATGGATTCTTACCGAAGCCAAGCGCTTGGCCGAAGTTGTGCAGGAACTCGAAGACTTGCAGCAAGTCCGCCATGGCCTGTCCTGGTATTTTCAGCCCGGGTATCCTGTCCAGTGCTGGTAGGGCTTTCTGGTCAGACAGGGACGAGTCTTCTTGGGGTCGTCTGCAGATATACAACACAACTAATATAGCAAAATATCTAAATATATAAAAGGCAAAGGTGACTGACTGACTGACTGACTGATCTATCAACGCACAGCTGAAACCACTGGATGGATCAGGCTGAAATTTTGCATGTAGATAGCTATTATAACACAGGTGTTCGCTAAGAAAAGATTTTTGAAAATTCAACCCCTAAAGGTATAAAATAGGGGTTGGAATAATCGAACTTAACGTGAGCGAAGCCGCGGGGTAAAGCTAGTGTCATATAAAGGGCTATAAGCCAAAAAAAAATATCTTATAAGAGCCATACTATCGTTAATAAGTGTGGCTTTGGGCGCAACTTATAAAGTAAACAACTATATAAGTGCCTTATAAGTACTTTATTATTAGCTAATATTTCTTATGCATGTTTTAATACGGCTAGCAGCGTTCAATACTATTTTATAACGCGATGGTAATGGGCTAATTTGGAAGGGGTATGGCAATGTACATTGAACCTATACCCCTTATCGGTTCTTCTCACGATCGTACCGGAACACTAAATTTCTTGGCGGCACATCTTTGACGGTAGGGTGGTAACTAGCCACGACCAAAGCCTCCCACCCGACCAGACCAGAGACAATTCAGAAATTATAAATTCCCAATTTGTCTCCGCCAGGAATCGAACCCGAGCCTCCCAGTTATAAGACCACACTAATCACTTACCTGAGTTCAGACAGTAACTCCATCTCCTTCCGTCTTTGTTGCAACTTCTTCTCTTTCACCAGCAATCGATCGAGAAGATTCTGGTGTTTTCTCCTCTCCCTCTCCTCCCATCTTCTTCTGGAGTCCAATTGCCGAATAAACGTGGTGTGCTGTCTTCTCCTTTCACGCTCCTATTAAAAAAGTAAATATTTTATTTCTTTTATAGTTCTTTTATAGTAGAAAGAGAGAAGTCTAGGTGAATAAGATGGTATGTAAATAGCACTGGGTCAATCTAAATTGCACTTTATTGCGTGGTACCAAGAGTCGCTATTTATTTAAATCATTTTGCGGAGCGAATTTTCTGTACCTTTAAGTACTATTAGGTATTCTGTGCTTCTACAGGCTACCTTAGCACAATTATTTGATAGGGAACACCTAGAGGTGAATGGCATTGGATAGGAGACTGTATTTAGGAGCTATTTACGTGAAGAGAGTCCTAGTTATGGTAAGAATTAATTAATATTGCACACCATTATATTGGTAATACACTAGTCATTAAGAATTTATTGTACCATATTTCAAGTATATGTATAATGCAGTAAATAAATTCTGATTCTGATTCTAAGGTTGGTGAAATCGGGTATTATTCTTTCAATTGGTATGAAACAGGAAAGCAAGATTTGTCATACATATATGCACTTGGCAAATTAGCAGGACGAACAAAAAGCTTAAAAAATAAAATCAATTTAAGGAGGAGAATAAATTAGAGAATTCATTGCGCTTTTGTCTTGAACAGTTATACTATAATATTAGGATATTTTCACAACTGCTTATATCATATTACGACAGATTACTATCATTTTAATTGTTAAATAAAGCATAAATTAATAGCCTTAAGAAATTAGACTCAATTTCAGATGTTTGAAGCGAAAATTAGTCGCAATTAACAAAGTAGGAAGAAAACAAAAGTTTAAAGCAAAAACTTTTGGGAAGATAAGAAGAAAAAGATTCCGAAATCAGAAAAAATTAAGAATGAGAGGGATATTAAGAAGATAATTATGAAACAAGACAGAGTTGAGAAAAACAAAGCTGTGCTAAGTCAAAGCGGGGGCGAAAAATTTGTTTTGAGAAGGACTTAATTACCTCTGTTATATACTTTTGCTGTAGGGGCGGTGATGATTTTGAGTCCGGTTTGAAAGAAAACAGATAAAAGTTTATTAGACACAGGAAATAAGGAAACAAAAAGATGTGTGGCACTCGGGGACTGCCGCGGTAAAGCTATTGCATAGCATTTTCTATCAACGCCATCTAGCGGCTCATCGCTAGATGGCGTTGATAAAAAATGCGCCATTTAGCGGCTCACCGTAGAGGAGTCCCGTGTCAGGTTATTTTCGTTACGGAATTTCTGGATTCGGTCTCCACGCTGGCCCGCGATAGAAGATATCGTCGGCTTAATTATCAAACTTCGTAACTCCAAAATTTCCGATTTTTTTATTTTGACGCCATGTAGTGTAAAATTCGGTAACGAACATGATGGAATCACTCGTATCTCCCACTTGTTTTTAGTTTTTTTGCTATTTACAAAAAATAAAAATACCACGGCATAAGCCGACGCCATTTTGACCTAATATTTTAAGTCCATTTATTGAATCATCATAACAGATAATAAATCATAATTACAACAAACATAAGCACATTAAAATTCAAATGTAAATAAAGCTGTTTGTCTATGTTTTTATCGTTAGTTAGGTACGGACTAAAAAAGTTTTTTCGTTCTCCTGTAAAGTTTGACCAAATGGAGATACGTAGTTTGATAATTAAGCCGACGATATGCAATAGCTTAAAAATGACTTAAGAAGGGAAGATCAATTTTTTTAAAGCTATCAACTTAGCTTGTGTTGAAATCGGATAGTCTGTTCTCGACTTAATTGTATCGTCCCGTCTGAATAAGATTTAAACCAAAGCCAATATGCATTCTTTTGTTTTGGTGAGAACTGTCTTTGCATAAGAGCAAAGAGTTTAGATTGTGTACAACAAAATTAGCACCATTATCCCAGCAGCAAGCAATAATTGCATACCTGTTCTTTAAGAAGCATAGATTGTTGTCTTTTTATTTCTCGCTCCTGCAACAAACGAGTAAATATATATACGATATACAAAAAATAGTGGTGCTAATTTAGGTGTACACGAATCTTTTAAGAAAATTGACAGTTCAGAAAGCAGTGCTATCCTTTGCAGTGTTCACAGAGAAAAAGGATAGCAATACTTTTAAACCTGTCTGTTTAGTTTGTTTAAAGATTTGAGTACAACCGAAACAGCAACATTATGAGCCGAACTTTTTAATGGTTGAAATGAAGGTAGTTACATGATAATGAACAAAAATGTGCAACTACCTACACATTACATAAAATATAGATTTCCGAAAGTAATACGGCATGAACATGACATATTAAGACCCAGGAGACAACCAGAAAGTCACTGCTTCGTAGAGCGACATATCCGTCTGTCTGTGCGACAGAGACGACACTACACGAAGCTGAAGATTACGTGTAATGCTTAAATAATACTGTACATGGTTTTTAAACAATTTCTCAGAACACTGATTCATATAAAGAGGAGTTCATTTAGGTTTTGAAACAAAAAATGCTTGCGGAAAATCAAAGTAAGCATAGAACATGTAATGGAAATAGATAAAGGTAAATATATATCTATTATACAGGTAGATATATCGTACCTGTAAATATATGGATAGCATATTACATGGGTGTTGTGTAGGGGGGTTTTTTTTTCATTTTGAACTGGTTTCATTTTGGTTCTGGTTAAATTAACCTGGCTACAAACCTGTTGCCTCTTCGCCTGTTCTTCTATTTTCTGCTTCTCTAACTCCTCCTGTTTCCTCTTTTTAGCCTTCACATAGCCAAAAACAACATCGAAAGCGGCAGAGCAAATAATATAACAGCAAACATGAAACAAAAGTGAAACGAAAACAAAATCAGTGAACGAGTTCGCGCGTGCCTTTTATATTGTTTAGTTTTTGTTAATACAAGCATAAATTAAAATTTATTATTGTTCTAGAGATTAGCGCGTTCAAACAAACAAACTCTTTCGCTTCATTATATTAGTATAAGGCTTTGATTGGTTCTTTCTTCGACCAATCGCAGAACTGAATTTTGAATTCAGTAGCCGGCAAATACCTTGTTCGTAAATTGAATTAAATAACTTAAACTATACTATACTTTTAAGGGAAAGTTTGAAAAACATTATATAATATGTATCTACTTAAATAAAAACAAACAAAAAGTAATACTTTGTGCAAGCGTGCAAGCTAATTACGAAGAAGTACAAATGATGAAGTTAGTGATTTGGGATGTTGCATATTTAATAGATTTAGATTTAGTGATAATCAAGTCCTGTAATTTTATTGTGTTAAGCTGAATAAATGTCCATTTATTTATTCATAAATGTTAAGAGCAATTTAAACTCTCATCTCAACCATAAACCAGCCTGAGAATATCGCGATGTACTACTAATGGTTCGAGATCGATTTTTGTTTCACACAATTTGTACCTACTATCGGGACAAAATCATTTCGCTGCGGGAAAAACCTATTAAAATTTCAGTGCGTAAGAACCCTACGGAAATGATGACTTAGCTAGTATAGTATACAGTCAACAAGCATTATTATCAGCGTGTAATAAGTCTATGAATACGATGACTTAGCTAGTCTATTATACAGTCAAGAAACAACCATTATCAGGGTGTAATAAGTCTATGAATATGATGACTTAGCTAGTATAGTATACAGTCAAGAAACAACCATTATCAGCGTGTAATAAGTCTATGGATATGATGACTTAGCTAGTATAGTATACAGTCAAGAAACAACCATTATCAGCGTGTAATAAATCTATAGATATGATGACTTAGCTAGTATAGTATACAGTCAAGAAACAACCATTATCAGCATGTAATAAGTCTATTGATATGATGATTTAGCTAGTATATTATACAGTCAAGAAACAACCATTGTCAGCGTGTAATAAATCTATAGATATGATGACTTAGCTAGTATAGTATACAGCCAAGAAACAACCAATATCAGCGTGTAATAAATCTATGGATATGATGACTTAGCTAGTAGAATAGTACAAAGTCAAGAAGATTTTTATTTTGAGTTCTTCGAAACTACGCCATTCTTCTACAGGTTTTATTAAGTGTTAATCAAACAACATATCACACCCACGTACAATAGCATTGTTAGTGTAAACCCCACAGATATAGGCAAGAATTGTGTTAGTTCAACCCGAAAAGTTAGTCTTAACTCCAAAACGTACCGGACTAACGTCCTTCCCAATCGGTTGGACCGATATTGACAAAGCTCCGTCTTTTCCAACATTAAAAGTCCCTTTGCTAAGCTTTTTCGTGATTAAATCTGTCAGAATATCGTCATCGCCACTCAAGTCTATTACGTCTTTTAGGACCGATTTTTGGGTGTCTTTAGGCAACAGCATAAGATTTTGGGTCATAAATTCGTTTTTCGCATCTAAGTACTTCTGTTCCAAGCTCTTTGGGTCATCCTTTTTGGGGTCTTCAAGCTTGGACCAATTGCAGCCATTGATGAATTCCGATATTCTAGAATAAGATTCTATTAGTTTTTCTAGATTGTTCTCTTTCTCTGGTCTCCTTTTATCGGGAGTTTTTACCAATGAGAAGTCAAAGTATTTTTCGCTTTTCCGTTTCGGGAGATCGAATGCCGCTTTTTCAGCGAAATCTTTCATTTTGTCTAAGGCGTTATATTCCTCATTCTCTTTCCAATTTTGGTCTAAATTCATTGTTTTGATTGGCGTGTTTTCTTTTAGACCACTGACCGGGATGAGCGACAGACTTATTTGCGGCATGGTTCTGTCTTTATTCGGTTTAGTGGCTGGTCCCATAACTATTTCGGGCATTTTCCAATCGTCACAACCTTTCGGCGTTGGCAACGCCTCGATCGTGAGCTGCGACCGGCTTTTGTTGATTTGCTGTTTCGAATTTTCTCTTGTTAGATTTCGTGTGTCACTTGTTTTATTATCAATTGGATTTTTGACAACATTGTCAAGGTTTTTGTTAGCCATAATAAACATTAAATATCTTCCCCCATATAGATGTATAAAATGATAAATTTACATACATAAGACAGTTATATTTTGGCATCTACTTCATAACACACAAAACTACTAGAGAATAAGCTGAGAGTTTGAATGCTACACTATCTATATCTACGTAAAAGCAAAAAGTGACCACTCAAATTTAAACTTTATCACCAAACCTATAGAGTCCATTTTTGCTTTTGAAGATTTTCTACTTGTGAGCACAATGTTGCCAAGCAAATCAAATTGATAATAAAATAAAACAAACACAAGCACATGTATGGAGAGAAAAAAACACATAAATACAAAACAGTAAATAATAAATTAGATCCCATATTATAGACACAAAAATGTATAATTATTTGTAAAACATAAAGGAAATAAATGTTAGATCAGAGACAGAGTATATCATATGTATCGAAGTTGTATTTACTTAAAAAAATCAATAAAACCTATTCGTAATATTTGTACATGCATAGGCATGTATAACGATTTTCATCGGATTCTTAGGGTCAGCACAGATAAGTGGCAGCGAAGTACCATTATCATAAAAATTATAAGTGAACTTTTGCTAGTACTTTTCTCTGCAAATTAGTAATCGTGTACAAATGTAACTGAAGCAGTGTCTCAAAAGGGCATTTTAACTTTTTTTTTTTTTCAATTCTGCTCAACTGTAGCAGTTAAAACAAACAGTGAATAGTAAAACCAAACATCATGTAGCGCATAAAATGAAGGAATTAGAGAAAGGGGTTTGGACTTTTGCCGCCATTTTGATTTTTTTTGTATGAGTAGAGGAAGACGAACAAAAAATGCGAAGTAACATAGTACCCGAAAGTGTCACGTTACCGAGATATTTGGAGATAAAAATGTGATATGATGACAACGGTAATCATTAAAAAATAGACTTATTACGTGTCTATAGGCGGCAATCCCCTTTATTGAATCATTACATTCAACTCCATTGTAATTCAATACAAATATCCGTTTGGAGTGAAGAAGATAAAGAAAAACTTCTGCGATTTGTTAACCATAAATGAAATATTTTTTCGGTCATTGTATTCTGTAGATATCTACTACTCCGCTATATTCCTATCAAATCTATCAATTTAGGTGCTTCGTTGTCACTTTTTTTGGCTGCGCTGACCTAAGACTGATAACAAAACTGACTTTTCCCCACTCCCATGTTATTTTTTTTTTTTCATATTTTATAAACATATAAAAAATACACAAAATAAGTTATATTGAATTGTTATATTGGTTGATTTTAAACCTTGAACCTAGACACCAGAAAATATTAGATAAGGCCAAAATTAGATACATACTATTAGTAGTTAAAAGGGCAATTTTTACATATACTTTACATTACAATGTTCTCTATACATATATCTAGGATTTCGGTTTGTTAAATGTTACAAAAGACGCGTGGCTTCGCTTCAATGCCGCAATGAGTCTCGAGCCTTTGAATTCAATAAAAAAATATCATTTCTAATAATATACAATGATATAGAAGTGCAAAGTAAAAATTTAGTGTCAATCCACCTACTTTTTTTTATTCGATGGCAAGATAGTCCTTGACTGTGATCTCACGTCGTGCCGGAACGCTAAATCGCTTGGCAGCACGTCATTGACGGTAGGGTGGTAACTAGCCAGGGTCAAAACCTCCCACCAGACCAGACCAGAGACAATTCAGAAATTATAAATTCCCAAATGTCTCCGCCGAATCGAACCCGAGACCTCCCAGTTATAAACCATAGCTCTCACCACAACGCCAGGAAGAGGGAGGTTTCAAGTTTTACGGAACCAAATATTTTTTAATATGACATTTTTTTTTTTTTCGAAATATATCTTTTATAAGTGGAAAAATGAATTCGAATCTATTATTTTCTGGTATCCTATAATATGGGTACAGTGTACAACGGGCAAACAACTAGGTTACAGTTAATAAATTACTAAGGCAAGACCTAGATTCCTTAGAACATACCTCCAACAACTGTTGACTCCGGGCTTCTTTCTCACGCTTCACGTATTCTGCTTTTTCTGATCTTTCCAGATCGCGGACCATTCTTGCCTGGAATCCAAGTAACAAAAATGTTTTTTTTTTTTTTTAAATTACAAAATGGACGCTTGACGATATTCAATGATGGGAATCAATGATGAGGTCTACGTTGAAAAGCGTTTGCCTAGAAAATGCCTATTCACTCTTACCTTTAAGTTAGTCAAGTTTTACGTGGCAGGAAAGACACCGCAAAGTCTTATAACTGGGAGGTCTCGGGTTCGATTTTCGGCGGGGGCAATTTGGGAATTTATAATTTCTAAATTTCTAATTCTATCTATACAGTGTGCTATATACATAGCATAGTTTTGTTATGCTATTAAGATTTTTTTCTGTGGTCTTATAAATGCGGAGGTCTCGAGTTCGATTTCCGGCGGGGGCAATTTGGGAATTTATTATTTCTGAATTGTCTCTGGTCTGGTCTGGTGGGAGGCTTTGGCCGTGGCTAGTCACCACCCCACCGTCAAAGACGTGCCGCCAAGCGATTTAGCGTTCCTGCACGATGGCGCGTAGAAACCGATTAGGGGTATGAGTTGAATCTACACTGCCATATCAAGTTAGTCCGCTATCATCTTAGACTGCATCGTCACTTACCATGCGAGATCGCAGTCAAGAACTATCTTATCATCGAAAAAAAAAGACGTGTGGCACTCGGTGACTGCCGCGGTAAAGCTATTGCATAGCATTTTTTATCAACGCCATCTAGCGGCTCATCATAGAGGAGTCCCGTGTCAGGTTATTTTCGTTACGGAATTTCTGGATTCGGTCTCCACGCTGGCCCGCGATAGAAGCTATGCAATAGCTTAAAAAAAACGCTACCCGATATTTACCACTATATTACCGAGAAGTTATTGCCGCTATTAAGATTAGTGTACTTTATCTAGGCAGGCCAGGCTGATGTGTACATTATTATTTGCGCTGGATTATGCATAGATAATAGATAGTTTAGATTTAATTTGATCGATGTTTTATAAGTTTCTTTTTTTATGGGGGTGACATAATCACCAAGTGATAAAACCCCGGCTTATTAATAAAGATTAAAAAAAAAAAAAAAAAGATTAGTGTATGGTTACCTGGTCTCTGCCGCGGCCCCCGCCGGAGTCTTTCCTGGCGTCCCGGGCGGCTTGCTGTCTCCTCGCGAGCTCCATGCGGTGCTCGAGCGGCGGCGGCGTCGGCCGCCCGCTCAGCGCCGCCAACGCTCTAGCTTCTTCTAACCTATAGACAATTCATCTGTTAATAATATAATGCCTTTCCGATATTTATATAGTTTCATCACCGACTCGATAGATGGCGTTGCATTAAATTAACTCACACTATAGAGTTTCGCCAACGCTCTAGCTTCTAACCTAAAGACAATTCATCTGTTAATAACAGTCATGACTTTCCGATATTTATGTAGTGTCGTCACCGATCGTTAGATGGCGTTGCATTAAATTAACTTGCGCTATAGAGTTCAAAAAGGGAAACGTCCTGGGATTGGAGAGCGCAACTGTACTTAATTACCTTTGGACCATTGTATATGTATTTTAGGAAAACATATACCACGCTACGATATTGTATGTGTATAAAAAGAGATGGAAATGTTACAAGCGTGCGGTAAATGAAGCACATAATGGCAGATATTTGTAAATGTCATGTCATTTAATAATGAAGCACTCTATTATACTCTTCGTCGTTCGGAACAATTTTTTCGCTTATTTTGTGAGTGTATAGCTCATCGCTAGTGGAAATCATTGATTCCACGCGAACGAAAGCCAGTGTTTACTAATATTACACTTACTAAGGTTGCGATCAAGACGACCATCAGTCGTTGACGAGGCCGCATATTGCACGAGGTCCCTAAAACAAGAGCCTTAAGGTCCATTTCAGTCTGACGTCATTGAGTGTCAATCTTTCTCGAATCGAGATGCAAACTCAAGCTAAAAGTTATGTCACATGCTATGCTAGTCTATGATATAGTATATATGTATAAAAAGAGGTGTATATGTTAGTTAGGACAGACAGATTGTTTATTCCATTTTAATAATTGACATTTCTAGTGGCTACTGAAACCAATGGAACCTTGACAACTATGAGCTATCCTGTATATCTTCAAACAAAATGCGGATTTACCAGTTTAGGTAACGATGGCCACTGAGATAGAGGATTCACTCTTGCTTAGCAATCTCAGCTTTTGTGCAAGAATAAGACTGTATTGTTTGGCAAGGGATGTAACCACTATACGTTGTCCAAGCCTTTATTTTCTTTTTGGCATCTGCCAAATACCCTACGCCTATAAATTACCGCTTTTTTGTTTTCGGAATAATGTACTAAAATAATGTCGTACTTTATTGACGTTTAGTGAAGTGCCCTGTGCATAACAAACAACCACAGAGTATAACACAGTTCTTGAAAGACGATAAATCATTCACGATTATGATAAAAATAATTTGACTTTGTGTAAGTATTGTTTTTTTTTTTTTTTTTTTTTATTTTTAGCGAGCAAACGAGCAGGCGGGTCACCTGATGTTAAGTGATTACCGCCGCCCATTTCTGTAAATTTAATAAAAAAAGGAAATAAAAATAGTAACTATGACTCCAATATTGAATATTTGCAAGGAATTAAGTTGAAATCTTGGAATTTAAGTTCAAACCAAGAGTAAAGAAATTTTTCTTTTCATTTATTTATTTTTTGACGGCTGCCTTAAAATGTAACTATGCACGCGTTAGTGAAGTGAGTTAACTTCAAAACGCGTGGTTAATAACGTCTAAACCAAGTTTAAATCAAGAGTTATGAGCAAATATACTTGGAAAATCACATACCTACCTACTTATTTATTTAACAAACTAGCTACGTAATTGGGTATACAAATGAAACAAGTAAAATTATTAAATACTAGCGGCTCGTCCTGGCTTCGCACGGCTGGACATTTATTTTTTAAACATTTTGGCATAAACGTACAGTAAATGCAGGACAACTGACATCAACGCGTAATTTTTAAAAACATTTCACTGAGCAATTTTATTAAACTCGTAATATGTTTCGAATGGAATGTCCGATTTTAATAAACTAAAAAGTAATTTACAGGTATTTAAACTGCCTTGCTTGAGAAATCATTTATTTAGGTAAGGATTAAGGCAAAGGTATAAATAACTTGATCTGATTTATATACACTATACAATTTAAATTAATATCGGAGTTATCAGAAAATGAATATTTCCGCGTGATAAAATAATAAAATGGTGCCAGCCGGTGCGGCGGGGCACGGTGGCAGGTATCGGCGCGGAAGATTCCTGTGGTTCCTGTGGTGATCTTATTAACAATCGTTTCCTATAAGAAGCTCTGTGTGATCGCAGCCCCGTAAAAACAAATATTTAATATTTCAACCCAGACGAAGTCGGGGCAGGTCGCTCGTTAAACATATTTTGAAAGAAAACCTTAATTATTATTATTATCGATAAAGAACCCAAATCAACTTATTATTTTTTTCTGTTTGTCTGTACCGCAAACATATGTCAAATTAATTTATCTAAGTGATTAAAAATATATAATAAAATATAAGTACGTTAAATCAAAATTAAAAAGTATTTCATTAAATCGATTGAAAGTTCTTCTTAAATAAAATCGATTATTACTTCAAATCGAATCGGTAACGTGTGAAGGCGTCACTAAAGTCAAAATTTCTTGATCTGCCAAAAAGAAAATAAAGAATTGGACAATCGGAGATTTCCTGTTTTCACACTTTTGATTGTGGTTCATAAATGCTTCACTTACCGTTCAGTAATCTGAGCGTCTTCAACACGAGTGATTTTGTATCATCCGGAAACAGCAGTATATTCCCCAGGAGTGTTACCAAGTTCACACTGAATTTGTCCTGACATAATGTTTCACTCACCGTTTAGTAATCTCAGCTCTATTGAACAAGACTGAGTCTGTATTGCCCTGGAACAGCAGTATATATCCCCCGGAGCGTTTCCGCGTTCACACTGAATTTGTCCTGGCATAAGGGCGGAATTGGGTTCAGTAATGTTTCACTCACCGTTTAGTAATCTCAGCTTCATTGAACACAAGTGGTTCCGTATTATCAGGGGACGGCTGTATATACTCCCCAAGGAGCGTCCGCGCGCTTAAACTGAAGTTGTCTCGGCATAAGGGCGGACTGGGGTTCGCTTCTAGGAACTGAAAGAGAAAACTATTTTATAACAACTGAATAAAAAGAGATAGAAGAGTTCCTGTAACTATTTATATGGAACGACGCTAAAAGGCAAGTTTCAGGGTTCAAGGATAACTTACATCATGTAAGTTACATGGCATGTTAGCAAGCTTGTAATAACTTACTTTATGCAACTCGTGCGCAGATTTGATCTGCACACTCGCATGCGGCTCGGGAGGTGTGTAGGTCACGTCGCCCTTGATGTTGCAGTTTCGAGACAGCCCTTTGATGACCGTCACCCGTTTCCAACCTGTGAAAAGATTCCTTATTAAAAAAAAATAGTCCTGACAGAATCCGGCCATGGCAGTTAGTCCTTGACTGCGATCTCACTTGATGGTAAGTGACGATGCAGTCTAAGATAGTAGCGGATTAACTTGAAAGGGGTATGGCAGTGTGTACATCCAATCCAAACCCCTAATCTGTTTCTACACGCCATCGTGCCGGAACGCTAAATCGCTTGGCGGCACGTCTTTGACGTTTCGGTGGTAACTAGCAACGGCCAAAGCCTCCCACCAGACATAATAACGCGTCTTCACGGAGAATAGCCATCTGCGCGGGAGATATTACAATGCACACGTGCACTCAAACGCAAACACAGGTGCACTCTCTGTTCCCTCACTCTCATAATCCAATGGGACTAATCGAGATCAATTCCTTAGTAACATCATGGCCGCAGCTACCAAGGCATCATAAACAGACGAAAGTCATATTTCTCTATCTCACTCTTCCGCATAGCTCTGTCTCTGCATTACCCAGAACGCAAACACGGGTGCACTCTCTATTCCCTCACTCTCATAGTCCGATGGGACTAATCGAGATCAATTCCTTAGTAACATCATGGCCGCAGCTACCAGGGCATCATAAACACAAGAAGGTCATATCATTCTATCTCGCTCTTCTGCATAGCTCTGTCTCTATCTTACCCAGTGCGAGCGGCAATCGCAGCTGCGAGTCGTTATGCCGCCTGCCGCCATCGCTGGCGTCAGAGTCGGACGGGTTGCTGTCAGAAGGGCACTCGGAGTCTGTACTCGCGCTCTCACCGAGTAACGCGCGTAGTTTGTCCTGTGGGAAAAAAGATAAGTTAAAAATTAATAGCAATGTTAAGCCTGGCAATACACGTCAGGTTTTTTCATCCGATAGTCTGATCCGGTAGCCTGATCAGGCTACCGGAAGGCATTGAAGCCATTACTTTGTATGAACAGTCAATACACGTCCGATCCGGTGGCCGGATCGGACGTCCGAGTCGGAAAGGGGCGCGAGGCGTTTCCGATTTTACTGTCGGTCCGATTGTCTGAAGGCGCGGTCTACATACTTCTAGTATGAGACAAAATAGACATCCGGTTACTCCTTCCGATTTTGCTAGTCAGGGTTCCCAACTTAGGGCTTTTAGCCCCAAATTTAGGGCGGAATTTTGCTTATTGGGATTTTTCATCTCGTCATCCATCTTCTTTTCTTCTGCTTTGCTCCAAACGCAAGCACTCGAGATGATAGCTCGGGAACAACTGAGTTCAGAAAAAGCCTGACGGAAAAGTCGGATGTGTATCGGGTAAATACGATCCGGTAGCCTGATCAGACAATCGGAAACAAAATCGGACGTGTATTGCCAGGCTTAGTACGTTTATCTCACGAAGTTACGGGCGCTTTACTTGCGGTTACGTCGTGTACATGCACATCGCGTAAGTGTGACATTGAAACATTGATGTATACCCAACCAACTTTTGTACATGTTTTCCGGCAAATAAAGGAATTTGAATTTGAAAAAGATGTTACCAGGTCAGTCTCAGCGAGTAGCTGCTGAGCGAGCGCGGGGCGGAGGCCTAGGGCTCTGCTCTGCGCCAGCAGCGACGCCACGGTGTTCTTCTTGGGTTTGCTGACGCCGCGCCCTAGGTTACGAGGCCGGCCTTCTCTCGATGGCCAGGTGGAAACTGCTGTAAAATATATATTTGTCAACTCCGAATCATACGCTAAGTTTCTTCATAAAAACATATCAGTCAACTCTGAATCATAAACTAAGTTTCTTCATAAAAACGTATCAGTCAACTCCGAATCATACGCTAAATTTCTTCATTAAAACGTATCAGTAAACTGCGAATCATATGCTAATTTTTTTTGTAAAAACATATCAGTCAACTCTGAAATCATATGCTAAGTTTCTTTATAAAAACGTATCAGTAAACTCCAAATCATACACTAATAATAATTATGAAGATAATTATATCTTCGTAAAAGCATATCAGTCAACTCTGGTTCACACGCTAAGTTTTTCGTAAAAACATACTTGCCAACTCTGAATCATACGCTAAATTTCTTCATAAAAACGTATCAGTCAACTCTGAATCATAAACTAAGTTTCTTCATAAGAAATATTAGTCAACTCTGAATCATACGCCAAGTTTCTTCATAAGAAATATTAGTCAACTCCGAATCATACACTAAGTTTCTTCATAAAAACATATCAGTCAACTTTAAATCATATGCTAAGTTTCTTAATAAAAACATATCAGTCAACTCTGAATCATATGCTAAGTTTCTTCATAAAAACATATCAGTCAACTCTGAATCATACGCTAAGTTTCTTAATAAAAACATATCAATGAACTTGAACTCCAAATCATGCCCTAATTTTCTTCGTAAAAACATATCAGTCAACTCTGAATCATACGCTAAGTTTCTTTATACAAACCTATCAGTCAAATCGGAATCAGGCGTTAAGTTTCTTCTGTAAAAGTGATTCATTCCAGACAGATGTGATTTTTTGAAGAAACCTAGCGTAATGAATTCAAATAGTCCGGCGGACTTTGTGACTTACATTCGCTGTCCTCGCTCCCACTGGACTTAGGTCGCGGAGAGTCAGCAACTTGCGAATTTATCTCCGGGGCTACACGACGAGGCTTTGCGCCCGGCTTGCGTCGAGCTGGAAGAATAATATTTGTAATTTGTAAACTTAGTTTTCATTCATTAATTAATTCATTCATTCACACTCGGCGTACTAACGCGACGATACTGCGTAATCGGCTTATCGACGCATCGACTGTTGCGCTATTAAGGATTGTATTATCTTATACAGTTCTTGCAATTCACGAGGGCGCGTGAGCTTTACTTGTGCTTACGTCGTGTACATGCACATTGCGTAAGTGTGCATGCCTGTCAGGAGGTAGGTGGGAGCGGGCAGGGGCGAGCAAGCTCTCGCTCACACTTATACAGATACGACACACACACAACCATGAGCCACGAGCTATCGTGAAATGAAAGAAATATAAAAGGATATAATATACTCACATATCCTATCATTGGAGGCGCTCAGCGAACTGCTAAGCGACGTGAGACGCGACAAAGCGTCAGACGCTTGCGAGCTCGCTGCAAAAAATGAATAACCGTATTGAGTTGTGTTAATCCCAAATGTTAATAAGCAATTTTGTATGAAAATGACAGAAATCCTCTCATTTTTAACCGACGAACAAAAAAGAACGTCTTCAATTTGTCGTGTATATACATATTTTTTTAAATACATATAAAATTTCTTGCTGACCTCTTCTATTCTCTTCTTGCTAAATTCATCTTTACTATTCGAATATGGTTTAGCGAAGCCACGGCTGGATCATGCGTCATGCTCGTGAACGGGTGCCTCCAACGGGAATGGGTCTACTTTCTGTCTGCCCGTCTTAACATGTATTGGATTGTATGTAGGTATGCATGAAACTTCATTGTGGAAACAATATACATTTTTTGAAAAGAGCAACCGCCGAGTTTATTGCTGGCTCTTCTCGGCAGGAAGGGCATTCCAAACCAGTGGTAGTTTCATCGACGATTCAAAAGCAACTGTAAAAGATTATTTTAATAAAAAATATTTCTATTCTATTCTATTCTAAAAGTTAAAATGCTCGCTCAAAGCTTACGTGGCGTGGGTTTTAAGGAGAGGTTGAGCGGCGCGTCTTCGTCCTTCAGCCCGAGATCCATCGCAGTGTCTTCGGAACTGTTGTTGGACTTGGTGCTCAGGTTTAGACCCGAATCTGAAATCAGTAAGAGGTTATACCAAAGCTGATTTCTACCTACCATCTACGGGGCCTCGGAACCTGCATAGCCGCAACACAAGGACATGAAGATGAAAGCTGGTTTAATTAGAAATGCTGCAAAGAGAGATATTCCCAGTAAAACCGAACCTATACAGGCTCGCTTTGTTGTCCATCTGTCAAAATTGTGGTGCAGTAGTATAGCCACACAATCCCGCATGAAAGCCAAGAAATATGTTTTTCACTCAAGCTATGTGCAGGAACCAACAAGGGACTTATGTCCAATAGCAGGGTGACCATGGGCAGGGGACATATCCACAGGGAAAGGATAAAATGTTTATTTATTTATATTTTTTATGTACAAATTACAAGACAAAAACATATATTATTAGAAAAGTAGACATAGTAGGTAGTATTTTTATCTCCTCGCTCAATTTTAGCCACCCGTTGAGCATGGGCAAAAAAAAACTATGGAAATGTTAACACAGTGGATATACTTATAGGAATATACTTCTCCTATCCCATCGCCATGCTTTAGCATAGGGAAAAGATAATTTCATCTCTTGTCAGTGGATAAAATCAGGGATAAAAAGTAAGTATAAGTTTTTCTCCTGCCCATGCTCACCCTGCAGGTCGAAGAAATGTGTTTTTCACACATACAGAGATATGTATTTACTGCAAGACCATTACATGCAAGAATCAACAAGGGACTTATGCCCAGCAGTGGGAGTGTGTCGGTGGACAAAGGTCAGTTACCCGCAGCCGCGGTGGAGCCGGCCAGCTGTCGTTCCAGCGCCGCCAAGCTGACTCCACTCTGACTGGCGATTGTTTGTAGCAGCTCACGAGATATACCTGCAACAAGTATATAACAAGTCTTTTATCTATATATATAAAATTCAAAGTCCTGACTGACTGAGATATCAACGCACAGCATAAACTACTAAAGTTAGAAACTTGAAATTTTTACAGTTGGTTCCTTTTATGACGTAGGCGCACACTAAGAAAGGATTATTGGAAATTCCACCCCTTAGGGGTTTAAATAGGGGATGGAAGTTTATATGAAACTCCGTCATTTTTCAAGCTGTTTCCATCAAAGTTGGTATTTGAGCTATCATTTAAAAATAAAGAAGTACGTGTGTCACAGTTTTTGAAAATTCCACCCCAAAATCTAATTCCACGCGGACGAAGTCGCGGGGGCAAAAGCTAGTTTAAGTATATAACAAGTCTTTTATTTCTATTTCTTTATTTATACGGAATTCGCGCTGACCCGTTCCGGTTTGTTCATTAATCGGATCAGTTCCACCTACGACCACGAATTGCCATATTCGATTAACGGCTAGGCGTCACCAAAAGGTGGGGGGAAGGGGTTAAGGGGGGCGTAAGTGCGGTGATGCTGCAAGACGCGTTTTTTTTTTCTTTATTATGAGATAGGCTTGCGCTTCGACGACAACAATCAATGATGGAAAGCATTGATGAGGTCTGGGTTGGAGCGCGCTTGAGTAGAAAATGCCTATTCACTCTTGTCTTGAAGGTACTCAGATTATACGTGGCTGGAAACACAGAAAGAATACTTCACGGCTACAGCTGAAGCGTTCCATGCTTTTCCGACTGGATATATGTGCTGTAACCTTGAAGTAGGCTTTTATCTATCTTTGTGGAGAAAGAGAAAAGAGAGGGAGAATAGAAAGAGATACGCATGTAAAGTTACCAGCGTAATCGGAGAGGTTGGGCGGCGGCGTACCGGACACGGAATTGGCGCCGCCCCGGTCCGGTTTGTTCGGCAACCGGATCACTTCCACCGACGACCGCGAGTTGCCGTACTCGTCCTGAAAATACAAATTACAATAAGTAATTTTTTTTCACAATAAATACTAACAATACGACCGTTCCGTAGAACAAAATCTCATCTGCTAAATTCATAACTTGAGATTTGAGCCTTGCAGATGTGACTTTTAAGGCTCAAATTTCAAGTTGTGAATTTAGCAAATGAGACTTTGTTCTACGGAACGGTAGAATATGCTCCAATCTAACCACAGCGGCCAATCTCCACGGCCATCTGCGCGGGAGATGTTACAAGTGTGCGCGCAAGCACAGTTACCCTCTCTATTCCCTCACTCTCATAGTCCGATGGGACGGAAATCAGATCAGAGAGATCAGGCGTAAGACCGATCGAGGCTCATTGTACTCTCCAAGACACCGTGAATTTCAACTTCAAGCAGGGCTAGTACTGAGAATCTCTTGAGGGAAAAGCCCCATATATTTATCTAATTTTCTGTTTTGACGACCTCCCTGGCACTATGGTCTTATAACTGGAAGGTCTCGGGTTCGATTCCAAGCAAGGACAATTTGGGAGTTTGTAATTTCTGAATTGTCTCTGGTCTGGTCTGGTGGGAGGCTTTGGCCGTTTACCACCCCACGCGATTTAGCGTTCTGGCATTATGTAGAAACCGATTAGGGGTATGGGTTGAATGTATACTGCTATACCCCTTCCAAGTTAGTCAGCTACCAACTTAGACTGCATCGTCACTTACCATAAGGTGAGATCGCAGAAAAGGCCTAACCTGTCATTGAATTAAAAAAATCAAGTCTGCTGTGGGCGGTCCATTGCACGAATGTACCAGGATATCAGCCAGTAGGGAGAGGTGGCGAATGCTCGTGAGGCGAATAACATCAGCCACTAGGAACGTTTTTTTTTTTTTTTATTCGATGACAAGATAGCCCTTGACTGCGATCTCACCTGATGGTAAGTGACGATGCAGTCTAAGATGGTAGCGAGCTAACTTGGAAGTGGTATAGCAGTGTAAATTCAACCCATACCCCTAATCGGTTTCTACACGCCATCGTGCCGGAACGCTAAATCGCTTGGCGGCACGTCTTTGACGGTAGGGTGGTAACTAGCCACGGCCAAAGCCTCCCACCAGACCAGACCAGAGGCAATTTAGAAATTATAAATTCCTAAATTGCCACCGCCGGGAATCGAACCCGAGACCTCCCAGTTATAAGACCACAGCGCTCACCACTGCGCCATGGAGGTCGTCAATTCGTGATGACCACGACCGCTCTGCCAAGAGTGTCACGAAGAAGACTCACCACTTTCTGTCTTTTGGTGGGCGCTGGTGGATGAACGGAGACATGCGGCGGGTCGAGTGATATCGTCTTTTTGCGGCCGCGATTCGTGGTACCGGGCGCGGTCTGCAACAATGAGGTCAAGCACTGAATAAACAAGAATTTCAAAGCCTCAATAGTCCAACGGTTAAGGGCACGATCTTCGGCCGCAGTAATTTGCAAGCAAATGAAGTGAGGCGCACGAGCCACTTTGTTAAAAAAAAGTAAAACAGTCTTGATAAAAAAAAAGTAAACTTTTTAGAGAAAAATTAACGGTAAAATATTCTTCTAAATGCTTTTGCCTATTTTTTGACATTTTTTTTTTAGTTTAACTTTGATATACTATACATACAACCTCAAAAACAATTAAAAACTACACTGTTTTCGGAATATTATTTGATCGAGTGAAGTCCAAAATATGGACTTTTGAACGGTAAAATAATTTAGAACGTGTATTAAACTACAACATATATTTTTAACCAATCAAAACAAAGAATATTTGATTGTTTACTATTGAATCAAAAACAGGCTGTTTTCGGAGATCCTGCCGTTAATTAAGGTGCGGACTAAAAAATTGAAAGCTCGCACGTTCAATCCTAGCACAAGCTGTCCGCTTATTTGGAGGGGATAGGAGGATATTAGTCAACTTCAGCTTGGCTAATGATCTTTTTTTTAAAAAAAAAAAAGAATATGCCCACACAAAAAATATGCGAGTATAGTACGTTTATCTCACGAAGTTACGGGCGCTTTACTTGTGGTTACGTCGTGTACGTGCACATTGCGTAAGTCTGCGTGCCTGTCAGGAGCCTAGGTGGGAGCGGTCAGGCGCGAACGAGCTTTCGTTCACACTTATACAGATACGACACACACACGAACATGAGCCACGTAAAAAAAATAAAAAAAAAAACAAGCTAATTATGAACATGTTAGTGTGCGTGACATGAGCTATGTCTTACACTCACACTGTGTCATTATACATGTGTTAATGTAGGTGCAAATTGACACTAGGCTTTATGGTTTAATACTTCGACCCCTCCGTAGAACAAAGTCTTATCTGCTAAATTCACAACTTGAATTTTGAGCCTAAAAATTCACATCTCAAGTTATGAATTTAGCAGATAAGACTTTGTTCTACGGAGGGGTCGACTTAAAGATACTAGGTCATGATGACTATGAATCCAATGATACCTTAGGGCCTGCTAACGAAGAGGTGTACTTGATGATCTCAGTGTCTGGAGGAAGTCTCACCCCTCCCAACACTGATGCTGGATCACTGCAAAAATTTCAAAATTACTATGTTAAACAAGCAATTAAAAGAGAATAAAAAACTCGACTGCTTTAAATTGTCATAGATCGCAAATGGTCATTCAAAATAAAAAATGATCAAAGAAACCTAACAATGGTTTTCAAATACCTATTCAATTTCAAATACCCCACTCAACATAGTTCGTCGACTTTCATTTTTTCTTTATCACAATATAGGTTCGGCGGTAGAAAGGTGATGGTGGAACTAAATTGAATAGTTCTTTCTTCTTCTTCTTCTTCAACTTATAGACGTCCACTGTTGGACATAAGTCTCTTGCATGGACCTCCATAAGCCTCGGTCTTGCGCCGCCTGAATCCAGCGACTCCCTGCGACTCGTTTGATGTCGTCGGTCCACCTAGTGGGGGGTCTGCCAACACTGCGCTTCCCGGTGCGGGGTCGCCACTCCAGCACCTTGAGACCATCAGCTCTTGGAACTATGTGCCCCGCCCATTTCCACTTCAGTTTCGCAACACACTGAGCTATGTTGGTAACTTTGGTTCTCCTACGGATCTCCTCAGTTCTGATTTGATCTCATAGGGATACTCCGAGCATAGCTCTCTCCATCGCCCGCTGAGTGCTCCTGAGCCTACTTATGAATAGTTCTTTAAACATTGAAAAAAAAAAGTTCGTGTTTTCAGAAAAGGATCAACTGCCAGACCACACATTTTTTTTGTTAACTTACCCTCCTTCCAATGCAGCACTAACAAAAAAAAAGACACATTTAACAAGTAGAGACTACTATACAGTTAATGAACTTCTTAAAGTTTGTTTGGAACTTTTTATTAATCATAAGTAGAAGTTTAAGTTAAAATAATATTACTTATGTAGTATGAAATAAAGCCACCGTTACATAACTGTGCTTTATGGTAGGAAAAAAAACTTACTTTTTGCTGATAGTTTATGGATACTTACTTAAGTATAGTGTGAGGCAACCCTGTAAGCGAATCTATCCCGCTCCGCCTATCCTTCTCGGAACCTCCCACTCCAAAGGGGTACAAGGGCGACATATTCTGAAATTAAAACAATGTATTGAACATTTTGAAATTACTATTGACGAGCTTGCGACCGCCCACGACTTCGCTCATTTGTAATTATCACATTTCACACTTCACATCACATCAAACTAATCAAACTAATATTATAAAGCTGAAAGTTTGTATGTGTATGTGTATGTGTGTGTGTGTATGTTTGTTACTCTTTCACGCAAAAACTACTGGACCGATTTGGCTGAAATTTAAAATGGAGATAGATTATACCTTGGATTAAAACATAGGCTACTTTTTATCTCAGAAAATCAAAGAGTTCCCGCGGGATTTTAAAAGCGAAATTCACGCGGACGAAGTCGCGGGCATCAGCTAGTTACGTTATAAGCCTCAATAACGATTGAAAACTGAAAGGTCCATGGTTTGACCCATAGGACTATTCTTGTACCCACTTTTACAGTCAAGCTTTTCGCTTATTTGGGCCCTAAAGGAGAATTTAAGTCAAGTTCAGTATGACTAATATACACTGCAGTGTTTTGAAATATTGGGCTGAGATCTATAGATCAATCAATTAAATTAAGAGTGTATTGGCAACTTCTAGGTAACAATAGGCACCATCAACGCTGAATCGCTTGGCGGCACGTCTTTGACGGTAGGGTGGTAACTAGCAACGGCCAAAGCCTTCCACCAGACCAACAGAAAGAAAGAAGAAAGGCCTTACCTTTCCCTTAGCAGCAGCTAACGCGGCGTGGTACGCCGAATGTGCCGCGTGCAGCATGAGATCTCCCCGCGACACGTCACGCTCCTTCTCCTTTGACAGAGACGAACTCTTTCCTGTAACAGATATTCATGTTTATAGAACTAAACTATAATTAACTGTAACTAGAGTCTAGACTAGCTATACGTTAGGCGGTTTTCGGTATGTTTCTCTTTAAAAAGTTATAACCCATCGTTCTTGTTTTCGTATGCTGCTATACCCGATTGTTCTGTTGTCGGATTACAATTATGTAATAGGTGCTAAAGTTTCATTGGAGAAAATGGCTGAAGTATTATCTGTATGACCTTTCATCTTTTACAATACTGTGTGTTTCCTTAAAAATTAAAAATAATAGAAAAATTCAACTTCGGCCACCACAGTACTACACAGGAGATATTATAGACTAAAGGGTGCTCACGACTTTGTGTTTGATTTGGATGAACGAACAGAAGTCGACTGAAGGAGTTAAGAAAAATTGACTGTAAATCGTTGGGGTGAGTGGCCTTTTGTCGAACAATTGCACCGGTTATTTCCTGTTAATACTCTATTGTGCCAAGAGTTGCATACTAGATGGCGCTGGAAGTATTTCTACCACGCTAGAAGAGTTTCTAAAACTAACTGGGTGGCGATAGTTACGGCTGCTTGCAGGTTTTATAGTGATGTTGGGAAGTGGAAATGGGTGGAACACATAGTTCGAACAACTCATGGTTGTTGGGGTTTCAAGGGCTTAACATCAAATGAGTCGCACTAGATGGCGCTGCAAGCATTCTCATCACGCTAGAGAAATTCCCAAACTTACTGGGTGGAAGTGGTTGGCTCCGCTTGCTGGATTTGGAGTGTAGAGGCTGCTGAGCGAGGTTGTACAAGGACACCAAGCTTGACATTGACTGCAAGGCCAAAATAGATGGAGAAGAGGTTCTTCTGTCTACTAGATGGCGTTACAAGCATTCTCATCACGCTAGAGAAGTTCCTAGAACTTCTAAGTGGCGGTGGTTGGCTCTGCTTGCTGGATTTGGTGTAGAAACAGCTGAACAAGGTTGCTAAAGGATGCCAAGCTTGACATTGACTGGGAGGCCAATATAGATGGAGAAGAGGTTCTTTTGTGTACTAGATGGCGCTGCAAGCATTCTCATCACGCTAGAGAAGTTCCAAACTTACTAGGTGGCGGTGGTTGGCTCTGCTTGCTGGATTTGGAGTGTAGAGGCTGCTGAGCGAGGTTGTTCAAGGACGCCAAGCTTGACATTGACTGCGAGGGCATCGTTGACGGGGAAGAGGTTTTTGGGAACCCATATGTAGATCCTGGGAACATGAAAATGATTCATCTTATTGATATTGTTTTGTCAAATAATTTTGATCGGTTAAGTAAAAAATTTTTTACAAAAAACAAAAAATGAGATAAAAAATATCTAACTCGGCATTTTGGTTTTAATTTACCTACTCCAAAGCACTAGTGAGCTGGTAATCTGCTCTTTTATAGCATAAAAATTACCGGTAAATGGACTACCGTCATTTTAATATTGATGTTATGACTTGTTGAGTGGAAGTGAATTTATCAATTTTTAAACGCTATTTAAAGCCCTGCTGTGGGAATATCTAAATATGCATTAGTGTAACAATCACAATCACATCTCATTGGCTGAAGTTATGGCTTTCTTGCTTCTAGCGAGAGAGTACCAGCCAGTCAGGGGTGATTGCAGTGTAAATCTTAAATTAGACAGTTCATTTTTCGGGATTTTTGCTTTCATTTTCAAGGCTTCTCCAATGAGTCATCGATAATGAACAGTCTAAACACCGACCGTTCACCATTCACAGGCGATTTTGCCTCCACGACGAAAGGTTCAGGGGTATTGTGCATCGTTCATCGCAAAAATGAACGGTGAACCGTCTAATTTGGGCTTAAATCATAGATTAATTACAGAGCAAACGTTTCCGTGCAACCATCACACTGATGCAATCGTTTCACTCCCACACTTGGAAAGAATATCAACCAAGCAGAACTTGACTCATGTTCTCCTATCCCCTCCAAATAAGTGAAAACTTGTGTTAGGAGTGGTACGACAATAGTGCAACAGGTGGGGTTCGAACCTGCAACCTTTCAGTTTTCAGTCAACACCTGTAACCATTGGGCTATTGAAGCTTAAAATGAGCTGCATTTTGTATTGCAATGTCTAGAAGTTGAAGTTGGCGTCGCGAGCTTGGTTGCCCAGGTCTCAAGCACAGCACACATACCCCAGTCAGCCATGCTGGGTTGCGAGCTGGACGTGCTGGTGGACGGGCTCTTCTCCTTCGCGGACGCGCTCGACGTGCTGCTGCGACTCGACCTGCTGGAGGAAACAGTATGAGATGAGTGATCAGAATACACACAACAGACCATGACTGGTTTACGTGTGGAATCCAGTCCAGCCTGGTTCACGAGTGGAAACCAGCCCAGCAAGAAAGAAGAGTGACCGGAATGTTGTCTAAGTTAAAAAGAATATATTAATGAAGTGTTTCAATCTTCGCATTTTTGGTCATTGTTGGTATAGTTGAGAGTCCTGGAGAGTGACACAGGCTTTTGTCCCGGAAAACATAGGGTTCTTGCGAGATTTTTAATAAACTTTCTCCATTCGGAGAAAGCATCGGCAAGAGCTAGTAAGAAGCCAAACGCTTGCAGCCTGGCGAGGTAGACCTGTGTCGCCAGGAGGGAAGCCAGGGACACCACTGCGTCAGCAATGTTGTCAAAGAAAGAAAGAAACGTTTATTTTATAAATTGTGCCACACATCATCCAATGGGTATAACTAGATTAGGTTGTCCCGGCACCTCCACCACTTGAGCATTAAAGACAAAAGTCGTCAAGCAGAAGAAGCGCCGGAACGGCTAAGTCATGTGTGGCACAACCTGGACAAAAGCTTCCAACTCAGCAAAATGCTGTATGCTTTGTATCTCAAAGCGTCAAGTGTCTCGTACCTGTCATTTCTACTGGACTGTTTGACAGGCTTGGAGGGCTGCTTCATGCCGGAGTCCACCAGCGCCACGTAGAAATCTCCCAGCTGCGGAAAGTTGAGCCCCGACTCTTGCAGCCTGGCGATGTAGTCCCAGTTGGGATACCATGGACTACCACTGTGTCAACGACGTTACTAAAAAGCGTCAAGTGTCTCGTACCTGTCATTTCTACTGGACTGTTTGACAGGCTTGGAGGGCTGCTTCATGCCGGAGCCCGACAGTGCCGACAGCGCCGCGTACGGGTCCCCCAGGTGCGGGAAGTTGAGCCCCGACGCCTGCAGCCTGGCGAGGTAGTCCTGTGCCGCCAGGTGGGAGGCCATGGACCACCATGCTGCACCTGTGGGTTCAACAAAAGTGGAATGAGTTTAACCGTACTTAACAGTGTTGGGGATGCTCTGCTGCCCGACGTACTGCACTAGTAGCATGGGCAGGAGATAAAAGTTTTATCCCCCGATTTTATCCACTGACAGGTTATAAAATTATCTTTTCCCTATGCTAAAGCATGGTGACAGAGGAAAAGGCGATGTATATTTCTGTAAGTATATCCACTGAGTGTTATTTCCACCGCTGTGCCCATGCTCGACGGGTGGATAAAGCTAAGCGAGGGGATAAACGTTTTATCCTTTTCCCGGGGATAAAATTTCTCCCGCCCATGCTACCAGGGCTGGAGGGGTTGCTGGCGCAGAAATAAACAACCATATACTCTCGGAAGCACTATTTATTCACTACTCAAATAGCGTGCACTCTAGGGGTCGGCGCGGCAGAGACTGACTTTGCGTCCGGTGCCAGCCACGCGCAAGCTTTCCGTTGCTGAGTCAGCCCCTACAGTACTTTATCCTTTTTTAATCTCCGATCCAGAAAGAGAAGTACTGTAAGTTTAACGTGTGCATGTTTGTATTTTTGAATCTGTGTATCTGTCTGTTCTGTTGTAGCTCCCCTACGAATGGACCGATTTTGATTTGAGAAGGAGAATGAAATGATACAGCAAAAAACTGACTGACAGAATGTCGGGTATATCTGATATCATACATCTTCTTTATCAAGCGATAGACGTCCACAGCTGGACAAAGGTCCCTTGCATAGACTTCCACAGGTCTCGGACTTGCTAAAATTCAAAAAAATCTAGCTAAAATTATAAAAAAAGTTCACTGTAGAACTTTATTATAGAACTTCACACCCGTTCACATAATTCCGTTGTCGCTAGAGGCAGGCGGCGCAAGACCTAAGTTTGTGGAACTCCATTCAAGAGATCTTTGTCCACAGCTTTTTTTTATCTGAAATAGGCTTGCGCTTGACGACAATCAATACTGGATAGCACTGATGAGGTCTAGGTTGGAGCGCGCTTGCCTAGAAAATGCCTCTTCACTCTTGCCTTGAAGGTACTCAAATTATAAGTGGCAGGAAACACGGATGCTGGAAGGGTGTTCCACACCTTAGCGGTTCTTATCAGAAACGTTGAATTGAAGCGTTTCGTTCGAGTAGGTTGAATTTCTACCACATAAGGATGCCAACGCCAGCTGGACAAAGATGAAGGTTAGGTTAGGTTAGGTTAGGATGACACTTACTCGCGGCGGGGTGGAGGCCGAGCGAGGCGGCCTGGTTGGCGGCCACGCCGAGCGTGGTGGGCGGCGGGTAGCGCGAGCCGAAGCCGAACAGCGCCGCCTGCGCCTGCGCCTGGGCCTGGGCGGCCGCGCCGCCGCCGCCGCCATCGCGGCCCCAGTACGCTGGAGACATACACATTATAAATAAATAAAGTAAAAAATGGAAAAAATGGCTGGAAGTTACCTCGGCCAGCATATAAGTTTGGCCATTCAGCGGGGTAACGCAGCCAGCGTTCTGGGCACTTTTCCTCGTTCCAGTGCACTATGGAATATGCTAGTACAACGGCATATCAAAAATGGTTTTATCAATGCCGCAATTGGCGTAGTTTTTTAATTTTATTTATTAGTTTAAGAGTCAAACTAAATTATAATGTGGAAATTTTGCACTAATTAATTATTTATAGTATTTTTTTTACAGGGCCACAAACTTTTTTATTTTTCGGACGTCCATGTTAAACCTTTTAACTTCATCATTTTCAAAGGGATTTTAAAGTTAAACTTTGTAGGAATACATATAAAGTGTTATATATTTATTTTTTTATTTTTGTAATATTATGTTAAAATTTAAGGTAAAATAATTCTAACTTAAAATGTGGCGAGAAAAAAAGGATTTTTCAAGTTCATTGAGACTTTTAATAGTTACCCACGCTTCCCCACGCTTTAAATTTAATATTGATTTGTAGCTTACTTATTCATAAGAAACATTTATTAAAATTAGCTGCGCATATTTGCGCTTTTTGAAGTTATTTGCGAAAATGTGAAAAAAGTCAGAAAACAGAAAACCGCTCTCTATTGCGGTTTGGGATGTAGACTTTTATATAAATAGTATTTTTTGTAATTTACTACCCAGAAGATTTGAAATTTGGTATATCTGTTACCCCGGGTCATTATATAGGCTACTTTTTATCCTAATAAACAATAAGGTTTATCCGGAATAGGGGATGAATATTTTTGTTGATTTTGCTCCATAACTTCGTCAAATCTAAACCAAACTTAATAATTCTTTCTTTATTATAAATTGTGTATTATTAGAAGTATTTTGTTCAATTTTGGTGAAGATCTACTGAATATTATCGGAGATAGAGGATATATAACTTCTCGCCGATAGTAGCATGTCATTCTAAACTTTTTCCACGTGGTCGAAGTCGCGGGAAATAGCTAGTAAAATATAAAGAGTTGATGAATTTATTGCTTAATAGAAAATTTGTAGTTGTAATTAAACAGATGTTTCATTGTTACAACATATATTTTATACTTACACTAGCTTTAACCCGTGGCTTCGCTCACGTTAGGTTCGATTTTTTAACCCCCTATTTAACCCTCTTGGGGTTGAAATTTTCCAAAATCCTTTCTTAGCGGATGTCTACGTCCTAACAGCTACCTGTATACCAAATTTCAGCTCGATCGGTCCAGTGGTTAGAGCTGTGCGTTGATAGATCAGTCAGTCAGTCAGTCAGTCAGTCAGTCAGTCACCTTTGCCTTTTATATATTTAGATTTTGTATACCCCTTCTAAGTGGCTAGTTTCAAGTGTTCAAAACGTGATATTAATCCTTTCCTATATTGAAGGAGGTACAAAATTTGAGGCATTATCAATAATTTTCAAAGAAAATTATGAAGTCTCTGATGACAACATTTGTTTTTAACCGACTTCAAAAAAAAGACGAGGTTTTCAATTCGACGCGTATTTTTATTTTTTCTTTATTTTTTTTGGCAATGTTACTCCATAACTCCGTTAAATCTGAACCGATTTCAATAAAAAAAAAATTATTTGAAAGAACGTATCGTCAGGTTGGTCCCATTTAAATTTGGTGAAGATCTGATGAATATCTTCGGAGATGGAGGACGGAACTCCTCAATGAATAAGAGTAAATCCGAGAGATTTTTTCCGGGATATTTTGTGTTTTTCTTTGACATTGATTTATATTTTTGAGTTAAGAATAAGGTAATTAGGTTTTGTACACATTATAAATAGTATTGATAGTTAAAGAAAAAAATTAAAGGTCATTTTTGACACTTTGAATTTTATTTTAATTTTTAATATTATTTCTTACAATAAATTATATTAAAAACACATTGCATTTAAAGTCTTATACACTACTCTTTATTTGTGCAAAAATGCAAAGTATAATCTTCAGTAATAAAGAAGTTATCGATTTTTGATCCGATACACACATTTATTTTCCATAGTGCAGTGGTTTAGATGATATTTTTTATATTTAGCTTTTATTTTTGATATTTACGTTTTAGTTTTAATTTAGTATTTAGTTTTATATTATATTAAGTATTATTATTACATATCTTATATATTGAAATAAATAAATGGAATACAAAAAAAAATAAATAAAAAAATAAATAAATAAACATTTATTCAGCTCACACAAAAAGATACAAAATTTGAGTAACACTAAGGCTAAAATGTACAGTGTGTCCAAAACAAGTGTGAATAGGCATTTTTTAGGCAAGCGCGCTCCAACCTAGACCTCAACAATGCTTTCCATCATTGATTGTCGTCTAGCGTAAATCTATCTCATAATAAAAATTCAAATAAAAAAAAATAAAAAATAAAAAAAAAAAAAAATAAAAAAAAAAAAATTAAATATTAGTATTAAATTCGATGCCTTAACATGGGTAGCCTAAGTGTGTCATGCTCTCTTTAAACATTTCTGCGGTGGTGTCGTGTGGTGCGGGTTGTTACGTTCCCTCAAATTGGTTGAGCGAAGCAACAGCTGGATCATGCGTCATGCTCGTGAACGAGTGCCACCAACGGGAATGGGTCTACTTTCTGTCTGCCCGTCTTAACATATTGTATTGGATTGTATTGGATGCATTTTTGAAACTTCACTGTGGAAACACTGTATACATAGCATAGTTTTGTTACCTATTGTAAAGCAACCGCCGAGTTTATTGCTGGTTCTTCTCGGCAGGAAGGGCATTCCGAACCAGTGGTAGATTCATCGACGATTCAAAAGCACTTGTAACAGTTTATTTGAATAAAAAATATTTATTTCTATTCTATTCTATGAAAAAAAACGTCATCGACGATCAATCATAGGAATCGAACAAGTACTAAAAATAATTTTAAATTGTGACGTCACAGCTAGTACAATAACCCAGACCTTGCCCGTGCTCGTCCCCCAATAAACTTGACCTAGATATTGGCCCAGACCGAAACCAAAATGGAACCGGGGCAGCCACGTTTACTATAACTGGGTTAACGGGTTATACCAATGGCCGACCGGTTTTATACCCCTAAGCTCAGTCGCACCAAGTCGGGTAGGACGTGGGTACGAACCCTATCCCTTATATTCTTAAAGTAGCTGATGCCCGCGACTTCGTTCGCGTGCATTGAGGTTTCTTAATTCCCGCTGTAACTCTATTATTTTTCGGGATAAAAATTATGTGTTTTTCCAGACTGTAATCTATCTCTGTGCAAAATTTCAGCCAAATCGGTTAAATCGTTGCGGCGTGATTGAGTAACAAACATCCATACATCCTAACTTTCGCATTTATAACAAACTAGCTGATGCCCGCGACTTCGTCCGCGTGAATTTAGTTTAAAATCCCGCGGGAACTCTTTGATTTTCCGGGATAAAAAGTAGCCTATGTTTTAATCCAAGGTATAATCTATCTCCATTTTAAATTTCAGCCAAATCGGTCCAGTAGTTTTTGCGTGAAACAGTAACAAACACACACACACACACACACACACACACATACAAACTTTCGGCTTTATAATATTAGTGTGATGTGATGTGATGTGATAGTGTGAAGTGTGATGTGATGTGAAGTGTGATAGTAGGAGTAGGAATTAGGATTAGTCTCAACCACTGTACAAATCCTACTAATAGATTATAGTCTAGAATAGCACATAGGCTACTTTTTTCTTGAAAAATATGAGAGTTCCCGCGGAAATTAAAAACTCCAATCGACTCCAAAGACATCAAAAAAAGGGCACCCATTACATTGCTGTTTTGTTTTAAATATTAAAAAAAAATTGACTAGTATTATAAATGCGAAAGTTTGTAAGGATGAATGTATGAGTGGATGGATGTTTGTTACTCCTTCACGCCACAACGAATGAACCGATTTGACTGAAATTTGGAATGGAGATAGCTCATATCCAGGATTAACATATAGGCTACTTTTATCCCGGAGAATCTTGATTTTCAAAACTAAATCAAAGCGGACGCAGTCGCGGGTATCAACTAGTATGTAGACTTTATGTAGATAATAAATACTATTCCTAACTTCCAGCTCCATATTTTAGGTTCCCTAATAATTCATGTATCAGATAACAAACCTTTCCTCAGCTATGTTAGACAAAAATCAACCATAACGCAATGTAGTAAGAGTCACGTGTGACGCAAATATCAATTTGTTCGCGATACGATGAAGGTCAATAACCTCGTGTTTCATGGTGTTATCCTAATCGCTAACATTAGTGCCTTATTCCGTTGTGGTAAAGTTGATATTTCAATAAATTAATTTTTAAGAAGCCGTTATGGCCTAGTGGTTGGAAAACGTGTGTCTTCACAGTCGTAGCAGGATCCAATTCTTGTAATTTCATTTTTCAACGCCTAATTAATATGTTTGTTTGTTGGTTTATCCTACAATCACGCAGCAACGGATCGACGTGATTTTTTGCATGGGAATAGTTTAGGGCCTGGAGAGTGACACATGCTACTTTTTATCCCGGGAAATCAAAGAGATCCCGCGGGATTTTTAAAAACAAAATCCACGCGGACGACGTCACGGGTCTCTAGTAGTTTACCATAATTATGAAAGACATTGGTCGTGGCTAGTCACCACCCTACCAAAGATTTAGCGTTCCGGCACGATGGCGTGTAGTACCCAGATCAGGGGTACAGGTTGAATGTACAACTGTCATACTCGTATCCCTTCCAAGTTAATCCGCTACCATCTTAGACTGCATCGTCACTTACCATCATCGAATAAAAGAGATTGGACTGTGCAGTTAAGACGGAGCGTGTAGCCGTGGCTATACGCAATGTTATGAGGAGGGCGACGGGGGGTTGGAAGAGGGGGAGGAAGGGGGGGAGGAAGGGGGGGAGGAAGGGGGGGAGGTCCACACTGGTGATGGTGGTGATAATCAAATATGGTTGAGCGAAGCAACGGCTGGATCATGCGTCATGCCCGTCAACGGGTGCCACCAACGGGAATGGGTCTGCTTTGTCTGCCCGTCTTGACATGCATTGGATTGTGTACCTACGTATGCATTTTTGAAGCTTCACTGTGGAAGCACTGTATACATAGCATAGTTTTGTTACCTATTGTACAAAAAATTTTTTTAAAAAGAGCAACTGCTGAGTTTCTTACCGGCTCTTCTCAGCAGAACCTGCATTCCGAACCGGTGGTAGATTTATGACGTGTTATAAGAGCTACAAGTTGGCCTACATGAAATAAATAAAATTTGAATTTAATCGGTTTCTACACGACATCGTGTCGCTTGGCGGCACGTCTTTGACGGTAGTGGTAACCAGCCACGGCCAAAGCCTCCCACCAGACAAAATGATGATGATGGTGATGATGATGATGATGATGATCATCATCATCACAGGTAAGACGGCTCACCTCCGAACAGTCCAGCCGGGTCGAGCAGTCCATCGGGCGGCTGCTTGGCTGCCGCGTCGCCCTCTCCGTTCTCCTTGTCCATACCACGCCTGGAAACAACAAACAACACCATTTAGTGAGTAGGTACTGAGGAAACGCAGGCGGCCATATTAGAAAGAAAGACCACAGAACTGCGAGAAGTCATGAACGTTGGCATCCTATATGTGGTAGAAATCCAACCTACTCGAACGAAAAATTCAAAAATTCAAAATTCAAAATTTATTTATTTCATATAGGCTAACTTGTAGCTCTTATGACACGTCATAAATCTACCACCGGTTCGGAATGCAGATTCTGCTGAGAAGAGCCGGCAAGAAACTCAGCAGTTGCTCTTTTCAAAAAAAATTTTTTTTTTTTTTACAAAGCTATGCTATGTATACAGTGCTTCCACAATAAAGCTTCAAAAATGCAAAAATGCATACGTAGGTACACCAATCCAACGCATGTCAAGACGGGCCGTCAAAGCAGACCCATTCCCGTTGGTGGCACCCGTTCACGAGCATGACGCATGATCCAGCCATTGCTTCGCTCAACCATATTTGAGGGAACGTAACAAACCGCACCACACGACACCACCACAGAAATGTTTAAAGAGAGCATGACTACTCAGAAACGCTTCAATTTAACGTTTCCGCTAAGGTGTGGAACACTCTTCCAGCATCCTGCCACCTACTTCAAAGCAAGAATGAATAGGCATCTTCTGTAGTGGTAATGGGCAAGGCACATGGCTCCAAGAACTGATGGGCGTTGGGATCCCAAGGTGCTGGAGTAGCGACCCCGCACCGAAAGCGCAGTGTTGGTACAAAGAAACCCCAGTGGAGCGACATCTAACGAGTTGCAAGAAGCCGCTGGCTACAGGCGGCACAAGACCCAGAGCTGGTGGAAGTCCATGCAAGAAGATTTGTCCAGCAGTGGACGTCCATCGGTTGATAAAGAAGAAGTATTTATTCCCTATAGAATATAAGTAAATATATGTTTCTAGAATATTTTTACGTCGATAGCTACGGAGGGCGTGCGTGGGATGTTATATTAATAGAGTTGGTGTAGGTCAGGGTTCAGGGTGTGACGTCACTGTTCAGAATAATACCTACTTGAATACATTCATAACTAAGTAAGTATACATACAGAATTAAAACTTTGACACCTTAATAGCCCACCGGTTGATGTGGACTAAAAATTGAAAGGTCGACCGAAGGATACCTCACTGCGATACATCGCGGTACAGCGAGGTATCTTCGACATGTTCGCGCTCGTCTGTTTGCATACATTTGTTTTACATGGAGGTGGCATCGAGGTAGCGAGCTAAACCGCGACCGCGAGGTATCGCAGTGAGGCATCTCTGGCTTGTTCTCGCACTAACTCTTTGTAATACGAGTATCCTTACTAATCCTTACTAATCCCTACTAATATTATAAATGCGAAAGTGTGTTTGTTGGTTTGTTGGTTTGTTGGTTTGTCCTTCAATCACGCAGCAACAGAGCAACGGCTTGCTGTGATTTTTTGCATAGGGGTAATTTACGGGCCGGAGAGTGACATAGGCTACTTTTTATCCCGAAAAATCAAAGAGTTCCCGCGGGAATTAAAAAACTAAATCCACGCGGACGAAGTCGCGGGCATCAGCTAGTATTATATATGCGAAAGTGCGTTTGTTTTTTGGTTTGTCCTTCAATCACGCCCCAATAAAGCAACGAATCGACGTGGCTTTTTGCATGGGTATAGTTGAGGACCGGGAGAGTGACATAGGGTATTTTTTATCCCGGAAAATCAAAGAGTTCCGTGGGATTTTAGAAACTAAATAAACTAAGTCAAACGGAACGCATGTCGCCGATAAAAAGGTACCTAGTTATTTAAGCATCATATATCTATGCTATGCTGAAATCTTTTCTTTCTTTTCTTTCTTTCTTTCTAAATCTATAGAACACACTCTCACTCTTCCCAGGCTAAAGACAGAGTTAAAACGAGACAGATTTATGTCAGAGCATATTTGTGTCTCGTTTTAACTCTATCTTAAGTCCGAGCTAAGACAGAGCACGCTCTACATCTCAGCATAACCTATGGGGTATGTTCGTAGGTACTCATACCGTCAAACGGAACGCATGTCGCCGATAAAAAAAAAAGGTAATAATTTAATCGCAAACACTCGTTTCCACCAGTCACAGCAGCGGTGACCGGCGCGGGGTCGTCGACCCCACATTGTCTAGAGTATGCCGGCTTGGAGAAATCGAGCTAATACCCGGCCCACCGTGAGAACTGGCGATGCTTTACCTAAATAACAACGAAAAGTATAGCTCGATGACCAAATAATTATAGTCTAGCTAGACTCTAGCCCTAGACACTCGTTTCAACAATGTTTTAAACTCCTTGTTTAAACCCAACGAAAACAGAGGGGTGTATCTGTCTGGTCTCTCGTAGTTCCCTAACGAATGGGCTAATTTTCCATGCGGTTTTTCAGTATGAAAGCTTACTAATCACACTAATATTATAAAGGTGAAAGGTTGGATGTATGCATGTGTCTTGCTCAATCACGACAGAACCGATTTGGCTGAATTTTGGCACAGAGATAGATTATAGTCTGGAATAACACATAAGCTACTTTTTATCCCGGAAAATAAGAGAGTTCCCGCAGGCATTAAAAAACCTCAATCGATGCGTACGAAGTAGCGGGCATTAGCTAGTATTATAAATGCGAAAGTGTGTTTGTTTGTTGGTTCGTCCTTCAATAACGCTGCAACAGAGCTGCGGATCGATTGATTTTTTGCATGGGTATAGTTGAGGACCTGGAGAGTAATATAGGCTACTTTTTATCCCGGAAAATGAAAGAGTTCCCGCGAGATTTTAAAAACTAAATCCACGCGATAATTAGCTAGTTAGCTATAATTAATGAAGATCTACTCAAGCATTTGAAGATCATCAGCTCATTTCCTACTTGATTAAAGGATTTTACACACTTTCACTGGTGCGATTAATTTGAGGTGTACTGTCAGTGGATAGTAGGGTTGCCAGATTTTTTTTCAGCCTATAAGGGACAAATGGTTAAATGGGCAAAAAAATACGGGATTTCAGTTTTTTACCCGGGACAAATAAAAAACAAAATTATTTAGTGTAATTTTTTATTATTTTTTATATTTTTCCGAGGATTGAGTCAGTTTTAACATTGTCATTCTGACACTAACACTGCCATTGGTCGATGCGGGCTGCGAGTGCAAGTTAGTAGCGAGACAAGTACGTTTTACGAACGTTGCGTGTACGTATTCACATACGTAGATCGATTTCATAATGAAAAACGATGTACGGTTCAAAAACGGGACAGAGTCAGTCCCGCAGGGACATTTTAAACTATGCCTAAAATACGGGATGTCCCGGGAAATACGGGACGTCTGGCAACCCTAGTGCATACCCAACTCCTGAGCAACTTCAAGCAGATATAGCGTGTTGGCGTTCACTAGACCAGTCTCAGTGAGTAGAAGACCTCAATAACAGGGAAAAACATTACTCGATACCCCTACAAAGTCACATTTTAATCAATATCTCAACGGTTAAAATTCGGGATTGAAAACTAAACCACCACACTACCCTCACACATCATTTCACTCCTATCACCAATGGTTGCCTGGTAGAGATGCGTGCGTTTTTTTTTTATTCGATGACAAGATAGCCCTTGACTGCGATCTCACCTGATGGTAAGTGACGATGCAGTCTAAGATGGTAGCGAGCTAACTTGGAAGGGGTATAGCAGTGTAAATTCAACCCACACTCCTTATCGGTTTGTACACGCCATCATGCCGGAACGCTTAGGTAATCGCTTGGCGGCACGTCTTTGACGGTAGGGTGGTAACTAGCCACGGCCAAAGCCTCCCACCAGACCAGACCAGAGACAGTTTAGAAATTATAAATTCCTAAACTGCCACCGCCGGGAATCGAACCCGAGACCTCCCAGTTATAAGACCACAGAGCTCACCACTGCGCCAGGGACGTGTCAGGAGGCGTAGTTTTAAGTTGTATTAATTTTTGTTTCTTTCTTGTGTGCAGTAAAGTTTTTATCTATCGATAGATAGATATCTATCTATCTAAAAGGTTCACGGTTCAGAACTCACTATTGTCGTACCAGCCCATCGAACTATGCATAACTCATAGAACGGAAGCTTCTAACAGTTCTAACAATGTTCTGCTCCAAACATAAACACAAAATAGACAGTGTATGTGTGAGTGCCATATGTAATTCGGCTGTCCCATTTCAAAACCTAGTAAGTGTGATTGACAACATTTTACAGGAGACCAAAAAAAAAAAGACGTGTGGCACTCGGGGACTGCCGCGGTAAAGCTATTGCATAGCATTTTTTATCAACGCCATCTAGCGGCTCACCGTAGAGTAGTCCCGTGTCAGGTTATTTTCGTTACGTTTCTGGATTCGGTCTCCACGCTGGCCCGCGATAGAAGCTATGCAATAGCTTAAAAACATATTTGTGATGGTAAACCTTCTGAACTCTTCAGTATCTGTAGATGAATTAATGTTTCGTAAATAAACTACTTTGAAATCTTTTATATGATATATTTATTACTTCGATAAGCCATCTACCACAAAACATGGCTTTTTGGTCTCTTGTAAAGTTTTGTCAATCACACACAACAAGTGTTGAGATACACACCACACCATAAATAATGAGAATTCCTTGACAGAAAACCTCAATCTATAATTTTTTTGGTCCGAGCCGGGAATCGAACGGAGGTCTGGTCACCCGCGAACTTGTTAACCACTAGACCAGCAGGAGGTAGCTACTAGGTAAGTAGATACTTAAGTGGTTACCACTTACCAGTACCAATTAACGTAATTACACGGACGGAAGGTTTTCGAGCAAAATGCAATAATCTTTCACAACAGTATTACCTACCACAGAATCGTCATAATTCGTTTACTTTTATTAGCTTACTAGCTGATGCCCACGACTTCGTCCGTGTGGATGGCTTTTTACGTGCTAACTCATTGATATTTTTCAGGATAAAATGTACCCTATTTTTAACCGACTTCAAAAAAAGAGGAGGTTCTCAATTCGACGCGTATATTTTTTTTTTTTTGGCGATGTTACTCCATAACTCCGTCAAATCTAAACCGATTTCAATAATTTTTTTTTTTATTTGAAAGGATATATCGTCAGGTTGGTCCCATTTAAGTTTGGTGAAGATCTGATGAATATCTTCGGAGATATAGGACGGAACTCCTCATTGAATAAGAGCAAATCGCTCGTGATCAGAGTGTGTATAGGATTTTAACCGTGCAAACTTCATAGCGTACATACATATTATGCTAAATTTCTATTTGGAATAATATATTTCAATACTTTTTTTAAGGAGCAAAACAAATGGTCTAGTGAATTGGTCCCATGAAGCTACACTAAAAAGCTTAAAATAATAATATAAAAAAATATTTAAAAAAACCGACTTCAAAGCTTCAAACGCCACTTAAAAGTATAAAATAATTTTAGTTTGTACACGTATGTTGAAGTCGGGCCAGCGTTGCGCAATGGTATCATCGTTTCTATATTTTAAGCCCGTCCGACTTCAATATACGTGTACAAACTAAAATTATTAAATCGTAAATACTATTAGGCCGGTATACTTGTTGAATTAGCCCGTGAGACGGACGGGCCTAACTAGAAACGATGAAACCGATGCGCGACCCTGGCCCGACTTCAACATACGTGTACAAACTAAAATTATTTTATACTTTTAAGTGGCGTTTGAAGCTTTGAAGTCGGTTTTTTAAAATATTTTTTTATATTATTATCTTCTTCTAAATATTATAGACTAGTTGATGCCCAGGACTTCGTTCGCGTGGATTAAGGTTTTTTAATTCCCGCGGGAACTTATTTTCCGGGATAAAAAGTAGCCTATGTGTTATTCCAGTCTATAATCTATCTTTACGCCAATTTGCATCAAGCTCAACTCAATGCTGTGGATACAAATATGTAACCACAACGCTGTTATTTTAAAACTATTCAAGTAAAATATGTGAATTATACCTCATTATTTAATTTTTAAATTAAGGAAATCTTTAAGAGTGTAGAATTGAAGTGTGAAAACGGATACTACGAGTATTATAGCCGGCCTCAGAACGCTATTAAAGATAACATTGGTACATCAAACTGTCGGAAGTTGCGTAAGTGTTCTTTGGTAATACGCATCTATTTATAATATCTAATATCTATATTTGCTTTAGTGTCTGGTGGGAGTCGGCCGTGGCTAGTTACCACCCTTAAGGCCCTAATCCCATTACGATACTTGTAAGATACGATACTCGTAACGCTGTATACTGTATACGTATAACATAGTTTTGTTACCTATTACATTAAAATTTTTTTTTTTAAAGAGCAACTGCTGAGTTTCTAGCCGGCTCTTCTCAGTAGAAACTGCATTCCGAACCGCTGGTAGATTTATGACGTGTCAAGAGCTGCAAGTTGCTAAAAACTGCCCACTGAAACCCGAGTTTTATCCCAGAGTTGAATTTTCAAAAATCGTTTCTTAGCGAATGCCTACGTCATATTAGCTATTTTGAAAAGAAAGAAAATAGATTTTATTTGATCAACACAATTCAAGTAAAATAAAGAAAAAAAAAAAAAATATTCGCATAATGTGATCAAATAGGGTCCCCTCCCCACTCAGCATCATGCTGCAGCAAGCTGCAGCGCTGGTTTTCAGTGGGAACCTTATATGAGTGCGGTCACGGAAACATATGTACACAGATATATATATATATATATATATATATGGATAGAAATAAAATAAACTAAAAAGAAAACAAAAATAAAACAAAGTAAAATAAACCCAACGAACTACATAAAGAAAGTCGACAAACAATATACTTACATAACATTAAATATAACATGGGACACAAGCCGGGGGGCATACAAAGTGCTGGATTGAGTGGTAAGTATAGTTACTTAGTAATGTATTTGTATGCCGTTCAGTGATTTGAGCTGTGAGTTGATAGATCAGTCAGACAGTCAGTCACCTTTTCCTTTTATATTATATTTAGATAAAGATAACATCTCCCTCACCTTCAGTGGTAGTTATCATTCAGAGCCCGGTGACCGTGTCTCGGATGCTGCCATCACGTTCACTTCACTTCACTCCATGTCACTTCACTTCACTGCACTGCACTTAGCACTTTACACATCGTCACTTCGCGCACATCTCCCCCGCCGGTCAGTCACTTGTCCGCGGAATCTGCAAAAACCGAGAAAAATCTATAAATATTATGAAATATATCTTTTTTATTCTAAGCCTCTATCCACGCGTACGAAGTCGCGGATATCAGCCAGTAGTCAATAAAATAGAAAAATATCAGAACAAATGCCATCAGAAACTATGTATTCACACAATTCTTTGTTCTTAAAAAAAAAAAAAATTTTTTGAAAAGAGCAACTGCTGAGTTTCTTGCCGGCTCTTCTCAGCAGAATCTGCATTCCGAACCGGTGGTAGAATTGTGACCTTTCATAAGAGCTACAAGTTGGCCTACATGAAATAAATAAATTTTGATTTTTTGATTTTTTTGATTTTACATGTATTTATTTTGTACGCGGGTGTGAGAGTAAAAGTATTATAGAAATAAATCAAAAATCGTAGCATTAATTTGAAATCCCGTAGTTCATATCATTATGGGGTACATTTGCAGTAATTTGCCTCCCCCTTACAAAGTCCCGGGTTCCCCAAGTATCCGGTACAGGGGTGGGAAACGATTTTGATCGCGCGATCATTTTTATTACTCAACTAGCTGCGCACCGCGGTATTACCCGCGGTGAATAAGATTGTGATAATAATAAAGTTGTATGGGTTGAAGAAGGGTTTTTCAAAATCCCGCGGGAACTATAATTTTTTTCAGGATAAAAAGTAGCCTATGTTTTAATCCAAGGTATAATCTATCTCCATTTTAAATTTCAGCCAAATCGGTCCAGTAGTTTTTGCGTGAAAGAGTAACAAACATACACACACACACATACAAACTTTCGGCTTTATAATATTAGTGTGAATATTAGTGTGACTAGCTTTTGCCCGCAGCTCCGCTCACGGTAAATTTCGATTTTTCAAACCGTTTTTTAATCCCCTTTTGGGTTGAATTTTTCAAAAATTCTTTCTTAGCGGATGTCTACATCATAACAGCTATCTGTATGCCAAATTTCAGCCCGATCCGTCCATTAGTTAGAGCTTTGCGTTGATAGATCAGTCAGTCAGTCAGTCACCTTTGCCTTTTATATACTTTGATTAGATGATTAGATTAGACAATAGTTTTATGTTACGAGGGGTGTTAGAGATTGGAAGTTATTGTATGTTTGTTTTTGTCTTCGTAGCACATCAAAGTTTTAGTTTTAAGTTTTCAATCGCCTTAAGATATCCAAAATGACGACTGGGAGTGGTAGGTCAGAGATTCGATTCCGGTAGGGCAAATTAGGAAACTTATCATGCCGTGCCGCCAAACGATTTAGCGTACCGGTACGATGGCGTCTATAAAACGATTAGGGTATCGGTATAATATACACTGATAAAAACTTAAGGGTAGGCTTTTTATAATTTGTACAATGCCTACCCTTAAGTTTTTTATAACTCGTACTGGAGATTTTTCCATTTTAAATCATCTGCCTACCCTGTGCACGCCACTGCTCAGACTGCATTGTCACTTACCATCAGGTGAAACCGCGGTCACACTACAACAAAGTAAAGTATAAATACAAAAGTAAATGTAACACAATCCAACGCTGCGCGGTCCGGTTTTGAATCACCCCGAGATGTCCCACAAAATAAAACGGGCCGCCATCCTGTATTGATTCCTGTCACCTGTCCCGCTCACCCGCACTCCAGGTGTGCAAGTGCGAGGGAGAGGACCGACCCGACGTCTTGGCGCGTTTGATTTAATGTTTACATGTGTGTATTACGCCCTGCGCTTATTGGTAATTGATTTAGGCTTCAAACAGACCAAGTTACGGTCTAAGATAGTAGCGGGCTAACTTGGAAGGGGTATGGCAGTGTACATTCCATCCATACCCCTAATTTGTTTCTACACGCCATCGTACCGGAACGCTAAATCGCTTGGCGGCACGTCCTTGACGGTAGGGTGGTAACTAGGTACGACCAAAGCCTCCCACCAGGCCAGACCAGAGACAATTTGAAAAAAAAAAGACGTGTGGCACTCGGGGACTGCCGCGGTAAAGCTATTGCATAGCATTTTTTATCAACGCCATCTAGCGGTGAGAGGAGTCCCGTGTCAGGTTATTTTCGTTACGGAATTTCTCGATTCGGTCTCCACGCTTAAGGCCCGCGATAGAAGCTATGCAATAGCTTAATTATAAATTCTCAAATTGCCCCCGCCGGGAATCGAACCCGAAACTTCTTTTATAAGACTACAGCGCTGACCACTGCGTCAGGGAGGTCGTCAGAGTTCAAAATGCAGCAAACTGGGTAGACGAGGTAACTTTTCATCCCCCGTGATTGAAACGTGACAAAACAAGTATAGCCTGCGCGAGGGGTGTGGGGACGCAACAATAGAGATCAATCAGACGTCACAATACCGCGCTGAGTAAATCCGACGCCATTTTGAATGACCACAACTCACTCACTTTGCAGTTTACGTTTGGGTTACGAGTTACGACTTACCAATATTGTAAACGCGAAAGTGTTTGTTGTTTCGTGATTGAAGGACAAACCTTCAATCACGCAGCAACGGAGGGTCAAACTTCCGATTCCAAAAAAGGAGGAGGTTCTTAACTCGACGGAATTTTTTTTTTTGAATATATTATGTTCCCTGATTTCTCATAGACCGATTTGGAAAATCAAACAAAAAAAGAATTTTCCAAATCGGTTGAGGCGTCTTCGAATAATCGGGGAAAATACATACAAAGAAATCCTCTTTTTGGAAGTCGGTTAAAAATAAGGATTTGGTAGTATTTGTAAGTACTTTGTATACTATGATTATAACTTACTAGCTGTTGCGCCCGACTTCGTCCGGGTCAATTTCTGTTATTATGATCGCGATTAAGAAGTTTTTAAAAGAATATATTTTTCATTACTCATACACGGAAAGTAGGTCTGAAGTTGCCTGAGAAGCGGGTTGAAAGTAATACTTTTCAGCCCTAGGGAGAATCGTTTTCAACTGACAGCTGTCAAATAATTAAAAAAAAACTAGTTGTCACATTTTTATTGGAATTCAAATGAAACACGACATACCCGAGTGCATCCATAGACAAGAAGAAAGATAGAAGATCTACTTTCCGTGTATGAGTAATGAAAAATAAATATCTCACCAAAGTTGTTGATTTATCCCTACTAATATTATAAATGCGAAAGTGTGTTTGTTGGTTTGTTGGTTTGTTGGTTTGTCCTTCAATCCCGCTGCAACAGAGCTTCGGATCGACGTAATTTTTTACATGTGTGTAGTTGAGAACCTGGAGAGTGACATAGGCTATTTTTTATCCCGGAAAATCAAAGAGTTCCCGCGGGATGATAAAAAACTAAATGTACGCGGACGAAGTCGCGGGTATCAGCTAGTGTAAAATAAAGTTCACTCAATTTTCTTTAGCTAATTTCTATTTTTATTTTGACTTTCCTTATATTCGTAATGAAAAGCACAGTGTTTACCTCGGGATAAAGACTTATTTAGTCCCTCGAACTATAGGCCCCCTCGCTACGCTCGGGCGCCAAACCCCGTCTCGGGACTAAATAAGTTACTTTCATCCCTAAGGTAACAATGTACTATTAAATATGGATAATTTTCCCCGTTTTTGCAACATTTTTCACTGATGCTTCGCTCCTATTGGTCGCAGCGTGATGTTATATAGCCTAAAGCCATCCTCGATAAATGGACTATCCAACACAAAAACAATTTTTCAATTCGAACCAGTAGTTCCTGAGATTAGCGCGTTCAAACAAACAAACTCTTCTATAAGATTCTGGAAAACTCTAGCAGGGTTAAGGTTTCAAAATTCATTTTATTCATTTGTGAATCAAATAAAAAATAAATAATAATTTTACAAACAGTAACGCACGTATTTAAATCTGCTATTTGAGTCCTTCCAATGATTGATACACCATCAAACACCCCATTCTTCACTTCCATAATCAATTATAAACCTTATTGTGATAACAATAAAATCCAATATTTGCCAACGAGCACAAAACAACAATAAAACGTCGACTGGGGTTCATAATCTGTAGGATTAAAATAAAAAATACCCTCATTGTCTCTGGAGCGTGCGATCAGTTGTCCCTTACCCGCGCGCTTTGTTAGAAAGAGATGGATAGAAGCAAAAAATCTTTTGCCCCATGTATGGAAAAGCGGTTTGAAATTGGAAACTCAGTAATTTTTATTAGCTACTCCAGTGCAACGATGTGCTCTTTGTAAAGTTATGACTGCCTGGTAGTTAGAAGCAGTGTTGGCCCAAAGTTAATCTGATTAACGATTAAAAATTAATGATTAAAATCATAATCAAAAATTTGATTAACGATTAATTTAATCATTAATCAAAAATTTGATTAACGATTAATTAATCATAATCATTAATCGTTAATCTGATTAATTATTTTTGATTAACTATCTATTAACTACTTATTTATTTATTTTCCGATTTTGCAGTAATTTATTGTTAATTTTGACCGCTCACTACTCACCACCACTCACCAGCACTCAGCACACTAAGCAGTCAGCACACTCACCACCACTGACCACCACTCACCACCACTGACCACCACTCATCACCACTCATCGCCACTCATCACCACCCACTCATCACCATCCATCACCACCCATCACCACCACTCATCACCACCACTCACCACCACTCACCACCACTCATCACCACTCATCACCACTCATCACCACCCACTCATCACCACTCATCACCACTCGTCACCACCCAATACTCAATATCATATTGGTATTGTCTTCGAATTATAAAGGATTTTTTTCTGCCTGTGGTCATTGCTCGTTCTCGCCATTTCTTTTTCGTCGAAATTAAACAGCTATTTGCAAACACAATTTTTGACGACCTCCCTGGCGCAGTGGTGAGCGCTGTGGTCTTATAACGGGGAGGTCTCGGGTTCGATTCCCGGCGGGGGCAATTTAGTAATTTATTATTTCTAAATTGTCTCTGGTCTGGTCTGGTGGGAGGCTTTGGCCGTGGCTAGTTACTAGTAGTAGTTACTAGGCTAGTACCGTCAAAAACGTGCCGCCAAGCGATTTAGCGTCCCGGCACGATGGCGTGTTGAAACCGATTAGGGGTATGGGTTGAATTGATACTGCTATACCCCTTCCAATTTAGCCCGCTACCATCTTAGACTGCATCGTCACTAATCACTTACCATCAGGTGAGATCGCAGTCAAGGGGTATCTTGTCATCGAATAAAAAAACACAAAGAAAAAAATAGTAAAAATAGTATAAAAAATAAAATATAGCATCGCGTGTACTTTTTCACATATTTTGGTTTAAACTGAATCTTAAAATAGTATACAATAAGGGTTATTTTAATTTTACTCTGGTTTGATTTCATTTAAAAATTCAAATTTCAATTCAAATATCAATCAGTCGGCGTTTGACCGCCTTTATGAGTGGAAGCTGCTCCGGTTGCAAGCAAATTCTGTCGTCAAAAAAGATCGTAGGAACACGAAATAGTTGAGCAAACCAAATTAACACTTTATATAACAGAATCTGCATTCCGAACCGGTAGTAGATTTATGACGTGTCATAAGACCTACAAGGTAGCCTACATTAAATAAATAAATTATGAATTTGAATTTGAATATATTTTGATGAAAAGAAAGGTGAGAAACTAAGTACTTCAATATAACCAGTATCATTTTATTATCTACTAGACGATGCCCACGACTTCGTCCGCGTGGATCAAGGTTTTTCAATTCCCATGGAAACTCTGTAATTTTCCGGGATAAAATGGAGCCTATGTTTTATTTCTGGGTATGAGCTATCTCCATGCCAAATTTCAGCGAAATCGGTTCATTCGTTGCGGCGTGAAGAAGTAATAAACACACACACACACAAACAAACAAACTAACAAACACACACATACAGACTTTCGGCTTTATACGTAGACAGAGAAGGCAATAGACCAAGGTACTGTGTAACCGCGACTGAAATAGAGATAACATGACGTAACGATGACGTCACATGACAAGTTCGAGTTTAATGTTGCCACAATAACTGCACTCCCCTAGTACCCCAAATTAGATGGAAAATTCTTCCCAGGATTTTTAAATAAAACGACAAAACAGATGCTGAACTGTTTTATTTTTTAAATAACATACCTACACATATAAGGTTGTCTGGGAGAGACATACCTATTAGGGTAAGCTTCTATTTTTTACATATATCTTAATATTGTGTGCAATAAAGAATTTATTATTCTTTATTGCACACAATATTAACTTCAACCACCATTTAAAAGTATAAAATAATTTTAGTTTGTACACGTAAGTCGGTTTTTTAAAAATATTTTTTTTTTACTAAAGTTTTTTAATGTAGTTTCATAGGACCAATTCACTAGATAATTATTTGCTCCTTAAAAAAAATATTGAAATGCCGAATAGAAATTTAGCATATGTGAGTCACTTTGAAAAAAGATGTATGTAACACAAAGGAAAATTACTAGTAAGAATGTTACACAAAATAATTTTTAATGAACAGTTAAAATTTTCCTTCGATCGAGTAATGCTATTGAATTAAAAGCAACAAAAATTGTATATTTAGTCATCAAAATCATCATTAATGAAATTAACAGTATATTCCTTTTTTCAGGCAGTCGTATAAAACTGCAACTCTTCATAGTTTAAGTTAATAATTATTTAAAAAAAAACATTAAAAGTCTGCCTCGAGCTATTTAAAAATGGCTTTAAAAATTAAGAACTTTGTAAATAAAATAATTCTTAAGATCGCCAACAGTTCTCGACTGGTCGTTGGACATTCGAACGAAACTTCAGGATGATTCAGAACAGTAACCGACACTATCTAACTGAATACACTTTAATCATCGCCGACATATATTATATTCTAGTATCCATCATCTTTCTTTTCTTTTCTCATAATATTCATTTCTTCCATCACGACTTTATTTTGTTTCAACAAAAATTAAAAAAAAAAACGGTGGTGACACACTGACAGACAGACGGACAACGAAGTGATCCTATAAGGGTTCCGAAGTTTTTTTCGGAACCCTAAAATTGAAAAAGTAGCCAAAGTAACCCGCCGTTACGGTATATCAGAGGACATTACTAAAAAAAACCTATCTCCGTGCCAAATTTCAGCCATATCGGTTTAGTGTGGCGTATTGAGTAACAAACATCCATATGTTTGTTACTCAATCACGCCACACTAAACCGATATGGCTGAAATTTGGATGTATGTATGGATGGCCATACATACATTCAAACTTTCACATTTATAATATAAGTAGGATAGGGAAAATCGGGACATTGTATAGGTACCTAAAGCTGGCAACACACATAGATACTAAATTTTCTTATTAACTGTCAGTTTGTTTCGCACAAAAGTGTGTCGACCTTGAAAAAAACTGGTTACACGATGAGGGACAAAAAATTGGGTAGCTGCGTCTCTGTTTATCACATTAATAACTTTATTTCTGCTCTCTTTTTAGTGTGAGTGAGAAAGAAATCGTCACTGACTCTATGTCTTCTCTCTCTACGGCTTTATAATATGTAGGAGAGTAGGATCAGAGTGATTTTTGTTCAAAGCGCCATCTAGTGACGGTAGTCTTGTAACGTTTCATGACGGTAGTCTTGTAACGTTACAAGACTACCGTCACTAGATGGCGCTTCTTCCGTTTCACTTCTGATGATTGGTGATGCTCGCGTTCCTACAAATATTAGTGTGACTAGCTGATGCCCGCGACTTCGTCCGCGTGGATTTAGTTTTTAATATCTCGCGGGAACTCTTTGTTTTTCCGGGATAAAAAGTAGCCTATGTCACTCTCCCGATCCTCAACTATACCCTTGCAAAAATCACGCCAGTCCGTTGTACCGTTGCTACGTGATTGAAGGACAAACCAACAAACAAACACACGTTCGAATTTAAAATATTAGTAAGGATTACTTAGGATAAGGAAGCAAAGATTATTAAGACCAACAATATCAATTCTAAACTGACAGTCTCTAAATCCTCACAGTTTAGGTAGACACCACCCTGCAGCATCAGGATTGAAGAGCCAGGACCTAGAGCTCCATGACGTAGTCTATGCTTGATACCTACAATATGAATTTTCAAGCGAAATACTAGTCGTAGGTGCAATTAACGTCAAGTATATTTAATTCTAATTGTTTAGGTACATAATATGATACGTGCCGAGCGCGGACTTCGCTTTACATCGAAGCGTAGGGATGGTGATATCGCACTGCCCGCCTTCGTCGACGACCGAGCGATAGTGATTTGTTCGAGCGGTTCGGTGCCGCAGAGGGCGCGCGCGCGCGGGGCGAGGCACACCGCCGCGCCACGCCGCGCGCGCTGTTTAACGCCCGCTGGCTTCTCTCTTGAATCCACCATTTTGAATTTTTTGTCAGCTTCCTACTAATTTGATGAGGTTTCGAATGACTTTTGTTTGAATACTCCCCCTCTATCTTCGATACCCTGGCCGTGCTCCTCACCCGTCTCCGAAATCCTTAATCATCAGCTCTCTACATATTTTTGCACCAAATGAATTTTTGTCCTCCATTCGAAACCATGAGTGAAAAATTTATTTTTCATACAAAATTTTACAGGAGAGGTGATCAATGAGTCAGACAGTGAGCGAGTCAGTCAGCGAATCAGCACGAGTAGCTATAAATATACAGGGTGTCCCACGGCTATGCCACATGGAGGGGAAGTACCTTAAATACTGTAGATGGAACATTTTACTGAAAGAAGACTTCATTTTAATTTAAAAAACAATTTAAACTGCATTCATAGATTTTTAAATAATTGCCTGGTTGAACCGGGACTCGAACCCGCTATACGAGAAAAAAAATTAACCTGTATCTTTATCATACCGATCGGAAGGCTTTATCATAAGGATTATTTTTTGTTAAATAACATAGCATGAGAAATAAATGGAAGACCATGAATTTTAGCCTTTGGTGTAAAATTTTGTTCAGAAAAATGAAAAGCTGACATTGGCGTATCGACATGTCCTTCAATCCCGCTGCAAACTGTTGCAGCGGGATTGAAGGACAAACCAATAAATCAACAAACAAACACACTTTCGCATTTATAGGTAATATAAGTAAGGATAGTAAGGATCGGGAAATGATGCATACTTCTCAAGTGGGTACTCATTAGTAATAGTTCATGTCAGTTGTATGTCGATGCGATACGCTAATTTTTCTGAACAAAATTTTACATCAAAGGCTAAAATTCATGGTCTTCCTTTTATTTCTCATGCTATGTTATTTAACAAAAAATAATCCTTATGATAAAGCCTTCCGATCGGTATGATAAAGATACAGGTTAATTTTTTTTCTCGTATAGCGGGTTCGAGTCCCGGTTCAACCAGGCAATTATTTAAAAATCTATGAATGCAGTTTAAATTGTTTTTTAAATTAAAATGAAGTCTTCTTTCAGTAAAATGTTCCATCTACAATATTTAAGGTACTTCCCCTCCATGTGGCATAGCCGTGGGACGCCCTGTATAGTAAAAACATTGATGGATGTATTAGTTTATAATCAAGTTAATCAAATTAAAAAAGTTAATCAATTAACGATTAATGATTAATGATTAAATTCATTAATCATGATTATGATTACTTTTTTAATCATGATTATTTTAATCATGATTAATTTAATCTGATTAAAATTAATCAGATTAATTAATTGATTAAAAAATTAATCGATTAATGCCAACACTGGTTAGAAGGCTTGGATCTGTACCAGTGCTTTACAGGTTCGAATTAGCGTTAGGGTGCCAATCCACTGAAGCGGTGCGGAGTGGAGGCGAGCTCAGGCGATCGTGTTTAACTAGGTATACAGATAATTATGTGTTACGTAATAACGCGATCATACATATCAGTATGACGTGTTAAACTATGCTAATAACTATGTGATACGTAATAACTACAACACGTCATCTATCAATAATATATTTTAACTAGCTTTTGCCCCCGCGACGTCGTCCGCGTGGAATTAGATTTTGGGGTGGAATTTTCAAAAACTGTGACACACGTACTTCTTTATTCTTAACTGAAAGCTCAAATAGCAACTTTGATGGAAACAACTTGAAAAATGACAGAGTTTCATATAAACTTCCATCCCCTACTTGAACCCCTTAGGGGTGGAATTACCAATAATCCTTTCTTAGTGTGCGCCTACGTCATAAAAGGAACCAACTGTAAAAATTTCAAGTTTCTAACTTCAGTAGTTTAGGCTGTGCATTGATATCTCAGTCAGTCAGGACTTTGAATTTTATATGTATAGATAAGTTAAAAGAAAACTCCTTCGTCAATTTAATAAATGTGATACATTTATTGCTTAATTGCACACAGTACACAATAACTAAACTCTTTTCACATCCGCTATTCGAATTATAATTCCCCAATTAATGGCCGAAATCACATTTTATCTGCTCGTAGCAACTCCTTCCCCAGTTCCCAGTCGGCCACGTGGCAAAAAGTCCTGATTGGTCAAAGATAACGTGCACATTCGCGATTGTTTTTGTATGGACCAACCAGATACTAGGTGGTGTTGCTACTACAGAAGTTATAAAATTATGATTCCACAGAAAATAAAACAAAATATGATAAAGGAATACAGAATATGAAACCAGAAATCATGACAATAATATGATTTGATCGGATAAACTAAACACCCCCGATATACCTATCAGTCTATGGCTATGATACAGCTGACACCCTGTTATCCAGTTTTCTGCTCCATCATCAGATCCTACCCCTCAAACCTCGATCATCATCTATCTAATAACTCCTACTCCTCCTCATTGAGAGCATTCTAATGAGTCCAAAAACGCTATATCTGCTGCAAGTTGGGTATCCCATAAACTACATGGTGGTACAGCATCAGCTCAAGGTTACCATGCCTTGGCACAACTTTTAAATAAACACTTTTGAATTTTTTTCTTTCATTTATGGTTTCGTATAGAGGACAAAAATTCGTTCGAAAGAAAAATATGGAGAGAGCCTTCGACCATTTAGCCGAGACGAGCCTTTACGCAGATTTAGTACTGAATATATTCTGCCACTTACAAGCTAACACGTACGTTTGTACATGTACTTCGGCAAAGGGGAATGCGTGCGCTTGCCAAGTCCTGGCTAAATGGTCAAATGAGAGAGCTAATGATTGAGGATTTCGGAGACAGGTGAGGAGCACGGTCAGGGTATTGAAGATAGGGGGGTGTTCATTACTCAGAGAGAGACAGAGGCACCATTGTCTGCAGGCCCACTTATGCACTATAATTTCTCCCGCGCAGATGGCTCTGTGGAGTTTGGCCGCCATGGCCGGAATCGGTCGGCAGGATAGAAGAGGATCTTTGTAGTTGTAACAAATACACATATTATTTTCTGTGAGTTGTAAGCAATGTTTAGCAATCTTTTAGCAATACACGCGCGGATCGGATTCTGTCAACAATGGCGACTTCTGACAACACGGCAGAACAATGCATCTGCTATGCGGTGAACTAACCTACTTACTGTCTGCACTAAGCTGCTTTTTGGAAAGTGTATGGCAGTGTACTTACCATACCTCTAATCTGTTTCTACATGCCCTCGTGCCGGAACGCTAAATCGCTTGGCGGCACATCTTTGACGGTAGGGTGGTAACTAGCTACAGCCAAAGCCTTCCACCAGACAAAGCTGAAGCTGTAAATTGCCTACTTGTGTAGCTTTCAAAAGACGCTGCTATAGCAAATGCTTTTCAGTCCAGGCACTTCAATTTTATTTATTTTTTGTATAGATATACATAGATTTATCCTACACACATATTTTATCACATGTATCTAAACAAATTAAGCTTTAGCTTTGTAAGTCTGATCTAGTCCTTTGTGTGTAGTTCCCTATGGGTAAAAGCCTCCTCTATCTTTTTCCATTTTTGTCTGTCTTGGGCAATACACATCCAGTCCTTCCCCGCTGTGTGCATGATGACATCAGCCCACTTTGTCCATTGCCTTCCCACCCACCTTTTGCCTGCTGGACCTAGCCATTTTGTGGTTTGATGGGTCCACCTCTTATCTTTATATCTTGCTACATGTCCTGCCCACTTCCCTTTCTTTGCTAGAGCATACTGAAGAGCATCTGTTAGCTTGATTTTCTTACAAAAAAAAAAGACGTGTGGCACTCGGGGACTGCCGCGGTAAAGCTATAAAAAATGCGCCATCTAGCGGCTCACCGTAGAGGAGTCCCGTGTCAGGTTATTTTCGTTACGGAATTTCTGGATTCGGTCTCCACGCTGGCCAGCGATAGAAGCTGTGCAATAGCTTAAAAAAAAAGAATCCAAAAGATAAGAAACATAGATGATATTACTATATTTTAATATAGTACATAGTAATATCCTGCGCATTGTAGCATGTAGGCACAAGGAACAGTGAAATATCACTTCATACGAGCTTGGCGTCGCTCCAATCAGCGACGCAAGCCAACTTGCAGATGGGCGGAGGTAAGCCAAAGGCGGGATACGGGGTTACCTACTTTTGGCATTTTGTATCTATTTTTTTTTTTTTTATTCGATGACAAGATAGCCCTTGACTGCGATCTCACCTGATGGTAAGTGACGATGCAGTCTAAGATGGTAGCGGGCTATTTTGGAAGGGGTATAGCAGTGTAAATTCAACCCATACCCCTAATCGGTTTCTACACGCCATCGTGCCGGAACGCTTAATCGCTTGGCGGCACGTTTTTGACGGTAGGGTGGTAACTAGCCACGGCCAAAGCCTCCCACCAAACAAAATCTTATTCTTATTGTTTTTAGCCCTCGACGAAGAGGGGTGTTATTATCTTTGACTTGTGTATCCGTGTGTGTGTCTGTCTGTTCCCTCGTAGCTCGTAGGACCGATTTTGATGCGAATTTCTCTTCTCAGTCCGCTTCGACGTGTGACGTGTCGTGTGGTGCGGGTTGTTACGTTCCCTCAAATATGGTTGAGCGAAGCAACGGCTGGATCGTGCGTCATGCTCGTGAACGGGTGCCACCAACGGGAATGGGTCTGCTTTTGCCTGCCTGTGTTAACATGTATTGAATTGTATTTATTTGTATTTGTATTGTATTTATTTTTACTTGTATTGTACTCAGGAAAATTCATCGTGGAAGCACTGAATACATAGCATAGTTTCAATAACAATTGTAAAATTTTTATTTTTTTGAAGAAAGCAACCGCCGAGTTTCTTGCTGGCTCTTCTCGGCAGGAAAGGCATTCCGAACCAGTGGTAGATTCATTGACGATTCAAAAGTGCTTGTAAAAGTTTATTTGAATAAAAAATATTTCTATTCTATTCTATTCTATTCTGAAGATCATCAGCACATTTCCTACTTGATTAAAGTCAAATGACTGAAAACTGAAAGGTCGCAGATTCAAACATCACCCGTTGCACTATTTTCGTACCCACTCCTAGCACAAGCTTTCCGCTTATTTGGAGGGAAGAGGAACGTGCCGGAACGCTAAATCACTTGGCGGCGCCTCTGTGACGGTAGGGTGGTAACTAGCTACGGCCAAAGCCTCCCATCAGACAGAAATCTGGTTACTTTATATACCGGAAAACAATGTCCCCGCAGCACTGGTAGCATGGGCAGGAGATAAAAATTTTATCCCCCGATTTTATCCACTGACAGGGGATAAAATTATCTTTTTCCTATGCTAAAGCATGGCGGCAGAGAAGAAGGTGATGTATATTTCTATAAGTATATCCACTGAGTGTTATTTCCACCGCTGTGCCCATGCTCGACGGGTGGATAAAGCTAAGCGAGGGGATAAACGTTTTATCATTTTCCCGAGGATAAAATTTCTCCCGCCCATGCTACCAGGGCAGGATTCTTAAAAGCCTCAATAGCCCAACGGTTAAAGGTGCGGACTGAAAACACGAATGGTCGCAGGTTCGAATCCCACCCGTTGCACCATCGTCGTATCCACTCCTAGCACAAGCTATTAGTCAACTTCAGCTTGGCTAATATTCTTTTAAAAAAAAGCCTAACTCCACGCAGACGAAATCGCGGGCACAAGATAGTGTTTGTATAAGTACCCAGAGACATAAATCTCTAGTGAATAGTTATAGTAATAAATATCATACCTACTGCCTACATAAATAGGTACTAGCATCGCATAAATGGCAGTGACACAATGCGAGCCAGATCTAGTATTCTACTTGTGACCTACATTTCAACTAGCCGTTTCACTTCTTAGGAAAGTCAGTTTTTAGACTGATTTACACTGAATAAAATATATTTAAACCATGGTTTAAAACTTTAAACCAACTGTAATTGAGAGTTATTACATGTGACTATACAGTATTACGTAAGTATATTAAATTTTTGTTGTTTTTTTTTTGGGTTCAATACCCAAGAGTGCCAACGAGACTATTACTGCCTGCGCAGTTCGTCCGTCCGTCTGTCAGCGGGCTGTATCTCATGAACCGTAATGGGTACATACTTAAAATTTTCACAGAACGTGTATTTCTATGCCGTTATAACAACAAATAATAAAAAAATACTTAATAAATACCTATTATCGCACTCGCGTGGAAAGTTTAGAGTAACTTGCTACTATCCGCGAGAAGTTATGCCCTCTGTCTCCGATAATATTTAGTAGACCTTCACCAAAATTGGCCAAAATATTTCTAATAGTACACAAATTATAACAAAAAAAGAATTATCGAATTCGGTTTAGATTTGAGGGAGTTATGGAGCAAAAACAACAAAAACTTTCATCCCCTATTCCGGATAAACTTTAATGTTTATCAGGGTAAAGAGTATCCTATATATTGACCCGGAGTATTAGCTACCACTATACCAAATTTCATTCAAATACGTTCAGTAGTTATCGCGTGATGCACGCACAGACAGACAGACAAAAAATTAAAAAAAAAAAAAATTTTGGGCTCAGTATCGATAAATAAAGCATCCTCCGACTAAAATATTCAAATTATATTTTATGTAGGTACAGAATTCGTCCCGTTACAGCTTTATTATAAGTATACATAGAAGTGAATACCAGAAATAAAAAAGGGTCTAAGTGCCAAAACAAAAAAGAGCAGGACTTTGTGTTTCAAATAATTAATAAATCATTTAAACATATTTCTTTTATTTTAAACTTCACATGGTTATTATTACAATAAAATTCTTTACAACGCTAGTCGTTTAGTTCTTATTTTAGGTTATTGGCGTGGGAACATACTAAATAATAAAGTAATAAAAACCGAAACGAAATTTTTGGCACTTAGACCCTTTTTTATTTCTAGTATTCAAGTATAGATAAAATTATTCAAAAACCCAATTACAATAAATGTAGTGTAAATATGTATATTGCTTAAATAATATACCTTTATGTTGCACCATGCTACCCTCACACATCATTTCACTCCTATCACCAATGGTTGCCTGGTAGAGATTGCTCTGTAGCAATAAGATCGCCTTTGCATGCGTGGTTTTAAGTTGTATTAATTTTCAGCGATTGCATAGCTTCTATCGCGGGCCAGCGTGGAGACCGAATCCAGAAATTCCGTAACGAAAATAACCTGACACGGGACTCCTCTACGGTGAGCCGCTAGATGGCGTTGATAGAAAATGCTATGCAATAAGCTTTACCGCGGCAGTCCCCGAGTGCCACGCGTCTTTTTTTATCTATCTATCTGTCTGTCTGTCTGTCTGTCTGTCTGTCTGTCTGTCTGTCTGTCTATCTATCTACAATAATTTTGAACGTAACAAACTCTACCATACCTGTAGACTGTAGAGGTATAATCCAACTGTCACGTCACGGTCCAATTAATGTCTACAAGGATTTGGAATACATCACAAAAAGCGTCTTATGTATAACTTGTGAGTCATTTGGCATTGTGAATCATGGAACCAGCTTTCTTGGGTGCCTACCTGTGTGAGAAACTATTTCATACCTACAACTAATCGAATATTGTAAATGTTAAAGTGTCTGTACAACCTTACCTACTTTATACTACACTAGCTTTAACCCGCGGCTTCGCTCGCGTTAGGTTCGATTTTTTAACCCCCTATTTAACCCTCTTGGGGTTGAAATTTTCCAAAATCCTTTCTTAGCGGATGTCTACGTCCAACAGCTACCTGTATGCCAAATTTCAGCTCGATCGGTCCAGTGGTAAGAGCTGTGCGTTGATAGATCAGTCAGTCAGTCAGTCAGTCAGTCAGTCAGTCACCTTTGCCTTTTATATATTTAGACTAGCGGCCCGTCCCGGCTTCGCACGGGTGGACATAAGATTAAATATAGCCTATGTTCATCAGGGTGAATGTAGCTTTCCAATGGTGAAAGAATTTTTGAAATCGACACAGTAATTTTGAGTTTATTCATTACAAACATACACACAAAAATACAAAAACAATTCCTCTTTATAATAGTAGTGTAGATGCGAAAGTGTTTGTTTGTCTTTCAATCATGCACCAACGGAACAATGGGTCGACGTGATTTTTTATAGGACCCGCCACTTCCCATACGACCGTCCCGTAGAACAAAGTCTCATCTGCTAAATTCACAACCTGAAATTTGAGCCTTAAAAGTCACATCTGCAAGGCTCAAATCTCAAGTTATGAATTTAGCAGATGAGACTTTGTTCTACGGAACGGTCGAATAGTCCCTTCAACCTCAAGGTTATATGTGCCGAAGCAATGGGAGAGCGCCCGGTACTTGCTCTTGGCGTGTTTCCCAATCCCAGGGCGCCTTCTTGACTCCCTACAAGTTTTTTTTTGATTGAAGGACAAACCAACAAACAAAAACACTTTTGCATTCATTAATATCACTAAGGATATAGAGCTCCACAATTTTTTTTTATTTTTGTCCGACCGTACTCAAATCAAGTCCAAACATCATATTCAAATCCAATTTGATATAGTGGTAGCTAATACATATAGGATATTTTTAGCCTGATAAATAAAGGAGTCCACAGGGATAGGGTATGTAAAATTAATTTTTAGTTACGCCAAAAATGAAGTACCCACGGGGGTTTCAACCGACTTCCAAAAAGGATGAGGTTATCAATTCGGCCGGTATCTTTTTTTATAACCGAAATATATTACATAACATTGCGCGCATCAGCAAGTGTAGAAATAAATTGTGTTATATTACGAAACCTTAGTCCATATTCGGTCGTTTATATTATAATACTTACTGGTTCCAGCTTCGCACAGATGGTTTTTTAATTTCAGAAGTAAGTAATTTATTTACTTAATTTTTTTATATTTCCTGGCGCCCAGTCTTTGGTAAAAAAATAATAATAATTGGTAAACTAAAGATTTGAGACTTGATTCGTGCTTATGACACAAAATAACCCCCTTTTTTAAGTCGGTTAAAAATGTCACTTTAACAGTTCTAATTAGCAACTTTCGACAGCCACTGAGATATAGAACAGTCCTACAAGACGTAAGTATCAAAAGATTTAAGTATCAAAGAGCTTCTAACAAGGAACATCTCTACTGAGTTATGCGTTTGAGAACAAAAACTCATTCTGCAAGTTCCGAAGAAACAGTGTGACAAAACATTTTGAGACGATGTCATGCCATTTAAATTTTATACAATTCTGTGCCGAATATCAATACGTATAGAGTTAAAAATTGTGCGTATTAAATTGGTTTGTGGTCAGCTCTCTACGTATATTGAGTAGGGTTGTCGACGTATAATTAGTTAGAATTTAATTTTTGTAGATTAAATTTTGCATATTAAAGTATATTTTTAATACTACTACAAACAAACTACTTTATTACTGAACTCGAAAGAGTTATTAGTGTCTATAAAGAAATAATATAAACCTAAAAATTTTATTTTTATTTTTTACAAAACCGACTTCAAACGCCACTAAAAAGTATATCAATTCAATATCAATGTCTGTAAAAGAAGAGTTCCCTCGATTTCTCGAGGATCCTATCATCAGATCTTAACCTGATGACAATGGGAGCACCTGGGAAGTATACCCTTTCAAAAACAATTTTCCAAATCGGTCCAGGCGTCTTCGAGTAATCGGGGAACATACATAAAAAAAAACGATTTCGACGAATTGAGAACCTCCTTTTTTGGAAGTCGCTTAAAAACTACATAACATGATCAAAGCAAAGTATGCATTTTTGGAGCTTCATTGTGGAAGCACTGTATACATATCATAGTTTTGTTACCTATTGTATTTTTTTTTTTGAAAAGAGCAACTGCTGAGTTTCTTGCCGGCTCTTCTCAGCAGAATCTGCATTCCGAACCGGTGGTGGATTTATGACGTGTCATAAGAGATACAAGTTGGCCTACATGAAATAAATTTTTGAATTTAAAAGTACTTATTTTTATCACCATTTTGACGGAGTCAGTCAAGTGGTAGCCCTAACGTTGATGTACATTCTTCGGTTGCTGGGTTTACTATAAGGAGTCGTCACATAAAAACTTTTCGGCGATCACCGCGCGCCGGCCGGTTCAATGCTTTGGGAGTTTAGGGCTTCTTATATGGTTTGACGATGGCATTCGTCCTTTATCAAAAACTATCGCAGAGGCCGATTGTCTGGCGTCCGAAATATTTAACACTACACGATAATATGTACATGCATACACGAATACAACAACAAGAAACAAGAGTAAATAAATTCAAATTAAAATTTACTAGACGATGCCCGCTATTTCGCGATCAAAGTTTTTCAATTCCCATAGGAACCCTGTAATTTTCCGGGATAAAATGTAGCCTATGTGTTAATCCTGGGTATGAAGCTATCTCCATTTTTAACCAAATCGGTCCATTCTTTGTGGCGTGAAGGAGTAACAAACATACACATACACACACATACATATCGACCGTTCCGTAGAACAAAGTCTCATCTGTTAAATTCACAACTTGAAATTTGAGCCTTAAAAGTCACAACTGCAAGGCTCAAATCTCAAGTCATGAATTTAGTAGATGAGACTTTGTTCTACGGAACGGTCGAATTATACATACAAACTTTAGCTTTTATAATATTAGTGTGATTTATTTCATGTAGGCCTACTTGTAGCTCTTGACACGTCATGACTCTACCACCGACAACCGCACATAATATGGCAATATTGACGATTTAGCTGGACATAAATCGATAATAGCGATTTTCTCCCAATACGTATGATAAAATAATATGTGTCAACTGTCAACATTCTTTAGTGTTTGGCTAGCTAAATGACAGCAATAATAACCCAGTAACATTATGCACTTTTTTACGAAACTACCCGAAACTTGCTGAATGCCTATCGGTTGCGTACGCAGCTCAGTTAGACATAATATAAAGTTATTGGGTTACTATTGCTGTCATTAAGGGATGTCAAATAGAGGATGAATTTTCGTACGAAAGTCCGTGATTTTTCAAGTTATTTCTATGAAAATCGGTATTTTGCCTTTCGATTAAAAATAAAGAAGCACGCGTGTCACAGTTTATGAAAATTTCACCTCAAAACCTTATTCAACGCGGACAAAGTCTCTAGTCTTCTAAATATATATTTAGAAGACAAGAGACTTTGTCAGTCAGTCACCTTTTCCTTTTATATAAAAGGAAAAGGTGACTGACTGAATGACTGATCTATCAATGCACAGCTCAAACCACTGGCGGATCGGCCTGGGCATACAGATAACTATTGTAACGTAGGCATCCGCTAAGAAAGGATTTTTGAAAATACAACCCCTAAGGGGATAAAATTGGAGTTTGAACAGCCGAACTTAACGTGAGCGAAGCCGCGGGTTAAAGCTAGTCTAAATATATAAAAGGCAAAGGTGACTGACTGACTGATCTATCAACGCACAGCTCTAACCACTAGACCGATCGAGCTGAAATTTGGCATACAGGTAGCTGTTAGGACGTAGACATCCGCTAAGAAAGGATTTTGGAAAATTTCAACCCCAAGAGGGTTAAATAGGGGGTTAAAAAATCGAACCTAACGTGAGCGAAGCCGCGGGCGCCCTCTAGTATAATATAAGGTGATTATAAGAAGATTAACATAACACGAATATCCGAAAATTATACAAATAACATTAGTTAGGTACACCGCTAACTCAGCGCCTTTGCATTCGAAACCTTGTCCTACATTAGTTAATGCTTATGTTTCAACTTTATACTAAGTGAGATGATGGCAGCAAGTTCTTACTTAGCATTTTTACGGGCGTTTCCTATATTCAATCTATCTGTAATCTCTCGTTTAGTTGCCTAGCAACGTTGTTGATAATAAATTGTGATATAATAAGAGTACGTACCACGATAATTCGACCGTTCCGTAGAACAAAGTCTCATCTGCTAAATTCATAACTTGATTTCAGCCTTGCAGATGTGACTTTTAAGGCTCAAATTTCAAGTTGTGAATTTAGCAGATGAGACTTTGTTCTACGGAACGGTCGAATTGTTTTAGTTGGAATTGTCGATCCAGTTGCATGGACCGTGGTCACGACGGGACTGCGGTGTTGCGAGACGTCAAGTTGAAGCTGTCAAGGGTAGAATCTATCTACCCGCCTTCTTGGTTTTGTGCCGAACTTTAAATGACGTTCCTTCGAAAAGATCAAGAAGGCGGGTAGATAGACCTATGACAGCTTCACCTTGACGTCTCGCAACACCGCAGTCCCGTCATGACCACGGTCCATGCAATTGGATCGACAATTCCAACTAAAACAATTACCGTGGTACGTACTCGTATTATATTTTCACATTTATATCATTAAAGCACTAATCAAGTCTAAAATCTTAAACGTTGTTAATTGTCTCAAATTGTATGAACTTTTTGAAAAAGAGAAACGTTGCTAGGTAATCTTCTTTAACTACAAAATACTGAACTGTACTAACCTTAAAAATATTTATTTATTTTAATACCATCATTTATCTCAAGCAAAATAGTCCCTATTACTATACGAATAAGAGCTACCTGCTTACCATTGGTTTATCTAGTGGACAGGATAATATACCGTCTGTTTACACGCGTAGCATACAAATTATTCAAATTATCTTACGCAATAGGTCTGTGACACATAGACACATAATTTAAATGGGGCACAAAAATAGACTTACTATAGCTTCTACCCGTGACTTCACATCTACATTTTTCTTTAAAGAATATTAGGCTTAACTTGACTTATATCCTCCTCTCCCCTCCAAATAAGCGGAAAGCTTGTGCTAGGAGTGGGTACGACAATAGCGCAACGGGTGGAGTTCGAACTTGCGACTCTTCAGTTTTCAGTCCGCACCTTTTACCGTTGGGCTATTGAGGCTTACTATACATTACATCTCATTAGGTCTTTGAGAATTAGCTACATGTACCTACCACAAGTTCTACGCTTATTCGGAGGAGAAAGAGAGGATTTTTTAAATGGCAAAACTTGTCAAAATATCCTACACATACGTGGACGTGTTTTCAGTCAGTCAGGTCGAAAAAAATAATTCAAAATTATTTATTTCACGTAGGCCAATCTGTGGCTCTTAAGACACGTCGAGACTCGACCACCGGGGGCCCAAGTCTGCTATTGCAATTGTAGTTCAATTGTCCATCAATGACATCCCAATTGCTACTTTTAGCAATTTTGGTAGTCTACTAATTCAATGGCGTCACAATTGTTTTCCGATGGTTTGCCACTGACACTTTTAAGTCGGTTAAAAACATAAATTGATAGCGTATAACGTTTTTGATAACGATAAACTCGTTTCAGCGAACGATTTTTTAGCTAATGGCAATACCGAGGATCATTGAATTACAATCCAATTACAAGAACATCGAACGACAATTGTGAATTTAGTAGACTACGAAATTTTGGACCAATGATAATTGAATTGTAATGGCATTGCGGATCACTGACAATGACATGTAAAATAGCGACTCGGGGCCCTGTTCGAATGCAGATTCTGCTGAGAAAGAGCTCTTCAATTTTCTGTGATAAAATGTAGCCAGGTTATCGCAGCTCTTCTACAGGCCTAGCAGTTCTAAGACAGATAGGTATTCTGAACCGTTCTTTGAACAGTTAAATTATGCAATTATACCCAGGTGCATACGCACAATTACCGCCTTTCCTTGTGCAGACAATGTGTCGTTCACGATCTAAGATGTAAATAACGGCAGTTTATTATGCATACTTAACTTGTCATTTTTCAACACTAGGTAGGTAGGTACTCATGTCATCAAAACCAGAGAGTCTCGTTGTCTTTCGACACTTTTTCTAATGCTGAGCGTAATTTTTTTTTTTAAAGAATATTAGCCAAGATGAACTCCTCTCCCCTCCAAATAAGAAAGCTTGTGTTAGGAGTGAGTACACTGTTGTCGTACTTCACATCACACTTAATAATAATACTTATTATAAACTAGCTTTAACCCGCGGCTTCGCTCACGTTAGGTTCGATTTTTTAACCCCCTATTTAACCCTCTTGGGGTTGAAATTTTCCAAAATCCTTTCTTAGCGGATGTCTACGTCCTAACAGCTAGCTGTATACCAAATTTCAGCTCGATCGGTCCAGTGGTTAGAGCTGTGCGTTGATAGATCAGTCAGTCAGTCAGTCAGTCAGTCAGTCAGTCAGTCAGTCACCTTTGCCTTTTATATATTTAGACTAGACGATGCCCGCGACTTCGTCCACGTAGATTAAGGTTTTTTAATTCCCGAGGGAACTCTTTAATTTTCCGGGATAAAATGTAGCCTATGTTTTAATCCCAAGTGTGAGCTATCTCCATTCCAAATTTCAGCCAAATCGGTTCATTGGTTGTGGCGTAAAGGAGTAACAAACATACACACACACATACAAACTTTCGCCTTTATAATATTAAGTGTGATGTGATTAGAAAATTTGTATGCGTGTGTGTATGTTTGTTACTCCTTCACGCCACAACGAATTAACCGATTTGGCTGAAATTTGGAATGGAGGCAGCTCACTCCAGGATTGAAACATAGTCTACATTTTATCCCGGAAAATTAAAGAGTCCCTACGGGAATTAAAAAGACCTTAATCCACGAACGCGGGCATCATCTAGTAAGTAATTAATAATTTTCATAGAACTCGAACTCATTCGCTTTTGAGATAAAAAGTAACAACTAAGATACTATTTTCTCGATAGAATCTGTCCACGGCGGTTTATCTCCAGATGGCTAAACTGCGCGGGAGATTTTATAGTGCACGTTTGTGTGCGCAAACATAATGCAGGTGAGCAGGTACATCGTTGTATTATAGTGTTAGCCTCATGTTTAAAATTGATTACGAAATATTGAAATAGTAAAGTATAAACTTTAATGTATTGAAGGTAGGGTCATATTTAAATTGATCTTTTATTATTGGAAGGTAGTTTGATAAAAATATTGTTGCTGTGCGGCGTAGAAACTCGTCTGGCGCCGGACTGGCGCGGGCCGTCGGCTATAAATAGGCGGGTTGGACGTTGCGAATTCAGTCTCTCCCGCGTCTAGGTCGTTGTGTTTGATTAAGGGATTGCGATAGCAATCGCGCCCTAATCGAATAAATATTGAGGTTAGGATTAGTGTAATCGATTAAATTATGTTTTTGATAATTACCCACGCGTGCAGATGGTGGTTTTGTCTGACGTGTTGTGGTTAAATTGATTAGATGTGAGGACAGGGGCCGTTATAAGGGGCGGATGGAGACGGCTGTAGGTAGGGTTTCAGCGTTTTAAGAGATCAGATCTCTTAAGGCGTGATTAGGTTTAGGACTGACGACTCCCACTTCTGGACTGTGTGTGTGTAGTTTAGTGTTCTTCTTTTAGTTCAGAAGTGGGATAATAGAGCCACGTTGCCTTGATTTGCTCGTGTCATCTTCACAGTTGCGTTGTTTGACAGTTGACTGTTATTGACTTGACTGAGGGCGAGGTAAGCCTGTGACTGGAGGGCGAGGTAAGCCTATGACTGAGGGCGAGGATAAGCCCATGACATGGTGACGTGACCATGACATGAATTAATGATTGTAATTATGACGGATGGGAAAACACGGGGACGTGTTTGGTTGCAGGATGGCCGAGCTGTTAGCCTCATGTTTAAAATTGATTACGAAATATTGAAATAGTAAAGTATAAACTTTAATGTATTGAAGGTAGGGTCATATTTAAATTGATCTTTTATTATTGGAAGGTAGTTTGATAAAAATATTGTTGCTGTGCGGCGTAGAAACTCGTCTGGCGCCGGACTGGCGCGGGCCGTCGGCTATAAATAGGCGGGTTGGACGTTGCGAATTCAGTCTCTCCCGCGTCTAGGTCGTTGTGTTTGATTAAGGGATTGCGATAGCAATCGCGCCCTAATCGAATAAATATTGAGGTTAGGATTAGTGTAATCGATTAAATTATGTTTTTGATAATTACCCACGCGTGCAGATGGTGGTTTTGTCTGACGTGTTGTGGTTAAATTGATTAGATGTGAGGACAGGGGCCGTTATAAGGGGCGGATGGAGACGGCTGTAGGTAGGGTTTCAGCGTTTTAAGAGATCAGATCTCTTAAGGCGTGATTAGGTTTAGGACTGACGACTCCCACTTCTGGACTGTGTGTGTGTAGTTTGTTGTCTCTTTTAATAGGTAAATAGTTAATATATAGTAGAAGTGGTCAACCTAATACGTAGGTAAGTCGTGGGTAGGCACAAGTTCATTAGAAGGCAATAAACAGCTTTCTTTTCCTCAAACCAATCAGATTGGTCGCCGAGGTTATCTAATTTACATTTCAAAATTCGAACATTTCTCAACTAAATCCGATAAACAAATGGTAGAGCCATTTGTTCAAAAAAAGAACTCCAATTACCATCGTTTTATAACAACCGATGAATCAGCATTTAAGCGACAACCCGCATTATTTATGGAAGCATCAGATATCAACTTGCATGGAACATGGGCTACGACATTCCTCAGCGGTCGGATAATAGCACCTCCGCCAATGTCGGAAAGTAGTAAAAAATGATGAACCCAACTCGTCTGCGGTAACGCGACAAACTTCAAAAGGTCCTAGAATTACATTGGAACAGAGGCGGTGCTAAGACAATTTTACGCGATCGGGTAATAACTATAGGCTTGTTTAGTAGGTAGGTATATCTGAACTGAAGAACCAAGAGGCCGTTCACAAGGCGCGGTCGCGAATGCAATTATTTCATGCTCGATGTGCTTACTTATCCGCCATGATAGATGCCGCGTTTACTTTTTTTTTATTACACAGACAGAGAAAGGTTTAGCATTTTTAATCCTAAACAAGGTTCTTTTTATGTAAATTTCAAATTGCATTTTATTTTTTAGAAGGCAAAGGTTTAAATTTTATAAATCGGAAAACAGGTTTTATTCACAGTTTGTGATGTAACCTCAGATAGATACCTACTTATCTTTATCTTTCGTAAATAGCGCTGTTATAGGTATCTATTTAGATATACCTACCTAAAATGTGAATGAAAGATAATTTCGCTGACCTTCTTTCTAGCAACAATATTATTTAATTCTAAAGAGAAACCGCCTTGGTACTTATAAGACCTATTGTTTGTTGAATTGTTTATTTTACACAAATGAATTCATTATGTCACTGACAGGTAAGTACCTACCTAAACCTTTACATAGGTTAGTATTATGCATAATCATTTGATTCAAGAATGACTTTCATTTGTGTAATATCCAGTTCAGTTCACTTCAATATTTGTATTTGTAGTACATATAACTTTGACAGTCTACCAGAATTGGGAATTTCTTTTTTCCTCTGAATTCTATAAGTAGTAATAGTATAGTAGCTGCAGCTAAACAAATTACTAATCCTTACTAATATTATTAATGCGAAAGTGTGTTTGTTGGTTTATCCTTCAAACACGCAGCGACAGATTGACGTGATTTTTTACATGGATATAATTAAGGATCTGGAGAATGACATAGACTAGTTTTTATCCCTTAAAGTCAAAGATTTCCCGCGAGATTTTTGAAGAAAACAGTTCACGCGGATGAAGTCGCGGGCACAGCTAGTTAAAATTAATTAAATAAGTAGTAGGTAGGTACATTTTGCTAAATCATTGCATAATTTGGCCTATTATTAGTTAGGTAAGGTAGGTAGGGTGACTTCGCCGGTTACGCGACCAGGGTCAGTTACGCGACCACTAACAGGACCTACGGCATTAAAACGAAAATAATAAGAATTCTATTCTTCTTTTCCAAATGAAATTCACTTAAGTAAAGAGGGGGATAGACCTATTAGTTTTACCTACAATAGTTGGCAGCTTTGTGTTTACCCGAAAGCAAACAAATCTTAGTTCAATCCGCCGCTCATACTTTCGGCGCGTACACGTTCCCAAAACAACGAAAAAAATAGTGAGTAAGTGATGCGTTCGAGGTAAGTAGATCGTGATGTATTTATTTGAGTCAATTTTTTAATGTTCTATTAAGTGGATATATATATGTTTTACGTTATTTGTACATTTATTACATGTAATATACAAAATCAGGTAAAAAAATTGAATGGTCGCTAACTGAAATTGGAATTAGCCAATAACTTCAGTTGGCGACCACCTGGCCGCCAATAGACATTTAGAAAGAAAAACATTTATTTTTATTTTTTATAGACTACAAATCTAATTCGGAATTTAATCACTTTCAATTTAATTTGTTTATTTTTATCCGTGTATCTTTTAGTTTACGACCACCAAATTATTATTATAAAACATCTTAAAATGTATGGGTATCAAGTGGTCGCCAACTAAAAATGAGCAAATTAATATGTGGGTTTACGACCATTTGCAATCACTACTTATAATCTTATCTGTTTTTTGCATAATGTAGGTGTTTAATATATAATATTTTCATTACAGATGTCCTCCACAAACCGTATTAGAAAATAACACCGGCTTATTCCCAAAGAGATCTGGAATGTGCTTTAAAAATATAAGAGAAGGAGGACACGGTATTAGAAAGAAATGTGAAATGTATAACATCCCGAGATCTGATGATCTGATGATTTGATTCTAAACTTTTGTAATTGTTGTTTAAAGTGATATTTTTAATTTTGTACTTGTGTAGGAAAATGTATTATACTTGCTAAGATTCATTTAAGCTTAAGCTTGAATATTAAAGTGTACCTTTGATCTCATGAAAATATGTGTTTTAATAATTTATTATAATGTATGAATAATAAAGCATGAATAATAATTATTTTTTAAACATTAACACGTTCATATTTTTTATTTTTAATTAATCAAATTTAGTTTTCCCTAGCAAATCGAGAGGTCGCCAACTAGATAAGGGGGCAGTCGTCAACTAGCAAAAGTGGTCGCCAACTAGCATTTCACATAGTTTTTAAGATTTATTCAATTTAAAATGTTTTCACAACTGTAATTCTTATTTTTTTACTTTTAAATATAACTTGACAATATCTAGGACCCCGTCATATAACTTTAATACATGTGCTATGGGTGCAACATACTTAAATATTGACGTAAAGTTGAATATCCCGCTAATCGGTCGCCAACCGGCGAAATCACCCTACCTAGGTAGGAACCTTATAAAGTAAGTAAACATAATTTACGAGAACAACATGAACTCGTTTTTCGAAAACTAGTTAGGTACATACGCGTATCAGGAAGGTTCAGTTTATAAATACATAGGTAAGTAGGTACCTGTGTACCTACTAAAAATCATAGTTATATATAAATAAGTAAATAAGTAGATAGAAAAAAAAACATCCCTACTAATATTATAAATGCGAAAGTGTGTTTGTTGGTTTGTTGGTTTGTTGGTTTGTTGGTTTGTCCTTCAATCACGCAGCAACAGAGCAACGGCTTGCTGTGATTTTTTGCATAGGGGTAATTTACGGGCCGGAGAGTGACATAGGCTACTTTTTATCCCGGAAAATTAAAGAGTTCCCGCGGGAATCAAAAAACCTTTATCCGCGCGGACGAAGTCGCGGGCATCATCTAGTTACTTATATTTTATTAATTCGTTATTCACGAGGTCATTCACCGCATGTGGTAAGTGAATGGAGGTATACAGAGTATAAATAATGGTTTATTGACTTTAAACACCTATACATATAATATGTATGTATAAATAAATAATCTACCTATATAAACTATATCTTATCACGTTTATGTACCTACTTAAATTAAAAGTGAGTACACATAGCATACATAAACAATAAGCGCCTAGGTATAAGTTGCTATAAACCAATCCTTGTGTGTGACATAATGCAAACTGCATTATAATAAGTATACCTAATAACTGCACGCACTTAATGTTACATTACATGCGTGTTTAGCACCTGGCCGTTCTATTTTTAGGTATGGGGAAAGCGAATTGCTGTTTCCATACACAAAGTCACGAATCAAGCGTTCATGCAAAAAGATAAATAAAATACAGTTTAGTTACCTTTAGCTACGTTAGTTAGCAAACGGAGACACTTATCGCAGAGTTTATCTGTAGAATTTCGATTACAGTTTACACAAAATACACTCCGCGAAATAGCTTTCGCACGCCTATTTGCGATTCAAAGACGTTACATACAAAGAACCTCGTTAAACTAACTGTACCTACTGCACTCGATAAAACACCTCAAAGCTTGCGGAACATTCGAAACGTCAAAGTGTTTGAATTAAGAACGCGATGGCCGCTAGTCGAGTAGCCGCCACTAAAATTATTGATTTAGCAGCGTTACAAAACAACAAAAGATATAAAACGGGCCGGCTCACCCCCGCGCGGACCGAATCGATCAGAATGATAATTGTCGCGCACAAAGACTGGTGACTACTCACCTAGACAGACGGTATGCACACACCTAAAACAACACAACACACACACTGTTCGCGTCAACAACTCTACTAATCACTGTTTGGGACACTTTTGTCTGTATTAGGGCACTGTATTGATTGTTTTTATTATTGTAAAATGGTTAATTAGTGCGAATTAAGGGCGATTTGAGCCGCGGAGACGCGAGCGATTCGACGACCGCTGGCAAGATGGCTCCGCCGTCCGCGTATGCCGCGCGGCGAGCGGCCCCCCGCGCCTCGCGCGTACGTGCAATGAAAGATAGGTGGCCGCTACACCCGCCGCGGCGGAACGACGATCGGTCCGCGGATACGATACCCTCGAGACCCCGAACTCCATACTATGCGGGCCGATCAGGAGAACCGTTCGACTTCTACCTGGAAAGATTACGAAACATGGTTAAACAAAGCGCCAGCACGTAATAGCATTTGCAGAAGTAGCGCTATCAAGTCACTTGCACTGTGTTAATGCTCGCAGCAAGGTGCGTGTTTCCGTATATCTGAGGAACAGGACAAGGGGATTGTTCGTGCTCATTGATTGTTGTAGGTTCGACAGACACGACAGAAATTTACTATCTTAACTTCGATACAATTACATGATATTAGGAATAGGTATTCCTAATATCATGTAATTGTAAATGCTGGCTAATATGAAGGATTACACCACTGCGTTATTACGCAGTACGAGTTGACGAGGATATTTCCTCGTCAAGTTATTAATTCGGCCTTTCAAACTATAGTCACATAATTATTTAAATCACAATAGCATAATAATTTATGAATCATTACACTATCGAAAATGAAATTATGTGATTCTGACAAATATAAAAGCTATACTAATCTAATACAAAATGATAAAAATTCTACGAGATAGACTGTAAACTCGTAGAGTCATAGGTAGAGTCTAGGGATAAGAATTGATACAAATATTATATACCTACTATTTAAAAAATCATTAACTTTTAAGGATATCTCAAGATTAATCGTATAATGCTAATATGTTGTAGATCATTACTTTCTCATCGTCCTTCACACAACAATAATAATCAATTACTTAATGAATACAAAACAAATCAATCAAATATCTTCATCGCAGATCAAAATAAAGAACCCAAAACTGAAGACTTATCTCGCGATGCTACCATCTTGTGTAACCACTTTTATCCCTTCACATAGCGCATTCAATATAAATAGGTAAAACATTACAAATGGCGGCCTTTGGTAGCCTCATAGGCCTGTATTAGTACAAATAAATCATCTATTAACCATCACATTACACTTTAGTAACTTAAAACCTCTAATATAACGCTACAAGATACCAAAATTAGCTACAAAAGATATCCGCAGACCAATCTGACGATGCTATTATCTTGTGCACCACTTCTTTTCCCTTCACACCGAGCCCGTGCGGAGATCGTCCCCCGCCCCCCCGCCTCTTATATACTGCTCTCTTTACAACAAAAAAAAAACACCAATTTCCCAAATTCCCGAGCGGACCGAGCGCTCTCTCGCTCGTGGCGAACCTAAGATGGCGGCCGGCTTCCATTTTGATGGCAGATTACGGTCGTAGCGTCCCTCGCCTGTTCAAAGCTTCAAAACCTAAACGGTATCGCGACTGCACGTTTATGCTCTCTACATAAACATGTAGCACATGATTTTAGGCTAATTTTTTCCGTTCTACACGCCGGTGACGTTTCCTAATACGATTTCTCACATATTTCACGTCATTTCTATCATATTTCTAAATAATAAGCTATCCCCTATACACATGCTAAATTCCCTATTCATTATTTATGCTCTTAGGCCCATATTATACTATACTATTTATGGGAAAGATGGGATCCTATTTCGTACCATAGATTAGCTATACAAATAAATAAAATTGAAGTAGGTATCTGTTTGTAATATCAAAAGAACAGCTTTTTACTAACTGCATACGAAAGTAAATACGCTACTTATAACAAGAAAACAATTTTTAAAATTTTTGTCTGTCTGTCTGTTTGTTGCCGCTAATCTCGGGAACGGCTGGACCGATTTTGACGGGACTTTCTCTGGTAGATAGCTGATATTAACGGGCGTAATATAGGCTACTTTTTTAACCAACTTTCGAAAAATGAGGAGAAGGAGTTGTGTTTTTCTCCTCTGTATATCGATATCTCCGTGATTTCTTAACTGATTTGCGTGAATCTTTTTTAATCGATGCAAAAACTTTGCGAGATGCTCCCATAAAATTTTCGGGTTCCAACTCCTCAATTCTGATGCTACAGGGCTACTGCCCCCTAAATAAATCAGTTATTATTGTGGCTATAAAATTTAAAGAGTTCCCTCGATTTCTCCAGGATCCCATCATCAGATTCTTACCTGATGACTATGGGACCGCCTTGGAAGTATACCCTGCCTGGGTATCGCCTGGACCGATTTGGAAATTTTTTTTTTTCAAACAAAAAAAAAGAGGAAGATCTCAATTTGTCGGAATCTTTTTATTATTTTTTTATGTATGTTCCCCAATCCCCGATTACTCGAAGACACCTGGGTCTTCGATACATAAAAAAATAATAAAAAGATTCCGACAAAATGAGAACTTCCTCTTTTTTTGGAAGTCGGTTAAAAATAGAAACGTGTTTTTTCTCGGCGTTTTTTAGTACGGAACCCTTCGCATGCGATTTGACCGGTTATTCACATATTCTAATACCTACTTTACATTTTTTTTACATTTCTATGAATTAATCACTTCGTAAAATGCAACATATTGTGTTCTAGTAAGTTCTTAATGGGTAGGGACCACACACAAAGACTAGATCAAGCTTACAAACCTAAAGATTAATTTGTTAAGATTTTGTGTGTAGGATAAATAAAGCTTAATAATAATAATAAAGTTCTTAATATAATTAATAGATACAGATTTTTCCTTATGCAGCTACGCTTTAGTATAATTTTTAATTGACAATATCCAGGAAAAATCCTTACTACATTATTATAAATGCGAAAGTGTGTTAGTTTGTCCTTCAATCACGCAGCAACGGCGCAACGGACCGACATGAATTTTTACATGGCTATAGTTTAGGACCTGGAGAGTGACATAGGCTTTTTATCCCGGAAAAACAAAGTGTTCCAAAGAGAATGGGGTTCTAAATCCACGAGTACGAAGTTGCGGGCATTAGCTAGTCTAATACAATAAGCCTTAACTTAATTAATTTTATAGGTAAATGCTTACATAAGGTTGTAATTTATTTTTTACTAGCTGTTGCCCGCGATTTCGTTTGCGTGGATTGAGGTTTTTAAATCCCGCAGGAAATCTCTTATTTTAATGTAATGGTAAGTGACGATGCAGTTTAAGATGGTAGCAGGCTAACTTGGAACGGGTATGGCAATGTACATTTCACCCATACCCCTAATCTGTTTCTACACGCCATCGTGCCGGAACGCTGAATCGCTTGGCGGCACGTCTTTGACGGTAAGGTGGCAACTAGCCACGGCCAAAGCCTCCCACCAGACCGGCATAGCTAGCATGGGCAGGAGATAAAAATTTTATCCCCCGATTTTATCCACTGACAGGGGATAAAATTATCTTTTCATTACTCATACACGGAAAGTAGGTCTGAAGTTGCCTGAGAAGCGGGTTGAAAGTAATACTTTTCAGCCCTAGGGAGAATCGTTTTCAACTGACAGCTGTCAAATAATTAAAAAAAACTAGTTGTCACATTTTTATTGGAATTCAAATGAAACACGACATACTCGAGTGCATCCATAGACAAGAAGAAAGATAGACTTTATTCATAAAGTAAAGACAACTGATTCATAGATTTATGTAAAATAAAGTTCACTCAATTTTCTTTAGCTAATTTCTATTTTTATTTTGACTTTCCTTATATTCGTAATGAAAAGCACAGTGTTTACCTCGGGATAAAGACTTATTTAGTCCCTCGAACTATAGGCCCCCTCGCTACGCTCGGGCGCCAAACCCCGTCTCGGGACTAAATAAGTTACTTTCATCCCTAAGGTAACAATGTACTATTTCCCTGTGCTAAAGCATGGCGACAGAGGAGAAGGCGATGTATATTCCTATAAGTATACCCACTGAGTGTTATTTCCACCGCTGTGCCCATGCTCGACGGGTGGATAAGACCAAGCGAGGATATATATTTTATCCTTTTCCCGGGGATAAAATTTCTCCCGCCTATGCTAGCCCTGCAGACTAGAGACAATTGAGAAATTATAAATTTTCAAATTGCCCCCGCCGGAAATCGACCTCGACACCTCCCAGTTATAAGACCACAGCGCTCACCACTGCGCCAGGGAGGTTGTCAAAAACCTCATATTCGAAAAACTGAAAAAAAAATCTCAAAATCTAGTTATTGGATTTTACAGAGCCATTTCTATTTGAAACTACCAGGGCGACATAACCTAACAGGCCCGTTTAATAATTACATCGATAATACGCGAGAGGTAAACGTTATAGCGTGGTTGTACACACACACACATTGTGTCGCTGTGTTTGTGTTGGTTCGGAGATCGGCCGAGTGCGGGACACGGGCTACCTTGTTTTATTGCTCGTGTACAAGGTATCTACGAGTCGCGAAAGAGACAGAACATAGGTAGGGACACATTTTATAAAACTGCCCCGGTTATAATATCGACTAGCTATTTATCTATCAAAGACTCTATGCGATAGAGTCTCAAATTCAAATTCAAATTCAAAATTAATTTATTTCATGTAGGCTAACTTGTAGCTCTTATGACACGTCATAAATCTACCACCGGTTCGGAATGCAGATTCTGCTGAGAAGAGCCGGTAAGAAACTCAGCAGTTGCTCTTTTCAAAAAAAAATTTTTTTTTACAAAACTATGCTATGTATACAGTGCTTCCACAATAAGCTTCAAAAATGCATACGTAGGTACACCAATCCAACGCATGTCAAGATGGGCAGTCAAAGCAGACCCATTCCCGTTGGTGGCACCCGTTCACGAGCATGACGCATGATCCAGCCGTTGCTTCGCTCAACCATATTTGTTCTCTATGTCATAGAGGCTAGAGCTTGTTGTCTGAAGCTTGAACTAGGATGTTTTTACCAACGGAATAATTGCAAACGCTGGCTGAACCTAACGAGATAGGTCTGGGGCGGGTCGCTAGTTTAAAAAAAATTTTTTTTGAAAAGAGCAACTGCTGAGTTTCTTGCCGGCTCTTCTCAGCAGAATCTGCATTCCGAACCGGTGGTAGATTTATGACGTGTCATAAGAGCTACAAGTTAGCCTACATGAAATAAAATAAATTTTGAATTTTTGAATTTGAATTTGAATGTAAAAAATACTTTTAAAAAAACCGACTTCAAACACCACTGCAAAGTATTTAGTGTAGTTTGTATTGTACACGTTTGTTGAAGTGGTTAAAATTGTGCTTTTTGAAAGCAAATGCACAAGTCACTATAAAAAAAATATGCAAATCGCTTCTGTTTACTACCAACAGTCTCTGTACTAGACTGCGGACAGACGGTCTTGGCGAAACTATAGGAGTTCCTTGTAGTTTTACTACTGAACGCTAAAAACTGCATCAAAATCGGTACATTCGTTAGGGAGTTACGAGGGAACAGATAGAGACACACGTCACCTTTTTTAACCGACTTCAAAAATGGAGGAGGTTCTCAATTCGTCGGGATCTTATTTTTTAATATTTTTTACTAGACGTTGCCCGCAACTTCGTCCACGTGGATCAAGGTTTTTCGATTCCCATGGGAACTCTGTAATTTTTCGGGATAGGATGTAGCCTATTTTTTAATCCTGGATATGAGCTATCTCCATTTCAAATTTCAGCCAAATCGGTTCACTCGTTGTGGCCTGAAGGAGTGACAAACACACACACACCACACACACCTCACACACGCACACACACACACACACAAACTTTCGCCTTTATAATATTAGTGTGATAGTGTGATGTGATAAATAATGTTTTTGCCATTTATAAGCAGATGTTCAACCCAGAAGAATAAAAAGTGTTCAGATCAGTTAAGAACTTTAAAAAATTACCACAATTTATTAACGTGTCAAGTATTAAAAAAAGGTTTAAAGGTCAAAGCGAGAACGATATAAAAATTCAAATTTATTTATTTCATGTAGGCCAACTTGTGGCTCTTATGACAAGTCGAGAATCTACCACCGGTTCGGAATGCTGATTTTACTAAGAGCCGGCAAGTATCTCAGCAGTTGCTCTTTTCAAAACAAAAAATGTTACAATATGTAGCTTATCTATCTTGTGGACTGCTGATCTGATGATGGGATCCTGGAGAAATCGAGGGAACTCTTCTATAGGCACAATTGATATTTTTTTTATTCGATGACAAGATAGCCCTTGACTGCGATCTCACCTGATGGTAAGTGACGATGCAGTCTAAGATGGTTGCGGGCTAACTTAGAAGGGTATAGTTCAACCCATACCCCTAATCGGTTTCTACACGCCATCGTGTCGGAACGCTAAATCGCTTGGCGGCACGTCTTAGACGATATACCTACTTTGTAGTTGGCGTTGATAAAATGTAGCCTATGTTTTAATCCTGGGTATGAGCTATCTCCATTTAAAATTTCAGCCAAATCGGTTCATTCGTTGTGGCGTGAAGGAGTAACAAACATACACACACACACATACACATACAAACTTTCGGCTTTATAATATTATAGTGTGATGTGATGTGATGTGATAGTGTGATAGTGTGATTCAGAAAATACTTGCGGCTATTTGTTTAAGATCTGTAATACAAGAAGCTAAGAAGCGTTTGATTCAATAGGTGCCGCTAAGCGTTCTTACATCCTAACATGCTAGGATTACTAGGCACCATATTTACACTAGTTCTGTACACACACACAAATCACCCAGCCATAGTCTATATAAACCAGAAGATTCGCCTGTTCGTCGTTAACGGCCTGGGTCATTGATCTTTCTTCCTGACCACTCAGTGTGACCTGCAGCTGCTTACAACTTGCTCCGTACGGCAGGTCGTTTTGCTTGGCCACATCATCGTTTGAAGTTGACAGGTAAAGGGTCGGAAGAGAAACGTTTTATTGATCTTTTATTACGCGTTAAGGATAAATATGTAACTAGTTTTGAGACAAAGAAGATTTTTAATATGTGCTTTGCTAGCTTTTGCCCGCGGCTTCACGTTTAATTGGATTTTTCTACCCCGTATTGTAGCCCCTTAGGGACTGAATTTTCAAAAATCCTTTCTTAGCGAATGCTTACGTCGTAATATCTATCTGTATGTCCAGTTCGATCTGTTCGTTGATAGACCAGTCAATCAGTCATTCAGTCAGTCAGTCACATTTCCTTTTAAATATATAAAATAGCTTTTACTTGCGATTTTGTCAGTGTGGTGTTAGGCTTTTAAATCCCGCGGGAACTCTTTTTTACTAGAATAATAGGAAGCGTTACCTACTTTGCGGAAAGACGTGCTGCCAAGCGATTTAGCGTTCCGGCACGATACAAGCAATGGCGTGTAGAAACAGATTATTATAGGTGTATAGGTTAAATGTACACTGCCATACCCGTTCCAAGTTAGCCCGCTACCATCTTAGACTGCATCGTCACTTACCATCAACTTTTTTCTTGTCCTAATTTATACATATATATATATACGTCCGTGTGTCAGAGTCAAAGCAGACCCATTCCAACGGGAATGGGTCTGCTTTGACTGCCCGTCTTGACATGCGTTGGATTGGTGTACCTACGTATGCATTTTTGCATTTTTGAAGCTTTATTGTGGAAGCACTGTAAACATAGCATAGCTTTGTAAAAAAAAATATTTTTTGAAAAGAGCAACTGCTGAGTTTCTTACCGGCTCTTCTCAGCAGAATCTGCATTCCGAACCGGTGGTAGATTTATGACGTGTCATAAGAGCTACAAGTTAGCCTACATGAAATAAATTAATTTTGAATTTGTGAAATAAAGGGCTAGTTTACATCGATTGTCTGTAAAAGGAGTAAGTACTAATAAGGGCTTGGGTTTATACGCTCATGTAAGTACAGCTTAACTGAATCACCCATAATTTCCCAGTGTGGGAACCTGTAGAAAGGGACGGTCGTAATTTTATCACTTACGGCTCGCAAAGTGGACACGTATTATATGGTCGGTAGCCTCAATAGCTGAGTGGGCGAGGACCAGGCTGAAATCCGAAAGGTCGACGGTTCAAACCCCATGCATTGCACTTTTAACACATCAACATGATAGGTTCACCACTGGGTTGACTTCACAATTCACACACCTTTGAGAATTTTGTAGAGAAGTCTCAGACGAGCAGGTTTCCGTAATGTTTTAATTTTAACTATCCGGAAATAGAATATATTTTTTTAATAATAGTTGACAGCCCCCGGCAATTTTTTCAGGCAAAGGTCAACAATCATACAGCCGCATCAATCCTTGACAAAGAAAGTAAGTAGTGTGTAATCCACAAACTGATCACAATCCAATCGCAAAAGTGGATTAGAAGAGGAAAGTTTGTATTCTAGTATTTTGTTCGTATTCTAGAGAATAGAATAGAATTCTCTTCTATATATAGAATATAATTCTAGAGAATAGAATAGAATTTTTCTTTATTCAAATAAACTTTTACAAAGGCTTTCGAATCGTCAAATGAATCTACCACTGCAACTGGTTCGGAATGCCGTTCCAACCGAGAAGAACCAGCACGAACTGTCTGTAAGTCTGGAATAACAAGTAGACTACTTTTTATCCCGGAAAATAATAAAGTTCCACGGAAATTATAAAACCTCAATACACGCGAACGAAGTCGCGGGCATCAGCTAGTTTTTATTATTAATAAAAAGTTTGCCATCTTCAAGGCGAATGGAAGTAAGTATTTCTTAACTCCATGGCAATTTCACAGTCGTTTGATTGGGGACATTAAAATAATAGCAGATGTGACATATCCTATTCGCAGACCGAATGACGGGCTCTTAGTTACAATCAACTAGATGATGATTTCGATGATGATACCCTCTAACTTCTACAACCGCACCGCACGCCACCGAACGCAATTTCACCCTCACCGCCTGGGTGCCTGGAGCACTTCGACCATCCGTTGTGCCAGAACTTTTTTCCACGTACTACCAAATTGTGGAATCATCTCCCTTCGACAGTGTTCCCACTTAATTACAATATGGGGTTATTCAAGGGGCGGACCAATAAATTCCTGAAAAGCCGGCAACGTATGGGTGGTGCCTCTGGTACTACAAATGTTCATGGGCGGCGGTAATCACTTAACATCAGGTGAACCGCTTGCTCGATTGCCCACAAGATAGTGTAATAAGTTATTACATTGTAATATTATGCAGCGACACATCAATATTGTAATATTTTGTTATGAAAAGAGCGACTGCTGAGTTTCTTGCCGGCTCTTCTCAGCAGAATCTGCATTCCGAACCGGTGGAAGAGTTATGACGTGTCATAAGAGCTACAAGTTGGCCTACATGAAATAAATAAAGGAGATTGGGCAAATTTGTATGGCAGTATGACCCAGCGCGGCCACTGATGAAACTTAGTGTTTTAGTCTCGTCTTGAACGCTATAACCAACAGGTAAAATCTTATCATTGTGAAATATTTTTAATTTCTTATTTTTTATTAAAAAATGTGTATGTACGGTGCGGTGGCCGGCCAGCCTTTGCAAGCGGCGGTGCGGCCGACGCATAATTAAAAAAAACTGACATTAGTTATGACACCAATTTATATCTATATATATAAAATTCAAAGTCCTGACTGACTGACTGAGATATCAACGCACAGCCTAAACTACTGAAGTTAGAAACTTGAAATTTTTACAGTTGGTTCCTTTTATGACGTAGGTGCACACTAAGAAAGGATTATTGGAAATTCCACCCCTAAGGGGTTTAAATAGGGGATGGAAGTTTATATGAAACTCCGTCATTTTTCAAGCTGTTTCCATCAAAGTTGGTATTTGAGCTTTCAGTTAAAAATAAAAAAGTACGTGTGTCACAGTTTTTGAAAATTCCACCCCAAAATCTAATTCCACGCGGACGAAGTCGCGGGGGCAAAAGCTAGTACCTATATAAGCACAGTGTTACAGTATATGTATCAGAACGCCACAGTGTAGGGAGTAGGTACAGTGGTACCGCACACCGAGTGGCTATCTCCAGTGTCAGTTTTACTCGCTATAGACTATAGAGTATAGATGTGTCGCAGCGGAGACAGTATGCAGAGGTGAACACATTCGTGTCCATAAATATTGATTTTATGTGAACCGCGCGGGGCGGCGGCCGCCAGGGCTGCCACGCGCCGACCGACACTTAAATCAAATCAAATCAAAATCTATTTATTTCATGTAGGCCAACTTGCAGCTCTTATGAAACGTTATAAATCTACCACCGGTTTGGAATGCAGATTCTGCTGAGAAGAGCCGGCAAGAAACTCAGCAGTTGCTCTTTTCAAAAAAAATTTTTTTTTTTTACAATTGTTAAAAAAACTAGGCTATGCACACAATGTTTCCACACAGAAGTTTCAAAAATGCACACCTACCACAATCTAACACATGTTAACATGGGTAGACATAAAGCAGACCCATTCCCGTAGGCGGCACCTGTTCACGAGCATGACGCATGATCCAGCCATTGCTTCGCTCAACCATATTTGAGGGAACGTAACAACCCGCAACTTATTAAGCTATTGCATAGCTTCTATCGCGGGCCAGCGTGGAGACCGAATCCAGAAAATCCGTAACGAAAATAACCTGACACGGGACTCCTCTACGGTGAGCCGCTAGATGGGGCATTTTTTATCAACGCCATCTAGCGGTGAGCTGCTAGATGGCGTTGATAAAAAATGCTATGCAATAGCTTTACCGCGGCAGTCCCCGAGTGCCACACGTCTTTTTTTAAAGTTCCGTTTCCGGTCAAGCTACAAGTACATGGCGTACCTCTTTCAAGGGCCTAAATTCAGGATAAGAGTTACGTGATAGAAAGAGAGAAAAGTCTAGGCAAATAAGACGGTAAATAAGTGGCGCTGTGTCAACCTGAATTGCACTTTATTGTGTGGTAACAAGAGTCTCTATTTATTTATACCATTTTGCGGAGTCAATCTTCTATACCTTTAGGTACTATTAGGTATACTGTGCCCATAATGGAAGAGATAAATAATAAAATTAATAAATATGAACTGATCTTCATAAACTATAGCTAAGATCGACCTCGATCAGGTCAGCTTTCAAAGAGAAATAACCGCATCAAAATAGATCCATTCATTAGGGAGCTACAGGGAAACAGACAGACACACAGACACACACGTCACTTATAACACCCGTCTTTTTTTGTTGGGGGTCGGCTACTATACTGTTATTGAATTCATTTAGGATAAAAACATTAATGACATTGTTTAATTTTGTACATACTGTGTATCTGTTTGTTCTCTCGTATCTTCGTAACGAATGGACCGATTTTGATGCGGTTTTCTCATTTGACTTCTATCGGTTGAGGATAACGACTCTACTGAAAAATGACACTATGAAAAATATTTTTATTTTCGTAAAAAGTGTAAAAATAAATTGATTTTTCGCAGCCCTAAACCGCAAAGTTAGGCCCGCGGGATATACACGTTGAGTCGAGTTGAGGGGCAGTGAGATGTGAGAAAGAAACAAACGACGTCCGTGCCCACGAGACAGAGCAGGACGGCAACATTAACTTAATTCCATCCGCGAATCCTTGCCTTGACTCTCCGATACATTTCATTTCTTCGACAGAGATTAAAGGTAAAGAATAGATGCCCGAATAGTGGGTAATGTAGACTGATACCAACGCCGCGCCGCGCCGCGCTAAAACTGGCTGTGTTTCTCTGTGGCACTGCAATTGCATGCTCTACATATTCAACGACTTCCCTGGCGCAGTGGTGAGCACTGTGGTATTATAACTGGGAGGTCGATTCCCGGCGGGGGTCATTTGGGAATTTATAATTTTTAAATTGTCTCTGGTCTGGTGAGAGGCTTTGGCCGTGGCTAGTTACCATCCTACCGTCAAAGACGTGCCGCCAACAGATTTAGCGTTCGGCATGATGGCGTGTAGAAACCGATTAGGGTATGGGTTGAATTTATACTGCGATATCCTTTCCAATTTAGCCCGCTACCATCTTAGACTGCATCGTCACTTACCATCAGGTGAGATCGCAGTCAAGATCTTGTCATAGAATTAAAAAAAAAGAATCCGAAACATGATCGCTAATTATGGGCCTCATAAGAAGACTCTGGGTTCCTTAACCGGCGATGGAGAGAGCTATCCACCATTTATAAGTCATCACTGGTAACACGCACTGTTCGAAGACCAAAGCCCAAAGATTTTAGACCAAAGGCCAAAGTTTGCAGACACTGAGGGATTTTGCTTTTGGACGAGAAAACATCTCGTAAGTCGTAGCTGAATTATTTATCCTTAAAACGATCTAATTTAGTCTTAGAGGATGTGGAGGGCCGAATCAACACCAAAGTCTATGAAAAAAAGAATTGGTCGAACACATTTCCAGCGGGCCTCACTTTTGTGAACACAATATATTTAATTGCTCCATCTATCTTTTCTTTAATCTGTGTTTGGATTTCGGCTTCCATTAAAATGTATTGTCGATTGATTTTGTATACTTTTTATTTTTGTTTAATCGCTTCGATAAGTTTGGACCTTTCACATTTTTTCGATAGGGGCATTAAGGGTTACCACTTTTCTAGGGTACCGCAAGAAAAATATCTATACCTACCATAGATCCAAATGTACCCAATCCCTTCGTAATCTGCTGTGGGATCTACTCTCTAGTAATTGTTGGGCATGCATTGATGCAGCAAGAACGCCATAAATTCAGCCAATCAGAGAAGATTGCGAACGTCCCTTATAGACAATTCGATAACTGTTGTAGGTGGCAACACGCACCTCATATAAAGATAAATAGCAATTAATATTTTTAGTACCTAATGTTCTATATACATGTACCTACCTATATATTAATAGTTCGAAGTTATATAGGTAGCTTTAAGAAACTAGGCAGTAGGCACCTAAGTACCTACTTAGTAATAGTAGAATAGACAGGTATGAGGTAAGAGGTTGGTAAGAGGTAACTAATCTGTGAATCTACCTATCTGCCTATCCACTGAGAAATAAAACGTGATTAGTTTCAAAACATGTAGGTACCTACCTACTTAACTAATTTATTACTTAATATTGTACCTAAACCGCTAAGGGCCCGAGAAAAACGCAACGATGTTCATATTTATTACCATTTTATTACCTACTCATTCAAGTTTTATTGCGATAATACCAAGAACGGTGCCGAAGTAGATCACTGACCAAGCAAATGCAAGGTGTAAGCTATAATAAAATAAGAGCAGGTATAAAACTAACTCTTCGGGTTTTACTAAACCAGTTACGTATCTATAAAAAGTGTTAAAACACTTACCAGGTATTTATAAATTCTTGAAATCACTGCACTTATTGTAATGTAAACAAAATAATTATCTCTTTGCACGAATAAATTGGAGACGAGTGAACGACACTACAGTAAAGACTGGGCTATTAACGCCATCTCTTGTGCATATGAAGAGTGACGTTGTGGTTGCAACTGTAACTATTTGGTGTGCTTAACTAATTTATAGAAGTCGGTTAAAAAGATAACGTTGTTAATAATCCTACTCATCGTTAGATGGCACTGTAAAAGAAAATTTTATTTAAGAAAATGTACTATCTGGTAAAATTATTTATTCAATTATTTTTTACATTATCCAAAAATTTTAATTTAGAAATAAATAGACAAGAACTGATAAAGACAATTAAGGACGTTGCCATAATTTAATAACAGATGTCGCTTTAGATCATTTTAAAAATATGTATAGGCATATCATGTATAGTTTATTTCATGCAAAGGAAAATTAGATTACATTGATATCAGCAGAGCCAAACTATACTGAATCGAAAATAATAGTACCTATTAAAAATTCTTTTTACAAAACTGACTTCAAACGTCACTACAAAGTGCCTATAAAATTCGAAGAGTTCCCTCGATTTCTCCGGTATCCCATCATTAGATCCTTAGCTGATGACAATGGGACCACTTGGGAAGTATACCCTCTCAAATAAAAAAAATATTTTCCAAATTGGTCCAGGCGTCTTCGAGTAAGCGGGGCACGAACATTCGACGACGATCGGAATTCGTCGGAAATTCCGACGAATTGAGAACCTCCTCCTTTTTTGGAAGTCCGTTAAAAAATCTTAAAATGGCTCTCCCGTAATGCGATAACTGCCCTTGTTCTACCCAAGTTTCTACTTTTAAAGTAGGTACCTACGACTCCATACCATACCCGCATACCCGTGTCATACCTACCTCCACCATGTTGGACGTCTCGCGGCCTACTCGCAGCTAGCGTCATGTGACGTCACGAGGCGAGTGGGTCGAGCCCCGGTACCGTTGGGTTGAACGACCCCCGCCATTTGTTTACGCGGGAAACGGTGAACCATCTGAATCGTAAGCGGTTGTGGCATGCGACTTTGCTCCCGTGAGTTTATGGCTTTATTCATAAAGAGAACGATTGGCGATTTTTTTTTATTACAACCATAGATATAAAATGAGAAATCACTACCTAATCTATGCACAGAATCTATGTGTGAATGTAAATTATTTTCTATTATTGCATAAATTAGCATGCTTATTTGCAAATCTAATTTTTTAGCTATTTTAAACATTTAAGACTATTTTTGTAATTCCTCATTTATATGATTCAGCGAAATACTTAAAACTCTACGCGGGATATAAATCGTGTTCAAGCTCTCTAGATTTCAGTCTTGTTCAAGCTCGTCGCTAGATTTCAGTCTTGTTAAAGCTCTTTGCTAGATTTAATCAGTTCAAAGCTCTACGCTAGACTTTAGTCTTCTTAAAGCTCTACGTATGATTTCAGTCTTATTAAAGCTCTACGCAAGATTTAATCTCTTCAAAGCTCTGCGCTAGATCTCATTCTTTTTTAAGCGTAGAGTTTTAAGAATGAAGTCAAAGCTCTACGCTAGATTTCAGTCTTGTCAAAGCTCTACGCTAGATTTCAGTCTTGTTAAAGCTCTACGCTAGATTTCAGTCTTGTCAAAGCTCTACGCTAGATTTTAGTCTTGTTAAAGCTCTACGCTAGATTTCAGTCTTGTTAAAGCTCTACGCTAGATTTCAGTCTTATTAAAGCTCTACGCTAGATTTCAGTCTTGTAAAGCTCTACGCTAGATTTCAGTCTTGTAAAGCTCTACGCTAGATTTCAGTCTTGTAAAGCTCTACGCTAGATTTCAGTCATGTCAAAGCTCTACGCTAGATTTCAGTCTTGTTAAAGCTCTACGCTAGATTTCAGTCTTATTAAAGCTCTACGCTAGATTTCAGTCTTGTAAAGCTCTACGCTAGATTTCAGTCTTGTAAAGCTCTACGCTAGATTTCAGTCTTGTTAAAGCTCTACGCTAGATTTCAGTCTTGTAAAGCTCTACGCTAGATTTCAGTGTTGTCAAAGCTCTACGCTAGATTTTAGTCTTGTTAAAGCTCTACGCTAGATTTTAGTCTTGTTAAAGCTCTACGCTAGATTTCAGTCTTGTTAAAGCTCTACGCTAGATTTCAGTCTTATTAAAGCTCTACGCTAGATTTCAGTCTTGTTAAAGCTCTACGCTAGATTTCAGTCTTGTCAAAGCTCTACGCTAGATTTTAGTCTTGTTAAAGCTCTACGCTAGATTTCAGTCTTGTTAAAGCTCCACGCTAGATTTCAGTCTTGTTAAAGCTCCACGCTAGATTTCAGTCTTGTTAAAGCTCCACGCTAGATTTCAGTCTTGTTAAAGCTCTACGCTAGATTTCAGTCTTGTTAAAGCTCTACGCTAGATTTTAGTCTTGTCAAAGCTCCACGCTAGATTTCAGTCTTGTTAAAGCTCTACGCTAGATTTCAGTCTTGTTAAAGCTCTACCCTAATTTCAGTCTTGTTAAAGCTCTACGCTAGATTTCAGTCTTGTTAAAGCTCTACCCTAATTTCAGTCTTGTTAAAGCTCTACGCTAGATTTCAGTCTTGTCAAAGCTCTACGCTAGATATCAGTCTTGTTAAAGCTCTACGCTAGATTTCAATTAACTGAAAAGTCTACGCATTATTTTAATTAACGTGTTGAAAATTAGCGTAGAACTCTACGCAAGATTATTAGCTTTTGTGTTACTGAAAGATAGCGTGAAGCTTTAGCATTATTAAAATTAGGCGAAGAGGTTTATGGTGATTAAAACCTCTTCTTCTTCTTTTATGCCAACTGATAGACGTCCACAACAGACTAGACAAAGGTCTCATGCATGGATTTTCACAGGTCTCGGACTTGCGCCGTTTGTATCCAGCGGCTCCCTGCGACTCGTTTGATGTTGTCAGTCCACCTAGTGGTGGGTCTGCTAACACTGCAACTTCCAGGGTGCGAGGTCGCCACTCCAGCAGCTTGGGACCTCAGCGACCTTTCTGCATACAAATAAGGGAGTGTGATTTCGGCACTTTAAGATTTTTGAGATAATTGTCCTGAAGTGGACGGCTATCGGTTAATATAACAAAAGAAAGAAAAAACGTTTATTTACTTAATACGACAAGGGATACTATTTATGAAAAAGAAGGAAACTCAAAAATAATTTTAATTTTTTTTTATATTTTTTTTATTGGCTTTTATTGGCATTTTAAATTGGCTTTTGCACCCATTTGTGTATTTTGTATATTATGTCCATAATTGTCAATAACGAAAAGGAGTCACGACTCTCAGAAATAAGAATACGATGCAGAAAGGGGTACGTCCACGTATACGATAACGTCCAGTTGACGATTCAGTACAGACATAGGAGAGACTAGCCCGGAATTATCTACGCGCCCGAATCAGAATTGATTGAGCATGAGAATCGCCAATCTAGAATCCGTGGATTCAAACCGGCTGCACCGTTAGCGGCATCACGAAAAAAAATACAGTTAGCTGACTGCCCGTGCCGAACGAAAAAACCACCATCTCGCTCCGTGCACAAGCAATCGTTGCGGCACGTCACTAGGACGTGTGCGCGCAGCTTTATTCCCGCGCGAATTTGACGTTGACAGCGCGCGTGCCGCCATATTTTTTCAAACTTTTCTTTTTTTCCACGCAGTGCCAGTAACTTGAGCTGTATAAAAACAAAGTGTTGTTTATCTGTGGTCTCCGAAAATTTGAATTTTCGAATATGGATGGATTACTTTCGAGTGGTTTGTGATATTTTTTTTTCTGAGCCGAGAACGGATTTTTTGGTACAATGCCTAGCACTATACGAGGTAAGTTTTTTTTCTAATCTAAAATGTAGATTAATTCTATTTGGAACATAAAAAAGTACCTATAGGTACTATTTGCACTTGCGAATTTTCCCATAGGATTGCCATAAAATAATAATAGACAAACTTCTTTAATAGAGATGGTACGTATAATAAAATCGTAATGTAAAATCTTATAGCGCAGATCCGTTATTATTTTAAATTGAAATGAAGGTCAATAACCCTTAGAAAAGAACACAAAAAGCTATTGAAAATGAGGATATGCACTCAAACTACACAATTTAATGAAATAGTAGTCTAAATATATAAAAGGCAAAGGTGGCTGACTGACTGACTGACTGACTGATTTATCAACGCATACCTCTGGACGGATTAGGCTGAAATGTGACATAGGCATCCGCTAAATAGAATTTTTGAAAATTAAACCCCTGAGGGGGTAAAATAGGGATTTGAAAAAGCGAACTTAACGTGAGCGAAGTCGTGGGCAAAAGCTAGTAGAGTAATAAAAATAGAGCTTAAAAGTAAAGCCATAGTTCTGTTAATAAAATCTGTAACCAAACTATATTTATTGACGATGTACTACTATAAAAATTTAGTAACTATGTAGTGCCTGTACACATAAAAAGCGATTTACATTAAATAACAATTAACTCAGTCAATCAGATCTTGGTAAATAGTGTAAAAAAGTAAGTTTTTTTTTTAATAATTAATCATCTATGGCAAAGAATTAGCATTTCATCCGCTGGATGCAGCGGTATTATTTCTCTCCCGAGGTGAACGCACTTTGCACTGCTTCCGTCAACAAACCAACACGTATTTGACTTAATTTGACTTAAAATCGATTAAAATTTGAATTCCATTCAAATTGTTTTTTTAACCGCTTTTTACCACCGCACTGCAAGACATAGGGAGAGCTTCCATCCCTATGTCATTGATCTACGCGCACCAAGCACTTTAAGTCTTCATTCCTGATCCGCACGGCTAGGGTCTGGAATGCTCTTCCAAGATCTGTGTTTCCTAACACGTACAATTTGGGTATCTTTAAAACAAGCGTGAATAGGCATCTTCTAGGCAAACGCGTTACACCTTAGACATCATCACTTTCCATCAGGTGTGATAGTGGTCAAGCGTGTGCCTATAATGTATAAAAAAAAGCCAAGCTGAGCTTGACTAATATTTTCCTCACACATACAAATAAGCGGAAAGCTTGAAGCTATTAAATGTGGGTACGACAATAGTGCATTGTGTGGGGATGGAACTGTAGACCTTTCAGTTTTCAGACCGCACCTGTAACCGCTGGGCTATTGAGGCGGTACTTCTTTTCCGAGGTCAACGTACTTAGCATTGTTTCCGTCAACAAACCAACATGTATTTGACTTAAAATCGATTAAAATTTGAATTTCATTCGGCAGATAGCGATTGTAAATTCAAATCATCGGTCGCTTAACTCTTTCTACCCTATTTAAAGATTTATTTACGGATGGCGCCACTCGAAATTTGAATTTCGGCGTTTCATTATTTTGACAGTTTTATTTATTTATTTATACAACTTTATTGCATGAAAAACAAGAACAAAATATATAAGCAAACTAGCTTTTGCCCCCGCGACTTCGTCCGCGTGGAATTAGATTTTGGGGTGGTCTTTATTTTTAACTGAAAGCTCAAATACCAACTTTGATGGAAACAGCTTGAAAAATGAATCATATAAACTTCCATCCCCTATTTAAACCCCTTAGAGGTGGAATTTCCAATAATCCTTTCTTAGTGTGCGCCTACGTCATAAAAGGAACCAACTGTAAAAATTTCAAGTTTCTAACATCAGTAGTTTAGGCTGTGCGTTGATATCTCAGTCAGTCAGTCAGTCAGTCAGGACTTTGAATTTTATATATGTATATAGATAAAATAATTTTTATTGATTTTTTTTAACCAATGACGGCAAAGCTAAAAGGCTGGCTTATGATTTTAGCAATCCATGTATGTATATATGTTTTTAAGTATGTTCCACCGTGGCGCCTAAACTACTGAGTCGATTTTGATGAATGAGGTGTCAATTAGGAGTGAACACGACAATAGAGCAACGGCTGGGGTTCGAACCGGCGGCCTTTCGGGTTTCAGTCATGCCCTTTGCCCTTTGGGCTATTATTTTATATTTCTACTCAATATCGTCCCTTGGAAATATAATATCATTTTTGCCTGCTTTTTTTATGAAAGTTAAATTAATTTGATCTATTGCTGTAAAAATCAAATCTGCATCTAAATATTTACTTGTTTGACCCAGATTTGCTAACCTTAACCATGGCACAACTGTCGACCTGTTCGTTGACCCACATTGTCTGTTTTTAACCGACTTCCAAAAAGGAGGAGGTTATAGGGAAAAACATGGTCGCTAACTATGGGCCTCATAAGAAGGCTCAGGATCACTCAGCGGACGATGGAGAGAGCTATGCTCGGAGTATCCCTGCGAGATCAAATCAGAAATGACGAGATCCGTAGGAGAACCAAAGTCACCGACATAGCTCAGCGAGTCGCGAAGCTGAAGTGGAAATGGACGGGGCACATAGTTCGAAGAGCTGATGGTCGATGGGGTCCCAAGATGCTGGAGTGGCGACCCCGCACCGGGAAGCGCAGTGTTGGCAGACCCCCCACTAGGTGGACCGACGACATCAAACGAGTCGCAGGGAGCTGCTGGATTCAGGCGGCGCAAGACCGAGGCTTATGGAGGTCCATGCAAGAAACCTACGTCCAGCAGTGGGCATCTATAAGTTGATAAAGAAGAAGATAGGTAAAAAGTTTAAAAACATTAAACGCTGAGGTCTTATAATAGGAAGGTCTCTGGTTCGATTCCCGGCGCGGGCAATTTGGGAATTTATAATTTCTGAATTGTCTCTGGTCTGATCTGGTGGGAGGCTTTGGCCGTGGCTAGTTACCACCCTACCGTCAAAGACGTGCCGCCAAGTGATTTAGTGTTCCGGATGGATGGCGTGTAGAGACAGATTAAGGATATGGGTTGAATGTACACTCCCATACCCTTTCCAAGTTAGCCCGCTATCATCTTAGACCGCATCGTCACTTACCATTAGGTAAGATCGCTGTCAAGGACTATCTTGTCATCGAATAAAAAATGAATCGATTGAAACTTCACTCACCAAAATCGGCTCAGTAGCTTCGGTGCTTATAACAGCGGAGCACACGTAAATTGTCACATACATACACAGACTGCTAAAAACACAACCCTCCCTTTTGACTTCGGTGTAGTCGGGAAAAATCACTTATTCATGAAGTATTCTTTTAAAAGCATTGAAAGGGATCAATTTGTTGTTCACTTAAAATTTCCTTTTAACAACTCTATATAGCTTAACATGTAAATAAACCTTTTAAAAGAAAATAATGTAAAACACTTAAATTCACTTCCACATTTAGACTGAAAGATTTGTATAACTGTAAGGAGAACATTCCGTCATTAAATTTTTTTTAATTGCGGGTGAACGACCTTGCTTTGGTTTATTTGCTAGTGTTATTTCGTAATTGAAACACGTTGAAAAAGATTCTACCAGAAAAAATAATGATCTCTACTATCTCTACTTATAATATTATAATTATTTTTTATAAAAAATTTAACCAACGATAGGAGGAACTAAAAAGGGAAAAATAAAATATAAACCTTTTTTTTAGTTTTACTAACTGAAGACTCCTCGGGAAAAACAATGAATGTCACTTTTTTCGTGAAACTGAGCCTTTAATGCCATCTGTTACTAAAATATAGAACTAAATTATATTTTTTGATAAAGTCAAAGAACATGTTTAAATAGTAATATGTTATTTCAATATTTATACAAAATGAGCATAAAATGAAAGAAATATAGACTTTGAAACTATAAAAAGTTGTTTTTCTTTTTTTAATCATCTTATGACATTCATTGTTTTTCCCGAGGAGAACTAAGCTCCTAAACTAATATAAGTAACTAATTTTGAGTCAGCGATAAACTTTTTTAAAAGCATAGCTTCATTTTTTAAGCATAGCATATTGCTTACCTACGACCTGCATTTTTAAGCATGGCTGCGAGATACCTTTTATAAAATGCTTTTTTTTTAATTTATAAAATAAACGTTTTTTTCTTGAGCTTGAACTGTCGGTGGGCCACCATATGGTGAGGTCTATACACTGATCTCTATAATCTATGATTAACCATGGATTTGCGGACCCTATACAAATGACAGCTTAAATATGGATCAATTTGAAGCGCCACATTTGACATACGAGTGTCTCTGGAACTCACGTCTGACGTCATACAACAACAAATAAATCATAGATTAATTATAGAGGTCGGTGCGCCATTTGCAATATTTTATTTACCCACTAGTTGATGCCCGCGACTTTGTTCGTGTGGATTGAGGTTTTTTTGGATTCCCACTATAAAAAGTAGCTTATATGCTATTCCAGTCTATAATCTATCTCTGTGCCAAATTTCAGCCAAATCGGTTCAGCCGTTGCGACGTGATTGAGTAATAAACGTCCATACATCCAAACTTTGGCATTCATAATATTACTAGGATTACTAGGATAATATTCATTTTTTTTATTTATTTATTTATTTAAATAATAGGCTTAGTTTCAGAGACACTCGGCACTAGGGAATGCAATCTCGATCTCGCGAGATCTCGTTCTCGCGAGATCTCGGCCTTTTTTAGCGAGATTAATCTCGGACGAAAAAATGGGCGAGATCTCGCGAGATTAACGAGATTGCACTCGAGCATAAAAAAGTTATTCGAAGCGCGGACTGACACGGCCAACTTGTAGCTCTTATGACACGTCATAAATCTACCACCGGTTCGGAATGCAGATTCTGCTGAGAAGAACCGGTAAGAAACTCAGCAGTTGCTTTTCAAAAAATAAAAAATAAAAAATTTTACAATAGGTAACCAAACTATGCTATGTATACAGTGCTTCCACAGTGATTTGATAGATATGTACGTCAAAGTTTACTACTTAGAAGTTTATTAAAAAATTAAAGACAATTTGATGCATAATTTTTCTATTGAAAAAATTCGTGGAAATAAATGTTATCTTATAATACTTATAATTTTTATCCTAATTTATTCAAATATTGTGATTATTTGCAAAAAAACACACAAAACTGCCAATCTCGCGAGATCTCGAAATTGGCGAGATTTCGCAGTATTGTTATTTACAATCTCGCGAGATCTCGCTTGAGCCCCAATCTCGCGAGATTTGCATTCCCTACTCGGCACCTATCTCCTCAGTGCTTTCAGGGCCAAAATAGCGTAAATCAAGTAGATCCAAAACCACGTAGGACAGCAGCCACCTCAGTGTTAATCATAGATTAATTATAGAGCTCTATAGAACTTTTAAAGAAAAAAAGAACCGCAAATTGCAAGTTCATTGACCTTACTATAATGAGCGTACCAAAATCATGAATGACCACTCCGCACCTTTCATTTATCGTTTGACAAGCGTTAAGACGCTGTGGTTTTTTTTATTCGATGACAAGATAGTACTCGACTGCGATCTCACCTGATGGTAAAGTGACGCTGCAGTCTCAGATGGTAGCAGACTAACTTGGAAGGGGTATGGGGTAGTGTAGATTCAACCCATACTTCTAATCGGTTTCTACACTAGAGAGAAAATTTAAGCAAATAATTCTTTAGAAAATGTATCTTTCCGCTCATCAGACTTGACATTTTTTTTAAAATAAATATTCTTTTTATTTCTTTTAAACTTAAAATTTTGGAAATGTATTATAAATTACTTTTTGTCAGATACTAAAATATATTACAATCTCAAAAGGTATTTATATAATAGGAGCAAGGAGTGATAGGTACAATACCTTTGCTTATGCCACGAAGAAAACAAAAAAATTATCTTTGCCGCATTCCATTTTCAAATCCAAAGCTCCGTTCGAAGTTCAAATCACGGCTCGCTGTCCAGCGGTGTAGGAAAAGCGATAGTTTTGCGATACGGCCCTCAGTACCGTTGCCACGTCCCTTTCTTCGTGACGTAGCGTACGGTACTGCGATAGTGCTGTACGTATTGATATCGATATGTGATCGGAATTTATAGTAGGTCGATGTATGGTGACAACATGGTGACACACTTTGTAAACCCTTGGGGATATGTGACCTAGATACTTTAGCGAATTGTAATCAAAAATTTTTTTTTACAATCTAAAAAAAGTTTTTGTTTACCAGGCCGACATCTTTTTATAAGTCCGTAACCAAAATAAAAAATACCAGAATCATACTAACTTCAGAATTCTTGATGAAGTCGTTTCCTGTAAAAAAAATATAGAGACTTTATAGAGATAAAAGCCGTAGTAGAAAAGTATTTTTTTCCACTACGTAATCCTACTCATCATCAATATTATAAATGTGAAAGTGTGGATGTTTGGATGTTTGTTACTCAATCACGCCGCAACGACTGAACCGATTTGGCTGAATTTTGGCACAGAGATAGATTATGGTCTAGAATAATACATAGGCTACTTTTTATGCCAGAAAATAAGAGAGTTCCCGCGGGAATCACAAAACCTCAATCCACGCGTACGAAGTCGCAGGCATCAACTAGTAGAGGTCTATTTTTTAATTCGCTAGTGTAAGAATTATATATGTGTGAGTGAGTGTATAATCGAATATCTATTTTAACTTTGTTGAAGTTATTAAACAACAAATAACAATTCAATGCGTACTAAAATAGACGCTTTTAAAATTATAAATTGGTGTGTTAGAAACTCCCGCAGCAAGAGGGCAAAGGATTAACGTGATTTCTTGCATGGATATGCTGGAGATTTTTAAAAAACCATCACGAAGTGAAGAAGTCACGGGCAAAAGCTTGTCAATAAAGTATACAATATGAACATAGAGATAAGTAATATTTTTAAAAGGACAAATTACTTAAGAGCTAGGGACTTCCGAGGGAAAGACAGACACATAGATACACACGTCAAACTTATAACACTCCTCTCTACCGTCGGGGGTTAAAAAAACAGTTAAATATAACTGTCCAAAGGATGTCTTACTTGTATTATAAATGCGAAAGTTTGGATGGATGTATGGATGGATGTTTTTTTACTCAATCACACCGCAACGACTGAACTGAGTTGACTGTTTGGCACCTCTGTGCCAAATCTATCTCTATAGTTTATAGTTAGGAATAAAATATAATATGCTACCTTTTTATTTCGAATAATAAGAGTGTTCCCGCGGGAATTAAAAAACCTTAATCCACGCAAACGAAGTCAGGGGCATCAACTAGTAAGTCATAAATGTTTATTAATCACGGAATTTGTTATTACAATTATTTTTATAATTACATAGCCTCATCACATTGTTAAAAAATCAATGAGTACATTTTTAATAGGAAAATAAATAATCTTAATGCATTTTAAAAGAGATATATGCCACCCCAATCGCCGCGATTAACATACATTTCGCACTCAGTAACAGCCGCGATGACGATCGTAAAAAAAAAACACATAAACAAAACATCGATATGAATGCAACACACGTCCCTACGCTGCGACATGACGTCGCTAACGGTGCAGCCTCACCCACATACTGTGTAACTGTACGCGCCGTTACACGGACGAGATCCGTGGGACTGGAAAAAAGGCTTGTGACAGGTGTGGCTGTATGTCGATGTGCCGTTGCCTCGTCTCGGCGTTAGATTAAAAAAAAATGGCATTTGGCGCGAAAATTCCTTGAGAATTTCTACAAAGTTAACTAAAGAACTTTTACACGCGACTGAATAGGCTGTATGGTTATGGATCTTTGCCAAACGTGCAAATACTGGGCAAAATATCAGTTAAAGAAACTTGCAACATTAAGGCTGAGTCGGTACCTTTTTACCCAACTGCGCGATGCAAAGGAGGATAATGTGTTTATCAGTCTATGTATGTATGTTTATATGTATGTTTGTGGCGTTCTGGAGACAACGCTTTTGATGATTCTTACGTTGCTTTTCGGTCATATGGGTGTAAAAGCCAATTTTTGAAAATGTTTAATTTTAATAACTATCTAATACTTTTTCTTTGATAACTTATGTAAAAAATAAAAATAAACTATTTTCTTTATTTCTTAATTCATACTTACACAGTACCTACATATCTATTTTTTTCCATAGCTAAGTAAAAAAATAAGGATTTATAAAAGAGATTACACTAAAATTAAAAAAAAAAAAGGTAAAACGTAGCACGTGCCTTCATATATTTTTTTTTTCTTATTTCATCGAAACCTGAAACAACTTTCTCGTAAAATACGACGACTGTGTATAAATACCTATGTAGCTGTAAAACATAATATTCTACAAACTTAACGGAATAAAGTGCGTGCTTAAAAAAAACTGGTTGTGTCTCTGGCTTGGACTGGTCGAGGTCAACGAACTTTTTCGACGATACCTTAATGATTAAGCACCTACCAATTAATTAAGTAAAAAAACGATTTTACGGGTTCATAAAGAATATAGCTGCGCTACATAACGACAGTAACTTTATTATTTTTAAAAATCAATTTAGGACTTTAAAAATTCTGACTAGAAAACCTCTGTTTTTAAACCTCGACGTAAAAACGACGGGGTGATATAAGTTTAACGTGTCTATGTGTGTGTGTGTGTGTGTGTGTGTGGTGTGTGTCCACAAAATGGCGGATTACATGTTTTTTCACAACTCCCTCAATATGGGTATCAAATGAAAGGGCTCGACTAGTAGAATACTATACACTATGATAAATTTCAAATCCAAGATGGCCGCCACCACAAAATGGCGAATCACATTTTTTATTTCACATGTCGGGGGTGTTTAGATTTTTATTTACACTTTTTCAAGAATGAAAGTCACATTTCAAGTCGTCAATATTAGAATCATGTAAAACTCAGGTGTCGCTGCTTTTTATAATGTATCACCGATATAAATACATATGTCCCTATTTTTGGAGAAAATGCAGAAAAAGTTGCATATAGTTCCTAAGATAAATGTCAGAAAGTGTTCCTAAAAAAATCGATACGATAAAAGCCAAAAAAAAAAAACATTGTAATTGTGTTGTTGTACCACTGTTCTTTTCCGAAAAGTAGGCTGACAATCAAAACAAAATTATCATATCTACGTCCTTCAAGATTCACGACCTACTATTTAGCGCATTGCCTAGGACCTAGGTTACGAGCGTGACCTAGACTAGCCAAGTCTAGAACCTAACTGTACATGTATAAAACCTGCATACAAATCGTGACCTATTTCCGAACGAAAGAAAAAAAAAAATACAGTTCTCTTTTTAAATTCGCGGTGCGTCAGCTGTCAGTGGCGATTCGGGAAATACCGTAATGTGACAGAACTTTAATGTAATTGCGCAATGGAACATAGTAGGTGCTTTTAGACTATACGATTTTACTTGATTTTTAACCCCCGATGCACGTGTGTGTGTGTGTGTCTGTCTGTGGCATCGTAGCTCCAGACCGGATGAACCGATTTTGCTTTTGTTTCTTTTGTTTGAAAGGTGAATTAGTCGGGAGTGTTCTTAGCTGTTTGATGAAAATTGGTCCAAGATGGCCGTCGCCATAAAATATAGGATTACATATTTTTTTTTTAATTCACATGTCGGGGGTGTTTTAAATTTTCAATTTACACTTGTTTTATTAATGAGTTTTTTTAAATTAATTCCAAATAAGCGGAATGCTTGTGTATGAGCGAGTATGACAATAGTGCAACTGGTGGGGCTCGAACCTGCGATTTTTCAATTTTCAGTCCGCACCTTAACCGTTGGGCTATTAAGGCTTTAAAACGTTTATGACGTCACAATTTAATATTTAATATTTCATGCAAACTCCTATATACTATGAGCGCGTTTAGAAATTTGGTAAAAAGTTTTATTTCATTTGATTGCCCATGATAAGAAAGCCCATGGATATAAAAGTAGATTGATGCGTGAAATATAAAACAAAAAGACTTGTGGCACACGGGGACTGCCGCGGTAAAGCTATTGCACAGCATTTTTTATCAACGCCATCTAGCGGTGAGAGGAGTCCCGTGTCAGGTTATTTTCGTTACGGAATTTCTGGATTCGGTCTCCACGCTCAAGGCCCGCGATAGAAGCTATGCAATAGCTTAAAAACAAAAGATTATTGTGTGGATACCCTCGTTACTTTTTAACTTCATTGTTTTTATTATTGGTTATTATAGCGGCAATAGAAAATTTCAAGTATCTGCCTATTGCGTTTCATGAGATACAACCTGCTGACAGACTGACAGCGGAGGCTTAGTAATAGAGTCCCGTGTGAATCCTTAGGGTAGGAAATCTTAAAAAGCATCACTTCAATAAATCCAAATGCCTAAAATTCCTTTGCTCGAGGCATTCATGTCGATTAAAAAAAAATGTCTACGATTTTCACTAATCGACTACGATCATTACGACTCGTCGTAAAGTGGTCGTTAGATATAAACGCGATTACTCACTGACTGCGGGTTCAATGAACGCAATTCGGCTATCATCCGTTAGCTGGCGCACGTGACTGCAGGCAGTTTTACTTTTAAAATTCGCAATTTAGTACCGCTACTCGATCATAGATGGTGTTGCGTGTCGCTACACTGTTGATTAGCGTAGGAGCTCTCATACATCTACCACTCTATAGCTAGCACAAGGAGCGGCCTTTAGTTGTCAGCTGTGGGATTTTCTAATGATTTTCTAAATAAAAATGATCGCATCAATGTGACGATCTTAATAACCTCTGATTAGCTGTTACTCTCTCGCTATTGGTCAAAATAGAATAGAATAATTTTTTATTCAAATAAACTATGTATTACAAAGAGTTTTTGAATCATCAAATGAATCTAGGTACCTACTACTGTGTTGATTGTATGTGATTGAATATTAAATTACTTCTAAAATTTTAACTAAAATAAATCTAAAATGACCGGACCGAGGCCTGTGGAGGTCCATGCAAGAGACTTATGTCCAGCAGTGGACGTCTATTAGTTGATGAAGAAGAAGACAACCCAAATTAGACGGTTCTTTTATCGAGATTTTTGCATTCATTTTCAATGAGTTATGGACAATGAACCTTCTAAACAGAGGCGGCTCTAGCCCACGTAGCGCCCGCGTGCAATCTATATCTTGGCGCCCTCTAGTAGACGCGCGGCCAAAATGGAATACTTACAATACAAGAATACCATTTGACTTACAGTTATATTTTCACCAGTGAAAGGAAATTCAGGTGCAAAAAATAGTGCAGTTTTAAATGATGTCGGGAAGCAAGCAAGCGCGGCTCGGCGCGGCGCCCCCTACAACCCTGCGCCCGTGTGCGTTGCACACCCTGCACCATAGGTAAAGCCGGCACTGCTTCTAAACACCGACCATTCAACGTTCACAGACAGTGTGCCTCCACGACGATCGTTCACTGGTATCGTGCATCGTTCAAATTCAAATTCAAAATTTATTTATTTCATGTTGGCTAACTTATAGCTCTTATGACACGTCATAAATCTACCACTTTCATCGCAACAAGTGTAGACTAAAAATTTTATGTCCTCCCGACCGAATCCGGCCACGGCGGCCAGTCTCCACAGAGATTAGCTATCTGCGCGGGAGATATTATAGTGCACAAGTGTGTGCGCAAACACAGGTGCACTATCTATTCCCTCACTCTCATAGCCCGATGGGACGGCAAATCCGACACGACCGGAAAGAGATCAGGCGCAGGACCGACGGCTTTACGTGCTCTCCGAGGCACGGGGGTGACTCACCACCGACTTCCTAACTCCGGGCTAGTACTGAAAATTTCTTAACAGAAAACCCAATACGATTTTGGCCCGACCCGGGAAGGAATCAAACCCGGGACCTCGTCATGCGTAGTCGAACTTGCTAACCACTACACCAACGAGGCAGTTAACTAAACATTTAAAACACCCCCGACATGTACAAAATCCTAATCGCTACTCAGTAATCGTTGAAATAAAAATATGTAATCCGCCATTTTGTAACGGCGGCCATCTTGGACAGAAGGAAACTCTCGACTAAATTACCTTTCAAACAAAAAAAAAAAAAACAAAATCAATTCACCCGTTCGGGAACTACGATGCCACAGACCAATCACATCCATCCATCCAAATTTTCGCATTTATAATACTAGCTGATTCCCGCGACTTCGTTCGCGTGGATTGAGGTTTTTTATTCCCGCAGCAGGGTTAGCATGGAGAGGAGATAAAAGTTTTACCCCCGATTTTATCCACTGACAAGGGATAAAATTATCTTCTCCCTATGCTAAAGCATGGCGACAGGGGAAAGGAAAAGTATATTCCTATAAGAATATCCACTGTGGATATTACTTCCACCGTTTTGCTCATGCTCGACAGGTGGATAAAACTGAGCGAGGGGATAAACATTTTATCCTGTCCCCGGGGATAAAATTTCTCCCGCCCATGCTTTGCAGGAATTTTCTTATTTCCTGGGTTAAAAAGTAGCCTATGTGTTATTCCAGACTATAATCTACCTCTGCCAAACTGTCAAATCGGTTCAGTCGTTGCGACGTGATTGTGTAACAAACATCCAAACTTTCGCCTTTATAATATTACTAGCTTTAACCCGCGGCTTCGCTCACGTTAGGTTCGATTTTTTAACCCCCTATTTAACCCTCTTGGGGTTGAAATTTTCCAAAATCCTTTCTTAGCGGATGTCTACGTCCTAACAGCTACCTGTCTGCCAAATTTCAGCTCGATCGGTCCAGTGGTTAGCGCTGTGCGTTGATAGATCAGTCAGTCAGTCAGTCACCCAGTCACCTTTGCCTTTTATATATTTAGATTAGGATAGGATAATAGGATTAGTAGGAAAGCAGTCCTAGCGCCTAGTAGTATAAAGATATTTAGATACCTTATACAGTGGAAATTGTTTCCCGAGACAACCTTGAAAGTGTATTATGTTAGTACCTAAATATTTGATGTAAAACATTACAAGCGAGGCCTTGGTTGGCTATGTACGAGACTCGTATTAGGTATTAAATAGGTATATAGGTCTCTTTAGGGACTAAGGTAAGTTCTGAAAATAAAACTCCACTTAAATGACTTTCTCGAAGCGAAGGTTTGAGTTTTTGTAATAATATGTAATTATTCTTTAAGCGCTAGTCTATATTATCTATACTTAATATTATAAAGCTGAAGAGTTTGTTTGTTTGAACGCTAATCTCAGGAACGAATCTGGTTCGAATTGAAAAATTATTTTTGTGTCGGATAGTCCATTTATCGAGGAAGGCTTTACGCTATTTAACATCACGCTGCGACCAATAGGAGCGGAGCATCAGTGAAAAATGTTGCAAAAACGGGGAAAATTATCCATATTTGAGGGCTTCCGTTGCGCGCGCTGCGTAAACGGTTCAAGTTACTCAAAAAATATGTATGAAAGAATTATTACTCTTTAAATGCTATCTCCATTCCAAATTTCAACCAGGGTTGAATAATGGCGAGTAGAAACCAAGGGATATATGGGTTAAATGCACACTGCAATACACCTATGGCCCGGTACCATCTTAGACTCCATCGTCACTTACCATCTGGTGAGATCGCAGTATCTTGTGATCGAAAAAAAAGTTATAGGCGGCCTCACAGTTAGGTTGAAGGGGTTACAAAGTTTGGCTGAGGAAATATGATAAAAGACAGATAAAAAAGTTCAAAAACAGATATCACAATAGGAGCAAAAGGGAAAGGTATAGAAATAGGCCGTGTTTACTTCGGGCTTCCTTGTTTTGGCTTGTTAGATCATACCCGGTTACGTAATGAAAATCGGGTAGCGCCAGCAGAAAAAATCATTAGCAAAAACTAAAAATAATATTATGTATTTATAAAAAACTAACGCTTTCGTGGTTTATAATCCCTACTAATATTATAAATGCGAAAGTGTGTTTGTTGGTTTGTTGGTTTGTTGGTTTGTCCTTCAATCACGCAGCAACAGAGCAACGGCTTGCTGTGATTTTTTGCATAGGGGTAATTTACGGGCCGGAGAGTGACATAGGCTACTTTTTATCCCGAAAAATCAAAGAGTTCCCGCGGGAATTAAAAAACTAAATCCACGCGGACGAAGTCGCGGGCATCAGCTAGTATTAGTATAAAAATCCTTTTCCTTACTATCCTAATATTATAAATGCGAAAGCGTTTGTTTGTTGGCTTGTCCTTCAATCTCGCGGCAACAAAGCAACCGATCGACGTGATTTTTTGCATGGGTATAGTTGAAGACCAAGAGAGTGACATAGGCTACTTTTTATCTCGGAAAATCAATTAAAAAAAAGTCTAAATCCACGTGAGTGAAGCCTTGGGCATCCGTAGCTCTGCTGCGACGTGATTGAAGGACAAACCAACAAACCAATAAACAAGCACACTTTCGCATTTATAATATTAGTAAGGATTGAAATAGAATAATTTTTATATAAACAAACATTACCAGATTGCTTTCGATCCCTCAATAGCTCAACGGGTAAGGAGCTGGACTGAAACCCGAAAGGGCCCAGGTTCAATCCCCCCCTCCACAGTAATTAAAAATTCTTAAAAAAAAAACGATTAAAAACTTGTAGATACAAATATTTTTTTTAACTTTTTTTGCAATCAGTACATTAGATACATACTCGCCGGGACCGACATAAATTCGATTATGTGCCTTTTTCGTCATTCCCGAACGATCGAAGGACAGAGCGAGGCAGACAGATAGCGTAAGCGGGACAAAAGATAGGGATGTCCTACGCATGCGTAGGCACGTGTCGGTAAATGTGCTCCGCTCTACAGGAGGAAAGCTTGTAGGGATAGATCGTGAGTGAGTCTCAAGATTTTTCGAGTGGTTCTGGGAACAAGAATTAAATAATTTTTTGTGCGATTTTATTTTATTACAAACAACGTATGTGAAACAAGAAAAATGAAATATAGTGGACAAGGAAACGCTTATCTCTATAAGAGATTTCTACCAGTGATCCTAGGCTGACTGATAGACCAGCTGACTGACAGGATATAAGTTTATCATCAAAAATAAATGCATTATTTAAAAGTATAAAATGTTAATGTATTTGTAGTGAACTGTGCTACAGCTAAAATTAATAAAGTGTTAATAGGCGTGGCACGTAGCGTGATGAATCGATAAACGTTGGGGTTCCAAGTTGCTCGAGTGCCCACCTCCTACTGGACAGCGCAGCGTTAAAAACCTGGTAACTGTTGGAAACAAGCGGCACAAGATATGTTCTTCGGCGAGAGAAAAAAATTTTTTGAACAAATCTTAAGACTAAAAACCAAATTATTATAATTTAAAAAATTTAATATTTATGTTTAACGACAACATTTTGCGGTTGAATTGTATTCATAATAATTTCCTTATCTCGTAAAAATTTTATATTCGCAAGAACTTTACATGAACCCTAATTTTCCTGAAAAATAAAAATCCCACGTTCTATCCTCGGACCGGTTCACGGAAGTGAGCTACGTTGGAGCTACGCTGCGCGGCGTAGCGCTACGCCTCGTAGGCCTCACAGTGGCTACGACACGGCCGCGACCGCGGTCCGCGTTCCGAAATAAGGACACTGTGTCACTGTGCCCTAGGACACAAACAAGACACAGATCCCGGAAGACACAGACTCTACGATGTGAACGCACAGTGCCTCCACCAACCAACACTGCCAATAGAAACGCACAAAGACTTCAAGAATATATAAAAAAAAACTATATTAGGATGTCGACCCCTGACCTAGTTACGATGCATCTGCGCCCTGCAGTGCAGTAGGACATGAATCAAGGACGCCAGGCAGCCTAGTGAGGGAGTACTTCAACGTGTGATAGCTGTGTTCATTATTATAAGGAAAACGCGCGTATTTATTTAAAGAAAAGCGTGTAAAACGACTGAAAAAAAGAGAGTAATAATTCAAAAGTCTGAAAGTGTTTGCGAATGTTGAGAGCGAGTTGTCGATAGGAACGTAAACACGTCCGACGATCGAGTGAATTATCGATAAAAATTTTGATATATTAACAACGAAACAAAAATGGCGGGCAACCGGGACAACACGCTGGAAGGTCAGTTGACTCATGTGATCCAACACCACATGTCCCAGCCGGGCACGGAAGCGCAAGTCAGCGTTCACCAAGTGCAAAGCCCGTCCGGTAGTGGGAAAAGACACCAGATCATAATCGATATCAAACAGGATATCGATATCGACGAACTATCGACTCGATCGTTAGCCGAGAGCGTTATGGAGACGCTCGGCGCGCGTTCAGCCGCCGTGTACATAGATAACTCTCAAGTACAGGGAGAAAACTCGGATATGGAGTCCCTGACAACTGTCAACGTTATAGTTGCGAACGATCTGAGCCAAACAACGCCTAGCCCTCAGGTCGAAGAGACTGAAGTGATTGAGGAAACACCGGCGGAAAGCACAGGGATTTTGCCCGGGAATCGGATAGCGGTGGACCGGATCGTGGAAATGACGAACGCGGCGAACACATCGAATGAAACATCGACATCTACAGCGACGACTGTATCGATAACTACCGTCGCCACCACAACTGCGTCAGGTGAGGCTATATTTGGTTCATTTCTATTGTTGAATCCATTTATTTATGTATGAGATTTCAACCCGAATCAATACTTAATAATAGATATATTGTGGTAGCAATCAATACTTAATCTATAATTATATAAAAAGGCTTGTCCTGACTGACTGACTGACTGACTGACTGACTGACTGACTGACGATCAACGCACAGCCTAAACCACTGAAGTTAGAAACTTGAAATTTTGACAGTAGGTTCCTTTTATGACGTAGGCGAGCACTAAGAAAGGATTTTTCGAAATTCGCCCCCCAAGGGGGTAAAAAGGGGGGTTAAAGTTTGTATGAAACTCCGTCATTTTTCGAGTTATACTCATGAAATTCGGTATTTAAGCTTTAAATTGAAAACAAAAAAGTACGTGTTTCACAGTTTTTAAAAATTCTACCCCCTAAGGTGTTAAATAGGGGTTGAATGTTTGTATAATAGTCCTTCGTTCTTCAAGTTATTTTTCAAGTTACGTTTATGAAACTTGATATTTTGGCTCTTGATTAAAAATAAAGAATTACGTATTTTACATTTTTTTTAAATTCTCCCCCCAAGGGGGTAAAAAGGGGGGTTAAAGTTTGTATGAAACTCCGTCATTTTTCAAGCTATACCCATAAAATTCGGTATTTAGGCTTTAAATTGAAAACAAAAAAGTAAGTGTTTCACACTTTTAAAAAATTCTACCCCCTAAGGGGTTAATCTATATATATAAAAATGAATCCCTATTTCCTTGGTCATCGCATCACGCGTGAACGGCTGGACCGATTTCGCTAATTCTTTTTTTGTTGTGTTTGTTATTGTCAGGAGAAGGTTCTTAAAAAAGAAAAAATTAAGAAAATTGCGCGAAAAATTAGAAAATTTAAGAAAACTTAACCACCATATTAAATTATTTCTAATGTAACCGCTTTTGCAATTCAAACTTTTTTGATGTAACCTTATGGCGTTTGACATAACATTGACAGAATGCGTGCTGCCAATTTCGTCAAAGAGTTTCAATATTCATAGTTAAGACAGGACAACGTCTGTCGGGTCCGCTAGTAATAGATAAATAGCTTATTTTTATTTATTTAATCTTTATTTTTTGTGTAGGTACATATAAGGAATTACAAGACAACATGTATTAGAAGAAGTAGATATAGGCTTATAGAGTGGAATACCTAGTTTTTTATTCAAATAAATTACAATTATAGTGCTTTCGAATCGATGAGTAAATTTGCTACTGTCAGATCTTTATAACTCCTAAATTTTTTTTTAATTCGTTGAGAAGATAGTCTTTGACTGCGATCTCATCTGATGTTAAATGACGATGCATTCTAAGATGATAGCGGGCTAATTTGGAGCGGTATGGTAGTGTAGATTCAACCCATACCCCCTAATCGGTTTCTACACGTCATCTTGCCGGAATGCTAAATCGCTTGGCGGCACGTCTTTGACGGTAGGGTGGTAACTAGCCAAGGCTGGATAAAATTACTTAAAAGCGAATAAGATGTAAGCTGAACATAATTTAAAAATGTTATATATAAAGCTTTATTCAAAAATGGCGCCTAGAAAGCAAAGAGCGGCGAACAAAATATTTTCGCTTTACGTAGGTTTGTGAGTTTTTGTTTAATTTGACTTCTAATATTTACGATTTTAAGTACTGCGCTACGCTAGACGCTATTAAAGTGGCCATTTTTGGACTTCCTCGTCACAAAAACGGCTCAATATCAAAAGCTGGAACTTTATTATAGCTTTTGCCCGCAACTCTATTTGATCTTATTCCACCCTCTAACTTCTACAACCGCACCGCGCGCCACCGAACGCAATTTCATCCTCACCACCTGGGTGCCTGGAGCACTTCGACCATCCGTTGCTCCAGATCTTTTTTTCCACGTACTATAAAATTGTGGAATCATCTCCCTTCGACAGTGTTCCCACTTAATTACAATATGGGCATTCAAGGGGCGAACCAATAAGTTCCTGAAAAGCCGGCAACGCATTGGTGGTACTTCTGGTAGATGCTACAAGTGTTCATGGACGGCGATAATCACTTTACATCAGGTGACCCGCCAGCTCGTTTGTCCACTATTCATATAAAAAAAAAGAACTTCGTCTGCGATTTTGAAAATATGTGGAAACATTTTGATTGTCCGAGATACAAAGTACCTTATGTCACTCCCCAGGTAAAAAACATTTCGATCCACTAGTTCTGTTGCAGCGTGATTGAAGGACCAACCAATCACACACTTTCGAATTTTTTTAAGGAAAAATATTAGCCAAACTAAACTTGACTTATATTCTCCTCTCCCCTCCAAATAAGCGGAAAGCTTGTACTAGGAGTGGGTACGATAGCACAAGCTTTCCACTCTACGGGAGGGGCTCGAACCTGCGACCTTTCAATTTACAGTCCGCACCTGAACCGTTGGGCTATTGAGGCTTTATACTATTAGTAAGAATTTCAGCCATTTCCTGTACTTAAACAATAAGTAAATAAAATCAGTTAAATGTGCTTTAAAAATAGAGATTACTTATTCTTTTTACTTGTATAAATTCCTTAACTAAAAACTTTACAGTGGTGTTGCTAGATGGCGCTGCACCGACACCAAAGAACTTATAAGTACTTATTTTAGCATTGTTTTTGGACATACTATTCGCAGGACTATTCGTAAATAATATTATTAATTCGTGGCTGTATGCGATAATTACATAATAACGCATATTTGTTAAAGGTTGGCAACACTGCCGTCAAAAGGTACCTATGTAACCACTACATATTCTGTGGCTATCTGTATACTCTAAAAAAAATCTGCGTATCATGTACCTAATCAATTTTTGTTAATCAGGAAAATAAATATAATAAATATCAAAGGCTATTTAATTGAAAACTCTTTAAACAGTGGCTTTGAGTATATATATTCTTGGTGAATCTCTGTGCATAGGAAACACTTATTTTGGCTAAGTTAAACTTGTTCTTCCTATTATTCACAGGGATGCTAAGGGGGTAAAATGGGGGTTTAAAAATCGAAATTGACGTGGATGAAGCCGTGGGCAAGAGCTAGTCTTCTTGATATATAAAACGACAAGCTGACTGACTGACTGATCATTCAATGCACACTTCAAAACTACTGGGCGGTTCGGGTTGAAATGGCATATACAGGGTGTCCCACGGCTATGCCACATGGAGAGGAAGTACCTTAAATATTGTAGATGGAACATTTTACTGAAATAAGACTTCATTTTAATTTAAATAACAATTTAAACTGCATTCATAGATTTGTAAATAATTGCCTGGTTGAACCGGGACTCGAACCCGCTATACGAGAAAAAAAATTAACCTGTATCTTTATCGTACCGATCGGAAGGCTTCATCGTAAGGATTATTTTTTGTTAAATAACATAGCATGAGAATTAAAAGGAAGACCATGAATTTTAGCCTTTGACGTAAAATTTTGTTCAGAAAAATGAAAAGCTGACATTGGCGTATCGACATACAACTGACATGAACTATTACTAATGAGTATGCAATTCGTAGCTCTGTTGCAGCGGGATTGAAGGACAAACCAATAAATCAACAAACAAACACACTTTCGCATTTATAGGTAATATAAGTAAGGATTACTAAGGATAGAAAGGATCGGGAAATGATGCGTACTTCTCAAGTGGGTACTCATTAGTAATAGTTCATGTCAGTTGTACGTCGATACTGGCGTATCGACGTACACCCTGTATATAGCTACTATGACGTAGGCATCCGCTAAGGAAGGATTTTTGAAAATTCAACCGCTAAAGGGGTAAAATAGGACTTTGAAATTTTAAGCTATTGCATAGCTTCTATCGCGGGCCTTGAGCGTGGAGACCGAATCCAGAAATTCCGTAACGAAAATAACCTGACACGGGACTCCTCTCACCGCTAGATGGCGTTGATAAAAAATGCTATGCAATAGCTTTACCTACCGCGGCAGTCCCCGAGTGCCACACGTCTTTTTTTTTTTTATAAAAATCGAACCTAACGTGTGCGAAGCCGCGGGCAAAAGCAAGTTTATTTTATAACCTTCAAACAAAATCTGAACAACCCGTACCTACGTTATCAGATCTGCCCTACCCCTAGAGTGCTTTTGTGAAGTGCAAAGCTCGCGAAAGAGGTCCTGAATGAAGGGGGTTTACGAGGCTGAGTGGGGCAAAAGGGGGAGGGGGGGGGGGGGGGCGGCGAGCGAAGCGAACTGCCGCCAAAATGAAGGTCGAGTACTTGAAGTTGAATGAGAGGACGACCAAGTGAATCTTCTGGCGTAGTTCATCTAATAAGAAACTTGAGATCCTTTATTATCTTGCTACCCTTACTAATATTATAAATGCGAAAGTGTGTTTGGTTGTTGGTTTGTCCTTCAATAACGCTGCAACAGAGCCATTTTATGCATGGATATAGTTGAGGACTTGGAGAGTGACATAGGCTTTTTATCCCGGAAAATCAAAGAATTCCCGCGGAATTTTAAAAATTAAATCCACGCGGACGAAGTCGCGGGCATTAGCTAGTCCAATTATACAGGAATGCTATCAAATGACTAACTATTGCCCGCGGCTTCGGTCACGTCAAATTCGATTTTTCGTACCCCTATATTCCTCCTTAGGAGTTGATTTCATATTCATATTCAATTATGAAAAATTCAAAGAAACACAATACATTTAAATTGCAATAATGTCAATAACTTAAATAAATAACTTAAATTAATTAAATAAATTAAAACTACTACTAATTATATTTACAAAAAATACACGCCGTCCAAGTGGTCGTTTCATATTATAATTATTATTTTCAAAAATAATTTCTTAGCGTTAAAGTTTATTTGAATAAAAAGCTTTTCTATTCTATTCTATTAATATCATAACTTGTATGCTTATTTACATTTGAGTATGTATTTACTGTTGCAATGTCACGCTACTCTTGTTACATAATGTCACTGTGTCACGCATTACGTGCTTGGCGTGCTAAAGATTTTTGTTTTTATTAACCGACTCAAAAAAAAAAAGGAGGTTATCAAAAACTCGACTGCGTAAATAAAAACTGAAAGGGAAAAAATAAGTCCAGTAACTTAAAATTCTAATAATATTGACTTATCAGTAGGGACCCATTATTGAGAAGATTTGAACTGATCTAGATTTTTAATGGGTCCCGACTGTTAAACTAAAGTCAATAATATATAACAGAATGATATCCCACTTAATATAGTTCACTGGCTTTCATTTTTTTCTTTTTCACAATATGGCGTCTGGTGGTCGCCATTTTGAATTTTTATTACTGTCATGTCTTTAGTGACACTCCCAAAATTCCGATTCTAAGACGTCAAAATCAGAATCATCAAAATTATACATACATTCATACATACATACACTGCTTTGGAGTAAAAAGTGATGATCTTTTATACAGCGGCAACTGTTATTTATTTAAATAGACAGACAATAGAAGACAGAAAAGGATATAACCTTTAATAATTATTATTATTGTTCTGCGCAGAAAAATTTAATAATTTAAAGATGAGCGCGCATTGTTTATTTATGAAGCGCCAAAGAAGCCATTACGCTATCGATCGCTGTGTGTCTCACTGCCCTATAAATGGTTCGGTATTTATAGCGGGGAAATAGCGGGAAAATGGAGACACGGTCGCCAGGGGCGGAAGGCATTGTCTAACCTGCAGCTCCAATAAGCATAATGCAGAGCAATAAGGCCGCCTGTGCACTTAAGTCTCAATAGCCCAACGGTTCAAGATGCGGACTGAAAACTGAAAGGTCGCAGGTTCGAACCCCATCTGTTGCGCTATTATCGTACCCACTCCTGGCTCAAGCTTTTTGCTTATTTGAGGATATTAGTCGAATCAGCTTGGCTTATATTAAAAAAATAATTATGTACATATAAAGAATTACAATACAAAAACATATATTAGTAAAAGTATACAGACAGATGTTATATTACTATGTCTACTTTTTTTTGCTCGCGACTTCATCTTTTGTAACAATGCCGCAAAAACCCCTTCTTTATTTATTTATTTATTTATTACCATTTACAAATTTGTTATACACATTTACATAATAATGCACATCGAAAAAACCACAGAGGTTTGTCCTCGATGCCACTCTGCAACATAGCATTTAAAATGAGTATGTACAAAACAATGTAGGTATAACTAAACATACGGTCTCATTCATTTAAATAGGTAGGTATACTTTTAATTACATTAGAAGAAGTTAAGAGACAGGTTAATAAAATATATGAATAGGTAGGTATATAAAGAGATGAGTTTAGGAATTAGGCAAGTACGTACGTACGTACGGGGTAAAGAGTATTCTACGTCACAATTAAATCTTTAACTAAGTATATTTGTGCAAAATAAAAATTCGGTTCGTTGCTCCGTAGCAGCATGATTGTAGGAAAAACTATCAAACAAACAATTTCATAAAGAGCACAGTTTTAATCTTTCTTATAATAATTATAATATTTTTTTAATTAATTTCGTTTTTGTTCAGATTTCTCAGTCATTACTAACGAACCCCTTGCCAGACACACGACAGCGTTCCAATTTCAAACCATAGTAAAAAAAATGAAGGAAACTTCTTTCACGTTTTTATGATAGCGCCATCTATTATCTAATAGATAAAATAATTCGACTTATATACGAACCATGCTTCTGTATTTTATTGAAACCATACTATAAAAGTTTATTAGTGCCATCTAGCGATCCGTACTTACATTAATCAAGTAGGTAGATAATAATTGCTGTAGATAATATTTATTAATGATTGCATACGCAAGTTGTTTTTGTAAATAACAGATAAAATATACATCACTCATACAGTTGAAGTGTTCTTATCGTTGACCTATATTGTTGGTTGGAAACAGTAAATTGCATACAAACCTACATACATACTTATATTTTACATTTAGTGGTTTTATACTTTGAGCATTTAACCATTTTATTACATAATGTCCAAGACTCAATTAATATTATGAAAGTTTTATCATTTCGATAAACTATCGCCATCTATTGTCGAGCGGAAGCGAATTTTCAAAGAACCAAAAAAAAACAATTACACGTACATATTTTATTGAAGTGTTATCTTTGACCTACTTTTTAATTATTTTGTTTAAAAACACTACCAAGATTATACACATTCACTAAGTAGTTCATAATCTATGCAAAAACCATTATATTAATATCGTTTATGGTTTCTATCTAAGTGTCTATACTCTATTTATTACTAATAATATGTTAAAACATTTTTTCTTACCCCATACAAGTAGTAACCCACAAACCTATATAAACACCGTGGCAAGTATATTTTCCGAGAAAATGTGAAAAAGCGTTTTCTCATTACGGTAAACTAGCGCCATCTGTCGTCGAGTAGGAGCGACTTTTTTTTACTTTTAGTAGGTACCGTTGCAAGACCGCTATTGACACAGTTTCGCACAGCTGTTAATATACGTAATGCGTTGTGTATTTTTATGTCTGTAGGTACTCAGATCCGGGATGCAACCGTTAGATGCTTGGACCTGTTTGAGGAGCATTTATTTCATGTTAGTTTAGATGGCAGGTGGGTACTTTAGTACCTACGATGATGGTTTAAGAAGACTTGGGTTTATTAATGCTAGGAAGTTAACGAACTTGCTGTATGTGCGAGTAGGTATCTATAAGATCTGACATTACAATTAAATGTGGGCAGAAGTTATTAGTCACTAGTTGACGCCTGTTACTTTATCTGCGTAAATTATGGCCTTTTTAAAACCTGACATTGGACAGGCAAACACACAAATAATCCTTAGATACCTATTAATTTATTTTTTATTCGATGTCAAGATATACCTTGACTACGATCTCACCTGATGGTAAGTGACTATGTAGTCTAAGATGGTAGCGGGCTAACTTGGAAGAGTATATATTATAGCAGTGTAAATTCAATCCATACCACTAATCGGTTTTTACACGCCATCGTGCCGGAACGCTAAATCACTTGGTGGCACGTATTTGACGGTAGGGTGGTAAGTAGGGTTGCCAGGTCTTCAAACCGAAAAGCCGGACAGGCCAGCCAGTTTAGCCGGACATTTGTATAAAAAGACCGGACACCCTTATTTTTTAGACCTAGTACAAAATGGTAATTTTTTTTAAAAGCCCGCTTGCGCAAGCGCAGCGATACAAGGTGAGGCGAGTGCAGCGGAAACCAACACATGACAAATATGTAAAAAATAGTTAAACTTAAAAAGCTTAACAAAAGCAAAGATAGGCCGGACACCGTTTAATTTGGCCGGACACTCAACCAAAAAGCCTGACTGTGTCCGGCTTTATCCGGACGCCTGGCAACGCTAGTGGTAAGTAGTCATGGCCAAAACCTCCCGCCAGACCAGACCAGAGACAATTCAGAAGTTATAAATTTCCAAATTGCCCCCGCCGGGAATCGAACCCAAAACCTCCCAGTTATAAGACCACAAAGCTCACCACTGCGCCAGGGAGGTAGTCAAAATTATAATGCGAAAGCGTGTTTATTTGTTGGTTAGTCCTTCAATCATTCAGCAACTGAGCAAGGGATTGACGTGATTTTCATTAAGGATATGGAGAGCGACATAGGCTTTTTAATTTTTATCCCGGAATAACTTAGGGTTCCTGCGGGATTTTGAAAATCTAACTCCACGCGGGCAAAAGCTGGTAATATTTATAGGTACGAGCGAAGTCTGTAATTTTTACGGCTCAAACACTGGACCGATTTTGGTGAAATTTGGCACAGAGACAGATTCTTGATGGAGGAGGAGGAGTCTATTTTATAAGAAAGCAAATTGTAGAAGATAGAATAGTAGACGAAGCACTGTATACATAGCAGAGCTTTGTAAAAAAAAAACCCAGCAGTTGCTTTTTTTTGAAAAGAGCAACTGCTGAGTTTCTTACCGGCTCTTCTCAGCAGAATCTGCATTCCGAACCGGTGAAAGATTTATGACGTGTCATAAGAGCTACAAGTTAGCCTACATGAAATAAATTATTAATTTTGAATTTTGAAGCTGCGAGTGTCAGCTAGCAATAACAATAGCTAATGTTAATAACAATTTTCTTTCTCAGGTAAGTTGATGCTACTAATTCAAGCTTCAGAAAAGGAATTGAAAGGTAACAATGAATATAAATTAGTAAGCGCCTTTGTAATACAAATAAGTTTATAATCCTATTATATCTATATATATAAAATTCATAGTCCTGACTGACTGACTGACTGAGATATCAACGCACAGCCTAAACTACTGAAGTTAGAAACTTGAAATTTTTACAGTTGGTTCCTTTTATGACGTAGGCGCACACTAAGAAAGGATTATTGGAAATTCCACCCCTAAGGGGTTTAAATAGGGGATGGAAGTTTATATGAAACTCCGTCATTTTTCAAGCTGTTTCCACCAAAGTTGGTATTTGAGCTTTCAGTTAAAAATAAAGAAGTACGTGTGTCACAGTTTTTGAAAATTCCACCCCAAAACCAAATTCCACGCGGACGAAGTCGCGGGGGCAAAAGCTAGTCTACTTATATACTACTTAGTCTAGTACTATCTTACTTAGTCGTATGAAACAAAGACGCAATACTCGGGTAATAAACAAAAATTTCGCCAAACGTTGTCTTTTTTCGTCCCCCGCTATCGTCCATTGACCGAGATACGAACCCCGATACCTTATCGCTGCGTATCAGTGGAAATTAGGTTACTGTGTGCCGCGTACTGGAGTAGACTGTCTTGTCAATACGAGTGGAATATAATATGGAGTGCGGTCATAGCCTAGCGTTAGTACTGCGATGTCCTGCGGTCGCAGGTTCGATCCCGAGCATGCACCTTTTTTTTTATTCGATGACAAGATAGCCCTTGACTGTGATCTCACCTGATGGTAAGTGATGGTAGCGGGCTAACTTGGAAGGGGTATAGCAGTGTAAATTCAACCCATACCCCTAATCGGTTTCTACACGCCATCGTGCCGGAACGCTAAATCGCTTGGCGGCACGGCTTTGACGGTAGAGTGGTAACTAGCCACCAAAGCCTCCCACCAGACCAGACCAGAGACAATTTAGAAATTATAAATTCCTAAATTGCCCCGCCGGGAATCGAACCCGATACCTACCTCCCAATTATAAGATCACAACGCTCACCACTGCGCCAGGGAGGTCGTCAAAGTTTAGTCTAATTACACTTTTGAAAATGTATCTTATTCACTGAAGTAGTAGTTTTATTGCCCGTGGCTTTGCTCACGTTGAGTGTGATTATTCAAACCCTTCAAATTTTACCCTCTTAGGGGTTGAATTTTCAAAAATCTTTTCTTAGCAGATGCCTATGTCATAAAATCTATCTTTATGCCAAACAGTCCGATCCGTTTAGTAGTTTGAGTCAGTCACTTAATCAGTTACCTTTTTCTTTTATATATTTAGACTAGCGGATGCCCGCGACTTCGTCCGCTTCTTCAATTCACAATCGACAGTTCCTAAATCCCCACAGTTTAGGTGGGCAGAACCCCTGCAGCATCAGGATTGAGGAGTTGGGTCCTGGAATTCAACGATGTAGTCTTTTGTACTCTTTACTTGGTACCTACAATGACTATTCATAAGCGAAAGTACCTAAAATCCCCACAGTATAGGGGGGCAGTACCCCTGCAGCATCAGGATTGAGGAGTTGGAACCCGATGTTTTTACGGGACCATCTCGCAAAGTTTTTGGTAAGTAATAACACTATAGTTCAATATCCAGTGATTCACAAAAATATCATTTAAAAATGTGAATAGGATTCCAAAGATGACTGTGGTATTTAATATTCGAGTTCGTTTTTTGGCTGGGCAATAAAGTTTTTATCTATTTATGTCTATTGTTAATCTAACATGGAATACACCCTGTGTATTCCGTAAAATAACTTTGTATTAAAGGTGATATTGCAAGAATACCTACTCAATTTTATATCAATCCTGGGAAGTTTGTGAAACCGTACCAACCATAATTTCAATTGTATGGTAACTTCTTACAATACTGTAAGCTGGTTTCCTAATTATTGTATTATGGTCTCATCTCCCTAACTTGTATTGATCTTGGCCCCTAGGGTTTTAGAGATCCGCAAAAGTTGCAAAAATCCATCATGAATTTAACAAAAAACCTCAAAAAAAGCATCCGCTACGTTGTTTTTAACCGACTTCCAAAAAAGGAATCTTTTTATTTTTTATGTATGTTCCCCGATTACTCGAAGACGCCTGGACCGATTTGGAAAATTCTTTTTTTGTTTGAAAGGGTATATCTACTTCCCAGGTGGTTCTATTGTCAACAGGTCAGGATTTGATGATGGGTTCCTAGAGAAATCGAGAGAACTCTTCAAATTTTATAGGCACAATTGATATACTTTGTAGTGGCGTTTGAAGTCGGTTTTGTAAAAAGAATTTTCACGTTTATATTATTACCTTTAGGCAATGTGCTCAAGAACTACCGCCATCACTCTTCTGCCATGGAATCGCAAGGCATCGATAGGATCTACTCTGCAATGTGGTTAAAATCAAAAAAAGCACTTTGTTTCCTCATTCCTATAACTTTAATTTGGGTATTTTAAAATCCAAGAGGTACTTACCCAATCTTTAAATCAAAAGTCAATGGGCATATTCTAGGCAAGCGCGCACCACCTCAGGCAGCATCTTTAATTACTATCAAGTGCGATCGCAGTGAAGTCGTTTGTTAAGATCGATCAATAACAGAAGTGGATTTTATTGAAACTCTCTATAATTATTTATTATTTTTTTATTATTTGTTGTTATAGAGCGATTATACACGTTCTGTGATTTCAAGTATGTACCTATTACGGTTCATGAAATACAGCCCGCTGACAAACAGACGGAGTTTAAAGGCGTTAAATAGCCTCAATAGCCCAGCGGTTAAACGTGTGAACTGAAAACTGTAAGGTCGCAGGTTCGAATCCCACCCGTTGCACTATTGTCGTACCCACTCCTAACACAAGCTTTCCGCTTATTTGGAGGGGACAGGAGGATATTAGTCAACTTCAGGTAGGCTAATATTATTTAAAAAAAAACTATTTTTGTTACATCAAAAAAAAAAAATTTTTTTCAGACCACGCTCACGCTTGGCATGTTTAAATTTTTTAAATAGCATCCAACCCCCTGACCGGTCCGCATGAGGCCGGTTCCTGCTCAATGGATTTTACATGTCCTGTCATTTCTAAGGGGTGACCGACAAAGGGTTTTTGCGAACGAAAAACACTGAAGGGTTAAAATGTAAATATAGATTTCTATTTATCTTTGGTTACCTCTGTACCTCTGTGCTTAGCATGCGTAAATCGCCTGTTCGATTCCTAATTTACAAAAATGAAAAAACCGAAATATGCATGGCGTTCTTTACACAATTTGAATGAATTAATTGAATGAAAAATACACTTTCATTGTGCACACATACTAATATTATAAATGAAAAAGTGTGGTGGTGTGTGGTGCTGATTTGTCTTTCAACTACGCATCAATAGAACAACGGCTTGACGTGATTTTTGCAAGTTGAAATAATTAAAACTGGGTCCCTATTATAGGTATATTATATACATTAGAAACTTCCCTCTTCTAATTCATTTTTGCGATTGGAATGTGATCACTCTGTGGATTACACACTACTTTCTTTGTCAAGCATTGATGAGGCTGTATGATTGTTGACCTTTGTCTGAAAAAGTTGAGAAAATATCATTGTATCTATGGTTTGGGGCTGCCAACTACTATTTAAAAAAATGTTTCTATTTTCGGATAGTGACTAATTTAATGAATTCCATATTCCGATTGGCTGTATCCAATATCTTCACAGTCCTGTGAACTCTACATCTGGCAACTTTCATGTAGGCCAACTTGTGGTTCCTATGCCACGTCGAGACTCTGCCACTTTCGGTTCGGAACGCAGATTCTGCTGTCCTGTAATATCTTACAACATCTGGCACCTTTTGGGTTTATCTAGGTTAAAAAAACAAATGAGATGTAATTTCAGCAATTGATGAATAAAACTTCTGTCGAATTATATACAAAAAAGATTTTAATATAGAAATTTTAATAAATTCCATATTCCGATTGGCTGTATCCAATATGTTTACAGTCCTGTTAACTCTACAACATCTGGCACCTCTATCGTTTATCTAGGCCAAAAGTTGACGATTTGAAGGAATGACACGTAATTTCAGCAATTGATGAATAAAAATTGAGTTCAACTGTCAAATTGTGTAAAAAAAAGTAATAAAAAAAAGAGACAATATAGAAATTTTAGTTAATTCCATATTCCAATTGGCTGTATACAATATATTCACAGTCCTGTTAACTCTACAACATCTGGCACCTGTATCATTTATCTAGGCCAAAAGTTAGACGATGTGAAGGAATGAGACCTAATTTCAGCAACTGATGAATAAAACTTGAGTTTAACTGTCAAATTGTTAAAAAAAAAGTAATAAAAAAAAAGAGACAATATAGAAATTTTAATGAATTCCATATTCCGATTGGCTGTATCCAATACCTTCACAGTCCTCAGTCCTGTATCGGCGTAACCATTCGCCTTCGTCTAAACAAAATTCAGTTAGTGTGGCAAAAGGCGCGCGCGCGGCCGTCTACGCGCCGAAACTTTCAAATTTCGAACCCGAAATTTAAATTCGCAATCTGACACTTGCAATTTCGATTTTGACATTCGTGGACCATAGAGTTTCCCTTTTGTGATACCAAACTTTTTGTGAGTGACTTTTTTGGATTGTGACTGTGCTTTGGATGTGAGTACACATAATGTAGTAATAAAAAAATTAAGATTGTTCGTCCGTCGTACTCTTTCGTAATCGCGTATGGGAATTGTATTATAGCTGTTTTTAAACTGTTTTTTTTTTTAAGTTTTTTTTTAATAAGATCGTGTCTAGGGCATTTAGATTTTTTTTTAATTGAAAAGGCCTGTATAATTACCCGCATACAAATTATTATTATCTATCACGAAATGCGGTTATCAAGGTCTCTAGTTGCAGAGATGTATTGCATACTGTGCGAGCGAGAGCGCACGAACGTAACCTTGCGTTAGAAAGAGAGCCCCGATGTTGGGAAACTCTTGGGAAATATTATTTTTCTCTTTCGGGACCGAAGGGCATTTTTTAACTATTTGCTTTTTAAGATAAATTTTTATCTCTGTTAATATTTTTGTTTGTACATTTCTAGGTCAATTGGTAATTTAGTATTTTTATGGTTTTTCTCTCTTTTTTTTATTATCTAACAACATTGTGCTATTGTTGTTTAAAACAAAGAACATTATTTTTGACAATATTTATCGGATTATACAATTTTTTTTCTTTTTTAAAAAAAATTTAAATCTTTTATTTAAGGCATATAAATCGCGTGGTTTTGGAAATTATACATAATATTATTAGAGTATTGTAAACTTTAAAGTATACGTACTAATCTTCGAAACTTGATTTAATACTCTATGATTGTATAATATAGAGCTTTAACCTTATGTCGTTATTATTACAATTTGAGTACCATCTTAGCATGTGACTGTTAGAATTTAAACTAACAGCTTCTTGCGTCTTCGGTTGACATATTAGATAAATAAATATAATGTATAAATTCGATATGACCGTTACGCCTCGCTATGTTAAAATATATAAGGGCGATAGTACACTGTGCGGCGTCATTGCGTTACTTTTGCGGCGCCGCTGCGGCGTCTTTTATAGAAAAATTTGAGGTAAGTATGCCGCAGGGAGCGCTGCGGCCTCACAGTCCTTTAAAATGTCACTTTGTCGCTTCTGCGGTGCCGCTACGGCGTCTTATAGACAAATACACGCCACACCACATGGTTCACTACTTACTACGAAAATAAGTACTTTTGAAGCTGCGTTGATTTTGCGGCGCCGCTGCGGCCCCTTACACACAAAAGTACTAATAGAATAGAATAGAAATATTTTTTATTCAAATAAACTTTTACAAGTGCTTTTGAATTGTCGATAAATCTACCACTGGTTCGGAATGCCCTTCCCGTCGAGAAAAGCCAGCAATAAACTCGGCGGTTGCTCTTTTCAAAAAAAAAATTTTACAATAGGTAACAAAACTATGCTATGTATACAGTGTTTTCACAATGAAGTTTCCTAAGTCCTACATACAATCCAATACATTTTAAGACAGGGAGACAAAAGTAGACCCATTCCCGTTGGTGGCACCCGTTCACGAGCATGACGCATGATCCAGCCGTTGCTTCGCTCAACCATATTTGAGGGATACACCAAATATGTAATGCGTTGCCTGTCACAATGTATTTTCTCTTGTGCTGCTAATCCCAAAAATTTACTTCGTTGCGGCGCCGCAACGCACCGTATGGCATTATTTGAAGGTTAGACTAACTTAATACTTCAAGACTCAACGGCCCAACGGTTAAAGGTGCGGACTGAAAATTGTAAGGTCGCAGGTTCGAATCCCACCCGTTGCACTATTGTCGTACCCACTACCTAACACAAGCTTTCCGCTTATTTGGAGGGGATAGGAGGATATTAGTCAACTTTAGGTTGGCTAATATTTAAAAAAAAAAAGACTGAAACCAAGCGATCTTAGATCCGATCCGGTAGGTTTCGACCATTCGATTCTTCTTGAATTATCTTTTTTTTTTTTTTTCTTAACTTAAAAACCTATATTTATCTAGGTCAGTACTTCTATTTCTCTGTTTTTCGGAAAGGATTGGGCAAGGCGCGTGGCTCATGGTTGTGTGTGTGTCGTATCTGTATAAGTGTGAGCGAGAGCTTGCTCGCGCCTGACCGCTCCCACCTAGGCTCCTGACAGGCACACACACTTACGCAATGTGCATGTACACGACGTAACCACAAGTAAAGCTCACGTGCCCTCGTGAATTGCAAAAACTATAACTCTAGTGGTCTAGGCTGTGCGTTGATAGATAGTCAACCAGGAAAAGTATTTAAAGAATAAAAATGGAGTCATAAAACATAAGTAAATGTCTTATTTTGTAGTTTCTCTTAGATAGTAGTTAGGTATTAGTTTGAATATTATAATATTCTCCCGATAAAAAATAAGCCTAACGAATAGTAAAAAGAAAGCCAGTGAAAGTCTGATTCTAGCATTAGAGTGATTGCCTGCAGTATAATTCAAATTCAAATTCAAAATTTATTTATTTCATGTAGGCCAACTTGTAGCTCTTATGACACGTCATAAATCTACCACCGGTTCGGAATGCAGATTCTGCTGAGAAGAGCCGGCAAGAAACTCGGCAGTTGCTCTTTTAAAAAAAAAAAAATTACAATAGGTAACGAAACTATGGTATGTATACAGTGCTTCCACAATGAAGCTTCAAAATTGCATACGTAGGTACACACAATCCAATACATGTTAAGATGGGCAGACAAAGCAGACCCATTATCATTGGTGGCACCCGTTCACGAGCATGACGCATGATCCAGCCATTGCTTCGCTATAAAGAAAGATAGATACTATAATATTCTCTCGATACAAAATAAGCCTAACGAATAATAAAAAGAAAGCCGGTGAAAGTCTGACCCTAGCATTAGAGTGATTGTTTGCAGTATAAAGAAAGATTTGACCTTTAAATCTTTTTAAATTAATGTCATATTTTTTTGGAAATGACAGTCTATACTTCATTCATTTCATCTTTATTTTTTTTTTTTTATTTTTTTATTCGATGACAAGATAGCCCTTGACTGCGATCTCACCTGATGGTAAGTGACGATGCAGTCTAAGATGGTAGCGGGCTAACTAGGAAGGGATATAGCAGTGTAAATTCAACCCATACCCCTAATTGGTTTCTACACGCCATCGTGCCGGAACGCTAAATCGCTTGGTGGCACGTCTTTGACGGTAGGGTGGTAACTAGCCACGGCCAAAGCCTCCCACCAGATTTGTACTAGTACATTAGTACTAGTAGTATTTTTAGTATTTGTAGTGTACTAGTAGTATTATTAGTACTATTATTTGTACTAGTCGATGCCCGCGACTTTGATTGCGTTGATTTAGTTTCAACTCCCGCGTGAACTCTTTGATTTTCCGGGATAAAAAGTAGCCTATGTCACTTTCTAGGTCATCGACTATACCTATGTAAAAAATCACGTCAATCGGTTGCTGCGTTGCTGCGTGATTGAAGGAATAACCAACGAACAAACAACACACACTTTCTCATTTTATGATATTAGTAAGGATTTTGCAAGTCTTAATCCGGCTTCGAACCTCCGGCATTAGATTCTGAATAATTAACTTTCTTTAAACTTGATTGATCAATGAGTTGCACTGAGAAAATTAGTTATTTGACTAAATTATTTTTTTTTTAACTTAAAACGTTTTGTCTGGTGGGAGGCTTTGGCCGTGGCTAGTTACCACCCTACCGTCAAAGACGTGCCGCCAAGCGATTTAGCGTTCCGGCACGATGGCGTGTAGCAACCGATTAGGGGTATGGGATGTATTTACACTGCTATACCCCTTCCAAGTTAGCCCGCTACCATCTTAGACTGCATCGTCACTTACCATCAGGTGAGATCGCAGTCAAGGACTATCTTGTCATCGAATAAAAAATAAAAAAATAAAAAAGGTTTTTAATTTTACAATTCAATGTAATTTTTCTTTTTTTAGTATCTTAACAGCTAGTCTCGAAATTAAATAAATAATTTAATTAAAATATAGAGCTGTTAAGTTTCCTGTTAGAAAAAGAAAGCGCTATTGCAACATGACGTCACGTTTTAGTACAGTTCCATATATACTCTCCATACAAACTTAGGATTACTAGATGATGCCCGCGACTTCGTTCGCGTGGATTAAGGTTTTTCATACCCACGGGAACTCTTTGATTTCCCGGGATAAAAATATGTAGCCTATGTTTTAATCCAGGGTATGAACTATCTCCATTCCAAATTTCAGCCAAACTCGTTTGTTACTCAATCTTGCCATCACTGGCATCTATCTCTATGCCAAATTTGGCTGAAATTTGGCATAGAGATAGATTATAGTCTGGAATAGCACATAAGCTTATCTCGGAAAATAAGAGAGTTCAAAATCAAAATAAAAAAAAATCTAAATCAAAATTTATTTATTCCATGTAGGCCAACTTGTAGCTCTTATGACACGTCATAAATCTACCACCGGTTCGGAATGCAGATTCTGCTGAGAAGAGCCGGCAAGAAACTCAGCAGTTGCTCTTTTCAAAAAAAATTTTATTACAATGGTTAACAAAACTATGCTATGCACACAGTGTTTCCACAAAGAAGTTGCAAAAATTCACACCTACCACAACCTAACACATGTTAAGATGGGTAGACACAAAGCAGTTCCCTCGGGAACCCAAAAAACCTCAATCCACGCGAACGAAGTCGCGCGCATTTTTTTTAAATATATTTTTAGCGAGCAAACTTGCTTGGTCACCTAATGTTAAGTAATTACCGCCGCACATGAACATTTGTATCAACTATTTTTATTCCAAACTAGCGGACCCGACAGACGTTGTCCTGTCTTAACTATGAATATTGAAACTGACGAAATTGGCAGCACGCATTCTGTCAATGTTATGTCAAACGCCATAAGGTTACATCAAAAAAGTTTGAATTGTAAAAGCGGTTACATTAGAAATAATTTAATATGGTGGTTAAGTTTTCTTAAATTTTCTAATTTTTCGCGCAATTTTCTTAATTTTTTCTTTTATAAGAACCTTCTCCTGACAATAACAAACACAACAAAAAAAGAATTAACGAAATCGGTCCAGCCGTTCACGCGTGATGCGATGACCAAGGAAATAGGGATTCATTTTTATATATAAGCATAGACTATTTTACTTTGACTTTTGGAGGATTTTTCTCGCTGAATCAATCATATAAGTTAACAAAATTATTGCCACCGCTGCAACAAAATGCTCAGCGTAGGGCCGTGTCCTCGCGGCACGCTAACTAAAACCTGTATTTTAGGTACTTAGGTACCAACGAGCACTAAGTTTACTCAGCGAACGTACTTGAATGTAAGGAGTTATCAATTATTTTAGAACTAGCGATGTAAACGCGTAGGCATTGCACCTAGAGTAGGTATCTATTCGCAAACTCATTTACGATCTGTGTGTGGAACATTTCTGTGGTGGTGTCGTGTGGTGCGGGTTGTTACGTTCCCTCAAATATGGTTGAGCGAAACAATGGCTGGATCATGCGTCATGCTCGTGAACGGGTGCCACCAACGGGAATGGGTCTGCTTTGACTGCCCGTCTTGACATGCGTTGGATTGGTGTACCTACGTATGCATTTTTGCATTTCTGAAGCTTTATTGTAGAAGCACTGTATACATAGCATAGCTTTGTAAAAAAAAATTTTTTTTGAAAAGAGCAACTGCTGAGTTTCTTGCCGGCTCTTCTCAGCAGAATCTGCATTCCGAACCGGGGGTAGATTTGTGACATGTCATAAGAGCTACAGGTTAGCCTATATGAAATAAATAAATTTTGAATTTTGAATTTTGTGTGTGTGTGTGTGTGTGTGTGATTTGTCTGGTGGTAGGCTTTGGCCGTGGCTAGTTACCACCCTACCGTCAAAGACGTGCCGCCAAGCGATTTAGCGTTCCGGCACAGAAGGGTATAGTTTGAATGGACACTGCCATACCCGTTCCAAGTTAGCCCGGTGCCATCTTAGACTGCATCGTCATTTACCATCAGATGAGATTGCAGTCAAGGACTAGCTTGTCATTGATAAAAAAAAGATCTCTCTAGTTCTTTGTATAGAACTCTAGCTTTTGACTACCTACGCGATTTCATCCGCGTGGTTTTGGATTGGAATTTTCAAAAACTGTGAATTTCAAAAACGGTCTTCCTTGTTTTTAATCGAAAGGCAAAATACACCTGGTATTACTGTGGAACCAACTTCCTGCGACGGTGTTCCCACTGAATTACAACATGGGGTTATTCAAGGGCGGACCAACAAAGTCCTAAAATGCCGGCAACGCATTGGTGGTGCTCTGGTGCTACAAATGTTCATGGGCGGCGGTAATCACTTAACATCAGGTGACCCGCCTGCACATTTGCTCGCTAAAAATAAAAATAAAAAAATAAGGGAGAACCTCAATCCACGCGACTTCGTTCGCGTGGATTGAGTCTTTTTGGATTCCCGCGGGAACTCTCTTATTTTCTGGGATAAAAAGTAGCCTATATATTATTCCAGATTATACTCTATCTCTGGGCCAAATTTCAGCCAAATCGGTTCAGTCGTTGCGACGTGATTGAGTAACAAACATGCAAACTTTCGCATTTATAATATTAAATAGGAATAGGATAAATACATTGCGTTTCGCAGTCGGTTAAAAAACACACACGAAAAAACCCCTACAGTCTCGCATCCGGGTTTGCTTTTAGCGTATCTCTTGTAATATGTAATAATAATTATGGCATCGATCCACTCTCGCCAGCTTTCACAAAAGATTTTGGCAACTTTCACATTGGGTCCGATGCACGCGCGGCGGCGGGGGCGGCCTGCCCGTCTACGCCAAAAGGAAGGTTATGATTTTAGCACTATATGTATTACTAGCTTTTGCCCCCGCGACTTCGTCCGCGTGGAATTAGGTATTGGGGTGGAATTTTCAAAAACTGTGACACACGTACTTCTTTATTTTTAACAGATAGCTCAAATACCAACTTTGATGGAAACAGCTTGAAAAATGACGGAGTTTCATATAAACTTCCATCCCCTATTTAAACCCCTTAGGGGTGGAATTTCCAATAATCCTTTCTTAGTGTGCGCCTACGTCATAAAAGGAACCAACTGTAAAAATTTCAAGTCTCTAACTTCAGTAGTTTAGGCTGTGCGTTGATATCTCAGTCAGCCAGTCAGTCAGGACTTTGAATTTTATATATTATATAGACTAGACTAGATGATACCCGCGACTTCGTCCGCGTGGATTTAGTTTTTAAAATCCTGCGGGAACTCTTTGATTTTCCGGAATAAAAAGTAGCCTATGTCCTATTCCAGACTATAATCTATCTCTGTGCCCAGCCAAATCAGTTCAGTCGTTGCGACGTGATTGAGTTACATACATACAAACTTTCGCATTTATAATATTATAATAGAAGCTGAACTTGACTAATAGGCACGATGGCGAATAGAAACCGATCAGGACCCCAAGTCTGCTATTTTACATGTCATTGTCATTGACCCGCAGTACAATTACAATTCAATTATCATTGGTCCAAAATTTCGTAGTCTACTAAATTCACAATGGTGGTTCGATTTCTTATAATTGGATTGTAATTCAATGATACCTCTGTATTGCCATTAGCTTAAAAAGCGTTTGCCGAAATGAGTTTCAAAAAAAAGTACATATTAAAAACGTTTATTTAAGCTAGATTCAAAGCTAGATGTGTCAGTGGCAAACCATCGGAAAACAATTATGACGCCATTGAATTAGTAGACTACCAAAATTGCTAAAAGTAGCAATTGGGATGTCATTAATAGGCAATTGAACTACAATTGCAATAGCAGACTTGGGCCCCAGGTCCCAACTATACCCATGTAAAAAATCACGTCGATCCGTAGCTCTGTTGCAGCATGATTGAAGGACATACCAACAAACAAACACACTTTCGCATTTATAATATTATAGTAAGGTTAATCCTTAGAGGCGCACAAAACAGGTTGAAACTAAAAATTCTATTCTATTCTAAGAAGTTAAGTTCCTAGATGGTGTGCAGTTGATTTTGGACCATTATAGAACTGCAATATGTAAATGCCCGCTTCAGTGCCTCCCAACAGGATGTTACTACAAAACAATTAAGATATTCTTTTAATAAGGCTCTTGATTTTTACTTATGTTACGAAAATTCTCGTGAAACCTTGCGTTGCGCAACTCTTTGACTATGCAAATTGTCATGCTTTAGTGTTATTTTCTTAATCCTATTATTTATTTTATTAATATTATAAATGTGAAAGTTTGTATGTTTGTTATTCAATCACGCTGCAAAAACTGAACCGATTTGGCTGAAATTTGGCACAGAGATAGATTATGATCTGGAATAGGACATAGGCTACTTTTTATTTTATCCCAGAAACCTCAATCCACGCGAACGAAGTCGCGGGTATCAGTTAGTCAGCTAGTTTATTATAAATCAACCCCTAACATGTATATTTCATTTAAGTAACTTTGCAAAACAGCAGTAATATTAAAAAAAAAATAACTTAAATAAGTTAATTGCTATACCTACTTTTAAAAATTAACCTCTACTTTTTCTAAGATATTTATTTTTATATATATTATATTCTTGCAATTCACGAGGGTGCGTGAGCTCTGCTTGTGGTTACATCGTGTACATGCACATTGTGTAAGTGTGCGTGCCTGCCAGGAGCTTAGGTGGCAGCAGTCAGGCGCGGGTAAGCTCTCGCTCCCACTTATATAGATACGACACACACACAACTATGAGCCACGCGCCCTCGTGAATTGCAAGAACTATGCCGTAAGTTATTGTCGTGATAACAGAATCATAATATAATCATAATAAGTGTTTTTGGCAACTAACATTGTATCAGCAACATCGGCAACAAAGAGCAACTTAAAACACTTAATGCAACTTGTACACTTATACCAGTTTGGGAGATGTCATTCAGCCAAGTGTGAACTAGTCGTAACACATTGTGCAACTTAGATTACGCACTGCGTATAATTAACTGATTTGCTTTTAAAAATTAGCACCTTAGATTTTATAGGCAAAACTAAAACCAACAAAAGGACAACTTGCTTTTTTCTAATGACGGTACAATCCTAGTTAAATATTGGGACGAATAGTCTTTTTTACAACTAACATTTTTGTCAGTAGCAAAATAGGTACTACTTGCATCAGTTTGTGACTGACAGCGCAATGTGATGATCTAGTAACACATTGTGCAACTTTGACTATGCACTGCATGTAACTAACTGCCATGCTTTTAGAAGTAACTACTTACCTATGTTTCTTCCTAGATTATATTTTCTCTAACCGAAAATCCAATCCAAGGTTTCAATCTACTGGTTATTATTGACCGGTCAAACAATTAATATTCTTTGTAGTGACAAAGAATATGAATTAAATTTATATTATTATTGTAAAATAAAAAGTAAGAAATAGGTCACTCGCTTCTTCTTCCTCGTGGTATTGTATTCGCTTATTCTTCCTCGTAATATTGGGATCATAACGGGGCGAAAAGTGTTTTTAGCAACTAACATGTATCAGCAACATCGGCAACAAAGAGCAACTTAAAACACTTATCGCAACTTGCATCAGTTTGTGACTCACGCCACTCAGCGCAGTGTGAGCGTGTCGTAACACATTGCGCAACTTTGAATACGCACCGTCTATTAGCTTCGACATTGTATTTGAGATTTATCATTCTACTAGCCGACTTCGCGTCGCACCGCGGGCTTCGCACGGGTGGTTTTTAGCGATGGACAATTGCTCCTTATTAAAATTTAGATTATACATACTCGACTTCGTTCGCGTGGATTAAGGTTTTTTATTTCCGCGGGAATTCTCTTATTTTCCGGGGAAAAAGTAGCCTATTTGTTATTCCAGACTATAATCTATCTCTGTGCTAAATTTCAACCAAATCAGTTCTGTGGTTGCGGCGTGATTGAGTTACAAACATACATCCAATCTTTCGCATTAAAATATTATATATTATAATTATAATACCTAGCTTTTTCCTGCAGCTTCGCTCACGTTAAGTTCGATTTTTCCAACCCCTATTTTATCCCCTTAGGGGTGGAATTTTCAAGAAATACTGTTTACATAGCTTAGTTTTGTTACCTATTGTAAAAAATTTTTTTTGAAAAGAGCAACCGCCGAGTTTATTGCTGGCTCTTCTCGGCAGGAAGGGCATTCCGAACCAGTGCAGTGGTAGATTCATCGAAGATTCAAAAGCACTTGTAAAAGTTTATTTGGATAAAAAATATTTCTATTCTATTCTATTCTATTCTATTCATACATAGACTGCTGAAATCCTTACCCTTCCTGATGAAAATGTGTAAACGTAAACCTTCTCCGTAAAACATACAGTAGTATTATACCAAAGCCCGTATTGCATGCAGTGATTAAAAGTCGGGCAAATACCTACCTACTATCCATATTAATTACTATATTAAAAATGCACAATGAAGGCTAAAGCGCTGAATGATCGTGATGAAATTTGGCACAGCGATAGCTTGCATTCTGACGATTCATTGACGATTCAAAAGTGCTTGTAAAAGTTTATTTGAATAAAAAATATTTCTATTCTATTCTATTCTATTCTGGACACGGATATTGGATACTTTTTGTCCAAAGAAATGAATGATTTCTTACGGGATTTTCGCAAAATATACATTCACGTAAATGAACTCACTAGCATTTATTACATCGTTACTAACATTATAAAATGCGAAAAGTGTGTTTGTTCGTTGGTTGGTCCTTCAATAATGCAGCAACGGATCAAAGTGATTTTTAGCTTGGACAAAGTCGAGGACCTGGAGATTGACATCAGTATTACAAAAAAAATGAAAGTTCCCGCGGGATTTATAAGATCCAGACTCCATGTGGACAAATCCGTGGGCAAAAGCTATTATAAATAAGAAATTTTTGCCCGCGGCTTTGCTCACGTTAACGTCACGTGTTTTACCCCCTTAGGGGTCGAACATTCAAGAATGCTTTTCTAGCGCATGCCTGTACTTATGCCTTTCAGCACGATCGTCCAGTGACTTAAGCTTCACGTTAATACATCAGTCAGTCAGTCAGTCAGTCAGTCAGTCATTCATCTTCTCCTTTTATCTATTTAGAAGATTATAGTGTTAATAGAGCTTTGTTAGCCTAATTTTGCGATGTTGAGGATTCACTGAAAAAAAAAAAAAAGTTAGTCTCAAGTATTGAAATCTATATCTAAATATAATCAAAGGAAAACCTTTTATTATATTTAGAAATAGGTTTCAATATAATTCTTAACAGTGACTCAATAAATGTCAAAGTTCGCAGTAGATATAACTGCAATTCGATCAATATTATTTTTCACTAGAATACACCCAAGAGAATAAACCAGGCGCCTGTCTGTTATTAATACAAAAAGCAATAATTTTAAGCTTCTCTACCATTTATATAAAGAACAATAGATACCTATGATTATTAATAAATACACGTATCTACTATACGCATATAACAATACAAGATTCAATAATCGCGATAACAAAGACAGAACGTTATACAAAAACACCTACATTCACCCATACAGCGTAACAACAGCAAAGTACTCCAGCGAACATCAAAGTAAAATGACATAATAGGCGACTGACGCCCCTATATATATATACCACATACCATAGACTATAGAGCATAGGACTATAGACCGCGTTTCCATGCCCCACACATAGCGATGCAAGTAGTGTTTTAGTTTTGAACACCTCGCTGGCCATGCGGGATCGATTTCGGGCATGCGCAGTGGAAAACAACGCTTCCGACTCCCCCCTCCCCCCCAGCCTGAAGCTGAAACCCCCCTCTGCAACTGCACTTCAGTGCATCCAAGAACGCGGCTAAAAAAACTCCAAGAATAAAACGCAATACCGATTCTAAATTCAAACCGCGCTGTCACATGGCAATTTTTTTTTTTCTAAATTAAAACAATGTGCGCGAAGGCCTACTCCTCGACAGTGTAAAAACCCCGAGTGGACAAATTAAATCGATGCTTAAACAAACTATGAAGAGAAAAAAACGGGATGTATACCCTGGCAGCCAACTTTTATACATAAGACCGCACCTCGACAATATATGAGACACAATTAAAAATTAAAAAAAAAAACTCGAATATAATCACGGTTTATTAAGAATTTATATTGCAATATTTAATCACAAACCAAATAGTTGATAATTCACAAAATAATAATTAGTTTAAAGTTAAAACCCACCAATAAATGTATTTAAATTTCCCAATCAATACCAAAACCTTACGAACGAAAATTTTAGACTGATATTTAAATCCGAATAAACGTAGTAAATAAATGAAATTAAAAAAATTATAGCGTATTTACATTAGTTGACCATTTGAGAAAGTTTATATATAATATTATAGAAGCGTATTTATTGATAGAATAAATTATAATAATTAAATAAAAAAAAAAAAAACAACACATAGTGATATCAAACGCAATATATTGAAGATACAAATTAACCTGGGATCAGACATAGCCTTAAGTTTTTTGTACGACGGACGAACAATTTTGAGACTTGAGAATTTTTGCAGTGTGTAAAAAAATAAATTTAATGAAAAAGAAAATGGGTGAGCGTTGCGTCGACTGTGTGATTTATTATTAACCTAGTGTGTTATGGATAAGTTTGTGTGATCGTGCTCCAAGGTCCTTTAGGGCCCATGATGTTGAACATGTTTGATATGTGGAACTCTGTAAGCACGAAACTGGAGGCCCAGAGCAATGTGCAACAAAGTCAACAGCCACACACTTCAGGTGGGAGCATTAAAGGTAATTTCCACTTAAATTACGGGTTAGTCACTTCGTTTTACGAGAGTAGTGAAATATATCGAATGCTATACTTACGTAGAGTAGAAGAAATTGTAAATTTAATTACTGAAATTTGAGTAAATGACTAGTGACCGACCCTTACCATCATCACCGAAAACGACTAGACATCACCCATTATCAAGTACTATTTATAAAGTCATCACTCAACCCATCACTGTCTCTTGATTGGGCACAGTTCTCTTCTCGAATGATAAGAGTTTAGGCCATAATTCACCACTCTGGCCAAGTGCGGATTGGCAGATTTCACACACTTTTGAGAACATTATGGAGAACTCTCGAAAAATTCATAACCATTGTTATTTTCTAAATAATTGTGAAATAAACTCAGACAAAATATCGATTGCAAACAATTTTATCAAAAATTACTCTTACTTTTTTAATATAAACAAATGTTCATAGTTATATAAATATGGTTGTATATTTTACATTTAAATTGGTTCATCTTTACATATGTGATAGCAGGTTAATACAGTAAAAATTCAGTCTAAATCAACTAAATTAAGGATGGCGAAAATCTTGAAAATATACAAAAAATCTAAATACATAAAGAGAATATATGTTGCAAACACAATTGGTTATCTCAATGAATGATAAATAATATGAATGAATAAATAGCAAACCAAGAATCCTATAGAGATAATTGCGTGAGCGATCTCACATAAATAACACTTCTAGAAAGTTCCAAAAACACTTCCTTTCCGGTATATTAATACACACATAATTGTTTCTCATTTCATAGTTACGCAATTGAAAGCTGCACGCCTAAAGAAAGTTGCCCAATTAAAATTCGGTAACAGTTACCGCCTGGCCGTTATTTCCATCTCTTTCATTATGATTATATAATCGCATCGTTAAAAAATAACAAACGCAATTATAACGTTATTTATTAGATGAATATATTTATGACCGTGGGCTATCGTCAATTTATTTGTACATATTTTTTAATTTATTTATTACCAGATAGGCCCTTAGAGTCACGACTTCTCGAATGTTGTATGTTGAATGGTGAATTCGTGTGTGGTATTACAGGAATGACTGAACAAAAACGTTAAGCTTCATCCGCTAAAAACGGGATATAATAAGTCGACCAACAAAATTTATTTTTTGGCATCAAAACCTAGCTTCTAATTTAATAACTCAGCAACGGGAAAATGATGAAGCTTCTAATATACTAACTCGGCTTCTTCACAATGGCCACAAAATATTCCAAAGAAAGCATCAAATAAAGAGCCACTATTTTTATTATTGTCCACTGCCACTGCACGATTTGATGCGAGTGAGATGGATACGACTGGCCATTTGCACGATCTCGTTGGTGCGAGTGAGACGGATGCGACTGGCAATTTGCACGATCTCGTTGGTTATGGCTATTTGCACCAATCAGAGAGCGCCATTCAAAACATGCATTTGTTTTTTTTGTTGTTCTGTTGTTAGTGTGTTAATATTGCAATTATTTTTGTATAATTTTTTCTTTAAACTAAAGTTAGGTTAGGTTAGGGTTATACATGAATATTCAGGTGCCCGGCCGAAGGCCGGGCACTTAGGTTCTTTTGGGATCGTAAACCTACCTAAAACTAAAAAAAAAGTTGAAAAAAATTTGATTTTTTTTTTTTTCAAAAATGTTATAATGTTATGTGTAGGTATTTATCTTGAGTTAAATTTAAAAACAATCATTTTTTTAATTTCATTTTATCAAAAAAAAAACGTTTTTTTATTTAGTTAGAAACATTTTTTTATTTCATTTTTCTCACAAAAAAAAAAAAAAAATTAAAAATGTGGTTGAAGATTTGGTGTATTATTTGATGCTAATATTTAAGTATTTTAGGAGTTCACGGTTTGAAGCTAAGTTATAAATATAGATGCTAAAATTATATTTTTTAGAGGCTCACTAGTTGAAGCTGACTTAGTAATTTAGAAGCCAATAATGGTATTAAATAGAAGCTCGTTTAATTACATGCCGCTAAAAACTAATAAAAAAAAGCTTTTTCTTTTACGCTCCTCATTTGTCAAGTACGATTTCAAAAAAGTCATCATCTCAATTCATCGCCATTCCACTTCAGGGGCCTAATTCTGTAACTCAGTCTATCAAAAAATGAAAGCCACTGACATATATTTTTTATCCATTGAAGGTTTACTATGAAATAGTAAATGACATTTCTCTTCAAACCTTCCATGGATAAAAAATATGTCAGTGGCTTTCATTTTTTGATAGGCAACGAGTTACAGAATCAGGGAGCAGGTCAGAAGTCTCTTCTCAGAATGAGGAGGGTGTAGGCCCTAATTCACAACGTTGGCCAAGTGCGGATTACGCACCTTCGAAAACATGATGGCGAACTCTCAGGCATGTAGGTTTTCTCACGATATTTCCTTCACCGATAAAGCGAGTGATATTTGGTTGTATAAAATGCTCATAATGCCGAAAAGTTACGAGATGCGAGGCCTAAACCTTAACTACTGGACTATCTTCGCTGTTAATGCAACGTGAATTATAAAACGGAAAGTATGTGACATAACTTATTTTTCTAAATAAATTTTATTCAGAACTGTTTTATATTAACGTAATAAATAATCATAATGCAAACTAATATTATAAATGCGAAAGTATATCTGTCTGTCGGTCTGTTTATTACGCTTTCACCCCTAATCCGCCGAACCAATTTTGATGTAATTTTGGTAGAGATTGGACTTTGGAGAAAGACAAAGGCTGCCATTTTCACAAAAATTTAACTTGAAGCGGGTGAAATAGGGGAATCTTATGTTAAGGGGATAAACACTTATTTCTTTTATGTTTTATCTTCTTTTATAATATGCTCTACTGTATACTTTATATTCACATAAAAATATAGTAGACTTTATTTTTCACCTATTTTTTTATTTCGCCTATTGAGATAATTTTGCTTACTGTCTTTTAATTTACAATATTATATTTTTGTTAGTAGAAATAGAAATTAGAATTAATTGTTAAAATTAATTCAATTCAATTCCCAATCAGTGGCTTTCAGGCGTGGCTAAAATTAAAACGATCAAAATTAATGGATCCAATTTTTTAAATGTCATTCACAGAGTAATAACCTGCTTGTTTACGCACTTTCATTTGCGATTCGAAATTTAAATAAAAAAAACACACAATAAAGGACAATTATTTCGGTTGGCATTTAAACACGTCAAGAAAGCACCGCTACGAAATCTGGTTTCTTTTTTTATAACACGTTATCTTGCGTAACATAAGGTGGAGCGGTATTACTGAAGGCAACCAGTTTGTACAGTTGTGCGTTCGGTTTTGTTCGTGAGTCGAAATTGGACTAGTCTTTGCCCCTTTCAATTAAAAAAGTTGCGACGTTCTTCTGTCATTTGTAATAACGGGACCGCCATTTTGTTTAGTACGGCTTGCATTGAATAATGAATACAGCGGCATTTTAGAATACCCAGACAACCGTCTAATCTTATTTAGTCTCAACAGGCAGGATATTATAGTGTTTAACATAGTCAGCATCATATTTTTAAGCTATTGCATAGCTTCTATCGCGGGCCAGCGTGGAGACCGAATCCAGAAATACCGTAACGAAAATAACCTGACACGGGACTCCTCTACGGTGAGCCGCTAGATGGCGTTGATAAAAAATGCTATGCAATAGCTTTACCGCGGCAGTCCCCGAGTGCCACATGTATTTTTTTTTTTAAACTACGATCAGGTAGGGTGGTAACTAGCCACGGCCAAAGCCTACCACCAGACCAGACCAGAGACAATTCAGAAATTAAAAATTCCCAAATTGCTCGCCGGGAATCGAACCCGAGACCTCCCAGTTATAAAATCACAGCGTTCACCACTGCGCCAGGGAGGTCGTCATAGGAGATTTATAAAATGGAATGGAGAACTAAAATTCAAATTCTTGTTACAGACTGATACTTATAGGTGTACTTAAAGAAAACATGCTGATTTGAAAATTCACATTTTTTTGTAACAAAATAGTGTCCGGACGTAACTTGATACCCACCATTAGCTGAATAGGTAATACTCGGCATTTTCTACGTCAACAATTTTTGAAATATTTTCTGATTGACTGATGATTTGTCAAGCACTATTTTTACCTAGCCGCAAATTGCTGATTAAATATAATCATTTTAATAAAAAATAATTTGATGCTGAAACACATTTTTTAGGATATTGACCTCTTAAAATTCAGATTGAAGGACAAACTAACACAGTTTCGCATTTATAATATTAGTATAACCTGATCACATTATCTATGCTTCTAGAATTTATAAATGCGAAAGTGTGTTGGTTTGTCCTTCAATCAACGCAGGGCGATATAGGCATAGCAGATAATAATGTGACCGGATTGTATGCCAGGATCACATATGTATGTCAGTCAATTGCTGAAATAAACTACATACAATATTATATAAACCAAGTGTACTAGGCTCTCATAAACATATGCAGTCCAAAGTTACGCAATTCATTATCTATCTTCCTTTGTTAACGAACGCAACTTATCATATTTAAACCACAGAATAGAACATCACTCTAGTACCACAGAATATAGACCTAATAATAAAACTCAAGGTAAACATTATAGTAGAATATTTTGTTTATATCTACAGTATTATATTGTGTTTATGTTAATTCATCAAAACAGGTGTTTTACGTTTGTGGCCTGTATTTCTTAGGGAAATTGTGACAACAATATTTCTAAACTTGTTTTCAGTATGTATGTCAAAAGGGTGCCAAAAACTATGTTACTTAGTTTAGGAATCATTGTTGTTGTACAATATATCATTTTCATCATACCTATTCGAAAAACGAATGTTGGCTTCAAGGGATAGCGGGAACAAAATTTAATTTTTAGGCCCATGGGAGTTTTCATTTCTCTCTTCTGATTGGTCCGCGTTCGTGCTTTAGTATGTGTTTATTTCTATTTCGTTGCAGAAACCTGTCGATCGTTCATTCCGTTCGAAATTCAAAAATGTTTGAGAAGCCGTTTACTCCTCGCTTTTTCTCATAGGTTATGATGAAAAATAGTGTGTGTGTCACTCGGGGACAAAATATTTTGTCCTCGGGCGGCGTATATTGAATTCCTCGCTACGCTCAGGATTCTACTATAGAATCCTTCACTTCGCTCTGAATCCAAAATAACGCCCTCGGGGAATAAAAAATTACTTTGGCCCCATATAACACAAATAACTACATATTGTAATTTTTTGAAGAAAGCCCATACAAGTTCTAAGTATGAAGGCTTTATGAAGGTACATAAGTTATGCAATAAAACAAAATAGGTAGGTACATAGAGCAATGATAGTTGATTTCACATCGACGGTCTTACTGCTTAAGGAAAATTTGTTTGTTTATTTAGAAAGATTCTGTTTTACCTGTTCTAAAGCTATGACTAACATTGCTTCGTAAAAATTACGTTCGCTAATTGCTTGTTATTGCGTGATTTATAAATTGATTCGGCTAAAGTCTGCTAAAGTAGGTTACAATAACTGATTTTTTAAGCTATTTTCTATCTATTAAGCTAGCTTCTATCGCGGGCCAGCGTGGAGACCGAATCCAGAAATTCCGTACCTAACGAAAATAACCTGACACGGGACTCCTCTACGGTGAGCCGCTAGATGGCGTTGATAAAAAATGCTATGCAATAGCTTTACCGCGGCAGTCCCCGAGTGCCACACATCTTTTTTTTCAGGTTTTAAGTACACTTAACTTAACAAAGCGTAAGAAATTGCTTAAAAATTAAAGGAATATTGTCGAATATTGAAAAATTTTGCATAATTTTTAAATATAATAAAAATGAAATAATCTTTAATTGAAGAATTTAATTATTGACGTGTGACGTGCCTCTCATACCAGTATTAATTTCAGAGTTTACGATTGAAACTAGAGCCCTTATTGTTGCATATTAAACGAAATCTTATACTAGGTCACTAATAGTGTGACTACATAAATAAGTATATACTATATAATAGTGTAAGCATATAAAGACTACTAAAATTACCACATAACTATAAATACAAAATGTCACACGATAAGTTGTTACGAGAAAAAGTTGCCTGGCCAAGACCCATATAGTTAGTCACTTCGGAAAAAACTTAGATTCAACTTGAGAACGGGGTTTTAAATTGAAATAATTATTGTTTTTGTATTAATTTAAGAAGTACCTAAGCGTTTAACAGTGTCATAATTTAATTTAAAAGTAAAATAATTATTTAGTTTTATTTTAACTAAGGTCCTTTTTTATGAAAACTTTTTTCAGCTTATGAGAATGCTCTCGTTTCAAAATAATATTATGCGGCAGCGATTTAAAAAAAATTTGATTCCAATTTTTTTAAATTAATTGGAATCAAAATTCTATATCTAAATAGACTAAAATCTAAATAGACCCAATAATAATTGGTTCAAAAGAGAAGTTGGTTATATCCTCCAAGAAAGGGAACCATTCACAATGGAACGGAGAAGAAACTGTAAGACCTGTCAATTTAATTTAATTTAGCTGCATACAGACGAATCGAAACTAGATATATGTATTTTTACAGATTTCCGATACTAAACGTTAAATTTACTGTCAGTAGGTCAAATTTATTCCTTAGTCTAAATAAACTAGCCAGTCAGCCAAAAAGTAACTAAAATTCGCAACTAAAGTTTGTCTGCACAATCATACAGCTACCAGGGCCCCAAGTCTGCTATTTTACATGTCATTGTCATTGATCCGCAATACAATTATAACACAATTATCATTGGTCCAAAATTTCGTAGTCTACTAAATTCACAATGGTCGTTCGATTTCTTATAATTGGATTGTAATTTAATGATACCTCGGTATTGGAATTAGCTTAAAAAGCGTTTCCCGAAATGAGTTTCAAAAAAAACTACATATTAAAAACGTTTATTTAAGCTAGATTTAAAGCTAGATGTGTCAGTGGCAAACCATCGGAAAACAATTGTGACGCCATTGAATTAGTAGACTACCAAAATTGCTAAAAGTAGCAATTGGGATGTCATTGATAGGCAATGTAACTACAATTGCAATAGCAGACTTGGGCCCCAGGATCGCATAAGCATGTGACAGACCAACGTTAGTTTAGTACTAGCGAGAAAAAGTTGCCTGGCCAAGACCCATTTATACCCACAGCCGTATTCGTGCGACTCGTCTTGATACTAGCCTTCGCGGTTTATTGACATCTGTTGTGTGGCGGCCATTTTTATTGTGTTCTTCTTTCAAATAAATATATTTTTGTTAGCACGTTTAGGAGATGTTATGATGTGAACGCAGAGCGTTTATTCATATTTTATATCAAAAAATCGAAAAATTGATACATAAATAAGTTCGTACCGAATCTGAATCACAGTAATGGGCTTATATGTAAGTAGTTACGAATTTAAAAACACTTAAAAATTATTTTAGGAACAGCACGGCACTTTAGAAATGAAATCCATTTAGATTTTCAATATAAAAAAAGGAAAAATTCGTCAAAGGTTTTCGACTGCATTAAGATTACAATTTCTAATAAAAGTAGTCAAGCTTAGAGCCTAGATTCAAATTATTTAATGATGGACTGGCCTTATGACTACGTTTTTTTTTTAAATAAATGACTATACCAAGAAATTTAAAAAAAAATAACCTCATCAAAACAATTAATGAGATTCAAATCCTATGAAAAATTTGGTCAAGAACAAAATTAAATGTAATGTATGAACAAAATTTAAATTTTATGAATACTGGTATTTTTAATCCTTTTTTTAGCAAACCTTTGAGTAATTCGGCTGTTAAAGTATATATATTTATTAGTGATTCTCCCAAATTGGTACAGATATAGGTATAGTAGATTTTGTATAGTTAATTGTAACATTTTGTGTGTACCAATGGGGCTGACATAAAGGCCACCTTTAAAAGTCCCATATAAAATAATGAGAATAAAAAATAAAAAAATTAAATCTGCTTGTAAACTTTAACAGCCAGTATCAAAAACATCAATCGCAGTTCACATGTTTATGTATGCACATGCGTGGAGCATGCGCTCAGGTATTACTGACTGATATGATAATGTAAGCGTGTGTGAGTTCCATGCTGCGTTTGTATGTTGCCAATTTACTTGCCTAGACAAAAATCTATTACAAAACAGTAACGTATTTTTATTTTATTAAGTGGGAAGCTCACGTTGTATAAAATGTGAAATGAATACATTTTATTGTACACCACATTAGATAGAAACGTAAAAAATAAAATAAACCTAAAATAAATTATATAAATGAGAGCACAAATGGCGGCCTTGTTAATATATTTACTGGTACTAACTTAAATACCTATATTTTTTCAACATCGTATACCCCAATTAAGGGCTAAATCAACATGCAAATTACTACAAGTAATTAACAATAAAAAAACCATGATTTCTATGTTTACTTACTATATAAATTACACAAAACGGTACTGCAGGGACAGACAAGCCATAAACCAGTGTAAATGAAATGAAAATATTCGTAAACCAGTGTACCTAGAGATTTGGAAATTAGAACAGTATCCTTTAGTATCCTGGAGATGAAATTAAGAGGGATTTTCCCAAATTTAAGTAGGTATGTACATTGTATATAGTATTCTTTATTCTTTATTAGGTGAAGTATAAACATATTTTGACCGCGTGGATGAGTTGTGGGCTAGTTAATAAAAATAGGAACTGTTGATGATTCGATGCTCAATTCCTCACTTGTTACACTATTGTCCTACCCACTCCTAACACAAGCTTCCCGCTTATTGGGAAAGGAGGGAAGAACAAAATTTATCTTGGCTAATATAAAAAAACTAAGAAAACATCTCGTACATTGTATTCACAAATAAAGAATTTAATAAAGTAAAGACTCCTGATTTCTAAATATATAAAAGGAAAACGTGACTGAATGAATGACTGATCTATCAACGCACAGCTCAAACCATTAGACCAATCGAGCTGAAATTTGGCGTACAGATAGCTATTATGACGTAGGCATTCGCTAAGAAAGTATTTTTAAAAATTCAACCCCTAAGGGAGTAAAAAGGGCTTTGAAAAATCTTTAACGTGAGCGGGCAAAAGCTAGTCTATACTATCTATACTAATATTATAAATCTGAAGAGTTTGTTGGTTTGAACGCGCTAATCTCAGGAACTACTAGTTCGAATTGAAAAATTCTTTTTAAAAAGGCTTTAGGCTATATAACATCACGCCACAACCAATAGGAGCGAAGCATCAGTGAAAAATGTTGCAAAAACGGGGAAAAGTATCCATATTTAAAATATATTCTTTTACAAACTTCTTAATCGTGATCGTAATAACAGAAATTGACGCGGACGAAGTCGCGCGCAACAGCTAGTCTTCTACAAAATTAATCTTGTCTATAATTTCTGTGGTTAATGTTACTCGCGCTAGTAATGTCTCATTTTGAATGCAGCACACGCAACTACTCAAAACGTACGTCGAGTGCACGCGCTCGCATGCGTGTCGTTGCGTTTCGAGTGTGACGTCATCGCGATTTTGTAGTCTAATGTATATAGTAGCCTACAAGTATGGCGGATTTGTGGAGGACATTCTAGAAGCACGCGAGTCATTTTTTTTTAATCGATGACCTGTCGATGACAAGATAGTTCTTGTCTGCGCTCTTACCTGATGGTAAGTGACGATGGTAGCGGGCTAACTTGGAAGGGGTATAGCAGTAGATATAGGGTTCAATCCATACCCCTAATCGGTTTTTACACGCTAACGTGCCGGAACGTTGAATCGTTTGGCGGCACGTCTTTGCCGATAGAGTGGCAACTAGCCACGTCGGTAATAGTGTCTTAACAGCGCCGACCCTGGAGCCAAATCTTGTAATTTAGACCTAAGGCTAGACCTTGTAATCGCCGATATGAGAGCCGATAAATTGAGAAAATCAGATGCACAAGACCGGGCAAAGTGGGCATAAAATATTTCTATTTCTATTTCTAAGCAAGCCGGAAAGCGAACCCCACTTAGTGGGACAAAGCTTGGAAATCCTAGTTTATTTCCATTAGGTTATGGACCCAGGACGCTTCCACTGCAATTGTATTAGCGCACTTCACTAAACACTTAAAGGACAATAAATATCTAAGTACAGCCTCTAATCAACTTTCGAGTTCCAAGTATCTAAGATACCAGCCAAGGACATGGCTTGCGACCCGGTTTCGCTTATCAATATTATAAAAAGCGCCGTTGCCTTGGGGCGTTGCAAAATTACTAAAACGCCTGTCGCAACCGAACGGAAGGTCTGATTTCACTCCGCTGACACTATACTAATTGTTTTGCTAGGGTTCAACCGACAAAACAATGGAAAAGGAAGTATGTAAATTGTAAGTTCATCTGTCAGCTCGTAGATCCGAAACTCCGCATCAAATTTTGTTTTAGTGAACGCTAAACTTAACTTCGTTCGCGTGGATTAAGGTTTTTCAATTCTCTCTCATTTTCCGTGATAAAAAGCAAGGCTATGTAATCTAAATATATAAAAGGCAAAGGTGACTGACTGACTGACTGACTGACTGACTGATGTATCAACGCACAGCTCTAACCACTGGAGCGATCGAGCTGAAATTTGGTATACAGGTAGCTGTTAGGACGTAGACATCCGCTAAGAAAGGATTTTGGAAAATTTCAACCCCAAGAGGGTTAAATCGACCCTAACGTGAGCGAAGCCGCGGGTTAAAGCTAGTTATAAAAATAGTTCTAATAATAAATTACGTGAATAGTGATTTATTAGTTGATGCCTGCGACTTCATTCGCGTGGATTAAGGTTTTAAGGAACTCTCTCATTTTCCGTGATAAAAAGTAGCCTATGTGTTATTGCAGCTTATAATCTATCTCTGTGCCTTTCAGCTGAATCGATTCAGTAGTTGCGGCGTGATTGAGTAACAAACATCCATCCATCTACCCATCCATCCATACATACATCCAAACTTTTGGATTTATAATATTATAATAGAATTAAAGCTGAACTTGACTAATAGGCACGATGGCGAATAGAAACCGATCAGGGGTATGGGTTGAATGCACACTGTCATACCCCTTCCAAGTTAGCTCGCTACCAGGGCCCCAAGTCTGCTATTTTACATGTCATTGTCATTGATCCGCAATACAATTACAATACAATTATCATTGGTCCAAAATTTCGTAGTCTACTAAATTCACAATGGTCGTTTGATTTCTTATAATTGGATTGTAATTCAATCATACCTCGGTATTGCCATTAGCTTAAAAAGCGTTTGCCGAAATGAGTTTCAAAAAAAACTACATATTAAAAACGTTTATTTAAGCTAGATTCAAAGCTAGATGTGTCAGTGGCAAACCATCGGAAAACAATTGTGACGCCATTGAATTAGTAGACTACCAAAATTGCTAAAAGTAGCAATTGGGATGTCATTGATAGACAATTGATCTACAATTGCAATAGCAGACTTGGGCCCCAGGGGTATGGGTTGAATGCACACTGTCATACCCCTTCCAAGTTAGCTCGCTACCAGTGCAACGTCACTTACCATCAGATGAGAGCGCAGTCAATGACTATCTTGTCATTCAATAAAAAAAATTTGCTCTTTTTAAAACAAAAATTCAAAATATCACTAAACTAAACTTGCTTAGCTAAGGTTAACCAATTCACTTTAACACTGGCATTTTAGATTTATAAAAAAAAGTTCGTGAACGTACCTATCAGCAACTCTGTGTTAACCAACACTTAAACTAAATTAAGAATAATTTTACAAATTGGTTACATCCTTGCTTAGTCAAATTATTGCTAATAATTTCAACACGTCATTAACCGTAATGAGTCGTATAAAATATAAATCGTTAAATCCAAAAAAATAATGTTATGCATTACAAAATATAATATAAACGTAAAAATTCTTTTTACGAAACCGACTTCAAACGCCACTACAAAGTGTATCAATTGTGCCTATAAAGTTTAAAGAGTTCCCTCGATTTCTCCAGGATCCCATCATCAGATCCTGACCTGATGACAATGGGACCACCTGGGAAGTATACCCTTTCAGACAAAAAAAGAATTTTCCAAATCGGTCCAGGCGTCTTCGAGTAAAAAAAAGATTCGGACGAATTTTCTCAGAAGAAGGTTCTCATTCTTCTTTTTTGGAAGTCGGTTAAAAACTAAAGTACACAACAATTGTAAACATTAAACATACAAATTAAGTAAATACATATTATAAATAACAATTCCATAAAATATAAATTTTTTTTCGAGCAGAGAGAGCAGAAATGGTGCGATACGATTCGCAAACCCCATGCGTCTAGCGTTCGAAATTCAATTCAAATTTCGAAATTCGCGACAGGATAGCTGCGCCCGTCTCAATTAAAACTATACTTTATTGTGATGGTGTTCTAAAAATAGCTCTAAAGTGAAAGTGGTAAGGTTGTTTTCGGACTGAACCACGCGACGGCTTGAAGCCAACTCAAAAGTGTGTCACAGAGTTGAACAGCACCGCAAGGCCGGTCTATCTATGAACGCGCGAAGTACGGATGTACGACCCTTGCTTGCGTCTCTATCATTTATTTAAATCGTTCTATGCGTGTTCCATGTTTAAAATTGCTGTGACGTTTGGGCTGTGTTGCCATCTTAGGTTTATGTGGTGTTGCCATCTTATAATTTTAGGGAGGGGACTAGACAGAGTTAAAACGAGACAGATTTGTAACAGGACATAATATTATTTGTGCCCCTTTTTATCTCTCAACTCTTAAGTCTGAGACAGGGCAAGCACTTGATCTCAGCTCAGTAAACCACTCAGCGTACAGGCTTTCTGGGTGGTGTCACTGACATGTTGTTATTGTAAATGTTACGTTAGTAGAGTAAAGTCTGTACAAAACAAGAGTCATGCTCAAAAATACAGCTCTTAGTTTGTCGCCGACTCAAAATTAGTTACTTACATTAGTTTAGGAGCATAGTTAGTAAGACTAATTAGTCTTACTAACTAATCTAAAAAACTAAAAATAAAATATTAATCTAATTAGATTAATATTTTATTTTTCTCTTTTTAGTTGCTTCATTGCATTGCATTGTTGCATTTTCGGCCCGACCCGGATATCGAACCCGGTATTGGGTTTTCTATCAGTACTAGCCCGGAGTTAGGAAGTCAGTGGTGAGTCACCCCCGTGCCTCGGAGAGCACGTAAAGCCGTCGGTCCTGCGCCTGATCTCTTTCCGGTCGTGTCGGATTTTCCGCCCCATCGGACTATGAGAGTGAGGGAATAGATAGTGCACCAGTGTTTGCGCAATCTCCCGAGCATATTGCTAATCTCTGTGGAGATTGGCCGCCGTGGCCGAATTCGGTCGGGAGGACATTATTATTTTTTATTATTATTATTATTACTTAGTAGCACAGAATAGATGATAGCAATGACGTAGTAGTAGTAACTACTATTATATAATATTAAATTAGTTCCATTATGTTGTAGCTAGTTGCACAATTTCTTCGCGTTTGCCTTGAATTTTTATCGGTATTGTCTGTAAGATAATTTCTATTTCTTTTATTATTATGTCGCTTTAACGCTTAAATAAAAATGATGAAATTAATTTAGTGCAAAAAAATCTTCGGCGAAGGAAACGAGGTTTGTGACACTGCGTGACCTACAAAATGCTTTTTTACCGACTCCAAAACTTCGTCGGAATCTGTTTTTTACGTATGTTCCCCGATTACTCGAAGACGCGCGGACCGATTTGGAAAATTCTTTTTTTCGTTTGAAAGGGTATACTTCCCAGGTGGTCCCATTGTCATCAGGTCAGGATCTGATGATGGGATCTTGGAGCAATCGAGGGAATTCTTCAAATTTTATAGGCACAATTGATATTATGATATACTAGCTTTAACCCGCGGCTTCGCTCACGTTAGGTTCGATTTTTTAACCCCCTATTTAACCCTCTTGGGGTTGAAATTTTCCAAAATCCTTTCTTAGCGGATGTCTACGTCCTAACAGCTACCTGTATGCCAAATTTCAGCTCGATCGGTCCAGTGGTTAGAGCTGTGCGTTGATAGATCAGTCAGTCAGTCAGTCAGTCAGTCAGTCAGTCAGTCAGTCAGTCAGTCAGTCAGTCAGTCTGTCAGTCAGTCAGTCACCTTTGCCTTTTATATATTTAGATTAACGTTTACGTTTTTATATGGAGAAAAGACCGCCCGCATTTCTTCCTAAGTTGTTTTATAAACTTAAAATAAAGGTTTTTAATGTTATAATTCAATGTAATTTTTCTTTTTTTAATATCTTAACTAGTCTCGAAAATATAGAGCTTTTAAGTTTCCTGTTAGAAAGCGAGAGCGCTATTGCAACATGACGTCACGATTCAGTAGCTCCATACGCTCTCCATAGAAAATATCGTTTTAGAAAGAGACGGATACAGTCGCATTAAAACAGCTTATAACTTATTTGTTTATTGACCGATTTATTTTCTGTTTTTACAAATGTTATTCTTATATAATGTTATTTTTGATTGTAATCAATGAATACCCGCATTTTGACACCAAATAGCCAATTTCACTTGTACCTTTTCCTGGTAATTTGGAAAGTTATTGACTAGAATTCTGTCACGTTGGCTTCAAATCGAGTGAAACTCATGTAAAAAGGTTCGTAATGATAGTACGAGTATTATTTCAAGGTACGTGTCCATTTATTTTGTTGCATTGTGGTCGATAATAAAATAATGAGATAGGTATAGACTATAGTACCTAGCTATGTTTCTAAATTTAATTTATCGATCTGTTGACATAATTTGTTCCATACAACTCTTTATAAGAAAGTTTTAATGTAAAGGTTAGATAACAAGGTTAATTTGCAAGATATTTTATTTTAATCATTTATTAAAAAAATACATTAAACTGCATCGAAATGTAACGCTTAGAACAGAAGTTTCTAAGAAGGTTCCGTTCCAAACGTAAACGCTTATTTCACGAAGTTCGGGCGCTTTACTTGTGGTTGTCGTGTACATGCACGTTGCGTAAGTGTGCGTGCCTGTCAGGAGCCTAGGCGGGAGCGGTCAGGCGCGAACAAGCTCTCGCTCACACTTATACAGATACTACACACACAACCATGAGCGACGAGCCCTAGTGAAATGAAAGAACTATACCTAATTGTTATTTACTGTACTGGTACTGATAATTACGTTTTTGATGGTTAATAGGTTTAAAGAAATTTTTATTTTCCAAAAGAACATTTTGCACACTTATAGAGAACTTAAAACTACTTACTTAAACTTACAAACATATGAAAAAACAAAAAATGGCGACTCCTAACAATAAAAATACTAAACACAATTTTTTTGAATATGCACTCTAAATTTTTTTTTAAAGTTACAAAATATTTTTGAGCTACAATCTCTTGAGGCAGACTATTATAATATGATCTATAATGACACCCTTTCATAGCACAGTACTTCGTCGCACTAACACGAGGATACTGCGAAGTCGGCCTTTAAAGGCTTGCTAAAAATAGCTTATCTCCGCGACGTCTATTGCGCTTCTAAGCCTTTTAGTTCGATGATTAAACTGCTAATAAATTAAACTATTATTGAAAAGGTATTTTTAAGAGAAGAGACTTTTAGTCTTAGAATGCTGTTCTATTGTTTTTTATAACAATAGAACAACAGCTATTTATATTCAGCTATAAAGCAACAAGTGCATAATAATATTTTTAATTATAATAAAGAAATTCATGATAGCGAAAAAAGTTTTTAAAAACTTTAAAAAAAAAATTAAGTATAAAAATTCACTTTCACTTTTATGACTTACTCTGATACGTCAAAAATACATTAGATAAGTTTCAGAAACACCAAAGTTACAAGATATTTAAAAAAAAGACGTGTGGCACTCGGGGACTGCCGCGGTAAAGCTATTGCATAGCATTTTTTATCAACGCCATCTAGCGGCTCACCGTAGAGGAGTCCCGTGTCAGGTTATTTTCGTTACGGAATTTCTGGATTCGGTCTCCACTCTGGCCCGCGATAGAAGCTATGCAATAGCTTAAAAAATTTTTTTTATTTGTTTTATTTTACTAAAGTATTACTCAAATTATTGAATTTTCTGAAGAGAACAAAGCAACCTTCTACCTTCTAATTCACTACACGGTTGAAAATTTGAAACGTCAAAGATTAATTTGAATTTAGAATCCAAGTTTGAACTACGCGCGAATAAAATCGAATCGCGTGCTAGTTCGACCTTCAGATTATTGTCTGAGGCCTAGGTATTCCTCAGAAGTCTTAATTATTATGACTAAAAAAATTATTTAGCAGCAATAATTTGATTGGATACAATGTAACTAATTATTACATTATGTATACATTAGGTGCAGTTTTTCTCAAGAGTATCCGAACGTGCTAGTTTTTTTAAGCTGTCCGTTAAAATTTCACTTCATAGCGGGAATAAAATTTATTAAGCTATTGCATAGCTTCTATCGCGGGCCAGCGTGGAGACCGAATCCAGAAATTTCGTGACGAAAATAACGACGGGACACGGGACTCCTCTACGGTGAGCCGCTAGGTGGCGCATTTTTTATCAACGCCATCTAGCGGTGAGCCGCTAGATGGCGTTGATAAAAAATGCTATGCAATAGCTTTACCGCGGCAGTCCCCGAGTGCCACACGTCTTTTTTTACATTAAAGTTATTTTAGAAATTAGAAATTTTTAAAGCTGAGCTGTCGGTGATTCAAAATTTATAATTATACGTAATACCTAATAAAAATATTTCACTGTGCAAGTATCCGAATTGGTACATTTTTTTTTTGTAAAGAAGAAATTCGAAATTCAACTGCAATGGAATTTGTACGGATTCGGTAAGTATGATGCCACAGAACCTTGAGAGTAATCTTTAAGGACCAAAGATGCAATACAATGCAATCGTATCGTACCCGGTTATTTTTAAAATATTATTATGATCATATTACAGTCCTTTATTATTGACTTGCTGATGCCCTTGACTTCGTTCACGTGGATTACTTTTTAAGAATCCAGTGGAAACTCTTTAATTTTCCAGGACAATAAGTAGCGAAAGGAAAGTCACTCTCCAGTCCCCTGATTCTGTAACTCAATGCCTATCAACGACGATAGGCATTTATATCCATTGCAGGTTTGAAGAGAAATGTCATTTACTATTTCATAGTAAACCTTCAATGGATAAAAAATATATGTCAGTGGCTCTCATTTTTTAAATAGGCACTGATTTACAGAATCAGCCCCCGTCCCCCAGCTCCTCAACTATACCCAACTATACTTGCAAATAAATCCTTTCTATTCTATTCTATTCTATTCTATTCTATTCTATTCTATTCTATTCTATTCTATTCAAGAAAAAATCACGTCGAGCTGGTGCTCTATTGCTGCGTGATCGAAGGACAAAACAACAAACAAACACCCTTTCCCATTAATTATAATATGTATTAGCATTAGCAAGGATTTTTAGTATTTACTTGTACGTATACTGATTAACAATATACTAATTTGTAATACTAAAAAGTAAAACTTTAATAAAATATGAATTCATGTAGCATGTAAAGTTTTTTTTTTTTTTAAACTCGGCTCTATAAATGAGAAAAAAAATCTGTTCATTTCATAGAGCGTATCACTAAAGCTTAGCACACATATTTATTTTTTTGTGATTCATTTTTCGGTACCATTTTTTTAAACACCTATTACAAAGTTCTATAAATGAGAATTAAAAAAAAACAGTTTATTTCAAAGAGCGTATCACTAAAGCTTAGCACACATATTTATTTTTTTGGGATCAATTCTTCGATATATTTTTTTAGATACTAATTGGAAGTGTTTAATTAAATGTTGGTGTAATTTTATGTTAAACAGTGTAAAAGCTGTTGCGTTCCATCAGTACTCCCGTGCTAAGATGCAATAAGTTATCAATTAAGTACATGTTAATTTTGACGCGCTTTGATTTATTATTAATAATTATAATAATTTATTTTACTATGGCGTGATCCTGCAACCTTGTGGAACATAAATATATTTTGATGAGAAGTTTGGTGAACGTGACTTAACTCAAGTTGGGATACTTTGTAACTTTAGAGCTAATTCTGTTTTTTTTTTTTTAATTTAGCAAATCATCGACGGTCAATGACCACGCAGCCTAGTCGATTGTTTTTGTTTTGATATACTAACTGGCTAAGGCATTTAGTTTATAGTTTTAGAAACCCTTCTAAATCGAGAGGAGACCAGTAGTTCTAGACTCTAGTGTATCCTGTGCGTTAGTCGGTCAATCAGTCTCAACTGATAAAGAATACGTATATTAAGAGATCTAAGGGTACTTACAGATAAACTTACGTTATACTAACAAAGAGCATAGTTAGTTTTCAAGACTCCTTTTTTTCCAAAACACGCCTCTCTGACTTTAAGGAGTTAAGTGTGTTTATTTAAATATCACTTTCTTTAAAGGTGAAGGAAATTATCGTGAGAAAACCTGAGAGTTCTTAATATTATTCTCAAAAGTGTGTGAAATCTGTCAATCGGCGCTTGGCAGTGTTTTGGACTATGACCTAAACTCTTCTTCAGCCAACGATGGGTTGAGATGAATTTAATGAAATAAATACTAACAAATAAACATCGACCATTAAAAACCATTAAAATACTAATCCTTCCGCAGTAAGATACACTTACAGTGTATCTACCTATATTATTATTTCTGAAACTTATTATAATTGTGGTAATTAGTGCTCATTTGTAACCTTAGTATCCACATAAAATAAGCGGATACAATGATTAAAAACGAAACATAATGCTTGCGTTTAATGCATTTTAGATGCATCTATCTCGTATCGATAGAGATATGGAAACACACGGTGGTATAATATGAGCGGGGACGCGGCGTGTGTATAAAATTAGAGCCTCAACAGCCTAACGGTCAAAGGTGCAAACTGAAAACTAAACGGTCAACGGTTCGATCCCCATACATTGCACTATTGTCGTACCCACTCCTGACTCAAGCTTTCAGCTTATTTGGAGAACAAAATATTAGTCATGTACAGCTTGGCTAATATTCTTTGAAATACAACACAATAGCTAATTGATTGCTATTGATTATTATATTCTTCTTTATCAACAGATAGACGTCCACTTTTAAACAAAGGTCTTTTGCATGGACGTTAGGCTTCGATTTTGCGTCGCCTGCATCCAACCTGCGACTCGTTTGATGTCGTAGGTCCACCTAGTAACCATTATTGGTACATATATCTAAATTATACTCAATCATTTTGAAAAACGCTAATAAGAGACGACAAATTATGGTTAAAATGTTTAAGTAAAAGAAGGTTAGTAAATAAAAGCGCCGTTTGCGCACCGAATTTGTCGTCGTATGTTCTCTCCACTGATTTTACTCATTAAATTCGCGTGACTGGGAAACACGGTGAAGGACTATGCCTACGAATTAGCAATACCTCATATAATTGCAGCTGTCTGCTGCAAAAATACAAATATGAAAAGAACCGGCCAAGTCGGTCCCGTATCTTCGTGCAAGATTTAAAGGACTTCACACACAGCAGCTATAATGTAAAGATGTATATTATAGCTCGATACATCTCATTACATCTTTCCATATAAATCGTCAGGAGACCACACACGACAGCTATAATGTATATTTTTACATCTTCGTATCTTAAAATACAGAGCGATACGAAAATATACATTTCTATTTCGATACATATCATTTTGAGACTTATACCAATGGAATGAAGGGAAAGATATATTACATTACCTGCTCTGTGGTGATAGGTTAAGATAATGTAAAGCTATACATCCCGGGATGTAATGTACATTAATATACATTATAGCTGCCGTGTGTGAAGTCCTTTACACTAGCTATACGACACGTAATATGCATTCGTATTTTATTTAAGATTAAGAAGCAAAAGTGTATTGTATGGAGAATTGGAAACCCTCTTTAATTTTTGACTTTATTGTACATATTTTCAATTATTTTAAGCATCATTCATTTTAAGTTCATGAGATACAGCCCGCTGACAGACGAAGAGAATAGTACTTCTACTCCTTTTTTGAAGTCAGTAAAAGTAAGCTACTAATATAATACTTTCCCTTTGTGCGCGAGAAAGTATCTTAATTTAACCTTTACGCTTTAGTTCCGGATCTCACTAATCAAAATCTATGAACCAATCATTCATTCGCTTATCATTTTATTAGATAATTATATGAATATGTTCGCACGTGATAATAATTTTTTTTAATGACATTAGCTACGCCGAACTTGGTTAATATTCTCCTCTCGATAGATTTTTGTACGGGTATAATTGAGGACTTGGAGAGTCAGAGAGATAGAGAAAAGAGAGTTCCCGCAGGTTTCTTAAAAATCTAACTCCACGTCTTAAAATCAACCTCTAATATTATATCGGTTCGATAGAAATAAATAAAATCATCTAAATGTCATCAAAACACTCGTATTCCCTGTGGGATTGTCTAAATTATTCTTATAGTGTGACGATCGCAATGACCTCTCATTGGCTGGTATTCTCCTGCTATTATCTTTTTTTTAGTCTATGACAAGATAGACATTGACTGCAATCTGACCTGATGGTAAGTGACGATGCAGTCTAAGATGGTAGAGGGCTAACGTGGAAGGGGTATGACAGTGTACATTCAACCCATACCCCGAATCGAAAATGCCATAAAATCAGCCAATCAGTGATGATTGCGATCGTCACATGGTAGCAATCATTTATAGACAATCCCACGGCTGTACATTTTCAATTCAATAGAAAACTTATTATAAATTATAATCATTACTGTCAATAAAAGGTTGCAATAAAGAAACAGTATTAGGTTTCGGAAGTAACCAACCCACTGTTATTTATTACTGAGTCCTAAATAAACAATAATAATAATTTATTAATAAACAAAGCATTTAAACACAGCTCTTAGTTAATAGTCGACTATCACCACGCCCTTACTTATCAACGGGTTTATTATCTAACAGTGAAAGTCTTGAATCACCTTTGCTTGCGTTCGAAAACCGAGTGACGAAATAATGCGGCCATCTTGTGTGTGTGAAAACTGGCGGCAAAAACTACGTAAAAACCGGCGCGTGTTGTTACGCGGTGTGCGCTTAGCTTTTGACCCAATGATCATAGACAACGCATTTTTTTTAAAGCAACAGTCTATTAATGTTATGCTGGGTTTACTTCAACTTTGACCCGTGGATCTCTACTAAAAATTACTTATATTACAGGGAGCAAAGTCATAGACAATTCGTATCTTTTTTGTCCGACTTATTTAAAGAAACAGTGAACAACTTAATTTCCATATCTGTTGGTTGGTTGTTGGTTTGTCCTTCAATCACGCCGCAGCGACTTAACCGATTTGGCTGAAAAGCCAAGAGATATACTTACTTATTAATATTATAGTCTGGCATAACACATTGGCTACTTTTTATCCCGGAAAATAAGAGAGTTTCCGCGGGAATAGGTATAATTTAAATTCGAAAGTGTATTTGTTTGATGGTTTGTCCTTCAGTCATACAGCAACGGAGTAACAAATCGACGTGATTTTCGCATGGATATAGTTACGGACCTGCCCTGGTAGCATGGGCGGGAGTAATTTTATCCCCGGGAAAAGGATAAAACGTTTATCCTCGCTTAGCTTTATCCACCCGTCGAGCATGGGCACAGCGGTGGAAATAACACTCAGTGGATATACCTACTTATAGAAATATACATCGCCTTCTCCTCTTTCGTCATGCTTAAGCATAGGGAAAAGATAATTTTATCCCCTGTCAGTGGATAAAATCGGGGGATAAAACTTTTATCTCCTGCCCATGCTACCAGTACCTACTGGAGAGCAACAGGTTTTTATCCAGGACAAAAAGAGGTTTCTCGCGGTATTTTGAACCTAACCCGACTAACTCCAGGCGGCCGAAGTTGGGGGGCAAAAGCTAAGTTGCTGATAAGGTCCCTCTATGCCAGTATCTGTACCGGAAATCAAACCTGCAGCCTACCTACCACAGGCAGGTGTATTAGATACTATACATAGGGAGGTAGTTAATAGGTATTTGACAAATTCAGCTGCTGCTTGTATTAATTAACCATATCGGATTATATCTACGTAATGTAATTTAAACGGTAAATCCTATTAATTGACCGAGCGAAGTAAGGGCTTTTTTATTGTATGAGAAAGGTGGAAATGGAAGGGAGAAAATGATGGAACCATTGATGACGTCTAGGTTGGAGCGCGCTTGCCTAGAAGATGGTATAATTATCCTACTAATCCTACTTATATTATAAATTCGAAAGTTTTTGAGGGTGGATGGATGTTTGTTACTCTTTTAAGCAAAAACTACTGGACGGATTTTGATGAAACTTCACAATGTTATAGTTTATACATTAGAACAACACTTAAAGTATGTTTTATCCTGGAAAATTAAAGAAAATCCTGCGGGAATTTAAACCCCTTAAACCACTCGGACGAAGTCGCGGACATCAGTTGTATTTTATAATTAAAATCTAATTGAGTTAAATTCAAAATTCAAAGTTATTTATTTCATGTAGGCCAACTTGTGGATCTTAGGACAAGTCGAAACTCTACCACCGGTTCGGAATGCTGATTCTGCTGAGAATATTTAAATCGTTGCAGAATTATCGGTTAGCTTATATTAACGACGTTAAATTATCATTTAGGTATGTTTGGTTTACATGACGCAACTATAGAGAAATTTAACACAAAAATAATAGCCAAGTTACAACAGATTATAAAATACCACGTAACGTTTAGGTAATTTTAATACTGTACGTGTATCCGAAAATGCACACACATGCAAACAAAATTCAACTTTCGAACGCGGGTGAAAGTTGCCAAATCGCCGCCGCGCCGCGCCGTGTTTCGAGAAAAACATTTTCGACAGCGGAAGTGTATCGTTCAGAAACTTAGGAAGTGGCGCTCTGACGTTCGAAATTCAATTATCGATGTGATAATCGATTTATAGTTTTATTCTATTTTCGAATCGATGAGAATTAATTGACCGCTCTCATGTTGCTAACACAGAAAAAATGTTTTTTTTTTTTTTGTAATGCGAGTTATTTAACTGTTGGCTTATTAATAACAATAATTAATTTGTCAACAAAATTGAGAAATAATATAATCCATAAATAAATATTTAAAATATGCAAAATATGCTTTTGCTTGTAAAAAAAAATTATAAATTACTAGCTGATACCCGCGACTTCGTTCGCGTGGATTGAGGTTTTTTATTCCCGAGGGAAGTCTTTAATTTTCCGGGATGAAAAGTAGGTACCCTATGTCCTATTACCGACCATAATCTATCTCTGTGCCAAATTTCAGCCAAAGCGGTTCAGTCGTTGCAACGTGATTGAGTAACAAACATACAAACTTTCGCATTTATAATATTAATATAATTAATAATTAATAGGATGAAATAGGATAGGATAGGATTGTAGAGAACTATTTTCAAGGTCAACCTAATGGTAAAGGTTTCAAGTGTTTTTTAAGAACGAGTAAACTTTATTTGCACAATGATTTTTTATTCTTACCATAAAATGAATTTAAAATTCAAATTCATGAATCAGTATCTAATTTTCAACTCCGAATTCGACATTCCAAAGCTAACAGAGTTATAAAACTTAAAAATGGAATCTGTTGGCTGAAACGCATGGGCTCGTTGCGTCAGGAAACGAAAAAAAAAGCGAAAGTAATGACTCAGGCTTTGATAATAAACTCTCGACTCAGGGATCGAGAAAGTAATTCTTATTTTGAAAGTTGTACTGGCACAAAATTTTTACGAAATCATACAATACGAAAGAGATAACACACATAAACGTCTTATGATAAAAAGAGACAACAGTAAACATACTTATTCGGAAGTAAATCAAGATAAATCACAATTGACAAAGTGATAACAGTTTCAAAACAAGCGTGACGATCAAACCAGAAAATGTAGAGCTTCTACTGTACCGGCCTGTTGTATAATCTATGTTTATTAACATAGGTCAAGTTACGTTTGACGCGCAATACGCTAAGGTTAAGCCGCACTAGCGACATGTCGCTCCAGAATAAGTAGACAAGTAAAATGTCGCATGCCCAAAGCTATGTTCTATATTTTTTCATTCATTGCTTATAAAAAAATGATTTGTGTTAAATAGCATCATTTTTTGTTTTATCAATTAAAACCAAGTTGAGATAAATTACTCAGGCGAAAACAGAAAAAAAAAACATTGTCACATTCATGAAAAAATCAATGAAATATTCCAACGCCGAACGACTCAGAATCTAGTACTGAACCCCTGGTTTCAGTTTTCGTTAGAATGTCCCTAAGACTGTAAATGTATTTATAAGATCAAAGGAAAATACATTTTTAATTACAAAAAATAGTTGTTCGTGTAAAATCACCATTAAAGAACGGCCGTAGACATGTTAATCTCTATCACTCGGGCGCGCCGTCGTTCGTCATCTGTCCCATTATAGACAAGTGGTTCATTCGCCAACTGTCACTGTCAGAAGTGACACATATTGACATCAAGCGACGGAAAAAAGCGCGGTTACGGCCCCTAACCAGGTTCTTGGTGAAAAGACTGCAACGCAAAAATCGTTTTCGTAATAAACGTTAATTGATCTAGACACTTGTATTTTGTGAATTCTGACACAATAAGAAATGTAATGTTCGAAGAAAACGTCTGCCCCATTTCAAAACCTAGTAAGTGTGATTGACAAAATTTTACAGGAGACCAAAAAACATATTTGTCGTAGCCCTTCTGAACTCTTCAGTACCTGTTGATAAATTAATGTTTCGTAAATAAACTACTTTGAAAGCTTTTATTGGGTACTAGCTGTTGCCCGTGACTTCGTCCGCGTCAATTTCTGTTATTATGATCGCGATTAAGAAGTTTTTAAAAGAATATATTTTAAGTATGGATAATTTTCCCCGTTTTTGCAACATTTTTCACTGATGCTTCGCTCCTATTGGTCGCAGCGTGATGTTATATAACCTAAAGCCTTCCTCGATAAATTGACTATCCAACACAAAAAGAATTTTTCAATTCGAACCAGTAGTTCCTGAGATTAGCGCGTTCAAACAAACAAACTCTTCAGCTTTAAATATTAGTATAGATATTTATTACTTCGCTAATCATCTACTCCAAAACATGTTTTTTTGGTCTCCTGTAAAATTTTGTGAAACACACTTACTAGGTTTTGAAATGGCAGTCGAAAAGTCCCCAGTCTTGTCGAACCCTAACGCTAAGATGGCGCATATGTTCGCGCGACGGAAACGACCGAAGTCCGCCGAGCGCGCTCGTAACTAGGTCAAACGCACACACGCACGCGGGAGCGATGTACGGGCACACACGCGCGGCGCATCGCGTTGCGATGTTGGGGATTCACTGAAAAAAAAAAACATGGCGTCTATGCTTTCGCGCGATGCGTATTTTCCCAGATGATTCGTATTATACAACCTGAGAGTGAAATGGGAACTAAAATTGAGATCTATGGTCTAAGTTTTTCATTTATTTATTGTTTTGTGACAGACAGTTAAATGGATTATTTTAGATACAATTTTAGAATAATGTTGATAGAGCTTTGACTAATCTATATATATAAAATTCAAAGTCCTGACTGACTGACTGACTGACTGACTGAGATATCAACGCACAGCCTAAACTACTGAAGTTAGAAACTTGAAATTTTTACAGTTGGTTCCTTTTATGACGTAGGCGCACACTAAGGAAGGATTATTGGAAATTCCACCCCTAAGGGGGTTAAATAGGGGTTTGAAAAATCGAACTTAACGTGAGCAAAGCCGCGAGCAAAAGCTAGTTATACTATGTGATACACTGAAAAAAAAAATTGAGTTTAAATTTGAGTATCAAAAGTGCAATCATATGAAAACAATAATAAGTTCCCACAGGATTTTTAAAACCTAACTCCATGCGGACGAAGTCGCGGGCTAAAACTAGTAAAATAAATAAAATGGGAAGGTGCGTGTACAAGTAAGTCATAAAAAGGAGGATAAAAGCAAGAAGTAGGTAGGTATGTACAGGCAGGTTGCGCAATGCAGTTTTTAGTGCGGTCACAAAGTTCTTTCGGATGACTCTGCTATTTGTATTGATATAGACTCAAATGCCTACTTACTCGTTAACTTTTTTTTTATTTGATGATAAGATAGTCCTTGACTGCGATCTCACCTGATAGTAAGTGTCGATTCAGTCTAAGATGGCAGCGGGCTAACTTTGAAGGGCAGTTTGCATTCAACCCATACTCCGAATCGGTTTCTACAATCTACACGTCATCGTGCCGGAACGCTAAGTCGCTTGGCGGCACGTCTTTGACGGTAGGGTGGTGACTAGCCACGGAGCCTCCCACCAGACTGGATCAGAGACAATTTAGAAATTATAAATTCCCAAATTGCCGGGAATCGAACCCGAGACCTCCCAGTTATAAGACCACAGCGCTCACCACTGCGCCAGGGAGGTCGTCAAAACATAACCCTTTTAGCTTCGTCGTGGTCGAGTAAAAAAAGACGCCATGACAGGTTAAAAAAAGCAACTTAATTAATAACCCTCAATAACAGACAGTGATTAAACATACGACATTGACCAATTTTAGTAACGTTAGGCCTAACCTAACCGTAAAACCCTAATTATGCAGATAGAATTCTAGCCTAGGCCTAGTGATGCGTTTCGATTGGTTTATCGATAAAAAGCTGACTTGTCGATGTTTTCAATCTACAGTAAATATTTTCCTCTAGGCATTATACAAATATTATCATTAAGTGTCATCACAGGCCTTGACGTCTATAATAGACGATTAGGCCACGGCTAGTTACCACCTTACCATCAAAGATGCCCCGCCAAGCGATTTAGCGTTTCGGCACGATGGCGTGGAGAAACAGACTGTAAGGGTTGAATTTACACTGCCATACCCGTTCCAAGTTAGTCCGCTACCATCTTTAACTGCATCGTCACTTACCATCAGGTGAGAACGCAATCAAAGGCTATCTTGTAAGTATTAGGTATTATTTTTTTTTAAATTTATGTCTTTGCCTATCGATCTCACAAATGATCGACATAGTTCCCAGCCCTTTAAGTACATAGTAGCCTCAGCAAAAATTTACATTCTACTCACAAACAGTCTATCTATTGAATAGCTAATTTCAACAAATACCACATCGCAGTGACTTCACATATAACTGTTTACGCGGTCATCAGGCCTAGTGTAATAGAATATGATAGAATAGAATAGAATAAGTATAGCTTAGTGGTTAAAACTTTTCTGGAGGTCCACGGTTCGATTCTATCCTTTCAGATTTATGTTTTTAACCCTTGACCCAAAAACGGCGGGATGTTATAAGTTTGACTTATCTCTCTCTCTCTCTCTCTCTCTCTCTCTCTCTCTCTCTCTCTCTGTGTGTGTGTGTGTGTATGTGCCTGTGGCATCGTAGGAGCCGGATGAACCGATTTTGATTTTGTTTTTTTTTTTGTTTGAAAGGTGAATTAGTCGGGAGTGTTCTTAGCTATGTGTGATGAAAATCGGTCCAAGATGGCCGCCGTCACAAAATGGCGGATTAAATATTTTTTCACAACTTCCTCAATATGGTTATCAAATGAAAGGGCTTGACTAGTAGAATACTAGTAGAATACACTATCATAAATTTAAAGTCCAAGATGGCCGCCACCACAAAATGGCGAATTACATTTTTTTTAATTTCACATATTGGGGGTGTTTCATATTTTCAATTTACACTTGTTTAAGCAATTAAACTTGCTTTAAGGGTTAAATAAAGTATCGTAGTGAAACAATATTTTAAATGCGATAGTGTATCTTTTGTTATCTTTTTGCAGCTCAGTCGTTTAGCCAATCCTGATGAAATTCGGCGCAGAGATAGCTCGAAGGAGACGGTCATGTGATACTTTTTAAACCGATAAAACAGTCTCTATGTGATGATTAAAGACAGGCAAAGACGCGGTCATCAGCTACTTCGCAAATATGATTCACCGATGAGTAAAAGCAAAGTAAAATACATAGCGTTTATTACATTGGGTGTTAGTACGCGAATGCATTGTATTTGTATGGAGCGTGGTCTAGTAAATACATAAATAATAGTGTATTGGCGTAGGTCAGTTACGCAGTTATTAGTTCACTACGATAATACTATATTTACATCGGATTTAATGTTTTCTTTACAAAATGTTTGTTCGTTTTCGTGCAACAAGAAATGTATAAGAATGAGAATGTGTATAAGAGCTTACTAACACTGAGAATGTTTATACCTAAGAGTCTATTCACACTGTAAATTGTATACGAGCTTATTCACACTGACAATATGTATAAGAGTCTACTGACACTGAGAATTGTATAAGAGTCTACTCACACTGAGAATTGTATAAGAGTCTACACACAGTGAGAATTGTATAAGAACTTACTCACACTGAGAATGTGTATAAGAGCCTACTCACACCAAAACTATGCATAACAGCTTACTCACACTAAGAGTGTGTATAAGAGCCTACACACACTAAGAGTGTGTATAAGAGCTTAATTACACTAAGAGTGTGTATAAGAGCCTACTTACTCTGAGAATGTGAATAAGAGCCTTCTAACACTGAGGATTTGTATAAAAAGCCTTCAAACACTGAGGATTGCTACTAGAACGAACTACTTATAATACTGTACTACTGTATTGCGTATGTATTTATCTATTCTTTCTGTGCCAGTTAGTAGCATTCTAACAGCTGTTGAGTGTGTCAACTGATATAAGTAACGGTTGAATCTTGCATCTGGCTGCGAGTAGGTCTTAATGCATCAATTGGACCACTTCTAATGATGCCAATGTGTCAATGCGCTGAGAACGTGGTGTAGTGTTGGAGTTTATCTATAATCCGCCCCATACAAACGAAGTTTGGCTCGCATTTCAATTATACGTATATTAATCAAGTAGCTTTTTCGCGGCTTCGCTTCGATTTTTCCAATCCCTCTTTTACCTTCTTAGGGGTTGAATTTTCAAAAATTTTTTCTTAGCGGATGCCTACGTCATAGCTACCTGTATGCCAAATAGCCCGATCCATCTAGTGATTTCAGCTGTGCGTTGATAGATTAGTCAGCCAGTCAGTCAGTCACCTTTTTCCTTTTTTTTTTTATTCGATGACAAGATAGCCCTTGATTGCGATCTCACCTGATGGTAAGTGACGATGCAGTCTAAGATGGTGCGAGCTAACTTAGAAGGGGTATAGCAGTGTAAATTCAACCAATACCCCTAATCGGTTTCTACACGCCATCGTGCCGGAACGCTAAATCGCTTGGCCTTTATACATATATTTAGACTAGTTGATTCCCTTTAATATATATTTAGAAGACTAGTTGATGACCGCGGCTTGGATCGTTTGAATTTAGTTTTTAAAAATCCCGCGTGAACTCTGATTTTCCGGGATACAAAGTTGTCTATGTCACTCTCCCGGTCCTCAACTATGCCCAATGCCCATGCAAAAAATCACGTCGATCCGTTGCTTTGTTGTGGCTTGACTGAAGGACAAACCAACAAACAAACACACTTTTGCATTTATAATATTAGCAAGGATCAACTCAATGAAGTTTGGTGGCTGCGCTGAAGAATTTCACAAAAATATGTTGTTTCCCACCGCACTATAACGCTTAGAACAGCAGTTTCTAACAAAGTTCTGCTTCAAAAAAGCTTCAGATACTATACTTTACAAGATAATTATGAGTAAGTACAATAATCAATTAATTCGCATATACTAGTACTATCTAGTACTTTTCTTATATTTTTAGCGAGCAAACGAGCAGGCGGGTCACCTGATGAATGAATGAATTAATGGATGGCTGGATGAATGAATGAATGAATGAGTTTGTTGGTCCGCCCCTTGAATAACCCCATGTTGTAATTTATGCTTGCTACCACCATTTTTCCAGTTACATTTTATACCTATGTAACTGCATATAATTTTGTACATTATTGTTCAGAAACATTCCTACTAAATGGGGCTGGTTGTTGTAGTTATTTTACGGCTAGAGGCTGTGGAGTTGTTGTAAAGTCCGACATGGCTATTCGTGTTTTATGACTATTAGTCATTCAACTAACATTTGAGAGGTTGAAGACCATTTAAGAGCAATCTTCAAAAACATAACTGAATGCAATTGTCTAGTATGCTAATAGGACATGCAAAATGGCGGCCGCGTACCTACTAACTGTACTAACTCATTTTAACTCGACTTTTAACCGAGAAGTATGTATAAAACTAGCTTTTGCCCCCGCGATTTCGTCCGCGTGGAATTAAATTTTGGGGTGGAATTTTCAAAAACTGTGACATACGTACATCTTTATTTTTAACTGAAAGCTCTAATACCAACTTTGATGGAAACAGCTTGAAAAATGACGGAGTTTCATGTAAACTTCCATCCCCTATTTAAACACCTTAGGGGTGGAATTTCCAATAATCCTTTCTTAGTGTGCGCCTACGTCATAAAAGGAACCAACTGTAAAAATTTCAAGTTTCTAACTTCAGTAGTTTAGGCTGTGCGTTGATATCTCAGTCAATCAGTCAGTCAGTCAGGACTTTGAATTTTATATATATAGATGATGCCCGCGACTTTGTCCGCTTGGATTAAGGTTTTATTAACTCCTGTGGGACCTCTCTTATTTTCCTCATATTGGGTATGACTATGAGCTATCTGCATTCAAAATTTCAGCCAAATCAGTTCATTTGTTGCGGCATGAAGGACCAACACACACAGATTCAAACCCACACACACATACACACACAAAGTTAGGTTTTGAAAAACTGATTTTCCGGGATGAAAGATAGGTATCAAGCCTCAATAGCGCAAAAGGTGGGGACTGAAAACTGAAAGGTCGCAGGTTCGAACCCCACCCTTTGTACATACTCTTAAACACAAGCTTTACGCTTATTTGGAGCTTGGCTAATATTTTTTTTTTTGAAGAAAGAGATAGACTTACGAAATATTTATATAGGTATTTAAAGACGTATTTACTTCATGATGTAGTATGATGTAGGTCAAAAATATTTTAGCCCCTTTCAAATATAATTAACGTAAAAATGTTAAATAAATTTCAAAGCTTTACAGAATAAATTTTTTTTTCAAGCCAGCAGCATTCCCTTTTCAGTCATTTTTAACAAGTACCTACTTACTGAAACTGAAACTATACATTTTAAAGAACCTACTGTTATTTTCTTACTCATCCTATAAAGAGATAAGTTTGTATAATTAGTTACGTAATATTTATAAAGTAGGCACCTATAATTATGTACTTTACATTAAAAACCGAGCATTAAGCATGATATAGGTCAAAAATAATTTAGCCCCTTTCAAATCTAATCAACGTAAAAATAAAAAAAAATATAAAAAGTTTAAAAACGTCATAGAGTAAAAGATTTTTTTTTAAAGCGAGCCATAAGGCAAAAGCATTTTCCCTTTTCAGCCGATTTTAAAAAGTACTCATTAAGGTATGAAACCCACATTCCACAAAAGATTAGGCTGTGTGCATGTGTGCGTGACACGTGAACGTAGCGCGCACGTGCGGACAGCCCGGCGCTGGTGTGCGTGAACTCACACAGGCGTACCGTAGTGATGTAATGTTCGAGTTGACGCCTAGGCAGACATTTTTTATGGCATCTGACGCAACTTTTTATTACCGTAGCGGTAAGGAACGCTTCATTCGTACGCGCCCTTTCTCCGATTTTCTTTTTTGTTTGTTTGTGCTAACGTTCGCCGGTTACCTCGTAACCCAAAAATGCTTCCTAGATTTTGATTAATGTAACGTCATTGGATTTGTATTAGCGTTCCGCGTTTTATGGACAACTAGCTTTAGCCCGCGACTTCGTTCCCTGCACTGGTAGCATGGGCAGAAGATAAAGATTTTATCCACTGGCAGGGGATAAAATTATCTTTTCCCTATGCTAAAGCATGGCGATAGAGGAGAAGGCGATGTATATTTCTATAAGTATATCCACTGAGTGTTATTTCCACCGCTGTGCCCATGCTCGACGGGTGGATAAAGCTAAGCGAGGGGATAAACGTTTTATCTTTTCCCGGGGATAAAATTTCTCCCGCCCATGCTACCAGGGCTGGATCCCGTTGCTGCGTGAAAGAAAAACCAATAAACAAATACACTTTCGCATATTTTATAGTATTAGTAAAAAATTACATGACAAATCCGATCATATTAAAAAGTTGTAGTAAAATCGACAAAGTACGAGTCATTCTGCCCCAGCAAGGGTTCTGTACCTTGTAAAAAGACTTGTCAACAATAATCATCACCATCATGTCATAATCATCATCCTAATATTAATTATCCTCAACGGCGCTATAGGCCTTTATTGGTCGGACCTGTTCTAAAAGTTTCCTCTATCATTTGCACTTGCCACCCAATTTAGTATATGCTTACGTTTTTTTTAATCAATGACAATATACCCCTTGACTGCGATCTCAGCTGATGCTAAGTGGTGATGCAGTCTAAGTCTAGTCTAAGCGTCTTGGTTAATTACATCATAGTTTTGGTCGACGAAACTCCAAGTGTGACGTCATTAGTTACTTTGATTACGAGTGGTCATCCATATGCTGTATATTATATCTAGCCCATTCCAATCTTGCGATTATAATGCAGTGAACTTAGAAAACTCAAAAAATTATTCTACTGTAAATGACCGCATAACTTTTGCTTGTATTTGGTTAATGCGGATTTTTAAGAAACTGTTCTAGATAGAGCCGTTTTCTTTCTTAAATATTTAGACATAATAGAGTCTAAACCGGAATTTTACATTACATTCGATACGTGATAATAGCATATCTAGCTGCCAAATTGTGGAATCATCTCCCTTCGACAATGTTCCCACTTTATTACAATATGGGTTTATTCAAGGGGCGGACCAATAAGTTCCTGAAAAGCCGGCAACGCATTGGTGGTGCCTCGGTGCTACAAGTGTTCATGGGCGGCGGTAATCACTTAACATCAGGTGACCCATCTGCTCGTTTGCCCGCCATTTATATATATTTAAAAAATATATTGATCCCTAAAAATAAATCCATTTCGCCTTTTCTCTACTATGCTTTTTGTGACTAAAAATATGTCGCACTTATTTCGAACACTGTGTCACGAATACGCTATTTATAAACATAGTTTCTGAAGTAGTCTGACATATTGTTTTTACGTGATAACATCGAGTGGCGAGCCGATGTGTGTGTGTGAGTGTTCTTTATTCGAATAGACCAATAACTGCTTTTATTTCAATTTCTTTATCGCGAATTTGGTTAATGTACTGTTATAAATAAAAAAATATATGAACACTAAAAGTCTGCTTAAATAAAGCACGCAACATTAAAAATTAGCTTTACCTATTACATGTTAATAACAGCTAAATTGTCTTATACAAGAATCATTATTGAATGTCAATTTAAAAAAATATCTAAAACAAAATTCTCAATTAAAGTTTTTCCATAAGGTAATTACAGGTTGCATAGTTGCATTATGTCTTATCTATTAAAAAAACTTTTTAGCTTTTTACTAAAAAATTTGCAAACATATCAACAAAATTATAAAAAATTTAAAAATATCAACAAATTTAGAAAATTACTAAAATTACTAAAAAATTTGCAAATATATCCTTGAATTAGCGTAATATAATTTGGATATCACTTGGGAAAATCGGACTTTTATTCTAAAAAAAATATTTGGATGTTATGATTTATGAATTTCTAATGTGCATGATATTTATATTCATTCGATTTTATTGTGCTAAGACATGTTTTTCCTTATTGTTACAGGTAAGGACGTTCAAATACAAATATGAGCACCACACTTACATTGAAATCTTTAGGTTTGTAATTTGTATTTATAGTAATTTTATCTTAATATCTCAGAAAATATTTATTCCATAAAAATATATTTTTTTTTAAGTTTTCATTCAAGAATTTTCACGAAAAGTCGGAGCAAAAAAATTACGTTATGTGAACCGAGCCTTACGATGCACGTTCACTACATACAAAGAACTGCGTATAACTGTAACGCAAGGCTGCACACAAACACAACAAGGACAGGTCAACGCACTCCGTTGCCTTGCATGAGTGAGATGGACTTATACGGTAGCGCCTACGTGCGAGGAGAGTAAACATACGTCACTCATTTCCTTGGCGCTTATGCTAAAGTGCATGCGGGTGAATGAAATGGCGCTATGCCGGCAGGAAGGGATAGCTATATAAATATTATGTCTGTTATTTCACTTCCTCTGCTGTGATGCAATAGCAATTTACTGTATAAGCATCTATTTTGAGACAAAGCTCAATTAATATTTTAGGCTTTTAATAATTATTCTTGTCGCTAGTGGATGCGTAAATAAAAATGCAGAATTTATAAAAAAAAATGAAACCAAACTTTACAACTACTTATTTTTAGAAACAACTGACGTTGCCAAATGTTTTCCCAATATGTTTTGGCGGGAAAATCACGAAATTAGAACAGATTTCTTGTCACTAATAAATTTAAGTTTTATAAAATAACAAAAGTATACGAACATTAATGTTGTTTATTTAAAACATTTTAATAATGTGGAGACGCAAAATTATGCAATTATTAATATATTGAAAACACCGCCACCTATCGATGGATAGCCGAACTAATCTTTTTTAAATTCGCGTGGCCTCATTTTCGAGACAATTCTCGTAATAGCGATTCATTACGAATGCCAGAAAATTCCAGCAATCGTTGCAATAAAATAATTATATGAACACTTATCCGTTAATTAAGCGGAAAATCGATTAAAAAAATACACCCAACACTACGCATGCCCTAGTTCCCTTTCCGTGAAAATGTCTTCTTTTGTGGACTACGTAGTGGAAAAAATAAGTAGGCCCAGATACATGCCAAACCGCGTGTCATTGAACTCTCTCAAAAAGATGCCAAGCTTACTAAGCCTCAAAGGAATATAGACTTAAAAGCGTAGTTAAAAACGTCCAAAACTCTTCCTACGCCTATTTCGAAAGAGAGACCATTTTGAAAAATACAGCACTACACTTAAGCTCTTTCGTACCTAGAGTAAAGAGTTACACGCACACAACTCAACGCTCACACTTTAAAGAATAAAAGACGCGAAGGTAGTGGTTATGTACAAAGAAAGTACGTATGAGCTTTCCCTGTGTTGGGTTACACAACCTCGGAACTCTCTTTCCAACGTGCACTTAAACTACTCCCCTCTCACTCCGCCGTACTGTTATGTAATAACGGTTGTTGTGATTTTGCCGTAACATTTTTCTCTACGGACCGCTATGCCTGTTTCCATGCTAAGATTTTTCATCCGCAATTTGAGATAGCGCCAGCACTCTGATTAAAATTTTAATTATTATCGCCGTTACATTATAAAAACCTCTTAACTTTTTTAATCTCAACCTTTATTCTCTCGTCTGTGACGTCTGAAAAAAATTCAACGGGTTTTTTATTTTCATAGACAAATGTTTTTTTTTTTATAAAATTAGATTTAGAGGTAAGGGTATAAATACACGCGTGTTTTATACCTGTCAAAACGGTGCACCGTCAATAATTACATGTGCGAGTACGTGTTCAAACATAACGTGCCCGCGTGTGGGAGAATGCGGTGCGGTAGTGTGCCTCGCGCCTGAATATTTCCTAGTTGTTCCCTCGATGGCCCGCTTGCAACATCTATGTGCGCGGGTCCTTACGGATTCGGCGCGTGTATTCGAAATATAAAAAAAAATCGTTGTCTGTGACGTGCAGTGCAGTGACCAGTTCATTAGTGTTGTGAAAAAAAATATACCGATATTTGTATTTGGAATGAAGCTCGCAGGTTTGATTTTACAAAAGAGGTTTTACACAACTCGACTCGCTGTATAATAGTGATGTAACGTTACGTTACGAATTACGATTGCATCTATTACTTGTACTCAAGTATAATATTATTATGAGTGATGCGAAACTTTCTTAAACTCCAAAATAATATACTTACTTAATTAGGTTTAATTATTCTTTAATTGGTGGAGATGAATTTTGTGCGAATTTCACGTGTATTAATTAACGGTAATTACGTTGTTTCATTGTTAACTGTTCTTATTTTAAAAGTTCAATTATACATATATATGCTTTCCGGCTCTTTGGGTGTTACGTTTTGAAAGTTTCTGGTTTTAATTTTTATTTGAATGTGGAATTATGGCTGAAAATTCAATTAAATTTAAAATTAAAGTGATTATAGAGTCTATTACAACTATATTATATACAGTAATTTTTACTACCAAGTAGGTATAGATACTTAAAAAAATTAGGTCATCGAATTTCAAAATATCCAAAAGAACCTACTAAATACACTTAAATAGAATGAATCTATATAATAAACAGTATTTTCCACACACAATAAAGAATTCTATTAAAAAAAAAAAACGCAAAAGCAAACAAAAAAAAAAATAGATAGGGTACGCGATATCTCGGTTTTCCTATTAAAGATAAGTGTTGCATATAACTTTATCACTTAGAACATAATTTATAAGCGCTATTTTTGTTTAATATCGCGGAATATCTATCATCCACACTGTTTAAATTGGTTTCGAAACGTATTCAAGTACTTGGAATATGTCACAACTCCTGTGTTACGGTATCCATTATACAGGGTGGACACTTTATTTATTTTATTTCATACTCAGTGTACACACTGATTCACTTTTATATATGAATACATTTTTTCCCACGGCTTCGCTCACGTTTGTTTCGCTTTTTCAAACCCCTATTTTATCTACGAGGTCTAATTTTCAAAAAACCTTTCTTAGCGGACAAATACGTCATAATAACTATCTGTATGCCAAATTTCAACCGGATCCGTCCAGTGATTTGAGCTGTGCGTTGATAGATCAGTCAGTCAGTCAGTCAGTCACCTTTTCCTTTCATATACATATTTAGAAGAAGACTATCTCTTCCGAGTGAGCGCTTTGTAAATAAAGCTTTATATATAAAGCATTTATTTCAAGTAACTAAGACTCCCTTCTATTTTCAGGATTAAACGAGATTTCCCAAATTACTCCTTTTCTTATTCCTCTGGGCTCTACCTACTTGTGAAAGTCCCATTAAAATCCGTCGAAAATAAGCTTAGACAAATTGACTGAAGACATTTTCCTCTAATTCCAAGAATCTTAAATTATGTTACTCTCCTGAAAAACTTCTATGTACAGTTTAGAATGCAAGTCATTGTTTTTCACACTTAGCCGATACCCGCGACTTCGTCCGCGTGGATGTGGTTTTTAAAATCCCGCAGGAACTCTTCTATTTTCCGGGATAAAAAGTATGTCACTCTCCGGGTCCTCAACTATACCCATGCAAAACATCACGTCGATCCATAGCTCTGTTGCAGCGTTATTGAAGGACAAACCAACAAACAAACACACTTTCGCACTTATAATATTAATAAATAGTAAGGATAAAGATTCCACTTATTATGAATTTCAATACTATTATTTAGATTCAATTGTGCTTTCGAACTATAAAAGTTTTATTCAGTGTCTATAATTATATATATTTTTTTATAACGTATAGCGCATATAAATAAACCAAAAAAGTAATTCAATATTATTTATTTCATGTAGGCCAACTTGTGGCTCTTATGACACGTCGAGACTCTACCACCGGTTCGCAATGCAGATAACATATAAACCACACTATATGAGATCAATATCTATTAAAAATGCGAAAGCGTGTCTGTGTCACTTTATGACGCAATTATCTATTTACCGCTGAACTGATTTTGGTGAAATTTTGCACAGGTAGCTTACATTCTGGAGGCCTATTCTCCATCTCAGTGGCTATCGATAACTAAAACTCTAAGGCTAAAATCTATAGACCGCACTCTAGCTCTACTCAGACTCAAGACAGATAAAACGAGACAGATTTATGTCAAAGCATATTTGTGTCTCTATCTTAAAAGTCCGAGCTGTAATAAGTCAAAGCACGCTCTATGGATCTCATTATTTAACGCGCATTTTGTATGACGAACTGACATTTCCTATAGCAAATGTCAAAAATACATAATACGTCAGCAGATTGCAGACATCCATCCATTAACCAAAAGAAGAAGAAAGGGTAGACATAGTATACAGAAAATCAAAGATTTCTAAAGGGAGTTAAAAAAATCGTCGACATAAATGGTGGATAAACGATCTATCTATCTAAATATTCGTATTAAAATAAACTCTATAGTCTGTGTAAAAAGCATAGACTACAAACAAAAAACTATAAAACTAGTTCATAGACAAATGAGATTTGATACATCACTGTTAATGTCTAACAATAGGAAAGACTTTCTTTTAGTTATTTTCCAAAAATAGTAACAAAATACAAATTTCACGTCACAAAAAACATGAACACTCGGACGTTTACATTCAAAACGTTTAAGAAATAGCAATTCACAATTCAAAATCACAATAGTTTGGCGTTTTGTACGGGTTACTGAAAAATGGACGATATCACGTTACGAGGGGGGAACTGGAACTATATCTGTCTCTTTCGGATGTAGCACAATAGGAGTAGTTGGAAAGGGAGGGAGATGGTTTATTGTTAATACCATAAAGGCTGGCCTATTTTCAGGCCACGTGTTGAAAAGTCTAGTAATTTCCTTTGGACGGGGGACTGTTTAATGAAAGAGGGTCCGCTTTTTTATCATTTTGTCATTCTTAGGGCGTGTTTCCACGGACCACCGCACGACACGATATTGCGGTATAGTTCTTGAAATTCACGAGGGCGCGTGGCTCATGGTTGTGTGTGTGTCCTATCTATATAAGTGTAAGCGAGAGCTTGACGTAACCACAAGTAAAGCTCACGCGACCTCTTGAATCATGAGAAAAATAATAATATCGAACGCTATATTATCTTTTAAGCTAGAGCTTTTAAGTTAGAGCTAGAGCTCTAATAAAAAATAGACTCTTTTTTTAATTTCTATGCTTTTATGACTTGTAAGCGGATTTTTTCTGCTGGTTTGCAGATTCTTAATAAGATTTAAAAAAATGTATCTGAATTAAAAACTATAAGAATAAAGTTTACACTGTAAATAACTGACAAAAACTAACTCTCTAAAGCGACACCCCACGGAGGTGACTCAGCGCCGAAGCAACTTCCTAATTCCGGGCTAATGCCGAAAATTTCTTGACAGAAAGCCCCAATACGGGTTTAGGCCTGACCCGGGACTCAAACTCGCGACCTCGTCATCCGTAGTCGAACATGTTGACCATATAATGGTTGTGACTATGAGTAAAGATTGCTAGGACCCCAGCCGCACTTCGAGAAGACCTTGGCAACCTGGGCGGTCTGCTAGGCTTCTGGAGAGAGCTGGCTATGATTCACAACAGACCATGACTGGTTTACGTGTGGAAACCAGTCATGGACCAGTCAGAAAGAAAGAAGAGTAACGATTGTACGGCCGGCAGTGCGATATTCCATGGAAACGCGACCGCTTCCTCATTTTGTCGTGTCGTGAAGTGTTCCATGGACACACTCCCTGTGTGTTATTGTGGACTAGCTTTGGCTGGCTGCTCCGCTCGGGTTTAATCACTCTGCGAAAGCCTTTTGTTCGGGATTTAACGCTTGGTTATAACAAATTGCGAACTGTGTAATTTACTATAGCGTTGTTGAATTGCAACGGGATTAAAAAAGCCGGAAAAGCCGGCAAAGTCCAACTGTTTAAGTTGCGGACTGAAAACTAAAAGGCCCACGATTCGATTCCCATTCCTTGCACTATTGTCGTACCCACTCCTAACAAAAGTTTTCCGCTTATATAAAGGGGAGGGGAAAATATTATTAAAGTTTAGCTTGGCTAATATTAAAAAAAAAGTACCAATCACGATCAACGCTCCCTTACTTTTACACGTCGCTTTCTATAAATTTTGTTTTCACGAGCCTTTAATAAGACGTAAGGGATTTCAAAAATTCTCGATAAAAAAAAAATTCTAATCAAATAGTGTTTTCGATACATTTTCGACACATCCTTATTACCGGTTTGTCGGGATCAACGCCATCTAGTGTCAATAAGTTACAACTTTGACCCAAAATAATAAATAGGTCACAAGAACACATTTCGCCCCACATTTTGGACTAGCTCTCGATCGGCCCTAATCTGACCTCAGCCTTGTGGCCCAAGTTCATTGGTTTTCGAGGTCACATGAATTTCGCGGTCTTTGACCCACTTTGTTTTTGCGTGCACTCGCAATGTTATTGTAGGTATAATAATTGGTTTACAGCGGCCATATTGGATTAGTTTTTATTTAGAATTATTTATTCATTATTTAAACTGGTTAATCACATGGATTCTCTCTTTTTATCTATACCATAGTATAATATTAATAGTAATGCAAAAGTACAAATCTTCTAAATATATGAAAGGAAAAGATGACTGACTGACTGATTTATCAATGCATAGCGCAAACCACTTGACAGATTGAACTGAAATTTGGCATACAAAGAGCTATTACGACGTAGGCATCCGCTAAGAAAGGATATTTGAAAATTCACCTTTTAAGGGGGTAAAATAGGGATTTGAAAAATCGAACTTAACGTGAGTGAAGCTGCGGGCAAATGATATTTTTTTACTAAAAGATCAAAAACTTTTCGAAATTTTAATTTAACTTAAGTCCACGCAAAAGAAAGTTGCGGGCTACTAATAAATATGACCAAAATGCAAATAAAACAAGTTAATAAGTAAATTAATTATTTATTTAATATTAAAATATGACGCAAAAATGGCTTAGATGAAGTCATGATGAAGTTATAAAAAAAAAAACACGATTAATAAAACGAATTGACGGCCTTTCACAATCTAAATGTTTTGTATGCGAATCACTCTGGCTGGTACAGATGGCTGCAGAAACATGTTCTGTCATAGATCTTCTGCTTTATCAACTGACTAGACGACACCCGCGACTTTGTCCACGTGAATTAAGGTTTTTTCGCAAGGGTTTGGAATTCTCTTCCGTGATATGTGTTTCCTGACACTTACAATCTGGATGTTTGTTGTTGTTGATGTCGTGTGGTGCGGGTTGTTACGTTCCCTTAAATATGGTTGAGCGAAGCAACGGCTGGATCATGCGTCGTGCTCGTGAACGGGTGCCACCAACGGGAATGGGTCTGCTTTTGCCTGCCTGTCTTGGCATGTATTGGATTGTTTTGCATTTTTGAAACTTCATTCTGGAAACACTGTATACATAGCATAGTTTTGTTACGAATTGTAAAAAATTTTTTTTTTGAAAAGAGCAACTGCTGAGTTTCTTACCGGCTCTTCTCAGCGGAATCTGCATTCCGAACCGGTGGTAAATTTATGACGTGTCATAAGAGCTACAAGTTAGCTTACATGAAATAAATAAATTATGAATTTTGAATTTTTCTGAAATATGAATGATTAGGCACCTATTGTAATAAATAAGTAAATCAACTAAAATCATTATCAACTAAAATCTAATCTGAATGAAGGTTTTTCAATACCCGCGGGAATCTTTAATCTTTCGGGAATTTTTCGTGATAATAGTAGCCTATGTGTTAATCCTGGGTAAGAGCTATCTCCATTCCAAATCTCAGCCAAATCCGTTCATTCGTTGTGGTGTGAAGGAGTAACAAACACACACACTTATACAGGTATAGGAACAAACTTTCGCCTGTATAATATTAGTGTGATATGTGATGTGACTAGGCTAACACCGCTTCATACATATTTAATATAACATTTCAATTCACATAACTAATACATTTCTAACGTGTATTATGATTATGACATCGAATATAACTGGTAGTGGAGCAAACACGTTAAGTCGTGTCTCGCTGTACACGATACAGCCACATCTAGATATTGCTGTATATTGAGAGTTGCGCAATATAGCTGCCACATGTGACGCGACGGACGGACGCTCTCACACCGAACTGTAATACTGTTGTTATAGAATAGAATACAATAATTTTTTATTCAAATAAACTTTTACAAAGTGCTTTCGAATTGACAAATGTATCTACCACTGGTTCAGAATGCCGTTCCAACCGAGAGGAACCAGCAAGAAACTCGGCGGTTGCTCTTTTTTAAAAATAATTTTTTTATAATCGTTAATGAAACTATGCTATGTATACAGTTCCACGATCCACGATGAAGTTTCCTAAGTCCAATACAATACAAATACAAATAAATACAATTCAATGCATGTTAAGACGAGCAGACAGAAAGCAGACCCATTCCCGTTGGTGACACCCGTTCACGAGCATAACGCATGATCCGGCCGTTGCTTCGCTCAACCATATTTGAGGGAACGTAACAACCCGCACCACACGACACCACCATAGAATTTGATCGGGATCGAACCCTTGGCCCCCCGAATAAAGAGATCCTAATCCAAACCTACACTAGGCTATCGCTGCTTCAATTCAATTAGGTATAATATTCAATATTAAAACAAGCACCTTTAAAAACTCGTGCAAATACTAACCAATGATAATTATGATCTATACGAAGCAATGTTTGTAGAGCGGCGAAATATTGCGAAACATTGATGCAATATCAATGCGATAATCGCTATTATATGTAGCTTATTTGCTCACAAACTCGTATTACTGGTTGAAATCAAGACCTGTAGGGCTAACATGCGCGCCAGGAGAAAATTTTGTTTACACATTTACTTGTAATCTCTATGTGAATCTCTACAGAGATTCCCGAGTAAACGTGTAGACAAACTTTTCTCGTGGCACGCATTATAGTCCTACTGGAAAAATACAAAGCACGACGCACGGTGGCTCAACTTCTGTTTTAGTTCTTGAATTTCACGAGGGCGCGTGAGCTTTACTTGTGGTTACGTCGTGTACATGCACATTGCGTAAGTGTGTGTGCCTGTCAGGAGCCTAGGTGAGAGTGGTAAGTGCAAGCAAGCTTTCACTCACACTTTTGCCCACGCGCTCTCGTGAATTGAAAGAACTATATTGCAGTGAAGGCTTTTGAGGTTTGGTCACTACAGTGAATCTCAACAGATAGATATGTATGTAAATATATGTTACAAACATTCTGGTAACTCTGTATATCTCCTTAGGTACACTCTCTATTCTCTCACTCTCACACATAAACACCATAACACCCAAATACATGTGAAATCAAATTTAAGCCACAAAAAACAGTGTCGTATATTTGCTGTGTAGCAATACATTTCTCCATTTGCAGCATAGACAATGATCAAACATATTTTTCAACATTAAAAAAAAAAAAACATTACACAACAGTATGATAGATGTCTTATCACATATATATATAAAGGCTACACAGCTTACAGACGAAATTTAAAAACGTAGATATTATATGAAGGGTCCTTTATATTCAAGAACGCTCTCGACCTTGAGAATCGGTAGGGCGCTTTCAAGAAAGAATAATGAAACGACGCTAGGGAAAACGTGAATTATACCAACATAATAGCACAAATCGCGAAAAACTGTATTAGGCTTTAAGTATTAGGTTGGTAGGTACGACTTTAATCCTCACTAATATTATAAAATAGCTGCTATCCGTAACTTCGTCCGCGTTCGGCACATTTTGATTTTCTGGGATAAAAAGTAGCCTACGTCACTCTCCAAGTCCTCAAATATACCTATGCAAAAAATCACGTCGATCGATTGCTCCGTTGCTGCGTGATTGGAGGATGAACCAACAAACAAACACACTTTCGCATTTATAATATTAGTAAGGATAGTAAGTATTAGTAAGGAAAAGGATTATGATGTGGTGCTAAGACGAATTCAATTCAATGCTAGTCACCAGAGCCGTACAGAGATGAAAAATATATATATATATATATATGAAAAAAATGCAAATATAAATTTATATCGATTCTTTGTAAATAACCAAGTGGAACATCACTATTATTAAGTGCGGATTTTTGACCTACTGTGAATTGAATAAAACCTGTTTCTATATAATTAAAAAATTTGATTATTCAGTGAATTAAAATGTATACTTATATAATATATCTAGCTAGGTCATTTAAATTCAGTAATTATACCAAATGAACAAAAGAATAGCACATAACGGCGATCAGCGCCATCTAGTAGGAAGTAGCTAAGCCATTGTAATAAGAAAAACTGCTTGAAAAAAGTACTCAAGAAAAATTTATTCCATAAGAAACAGTTTCTAACTTAGTTAATAAACAATTTAAAATAAAAGTAGCGCATGTTCAAAAGCAATGTTCGCAGTTGCAAGAAAAATGGTCTATCTTGGTTTTCAAAGTATTATTTTCCTTCGAAATTAAAACTTTTCCTCTTGAATTTTCCATCTTTATTATAAAAATTAGTAGTGTAATTCCTATTTAAATGTTTTAATATGAGGTAAAAATTTAAAATCTCCATTAAGCGTAACTACACAATTACTTATTTCTAATTTACGAACGTGTAGATTTTAGTGTCTCACCTGTCCAAGAGATGGCGTTGACGACACCGCCTTCCGCGAGTGACGCATTATGTCATTTTTATCATCATTTTTCTGACTCCGCGCTCTAATCGGTCATTGACTGTATTGTTTTTCCTGCTCTATCGGATATGTGTCAATTATCTTTAATATTAGGTATTTCTCTGATATTCAAGTAATCAGATTGTCTGGTAGAGTAGACATGTTATAAAAAAAAAAAATAATATGCTCCTATAGAGGTTCTTTGTCGCGATGTAAGATATAGGATTTAGGTGGGAGCGGTCAGGCGCGAGCAAGCTGAGCGTGTCGTATCTGTATAAGTGTGAACGAATCACACTTATACAGATACGACACGCACACAACCATGAGCCACGCGCCCTCGTGAGATGAAAGAACTATACATTTTATGCCGGCAATATATTTTATAACTAGTTTTTGTCTGCAACTTCGTCCGCGTGCGAATTAGGCGTTTAAAAATCCCTGGAGAAAAATTAAAAAATTCTAAATTCTAAATTCAAAATTAATTTATTTCATGTAGGCTAACTTTTAGCTCTTATGACACGTCATAAATCTACCACCGGTTCGGAATGTAGACTCTGCTGAGAAGAGCCGGTAAGAAACTCAGCAGTTGCTCTTTTCAAAAAAAATTTTTTTTTTTTACAAAACTATGCTATGTATACAGTGCTTCCACAATAAAGCTTCAAAAAATGCAAAAATGCCTACGTAGGTACACCAATCCAACGCATGTCAAGACAGGCAGCCAAAGCAGACCCATTCCCGTTGGTGGCATCCGTTCACGAGCATGACGCATGATCCAGCCGTTGCTTCGCTCAACCATATTTGAGGGAACGTAACAACCCGCACCACACGACACCACCACAGAAATGTTTAAAGCGAGCATGACATAGAAAGCATTTCGAATATTAGTAAGGATGATTATACTCATTTTCCCCGCTGAAACGATCATCTATCTCCCGACAAATCCTATATTTCCCTCCAAAAAAGGTCGGTAGCCTAAATTACCCTCTTTAGAAGAGACAGCGATGAATCACCGTGTTATCTATCTAATATGTATCTCTCTATCTAGACGAGACGAGTCGGCCTAGATTTTAGGCATTGAACGATAGTGCTTAGTGCCTATCAAATCTGGTCAAGGGTTTTACACTTTTAGATCCACCAACTTATCTATTCAGTAACATTTGGTCTATCCAATTACTCGTTAATCTTTACGAGATATCACGAGAAAATGGAAGGACAAAATTTTCTATTGTCATTGGACAACATTTTCTAAAAATTTTTTTCAAAATTGGACAAAATTTTCTATTCAAATTAAAATTCAAAATTAATTTATATCATGTAGGCTAACTTGTAGCTCTTATGACACGTCATAAATCTACCACCGGTTCGGAATGCAGATTCTGCTGAGAAGAGCCGGTAAGAAACTCAGCAGTTGCTCTTTTCAAAAAAAATTTTTTTTTTACAAAGCTATGCTATGTATACAGTGCTTCCACAATAAAGCTTCAAAAATGCAAAAATGCCTACGTAGGTACACCAATCCAACGCATGTCAAGATGGGCAGACAAAGCAGACCCATTCCCGTTGGTGGCACCCGTTCACGAGCATGACGCATGATCCAGCCATTGCTTCGCTCAACCATATTTGAGGGAACGTTATTATAATTCTTCGCTTCATCCTGAAGACAATTATAACAACATAGTCCCTTTGACGCACTAGATTAGCAGTAGGAGAGATTTGAGAAATTATTTTTTCTGAATTCTCTCTGGTCTGATCTGGTTGGTGATAAATTTATATCGCCGAGCGATTTAGCGTTCCGGTACGATTGTGTGATTAGGGATCCGATTATTGAACTTTATTGTACATAATATAATATTCATTGACGATCCATATTGGTTACGAAAAATAATGATTGCATTGATTTTTTTGCAATCAATAATTAATTTTATTGTCTAGTCCTTGTAAGTGATTAGAGCTACAGTATGTCTTTTTTTTCTTTTAAAGTAATAATTTCAATCTCTTTGGTAGGTAGTTAGTAATAGTAAAAAAATCAGTCTCTATCATTGTTTAAAATAGATAGATCGATTAATGAAACCATACATTATAATTTAAGCTGTCACACACACATATTAAAATAGTAACGTTCATGTAGTGAATTAGAAACAATACGATAAAGAACAAAATATAAAAGCCTCAATAGCCCAAAGTGCGGACTGAAAACTGAAAGGTCGCAGGTTCAAACCCCATCATTTCCACTATTGTCGTACCCACTCCTAGCACTCGCTTTTCGCTTATTTGGAGGGGATAGGAGGATATTAGTCAATTTCAGCTTGACTAATATTCTTCTTTAAAAAAAAACAACAAAAACAGCGTGTTCAACTTGAGCTTCAAAAAAAAAAGATTCCAGCCGATTTTGAAAACTTCTCCGTTTTTTCGAAGTCGGTTAAAAAATGTTTGAGATAGAAACATCGTGCAGTTTCGCTCATTTTAAACTGATATCCTGACTAATATTATAAATGCGAATGTGGGTTTGTTTGTTGGTTTGTCCTTCAATAACGCTGCAACAAGCTACGGATCTACGTGATTTTTTGCATAGGTATAAAGTTGGGGATCAGCACTGGTAGCATGGGCAGGAGATAAAAGTTTTATCCCCCGATTTTATCCACTGACAGGGGATAAAATTATCTTTTCCTATGCTAAAGCAAGGTGACAGGGGAAAGGAAAAGTATATTCCTCTAAGAATATCCACTGTGGATATTATTTCCACCGTTTTGCTCATGCTCGACAGGTGGATAAAAGAGAGCGAGGGGATAAACATTTTATCCTTTCCCCGGGGATAAAATTTCTCCCGCCCATGCTACCAGTGCTGGAGAGTGACGTAGGTTACTTTTTATCTCGGAGAATCAAAGAGTTCCCGCGGGATTTTAAAAACTAAATCCACGCGGACGAAGTCGCGGGCATCAGCTAGTAGTTTATAATGATAATAATTTAAAACATCCTGTATACGAGATGTCGTTAGACTATCAATCACATTACAATGAGTTCAATAAAAAACGGTACAGCCTCCAATAAAACGCATTAATAGAAATGTTTTATTTATAAACAATAATTTAATCAATCAGTCAGTAACATACTTTGAAAATTGAAATTGATGTAAAAAAAAAACTAAGCAATTTTTTGCTTGACTACGATAAAGCTTTTTGACGACCTCCCTGGCGCAGTGGTGAGCGCTGTGGTCTTATAACCGGGAGGTCTCGGGTTCGATTCCCGGCGGGGGCAATTTAGGAATTTATAATTTCTAAATTGTCTCTGGTTTGGTCTGGTGGGAGGCTTTGGCCGTGGCTAGTTACCACCCTACCGTCAAAGACGTGCCGCCAAGCGATTTAGCGTTCCGGCACGATGGCGTGTAGAAACCGATTAGGGGTATGGGTTGAATTTACACTGCTATACCCTTTCCAAGTTAGCCCGCTACCATCTTAGACTGCATCGTCACTTACCATCAGGTGAGATCGCAGTCATGGGCTATCTCGTCATCGAATAAAATAAAAAAAAAGGTAAAAGGAAGGGTTACGTTGATGCCCGCGACTTCGTTCGCGTGGAATTCAATTTTTAAAAATCCCAGAAACTCTTTGATTTTCCGGGATTAAAAATAGCCTGTAGCCAAAAAAAATCACGTCGATCCGTAACTCTATTGCGGTGTGATTGAAGGACAAACCAGCGAACAAACACACTTTCGCATTTACAATATTAGTAAAGACCTAGCGTTTGAACGCAGCTTCACTCACGTTAGTTAAATCAAACCCCTATTTTATCTCTTAGGGGTTGAATTTTCAAAAATCCTTTCTTAGCGGATGCCTAAGTCCTAATAGCTATATTTATGCCCAATTTCAACGTGATCCGTCCAATGGTTTGAGCTGTACGTTGATAGATCAGTTAGTCAGTCAGTCACCTTTGCGTTTTATATGTTCAGATATATGTTTCGTTTTATATACCGACTAAGATACATGGAAAAAAGATGTGTAATAAAAAAAAAACATGACGTTAGCAAAGTGTAGGTATTGTAAAAAATATGTAAGTCATCGATTCGTCATACAACTTCGAAGATAAGCGGGGTCGTTTACCTTAGTTTGGCAACTGTTTGAACTTTGGTACACGCTACTCGATACTAGATGGCGCTGAATTTTCAGTAAGAAAATTCAAGTTTTCTTCTGAAATTTTAAAATCCATAATCTGAATATATAAAAGGCAAAGGTGACTGACTGACTGACTGATCTATCAACGCACAGCTCAAACCGCTGGACTGATCGGGCTGAAATTTGGCATGCAGATAGCTATTAAGACGTAGACATCTGTAAAGGAAGGATTTTTGAAAATTCAACTGCTAATGAAGAAATAGGGGTTTGAAAATCAAACTTAACGTGAGCGAAGCCACGGGCAAAAGCTAGTCATATTATAAATGCGAAACTAGTTAAAGTATTACTTTTTCACAGTATATTGACTCTGATATATATACTTATCACTTGCATTCTGGAGCAGATAATTTATTTAGAAGAATATTGTTAATTTTACCATGATAATCACACTATCACATTAATATTTAAAAGGCCAATGTTTGTGAGTGTGTGTGTGTTTGTTACTCCTTCATGCCACAACGAATGAACTAGCTCATACCTAGGGTTAACACAGAGGCTACATTTCTCGGAAAAATAAAAAGTTCGCTAGAATTAAAAAAAAAGTTTAATCCTCGCGGACAAAGTCGCGGGCATCGTCCAGCTATTAATTATAATTTTGGGTAATTTGTATTTTTGTTGATTTGTGCTTTAATCACGTCGCAACGACGATTTATGACGTCGCAACAAAGCAACGGATTGACGTGATTTTTTGCATGGACATAGTTGAGGACCGGGAGAGTGACATAAGCTACTTTTTATCCCGAAAAATCAAAGAGTTCCCGCGAGATATTAAGAACTGAATCCACGCAAGCGAAGCCGCGGGCATCAACTAGTAGAATTTGAATTTTGTAGGAAGGTACTTATGTAGCTAATTGTTATCGGTTAAACGTCATAAATCAAACGCCCTTTTTTGTAGCATAATTATTTAAAAAAATTGAAAGTAAAAAATGGCGCTTGTCGCATAATGGTTTCTGACTAAGTAGGGTTTTTTCAGATTATAGATAAATAGGTATTTATCCATGATTGATCAATGATCCTACATAGTTCACACACCAAAGATATTAAAATAATAAATTAATTAGGTTACGTAGGTACCTACCTTCATACATATTTGTTTAAACATTGTATCAATTAATTAAATTATTATATTAGGCTGAGCATGTGCTGCATATTCATAAGAGAGTAGGTAAAATAACTCTATTTACCTTACAAGTTAATTTTATCTTTCGCAAACTTCATTTACCTTCCTACCTAAAAATTCTATTTAAAAAAAAAAGGTCATTGACACATCTATAATATAGCGAACAATGGAAAAATAACTACTATAACACCGCACCGTATACCTAACTATTGTTATAATTAAACAAATAATAATTATAAACCAATAACAATTTGTTTAGAGCTCGTTTAAAAATAGTTTGCCAAGGTGCGTAATCAGGACGCGGGTCGTTGACCTTGCGACTGACCTTTAGTTCTACTTTCCATCACTAGATGCCACTGTTCCTTCCTGCTATCCCATAGAATCAGGTCAGGTGTGGTAACCCATCCAGTTAGCGACATTACTATTTCACCGATTAGGCCTGGGTCCATACTCAAATTCATAAAATGCCGAAAACTTACTTGGTGGTTCCTCTGGTAGATATTCTAAGGCTGTAATCTATAGAACTATCCATCCATCTATCTATCTATAGCGCTCTCATGTTGAGATCTCAAGATAGATAGATAGATAGATAGATAAAAACTTTATTGCACACAAGAAAGAAACAAAAATTAATGCAACTTAGAACTACGCATGCAAAGGCGGCCTTATTGCTACAGAGCAATCTCTACCAGGCAACCATTAGTGATAGGAGTGAAATTATGTGTGTAGTATGGTGCCACATAAAGGTACATTATTTAAGCAATATATATATATATATATTTACACTACATAATAAATAACATTATATAATATGAAAGAGTTAATACGAGACAGCTTTATATTGCTCGTGAACGGGTGCCGCCAACGGGAATGAGTCTGCTTTGACCTCGGAGGAAAAAAAAATTTGTGTTTGTGCTTAATTTTGGGCTTAATCTTGATGGCTTTGACTTCCCATGTTGACATGTGTTAGACTATATGTATTGCATTTTTGAAGCTTCACTGTGGAAGCACTGTATACTTAGCTTAGTTTTGTTATTTATTGTAAAATTAGTTTATTTTATGTTTTGAAAAGAGCAACTGCTGAGTTTCTTGCCGGCTCTTCTCAGCAGAATCTGCATTCCGAACCGGTGGTAGATTTATGACGTGTCATAAGTGCAACAAGGTAGCCTACATGAAATAAATAAATGAATTTGAATTTGAATTTTGAATATATCGGAGCGTATTTATGTCTCGTTTTAATTCTATTTTACGTTTGAGCTGAGTCAGAGAACGCTCTATAGATCTCAGCATCACTCTGCTCAGACTCAAGATAGAGTTAAAACGAGACAGATTTATGTCAAAGCATATTTGTGTCTCGTTCTAACTCTATCTTAAGTCTGGGCTAAGTAAGAGTGATTTGGCTAGCGGCCATTACAAAATTGTTCGCTTCTCTATGTGTCTTATACGAAACTAGCTTTAACCCGCGGCTTCGCTCACGTTAGGTTCGATTTTTTAACCCCCTATTTAACCCTCTTGGGGGTTGAAATTTTCCAAAATCCTTTCTTAGCGCATGTCTACGTCCTAATAGCTACCTGTATGCCAAATTTCAGCTCGATCGGTCCAGTGGTTAGAGCTGTGCGTTGATAGATCAGTCAGTCAGTCAGTCAGTCAGTCAGTCACCTTTGCCTTTTATATATTTAGACTAGCTTTAACCCGCGGCTTCGCTCACGTTAGGTTCGATTTTTTAACCCCCTATTTAACCCTCTTGGGGGTTGAAATTTTCCAAAATCCTTTCTTAGCGCATGTCTACGTCCTAATAGCTACCTGTATGCCAAATTTCAGCTCGATCGGTCCAGTGGTTAGAGCTGTGCGTTGATAGATCAGTCAGTCAGTCAGTCAGTCAGTCAGTCAGTCACCTTTGCCTTTTATATATTTAGATTACAGAGTCATCAGAAAGTGATGAAGAGATTATAACTCTATGTTATCAAATCCTTACTATCCTTACCAATATTATAAATGCGAAAGTGTGTTTGTTCGTTGGTTTGTCCTTCAATAACGCTGCAACAGAGCTACGGATCGATGTGATTTTTTGCATGGGTATACTTTTCATCCCGGAAAATCAAAGAGATTCCGCGGGATTTTTAAAAACTAAATCCAGGCGAGCGGAGCCGCGGGCATTAACTAGTCAGATAATAAGGATGTTCGTAAACCATCGCTCTAGCTCGGTTTCCAAACCTGAAATTGGAATGGGCGGGGCACATACTTCAACATTGAGGTCCCAAGGTAAAGAAAAAACAAGGAGATACAACATTTAGGTGAACATATTATCTATGGCATCAAAATATCGCAACGAGCTCTTTGATACAGGCGGCGCAAGACCGCGGCGCGTGTAGAGTTACAAAAGACTTATGTCCGTCAGTGTATGTCTATTAGCAGATAACAAATTGATTAGTTAAAGATCCTCTGCTCATCTGATAAATAGAAATACTCATATAAGGTAAACCAAACCCCGTCTAAAGTATTTTTTTATTTTTATTCGATCACAAGATAGTCCTTGGTTGCGAATTGCGATCTCACCTGATGATAATCGTTTTTTACACGCCATCGTGCTGGAACGCTAAATCGCTTGGCGGCACGTCTTTACGGTAGGGTGGTAACTAGCCACGGTCAAAGCTTCGTACCAGATCTACCAGCTTGAGTATAGCTCAAATGAATATTTACAAAATGACCCACTTTATTTATGGGCCAAAAACACGCTATCCATAGATTGCGAGAGCAACGCGACAGGAAAAATAATTTCGTAGTAGATAGGTACAAAGTTCTTGCTGCCATGCCGCGTTCACAATAAAGCCACGATGGCTTTTTGGACGAAATTTCGAAATTCAAAATTATTTATTTCACGTAGAACCTGTGGCTCTTATGACATGTTTCTTATGTCAAGACCTTACCACTGGTTCAGAATGCAGATTCTGCTGAGAAGAGCCCGCAAGAACCTTAGCAGTTGATCTTTGACCTTAAAAAAAGCTGGTAATTTGGTCAACGTTCATTTTGGGTCAACGTAGCAACAAGGGTGAAGCTGTTTGAAATATTTTTTAAACATCCCACCCCTCACCGCTAGATGGCGTTGATCGGGCAATAAGGATCATTGCTAGGTGCATTGCTCCGTGCTATAGGTTATTGGTCCCTGGTAAAAAAATATTGTGAGGAAAGTGTTATACCGTCTACGGGGTCGATTTTTATGACGATTTTTATATCATTGAGTACTCGCTGGTATCCGCGTGGATTTAGTTTTAAAAAATCCCGTGGGAACTTTATGATTTTCCGGGATAAATAGCCTATGTCAACTATACCCATGCACAAAATCAAGATGATCCGTGCTCCGTTGCTGCGTGATTGAAGAACAAACAAACACACTTTCGCATTAATAATATGTACCTATTAGTGGGGACTTTATGTCCAGTATTGGGCTCAGGTCTCCACTAAGCGTGGGAATGGTGTAGACCATAGTCTACCAATTTTTCATTACCTTTCTTTTTCTTTATCAACCGATAGACGACCATTGCTGAGCAAAGGCCTCTTGTACAGACTTGCACAGCTCTCGGTCTTGCGCCGCCTGTATCCAGTTCCCGGCGACTCGTTTAATGTCGTCAATGTACCTAGTGAGGGTTAACCAACACTGCGCTTCCCGGCGCGGGGTCGCCACTCCAGCACCTTGGGACCCCAGCGACCAACAGCTCTTCGAACTATGTGCCCCGCCCATTTCCACTTCAGTTTCGCAACTCGCTGAGCTTTGTCGGTGACTTTGGTTCTCCTACGGATCTCCTCATTTCTGATTCGATCTTGCAGTAATACTCCTCGATAGCGTGCCTCAATAATTGGCAGTACAGTTTTATAGCTAGGTCACAAGATCTAGGCTGAATTACGGGCTAATAAATCAGACACTATAAAATTAGAATTAGATTTTATTTAGCACGTTCACCTTAGACCTATGTACACAGGAATAGATTACCAGTTCGATTTGTTAGATTAATTCAAGAAATTTTAACGTCTGTGTTTAAAATAAGAACAACATCGATAATAGTATAGTGGTTAACTTCGGGAGTTCTTTACCGTATCCGGGGATTGACCCCCAGGTTTCAAATTCAAAATTTTTGTTATGTAGGCGAACCTGTGGGTCTTTTGACGACACGTCGAGACTCTACCACCGGTTCGGAATGCAGATTATACATTACTAGCTTTTGCCCCCGCGACTTCGTCCGCGTGGAATTAGGTATTGGGGTGGAATTTTTAAAAACTGTGACACACGTACTTCTTTATTTTTAACTGAAAGCGCTAATACCAACTTTGATGGAAACAGCTTGAAAAAGGACGGAGTTTCATAAAAACTTCCATCCCCTATTTAAACCCCTTAGGGGTAGAATTTCCAATAATCCTTTCTTAGTGTGCGCCTACGTCATAAAAGGAACCAACTGTAAAAATTTCAAGTTTCTAACTTCAGTAGTTTAAGCTGTACGTTGATATCTCAGTCAGTCAGTCAGGACTTTGAATTTTATATATATGTATATATACGTAGATAATGACTTTTATAAACATGTAACAAAACTCCTCCGAAACAGCTTGACCGATTCTTATGAAATTTTGTGTGTATATTCCGTAGGTCTGAGTATAGGATGCAAACTATTTTCCATATTCCTAAGTGATAAGGATGGTCCATCCCAAAGATTTTGTTTAATTTATATGGCAAAATAACATTTGGTGGGTCAGCTAGTTATAAATTAAAAGTAAGTTACATCTAAAATCTCTTACTCTTTGCCGAATCGTTTTCGAAGGGATCTCAGAATCCACCTCAAAATTATACCAAAAAAACTACCCTACAATTACATGGTAAACATTAAGGGTCATGACCCTCAGACAACAAGAAATAAGACTCAGAGATGGCAGCTTGTGTGTAAACCTTTTCGCCTGACTCAATTTCTCAGTAAAGACCAAATAATGGTTATAATTAATTATAATAATGCTTGTTTCACAATATTTTTCTGGGTCGATGCACTTATTCGTGAGTAATTATAGGTAACAATATACACACTCATCATACCTACCTTTACAAAGCCTTCTACAGACGTGCCAACATGTCGGTGCAACATTGTTTTGTTACAAAAATTCCGATTTTTTTCCACATAATACCCCGAAGCAAAAACGACGGGGTGTTATAAGCTTGACGTGTCTGTGTGTGTGTCTGTATGTGACATCGTACCTCAAGAGCGGATGAACCGATTTTGATTTTTTTTTTGTTTGACAGGTGAATTAGTCGGGAGTGTTCTTACCTATGTTTGATGAATAGGTCCAAGATGGCCGCCGCCGCAAAATGGCGAATTACATATTTTTATATTAACAATTTTGTGACATGTCGGGGGTGTTTTAAATTTTTAATTTATACTTGTTAAGTAGTTAGTTTATTTTTCGATTAATGTCATTTTCATTCAGCGATTTGTATTTGTATTGTATTTAAAGAGGGGACGCCTGCCGACGCCAGGCGGGTGATCAGTCCTGTGTCAGGACTATTCCACCCAATTCCCCATGTTTGGACACAGGTTACTGGTGCCCAGGCAGCCTACCCCCCTCAAACCTACCTGTACCTTTCGCAAACCTAACGATATCCTTTATAGAAAGATATTTTAGGTCTTCTACACTTATTCTATCCTTACCTTGCAGTTCCCATCTTACCAATGAGTACAGCGATTTGCGATGGCGGTTTTTTCTATATTACTAGTTAAAATCACTATTACTTTTTAGAGTTCTGTACCCAAAGGGTGCCAACGGGACCGTATTACTAAACCTCCGCTGTACGTCCGTCTGTCCGTCCGTCTGTCTGTCAGCAGGCTGTATCTCATGAACCGTAAGAGGTAGGTACTTGAAATTTTCTCAGAATGTGTATGTTTATTGTCGCTATATAAAAAGAAATAAATTCAAATTCAAAATCCATTCATTTCATGCAGGCCAACTTATAGCTCTTATGACACATATAAATCTACCACCGGTTGAAACTCAGCTGTTGCTCTTTAAAAAAAAAAATTACAATAGGTAACAAAACTATGCTATATGTATACACACACAGTGCTTCCACAATGAAGTTTCAAAAATGCATACGTAGGTACACACAATCCAACGCATGTCAAAGCGGGCAGACAAAGCAGACACATTCTCGTTGGTGGCACCCGTTCACGAGCATGACGCATGATCCAGCCGTTGCTTCATAAAAAAAAAAAGATAATGGGAGTTCCCATGTATAAGAAACGTGATTTTTTCCGGGGTTTTTAGCAATCGCTGTTACGATGGTACGAAACCCGTCATGTAGGAGTCCAACTCGCACTTGGCCGATTTTTTTCGAGATAATACTTCATGGCAGCAAATGAGTGATGCCTACTCTAAAGCCTCAAACACATATGCCAAATTACCCTAGGCATAAATATAAGAAATGCCGACAAGTTCCAATTCAATAGATAAATCTTTAGCTCCATTGGGATGTTTTGCCAGACACACTCAAGAAAAAGCCTACACGTTCCAAGTAATAAATTATATCTAGATATTATACAGCGATAGTTATTGTACATGAATTTGTGGACATGTTTACTTCAGTTTGATTTATCTTAGAAAGAATTTTAATAGGCCAATATCTAAATAATCTACTGCCGTCTATATTGATCTTTTGCTATAGTATATGTTCAAAGGATTAATTATAAAAAGTAACAAATAAGCTAATAAGCACTAGGTGGACCGACGTGACGATATCAAACGAGTCGCAGGGAGCCGCTGGATTCAGGCGGCGCAAGACCTAGTAATTTACACATTAATATGTATTAATTACTAGTTTTTACCCACAACTTTCATTGCGTGCGAGTTAAGTTTTTTGAAATACCACGATGACCTTTATTTTTTCGCCTTAAGATACGTCTTAGGTCACTCTCCAGGTCCTTAATTTATACTCATGTAGAAAATCGTTCGTTGATTGAAGGACATACCAACAATCAATAACCTCGTTCCTAATACGCACCGCAAAAATTTGGAATGCCCTTCCGTCTTCCGTTTTTCCAACTAACTATGATGTGAGTGTCTTTAAATTAAGAGTGATTAGGCATCTTCTAGGCAAGCGCGTACCATCATAGGTTGCATCTTCACTTACCATCAGGTGAGATCGCAGTCAAGATTTAAAATTCAAATTCAAAATTATTTATTTCATGTAATCCAACTTGTAGCTCTTATGACACGTCATGACTCTACCACCGGTTCGGAATGCAGATTCTGCTGAGAAGAGCCAACAAGAAGAAGCGCTAGTCTATATATGCAAAAAAAAAAATAAGGCAACACAATTTCGCATTAAAAATAATACCAGGCATAGTATGAAAATTGCGGACTCAAATCTGTTGAAAGGTATGTGATTATAACCATTCCGACTTCGCGTGCGAAATTCGGCATCCGATCTGAAGTTAGCCGTTGTTAGGTCTGTAGATGCCTTAACACATGCATATTAGACAGGTCAACGACCTGAAACTCTTATCGCAAAGGGTCTAGCCAAATATTTATTTCCTATTAACTATCATTAATTTCTATTTAATTGGTTATTATGATACCTCTGTCTTATTAGGAGTATATTCGACAAACGACATTTTGCTTGTCGCGAGGAGATGCTGGATACAAGCGGCACAAGACCTCGACGTGTGGGAATACTGGAAGAGACCTATGTCCAGCAGGTGGTGTCCGCTTTTATTTTCCGGAACGAAAAGTACCATATGTCACTCTCCAGGTCCTCAACTATATCTATGTAAAAAAATCTATGCGTCTATCCGTTGCTCTGTTGCTGCGTGATTGAAGGACAAACCAACAAACAAACACATTTTCACATAATATATAATTCATACAAGCGAATGTCCGCGACTTCGTCCGCATGGATTTAGGTTTTAAAAATCCATCGGGAAATATTTGATTTTCCGAGATATAGTCTCCCAGGTCCATCTATCCGTTACTCCGTTGCTGCTTGATTGAAGGATAAATCAACACACAAGCACATTTTCGCATTTATAATTCATATTACTCCATTCTTAATTTATATGTATTAGCAAGGATTGTATGACAAATGGGTGAAAAATTTCCCGTGTCATTGACCCCGGCCAGACCCAGCTGATATCGACTAAGCGTAAATAATGCGAGAATGACGAGGTGTTAATATTTATTTATTTATTTAAACAATAGTAAACAAATCGGTTTAATATATCCTTCCGCCAGTTAAGTTTTCCTGTACCTATTAATAATAATTATATTTGCCTCCTTAAGTCGTAACTTTCCGAGAAAAACCGAAATATACTACGTTTTATTTTTGACTAGCTTTAACCCGCGGCTTCGCTCACGTTAGGTTCGATTTTTTAACCCCCTATTTAACCCTCTTGGGGTTGAAATGTTCCAAAATCCTTTCTTAGCGGATGTCTACGTCCTAACAGCTACCTGTATGCCAAATTTCAGCTCGATCGGTCCAGTGGTTAGAGCTGTGCGTTGATAGATCAGTCAGTCAGTCAGTCAGTCACCTTTTATATATTTAGATTCTTCCAGGAAGCATTAGAATGCATTTTATTTTGCACTTAGAATGCATTTTCAAAATACCTAGGAATTAGTCTTTTTTATTATTAGGAGTCACCATTTTTGTTTTTTCATATGATTGTCACTTACCATCAGGTGAGATCGTAGTGGGGGTCACCTGTTTCTCACCCTTTGTTTAACCCCCTTGGGGGTGGAAATTCAAAGAATCCTTTTCTATTGGATGCCAACATCATAAAAGGAATCTACTGTCATAATTTCAAGCTTCTAACTCCAGTGGTTTAGGCTGTGCGTTGATAGATCAGTCAGTCAGCCAGAACGTCTTTATACAAGTAATAGATGACCAAAACGGGTCAAACCATATAAATCTATTATATATTATTACTATATCTATTATATATTATTACTATTTAGATATGCTGGTGAACTTCTACCTAAAGTTCTCTCGCTATTCTATACCAAATGTATGAGTCATGGGTACCTCCCCGAGGCATTAATGAAAACGATTGTTGTCCCCATTATAAAAAATAAAACAGGCGATGCGTCGGACAAGGCAAATTACCGGCCGATCTCACTTGCAACTATAGCGGCCAAAGTGCTTGACAGCGTGTTGAATGCGCGGCTTGTAGCACTAGTAGAACTTCATGATGCTCAGTTTGGTTTCAGAGCAGGAGTCTCCACAGAGAGTGCCATCCTGTGCCTAAAACATGCTGTCAGGTATTATACAGACAGGAAAACACCCATTTATGCGTGTTTTCTTGATCTGTCAAAAGCTTTTGATCTGGTGTCTTATGACATACTCTGGAATAAGTTATATAAGGCGGGGGTACCTTATCCATATATTTCTTTGTTAAAATTCTGGTATAAACATCAGAAAAATCAAGTGAGATGGGCGGGGGCCTTGTCTGAAGCATACAGCTTGGAGTGTGGTGTGAGGCAGGGTGGTCTGACATCTCCCCTGCTATTTAACCTGTATATGAATGAGCTAATTGTGGGGCTTAGCAGCACCCACGTTGGATGTTACATCGGTGAAACTAGTTTCAATAACATTAGCTATGCTGACGATATGGTGCTGCTGGGCCCCACAATTGGATCCATACGCAAGTTGATTGAAGTGTGTGAGGGCTATGCGAAGGCACATGGTTTGATATATAATTCTAAAAAGAGTGAATTACTAATATTTAAAGCTGGTAAATTAAAGCCGAAACGTGTGCCTCCACTTCGCCTAAGTGGGTCGGACCTTAAAGTGGTTGATAAGTTCAAATATTTAGGGCACATTGTAACTGAGACACTAAAGGATAATGAGGACATAGAAAGGGAGCGCAGGGCTCTCTCCGTGAGAAGCAATATGCTGGCCCGCAGATTCGCTCGATGTACGGACATGGTTAAAATCACGCTTTTCAAAGCTTATTGCCAATCCTTTTACTCGAGCGGTCTGTGGGTCAGTTATTCGAAAAAAGCTCTAAATGTAATCAGAGTCCAATATAATAACGCTTTCAGGATGCTGTTGGGGCTGCCGAGGGACTGTAGTGCGAGTGGGATGTTCACTAAGGCCCGGACTGATGGCTTTCATGCCATCATCCGCAAAAAATCAGCCTCACTCCTACAGCGCCTACGCGGCAGCAACAATAGCATCCTGAGAGCTATAAGTAGTAACATAGGCTGCCCAATTGTAAAACATTGGGTGGCAGTGGCGACGGGCAATGTTCCCTAAATAAGTAAATACATAATTACTACTAACAATACTAACATAGGATTACGAAATTTTGTTACTTACACACTAACTTAGATACTAATTAAATTTAAATTATTTTTATTGTAATGATATGGAATTTTATTCTGAATTAAATGATTATTTATTTATTTTATTTATTTTAAATCGCCTATACAGAAACCATTAAATCACGGCCAAACGAAACCACAAACGGAAAAAACACTTTCGTACAACAAAGTCGGTAAAAATCTAATTGATTAATAATAGACAATGAAAATACCTAGCAGTCTTATCTAAGCCTGTCTGATCATCACGTGTTGTAGCCCTCTCGTTCTAATGTACGTAAAATCGAGTTAATGCCGTCCCGCTCGCACTCTATAAATATACAGTCGGCGACCGGGTCAGTGACCCCCGAAAATTGTACGGGTTCATCGAACGACCGCGACTTAAGTTGAGTGTACTCGAGTTACATTGCTGTACGCGATTTTTGCTATTTTGCACCTTTTATTGGTTTCTTAGATCTATAGATAGATCGATTTTAGATAGATTGTGGTGCTCTAAATATAATTTAAGCGGATCACTCTTGATGGTTCGACACACGCCACGCAGATCTGGAGATCACGCAGACTGGGAGGTCTCGGGTTCGATTCCCGGCGGGGACAATTTGGGAATTTATAATTTCTGGATTGTCTCTGGTCTGGTCTGCTGGGAGACTTTGTCCGTGGCTAGTTACCACCCTACCGCCAAAGACGTGCCGCCAAGCGATTTAGCGTTCCGGCACGATGGCGTGTAGAAACCGATTAAGGAGTATGGGTTGAATTTACACTGCTATACCCCTCCCAAGTTAACCCGCTACCATCTTAGACTGCATCGTCACTTACCATCAGATGAGATCGCAGTCAAGGGCTATCTTGTCACCGAATAAAAATAAAAAAATAAAATAAGATACGCATTTTCAGAGTTATGTGTGTTCTAATCAGTTAAATATCACTTGTTTGGAAAAACATTGCGAGGAAAATTGCCTGAGAGAAAGGAAACCTGTGTTTCTCAAAGTTCCCAATAATGTTTTCTTTGTATTAAATAGAAGATGATTAAATATCCTTCAAATATTATTAATTCAAGGGCTATTCAAGGTACGGACCAATAAATTCCTGAAAAGCCGGCAACGCATTGGTGGAGCCTCTCGTACTTCAAGTGTTCATGAGCAGTGTCACTTAACATCAGGTGACCCGCCTGCTCGTTTGCTCGCTATTCATATAAAAAAAAGTGATAAGTAAAGTACATTAAATGACGATGAGAAAAAAATGGAAAAGAATTTGTCTCTGTCTCGGTCGTAATTATTTGTGATGTGTTTTACTAACATCGGACTGAGCTATCGTCTGCAGGTCAATAATTTCTTCCTACTCTAGCGTTAGCGTTTATCGCGAACACCAGAAAAGCTTCTCGCGGCTACAGACATAAGTGTCAGAGAGGCCTTAAGTCTTCGATCACAGAAAAATAAGGGGATTCAGCACTTCATACTTCAACTATTATTCAAATGCATCATTGTTCCTTGACACTGAAATAACTGCTTCACGTCAATGTTCGTTGACAGACTAGCGAAATGATCTGCACTCATATATTTTAGTGGTTCCACAAATCGGACTAACATGCGATATCCACTTATTTTTCTATGATCGAAGCCAAGTACCTACCACCAGATTTTCATCCCTGTTTTGAAGGCCGCGCGCCGCCCATTCCCTTTGACACGTGCCGCGTAGTTTTCAAAATTTTAGAACAGAAAAAAAAAAAAAAAATTTTTGTATGAAAAATATTTTTTTTTCTTTAGGAATTTAAAAAAGTCGTGGAATAAAAGTTATTTACTTTGACACAGAAGTTGCCTGTAGAAGGTTGTTGGCATTTTTAACCGACTTCAAAAAGATAGGAGGTTCTCAATTCGACGCGTATTTTTTTTTTGGCGGTGTTACTCCATAACTACGTCAAATCTGAACCGATTTCAATAAAAATTTTTTACTGGCCAGCGTCGCGCATCGGTTTCATCGTTTCTATTTAGGCCCGTCCAGCTTCAACATACGTGTACAAACTAAAATTATTTTATACTTTTAAGTGGCGTTTGAAGTCGGTTTTAAAAAAATTTTTTTAAATATTATTATAGAGTAGTATAAAAGTGTTGTGTGGTGGTGCATGTGAGTGTTGGTGGCATTGCTTGCTTGGGAACTTGGCTTTCTTACTTGGTTGGGGATGCAAGCGGTGCTTAGCTTATAACTGAATGTTTGAGCATACAGATTTTCTCAGTTGGCGGATTATAGCAAAATAACTCTAACCTTTTCTTGCTAATCATGAACTTCCGCAAAGTAACGCCTGATTCTATCCAATATTCAAACTAAAATTATTATTTTATACTTTTAAGTGGCGTTTGAAGTCGGTTTTTTAAATATTTTTTTTTATATTATTATACTATTAAGCCTGTATAGACAGTTATCCTAACTTTGCTAGGCAATGAATAGGAAATGGAAAACAAAAGGCCCGATGGCGGGGGGTCGGCAAATTTTTGGTAGGACATTGACCCTCCAAAGTTGAGTGAACGTAAGTGACTTGTGTTTTCGTGCGAGTACTTTGTACAATGTAGAGATTGTACGTACTTAGTTCTATACTTAATGGCACAGTGGTTAAGACATGGAACGGTGCAGGTTCGATAACGTGGCGACAAATTTTGTAAATGTGTCGTGGGAGGCTTTGGTCGTGGCTAGTTACCACTCTACCGTCAAAGACGTGCCGCCAAGCGTTCCGGCACGATGGCGTGCAGAATCCGATTAGGGGTATGGGTTGAATCTACGCTGCCATACCCCTTCCAAGTTAGCCCGCTTCCATCTTAGACTGCATCGTCACTTACCATCAGGTGAGATCGCTATCAAGGACTATCTTGACAACAAATAAAAAAAACTTTCTACTATAGCTATCTCTCGGGTTTAATTCTTTTCTTATCACGAAAATTTTTTCGTCATATCGGTCATGTTGGATTTATCAAATAATTTAAATCTGAATTTATAAATTTAACTAGCTTTAACCCGCGGCTTCGCTCACGTTAGCTTAGATTTTTTAACCCCCTATTTAACCCTCTTGGGGTTGAAATTTTCCAAAATTTTTCTTAGCGGATGTCTACGTCCTAACAGCTACCTGTATACCAAATTTCAGCTCGATCGGTCCAGTGGTTAGAGCTGTGCGTTGATAGATCAGTCAGTCAGTCAGTCAGTCAGTCAGTCAGTCACCTTTGCCTTTTATATATTTAGATAAAAAAATAAACTCTCTTTATTTGGTACTTTTTTACAATAATGATGAATAAAGTAATACAAAAAATAAATTAGTTAAATAAATTAAAACTACTACTAAATTATATTACCTGATTTTGATTATCTCCTTGGCACTGCACTTGTGAGCGCTGTGATCTTGTAACTGGGAGGTCTCGGGTTCGATTCGCGGCGGGGACAATTTGGGGATTTATAATTTCTGATTTGTCTCTGGTCTGATCTGATGGCTAGTTACCACCGTCAAAGACGTGCCGCCAAGCGATTTAGCGTTCTAAACAAATTAGGGGTATGGGTTGAATGTACTTTACCATACCCCTTCCAAGTTAGCCCGCTTCCATATTAGATTACATGGTCACTTACCATCAGTTGAGATCGCAGTCAAGGATTATTTTGTCATTGAATAAAAAAAAAAGACGTGTGGCACTCGGGGGCTGCCGCGGTAAATCTATTGCATAGCATTTTTTATCTAGCGGCTCACCGCTAGATGGCGTTGATAAAAAATGCGCCATCTAGCGGCTCACCGTAGAGGAGTCCCGTGTCAGGTTATTTTCGTTACGGAATTTCTGGATTCGGTCTCCACGCTGGCCTGCGATAGAAGCTATGCCATAGCTTAAAAACTCATAAACGCACGTACATACAAACATCCTGTGACCCATAATTGCAAACGTGTAAACACACACCAAACGACCAAATACCATTGGACCTACGACAACTGAGGAAGCGTACCAACCAGGGGTCAAACAACTTTGGCAAGTTTTGGCACATTCACCCCGGGTTCAATGACCCTCTTACACAATATTGGGACGAACTGATATCACTATACCAGTCTGTGCTACTGTCTAAAGGTAAGCACTGATTGCTTTGAAATGTCCAATTATGCAAAGCTTGAGACTTTGTATAATTGGACATAAGCAGCGATAGCGTAGTGGTTAGAACTGCGGATCCTACTCAGACGGTCGCGGGTTCGACCTTTAACTTTTATGGGTGTTTAAGCACTTAAATAAAACATGCTTCAACGGTGAAAGCCAATTTACACCGATTTTAGGCGAAAGTTTGTATGTGTCTGTGTTTGTTACTCCTTCGCGCCACAACGAATGAACCGATTCGGCTGCAATTTGGAATGGAGATAGCTTATATAAATATTAACATATAGGCTACATTTTATTCCGGAAAATTAAAGAATTACCTCGACGGGAAATCAAACCTTGATCCACGCGGACGAAGTCGCGGGTATTGTCTAGTCGGTCGATAAAGAAGAAGTTTGTCTGGTGGGAGGCTTTGGCCCTGGCTAATTACCACCCTAACGTCAAAGACATGCCGCCAAACGATTTAGCGTTCCGGCACGATGGCGTGTAGAAACCGATTAAGGGTATGGGTTGAATTTACACTGCTATACCCCTTCCAAGTTAGTCCGCTACCATTTTAGACTGCATCGTCACTTACCACCAGGTGAGATCCCAGTCAAGGGCTTGTCATGGTCTAAAAAAAAGAAGGATGCCAAGGCTCATGACATCTCGCAGTTCTGTGGTACGTCTGGCCACAATAGGTCAGTTCTCGAGGCTCAGTAAGTCAGCGCACTGCGCGGTGAGTGACCGCGGGTTCAACGTTCGACGCCCCAAAACATGACATCCGAACGCGCAATATTTTGTACATATTTCGCGTCTCACTTCTATAGGCGGAAAGGCAGTGTATATTAGCTGTATACCCCCTTTTCTACTTTTCTATCAAAATTAATTAATTTATTGGTTTAGTTTTTTAAATATCAGCATGTAAGTTTAACTTTTTATTATTGCAACACCTCCTGCACTGGTAGCATGGGCAGGAGATAAAAGTTTTATCCCCCGATTTTATCCACTGACAGGGGATAAAATTATCTTTTCCCTATGCTAAAGCATGGCGACAGAGGAGAAGACGATGTATATTTCTATAAGTATATCCACTGAGTGTTATTTCCACCGCTGTGCCCATGCTCGACGGGTGGATAAAGCTAAGCGAGGGGATAAACGTTTTATCCTTTTCCCGGGGATAAAATTTCTCCCGCCCATGCTACCAAGGCTGGACCGATTTAGAAAATTATTTTTTGTTTGAAAGGGTATACCTACTTTCCAGGTGGTCCCATTGTCATCAGGTTCAAGATTAATCAAAAACCATAAAAGTCGGTCCAGCTATTCTAGAGTTATAAGTGTTCACACAAACCCGACTTTGTTTTATAAATATATTACCAGCGGCCCACTCCGGCTTCGCGCGGGTATAAAATATATAGCCTATGTCATTCACTGTTAATGGATGTTATTATACATATAAACCTTCCTCTTTAATCACTCTATCTATTAAAAAAAACCGCATCAAAATCCGTTGCGTAGATTTAAAGATTTAAGCGTACATAGGGACAGAGAAAGCGACTTTGTTTTATACTATGTAGTGAAGAAGATATGGAAAGTTCAAACCCTCCTAATTCTACTCGCTTTATTTGGAGGGGAAAGAGGGAATATCACTCAAGGCATAGTAGTCAGGTATAGTATTATAAAAAAAATGCGTCTTAGAAGTTGAACGACCGTGTGAAACACCTGTCACAATAACCAACTTTATTAATAGAGATACGTCACCACGACCTTGGCGGGTTCGATTCCCGACTGACGTCGACAATTACGACGCCTTAATCTTGTAATTGTAATTAAGACTGACACTTCTTTGATCCCGTGCCAATTTATCCCTAAAATATCCCTAAAATCTCCCGAAAAAGCACCCTTGGGTAATTTAGTTAATTTCACACAATTAAATAATTATTTATTTATAACTAGCGGATGGCCGCGACTTCGTCCGCTTTTCAATTCTTAGTCGAGTTCCTAAATCCCCACAGTTTAGGTGGGCAGAACCCCTACAGCATCAGGATTGAGGAGTTGGGTCCTGGAATTTAACAATTTAGTCTTTACTTGGTACCTACAATAACTATTCATAATCGACAGTTCCTAAATCCCCACAGTTTAGGGGGGCAGTACCCCTAAAGCATCAGGATTGAGGAGTTGGAACCCAAAGTTTGTATGGAGGTATCTCGCAAAGTTTTTGTATCGATTAAAAAAAGTTTAGAAATCACGCAAATCGGTTTAGAAATCACAGAGATATAGAGTCGATATATTATATAGGTAGAAAAACACAACTCCTCTTTTTTAAGAAAGTCCCTTTTCTTATATGTTTAGTTTATTTATCTTTTATTTTTTATGTTTCTGGTACTACATAAATAAATAAATAATAAATCATTCTTTTTTTAAATTAATAACATAGTTTTAATTTTGAAGCCTCAATAGCCCAACGGTTAAAGTGCGGACTGAAAACTGAAATGTTCGAGCCCCACCCGCTGCATTATTGTCGTACCCACTCCTAGCACAAGCTTTTCGCTTATTTGGAGGTTAGAGGAGAATATAAGTCAAGTTCAGCTTGGGCAATATTCTTTAAAAAAAAATAGTAAAATTGTAACTGTAATAATAGAAAAAAAAAATGCCAAAAATAATAAATCTATTCATATCCTTTCAAGTATTTCTAAATAAACCTGCGATGTCACTGAAGTGACTAGCTCGTTAGCGTCTATTCATCCGACCCTCTGGGGGGAAACGGCCTTAAGGTCGTGTAATGACCCCCCAAAATGAGGGTCGGTTCACAGAATTAGGTACGAGTTTTTGCAACACGTGATACAAAATTGTGAAAAAAAAAAACCCATGATTGATTGTTCTATGCGTCATTGTGATTTGATTTTACGCTTTTTTTATTACTTGTTTTATTTTTATTTTTTTAAATAAATATAATTTCTGTTAGACTCTATCTATACTTTGGAAAATACCTAATTGGAAATCATTTAATTTACCTACATCCTTCATATAAAAAGTTATGGGAACACCTTGCAAGCTTCCTCTGTCGATTAAAAAAAAATCAGGCGAATCGGTCTAGAAATCGCAGAGAAATCGGTGGACATAGAAAAAAAAGATATAGGCCGAATTGATAACCTCCTCCTTTTTGGAAGTCGGTTAAAAATAGTCGCTCATTAAAAAAAACTATATTTTAAACACAAAGTTAAAACCATTATGTTCACTACAGTCATATAGCATATTATGTACATGTAAAAGACCTTTTAAAAATAAAATTAGTAACGTGCGGTCATAGACCGAGATTTTTTTTATTTGACTGATTAGTACTCTTATCTATTATGTCTGCGGTTTTCCATTCTTAATGTATGTATTGTAAAACATTAATTTTTATTATTTTTTCCTATAAAAATTCCTCGGTGTTTTTTTTTCTTTTTTTGTGAAGACTAAAGCTCGCTGCATACGTAACGTGCACGGGACGGGACGGGACGTGGACGGGACGTGGCCCGGACGTGGTTAGTAAACACGGACGGGAATTTTTAATGCATACGCAACGTGGCAATAACTCAGAACTAACGTGCTAGTGATGTGAACAAGGAAAGATGGATTTTTCTAAGATTGTAGCGAGCTAACTTGGAAGGGGTATAGCAGTGTAAATACAACCCATACCCCTAATCGGTTTTTACACGCCATCGTGTCGAAACGTTAAATCGCTTGGCGGCACGTCTTTGACGGTAGGGTGGTAACTAGCCACGGCCAAAGCCTCCCACCAGGCCAGACCAGAGACAATTTAGAAATTATAAATTCCTAAATTGCCCCCGCCGGGAATCGAACCCGAGACCTCTCAGTTATAAGACCACAGCGCTCACCACTGCGCCAGGGAGGTCGTCAAAGGTTGATACTATATACCTATTGATTTGAGCATAAAAAGTTCAACTGTAATTATTATTACATATTAAAATATAAGTAGAGATACCAATGCAATAAATTAATAAAATAAATCTGACCGTTTTCAGTGAGTGATAGTTCGACTGCAATTTTACGCCACAGATAATTTTTATATTTGGTGTCTAAATACTTTCAATGATCGTACACACTCAATTAGTTTTTCCATTCGTCCATTTTTGCTTCGTAGGTAAATACACAAACATCACTACTTAGCTCTCCGGAGCGAACGGGGCGACTGTGCATACGCAGCGGAATCACGCACGGGACGGGGCACGTACGGGACGGGACGTGCTAAACATCGTCGCCGACGATATTTTTCCCGTTCCGCGCGTGGCACGTTCCCGTCCCGTCCGTGCTCCGTGACGTATGCACAGTCGCTTACATTTTCTATGAAACGATGTTTCCAAAACTCCACGTCCCGTCCCGTCCACGTCCCGTCCCGTCCCGTGCACGTTATGTATGCAGCGGCCTTAAAGCTCACTGCATACGTAACGTGCACGGGACGGGACGGGACGGGACGTGAAGTTTTCGAAATATCGTTTCATAGAAAATGTAAGCAACTGTACATACGTCACGGAGCACGGACGGGACGGGAACGTGCCACGCGCGGAACGGGAAAAATATCGTCGGCGACGATGTTTAGCAATTAAAGCCAATTCTTCAAATGAAAAATCCATCTTTCCTTGTTCACATCACTAGCACGTTAGTTCTGAGTTATTGCCACGTTGCGTATGCATTAAAAATCCCCGTCCGTGTTTACTAACCACGTTCGGTCCCCGTCCCGTCCACGTCCCGTCCCGTCCCGTGCACGTTACGTATGCAGCGGCCTTTAAAGTTCAATTAATAAAGTAGGTAAATAGGTAGGGACGCCGGTAGGTACCCCATAAAATACCTTTTGGAAAATCAAATTAGACAGACATGTAAAGGTCCTTTCAAAAACAATTTTTCACTTAACTTTTTAAGTATATTTCAAAATCACATTCTTACTTTAATATATAAATGCGAAAGTGTGTTTGTTTGTTGGTTTGTCCTTCAATCTCGACGCAACAAAGCAGGATCGACGTAATTTTTTGGATATAGTTGAGGACCGGAAGAGTGACATAGGCTTTACCCCGGAAAATCAAAGAGTTCCCGCGGGATTTTTGAAAACTAAATCCACGCGAGTGAAGCCGCGGGCATCAACTAGTAGTCTATTTTAAGAACTGTAACCTGATACGAAAAATTAGATGTAACATCAGTCATATTATTTTTGTTAGTTTAAAATGTAATCTATGTCACCAGAAACATAACAACGATCGACACCATTCATCAAAATCGGCTCAGTAGGCTATGGTGGTAATTACATTCGTAAATAGAATATACATACATACATAGAGTGCTAGAATCATAAGTCATAACCCTCCCTAGCTTTGTAGTCAAGCAAAAATCAATGTAAACGTACTACACAGTATGATCAAAGAGCAGACATGTAAAAGACCTTTTAAAAAAACAATTAGTCACCTGCGTGCTGGAGTGTGCGTCGCGCGCGTTCAGCGAACTCTGCTGCGCAGTGGGGCAGGCGTTGACCCACCACGTGGGTAGGGAGCGCTTATCGTGTACCGTGGCTTCTCGGTGCCATTTTTGTTTCATAACTCCCGCGCAAAACCGCGTTCCTTTTTCAAATTCCTCGCGGTCCATTGGCTATCGCCGTTTTTTTTCTTCTACAGATTGTGTATAGGTCCATTATTTTTTTTAATTTAGGTTTTGTTCTTTAAAGTGTAAGAAAATTAAAAAGTAAAATTATGTCAAAGAACGCTTGCAATATTGTATAGAGGCTAACATGGTTTTCTAATGCCGTTTTCGTTTCATAACTGCCGCGCAAAACCGCGTTTTTTTCAAATTCCTCGCGGTCCAATGGCTGTCGCCATTTTTCTTTTTCCTATACATTGTGTATAGAGCCATCATTTTTTTTATTTCAATTTATGTTTTATTCTTTAGGCCCATATTACACTATACCTGCTATTTATAGGATCCCATTATACTATATTTTGTATAGATCACCATTCACCATATATATTTTCTTGGATGATTCGTACCATAGATTATAAGCTATGGTACGAAATAAGATCCTATATAAAGTATAGTGTAATATGGGCCTTAAAGTGTAAGAAAATTAAAGCTTTCGGTAAAATTATAATGAGAAACGTTTGCAATGTATCGAAGCTAAATTAGTTTTCTGATGCCATTTTCTTTTCATAACTCCCGCGCAAAACCGCGTTCCTTTTTCAAATTCCTCGCGGTCCAATGGCTGTTGCAGTTTTTTTTCTTCTACAGATTGTGTATAGGTCCATTATTTTTTTAAATTTATGTTTTGTTCTTTAAAGTGTAAGAAAATTAAGGCTTTCGGTAAAATTATAATGAGAAACGCGTGCAATGTATCGAAGCTAACACAGTTTTCTAATGCCATTTTTGTTTAATAACTCCCGCTCAAAACCGCGTTCTTTTTTCAAATTCTTCTCGGTCCAATGGCTGTCGCCATTCGGCTCTTGTATTTTTTTAAGTGCAAAATTACCCTCTCAAACAAAGAAAGAATTATCCAAATCGGTCCAGGCGTCTTCGAGTAATCGGGGAACTTACATAAAAAAAATATGCCATGGAATTAACGAATTGAGAACCTCCTCCTTTTTTGGGAGTCCGTTAAAGATACTGACGGAAGTGGAACCTCCTCCTTTTTTCGGTGTCGGTTAAAAAGCGTATACTACAAGATTGTTCTGTCCTCAAAACCTATTTAAAGTTTACACGTCTAATGCCAACATGAATGTTTTGGTGAGTTCGATTTATCACTCACAGATTAATGAACTCGAGCGTTCAGAGAAATGTTCTTCTTTTGTATACAGATTAATTTTACGTTTAACTTCTAATTTATAACACGGAATCAGTCTGCGATGTTAAGGCGCCAATCTACTGTAATCGGTATCGAGGCAAAATGGATTAATAGAATAGAATAGAATAATTTTTTATTCAAATAAACTAGGATAACTAATTAAGGATGGTGCCATAGACAAACATATATATACAAATGTAACATTAATTGCCCCTGATACCACCCAGAAAGGGTGTACAGCTCAGCATAATATCTCACTTTACATAGAAGTATATAGAAGTAAGATTATTTAAGTATATAGTAGATATAGAAGTAAGGTGTTATTTATTACGATAAAGGATACTCGAGACTGTAGCATTATGAACTACTAGCTGATGCTTTCGACTTGGTATGGGTGGATTAAGGGTTTTAGTTTCTCGCGGGAGTTTTTCACTTTCTGCACTGGTAGCATGGGCAGGAGATAAAAGTTGTATCCCCCGATTTTATCCACTGCCAGGGGATAAAATTATCTTTTCCCTATGCTAAAGCATGGCGACAGAGGAGAAGGCGATGTATATTTCTATAAGTATATCCACTGAGTGTTATTTCCACCGCTGTGCCCATGTTCGACGGGTGGATAAAGCTAGGCGAGAGGATAAACGTTTTATCCTTTTCCCGGGGATAAAATTTCTCCCGCCTATGCTACCAGGGCTGGGATAAAATGTAGCCTATGCTTTATTCCAGACTATAATCTATCTCTGTGCCCATCCAAATCAGTGCAATCATTGCGGCGTGATTGACAAACATGCATCCAACTTGAGTGTAGAGATGCACGCAATTGCCAAATATCTGTGAACGTGGAACTCTTTTAGAACTCTTGTACTATATCAGTTGGCTCACCTTACAAAAAAATATATGTGTCACGCGTCACGCGTTAAAAAGCAGTTCCAATTTCAAATGGTGTTCGCACAAATAGATCGCCAGATAAATTAGATTTTATGATAAACTAATCTACATCCGGTGGCCCAGTTCCGTTTGTTTTGAAAATGGAATTCCAAAGTTTTAAATGAAGAATACTATTTCAGTAATATGAGTATGACAGGTGACGACAGTTCTGTTTATTACTTTACACGCTTTAGATTTTTAAAAATTCCGCTGTAAAAGGTAGCCTCTGTTTTTCCCGGATAAAAGGTAGTCTCTGTTTTTCCCGGATAAAAGGTAGCCTCTGTTTTTCCCGGATAAAAGGTAGCCTTTGTTTTTTTCCGGATAAAAGGTAGCCTCTGTTTTCCCCGGATAAAAGGTAGCCTCTGTTTTTCCCGGATAAAAGGTAGCCTCTGTTTTTCCCGGATAAAATATAGCCTCTGTTTTTCCCCTATTTTAAATCCGGGTGTAAGTGACGATGCAGTCTAAGATAGTAGCGGGCTATTTTGCGGGCTAATCGTTTTCTACACGCCATCGTACCAGAACGCTTAATCGCTTGGCGGCACGTCTTTGACGGTAGGGTTATAACTAGCCATGACAATTAAGAAACTATAAATTACCAAATTACCCCCGCTGGGAATCGAACATGAGACCTCCCAGTTATACAATCACAGGGCTCACCATTACAACAGGGAGGTCGTCAAAGTGGGAGGGGAGTTGCAAGGATTCGAACATGTCTAGACGAGAGGCGCGATCGTGACGGGAACTGTCGATATGTCGGGTATAAAAAGACCAGCCCTGGTAGCATGGGCGGGAGAAATTTTATCCCCGGGAAAAGGATAAAACGTTTATCCCCTCGCTTAGCTTTATCCACCCGTCGAGCATGGGCACAGCGGTGGAAATAACACTCAGTGGATATACTTATAGAAATATACATCGCCTTCTCCTCCAGGTCGCCGAGTTTATTGCTGGCTCTTCTCGGCAGGAAGGGCATTCCGAACCAGTGGTAGATTCATCGACGATTCAAAAGCACTTGTAAAAGTTTGTTTGAATAAAAAATACTTCTATTCTATTCTACATAATATGTCCAGCAGTGGACGTCTGTCGGTCGGTGAGGAGACGAGAGGCGTGTCGCGCCGCGTCACCGGCGGAAGCTCGTAACGTGTCGCTAAGGAAAGGAATCGGCGATCAATATCGTTATCGCGGTTCGCCGGCCGCGGTCGCCGAACCCCCAAACCCGAGTTCATCGCCTCTAGTTGCCGTTGCCTCCACTAACAGATGCGATATATACGCGATTTTCTGCCTGTTAGCAAGTTTGCACGCTTGTAAAGTTACGGTTTCTCAACCGTAGTCTTTTTATCTGGAGGCTTTAGCCGTGGCTAGTTACCACCCTACGCAGACTTTTCGGAGTTCGTAGATGTGTTCTAATCAATTTGTTGTTACGTTCCCTCAAATATGGTTGAGCGAAGCAATGGCTGGATCATGCGTCGTGCTCGTGAACGGGTGCCACCAACGGGAATGGGTCTGCTTTGGCTGCCCGTCGTGACATGCGTTGGATTGGTGTACCTACGTAGGCATTTTTGCATTTTTTGAAGCTTTATTGTGGAAGCACTGTATACATAGCATAGCTTTGTAAAAAAAAAATTTTTTTTTTTGAAAAGAGCAACTGCTGAGTTTCTTACCGGCTCTTCTCAGCAGAGTCTGCATTCCGAACCGGTGGTAGATTTATGACGTGTCATAAGAGCTACAAGTAAGCCTACATGAAATAAATTAATTTTGAATTTGAATTCAATTAAATATCACTTGTTTGGGAAAAAATTGTGAGGACACCTGCCTCAGAGTAAGGAAACCTGCATTTCTCAAAGTTCTCAGAAATGTTTTTTTGTATTAAATAGAAGATGATTAAATATCCTTCAAAGTGATAAAGTACTAAGTTTTTCTCTGGTGGGAGGCTATTAGTCGTGGCTAGTTACCACCCTACCGTCATAGACGTGCCGCCAAGCGATTTGGCATTCCGGCACGATGGCGTGTATAAACAGGGGGTATGGGTTGAATCTACACTGCCATACCCGTTCCAAGTTAGCCCGCTACCATCTTATACTGCATCGTCACTTATCATCAGGTGAGATCGCGGTCAAGGACTATCTTGTCAACGGATAAAAAAAGGGTTCCATACCCGAAGGGTAACCAACGGGACCCTATTACTAAGCCTCCGCTGTCCGTTCGTCTGTCTGTCTGTCAGCGAGCTGTATCTCATGATCCCTAATAGGTAGAGAGTTTAAACTTTCAGAGAACATCTAGCATAGACTAACAAATTTCTGTTACATACCTGATAAATACGTAACATATATTAAATAAAAATTGGTAATAACAATAATATAGGTAATTTTATTAATTAATTTTATTTTCATACTAGCTGATTCCCGCGACTTCGTCCGCGTGGAAAATGTTTAGAGTGACTTGCTACTATCCGCGAGAAGTTATGTCCTCTATCTCCGATAATATTTAGTAGATCTTCACAATTGGACAAAATATTTCTAATAATACACAATTTATTAGAAGTTACCTTGGCCAACATATAAGTTTGGCCATTCAGCGGGGTAACGCAGCCAGCGTTCTGGGCACTTTTCCTCGTTCCAGTGGTTTAGATGATATTTTTTATATAGGTATAGCTTTTATTTTTGATATTTACGTTTTAGTTTTAATTTAGAATTTAGTTTTATATTATATTAAGTATTATTATTACATATTTTAATTTATTAGAAAGAATTATCAAATTAAAAAGTTTCCTATATATTGACCCGGAGTATCAGCTACCACTATACCAAAATTTGTTCAGATCATTCATAGACCGTTACATGAATATTATTTTTCTAGAATTTAGGACGAAAGTTTTTGAGGCATATAAAATTAAAAAAAAAGGTGACCATACATTATCTGTAATAGGTCATTCGCGGTTCAAACGTAGGTTCATAGTTCATTCACAGGTTCGATGGACGCGGTTCTCGATCGAATTTGAATTTCGAATGCATCCAATTCGAACTTCCGAATCCATTCTATTGTTTATTCCCTGTTCGCAGAACGACGCCATCTTGCGATTTATGCCCGACACGCTCCTTGCCATTTCTCATCGTTGATGATCGTCACACCTTTCATTAATCTTGTAATTGTAGGGGTTTTCTAGAGAAAATAAAAGTCTGGCCTTCCAGATTCCTCCACATATAACTCCGCTAGAGAATGCGATTTTGACATGTAGGTTTAACAAATATTATCAGACTTGCTTTTGCCCGCTCACGTTAAGTTTTTACGAGTTTTCCAAACCCCTATTTTATCCCCTTAGGGGTCGAATTTTCAAAAATCTTTTCCTAGCAAATGTCTAAGTCATAACAGCTCATCTTTCATTTCATAAAACTGTGTTTTTTTTTAAATGAAATGAAAATTTATTTATAAAAGAAATCGGTTAATAACACTGGTCAACACTAGTCATGCCACACGAACTCTGATAGCTAATATTGTTTTTACCACCTACCCTCATTAGTAAACAGGGATAGTTTTATTTCGATTGGCCTTAGATTTCTTGTGATGTGCTGATTCGTATAACTAGTACTACGGCGATAAACGCAAACAAAATATCGCGAATAAACAGTCGATAAATTAATTGTTTTCGTATTAATTTACATTTAATGATTTATAAGTAATTGCTGGCATTGTGTGATTATGCCCAGAAAGTGTAATAATGATCCTGGCTCTTTTTGTTACATTTGTGGAGAATTAACTTTCAAGAAAAAAAAAAGAAATTTCACTTAAGTTGTGATGAAGAGTTATCGTTAGGATTTTGGTTTCCCTGTGGCTCATCAAGACAAATCTTGGGCTCCCCACATTTGTTGCATAACCTGCATTAAGAATTTGAGTGATTGGAAGAAAGGGTCCCGTAACCCGTTGTATGCCGTTTGCTGTATCCATGATTTGGACCGAACCGATTTTTGTTTTACAGATATAAAAGGTATTAATTCTAAAAAAAAAAATACTACCCTAATTTACAGTCAACTAAGAGGCCAGTACTTCATAGTGACAATTTGCCTATACCAATTACATCTGCGTCCGTTACAATTAACGATTCACAGCCCTCCACTTCGAGCGAATCGCGGGCCGTAGATGACGACGATGAATCTGAGTTTGAAGAAATCTCAAACAAGCCACACTTGTCAATAACTCAAGAAGACCTATCCGACTTGGTTCGCGACTTGAATTTGTCAAAAAAGCAGTCAGAACTCTTAGGATCTCTTTTGAAAGAATGGAATTTGCTACATCATGAAACTAATATAGTTATTTTCGAAATCGTGACGAACTCTTCAGATCATACTATTCTCAAGATGAAGACTTGGTGTATTGCACACTCACTCAAGATTCATTTCTTAGACTCACGTCTGGATTTTTTTCCTGAGAATTTGGGACCTGTGAGCGATGACCACTGGGAGAGGTTCCATCAGGCCATTTCACAGATGGAAAAGCACTATCAGGGCAAATGGAACCCAAGGATGTTGGCCAATTACTGCTGGACGTTGAAAAGGGACCATCCAGGAGCTAAATTTGCCAGAAAATCCTAAATCGTAAATTCATAATAGAACTTTTTTACTTTTTTTGTTTCGAACAGTCATTATTTGTTGAAATATTTAAATTACATTAATCAGTAAAATTCTTGGCCAATAATTTTTTTTTACTTACTTATTTCTATTAACAATCATCCATCAAAGTAAAAAATATGAGTGAAGTTTGTGTGGCACGACAAAGTTCAAATTTTGTTGCCCAGTGTAATGCTTATAGTATATGGTATATAGTATAATAGTGGTTGTTATAGTATTATTATAGTATAGTATTGTTGTTTTTTTTTTGTATTATATTAAAGGGAACTCTCCATCCTCAACATAAACGTAAAGTTTCTTAGAGGATGGCATATCAATAAATTAAATAAAACTATCTGTATGCCCTCAGTCTATATATCTAGCCCGATCCGTTCAGTGGTTTGAGATGTGTGTTGATAGATTAGTCAGTCAGTCATTCAGTCACCTTTTCCTTTTATATTATCAGATGTCAGTGATAGCTTAATGGTTATGACTGCAATCGCCCATTCAGAAGTCACGAGTTCGATTCCGGGCCTCTGAACAAAAACATCGTAAAAAAATTCGCACGTCCGAGAGTTCTCCATAATTTTCTCAAAATTCGCTGCTTCAGAACTAAGGGGCCACATCTCAAAATTAAATTTTTTTCACGAGAGCAGATTGAAAATTGTTTTTTATTTTTTTTGCTTTTTTGGCTCTCCAACTTACAATGTATGAAAATGCTAAAAAGGCGTACGCGTAAATTATTGCGATTTAAAGGCCGGTTTTCACGATGTCTTCGCGTTATGGCCCTATTTTTGAAATAAAAGTGAATTCGGAAAATTTTGAGATGTGGCCCCTTGAGTTTTGAAGCAGCGAAATGTGTGTGTGTGAATTAAATATCTGTTTGAAAACAACAAAATGATCCGTTAAATTTTAATCAACGAGCGAAACTCTTTAACGATCATTAAAGAATACCTATGGAACGGTGTTTTGAGGGCAATTTTCACTTTTTTTATACGCAGAGTCTTAGATAATTTGGGCGGCGACCTTGCGTGACGTCACATCCGCTCCAGCGAACACCGCGTCTCTAATCTCTATGCGTCGTACCGAAACGTTAATTTGCTTAGCGGTACTGCATTTATACCGCTACTTTACATTATGCACTGACTTCAACGACTGATAGACGTTGAAATCAAATCGAATCAAAATTTATTTATTTCATGTAGGCCAACTTGTAGCTCTTATGACACGTCATAAATTTACCACCGGTTCGGAATGTAGATTCTGCTGAGAAGAGCCGGCAAGAAACTCAGCAGTTGCTCTTTTCAAAAAAAAAAAAAAAATTTTTTTTTACAATTGTTAAAAAAACTAGGCTATGCAAACAATGTTTCCACAAGGAAGTTTCAAAAATGCACACCAACCACAACCTAATCTAAGGTTTTATGTGGAGGGACAATCTCAAGTGATTCAATGGCAGCCGCTATACAAGCGGCACTAGATCGTCATCTGTGGCGATCCTTGCTAGAGAAACAGATATTTGACACCGACTTTACACATCTTTGAGAAAAATTATGTATACACTCTTAGGCAAGTAGTTTAATAAATACTGATCTACAAATCCACTGCGGAAAACTGAATGTTGTTAACATCCGCATATTAATTTATTCGTATACTAGCTGATTCCCGCTACTTCGTCCGCGTGGAAAAAGTTTAGATTGACTTGCTACTATCCGCGAGAAGTTATGTCCTCTATCTCCGATAATATTTAGTAAATCTTCAACAAAAATAGAAAAAATATTTCTAATAGTAGGTACACAATTTAAAATAAAGAAAGAATTATCAAATTCGGTTAAGATTTGATGAAGTTATGGAGCAATATCAACATCCCTTATCCCGGATGAACCTTGTTTTTTATCAGGATAAAAAGTATCCTATATAATGACCCACCCATAACAGCTACCGCTATACCAAATTTCATTCAAATCCGTTCAGTAGTTTTCGCGTGATGCGCGCACAGACAGACAGACAGACAGACAAAAAATTCAAAAAAAATTGTTTTGGGCACAGTATCGATAATAAAGCATCCTCTGATTATAATTTTCAAAATAATATATTTAATGTACAGAATTCGTCCCGTTACAGTTTTATTATAAGCAGGTATAGATATAATGAGATATTGTTTTTTTGTTCAAAATCATTCAAACGTATTTTCTCATATTTTCCGGAAGTGTTGAGTTTGTACGCCATTGATCTCGGGCAATGGCGGCGACCTTGCGTGACGTCACATCCCTTCTGGCATCGGGTTATTGATTTTACTCGCATATGCCCAAATTGTGAAGTTTATTGACCTTGAAGTAACCTCAAGTTGCTTCTATATGATTCAAAATTATTTATTTCATGTAGGCCAACCTGTAATTCTATTGACACGTCGAGACTCTACCAATGGTTCGGTAACGGTAGTCCTAAAATTAGACACAGCATAAGCTGAGTGAAGACCAGTTTGGAGATCATTTACCATAGTACCTATTTAGTACAAAGTTATCTTTGTCAAAAAATAATAATTTTTTTCTTTCTTAAAAAGATGTAATTTACATACTTTTAGTTTTAACCATTTTCCAAAAAAGGAAAAGGTTCTCAATTCGTTGGAATCTTTTTTTTATTTATGTTCCCCGATTACTTGAAGACGCCTGGACCTATTTGGAAAATTCTTTTTTTGTTTGAAATTCTTTTCAGGTGGTCCCATTGTCATCAGGTCGGGATCTGATGATGGGATCCTGGAGAAATCGAGGGAACTCTTCAAATTTTATAGGCACAATTGATATACTTTGTAGTAGTGTTTGAAGACGGTTTTGTAAAAATATTTTTTACGTCTATATTATTGTTCAAAATCGTTGAAACGGTGGAAAGGTATTTTCTCATATTTTCCGGAACTGTTGAAACTCAACAGTCAATATTCCATTTTTTTTTTCATTGTGGTAGATTCATTTGACAATTCGAAAGCAATTTGTAAAAGTTTATTTTAATAAAAAAAATATTCTATTCTAAAAAACAAAACTATAGTCTAGGACTAGCATGCAACTTGTAAAACTACCTATATATATTTGAATAAAAAAATATTCTATTCTTAAAAACAAACTATAGTCTATGGAAGGACTAGCATGCGGTTCATTAAAAATTGACGTGACTAGTTCACTACTAATTTTCCGGGGTCAACGACCGCACAGGACAACTGAGAATGACTGACGTCACTTAGCATTTTAAGAACCTTGGTAATAAAAATAAATATGACTAGCTTCGAAATCTTAGGAGAACTTTTAACGTGAGTGAAGCCGCGGGCAAAAGCAAGTAGCTATACAAAATGGAAACGCTAAAATAGCTAAAGAAATACTAGACATAGTTTTTGAGAGTGGTAGAGAGTAGATTTTTCAAATTTCGAATCGTCAAAAAAAATGCAACCTCAGATTCCACATTCAAAATAGAGTTCAATAGAATTTCACCGAAATCAACTTTGTTTTACCCATAGATATCGGTGTACCTACCTTGCATATAAAATAGAAAATCTGAAATCGCTAAAGAAATATAGTTTTCAAAGTCGTCTGAAGAGAGTATAAAATTTTACAAATTTCGAATCCCCAAAAAAAATGCAGCCTCAGATTCCACATTCAAAATAGAGTTCAATAGCATTTCACCGAAATCAACTTTGTTTTACCCATAAATATCGGTGTACCTACCTTGCATATAAAATAGAAAATCTGAAATCGCTAATAAAGTCATCATAGTTTCCGAAGTCTTTCGAAGAGAGTATAAAATTTTTCAAATTTCGAATCGCCAAAAAAATGCAGCCTCAGATTCCACATTCAAAATAGAGTTCAATAGCATTTCACCGAAATCTACTTTGTTTGGGTCCCGAGGTCAACGACTCGCGGTGACGCCGGCGCGTCTGTGTGCGCGCGTCGCGTCCGATCGCACGCACACGTACACACCGCGTACATGACACCGACCGGCTGGGCTATTTTATATCTTAATTACTCACAACCCTGCAAATATTTCCCTAGCCCCATCACGGTTTTGGGACCTTTATTGCCTTGTGTCGGCGTTGTGTAACCAGTTTTTCGTTAAAAGCGACAGTCCGGGGCGAGGTTTTCGCTTCGCGAGCGGTCGTCCGGGGCGACTGAACTATGAGGTATCGCTAGCTAAGTTGATTATTCGGCTCAGAAAAAAATATATAATTTTTCGTGAGCCCGGCCCGAAGATTCGTCAATGCGTCAGTCAGCCACCGGCCGCCCCGGCGTCGACAACTTGGGGTCCGCCAGTCGCTTACGCGCAGTCGAGTTGTTAACAACCCATAGTACAAAAAAACGTACAAATTTTTCTTCCACAGAGCAGTGAGGTGAACGCAATTTATGTTCTCTTTTTGAAAGAAAAAAAAAATTGTGACAGTGCCTTCAAAACAGTGCGAGTGACTCGAGGATTGTTTTTACACCCTGTGCTATCGATCTAGTCTATGAATTTTCCTCTCGCGACGTACCTAAGCCGTTTTATAAATTAAACATAATAAATGTGATTTTAGATCGTTGAACGCAGAAAATCCGTTCGATTTTCGAAAATTAAAAACAAATGTCGCTAGTTATTTTGAGTCTGTTTTAAATTATCTTAAACTGCCTCTGCTTCGGTTTTCTTTTTACAGATTGTTTTTTTCTGTGTTCGGAAATCTAAAACCACAGTATACGGGAACAAGTGAATAAGTAGCGAATTAATTAAAAAAAAAATTACAATAAAAACAGTGCCTTAGTAGAATGTTTATTTAAGAGGTTTATAAACGGAGAGCGGACAACAGAAAAAACGGCGGCGACAAAATGCCAAAAAACTTGTTGCTTTTTAAAAAGTTGATACCGGAGATAAATTTCGCGAAGAGAAATCTTACATCGCCGTTGGGCCGGAATATATTTATCAGTTAAAAACAACAGTGGTGCCTAAAACATCAACATAGTTGAAAAAAAAAAAAACAAAAAAAAACACCGAAGTAGAAGAGTGCCATAGAGGATTTTTTCGAAGAAAAATTGCTTATGGTTGAAAAGAAAGTTGCCTTAGCCGACCAAGTCGATTCAAATTAAAAAAAAAAAAAAAACTCAAGAACACCAAAATAGTTATTAGTGCAAGCCGCAATGCGAATTCAATTCGAGCGACTTCTTAATCATTCGGTGACTTAAGTTTTCGGGAGTTACAAGAGAAGGAGTGATGATGAATAATAATCAGTTTCACGAGCTCTTCGGCTCCCAGTGGCCTCCTGATCAACATGGAGGTCACTCCTCTGCCTCCACGATGCTGCACCAGGGGCAGGGAATGCCCCAGGGGATGCAGCTGAAGCGCGAACCCCACGAGGTCCAGGGGGTGATGCATAACCAAATGGGGATGGATATAACATCAGGATCTGTGGCTGATAGCACGTCTCCACCCCCTGGCAGCAGTGAGGGGATGTTCAGCTCGGCGATATCCGGAATGTTCATGGATAAGAAAGCAGCCAACTCTATAAGAGGTAAATGTCAGTGCTTTTTTTTTAATTTAATTTTTTTTCTTAAATCCTATTTTAAGTATAAGAATTCAAGTCGGGCATTTTGACTTTTGACGTAGTTTTTTTTCGATTTTACATCTATGATTTGTAGTATAATAATAAAAAAGAGGTGAATATGTTACAAGCCTGCGGTAAATGAAGCGCGTAATGGCAGATATCTGTCGTGATTTGTCATGTCATTTAACAATAAAGTACTTTATTATGCTCTTCGTCGTTCGGAACAATTTTTTCGCTTGTTTTGTGAGTATATAACTCAGCCTTAGTAGAATGTTATAGTGTTAAATATTACACAAATATGTCAAAAAGTTATATGTCTGAAGAGGAAAGAAAACCTCAAATAAAGTTTTAGGTGTATTTTTAACCGACTTCAAAAAAAGGGGCTATTATGCAATATTAGAGGAACTGCAAAATATTCACACATATTTTCAAAGAAATATATGAAATTTTATAGGTATATATCATATGTGAATATTTCGCAATTAAAATAATATTACATACATTACCTTCGTGTAGAATTGATAACCTCTCTTTTTTAAGTCAGGTAAAAATAAACACTTTCGCATTTATTTTATAACTAGCTTCTGCTAGCGGCTTCGCTCACATTAGTTCGATTTTTCAAATCCCAATTTTACCCCCTTAGGGGTTAAATTTTCAAAAATCCTTTCTTAGCGAATGCCTACGTCATAATAGCTATTTGTAAGCCAAATTTTAACCAGATCCGTCCAGCGGTTTGAGCTTTGCGTTGATAGATCAGATAGGTCAGTCAGCCAATCAGTCAATCAGTCAGTCAGCCACCTTTTCCTTTTATATATTCAGATATTAGAAAGAATTTTACAAGCGTAAGTTTATAGAATCATCTCCCTTCGACAGTGTTCCCACTTAATTACAATATGGGGTTATTCAAGGGGCGAACCAATAAGTTCCTGAAAAGCCGGCAACGCATTGGTGGTGCCTCTGGTACTACAAGTGTTCATGGGCGGCGGTAATCACTTAACATCAGGCGATCCGCCAGCTCGTTTGCCCGCTATTCATATAAAAAAAATTGAGGCAAGTACTGTTATAAGTTGCTTATATACTCAAAGGTTATAAGTAACTAGCTTTTGCCCCCACGACTTCGTCCGCGTGGAATTAGATTTTGGGGTGGAATTTTCAAAAACTGTGACACACGTACTTTTTTATTTTTAACTGAAAGCTCAAATACCAACTTTGATGGAAACAGCTTGAAAAATGACGGAGTTTCATATAAACTTCCATCCCCTATTTAAACCCCTTAGGGGTGGAATTTCCAATAATCCTTTCTTAGTGTGCGCCTACGTCATAAAAGGAACCAACTGTAATTTCAAGTTTCTAACTTCAGTAGTTTAGGCTGTGCGTTGATATCTCAGTCAGTCAGTCAGTCAGTCAGTCAGGACTTTGAATTTTATATATATAGATTAAAAAAGAATGATGTCAAACCTAGAGAGCCGAATAATCAATAATGGTCCCAGTTCAGGTTATATAACGCAAAAGAGACTTGACACTTAGCAAACTTTTACCGCAAAAAACTTAGCGCCTACTAATTCAGGCTTAGGTTCGATTCCAATTAGAGGTTAATTTTTTTTATTCGATGACAAGATAGTCGTAAACTGCGATCTCACCTGATGGTAACTGACGATGCAGTCTAAGATGATAGCGGGCTAACTTGGAAGGGGTATGGCAGTGTATTCAACCCATATCTGTTTCATCGTGTTGGGATGCTAAATCGCTTAGCGGCACGTCTTTTGACGATAGGGTGGTAGCTAGCCACGGCCAAAGCCTCCCACCAGACCAGACCAGAGACAATTCAGAAATTATAAATTCCCAAATTGCCAACGCCGGGAATCGAACCCGAGACCTTTCTCATTGAAATAAGCTTCACAGTCGAGTGTGGGAACTTATATTTTCACGGGTGTTTTTAGCGACCGACAGCATATCTAGTGAACTTATGAAGTAATTGATAACTCGTGAGATACTCGTGGTTAAAATGCGGGCTATGACCTTTAGAAATAGCCCAACGGTTAAAGGTGCTGAAAACTGAAAGGTCGCAGGTTCGAACCCCAACCGTTGCACTATTGTCGTACCCACTCCTAGCACAAGCTTTCCGCTTATTGGAGGGGAGAGGAAGATATTAGTCAACTTCAGCTTGACTAATATTCTATATAAAAAAAAAGAGAAATACGACGCGAGAACTACTAAGACTCATTTTTTTTTAATATTGTCTTTTTTATTTTATTCTGATTTATCTACGTAATATAAAAAACTATTAAAATGTTACAAAAAAAACTTATAGCTAAACTAATCTAATTACTATACTAGACTCATTGCTGCAGGTATATATTGATTTGGCTTAGCTTCTATCCACAGTTCTTGCTATCAGTTCTATTTGTTTATTAGTTTGTTTGTTTGTTTTATTATCGTTAATGTACAATTAAATATGCGTAAGATATACCTAGTTATTTATGTGAAGCAATTTAAAAAAGTGTTATTGTGTGATTGTATATTTATACGTAAGTTAGCTGATTCCTGCGACTTCGTACGCGTGGATTGAGGTTTTTATTCCCGCGGGAACTCTCTTATTTCCCGGGATAAAAGTAGCCTATGTCTTATTCCGGACTATGATCTATCTCTGTGCCAAATTTCAGCCAAACCGGTTCAGTCGTTGCGACGTGATCAATCACTCAACTCAAGTAAGAAACATACAAACTTTCGCATTTATAATATTAATAGGATTAATAGGATAGGATTACACTATGTAGGCTGTAATGCTGATAATATAGAATAGAATAGAATATCGTTTATTTATTGACATGTACAAATACAAATGAAATAGGTACACTTAAGACTTACACATTACAATTACTTAAAATATAACTCAACTAGTAGGTATCTACTATGTATCATGCCAATGAAAGGGTCCTAGCTTGAGCTGAGCTAGTAGTTGTGGATACAAATATGTAACCACAACGCTGTTATTCTGCTAGGGCCCGCCCGAGGGAAGTTCATGATTAATTAAATAAGTACATAAAAAGCGAAAGTGTATTATTATCCTAAAATACTATTAAAATGTTCTTTACTTTTTGAAGTTTGGAATATAGACCGTACTCTCATTCTACTCAGACTCAAGATTGAGACTCAAAAACGCTAATACCCTACCTAAAGCCGTCTCCACCATTGCTTCAACTGACGGTCGATTGGAAACCTTTTTCGCGTGTTGGATCTCTTTCGGTTCGGACAATTTTTAGCGCTGACCCGAAGTCCAGTATTATTATGTCAATGGTAGTCGGCTTTTAAAAGCTTACTACAAATGATTTATCACCGCGTCGATTGTTACGCTTCTTGCGTAACATTTCATATTACTATTATTTAAATGATTATTATTTAAATGGTTGAGCGAAGCAATGGCTGGATCATGATCCAGCAAAATTCCCGTTGGTGGCATGGAATGGGTCTGCTTTGACTGCCCATCTTGACATGCGTTGGATTGGTGTACCTACGTATGCATTTTTGCATTTTTGAAGCTTTATTGTGGAAGCACTGTATACAAAGCATAGCTTTGTAAAAAAAAAAAATTTTTTTGAAAAGAGCAACTGCTGAGTTTCTTACCGGCTCTTCTCAGCAGAATCTGCATTCCGAACCGGTGGTAGATTTATGACGTGTCATAAGAGCTACAAGTTAGCCTACATGAAAAAATTAATTTTGAATTTGAATTTGAAATGATTTAGCAACTGGTACCTATGCAGTTTTTTAGTATATCTTTTGAAGGAGGTCCCAAATCACCTCCTCAAATCGTTTGTCCCACAAACTAAAATTATTGACAATTAAGTAGTTCATTATCTTTGCTCTCGAATCGCTAATGTGCCCCAGATTTTTCCACCGAGTTTCCTTTGTCCACTATTCGGGTTAATTGGGCGAAAATTTGGGTTAAAATGACAATTTACGTCCACTACGTCATGATTCTAGGGAATTTTTGGCATGAATCACGTTTTTTTTTCTATTTGTTTCAATTATTGCCTTAAACCCTTTTCTTTCGAGAGGAGACCAGACGCGACGATAGTAGCACTACTTACTAAAATAGGAAAAAAATATTTTTTTCAAATGTAAGTGGGACTAACTTTATTCAATAAAAAAAATCATCAAAATCGTGTGCGACTACCTTTAGACGTGGAATTTCTTTTTAAAATTTAAGTGGGACCAACTTCGAGGTAGACGCTATCTATTAAAAAAAGAATCATCATAATCGGACAACTCTGCGAAAAGTTATGCGTGGTCATACATAATAAAAAAAGACGTGTGGCACTCGGGGACTGCCGCGGTAAAGCTATTGCCTAGCATTTTTTATCAACGCCATCTAGCGGCTCACCGTAGAGAAGTCCCGTGTCAGGTTATTTTCGTTACGGAATTTCTGAATTCGGTCTCCAGGCTGGCCCGCTATAGAAGCTATGTAATAGCTTAAAAATATATATACGCGACGAATTGAGAAACTTTTTTCGTCGGTTAAAAATAATAGTGAGATATTACTCTTTTCGTTAGGACGGCAGTATAGCAAGGCTACGCGATCGTCTCTTTCTGGAGCTCAATGTTGTAATATTTGATATCGAGTACCTACTGTAATGACTGTATGTGCCCCCCACCCCCCCACATATAAAGTTATTACAGTAGGTACTTACCTTTAAGAAATTATACATGTTTTGCCTCTGGCAACCATTTTAAAAGCTCTTTCGCCATTCAAATTGACAGACATATTTGTAGATATATTGATATCTATATTGATAACAGCATTTGCTTGACACCATCCGCTAACTTCACTTAGCGATTAAATAATGTTGAGTAACTTAACTAAGTTGTGAGTGAAGTTAGAACACATGTCTTTACTCATGTAGTTAGAAGGCGTATAAGTGCGCCTATCCGTATTTGAATCCTGTTATCAACTAGTCAACTAGTCAACTAATCCACTAGTCAACTAGTATCAACTAGTCAACTAGTATTATAAATGCGAAAGTTTGGATGTATGTATGCAACGACTGAACCGATTTAGCTGAAATTTGGCACAGAGATAGGTTGTAGTCTGAAATAGCATATAGGCTACTTTTTATCCCGGAAAATAAGATAGTTCCAGCGGGAATTAAAAAACCTCAATCCACGTGAACGAAGTCGCGGGCAACATCTAGTAATAAATAACGTTGATTCCATTAAACAAGTTCGAACTTACCTAGGTACTACATTCATGGCCCGTTCTGTTATAATAAGATTTTTATATTAAAATAAAATGTGCCTACGACCTTCCACAAATATCACGCATAACTTTCGCTACAAAATTAAACCTTACATTACTAAGCATTAAACTCACTTTCATATGCATTAAAATGCACTTATCGCGTTTGGGATTCGGATGTGGAATGCACGTGCGTGATTCGTGGGGTGAACGCACTTGACACAGTTTGCACTTTGACTCGCGGTGTTACTCAATCGTTTTACGAACGTCTGTAGCCGTTAGTCCATTGAGAGATTTTAAATACAGATTGAGATATCAATTTTTATTTGCTTTTTTTACACGATTACGGTCAAGCCAAAAGGAAGGGTGATTTTAGCAGTCTATGTATGTATGTTTGTATGTATGTGTCTGCCTCGTTGGTCTAGTGGTTAGCAAGTACGCCTGCGGATGATGAGGTCCCGGGTTCGATTCCTGGGTCGGGCCGAAAAATGTATTGGGTTTTTCTGTCAAGAAATTGTCTGTACTATCTGATTTACTGTACTTGACTGACTGACTGATCTATCAACGCACAGCCCTAACCACTGGACGGATCGGGCTGAAATTTGGCATCCAGACAGCTATTATGACGTAGGCATCCGCTAAGAAAGGATTTTTGAAAATTCAACCCCTAAGGGGGTAAAATAGGGGTTTAAAAAATCGAATTTAACGTGAGCGAAGCCGCGAACAAAAGCTAGTATTATTATAAAAAAATACGTGTGAGAGGTTCGTGTCAGTGTGATTTAGAGCATGCCCCAAATATGGGGCACACTGTGACGTCACGTCACGGGTCGACGAACCACAGTCAATGACTTGTTATCAGACATTTTTTGAAGTTAATTAAGTTACACTTTCACTTATTTTTGTAATATGATAATTTGCTGTAATTATTATTTTCTTCATCATCTATTCTATTTCTATTCTATCATCGTCAGTAACCTGTCAACGGGTCACTACTGAGCGCAGGTCTCCACTCATTTTTTTTTTTTTAATTTTTTTGAAAAGAGCAACTGCTGAGTTTCTTGCCGGTTCTTCTCAGCGGAATCTCAATTCCGAACCAGTGGTAGATTTATGACGTGTCATAAGAGCTACAAGTTGGCCTACATGAAATAAATAAATTTTGAATTTGAATTAGAGAAGGGTTATAGGCATTGACATAATAATACTGGACTTCGGGTCAGCGCTAAAAATTGTTCGAACCGAAAGAAATCCAAAACTCGAAAAAGGTTTCCAATCGACTGTCAGTTGAAGCAAATTATTGCAGGCAAAATTAGGCTGTATAATAATGGTCTAAGACATAAATTACAAAGTATTCGTTTGTTTATAAAAATACACATGTTCAGTCGTATATATAGGTTTTCTCGAGATGTCAATGGCTATAGGCCATATTCCACCACGCTGGCCCAATGCAAATTGGCAGACTTCACACATATCCGTTCATTTGCGACAAGGGTGACATAACTCAAAATTCACCAATTTTAGTGTCGAAAGTGTATACTTTTTGCTATAAAAACAACATTACGCTAAGCACAAAAGAATAAGAGCGAGAGAGATTGTGACTTAATGCTCTGTAGCTTTGTTGGCCGCTGTGTTGTTTCGAGACCGCAGCATCCACAAAACATTACTCTCTAACGAGAGAATTCTCTCATCGTCATTTTGAATTATGTCACCCTTGTTGCAAATAAAAAGCGATATTTGAACACAACTCCGAAAAGCGTGTGTGAAACTTTTAATCTAGGTGTGTAATACACACAGGTGTAAATAAGTACTAGCTGTCCATG